>CM060383.1:58782871-60032871 GCA_030545235.1 Helianthus tuberosus
GAAATCTCACTTTTCACCATGAAATCTCTGAGATTTGAGCCCTTGAGGGTGACGTCACCATGGCGGTTTGTACAAAACAGTTGAGTGATGTCATTCCATTCAAGATCTAGCTCAGATCTAAGGAATTTCATGTGTTTTACACCGAATCTTCACTAAATCTAGACTTTTAGCTAAAACTTATGTTTATCTTCATCTTTTCTTAAGACTTTTATCAAGAACGGTGAGATCTGGATTCAAACAGACTGTAGACTTAAAGATTAGTCTGGAGTTGGTTTGGAGAAGGATTTTTTCCGGGAAAGATGACCGAAGTATGAATTCTGACATGAACACCGTCACGAACGGACGACTGAACGGACTGGGGTGATTCCCACCCGATCGGATCGGCTGTACACTGAGGGGTTTAGCATTGTCTTAATGCATACCACGTCGTCATTGCTTAATCAGAAACTTAGAAACTTTACAAGTTAGGAACGGGACAAGGACAACCCGATCGAGTGCCAATCCGATCAGATAGCCATCCGATTGAACCGCCATCCGATTGAGTGACACTTGCCTCTCAACACTTGGACACTTGAATGTCTTGATCGTCGAATTGCAATCCGATCGGATAGCCATCCGATCGAACTGCCATCCGATCAAGCGTCATTGTCTCGTAACCTTAAGCATTCTTTGGAACTTTGAATCTTTGATCGTCGAATGGCAATCCGATCGGATAGCCATCCGATCGAACCGCCATCCGATCAAAGTAACAACGAATCTTTTGAGACTTTGAATCTTTGAAAACTTAGAACTTTGGGTCGAATGGCAATCAGATCGGATAGCCATCCGATCGAATAGTCATCTGCCCCATTCACACACATGCCATCTCAATCGAATGGCAATCCGATCGGATGGCCATCCGATCGGACAACCATCCGATCAAGATGACTGATCCGACACTTGGTTTGAATCTCATTTTCTGCTCGACTCTTATCTGTTGTAAATCTAATCAGGCTAATTCTAAAGAGCTCCCTTTGATCCAATAACAGTTAAACCGTTAAGCAATCACAGTGAGTATACTTGATCCCTTTTTGTTTTAAACTTTGGGATGTAACATGTATTCTATTAAACTACGATACTTGAGACTTTTACAAACTAAACTGTATCATATGTGTATGTGAAACTTGTGATTCTTGTATTCTATTTGTGCTATGTGGATGTTTAATCCAGGGTGTGTAGTTCCGCCTTAACAATAGTAGCGCTATAGGAGATGCACCTCCCCATTATTCTCGGGGGTATTGTTAGGAGGATTCTAGTTTTCCTTGAGACTTAGGAAAACAACAAAGCATCGGGATACTTGGGCTATCACTTGTTGGACTGCGAACACTAGCATGGCTGAAACTATTTTGTTAACATTTACATATGGATATGAGTTGTTTTAATCTATTATTCTATTACTCAAACTTGTATACTCCCCGGTACATTTTGTACTGACTTTATTTTAATACATGTTGCAGGTTGATAGGATGTTGAATCATGGAAATCAAGCTAGGGCTGATGATTAGAAACCCACCTAGTTTAAATCTAGACTTTGAACAATGATTAATGGTCGTATTTTGAATCTTTTGTTGGTGATGCTGTTTTAGACAAACTTATGCATGAAACTTATTTAATTCTATATTGAAATTACTAGTGTCATGGAACCTCGTGAGCAATCTGAACGGTTAGTGCTCGCACCCCGATGTTTCCGCCATCGGTTGGGGTGTGACAGATTGGTATCAGAGCCATAACTATAGGGAATTAGGATAAGTAGGAATACTTGCCCTAGGCTATAGTTCTAGGAATCTTGATTCTTATCTGTTGTTTAAGACTTATCATTCTACCATATCAGCTTCCTAGCAACACATTTTCCTGTTAAACTTACACGCCTTTCCTAAGGCTGACACAATAGGCACTTGATACTTGAAAACACTGCTGATCAGTGTTTGTGTTTTGCACGAAATTGCCCTCAAGCCAGGAGTGACATCCAAACCTTGACGGGAAATTTCCTAAGTATATTCTAGTAGGTCTTATGTGCTGATAAGTACCAACGCTATTAGGTCAGAGCCATAACTATAGGGAATTAGGATAAGTAGGAATACTTGCCCTAGTCTATAGTTCTAGGAATCTTGATTCTTATCTGTTGTTTAAGACTTATCATTCTACCATATCTGCTTCCTAGCAACACATTTTCCTGTTAAACTTACACGCCTTTCCTAAGGCTGACACAATAGGCACTTGATACTTGAAAACACTGCTGATCAGTGTTTGTGTTTTGCACGAAATTGCCCTCAAGCCAGGAGTGACATCCAAACCTTGACGGGAAATTTCCTAAGTATATTCTAGTAGGTCTTATGTGCTAATAAGTACCGACGCTATTAGGGTACGATGTTGTTAAGATAGAGTGAAACTCAGACCTTGATAACTAGTCCCACTATTTGATTTTTATGTCTCGCCAAAGTCTCGAAACTCCCATTCAATTAGGAACGAGAAATGACCAAAAGGACGAATATCGTAGGCCTAACATCGATGACGTATTTGTCTAAGTAAGTCAAGACACGTTGCCTCAATTTGAAAGGAGTTCGAATCACTTTGGTTAGTCTCCATTCCTCTACCCAGAACAATCCATGCTTTATGAGCCTATCTTTTATGTTATCTCGATTTTTACATGTGGTTTTAAACTAGATTCTTCGTCTATCTTAATTCTTCGTTTATTTTGAGACTTTTTACATAAATCGCACGTATGTCCGCAATCTAAAACCTTAATTCTAATCTCAGAATCAAACTAAATTTATAAAGCTTTATTCTATCATGAAAGCCTATGTGGGAATCTTGATCGACTATGATACTATGTGAATCTATCTGATGAACCTATGTGTTACATGGCATAGAAATACGAGGGAAAAGTGACGTGTCTGAAACATGGTGGATACGCCACTGGTACTTCCTATATATAAGTGTTTCCGACATGTTACCAAATTTCATACTAAGTGCCATGAGAAACTTAGTATTTTGCAGACCGGTGATGAGTTTATTGAAATTTAATCCATGGGAAACTACTTGAGTAATCTATGAGGAATCTATGTGTAATCTATGTGTACTCTAGCATAATCTACGTGTAATCTAATTATGTGTTGTTTTGAGAAACAAAATACGAAACGTAGCCTAGCGCCGAAGACGAGGAGGACGTGGCATGTCTGAAACATGGTGAATACGCCGCTGGTACTTCCTATATATAAGTGTTTCTGGCATGTTACCGAGTCCCCGTACCACGCGCTAAGTGAAGTTCGTAGTTTTGTAGGCTCGGGTTGAAGCTGTGGAATCTATTTGGGTAATCTATGTTGAATCTATTTGGTTAATCTATGTTGAATCTATTTGGGTAATCTTTGTTGAAGCTATTTGGTTAATCTATGTTATGAAAAGTGGTGGAATCTAATGTTGTGGTTAACGGAGCGTGACACCAATAACGAGGGGGACGTGGCATGATTGAAGCATGGTGGATACGCCGTTGGTACTTCCTATATATAAGTGCTTCCGTCATGATTAATCTCAAAGTCAAAGCGTAATTACGCTATCTTTGACTTTCGGTCATTAAGCTAATGAAACCTTAACTATAGAAGCTAAGAACGCTTACAAGAGTCCTTAGCACGAAGTTTATACTTGAGAAAGCTTCCTTGAACACCAGGATGCTTCAAAGAGTGAGTGTGAATGAAAATTTTCAAATGTGCAAGTTCTAAGTGCAAACAATGGGGTTATATATAGTAGTTTGATGGCTTCCAAGATCAATCCATCTGTTCCTAGAGGTAATCCAGATGTTTACAAGTGTCCCTAGGGCAGTAAAAACCATTTACAAGCCCCTGGTATCGCTCAGAACTCATGCAATGGCGGTGTAAGAGCTGCAACATGCAGCTGCCAGTTTTTTGGTCGCTGGTGACTATGTCGCGGCCCGCGCAGACAATCAAGAAGATCTATGCGGCCCGCGAGGATCCTTGATTCCGGTAAAAACTTTGCAAGTTTTTCATTTTCAGTCCCTGGTCCATATTTAATTTAAATAACTTTCTTTTATTGCACTATTAACCCCCATAGTTAACTTTTAAGAGTCTTGGGTCACAAATTAACTCCGTTAAGCTCCCGGTTAGTTGTGAGATCACCCGAAAAGTCTTGATTCCATCTAAACTCCATGAGATTACTATCCGATATTCGTGAGAGCAAAAATACAAATATTACAATGCTTTTGGGATAGTTAAAAGGTCACTCAGAGGTAACATTTAACATGTTGACACATTTAACCCCTATGCTTTGTAAATTCTATATTTTAAAGCACAAACGGCTTTCTACGACCAACAATCTATTCGTTAAAGAATACGAACGTCGTGTGAGGTCAATCAGAGGCATAAGTTTAGCATGTTGACACTTTGGGTACTTTTACAACATACTTTCTTCGTTTGTCAACTTTAATCCCTTGAAAACAATACGTTACACGTTTAAAGTTCATGACACGTGTTGTTACTATATTGGACATGATTTTGCGAGGTGTTACATTGGGGCACACAAATCTCAAGACAATCACTGCTTTGTCAAAACAGGTGCTAGTAAGAGGTCTTCCTAAAAAACTGTTCACCTGTCCTGAGCATTATGTTTCCTGCTTAAAAGGAAAACAACATAAAAGCTCATTCAAGTCCATTGAAGAGTCCAAAACAACCAAGTGCTTGCAAATGCTTTCACATGGATCTGTTTGGCCTAGTTAAAGTCATGAGTCTTAGAAAGAAAAGATATTGTTTGGTGATTGTAGATGACTTTTCTAGGTTTACATGAACTTATTTCTTACATTCCAAAGATGAGACTGCAGGCATTCTGCAAGACTTTGTCACACAGGTTGAAAAGCAGTTTGACTTGCCAGTAAAAATCTTCAGGAGTGACAATGGCACAGAATTCAGAAATAGGGAGTTGGATGAGTTTTGTGTGTCCAAAGGAATTGTAAGGCAGTACAGCATTCCCAGGACACCAGAACAAAATGGGGTAGTTGAAAGAAAGAACAAAACTTTGATAGAGGCTGCCAGGACCATGCTTGCTGATTCAGGTTTACCATTAACTTTCTGGGCAGAGGCTGTAAACACTGCCTGCTATGTCTAGAACAGAGTTTTAATAAACCCTAGGCATCAAAAGACTACCAATGAAATTCTGTATAAAATCAAACCACTGATCTCATATTTTAAAGTTTTTGGCTGCCCATGCTTCATTTTAAACTTAAAAGTTCTATTTCAAAGTTTGCAGCCAAAATTGATTGTGGTTATCATTTGGGATACTCAACCACTGCTAAGGCCTACAAAGTGTTCAACACTAGGACTAAGATAGTGGAAGAGACTTTGAATGTGAAGTTCAATGAACTCCCTTCAATGAAAATCCCAGCAAATCCTGCAGAATTACTTGATCTTGATAAATTTACCTTTGAAAATGTCTCTGTCAAGACTAACAGTGCAGGTCCATCTCAAAGTTCTCCATCAGACTATGGATATGAAGTCATCATTCCACAAAAAAAGTCTGCATCAATTGGTAGAGTAGCAGGTGTTCAAAACAGATGTCAAAGCTCAACCACTGCTACCTCAACAGTTGTTGACCAAAGTAGCCCATTAACCCCTGCATCCACATCCTCAAGCACTGTTGATAAAAATCCCCAAACAGTGAATAAAAGTCAGCATGTTTTCACACCACTTCTTCCTATTCCTCCACCTCCATTTCAAGCCACTGTTGGATCATCAAAGTCACCAACAGTGGTTAGCTCAGATGACTCACATCTGCAGCCCCCACCTTTAAATGCCATTGTTCCATACAAAGGAGATCTAATCTTCTTGAAGTCTCATCCACCTGATCAAATCATTGGCAACATCAGTGAAGGGGTGCTCACAAGAAGTCAATCCCAAAACATCTGTCTTTTTGCTGGTTTCCTATCACTTCATCAGCCAGTTAAGTACCAAGAGGCACTAAAAGACAACAGCTGGGTAGAAGCCATGCAAGAGGAGCTCCAACAGTTTAAAAGACAAAAAGTATGGGAACTTGTACCACTGCCAGAGGGTGTGAGTCCTATTGGCACAAAGTGGGTCTTTAAAAATAAAACTGATGAAAGGGGTATTGTTGTCAAGAATAAAGCAAGGCTAGTGGTTCAAGGGTTCAGACAGGAAGAGGGCATTGATTATGATGAAACTTTTACCCCTGTAGCAAGATTGGAAGCTATCAGATTATTCCTGGCCTTTGCTATCAACCACAATATAAAGGTGTATCAAATGGACATTAAATGTGCATTCCTCTATGGTAAAATTCAAGAAGAGGTATATGTTTGTCAACCACCAGGTTTTGAGGATCCATTTAATCTAAATCATGTCTACAAGCTAAATAAAGCTTTGTATGGCTTGAAACAAGCACCTAGAGCCTGGTATGAAACTCTTTCCACCTTTCTCCTTTCCATTGGGTTCACTAGAGGTAAAATTGATAAAACATTGTTTTTAAAATGGAGAGGGAAAGATTTGATGATTGTCCAGATTTATGTGGATGACATCATTTTTGGAAGCACATGTTCTAAAATGTGTGAAGAGTTCAGACAACTCATGACAGCTGAGTTTGAAATGAGTGCAATGGGTGAACTCCAGTGCTTTCTTGGTCTTCAAGTAAGGCAACTGCAAAATGGAACTTTCATCCATCAAGGCAAATATGCCAAAGAACTTTTAAAGAAATTTGAGATGGATGATTGCAAACCATGTAGTACACCCATAGCAACCACAAAAATAGTCATGTCTGATGAAAATGATGATTTGGTTGATCAAACCCTTTATAGAAGCATGATTGGGTCTTTATTGTACCTGACTGCATCTAGGCCAGACAACATGTTTGCAACATGTGTTTGTGCAGAAAGTCAAACCTTATTGCTGTAAAAAGGATATTCAGATACCTAAAAGGTGCTCCCACACTTGGTAACTGGTATCCAGCTGATGGAAATATCAAGCTTTCAGGTTTCTCAGATAGTGACTTTGCTGGATGTAATACAACAAGGAAGTCCACTTCAGGAGGGTGCCAATTCCTAGGCAGTTGCTTAGTGTCTTGGCAAAGCAAAAAGCAAGCAGTTGTTTCAACATCCACTGTTGAGGCAGAGTATATAGCTGCTGCAAGCTGTACAGCCCAACTGTTATGGCTTCAAAATCAATTGATGGATTTTGGTATCACTGCCTTAAAGACACCTCTCATGTTGGACACTCAGGCAGCAGAAAATATCATCAAAAATCCAGTCTCCCATTCAACCACCAAGCACATTGATATCAGACATCACTTTGTGAGGGATTGCTATGAAAAAGGTTTGATTTCTCTGCACCATGTTCCAACTAAAGATCAGATGGTAGATGTGCTAACAAAAGCATTAGACACATCCACCTTTGAAAGCTTGATCTCTAGGATTGGCATGCTGAACATGGAATAACAGGCAAAATCCTGTTTTTCTATGAATAAAAGCATTAATTTTTTTTCAGAAAATCAAAATTCCATCCTTAAAAATAGCTAAAAATGAAAATTTTAATTAATCCTTAAAAGTCTGCCATAACCACTGATTTGATTCAAACATCTGTTCTGATGATTATTGTCCACTGCTGAAAGTCAACCTCTGTTTCCTCATTTCTTTGTTAATCACTGTTGTTCAAAATTAGTGTTTTAACCCATTGATGGCTATCCACTGATAGTTAAAAGTCAGCCACTGTTTTCATTTCACCACTGTAAACCACTGATAATTGATCCATCAGTGGTTTCCTAAACAACTGTCTTCCATTACTCATCAGAGGTTGGCACGTGGACAGTACTTATCCGTCAGATCTTTTGTAACCGCTGCCACGTCAGCTTTCACTTTTTCCACCTTAAAAAACCCTGATCAAAACCTCAAACAGGGTTTTCACTGTCGAATCGAATTCAAAATTCCTTTCTCAAAGCAGTTACCATCAATTTCTCTCAAATCATTCATCGTCTTCTTCCTCTCGCATTCACACTCAAATCACCATGGCTCTTCCATACAAAATACCTCATAACTACCTGTGCATACTTGAAAATCCAAGTCAAAGCACAACCTTCAACTCCGTCATTGATACTCTTTTAGACCACAAAGTACAAAACTTTGTTGACTTGTAATGCTCCTATCTTCCTGGATACCCAAAGAGAATTATGGAAAAATGCAAAACTTGATGTTAAGGACAAAAAGCCCTTAGCAATAAATTCATTAATCCGGGGTATTCCAGTTATCATCACACCGTAAACTCTTTCAAAGGTCTTTGACCTCAATGATATTACAGGTAAAAACTCTTTTCAAAAAACAGAGTACCAAACTGATTTTCTTGAGAGAGGGTATGAAGAGGAAATGAAAAAGGACACTTTACAAAAGGGCAGTTTTCCTCCTGCCATGAGGTTTTTATTCCATACCCTCCTCATGTGTGTGTCAAATAAAACTACTGCTTTGAATGAGATACCATTGAAAATTCAATATCTGGGTTATGCTATAATGAATGAAGAAAATTTTAACTACTCCCAAGAAATTTTCAATGACATGGTCAAAAATATTAATAATATTAAAGATAATAAGAAACCATTTCTCTTGTTTTCAAGGTTTTTAAGTTTTTACTTACAAAAGAAAATTTCCAAAGATAATGCACATGTGCTAATCCAAGGAAATCCTTGTCAAATAAACAGCCTTTCTTTTGAAACCTTTACCAGGCTGTCAAAACCTTCAAAAACACAAACAGAGGAGCCTGAGCAGAATTTAGCAGCAACAACTACTCCTCAGGCTACTGTTGTTGAGCCCACTGCTCAAGGTGATCACAGCAGCACAACCACTGCTGTGAAACCCACACCTAAAATCACCAAGAGACCCAAAAAGAAAAATATCCAAAAGCCCCCCAAACCCACTAAAAAGGTAACTCTGGAAGATGAGATCCCAGAGATTATACCTGTGACAACACAAAAGTCACCAATAACCACTGCTGCTACTTTCTCACAACAGTTGGATGAAAGATCTCAACCTGAGCCTCAAACTCCTCATGCTTCTTCTCAAAAAGATCAGGTTGTATCCTCAGGGACACCACATTATGATGCTCTGGAATCACTTGATTTCATCATCCACAGCCCATCTCCCGGGGCAAATTCACTTTTTACACCCATACTCACTGCCCAACTTCCACCATCCATGCTACCTTTGTTGGATGCACTTGATATAGCTTAGACAGAAATCTGTTCTTCTCAACCACCTGTAACTGAGAATATGCCTCAACAAGTGACTGAGTCTGAGCTCCCTATATTTGCTAACCCACCAACAACTGAGGAGGTTACACTGCAGGAATTACCAGTAATTCCTGTCAGTAGTTCAAGTGGAGCAGCTACTACAAGTGTTGAACCCACTGGTTTACACTTGGACAGTAGTTTCATTAATAAGATTCCCTTGAAGGCAATTTCTTCTTTGGGAACCATTATACCCACTGGTGTGTATCCAATATACACTAGTGCGCTTAGAATGGTAACCTCTGCTGAAGAAAGAAGACCCCGGTACCAAGAACAAGGGGCATCAGTGGATGACTTTTGGGACGCTTTTCCTAAGTTAACCACTGATACAACCACCCCTGGTGGGAAATCAGATGATCCCATTCACTTGGGTGATGGTTTAAAATATAGAGAATTGACGGAGAGGGTTGACAACATTGACACCTTTGTTGCAGAAATTAAAACTATGTTGCAATAGTTGTTACAAGCTCAAAAGGCAACACCCACTGCTGCAACATCTGCTCCATCATCTGCTCCTACTCCCACTGAGCTTTGGGAATTGTTTCAACCTCTGCTTCATAAACAAAGACAATATGTTGATCAACAACATGAAGTTCAAATTCAAAAGATTAGGAATTTGATGGAAGCTAGGTTCAAGGATACATAAGCAGATATCAAGGCAATTAAGGCCCATTTACTACAAACCACTGGCACTGCTCCTCCTTCAATCATCTTTTTTGACAATCCTCCTGATGATGCCAAAAAGGGGGAGAAAAAGAAGAAGGGATATGAAGATGGCCTATACATGAAACCAGATCCATTGTCAAAACTGGTTGCAGAAATCCCTAGGCCAGATGGTTCCAAAAAGGTTGATGAGACTCAAAATGATTTTGCTGATTTAAAAGCAGGCATGAAAGAGGCAATGGAAATAAAAGGGTCTAAAAGGTTTGAGCAGGAGAAGAAAGTCTTGATGGAAGGGAAGAGCAGGGTACTTCTGAGCCTAAGGAAGAGCAGGTTATTCCTAAGCAAAAAAGAAGAAGGCCTACTAGAAAAGCAAACCAACCCAAAACCACACCTTCCAAAACCATCAAACAAACTCCCCAAATCCCCAAAAATTCCTCTCATCAAACCTCCAAACCAACAGATGTTAAGACACCTGTTGTATCAACAGTTGTTGGTACTTCAGTGGTTTCAACAGATGTTAGCCCAACAACTGCCATCACTACCACATCAACACACACTCAATCCACTGCTATACCAAAAACAACCTCACCACCACCAAAGCCACCTGCCAAAAAGCAGAAGATATCAGATGACACATCATCTGTTGTAATGACAACAGTGGTTGAAACACCAGTTGTTTCAACAGCTGTTAGTCAAACACCTACCATCTCAATCACCACCACTCAATCCACCAAAACACCACCAACCTTTCCTAAGCACAAAAGGAGAAGGGTAACCAACATTGTACTGGAAGATGACACTTCCCTAACTCCAACATCTACACAACCACTGACCCTTGTCACGATTCCAAATCCTGTACCATTATCTTCAGCTCAAGTTCTCAATTCAAACACTGCTATTGTTCCAGTGGGATTACAATACCCATTGGATCTTCCAGCAGTCATGGAAGAGATCAAATCTTTTAACTTCGAAGATGACCCTACAAAAATGAATCTTCATTCCATTCAAGGTTATCCTTTCCTTAAAAACATAGAAGAGTATCTCAAGATAAAGGCCCAACAAGCAGAAGATATATCTAATAGAGATACAGAGGGAAAGTCTGATGAAGAGATTCAGAGAAATATGCAATACCTGCTCACCAAGGTCAGAACTTTGGAACAGTTCTCAAAAGATCTTTGCCAAAAATTGTCTGAAAAAGATGATGAAAGTATGAGGCAAGGCTACCTTGATTATATCATGGCATACAAGAAGTACAGGGCAGAAAAGCATCAATACAAAGAATGAACTATCAGTGAATTACAAGAAGAGACAGCGAGAATTCAAAAGATGCTCAAAGAAAAGGTCAAACAAACTCCTCCAGTCTGGGCCAAGTACAAGAAAAATGTACCTGAAAGAACCCTGAAGCTTAAAAGAATGAAAGAAGAACTGATAGCAGCTGATTATGGATCAAGGAACCAGGTTACAAGATGGTCAGAGGATAAAGTGTTAGCCACATACAAAAGTTTGGAAGAGTTGAGGAAAGGAGATCCCACTGCTCCTCAAAAGCCTGATTATCCAGAAGCAGTAGTTCCAGTCAGACAACCAAAGTTACCAATCAGAAGATCCACTGCTCCACCTGTTGCCATCTATCAAAGAAGGAAACAAAAGCAAATGGATGCAACAACCAAAGAAGATAAGGATCAAGAAGAGCTTATCATGAAGATGGTCCTTCAGACACTTTTGGCAGAAAAACAAGAATCAGCACAATCTCAGGACCCTGCCAAAGTTGTCATCACCAGGCCTCAATCTCCAAACTCATCTGTAATAAAAACTCTCCCAAGAAACCCATTAGATTCAAAGATACTAAAGTGGAAGTCTGATCAAAAGACCCACGTATTGACTCTGCTCAGATCTAATGGTGTGGTGAAGCAAATATCAAGGGAAGCAACACGTGGCCTAGGTGTTGAAGATATGCAAGATCTCCTTGAGCTTCCCCTGTGCAGGGATGTGGATGATGAGGACTCAATGAACTTTGAATTACAATTCAAAGGTCAAGTAAGGGAGCTCTTGATGAGGCAATAAAAATCCAGAATAATGAAGAGTTTTGGCATCATCTGTTCCAGGGGGAGATTGTTGGGATTGAACCCTTCAAAGGAACAGTTGATAAAGCCAAAACTGGATCAGATCAGTGGATTCACAATAAGCAGTTGTGTGCAACAGTTCTTTCCCCTTGAATGTGGCCTAACATCTGATGACCTCTATCTATTGTCCTACTACAACAACTGCTGATCTTCAACAACTGATGAGACTTAAAGACTGTTGGAGATGAAACACTGATGCTCAATCTATTGTCATGATTCAAGTACTGCTGAAGACACAAAGCACTGCTCGGAGTATAACAGTGGAATGAGAAGCAGCAGTTTAGTCTATCCTTTGCATTCATTTTAATCAGTAGTTTGTAATAGCAGTAGTTGTATAGATCAGTGGTTACATGTTATTAGGAGGTTAGATATCACTTTCATGGTGACGTCAGCAAAGATGCCACAGTGGTTTGTTCTGTACTATAAATAGAACAGTACCCTGTACTGTGCTATTAGCTCTCTTCTTCCACAAGTCATTTTGTATGAATAAACCATCCGTGAGCTCAGGCTGAGGGGGAGATTGTATGCATGCATGCATTGTTATTGAAGATTGTAATAAATATAATCATTTGATTTCATGTTAAACATGTTTGCTTAAAACAATTCTCTCTTTGATTGTGTTGAAAGCTTGTTCCATTTTATTTCCGCTGCACTTAATCTTAATTCATCTTCATTATATTCAAACAAGCACAATCTTATCAAACTCAGATCCTAACAGATTGAGAATCGTTATCAGTTGCACAGGATCGTCGATTTGTTCGACTACCCATGAGGGTAGTTAATTCCTTAAGATTGATTTAAATAGTAATTGAAAAGGTAATCTCACCCTAATTAAGTTCTCCTATAACTCATAATTATTTTATAAGCATCAAGGCTGCTCCTTTGGAAACCTTGTATAAGAGAAGGTGGCAAACGCCCGTTTGTTGGACAGGAGTTGGAAAAACCCAATTATCAGGATCTGAAATTGTCCTGAAGACAACGGATAAGATCAGACAAACCCGTAATCATCTGAAAACTGCCAGTAATTGGCAAAAGATCAATGCTGACAAGAGTTACAAACCTCTTAAGTTTCCAATAAGGGACAGGATCCTACATAAAGTACCACCCTGGAAAGGTGTGCTACGCTTAGATGTAACTGGCAAGTTAAGCCCTAAAGTATATAGAACCATTCGAGAAAAAAATCGAATGCGTCGAGTCTATAGTTTATAAGCTAAACATACCTACGGGACTTGGTGGAATTTACAATATGTTCCACACCTGTGATTTAAGGATAGGTATAGCCGATAAGTTGTTAGCATTGTCACATGAAAATGTACAGATAATAAAAACATTCGATTTGATAAGAAACCGGTATCGATCAAGATCCGATAAGGATCAAGAAGCTCCGACGAAAACATATGCCTATTATTAAGATTAAACGGGATGCCGTAGAGGCCCCGATTATACATGGGAGATCGTGTTCACTACGTGACAGAAGTACTCCGATCTTTTTGAGCAAATCTCGAGGTAGAGATTTCTTTTAAGGGGGTGAGGATGTAACACCTCGTAAAATTGTGTACAATGATGTGTTTACACGTGTTCTAAACCTAATAAAGTCAAACGTTGACTATGAGGGACTAATTTTGTCAAAAACGAAAACTATGAATATAGAGGGACTAAAAGTGTCAACATCCCAAATTTGTGCCTCTGATTGACCATACACGATGAATATATTGTTAAACGAGTAATTGTTTGGATATAAGAAGCCGTTTGTGACAGTTGTCACACCCCGGATTTCCACGTGTCACCGGTGGGGAGTATCGTGACGTAGTTAATATCATCATAGTCAAACAACACAATATTTAATATGCACAGCGGAAGCAAAAGATGAATATATTACAATCTGAATATAAAGTAATATCAAGTATTACAACGGAAAGTAAAGGATCCACAGGCGGATCTTAAAACATAAATATTGTTCAACAGACTTTAGACGCCTAAAACTTGCAAGATTCCTTATTAACGTCCTGAGCAGCTTCCAGCCTATTACGTACTTGTACCTGTCACTTAGACTTTTGAAAATACGTCAGTTTTCACTGGTAAATACACTCAACTGACTCATTTGAAAAGAGTTTAAGAAAATTGATTTAGATGCACCAGGCACAAAATATTTTGACACTTTGATTAAAATGCACAGAGGCAAAATTAATCTTTTATACTTGGGAAAATTATTTGTATATAATCTTGTATACAGTTTTACTTATTTGTCGTCCATTAGGGCCGGTTAGAAGAGCCGGACAGATTAACTGACACGCCACAGGTATAATGCCCACAGGCTATCATCCTCTAAGTGGATTACCAGTTCCGGTATAGTGCCCACAAGGATGATACCTCGGAGTGGATTACCAGTTTTTACATAATGCATCTGCCAGGTGTATGCCTACACCCCGTGCTTAGGTCGTGGCCATTTCGTAAAATGATGCCAAGGATATCCGGGACATGGTCATTAACCCCCAAAAGCCATACACCAAATAATACATATTAAACAGGTTATGTAAATACATCAATCACAATCCGATTTAAATGACTACATACACCTGACCAAGCGGTACTTTTATAGTGCCGTATCCCAAGCCCGTATAGGGAAAATAAGTTAAGAGTATTTACCTGAGCTAGCTCCTGTCTTAAATAGCAAGAATTAAAATAACTCAGCCGTATTCACTTAAGTAAGCGTAGGTACAATTTACCGGAAGGCTCTAGTCTGGAATGATGGTATAAATAACCAATTGGAATGCTAACGGGTCTTTAATTAAGCCTAAGCTTAGACCGGTTAGTCTTAAAGAAGTATACGGTTCAAACGCACGATTAAGCGAAGACTGGAATAGAATGTGTTTTAAACCCGACAAGTTCAGAGACTTGCTTAATATGGGTATTTCATACACATTCTGGATTTTGAGATAAAACCGTTAAGGTTTGACCCGTTTAGGCTAGTTTATGTAAAGTAGTTACATAAACCGAACCGAACGCGTAAAAAGCGTAACGGGTATACATATGAGCCATTTACAGGTTTCCTAAGTTAATATGCTTCATATATGTTGTGACATCAGTAAGATGTCTTTTATTATGTCCGAAACGAAATTAAACACAAACTATGCCCCGTAGGGGTAGTTTGGTCATTTAAAAGGTTATAAAAGAGTTTAAGTATTTACCTGAGTTACAGGTCTGATGTAATCAGCAAAAATAATTATTTTACTAAGTTATAACAGTAGGGTAAAGTATATATGTGAAATTTATCAATTATAACCAAACTATGCACCGTAGGGGCATTTTGGTAATTTCACATAAGCCGTAAAGCTCAAAACTGAAGTCTGAGTTTATCAACTTTTGCTTACTGTTAAAATATTATAATTTGCCTCTAATATCAGTAGGTATCAACCCGTGTATGTTTAAAATAATCTTAGTACATACTATGCGTTAAAAACGCTTAATTAGGCGATTAAAAGCCGTTTACGGGTTTGATACATAAAGCTGATATTTTATTATTCCAGAAGGCTTAAAATAATTTATTTATCATATGTGATCAGTAGCAAAAGGTTTGGAGTCAATTGGATATGTAAAACTCATTTTATGGCCCGTAAGGGCAAAACCGACAATTACCGGATTAAGCCTGCGACTATTAGTTATGCTCAGCCTAAAATTAATTAAAAATCTTCAAAAATCTCAAAATAATATATTACATCAGTGGGTAATAAGTTTGATATTAAAAAGTAGGCTTAACTAGGCTATACGCTAATTACGCCGTTTAATTAACACAAGGCTTTCATTTTTCGCTAATGAGCATAACTCTTAATCTACACCTCAAACTGATGTCAAACTTTGGATGCAAGTTTAAATATTAGTAATTAAAGTTTCTACTCTTTTATATTTCCAAAAATCACGTTTTAAGGTAATAAGGGCATAATGGTCAACATATGAGCAATTAACGGAATCATGCATATTAATTGGATAACTAATGATCCGAGGGGTATAATCACAGAGGGTTATACTAGCATGTAACCTGGTCCAAATGAAGCTCTAAGGAATTTCTAAAACATACCATAACGGGTCAGAACTGAAAGTCAAAGTATAAGTCAAACTATGCGACTTTCGGTTCCGAACCGGGTCTAAACAGGAAATTGTCGGGTGGAACATGTTTAGACATGTTCTTACACTAATTACCAAGTTATATTATTGATCAAACAGGTTGTATATGTTCTACATTGCTAATTATGCATAAATTAGATTTTAAGTATCCTGTTGACTTTTTAATAACAAGTTTGACCCGACATTTAACCTAGTTAGAGTGGGAATCAGGGGGAACCCTTTTAAGGGTTTATTACCCACATAATTACTAACTTATAACTACTTTCAATTCGACTAATCACTGGACCATTAGTGATTAATCGTTAAGTCAACCGTTAATTACGACGATTTGACTTTTAAGCTTAAACTAAGTAAAAACTTAACTAAGGAAGGTTAAGCAAACTTACCAAGGTCTTAATTAAGACTAAGGATGATTAAGGTCTGCTCTAGAGCTCCAGGAAGTCTCCAAAAATGCATATGGAATGAGTGCAAGAAATGTTGCAAACATGAGGCCTTATATAGTGAATTTTGATCCACAAAATGTTGACATGTAAGTCTACCAATGACCACAACTCTTCAACAAGTGTCCCTAAGGGCTAAAAATCAGTTTAGGCAACTCATGTAAGTGTTAAAGGGCAAGACATGTCGTTTGAAAGGCTGAACAGGCAACAGAAAATGAGTTGCTGCATCTGGGGCTTGCTTGCGCACCGTAACATTATTGGTGTTGAGGTGCGTAAGCACCTGGTCAGCAAAAAACAGAATTTTCAAAAATGGCACATTAGGCCCCTGAACTTCCAAACTTGATTTCCGACACATCTAAGGCCCGTTAAACCATTTTTAAGGCTCTACAATGATGCCTAAGCATAGGGAACATGAAACATGCTCAAAAGTATGCCGGATGTCGGTTCGTTTGGTCGTACGGTCACGTTGTTCGGTTAATTACGACGAAACACGGACGGACGCGAAAAACAATCCAAACGACGCGACAAATGGAATTTTATCAAGCCAAACACTAAAATAGAATATTTTAGTGCTTACATAAATTTTTGGGTGTCCGGGAGTATTCAGAATGTGAGTTATGCGTGTAAACGCAAACTTGTGCGCTTTTTGACACTTTTAGTCCCTGCATGACTTAAAAGTTTAATTGTGCGCACCAAACACCTCTAAGCCTATATCTAAGCTATATTAGGGATAATTATGGTATGTTTACCTCATGGTCATATTCCAGGAGGTCCGATAACATACGAATAGGTATACTTTAGCAGTTTGACGCTTTAGGTCCTTCTAATGCGCAAACTTGCATAACTTATCATTTAACATCATTTAAGCCTCATATAATCCATATTGGGAATTCTTGAAAGTATTATTAAACATCATAATGCTTCGGGCTCGATAAAAGGTCATTCAGAGGTATAATTAAACATATTGACACTTTTAGTCCCTTATACTTGCAAAGTTGCGCGTAACTTCACTTTTGGGCATAAAAGCCTTGGATGGCCAATGATTGGCATTCCCGAGAGTATAATCAAATATCATGAGGCTCTCGGTTTGTTAAAAGGTCACTCAGAGGTAATAATTTACATGTTGACGCTTTTACCCCTTTATTGCGCAAACTTTCAATTAATCACATAAACGGCTACACTTGATTAACAAGTGGCTCCTTTGTGAATATAAAACCATAAAAGGTTATTTAGAAACTTATTTTAGGTATGATAATACTTCCAGTTCTTTCATAATTAATGTTTTTCGATTTTTCAAAAAATTAGTCCCTTATATTCAAGGTTTGACTTTATTAGGGTTTATTACACGTGTCAATACTTTATTGGATGTGATTTTACGAGGTGTTACATCCTCACCCCCTTAAAAGAAATCTCGACCTCGAGATTTGTTAAGTAAAGGAAATACCTTCTGTCTTATATTGAACTTAGTCTTCCTCAGTTCATTTGGGCCTCTAAGGCACCCCAGTTGACCTCTATAATAGGTCATGTATCCTTTTGGAGTTTCTTAACCTGCCAATCGTAAATCGACACAGGTTTCTCGTTTAATCAAAAATCTGCATATCGCTATGTGGTAATGCTTTTTGACTTATTGGCGAAGCACATCCTTAAATCATTAGTGTATATTGCGAGCTCCGCCAAGCTCCTTATATAGGTTTTAGCTTATAAGCTATTGACCTTTGTTGCATTCGATTTCCCGAATGTTCCTATATATATATCCAGGGCTTAACCTACCCTGAGAAATTAAATTTTAGCACACCCTTCTTAGGGTGATACCTTTGATTGAACCTTATTCCTTATTAAGGACTTAAGAAGGTTGCGAATTTTATAAATCCTAAGTTTTTCTGCCGAATAATGGCAACTTACAGATGATCATGGATTTGTTTGATCTTATTCGTTGTTTCCAAGTCAACTTTCAGATCCTGATAATTGGACTCACCAATCTATTGTTCTAATGATGGATGTTTAACCTTCCATCTATACAAGGTCTCCAAAGGAGCCACCTTGATACTTATATAGCAACTATTTTGGAGAAGCTTATCTTAAGGTGAGATGGTTATTCCAACCATTTCTCAAAACTAATCTTAAGGAGTAGCTAATCCTTACAGTTAGTCGAACAAATCGACGATCCTGGGCAGCTGATGGCGATTCTTAATCGTTGCCTAATTAGGGTTGCAGTAACAATGCATAAGCAAAATGAACCGTCTTTCATAATTAACTATACCGAATTCTCAAGATATTGAGTTAGGCTATATGAATCGTCTATCTTAAAATTTACTTAATCAGGGTTTTGATTCTTCCAATGATGGTACTGGCCGTCTTGGAGATTTTATAATAATACAGCCTTAATGGGATATAAATCTTAATTCTACCTGCCCTTCAGGGGTAAACAGGGTAATCTTAGGAGAAGATAATTATGACACATAGAGATGTCAGAGTTGTCCGTATTCTCAAGCTTTGGTTTATCTATCGATGTCGGTGTCAGATACATGACACATTCCCTTTACAAAAGCAAGGATGTCCTAAGTAGAGATACTTATAAGGACATTTTTATATTGGATATCTTCCTTGAATACTACTAGTCGACTTTGATACAATATGACCATTGGGATATCTCAGGGGTTCCATGCATTAAACCTCCATACTGATCAGGTATGGAAGCAATCTATGGGACACTCTAGGATACGCCAATCCTCATATAGCACTTTTATCAAACATAGTTTGGCATTCGCAGTTGATCAAATCAATGAGGAAAATAATTAAAATAACATATCTTGCCGTACTCTATTCGAAGAAAGAGTACTCTTAGATTTTTCAGAGAGATCTTTGCTGAAAAAATAAAAGAAACAGTCTCTGAGGTTTCCTTAGTAGGTTCTACCTCGTGGATAATATAAAAGTTTGCTAAGCTTATGGTTCATGAAGACTTATTATTGCCTGTATTAAAAACAGGACACTTAGCAGAAATTATCATTGGTAAATGATAAGGAATGTATTCGATGACATCATGTTTTACCTCTTGGCCTTCATCAGGTGAGTCTAGGCGTTTCCTTTCTTAGCCTTTCTAGGCTTAGCTGTACCTTCTTTGGCAGCTTTATGGTATCTAGTTCTGATGCGGCCTTACTCACCACAGCCGTGACAGACTACATTCTTTATGTCCCTACATTCATGGGAAAATGATGACCCGTTCCTTTGCAGATGTCACACTGCTTTGGTCCTTCCAACTGCTGCGTCAACCACAGCCTGGAGATTAACTCCATTAATATTGAGGTTTACGTTTGTAGCTTTATTAACCTTCGTCGCATTAATAGTATTGCGACTGTCGTCTACCTCATCCGAGTTTTCCATACTCGAAACTTGGTACTAATCACCAAGATTTAACAATTATTAGTCATCATTCTGATGACCTGACTTAGATTAGCCACGGCATTCATAAACCGTATGGGCTATTCTGTTCCGAACATTCATAGTGAATGTTATTTGAACGTATATCCATTATATTTAGCCTAGGTCACAAAAGGACCATCAATGGCATTCAAAGTTTGGAACGAGTCCAATATTTGCTTGTCAGGGAATCAAAATGTCACAACTGTCTTTGGCACACGGACGATTATGAGTAGCTCAAAGGCTAGCTTTACAAGACTTTTATTATATATACATATATGGCATAGAAGCCTGTCTCGAGGGACGTAGAAAGATATGGCATAAAGTCCAGTCATGAAGGACATAAGTAATCATATGGCGCGAAGGCCTTGTCGCAATGACATTCTGATACGGCATAAATGGCCTTGTCTCTAGGACGTTATAGGATATGGCACTAAGGCCTGTCACAAGGAATGTTAACATTTAGTATGTTAACTTGTTACGAACGACGAATTATAGCTCGGAGGCTTGTCATGGGTGACTTGAAATATAACTCGTGGATTTGTCACAAGGACATCAATTCATAGGCTGCAATCTTATTAGATCAGGAGTTTTAAGGCTTGAACATAGTTCTTCACCTTTGGACAGGGAGTCCTAGACTACAACTATCATCGTATTGAAAGGCGATTCACTTAACAAAAAGGTTAACCAATTAATCATCACTGATGGATGTCTATATATAATTATCGTATCTAATGATATTAGTCATGATCACGCTGATCATATTGACTATTAGGTTTGGGTATAATCCCAAAATTTTGAATAGGGAATCATGAAGATCACCACTATCCTTGTCTTTTCGATAATAGGGTAAGGTATAGTCCGTAGGCATTTCATCGCTAGGGATGTTAATATTATGATCCTCATCCTGATGATATTGGTCAGGATCGTAATGGTCACATGGACTATGGGATTTGAGCGTAGCTCACCCCCTTGGGCAAAGAATCACAAAAGATTACAATTGCCTTGTCTTAATTGGACAGTATAATATAGCCCTTAGGCATAACATCATTGGGGATGTTTAAGTTTTAATCATCGTACTGATGATTTTAGTCATGATTGTATTGATCATATAGACTATTAGGCTTGAGCACAGCTCACTACCTTAAATAGGGGATCGTAGAGATCACAATGTTTGTGTCACAATGGACAGTATAATATGGCCCGTAGGCGAAACATCACTTTATGGATGTTTATAATAGGTTCATCATATTAGATGATATTAGTCAGGATTGCATTAATCATATTGACTATTTGGCTTGAGCATAGCTCACCACCTTAAACAAAGAATCATAAAGATCACAATATCAATGTCCCAAATGGACAATATATTATAGCCCGTAGGCAAAACATCACTAAAGGATATTAAATAACATGATCATCGTATTGGATGATATTAGTCATGATCGCATTGATCATATAGACTATTATGTTTGGACATAGTCCATTATTTTTAGTCAGGGAGTCGTATACTACCCCTGTCGTTGTCTTATCAGACAACAAGTTTAGCCCGTAGGCACTTCATTACCAGGGATGTTAATAATATGATCATCTTATAGGATGATATAAGCCATGATTTCAGATAATCGAGGCATTAAGGTTTAAATCAAAGTTCATTACCTTTTCTTGACAGGGAGTTGTAGGCTACCACTGTCTTTATTAAAATTTCTGGCCCGTGGGCCTATCAATTAACATCTCGTAAGATGTTAAGACATATAGTCATTGCACTGATGATACGTTCAGCGGTCACAGTAATGACATGACGACATGATCAGTGCCATTAATTTAATCAACTGTCGTTCAGTGGTCATAATAATGACATGACGGCAGGATTAGTACTTTAGTTTAAATCAACTGTCATTCAGCGGTCATAATAATGACATAACGACGGGATTAGTACTTTAATTCGATCAATTGTCGTTCAGCGGTCATAATAATGACATGACGGCAGGATTAGTACTTTAATTTAAATCAACTGTCATTCAGCGGTCATAATAATGACATAACGACAGGATTAGTACTTCAATTAGATCAATTGTCGTTCAGCGTTCATAATAATGACATGACGGCAGGATTAGTACTTTAATTTAAATCAACTGTCATTCAGCGGTCATAATAATGACATAACGGCAGGATTAGTACTTTATTTTAATCAATTGTCGTTCAGAGGTCATAATAATGACATGACGGCAGGATTAGTACTTTAATTTAAATCAACTGTCATTCAGCGGTCATAATAATGACATAACGACAGGATTAGTACTTTAATTTAATCAATTGTCGTTCAGCGGTCATAATAATGACATGACGGCAGGATTAGTACTTTAATTTAAATCAACTGTCATTCAGCGGTCATAATAATGACATAACGACAGGATTAGTACTTTAATTTAATCAATTGTCGTTCAGCGGTCATAATAATGACATGACGGCAGGATTAATACTTTAATTTAAATCAACTGTCATTCAGCGGTCATAATAATGACATAACGACAGGATTAGTACTTTATTTTAATCAATTGTCGTTCAGAGGTCATAATAATGACATGACGACAAGATTATCGTCTAGAGGGCTTTGAGCATAGCTCACCCCCTTAGGACGGGGGATCTCAAAAGATCACAACTGTCGATGTCGTAAACGGACAGTGTATTATAGCCCGTGGGCACTTCATCCTTAAGGGATGATTATTTTAATAAGGAAAGATTGGAATAACCCATTCTAAGGATGACTTACGTGATTTTATCGAACCACGTTTTGTCAAGCATGATAATATGCTTTCAGATGTTAACGAGGATTTGAATCTTTTAGTTAGGTTTTACCATCTTGGCCATGTCTGTAAATGACATTTGGGCTAGGTTTTACCTTTAAGACTCTTTTTATATTTAACGCAGATCAATCCTAATTTGAGATGTTAATATGGATCTGAATCTAATTATGGAACTACCATCTTGGCCCGGTCTTAAAATGACACGTGGCTAGGTCTTGTCCTTTTTAGATTTTGCCATTTTATTATAATGGTAGATCTTATAAAAGGAATGTTATTAAGGATCTGAATCTAAATTGAGGAATCCGAATCTTTTAAACAGGACTTACCATCTTGGCCAGGTCTTTATAATGACACTCAGGCTAGGTTTTACTCTTAAGATTCTTACTCATATTTAATAGGCAGATCATTATTAAAAAGGAATGATTTTTGATTTATTTATTTCATATATATATATATATTCATGCATATAATAGCAAAAAAAAAATGAAATTTATAACTTAACATTCCAATTATCATAAAAATACAGAGTTGCCCTAAGCGGGACTTGAAAGGAATAATGTGTCCTCGGAGGGACTGAAAGATAAATATGTCCATATGAGGACTATTAAGGAAACGATCTTCATCAAAAGGAGTTTCTTCTTCATTTTATTTCTAAATGCTTTCTCCTTTGTCGCACGTTTCATCCTAGTCGCGGTACGAAGCTCAGCATTTCAAGGCTCCGTGTGTGGAGAACTCTTATTATGGCTTCTTCGTTTGGCGACGTATCAAAAAAAATTGGAGCAAAATTTCCAGATTAGGATTTAGAATATTCCTATGTTAAGTCTAGACTCAGAAAAAGTCAAGGAATGTGCTAATGTGTCATTGAGATTAAACACAAAAGCTAGTGTTTAATTCACTCAATGTTGGCTCTGATACCAACCTATCACACCCCGGATTTCCACGTGTCACCGGTGGGCCCGGTGGGGAGTATCGTGACGTAGTTGATATCATCATAGTCAAACAACACAATATTTAATATGCACAGCGGAAGCAAAAGATGAATATATTACAATCCGAATATAAAGTAATATCAAGTATTACAACGAAAAGTAAAGGATCCACATGCGGATCTTAAAACATAAATATTGTTCAACAGACTTTAGACGCCTAAAACTTGCAAGATTCCTTATTAACGTCCTGAGCAGCTTCCAGCCTATTACGTACTTGTACCTGTCACTTAGACTTTTGAAAATACGTCAATTTTCACTGGTAAATACACTCAACTGACTCATTTGAAAAGAGTTTAAGAAAATTTATTTAGTGCACTAGGCACAAAATATTTTGACACTTTGATTAAAATGCACAGAGGCAAAATTAATCTTTTATACTTGGGAAAATTATTTGTATATAATCTTGTATACAGTTTTACTTATTTGTCGTCCATTAGGGCCGGTTAGAAGAGCCGGACAGATTAACTGACACGCCACAGGTATAATGCCTACAGGCTATCATCCTCTAAGTGGATTACCAGTTCCGGTATAGTGCCCACAAGGATGATACCTCGGAGTGGATTACCAGTTTTTACATAATGCATCTGCCAGGTGTATGCCTACACCCCGTGCTTAGGTCGTGGCCATTTCGTAAAATGATGCCAAGGATATCCGGGACATGGTCATTAACCCCCAAAAGCCATACACCAAATAATACATATTAAACAGGTTATGTAAATACATCAATCACAATCCGATTTAAATGACTACATACACCTGACCAAGCGGTACTTTTATAGTGCCGTATCCCAAGCCCGTATAGGGAAAATAAGTTAAGAGTATTTACCTGAGCTAGCTCCTGTCTTAAATAGCAAGAATTAAAATAACTCAGCCGTATTCACTTAAGTAAGCGTAGGTACAATTTACCGGAAGGCTCTAGTCTGGAATGATGGTATAAATAACCAATTAGAATGCTAACGGGTCTTTAATTAAGCCTAAGCTTAGACCGGTTAGTCTTAAAGAAGTATACGGTTCAAACGCACGATTAAGCGAAGACCGGAATAGAATGTGTTTTAAACCCGACAAGTTCAGAGACTTGCTTAACATGGGTATTTCATACACATTCTGGATTTTGAGATAAAACCGTTATGGTTTGACCCGTTTAGGCTAGTTTATGTAAACTAGTTACATAAACCGAACCGAACGCGTAAAAAGCGTAACGGGTATACATATGAGCCATTTACAGGTTTCCTAAGTTAATATGCTTCATATATGTTGTGACATCAGTAAGATGTCTTTTATTATTCCCGAAACGAAATTAAACACAAATTATGCCCCGTAGGGGTAGTTTGGTCATTTAAAAGGTTATAAAAGAGTTTAAGTATTTACCTGAGTTACAGGTCTGATGTAATCAGCAAAAATACTTATTTTACTAAGTTATAACAGTAGGGTAAAGTATATATGTGAAATTTATCAATTATAACCAAACTATGCACCGTAGGGGCATTTTGGTAATTTCACATAAGCCGTAAAGCTCAAAACTGAAGTCTGAGTTTATCAACTTTTGCTTACTGTTAAAATATTATAATTTTCCTCTAATATCAGTAGGTATCAACCCGTGTATGTTTAAAATAATCTTAGTACATACTATGCGTTAAAAACGCTTAATTAGGCGATTAAAAGCCGTTTACGGGTTTGATACATAAAGCTGATATTTTATTATTCCAGAAGGCTTAAAATAATTTATTTATCATATGTGATCAGTAGCAAATGGTTTGGAGTCAATTGGATATGTAAATCTCATTTTATGGCCCGTAAGGGCAAAACCGACAATTACCGGATTAAGCCTGCGACTATTAGTTATGCTCAGCCTAAAATTAATTAAAAATCTTCAAAAATACCAAAATAATATATTACATCAGTGGGTAATAAGTTTGATATTAAAAAGTAGGCTTAACTAGGCTATACGCTAATTACGCCGTTTAATTAACACAAGGCTTTCATTTTTCGCTAATGAGCATAACTCTTAATCTACACCTCAAACTGATGTCAAACTTTGGATGCAAGTTTAAATATTAGTAATTAAAGTTTCTACTCTTTTATATTTCCAAAAATCACGTTTTAAGGTAATAAGGGCATAATGGTCAACATATGAGCAATTAACGGAATCATGCATATTAATTGGATAACTAATGATCCGAGGGGTATAATCACAGAGGGTTATACTAGCATGTAACCTGGTCCAAATGAAGCTCTAAGGCATTTCTAAAACATACCATAACGGGTCAGAACTGAAAGTCAAAGTATAAGTCAAACTATGCGACTTTCGGTTTCGAACCGGGTCTAAACAGGAAATTGTCGGGTGGAACATGTTTAGACATGTTCTTACACTAATTACCAAGTTATATTATTGATCAAACAGGTTGTATATGTTCTACATTGCTAATTATGCATAAATTAGATTTTAAGTATCTTGTTGACTTTTTAATAGCAAGTTTGACCCGACATTTAACCTAGTTAGAGTGGGAATCAGGGGGAACCCTTTTAAGGGTTTATTACCCACATAATTACTAACTTATAACTACTTTCAATTCGACTAATCACTGGACCATTAGTGATTAATCGTTAAGTCAACCGTTAATTACGACGGTTTGACTTTTAAGCTTAAACTAAGTAAAAACTTAACTAAGGAAGGTTAAGCAAACTTACCAAGGTCTTAATTAAGACTAAGGATGATTAAGGTCTGCTCTAGAGCTCCAGGAAGTCTCCAAAAATGCATATGGAATGAGTGCAAGAAATATTGCAAACATGAGGCCTTATATAGTGAATTTTGATCCACAAAATGTTGACATGTAAGTCTACCAATGACCACAACTCTTCAACAAGTGTCCCTAAGGGCTAAAAATCAGTTTAGGCAACTCATGGAAGTGTTAAAGGGCAAGACATGTCGTTTGAAAGGCTGAACAGGCAACAGAAAACGAGTTGCTACATCTGGGGCTTGCTTGCGCACCATAACATTATTGGTGTTGAGGTGCGCAAGCACCTGGTCAGCAAAAACAGAATTTTCAAAAATGGCACATTAGGCCCCTGAACTTCCAAACTTGATTTCCGACACATCTAAGGCCCGTTAAACCATTTTTAAGGCTCTACAATGATGCCTTAGCATAGGGAACATGAAACATGCTCAAAAGTATGCCGGATATCGGTTCGTTTGGTCGTACGGTCACGTTGTTCGGCTAATTACGACGAAACACGGACGGGCGCGAAAAACAATCCAAACGACGCGACAAATGGAATTTTATCAAGCCAAACACTAAAATAAAATATTTTAGTGCTTACATAAATTTTTGGGTGTGCGGGAATATTCAGAATGTGAGTTATGCGTGTAAACGCAAACTTGTGCGCTTTTTGACACTTTTAGTCCCTGCATGACTTAAAAGTTTAATTGTGCGCACCAAACACCTCTAAGCCTATATCTAAGCTATATTAGGGATAATTATGGTATGTTTACCTCATGGTCATATTCCAGGAGGTCCGATAACATACGAATCGGTATACTTTAGCAGTTTGA
This sequence comes from Helianthus tuberosus, assembly GCA_030545235.1. Lineage (NCBI taxonomy): Eukaryota > Viridiplantae > Streptophyta > Magnoliopsida > Asterales > Asteraceae > Helianthus > Helianthus tuberosus. Next base: position 58,810,298 of record CM060383.1, read on the forward strand.
CGCTTTAGGTCCTTCTAATGCGCAAACTTGCATAACTCATCATTTAACATCATTTAAGCCTCATATAATCCATATTGGGCATTCTTGAAAGTATTATTAAACATCATAATGCTTCGGGCTCGATAAAAGGTCATTCAGAGGTATAATTAAACATATTGACACTTTTAGTCCCTTATACTTGCAAAGTTGCGCGTAACTTCACGTTTGGGCATAAAAGCCTTGGATGGCCAATGATTGGCATTCCCGAGAGTATAATAAAATATCATGAGGCTCTCGGTTTGTTAAAAGGTCACTCAGAGGTAAGAATTTACATGTTGACGCTTTTACTCCTTTATTGCGCAAACTTTCAATTAATCACATAAACGGCTACACTTGATTAACAAGTGGCTCCTTTGTGAATATAAAACCATAAAAGGTTATTTAGAAACTTATTTTAGGTATGATAATACTTCCAGTTCTTTCATAATTAATGTTTTTCGATTTTTCGAAAAATTAGTCCCTTATATTCAAGGTTTGACTTTATTAGGGTTTATTACACGTGTCAATACTTTATTGGACGTGATTTTACGAGGTGTTACAAAAGTAAACAAAAGTTTACAAGATGTAGGGATTAAACGTGTCAACATGTTAATTCTTACCTCTGTGTGACCTTTTAACGAACCCGAGACTTCGTAATGTTCGATTATACCCTCACGAATATATGATAAAAATTTCACGAGGTTTCGATATCATTATGTATTATTTACGCAAATTCCAAAGAATAAGGGTTAAAAGCGTTAACGAGATGAAACTAGTGTTTTCGGTGATCGTTTAACGAAACCGGACCTAACGGCGTTTGGTTATACTCCCTAGATCATCTACAAACTAACTAGAAGGGTTAAAAGTGCCTAAAATGAAAGATATAATGCATTAAAAGGTTCAGGGACTAAAAGTGACAAGTTTAAAACTTGTTTGCTGAGATATGGGGTGGTAGCGCGACGCGACAGCCCACCCCTTTTGCTGTGGCGCGACGCGACGGGTGAATTTGGACAGAAACTCACTGCAGGTATCTTCTTCCTTGTGCTCCAAACCAAACTAATTCGAAATCTATGGCTGTTTGATGGTTTTAAAAACCACTTGGGACACCTGGAGCTATCTTACAACACCCCTAGACACATGTAATGATCTAGAGGAGGCTCCATGCACTATATAAAGGCCCTTTGGGCAACCATAATTCTTGCACCATCACTCTAAACTCTCACATCTCACTTGCTTGAGCATTCTTGAGCATTTCTCTGGGATTCCTGATCAAGAGGGAGCTCACCTTAGTTCAATTTTCGTGCAAGGACCTGATGTAAGTGTCCTTACCCACTCTAGTTTGGTTTTTATGTGTTTAAAGACCAAAAGTCAAAGTTGTCGTAATAATGCTTTGACTTTCGGTTTAGACCTAAACGGTCCAGCCATTGTTCGAGGCGAACATGGCTACGTGATCGTAATTAGGTAGGTGATAATCCCTCAAAAGGGCACCTCCTAATTATCACGTTTACTTAGTCAATTGTCGGGTCAGAGTAATTAAAATAAAAGTCAAACGAGTCAGTTTTTATAAAATAATTCATAACTGATTATGTAGAAGCTATAAAATACGTTTTATCACTTAAATAACTTGGTCAATAATATAAGAACATGTTTAGACATGTTCAACTCGACAATTCTGAGTATTAGGCTCGGTTCGCAACCGAAAGTCGCAAAAGTAGACTTTTGCTTTGAGTTTCAGTTCTGACCCGAATTAGCTTAGTTTAGATATGCCTTAGGGTTCCTTTGTGACTATATTATATGTTAGTATAACCCTCTAAGGTTATATTACATGGTCCCATAGAAATCTGAGTTATTTGCATGATTTCGTTAATATGCTTAAATTTGACTATTATGCCCTTATATTATAAAAACAAGATTTTTGAAAATGTGAGAGGACAAAAAGCTTTATTACTGATATATAAGTATGTCCACAAAATTTGACATCAGTTTCTGGTCTCAAACTAAAGTTATGCAAGATAGCGTAAAATTAAACTTTTTGTTAATTAAATGACATTTTTAGCATAAATCATAATTAAACCCAATTTTTGGCACCAAACTCATTGCCTACTATTATGATATAAATTTTAGGGATTTTTGGAATTTTTGGTCAGATTTTATACTGACCATAACATAGAGTTCTCGTATGAATTCGGTAATTGACGATAATGCCAGTTTCATTAATAAAATGAGATTTACATATCATTTACATGCCAAACCTTTTCCTACTGATGTTATATATTAAATAAAACATTTTAAGCATTCAAGACTGATATAAATCTCAGAATTTCATAAACATCTCAAATATCGTCAAATATCGACTTTTACGCAATTTAAGCGCATAGTATGGTTTAAAACCATATTTAGCACCTAAGACTTGTTACCTACTGATTTTATAATTAAATTTTAATACTTTAACAGTAAGTATAAGTCTTGAAATCATACTTCCAATTTTGTCCTTAAAAACATATGTGAAATGACCAAAATACCCATACGGTGCATAGTTTGGCCATAAATGGTAAACCTCACATATGTATGATATCTTACTGATTTATCATCATAAAATAATTTTTTTTACAGAAGGTTTTAGACCAGAACCTCATTTTACTATTAAACCTCATTTATAAGCTTTAAAATGACCAAATGCCCTTACGGGACTTAAATTGGTTTTAAAATCTTTTTGGGCATAAAATTGTTGATATCCTACTGATATCATATCATATTTAAAGAATATTAACTTGTGAAACTTGTACATGACTCAACCGGTTACCCGTTATGCATATACGCGTTTGGTACGGTTTATGTAACTAGTTTGCATAAATTAGCCGAAACGTGTCAAACCTTATCATTTTAACTTCAAATTCCAGAATGTAATTAGTTTACCCATATAATACAAGTCTCCTTACTTGTAGGGTCTAAATTACATTCCAATCCGGTCATCGCTTAATCCAGCGTTTCGTGCCGTAAAGCTTTCTTTAAACTAACTGGTCTAAGTTTACAACTTAAATAAAGACCCATTAGGAATCTAATACGTTAATAAAACCTTCGTTCCAGATTAGGAGCCCCGGTAAAAGATACTTGCACTTGTTTGAGTAGATAATACGGCTGAGTATACAAAACTTGCATTTTAAGCTCAGGTAAATACTTTTAACTTGTTTTCCCTTATACAGGCTTGGGATACGGTAAACTATTACCGCTTGGTCGGGTATTGAACATTTAATCGATTAGTGGTTAAATCATTGAGATAACCCGTTTTAATCTGTTTTGTTTGATACAAAGCATTTGGGGGTTAACGACCGTGTCCTGGATATCCTTGGCATCATTTAAATGCAAATGGCCACGACCTAAGCACGGGGTGTAGGCATACACCTGACAGTTGCGATATGGTTTCTTTTCCCCAAAAAGGGAATTAAGATATAAGATATAACCACATGTGAGGATAACTCCTTGTGGACTATATTAGTGGTGTGTTTATTAATCATGACTCGGCTTCCATCCCGGGCCGTGAACGTACGATAAACATGTAAATCTGTATACAAGATTATTTTATATAATTGTCCCAAGTTATAAAAGATTTTATGCTTTGTGCATCTAAACCAATTTTATAAACACTTTTCAAATGAGTCGGTTAATTGTATTTACCAGTGTAAACTGACGTATTTTCAAAAGACTAAGTGACAGGTACTATACGTAATTGGCTGGAAGCTCCTTGGTGTTAATAAAGGATCTTGCAAATCCTTAGGATGCCCTAAAGTCTGCTAAACTTCGTTTTGTACATTTTATAAAAGATCCGCCTGTAGATTTAATATTGCAAGCTCGTATGTAATTATCCTTTCGGTATTTTCAGACATTTGGGTTTGTAATAATATTTTATATTCCAAGACTTCCGCTGTGCTATTCTGTGTATGTTTGACTATGACAATACCAATCTTACGTCACAATACTCCCCACCGGGCTGAGCTGTAAATATCGGGGTGTGACATATTAAAGTCGCTTGTATCCAAAAGATAGGAAAAACACAATGTTATGAAGGGTTTTGTGTTGAAAATGCACTTGACTTGTATTTCCACATCATGACGTGAGTGATTAGAAAAAAAAGGAGGCGTGAGTCATAAGCCTTTGTGAAACTCGTCTGAAATTATTATTATTCCTAGTTCTCACCGCTCTCATTTTCTACTAACAGAACAAGTTGTTGTTGATCATCGTTGCTATTGATGATTAGGTATCATAGGTGATCAGTTATCACTAACATCAAGATGGCCTACTAATGACTATTTACCATTTCCAATCAACTTCCATACACCTTTAATTCATTGCCTTTAAAATTAACCAACTCAATCCAATCCGCTTTAACTTTTCTCCAAACACACACACGTCTCAGATCTTCTAAACCTTTTTGTCTACTCATCTATTCCAACATCCATTCCTATTGCTTTAGTTTTATAGGAATTGTTTTATTTAGAGTTAAATGCCTGGTTGGTCCATGTGGTTTGCATATATTGCAGACAGAGTTGGTCCCAATGTTTATAATTTGTGCACTCGGGTGATCCTTATCATTAACATGTGTTAAATTTCTCAGTTAATGTAGATCCCAGATAAGATGCTCTTTTACTAAGTATGGCAATAGATTTCAACAAGTATGAAAATATTTTGCGAAACTAGAAATCAAACTTTCAAGAAACAGAACTTATAGAATTTTCAAGTATATTTATCACTTTGGAAAAACAAAGTTATTGACTGTTACAAATGAATGCTCAAAGAATTCTGTAGTGAAGGGTAATGGAGTTTGTGGTGTATGTATTAAATTCTTGGCTCAACTCATTTAACCTTCAGTGTTGACATCTCTATTTATAGAGAGTCTGGGTCATGAATACACATTTGTTTATTCATGCACTTGCTCTGCACAAAGTAACTTTATGGCTTATTCATTTAATCCATGGATGTCAACTTGCTACTTTCCAAATGTGTCAGGGCCTTATCTCTAAGATAAATTGGCTCATCAGAAATTCTGATGGCCAGCTTACCAGAATTCTGTTGAGTTTGATCATCAGAAATTCTAATGATCAGAGTTTACCAGATTCTGATGATTATTACCAGATTTATCATCAGACTCTTCAGAATGGCCTTTTCTGATCGTCTTCTCTTGTCTTGATCACTTTCTGATCTTTGTTAAAGATATTTCTTTCTTTCTTCTCTTGTCCTGTTATCTTGTAGACACCTTTTAATTGATCTTCTTGACTTTATCTTCAGCATATGATCAGATTGATCATCTTTTTCTTCATTACTTATAAAATTTTCCTAACAATTTCCCCCTAGGTATTGTAAGAAAAACAAACTACCTCATAACAAATGAACATAACAAAAGATTCCAAACAATAGAATTAAAGTTGCAAAATACAAAACATTGTTCAAAACAGAAAACAAAGAAATAACATAACTAAATTGTTTTTCAAGAAACGTTAATTCGGTAAAGGTCATCAGTCTTCAGTTTCTTCTTGTAATGGATGAACTTGTAGCATTCCTTGTATATCTCCTTGTACCAATCTCTTGTAGTTATCCACTCATTGATGATTGTCTCTATTGTTTGCCTCAGGATCTCTTTATTTTTTCCTTTGGCTTTGAGTTGTTCCTACTTTTTGTTCATGCACTCTCTGATGTACTTGAGAGTCTGGTTTGAGTATTTGCAGATGTCAACAACTATGAAGAGGGCTTTCTTTTCTTCAATGTCTCTGAAAACAACGAAAAGTTCTGGTTGTTCAAAGATGACACATGTTCTTGCTTCCTCTTCAAGCTCTGCTAGGATGGATGTATCTTGTGGAGGTATGTGTACTTTCTTCTTGTGAACATAATCAAAGTTGACGCACAGATCAAAATCTGATAGAGTTGCCCTTTCAAACAATTTGACTCCAGCTTTTGACAGACTATCAAGGGCTCTTCTGACAAATCTTGTGTTCCCCTTATCTTGATCATATATTCTCTTCATTGTGATTATGTCCATTGGATGTAACAAATCTGCTAAGTCACCATCTGTTATCTCTGCTCACTACCATCTTTTCTTAAAAGGGTTTATTTGTTTTGTTCATAAGTTCCACCCAATTTGTCTGGTGTAGAGTATCCATTCTGAGAACTCTCTCTATTGGATTATCAAGAGCTCTGTGAACACTTTTGTCTCCCTTTTCAAGCCTTTCATCCCTCCAATGTCTGCTCACTGGACTGAGTGGTCTGTCCAACTTATCTTTTGGTGACCAGTAAAACTCCTTGAGATGATGTTCTGGAAACATCATGACATCTTTTTCAATTTCTTGAACAAAGATTGTCTTCCCTTCATAGTTTTTCTTTTGCACTATTTTTGGTCTTTTGGAAGATGAAGTTACAGAATCTTCCCACTTTCTTTTTTCTTGTAAATTCAGGTTTTCACTGAAAACTGTTTCCCCTGATGTAGTCTTTCTTGGTTGTATCTGTGGGGCAACAATGTTTAAATCAGCAATAACAGGAGGTGTGGTTTCATACCTTCTCAGTATTTCTTCTTTTGACACAGGTGGTGAGGGGACCCATTGATGTAGGTCTTGCTTGGCTTGAAGATGTGGCAGTTTGTTGTTGTTGTCTGATGAACTTGGGAACCTCCAGTTGTGAAGCTTCTCTGGGAATAGGGGCTCTGAGCTCATGAATGTCTACTTTTGCCAGTCGGGGCAACATTATAATTCATTCTTTTCATGAGTGATTGAACATCACTCATGAGCTGAGCATTCTTCGTCTCTTGCCCATGCACTTTTGCAAATTCAACTCTGTTCTGCTCCTTCTGTGCAACCCATTCTTTCACCAAATTCTATCAGAGCTTGATGTTTCTCTTGTTTCCACAACATCTTTCAACCGAGACTTGATTTTCTCCATTTTTGCAAACATCTTTTGAAAGTCTGCTGCTTTCTGATGACTTTTTTGGTTGCTGTTGTAGATTCTTCAGAGATTCAGTATTTCTTTGTGTTTGTCTTCTGATGGATTCCACCGATTCTGATAGAATCTTCATGTCAGATCTTTGACTTTTTATTTCCTCCAACAGCACATCCAGCTTTGCTTCAACTGGGGTTTTTGTTTCCTTTGTTGTATTTGCACAAACTTTAATAACATCGTCCAACACTTGATGAAGCTGTTCAGATGATATTATTGGTGTTTCTGGTAAATTTGGAACAACAAATGTTCCTTCTAACCCACCAGCAGCAAACACATCTGCTGCTGTTGTAAAGGGTTCTGGTGGATCCATGGATCTACCAGAAGTTCCTTCACCAGGTATGTGAAACACATTCTCATCATGGATTTCTTATTTCCTTGAATCATTTCAGTAAATAATTCTCTATAAGTTGTTTGGAAAAACAAATTTCCCTTTATCAGATTTTCTTGGTCAGTGTCCTGACCTCCATTTGTTGCTGTCTCAACCTCCTCCTCACCATCTGATTTGGAGTCAAGACGAATGGAACTAGTGATCTTTTCGTTAGCAGCAGGATTTCTAAAAGATACTCTATAACTAACTTCAACAGATTTAGCAGAATTAAAATCTGTTGTATTTTTAGCAAAAAGTAAAGAGGTGTTATCTAATGAATATGAGATTCTGCTGCATGATGAATCTCCGTCTCTCGATTCTGATGACCTTGAACATCTACCTCCGTAGCTTCTTGTGAGTTTCTGATATGTAGGTGCTGGTCTTCCTCTGCTTCATCAGATTCTGGTGAGTTTGACCTTTGAACTTCCTTATCTGGTGAAGAAGTACCGTTAAGTACTTCTACATTCACTGAAGCTTCATGTACCTTTGGCCTGTTTAGTGTTTCCTCTTGCAGTCTCCTGTAAGGTGAGTCTGCTGCAATTAAGCACAACGTGCTCTCAGGCAAAATAGGCACATCTATGTTGGAAGTCCACCATTGAGTTGCACACCAGGGCTTCATTGTAGGTGATCTCCATATGGTTTCTGATGCTGGCCGTTCCATATTTCTTTCCTCAAACGTCTCAGCAACAAAGATTGACAGAAATCTGGGGTATGGTAGTTGAGAAGAAATTCTACCAGTTCTGGTGAGAACATATCTCTTTATCAGATTGAAAATCTCAGTCCCATAGTTAATGCTGAACCCAGTGATGAGTCCATACATTGTGATGAGAACTGACTGGCTGATCTGATCAGCTGCCCTAATCTTTGAAGTAAGACACTTGTTCTGAGTCTCCATCATGACTTGCCAGAAAGCTGGCAATTCGTTCCTTTTGAATTCACCAATCTTCGTGATTCTCCTTTTGTATCCCAGCTTCAAGAAGAGGTTTATCAGATCCTCCTTCTTAGGAGCTTCGATGTAAGCATCAAGAATAGGGAGTTCAAGCCATTCCTTGATTCTTGCTGGAGTGATTATCACAGAGATATTCCTCCATAAATGAGCACTAACTTGGTTAATTCTAATATCACTAAATGTTTTGACACATTGTTGCAGAATCTTCTCCGACACCTCTCTGGCTTTAGTCATTGCCTGAGAGATTGGACATCTCAACAGAAATTCGACTAAAATTTGACACTTTTCATCGTATTCAGAGTAGTCAATGTTCATCAGCAGACTGTTCTCTTTCATTGGTAAGAATTCGTTGTCTTGAATGAAGGCAACATCATGTTCGATGATTGGGATGTTCAAGTTAACTTCGGCCATGGTGAATTTTGAAGTGAGAATTTGGGAGAGAATTTTTGCTTTTCGAAAACGAAATGGTTTTTAGGGTTTAAGGTTGTGAGGTTGAAGGTGATGTCTCCGTTTTGCTAAAATTGGGTATTTATAGGTGTAGCTTGAGCAGAGATCATGGGGTGGTTAGCGTGTATGGGAGTTGAGGGGACATAGATCGTGGGATGTTATGACATGTTAATGATCATTAATTACCTTTTTAACCGTTAGATTGTGGGATTCAGGAGTGGTTCAAATATAACCCTTGGATTGTGGGTATCAAGGTGGATTAATGGAGATTATCCTTGCATAAAACATTTTAATGTCTTCTAAACTATTCTTCAACTCTTATTCTTTAGAAAAATGTATCTGATTGGAGAATACTAACGGCCATGTGATACATTTTGCCTCTTGTGGGACATCAGGCTATCAGCCTTCTTCATCAAGTATACCATTCACAGTTTCTTCATCCTCTTGGTGGTTTTTACATTTTGATCTCCATGTGCATGAAGCCCTGCCTCAAAGGCACTGAGGTGTTTTTCCACCTATCGCCTCACGCCTGCTTGCTTTTTAAATCAAGCTGTCATATTGATCGTACCATGCGTGATTGCATGTTCATGGAGATATATGTTATTTGATAGAATAAAAGCACCTAGTGATGTAATAATCTGAAATTATGTTAGATTTGCGACAGAAACAATTGTTTTATTTGCTATAAAAGAAAACAAGTATTGTTGATGCAGAACAAAACAGACATTAACAATTATAATTTCTTTTATGAAGATATGACTTATTCTCCTATATGTTAAAAGACCAATGTTTTGAACAGTGTTTTGATAATAATATATATATATATAATAATTTTTATTATCTTCTTTACTTTTTAAGTTAGATAAGCTTGTGTCAACCGGTATTGGTATCGAAAATACCAGAACGGTTATTGGTACATGAAGGTAAAAACCGACACCAGCCTAGTACAGAAAACACCAAAAGTCGGTATCGAATTGATTTTGAAAATCTTTTAGTTCAAGACCAATGTTTTGAACAGTGTTTTGATAATATATATATATAATAATTTTTATTATCTTCTTTACTTTTTAAGTTAGATAAGTTTGTGTCAACCGGTATTGGTATCGAAAATACCAGAACGGTTATTGGTACATGAAGGTAAAAACCGACACCAGCCTAGTACAGAAAACACCAAAAGTCGGTATCGAATTGATTTTGAAAATCTTTTAGTTCGGGAAATTCGGTACTGCTACCCGGTACCATTTGCTCATCCCTGATCACGGGTGTCGTACGATCAACAACGGTATCGTGCAACTTTTTTTGTTGATTTTCTTCAATTTTTAATGATTTCTTTTTTTAGTTTCAGGGGTAGGGATGAGCTCGGTGCCAACCAATACCGAATTGGTACTGGTACCGAAAATACCAGTTACGGTATCGGTATATGAAGGTAAAAAACGGTAGCGAACCGGTACCGGGAACGCCAAAAGTCGTACCGAATTGGTACTTAAGATCTTTCGGTTCGGGAAATTCGGTACCGGTACCCAATATCATTTGCTCATCTCTGATAACAGGTTTCATACGAACAACATTATCATCATACAACTCTTTTTATTGATTTTCTTTTGGTTATCTTTTAGTGTTTTTCTCTATATTTTCTTTTTATTCTTGTCAGCGGTTTCCGTACGCAACGCCTCGCAGTGATTTCAAAACACATGTAAACACGGACTAAACAACAAAAGACGTTCGCTGCAACGCAGCGATAGCAAAATACTAGTTAAATTTAAAGAACTACTCCTCTAAGTAAAACTACTATGATATCAAATTATCAACCTTACCAAATTATTCAATCAGTGGCGGATCCAGCCAGTTTTTTCACTGGGTTCCTTTTTCCAAATCATACAAGGTTTACACTACAAAAAAACGTTCTTTTCCAAATCATACAAGGTTTACACTACAAAAAAAAACGTTTTTTTCCAAATCGGCTGGGTTCCTGGGAACCCGGTAAACCCCTCTAAATCCGCCCCTGTATTCAATAAACAACAATGTAGCATCGTTGTAACCTTTTCTACTTGTTCGAGTGTGTGGTTTTATTTGGGTAAAGGGGACGGTAACAATGTAGCACATATAACCATTTCTTGTTAAAGATGCAAGATACATTACATTGTTAGAGTGTGGATGGTTCTTTTTTTGAGTAAAGGAGACGGTAACCCGGTAAAATTTTGTAAATGTAACGGAAAATTACCTCAGACAAAAGAGTTTAGAATTTCCTGAGACATATCCCTAAAGAAAATCCAACTCCCAAACACTACCTCTAACTTGGTCCCTAAACAGGATGCGTTTTTGCACCCAGCCCAAGTTCTATCCAACTCATATTCCCACTTCAAATTGGGCTTATTAATGGCCACTGAAAGTATACAACCCATTCTGTTTATTACATGTATTCATATAACTAACTCAATACAAGAAAAACTCAAGTATATATAGAATAGAATATGTTTTTGAAAAACAATCTGCCATTTGCATCATATTCCGGTTGTCATCCTGGTCAATGTTGACTAGCAATTCTGCTTTGACTTTATAACTATCAAACCATAATTCAACTCCATATGAGTATTCCATCTGTCTTCTTTATGGTTTCTAGGATCAGTGACCTGGCCTAAATGACTGAATTCTGAATGTTTATTACTATACTCACCGTCTTTGACCTGAGACTTTTTTCATTAAATGTCTCTGCTTTGACATCAAATTTGATATCCATCTGGTTTTGTGATATTCTTGAAGTCTCACACCACTGCGTATTACCACATTTAAACCACATCAGCTGCCATATATCAATTGGATTTTAAGAGCATTTGATCATCTCTTTACCACATGAGTTCAATTAACTTAACCATGACACATTTTATTTATCCAGATGAGTTAAGCACGGACTAACTTCTACACATACATATCTATTTCTATATCTACACACATACCAATAAAAGGCTAATACAGAGTTCTTTTCAACAGGCAATGCTTAATCGTGTGGGCTACACCCAGTGGCGGACCCAGGAATTTTTTCATGGGGGTGCGGAAATTTTTTTTAAAATTTTAGGCGTCTAGATATATACATAAAAAAACTGGTTCGGGTCGGGTCGGGTCATGTAAAAAAAGAACATCAAACTTAAATTTATATAATCATAAAAAACACGTCAACTCTTTACCTTGAAACGTTGATGTTGGATATTGAATACCCGTTGGTTGACTTGGTCCTCTTAGTAGGCATGCCCTTCTAACATCATCCCGTTGATTCACGTTGTATGATGCTATCGCCTTGCGATCATGAGGATCCGAGGGAAGATCATTCACATCAACAAAATCGGAAGATGATCCAATTCATCCGCTTTCCTCTTGTTGAGAAATCGCGCCATAACATCTTTACTCATTGTGCCTATCACATACAAAATAAACAATATTCCTTAATTTCAATTCCTTAATCACATACACAACTTTAATATTTAATGAAATCAACAATAAATAACAAATAATGGAATCAATAATAAATAATGAAACACAACTTTAACATTTAATAATGAAATCAAGTTGAACCCAATAAATCAACAGCAACCTTTTTTAATATTTAATCAACAATCCAGTAACTTTTTTAATATTTAAACAAGTTGAACCTAATAAATGGCAATTTGCCGGCTGCCGTAAATTTACAACAGCAACCTTATCAACAACCCTATCAAAAACCTTATCAAAACTCTTGAAGAATAAAATCAAGGATTGGTACCTGGTCGGCTAGTCTGCACTCTGTCTACGGCGACTCGACGAGATTTGTGGCTGATCGATCGAAGCCTGTCTGCAGGTTGAATGGTTGATCCTTCTGTTTCTTGGTCGCTGCAGCAAGGGGAGGGCGGGAGAGATGAAAGGTCGATTGGGTTTATTTGGGTAATTGGGTTATGTTTTGTTAATTGATTTAGTTATTTGGGTTGGGTTTTACCATAAACTTATTCAATTGGGCTTGATGTTGGGTTATAGGAATACAAGTTTTATTTAAAGAGATTAGTGGGCTAACTTGTTTACATAATTGGGTCGGGTTTAAATCCATGTTTACAATTTTTTTATATAAATTCTAACATTTTTTTCTAAGGGGTGCGGTCAGAATTTTTCAAGGGGTGCGGTCGAAAATTTTCAAGGGGTGCGGTCGGGATTTTTCGCGAAAAATAACACTAAATTTTTTTTTTCAAGGGGTGCGGCCGCCCACCCACGGGCTTATGTAGGTCCGCCCCTGGCTACACCCCGGAGATCAGTCATGGAATGCTGGTGGAAATGGCTGAGCATAGAAAAGATTTAGAGAAGAAAACAAAGCCTATTCTTGATACTTTGAGAAGCTATCAAGACTTGCCACCTGTAAGTTTAAAATTGCAACATTTCACTTTACTCATGGTTGATAAAAAATAAAAAAAATGATTGGTTGTGTTTGGTTGCAGGACAAAGCTTTGGCTGCACTTGCAATTGAGGACAAGAAAAGGCAATATAACGCGGCTGAGAAGTATCTTGAAGATGTATTGCAATCAGCTCTTGCTACCTCAGAAGATTGAATATGTATTCCGGTTGTTGATTCATGTATAGCAAACGAGGCCTGTAATCATATTAATATTATTAATGGTGATTTTGTTAAAAGGATTTGTATTCAAGATTGGGCCTTGGTATACAAGGGTACATTTACCTGCCTGCTTGAACGTTAAAAAAATTACAACATGATCTTGACCATACATATCTTGACAATTTTGCCCTCTAATCCGATGTTAACGGGGGTGTGGATTAATATCATGCGAATGGAAAATAAATTGTTACCGAAAGATAAAAAGATTCATTGTTATAAAGTATAAGATTTTGGATCGATCATTGGTTTGAACAGGAGCCAGCTTATGTTTAGATGGCCTCGGTTGTTTGCGCTTGAGGTGGATAAAATGTGCAGCGTTTTTGACAGGTGTTATCAGGGGAGGCAGGTGGCGGAGTCTAAATGGAACTGGTCCAGGTCGTTTTCTTCTGCAGTCGAGTGTGAAGAATGGCAGGAGTGTGAAGAATGGCAGGAGTGTGTTCGGGTGATGGCTAGCGTGAGTCTTTCAGATCAAAAGGATAAGTGGAGGTGGACCGTGGATGAGGAAGGAAAATTCTCTATTTTTTCTGTAAAAAGTTTAATGTTGGAAGGTCTGGTTTCCGGGCAGGTGTATATCATAAAGAAATGTAACTGGTTCCGGCTAAATGTAGAATTTTCGCTTGGAGGGCAGAGCTCGATCGCATACCGACAAGGCAAGCTCTAGTTAAAAGGAGCGTTGCATTGGAAACAGATGATTGTGTTTTTTGCGGGGAAGAACAGGAAATGGTGGATCATATGTTAACGGCGTGTAGCGTTTCCCTAAGAGTTTGGAATCAGCTTAGTAGGTGGGTCAAACTTCTGCCAATTTATGCTTTTTCGTTTAGAGATTTGATGGAGTTTTACAAGGTGTGCGGATTGGGAATGAAAGAAAAGGAGGTAGTTCATGGGCTGGTGATCACAACATGTTGGTGTATATCGAAGGCGAGGAATGATAAGACGTTTTCGAATGTAGAGGGGATAGCGAAAGCATATTTGGAAATATCAAGGCGTTGGATTTACTTTGGTTAAAATGTAGGTCCAAGCATAAAATTATTGTTTGGACAGATTGGTGTAAATTTCCGTTATATATGTTGTAAGTTTGTGTTTTGGCCGGCCTGTGTTTTGTTGGGTCGGGTTGGGTTGTGCGTTAATGAAGTTTAAGTTTCAAAAGTATATATATATATATATAGGTAAAGAGTAGCGTACAAATCTGTTTATCGTACATTATGTACGCGATACCCACAGCCATACACGTGTCCGGATTCAATTTAATTTAATAAGGGTATATCAGACATTTCATTCGGACATCTGAGGGGAATTCCGACAATTAGGAAGCAGATATGGATGTCGTTTCGTAACCGTCCCAATTAATTATTGTTTGTATCAATTCGATTTGTAGGGTTTTTGATTTGATTCTTGATTGAACCTGGATTCGTCATTTAGGATTCGCCAATAGTTTAATTAGGTTGAGTTTTGGTTTTTATTTGATCTGAAGCTTTTTTCATTTTATTTAGATTGAAACGAGGTTGAAGATAAGTTGTTTATGGGTTTATTTGTTTGGTTACCATATCGCATGTGTTGTTTGGATATATCGCATGTGTTGTTTAAACATAATACAGGTAGTTAAGAATGGATCTTTTGTATAAATTCGCAAGTTTTAAATTAGACATTTCGCAAACAATGAATTTTAGTATTTTTAACTTCGCATGTGTTAAGTTTGTGATTTCGCAAACTTTCAAAGTATTTATCAAATATATCTTTTAATTTCGCAAGTTTTAATAATAATTATTTTTATTTTCGCACAGTGTTTTTCTTGATTCTGCTCAATAATTGAAATCAAATAATTCAGTTCAATAATTGAATTCAATAATTCATATCAATAATTTTTCTTGTATCTTTGTGTTTTATATTTTTTACACTCTTTCAAACATCCTATTAAGAATGACAGATCTACCAACATCCTCTCTTTCTGAACCAAGTATCAAGCAGGCTTTGAGGAAAAGGATTGAGCAACAAATTCAAGAGGATCGATCATGTCAAGAGATGTTGGAGGCCAACATTTCTCGTGTAACAGAAAACATGAAGAGAAGACAAGAAATTCTGGACTTGCTATCTCAGATGCAAGTTAGTAGTCTTAAAGAAATTGCGGTTATGTTTATGGTGGATTTGGGTGAGAGGGATGAGAAACAGTTGAAAGAGTTGGCTGATGCAATAACTGTCTTAAGATGCTCGATGAAGATGAAAATGGAGTTTCTTTCATCTTTTGAATGAACTTTTTGTTTATTTTGGTTCTTGTTTTAAATAAATTCGCATTTTGTGTTGTATAATGGACTTGTATTTCGCATTTTAATTGCCACATATTTACTTCAAAATTTCAATAATTCATTGTCAAATGCGAAATTAAAATACAAATGCGAAATTAAAAACACTGATATTTGCGAAACTAGAAAACACTAACAAGTTTAAATATTCAACATAAATCCATCATCAAAGAAGTTTACTTTTTTGCCTTCCCAAAATACACACTCATCCTTTCTGGGATTATGTTATCCAAATCTTTCATATACCTTTCTTTGTCTAGCCTTTTAGCGAAAGCATTTGCCTTTTTAATTATTGTTTGACGATGCATATTGTGTTCGGATAGAATGATTTTGCTGAGGTATCTGTGCCTTAGGAGATGAAGTTGTGATCGCTGTCTGTTGTTTACTTCATCTTCTTTCACAAATCCAGTCACCCATGGTTTTGTGTCTCCCTTGTATGTTTCCATGTGACGCATCGTAAACACTCCACAGTCTACGCCGTTATTCTTCGTCCTCCAATCCATCACTTTTCTTTCGATAACCGAGGTTGCAAGTTCTTCTATAGCCGGTGTTGGTTTTAAAGCCTGTTGCAGGTATAAAACCAATACCCTTCTCTGTAACATAGCAACATTGTGTTAGTAGATTTACATAAATATATAACATTTTATATGAAAAAGGTTTTGTATTACCAGTGTGTCTGGAAGCCCCTTGTATCTTTCCTTAAACTCTTGTTCAGCTGCTGAATTGTCAATCAGCTCAATTTTGCCAGTTTTCAAGTGGAAGCACAAGACATAGAAGTGGTCACCTTGAAGTACCGGAATAAACACCAAGTCAACTGAATCAAGTTTTTTTACCTCATATTTTTTTAAGATGTCTTCAAAATTTGAGGCAAATACGTTTAGACGTTTGTCGTCGGTGTATTTCTCTTCGTCGTACATGATATCCGGCTGTATGTTATGTAATTAGAATCAAAGTTAAGTAATGTATTAAAAGGTATTTAAACAAAGCATAATTTAGTACATGAAAATAATATGAGAAAATTTTCAAATGCGAATTTTATGTATACCATATGCGAAATTAAAACAGTATGAGAAATGAAAAAAATGGATTTTTTTCACATGCGAATAGTATATATAACACATGCGAAATTACAACAGCATGAGAAAAGTTTCACATGAAAATTTTATTCTATAATACATGAGATATAGATATAATTAGTGTGCGAAATCATTTAATATGCATTTACTCTTAGAATTTCAAATGACAAAATGTATACGAAAACATACCATCATTGTGCTGAACAAGAAGAGTCTGTATGGGGATGATTTTCTATCCCTCTTCTTCTCTTCAAGGTTTAGTATATCTACAAATGCATCTATTCCGTTCGATGCTACGTATTGTTCCCTGTAGAAGCTTTCAAACACAGCTTTGAATGTTGCAACCTCAGTTTTTGATCGGTAAAATTCTTCTCTGCCAGTCATAAAATAAATAATCAGTATTTTGTTTGTGTGTATATATTTTAGTTGTTTGTTATTTGATATAATTATTTTACTTACTGTAAGTCTTCATATGTAGCAAATGTATACCGAATCACATTCAATTCTTGATTCAATAGTGCTTCGTGCATGTTTACTACTCTGTTGCAGTAAGGGGAACAAAATTTTTCTCCAAGCTCTTTACATCGTTTCTCAGCTCGAATTTTGGCTTGTTATATTGTCTTATAAAGCAGTTCGTTTAACCCTTTTGGTATGACTTGTTTTGGAACTGGATTTGGCTTTGTGTTTTTTCTCCCCTTAGTTGTTTTCTTTTGTTTGTTTTCTTCCATTGGGGGTCCCAGGCTCAAAAGCACCTCAACTGAATTCAATTCCTCAGCCGTTACCTGAGGGCATTCAACTTCCTGTTCCTTCTCAACTTCTGGTTCCTTCGGAACTTCGATTCCCGTATCGGGTTGTGCAGGGTCTTCTTGTGTTGTTTTTTTTAAAGAAACTGCTTCCATTTCTTGCACTTTTTCTTGAACTTTTTGTTGAATGTCTTGGGTAGATTCTGCCAAGTTCACTGTATCTTCGATAACATCTTCGCTTTCACCAATTTCTGCAGGCCAGAGTAATTTAAGAAATACAATAATTTGTGCTTTTTAATTTTTTTTTTCTAATTTAAAGTGCTTTTTTACCTTTGGCAGCTTCTTTGTAAGTGTATACACCCGTTTCCACAGTTTGAATGTTTGCAATAAGGGTGTCCGAGACTCCTCCATCATCTGGCTGCAGTACACCTACAGATATAAAATTACTTAATTTTAATACATTAGATTCAAAATCGCATGTGGTTTTTATAGGATTCGCATGTGCATAAAAAAGTAGTGTTTTTTTTGAATAATTTCGCATTTGTTAATATTTGAATTCGCATGTTTTACCTTCTGATGCAATTTCCACCAAAACACTGGATATTATTTTTTGTGCTTCTTCATCTTTTCTACCTTCTTTGGTTGTAGTAACTTCATGATGAGATTCTGAAGCTGGATTTTCAGGCTCTTGATGAATGGGAGACGGTGTAGTTTCATGCTCTTGAACCGAATCAGGCGGCACACAAATGGGATTATCCCGAAGCGTCTCATCCCACTGCTTACAGGCCGCCATAATCTCCGGATCCCAAAAACACTTAGTTCTTGCTTCGGAAACTAAGTTGTTCATCCCGTGAACATCTTGAACCATTTTAATGTACTTTTTGACATTTGCTTTCATTTTCTTCAACAGGTTCTGTAAATATTTTTTTGAGTTAATATACTATTAATTGAAATGTTAAATATGAATGGATTAATTGAAATTGATATTTTTTGGCGCTTACCTTTTTGTGGGTTCTTGAAGCCTCTAGTTCTTGTTCCTGGGCTGTGTCGTAGAATACGGATGGTGAAAGTTGAACAGGAGTGGCACAATAATCAATCATTTTCTGTGTCTGTGTTCCAACTCCCATCTCAAGGTTCAACTGAGACATTTCATGGATTTCAAAACTGAAATCCATGAAATCATTATTGTTCTCGTTATCTTTTGGTTCTTCCCCGGTTTCTTTGTTTTGTACTCCACGCGCAGTCCTTCTTTTGTAGCTTATTGTGGTGTCAACCGGTGTTCGTAGTGTATAATCCTCCGTTGATGGACCCTCTTCTTTTTCATTTTTTTCATCATTTTGTTCTTCATTTTCTTCTTCTTCTTCTTCACTCTCACTTGATATCCATTGAGGTCCGTTATCCGAAATATGATCTTCGACTTTATCAATCTCGAAAGCTGTGGATATACCGATGTGATATAACGAATAACCGGTATATCCACAGCTTTCTCAAACAGGTTAAGCCTCTTGTTGTACTCATGCGTGTATAGAAGCTGTATAAATCACAAGATCATTTAATTATATAACAAAAACAAACTAGTATTTTTAAATATGTTATTAAATGTAGTAATGCATACCGTAAGAAAGGCAACAGGTCCCACGAACTGTATTTTGTAGTTCTTCCAGCCCGCTCGTGTAGGACGCAAGGTGTCGAGTAGAAATGAGCACCAATCTAGATTCTGCATTTCATCGACATCTTCTACACCAAGCAAACATCTATCATTTGCAAGTGTTGCCTTTGTAATCTCCGCAAAGAACGTCATCCAGTATACCAGGAAGTTTAATTTAAACAGGCTCCCTTCGTCTCTTTGATTTTCCATTGTATCTGCAATTAAGCCATGGGTAATTCTCCTGTTTTCCCCCCACTGGCTGATGAACCTATCCCTCACAGCATTTCCCGGTTCTTTACTTTTTTCAAGTTTCACTTGCTTTTTAACTTTCCTCTTATCGGCTATTATCTCAACCTTCTTTGGCCCTCTTGGTATTCCAAATACCTCAAAAACTGTGTCCGATGTTATTTTTATTTGGTGTTTTCCCAAGTTTAGCTCATCGGAATTCTCGTCAAAGTTTCTTGCTAGCCAATATGCCAATCGTGTCGAAATATGGTTGATGTTGATATCTAGAATAGCACCAAATCCCATATTCCTTACTTCTTCAAGCTGTTTTTCTGAAAATTTACTCACAGTATCCATGTATGAGTTAGGCTGGCATCTCAGCAGTATTGCTTCATTGCTGTATTTGAAGAATCCCCTATGTTCTGTTTTAGGTTGTCCCACCTTTTTTGAATGCCTTTTTGTCTGTATCTTAGATTTCTTGGCATCTTTTTTCTTTTTTGGGAGTGGCTTAACGAAGTCATCCTCTTCAGAACTTTCTTCAACTATTCTTCTTTTTCTATTTTTGTTTACTCTTATCAGTGTTGATATTGGACCTTCAAAGTCATCATCAGAATCTATTTCTGCAAAATCGCATGCTATGAGTCATAAACCTTTTGTAAAATCGCATTTGTCAGTTAATCATGTAAACTAAGCTATTAAATGATAAAAATCGCATGAATGAGTATTAATTTCGCACGTCTTAGTTAAGCAAGACCAAAAACTTTACAATTAAAATCGCATTTGTAATTCAAAACCCTATATAATATCGCATGTATAATTTAATCATAATATCCTAAAACCAAATAATCATATGAAATCGCAAGTGGATTTTTTTAATTCGCATGTTCAACATAAGGTAAGACAAAAACCATTTACAAGCAAAACTTTAAATATAAAATCGCATTTGTAATACAAAACACTGACAAAACCCTATATAATTTCGCACATATATCAGTTTATCATTTAGAAAATTTATAATCATGCTAAACCAAATAAATAACAAATGCATTTTAATAAACCCTAACCAAAAATGAAGTTATGAGCAATACCTAATCATTTTACAACTATATGTTTCAGCCTAAAATCTTAATAAACAAACATAATCGCATTTGACATTAAAGCCCTGTATTTATAAAATCGCAAATGTCAATCGATACCTGGATTCATCTTCTTCGCTTGTGGTCGGTCGTTGTTTGCTTTGCTTCGTTTCTCAAAACTCATGTTAGTTGAATCGCAACGGGAAGAGTTGCAGGATGAACTTTAGGTTTTTGCTTGGCTTTGCTTTGCTTCGTTGATTTTTGGGTTTACGATATGTTTGGGGGAGTTATTGTGCTGATTATCAGGGATCTTGATTTCGCATTGGACGATTTTAACCTTGGCGGTTTCTTTTTATTAATTTTAATTTGATTAATTTAATACTTAAACACGCGGATTAAATGAGATGATCTGACGGCCTAGAATGTACCGTACATAATGTACGATTAAGGCATTTGTATGATAACCAGCCTCTATATATATATATATATATAGGGGAAGGTTCATTTGAGAATAAAATTTAATTGAGAAGAAAAAGAACAAAGGATAATTTTGTAAAACATTAAATAGTTTTTTCACTTATCTTATTTATTATCATTTTTGAGTAATTAATTAGTCATAAAGACTATTATCCTCCACACTAACTTTTTTTGCCTACACACATCAAAAGTTATCTTACATATTTCGAAATTCATCTTACACGTTGAAATTTATCCTACACAACTCGTAATTTATCCTACACTTTAAATTATTTTATTTATTTTTTTTGAAAAAAATATATTTTGAAGATAAGTTACAAAAAATTTAATGTAGTTAGCTATTAAAGAGAAGACTACAAATTAATGACCTATGTAGATTTACCAATGTACCCTTATAGCAACATTCAATACTTATATTAAATGAAGTAAAATAAAGCATTCTTATTGGTTGAAATTTCTTCTTTTTTCTTCTTACAAAAAATTTCTTCTCATTTGAACTCTCCACTATATATATATATATATAGGGAGGGGCTCATGCGAGAACTCCATTTATTGCGAGAACCGCGAGAACCAATGTGAACACAACCTAAAATAGCTAAAAAAACCTAAAAAAAACCTAACCCCCCCCCCCCAAAAAAAAAACCTAAACCCCCCTCCCCCACCCCCCAAAAACCTAAACCCCCCACCCCCACCCAGCTAAAATGCTAAAAACTAAACCCCCAAAAAACCTAAAAAAATCTAAAAAAAAATCTAAATTTTTTTTTAATATTTTTTATGCTCAAATCGCTACTTTTAGTGGCAAAAAAAAAATTTAAATTTTTTTTTTTATTTTTTATTTTTTTTTGCTTCGAAAAGTAGCGATTTTTATATAAAAAAAATTGCGTGATTTTTAGCTATTTTTAGGCATTTTTGGTTGTGTTCACATTGGTTCTCGCAATAAGAGGTGGTTCTCGCATGATCTTCTCCCTATATATATATATATATATATATATATATTGTAGGTCCCGTTTTTCTCCGGTGAGGATCGATAACGAGAAACCTATCCTTGTTTATCACAAACACGGTAACGGGTGCGGAATCCCCGTGACGGTGCAAACCAAACACAGTTAATAAATAACACGGATTAACCAATGAAACACACTCTATTGATTAACGGAATGAGAACCGAATACAAACTGATACAAACACAGTTTTGACGGAATTTTGACAGAGTTTCTTTACAGGTATTTTCTCATCTCTATTTCGAAGTGAAACTGAGATGGGTATTTATACTAAGACACAGACTATGACGAAATAGAAAGGACTCGGCGAAACAAATCAAAGTCGACGAAACACATTCTGTTTCGTCGACAAACATATTAATTCTATCTTTGTTTCGTCGACATGTTATGAGCCCAAGTAGAAGTCAAAGCCCAGAACAAGTCTTCGGCCCATGTGTGTGAAGAAACGGCCCAGTTGATGTTTCTGTTTACATCTTTCACCATTATACTATACTACAAAAGGAAGTGTCGGCTGTGGGCATCCATTGGCCAAAATGGGCGGCTGAAAAATGTTTTTTTTTTTTTTTTTTTTTTCCATTTTGCCCCTAGCTCAACGTAAAATTACGGTTTTCTCTCCAGCTCAAAATTACGAATTTGCCCTTAGGTCAAAATTACGATTTCGTCTGCCACTCTCCCATTAGACCAACCAGTTTATTATTTTATAGCCATTTTAAAATGACGGTTTTGCCCCCCAGCTAAAAATAATATTACGCTTTTGTCCCAAATAAATTTATGTTTTTTCCCCCATCAAAAAATTACGCTTTTGCCCTCAGCTAAAAATTGTTATTTTTCCCCGTTAAAAAAATTACGATTTCGCCCTCAGTTGAAAATTACGTTTTCCCCCCTTCAAAATAAAATGATGCTTTTGCCCCAAACTAAAAATTACGATTTTGCCCTCGGTTAAAAATAAAAATGTGCTTTTGCCTCCAGCATAAAATTACGATTGTGCCCGTAGTTCAAATTTATATTACGCTGTTACCCTAGGTGCAAAATTACGAATTTCTCCCTATTAAAATTTCAAATTTTCCCTCCCTTCAAATTTACAGTACTGCCATCACTTTAGCTTTTGGCAATTTACGATTTTACCCCAGTAAAAAAATACAACTTTCCCTCAGTTAAAAATTACAATGTTGCCATTGTTTTAGTTTTTTTTTATCAAAAATATAAAAGTGTTTTTTTTTAATTGGTTGACTCGATTTAGTTGTTTTTCGTGTCAATGAGCTGCTGCCTAACACTCGCTCATTATTCGTCCACTGCCCCGCAACGCGGGCGGGGCAACTAACTAGTAATTCAACATAAGACAAATGTAGTGACATCATCATGACATCACAAAGGTGATATCATGGTGATGTGTTTGCGGGAAAGGCTTGCGGCGCTCCGTGCTTCGCGTGTCGAACTCTGGGGCGCACGACGGAGGAATGCCGTGACGTCGGGCTGGAGCCGGACCTAACCGAGTCGACCCGAACCGAATCGAACCGAGTCGAGTCGCGTCCACATAAAGTGTACCAACAAACTCCCCCTTGGACGCTACTCATGAGGTTCGTCTTCTGTGTCTTTCATGTCAGAGGATCTTCAAAGTCTTCACGCATCATAAGTAGAAAGTGTATCGACAAACTCCCTTTTTATTTAGGTAGTGTGTTAACAAACTCCCCCTTAGAATGAACTTTCCATTGAGTCATGCTCGTGAATCTTTTGACTTCTCAAATCTTCAGATCCTTGTGGTGTTGATGAAGGGTCAGCGGCAACTCGATCATTTTATCCTTTGAGTGCCTCCACTTCGTGTCTTCATTCCAAAGCTTGTCATCGAACATGTTCTCCTCGCCTTTAGCATATGCACATGCAAGAAAGCTAAACGCATAATGAGAACAACCGCTTGGAATATAGTTAACATTTAAACAAATGACACATATGAGATCAAATCTCAATCAAACACCGACCGACAACAGTTTGAAAGTTTAGAAAATGATCAATTTTAATCCTTTAACTTTCGAAACTTGTTAACTTCGACTGTTTATGAAGATGCAATTGTTTTCCGGCTTACGATCAGGATTTTGGGTAGGATAGACTCGAGTTCCAACATCAGTCAATCAAAAATAAACTAGAAGCAAAATCTTTTTGGCTTTTATAAAGTTTAAATTAAAACACACCTAAAATCTTTTTGGAATTTTATTTTTCAAATGTAAAGACGGAAAGCAATAAATAAATATATATACAAAGATGCAGAAACTGAAAGCAGTAAACAAATATTTACAAACATTCTTTTTGCGAGTTTCGAGGGTAAGAGAATCACATCAGTGTACGGTCATGCTAAAACGCTCTTTTTGTTCAATTAGTTCACATTAAGATAAGCATCCTATAACAATTATCGGTATTGTTGTCCACATAAGCTCAACTTATCAGATGTAATCATGGCGAGGGGATACGTTAAGGTATGATTTATACTTACCGACCGGTGTTCATCCACACACGACACATTCCCGTATCAAGGCATGCGCGAGAGTTCATCTTACCGGTGAGTATACCGTTTATCATCTGTTTGACCGTATAAAAGATGTGATAAAATTCACTTATTTTGATTGAAAACAAGCCCTATGTGATAGAATCACTTATTGATGAGGAACTTGATTTTCAGATGCATGAGGGCACAGGAGCAAGTCCGTGAACAGGTCAGTACTTTCGTACAGCAAAGAGACGAACTTGACTCCCGCAAAGAATCTGTGATATATTATCACTTATTTTGTTTGGACATGTGATTGTTGATCACTTATTGAGGTCGAATGCAATATGTACACGTATGTATAGTATCATGGAAGATCTTAGACTTCGTCTCCGTTTGTTTTTACGGTTTGATACAACCATGATACCCAGATGATAAGACAGCATAAAGACCGAATATCTCAGAACCTCGGCAATCTCTCAAACGAAATTTTGGTACTAAGACCATATGCCAATGTGCGGTTCCCACCTGGTCTTCAGTCGATTTAAGATTTATATCACCCTGCACACTTTAAAATGATTGTGAGCCTACCGATACATCTTATATAGAGCTGCTTATCGTTTTTCATTTTGCATTTCAGTTTAAAGAGGTTTAGACAGACCACTGATGTACTATCATTTTCTCTTTTGCTCGTGTAACACCCCGAAAATTTACGTCCTATAATGTCTTGACACGTGTCATAACCTTTGAACATGTGAAAGAATGTTCTTGAAGGACTAAAGTTGACAAACAATGAAACTATGTAAATACAAGGGTTCAAAGTGTCAACAATGAATAATTATACTTCACAATAACCCTACATGATGTTTATAACCTTAAACGAATGGATCATGGATCATACAAAGAGAATTGTGAAAGAAAGTGAGAATTACAAACTACAGGGGTTAAATGTGTCAACATGTTAAAGATATACCTCTGAGTGACCTTTTAGCAAACCCGAAGCTTTGTAACGATTAAATATGCTCACTAGAATGTACCATAAAAATTTCACCAAGTTTCGTTACCGTATGAGAAAGTTGTGATAAAATTCGTGTGTGAGGGTTAGAATCGTTAACATTGGAATTTAGGGCTTTTCGGGTGATCACAAAGTTATCCGGGGGCTTCACAAAGTGGGTATAAGTCTTAGAGCCCCTATATGTCAATATTAAGGGTTTAAGATGCAAAGAATAGTGCGAAAGCGATGTTTAGAAGGACCGAGGACTGAAAGTGCAATAAAAGAAAGTTTGGAAACCTGCTGCAGAAGGCTTGCGCACCGTATGGGTTTTTACCCTACGATGCGCAGGGGTTACCCAGATGCAGAAATAACTTCCAGCTGCCTGTTCAGCCCTCAAACCGACTCCAAATGACTTGTTGTGATACCATGGGCTGCCTATGATGGTTTTGAGTCACTAGGGGGCACTTGGATGCATCTTATAACATGTGTAGACTCTCATGTCAACAATCAAATGATCTTTGATCAATATATAAAAGTCCTACATAATGTCAAGTTTGTGTTCATTCCTTCATATCATCAACTGAACATTTCTGGAGCATAAGGATCTTTTCCAAGCCTTCCTAATCGTTCATTAATCAAGTGTAAGTATGTCTAACCCTTCTCGATCAAGTTTTCCTTAGTTAGTAGCCTAGAAATCAAACCGTCGTAACTACGGTTTGACTTCGCGATAAAAAACAAATGGTCCAGAGTTTTGTCGAATCGAAAGTTGTTATAAGTTGGTAATCATGTGGGCTTTAAACCCTTAAAAGGGCACCCACTGATTCCAACCCGAACTAGGTCGTTTGTCAAGTCAAATGTTGTCCGAAAAAGTCAACAGAAATGGTATGTTTGATTTAATGCGTGATTAACGATGTAAATGGCGTATAACTTATTTTATCATTCTTATAAACTGATAATAAGTATAAAAACTTGTCTACGCTTGTTTGATTCGACAACTTTCTGTTTTGAACCGATTCGGAGCCGAAAGACGCAAAAGTTTGACTTTTGCTTTGACCTCAGTTCTGACCCGTTTTTGATAGGTTTAGACATGCCTTAAAGTTCCATTAGGATCTAGTTACATGTTAGTATAACCCTCTGCGTTTATACTACTCGAATCCCTAATTGTCCGATGTTTCCGTTAAATGGCCAAATGTTGACCATATTGCCCTTATGATTATAAAATGAGATTTTTGAAGATGTGAAAGGACAATAACCTTTGTTATTGATTATTAATCATGTCTGTAAATTTTCACGTCAATCGGAAGTCTAGATTAGGAGTTATGCTTAATGACGTAATTATAAACAATTTTATTAACTAAACGGCGTCATTAGCGTAAAGCCTATCTAAACCCAATTTTTGACACCAAACCTTTTACCCACTGTTGTAATATAATATTTTGGGATTTTTAAAGATTTTTAATTATTTTTAAACTGATCATAAGCTAGGTTTATCGCCTCGATTCGGTTAATACCGAATATACCCTTTTCAGGTATAAAATGAGTTCTACAAATCCTTTTGATACCAATCCAATTGCTACTGATTTTTAATAATAAATGAAGTGTTTTGAACCTTATGAACTGACCTGGAAACTCAGAATACTATTTTAACCCGTAAATCGCTTAAAACGACGTTATACGCGTATTAAGCACATAGTAAGGTTTTAAAACCATTTTGCCACATAGGACTTAACACCAACAGATATACCAAGTTAAAATAAACTATTTTACTGATTTATTCAAACCCGGATCACAAAAGCTCAATTGATCCCTTTTATACTCTTTAAAATGACCAAAATACCCCTAAGGGGCTTATTATAAGATTAAACTCGTTTTGGGCATTATGGAAGGTATCCTACTGATATCACAACATATCTAGGGCATGTTAACTTAGGAAACCTGTTTAGGACTCTTACGGATACCCGTTACGCTTCAAGCGCGTTCGGTTCAGTTTATGTAACTAGTTTACATAAATTAGCCGAAACGGGTCAAACCTTATAGGTTTTATCTCAAAATCCAGAATGTGTATGAAATACCCATATTATACAAGTCTTCAAACTTGTCGGGTCTAAATCACATTCTATTCCGGTCTTCGCTTTATCATGCGTTTAAACCATACCTTCCTCTTGAAAACTAATCGGTCTAAGTCATGGCTTAATTAAAGACCCATTAGGATTCTAATAGGTTATTAAAAACCTTCGTTCCAGATTTAGGAGCCCAGTAAAAGCTATCTGTACTTGCTGATTTGATACGGCTGGGATTGAATTTATATTTAGCTCAGGTAAATACTTTTAACTTATTTTCCCTATACGGGCTTGGGGTACGGTATATAAAATACCGCTTGGTCGGGGCGTTGAATCTTTGATTGAATGAATGATAATGAAAGTATTGAGACGTCTCGTTTAATATTGTTTTGTTTGCTTAAAGCCTTTGGGGGTTAATGACCGTTGTCCCGGATATCCCTGGCATCATCTTACGAGATGGCCACGACCTCAGCACCCGGCGTAGGCGTACGCCGTCGGTGTCTCATAAATAAAGTGGTGTGTCCATTAATCTTTAACCCGGCTCGATCCGGGCTACTGAACGCATAAGAAACATGTAAATCCCTACAAGTTTATATATTTAGATAAGTATCCCAAGTTATAAAATATTATTTGTGCCATGTGCATCCAAATCAATCATTTTCTTAAACCCTTTTCAAAATGAGTCGTTTGATTGTATTTACCAGTGTAAACTGACGTATTTTCCCAAAAAGGCTAAGTGCAGGTACTAATTGGAATTGGCTGGCTACTCCTAGCATCAATAAAGAGTCTCGCAAGCTTAGATGCCTAAAGTCTGTTGAACCATGTTATTTTATTTGCGATCCGCCTGTGGATCTTTTACTTCCGTCATAATACTTGGATGTACATTATTTCGGATTGTAATATATTTATCCTTTTGCTTCCGCTGTGCATTTATATATTGTGTTGTTTGACTATGATGTTGCCAACCACGTCACGTTATTCCCCTACCGGGCCCACCGGTGACACGTGGAAATTTGGGGTGTGACAGGTTGGTATCAGAGCCAACATTGAGCGAATTAAACACTATCTTTTGTGTTTAATCTCAATGACACATTAGCACATTCCTTGACCTTCTGAGTCTAGACTTAACATAGGAATACTCTCAATCCTCATCTAGGATTTTTCTTCCAATGTTTATATATTGGATAAGTCGCCAAGCGAAGAAACCGTAATAGGATTTCTCCACATCTGGAGCCTTATATTGCTGACCTTCGTACAGCGGCTAGGATGAAACGTGCAACCAAGGAGAAAGCATTCAGGAATTGAATGAAGAAGAAAATCCTTTGCTGAAGATCATTTCCTCAATAGTCCTTATATGGACGTATTTATCTTTTCAGTCCCTTCGAGGACAACATTATTCCTTTCAAGTCCCGCTTAGGGCAACTCTGTACTTTTATTTTCATATATTGGATTTTTTCCAATATTCTTATCTAGTCTATTGATCTAGAAATCATAGCTTATATCATCCTATAAGATGATCATATTATAACCATCCCTTAGAAGGGAAGTGCCTACGGGCTATAACGTATTGTCCATCTGAGACACTGACATTGTGATCTTTATGATTCCTTGTCTATGGTGGTGAGCTCTGCTCAAGCCTATTAGCCTAAATGATCAATGTGATCATGACTAATATGTCTTTGACATTGTGATCTTTAAGATTCCTTGTCTATGGTGGTGAGCTATACTCAAGCCTATTAGTCTATATGATCAATATGATCATGACTAATATCATCAATATGATGATCATATTATCGACATCCTTAGTGATGAAGTGCCTACTGGCTATACTTTATAATATTGTCAATACGACAATGACAGTTGTAACTCTTAGGGTTCCTGTCTAAGGTAGTGGGCTATGCCCAAGCCTCATAGTCAATATGATTAATATTATCATGACTACTATCATCAGTGTGATGATTATTATTTTCTTAAAACATCGTTTCGTAATGTCAATTGTTTTGTCTACGGGCCATATTGTATCGTCAATTATGACAATGACAGTAGTAGTCTTTGACTCTCTGTCCAGGAAAGGTAATGAAATGTGTTCAAACCTTAATGCCTGGATTCTCTGAAATCATGGCTTATAAATTAAACTCGTCTACGTGACTAAGCCTTTTGTACTATTACTAGATTATAATTTAGGATTAATAGTGAAAATCCTGAATAAACTAAATATCATTTTTCCTGCCAGTATAAATATTAAGAGAGAATCTTAAAAGGTTTGACCTAGCTTGAATGTCATGGAAGACCTAGCTAAGATGGTAAAACCTGGTTAAAAAGAGATTCCGATCATTGTTAGCCTTTGAAAATGGGTTGACACTCCCGACATCAGTGATGCGATAAAATCACACTTGTCATCCTTATATTAGGAATTTTTCCAAATCCCTTATTTAGCATAAATGATCAATAGGAATCATGGCTAGTAAACGTCGAACATGATGTACGCATCAAAACATCCATTCGAGATGTATACCTACGGGAAGAGATGAACACGTGAAAAAGATAGTTTTATTTCATAACTTCTTGTCAAGACAATGAACTATGAAATTTTCCGACCCAAAGGAATCATCGATTATGTTTTAAAATTTCCCTAGTGACAAGGCCTCTGGGCCATCATAAGTCCTTTTATACTCTTTAAAATGACCAAAATACCCCTAAGGGGCTTATTATAAGATGAAACTCGTTTTGGGCATTATGGAAGGTATCCTACTGATATCACAACATATCTAGGGCATGTTAACTTAGGAAACCTGTTTAGGACTCTTACGGATACCCGTTACGCTTCAAGCGCGTTCGGTTCAGTTTATGTAACTAGTTTACATAAATTAGCCGAAACGGGTCAAACCTTATAGGTTTTATCTCAAAATCCAGAATGTGTATGAAATACCCATATTATACAAGTCTTCAAACTTGTCGGGTCTAAATCACATTCTATTCCGGTCTTCGCTTTATCATGCGTTTAAACCATACCTTCCTCTTGAAAACTAATCGGTCTAAGTCATGGCTTAATTAAAGACCCATTAGGATTCTAATAGGTTATTAAAAACCTTCGTTCCAGATTTAGGAGCCCAGTAAAAGCTATCTGTACTTGCTGATTTGATACGGCTGGGATTGAATTTATATTTAGCTCAGGTAAATACTTTTAACTTATTTTCCCTATACGGGCTTGGGGTACGGTATATAAAATACCGCTTGGTCGGGGCGTTGAATCTTTGATTGAATGAATGATAATGAAAGTATTGAGACGTCTCGTTTAATATTGTTTTGTTTGCTTAAAGCCTTTGGGGGTTAATGACCGTTGTCCCGGATATCCCTGGCATCATCTTACGAGATGGCCACGACCTCAGCACCCGGCGTAGGCGTACGCCGTCGGTGTCTCATAAATAAAGTGGTGTGTCCATTAATCTTTAACCCGGCTCGATCCGGGCTACTGAACGCATAAGAAACATGTAAATCCCTACAAGTTTATATATTTAGATAAGTATCCCAAGTTATAAAATATTATTTGTGCCATGTGCATCCAAATCAATCATTTTCTTAAACCCTTTTCAAAATGAGTCGGTTGATTGTATTTACCAGTGTAAACTGACGTATTTTCCCAAAAAGGCTAAGTGCAGGTACTAATTGGAATTGGCTGGCTACTCCTAGCATCAATAAAGAGTCTCGCAAGCTTAGATGCCTAAAGTCTGTTGAACCATGTTATTTTATTTGCGATCCGCCTGTGGATCTTTTACTTCCGTCATAATACTTGGATGTACATTATTTCGGATTGTAATATATTTATCCTTTTGCTTCCGCTGTGCATTTATATATTGTGTTGTTTGACTATGATGTTGCCAACCACGTCACGTTATTCCCCTACCGGGCCCACCGGTGACACGTGGAAATTTGGGGTGTGACAGCTCGCCAGGAAACTCATTTTTGTTTTTCTATTGTTTTTGCGTTTTTGAAATTTTTCGATGTTTTTGAATTTTCAAATTTTGGAATTTTGGATTTACTCCCCCTAAAATCAACAAACTATGATAAATTTAAAAGACACAAAGATATTTACAAAAACGATTTCCCGATGTCGGTTAACTCATGTTTTACCTCAATGCCGTTTACCAAAATTAAGTTTTAATCAGAAAAGATTTATCGAATTTTGGAAAGCTCAGTTGGCACGTCGGTAAGTGGTGCGGACCATGACAACATTGTCTGGCCAAAGAGTGCTATACGAGAGGATAACAATTTATAAAGCAGCTTAAATATCGACAAGTAAAGGAGAGATTAGAATTTTAAAACCGTATCCTGCAACTGCTTCGTGCATTGCAAGGAATCTGAGTGCTCTCCCAAACTGGATATCCACCCGGTGTGGATTTCAAAGTCGATTTTTGTAGCTACTGAGAAATCTCTTCACAGCAACAAGATCATAAACCTTTGGGTCCGGCCGGTCTTACACATTGCACCAGCGAAGGTCTTTGTCTTTCTCTTGAGAAGTAGTGTGCGGTTGTTCAATCCACGCCAAGGCATCCGCACACCCGGTTGGATTGTTCAACGAACCACATTTTCTTCAGATCCTACCGCGAAGAAATGTACACTGCACGTTCATCTTCTTGATTTTGAACATCAGACGTGCTGCAGGTGCGTACATTTTGATCTGAATCTACCCTGGGGACCCGATCAAAACCTTGAACAATCACATTTTGAAATGATTTTCAATTTGTCGAAGCTTTCAATCTCCTTTCGACAGACAATTCTGTCTTCTTTTCTTTTTCTTTCCAACAAAGGCAACCACTCCTAGTAATAACAATATCTTGGAGCTTTGAGTCGCCTATCTTGTGCATGGACACTCCACTATCAATAATCCTATGACTATCGATAGTTCCTCCTGGAACATCCTGCACACTCACTCAGAGATTAGTTGGAGAGGGGGACCCAAGCCTTAACAGACTTGGGCCGTCCTTCATCATCGAGGATTGTGACTTCGATTTCCTGATGATTCGGAATGGATTGAGCTTCCCCTGAAACAGTTACCGATTTTGGTTTCCAAATCTGTTTTTGTTTTTCATTTTTAATTTCTAACTTAACAGAATTTGTTTGGACAACCTCCGGTTTTAACGCCTTTTCAACTTCTTTGACGTTTTGACGTCGTTGTTTTGTTTCTTGTTCTTTAACAGCTCTTTTATCAAGTTTTGGTGAAACATGACGACGTTGTGAGTGACCTTGTTCAGAGGGGGCTCTATCAACAAAATTTGGTTTGGGCGTATTTGTGCAGTCTTTAATGATGTGCCCAAACTTCCCACACTTGAAACAAGTTCTCCTTTCAACACACTTAGGAGAATCTGTTCGACGACCTGACATAGAAGTTGTAGACCCAGAGGTACTAGCTTCACACCCGTTTGTGTGCTGGGTGTAATTGTTTTGGCTGTTATGTTTTAAAATCTTGACTTGTTGGATAAAATCGGTGTTTGATTTGTTTTCATAAGTCTCAATTTTATCAGTACCCCTTGATGCTACAAACTTGACATCTTTTGCTTTCTTCTTGTAACGAGCTCCTTTTGATTCAACCTTAGCCTTTGGCTTTGGAGCTCGTTGTTGCTGTTGTTTACCCTTAGAAGCAACAGGTTGTTGCTTTGTCGGTGATTTCTGTTTTCCAGGGATTGTCTTTCCCAAAAATTTTCTTGTATTATCTTCAAACACTTTGTCAATCAAAGATTGATTGACGTTTTTGATTGGAAAATCTATGTCTGAATAAATTTTACTATCACCGACTAAAGTATACAACAAGTTATTGCTCTTAACAGCAGACGCACATTCATTGTCATCTTTGACATCCTTGATAGGATCTGTCACTTGCTTGGCAACAGGTTGCACGGCAGGAGTAGGAGGATCACAAAGAATATGATTCTCAATTGGAATTTCTACTCCTTTCGTCTCATCAAGTGATTCATCCTGGTCATTCACATCTGATTCATCATCTGAAGAATCATAGTCCTCAATGGTTGGAGGACTTTGAAATGATGACTTTTCTTTGTTATCAGATGAGCCCTCCGATGAATTGTCCGGTTTGAACCCTAGGCCTGTAGTAACTTCCTCATAATCAAGAGGCACACTGGGTTCATACCGAGGCATATCCTCTTCATCGGGCGACTTGGTATAGTCGTGTCTCAAAGGGGGTGGACACTTCCTATAACCAACTCCTTTAACGTTTCCCTTTAGTTGCTGAACGTCAATGATGTGATCAAGCACATATCGGGAGTTTGAGTAACTCTCCAATTTGAGCTTGATCGCTTCATGCTCACATTTCGCCACGGCTAGCTCTTTCTTTGTTTCCTCGATGATATTAATGTAGTTATTAATACCAATTTGTTTGTTACAAATAGTTTTTGTTAATTCGGAAACACTTTTCTTTTGGGTTTCAATAAATGTTTTAAACTCTTTTTCATTGCGAGCTAATGCCATGTTTGCCTCCTTACACTTTGACAGTTCAACAACTAAACTCTGATTGTGACTATGAATCGTATCACATTCAAGTTTCACTCTATCACATTCATGTTTTAATTCTTCAAAAGCATGTTTAGCATTAGCACATTCATGTTTCAAATCAGCACAATCACTACATATGCTAGGAGTTTCAGAATTTACCTGACTCGAAGAGGCCGTGACATTAGCCATGAAGGCAGTCTGAGAAGAGAAAGATCCATCTTCAGAATAATAATCTCCCACATTCGAGCTTTCTTCATCTGAACTCCCACTAAAACCCGAGCTATCATCACTTTCAGAAAACTCTTCCTTGTGAACATGCTTGATGTGATTGATGATTTTTGCATAGCATGCAATTCCACCTCCTTGATCATTATCTCCCAATTGTACAGACCAATCGCACCCTTCATCAGCTTAAACGGTCAATGCTCGATTGGTGTTTGAAGGTCCAGACTGGTTCTGGTTGGTGGTGTTGTTCACAGCTACTATCCCTTTTCCACGGTTATCTTGATTGGCATTGGAAGTACTTGTCTGATTTCTGAATGGATTCTGGTTGCCTTGTCTGCTTGGTAGGGTGCACTCACGTTTGAAGTGACCCTTTTCGCCACAATTGTAACATGTAACTGCATCTTTATTGAACCCATACTTCGTATCATTTTTGCCTTCCAACGAAGTTCTTCCAGTTCGATTCATGAAATCCTTTGCCCTTCTAACAGCACTTGCAAACGCCCACTTGATATCCATTAACTCCATTTCATCACGGTCTATCTGCTGATAATCTTCATTGGTCATATTGATGTTTCCAATTTGACCCGCTACCAATCCACAGTATGAACTGAACATTGTGTTGAGAAGTTCCAAATTTTCCTTTGCAACTTCTACACTGACTTTCGAAAGATTGGAAGTATCAACTCTGACAGTGTTGGTGTTTTGGGGTGAAGGATTGTTGGTATAATGCGCTTGTTGTTGTTGTGGTTGGACTTGAGGTGGAGGTTGAGGTATAGATTGTGACATGTAAGCACTTTGATTCCACTGTGGTTGCGATGGAAACGGAGAAGAGTTTGTATTGGATACAAACGCCTTTTGAAGCTTCGGTTGCTGAATGAAACTAGAACTAGCTGAAGGACCAAAACCAGGCAAATACATTTCTGTGTTTTGAGGAGGTGCCGTTGCAATCCTTTTAGCTTTCCGAATTTCCTCTTAGTTCTTGTTCTCCAACTTCTGAATGAATTCATAAAGACTGATATTTGCTGCATCCAGAGCGCCCGTATGCTTTAGAAGTTCAATGAATGGACTCCACTTAGGAGGTAGAGCATCAGCAAATCGTGCAATCATTTCCGGATGATTCGTAGCAACACTGTAGGAAGTCATTTCACTAATCAAATGATAAAAACGAGTAGTCATATCATTTAGAGTCCCGTTTTTCTCCGGTGAGGATCGATAACGAGAAACCTATCCTTGTTTATCACAAACACGGTAACGGGTGCGGAATCCCCGTGACGGTGCAAACCAAACACAGTTAATAAATAACACGGATTAACCAATGAAACACACTCTATTGATTAACGGGATGAGAACCGAATACAAACTGATACAAACACAGTTTTGACGGAATTTTGACAGAGTTTCTTTACAGGTATTTTCTCATCTCTATTTCGAAGTGAAACTGAGATGGGTATTTATACTAAGACACAGACTATGACGAAATAGAAAGGACTCGGCGAAACAAATCAAAGTCGACGAAACACATTCTGTTTCGTCGACAAACATATTAATTCTATCTTTGTTTCGTCGACATGTTATGAGCCCAAGTAGAAGTCAAAGCCCAGAACAAGTCTTCGGCCCATGTGTGTGAAGAAACGGCCCAGTTGATGTTTCTGTTTACATCTTTCACCATAATTCAACATAAGACAAATGTAGTGACATCATCATGACATCACAAAGGTGATGTCATGGTGATGTGTTTGCGGGAAAGGCTTGCGGCGCTCCGTGCTTCGCGTGTCGAACTCTGGGGCGCACGACGGAGGAATGCCGTGACGTCGGGCTGGAGCCGGACCTAACCGAGTCGACCTGAACCGAATCGAACCGAATCGAACCGAGTCGAGTCGCGTCCACATAAAGTGTACCAACATATATATATATATATATATATATATATATATATATATATAGTAGGGTTCCTGCGGAAAGTGTGTTTTTCCTAGAAAGTCTAGGAAGCAATAAGAACGTGACATGTGACATTGAAGGATTTTAACTAAAAGGGCAATTGTGTAATTTGAATATTATTTTAATTATGGATTATTTTATTAGGATAACTAACTAACCAGAAAATTATGGAAACTAAATATTCCATTTAAATCAAATTGACAGTTTCAATTTAAATCATACAAGACGCTGTGTTTCTTGACAATGTGTTTTAACAGCAAGCAGATTTCTTGACGCTGTGTTTTAACAGCAAGCAGATTACTGGAGGATTCTTGACACTGTGTTTTAACAGCAAGGAGATTTCTGGAGGATTCTTGACGCTGTGTTTTAACAGCAAGCAGATTGCTGGAGGATTCTTGACACTGTGTTTTAACAGCAAGCAGATTTCCTTGACACTGTGTTTTAACAGCAAGCAGATTCCTTGACGCTGTGTTTTAACGGCAAGCAGATTGCTGGAGGATCCTTGACACTATGTTTTAACAGCAAGCAGATTCCTTGACGCTGTGTTTTAACAGCAAGCAGATTGCTGGAGGATTCTTGACACTGTGTTTTAACAGCAAGTAGATTGCTGGAGGATTCTTGACACTGTGTTTTAACAGCAAGCAGATTGCTGGAGGATTCTTGACGCTGTGTTTTAACAGCAAGCAGATTGCTGGAGGATTCTTGACACTGTGTTTTAACGGCAAGCATTCGTCTTCAACACAACCCAGTGTCTTCGTCTTCAACACACTGTGTTTTAACAACAAGCATTCGTCTTCAACGCAACCCAGTGTCTTCGTCTTCAACACACTGTCATCAATCAACATTAAGAACCCGATTCAATGACAGATAAAAAAAATTGAAACAAGTATGAAAAACAACAACCGATAGGGAAACATCACCGGCCGACCAACGATTCCGACTACTGTTTGAACGACAACCGTCAGCAACATCAACAATATATGACCAATCGGAGAAGAATATTTGCAGGAAAAATGGCTGGTTCTTCTTTGGTTGCGGTTAGAGAGAGAGAGATAGAGAGAGAGAGAAAGAGGGAACTCCCATGATTTTAGGGATTGGTTAATTATATGGCAGTTTCTTGACGGATTTAAAACACTTCCAATTACCAAAATACCCTCACTATATTAAAAGTCTCTAATTATATAACTCAGATATTACAAAAATGCCATCCATTTGATCTAAGCCATTAAAAACACCAATCGGATGGCCCAGATCGCTTCCTAGACTTTCTAGGAAAAACACACTTTCCGCAGAACTCCTACTCTTAATTTAAATAATTATCTTTTAATTAATACTAATTATCTATAATTAAATAGGATAGAGAGGAAAAAACTAAAAAAATAGATGGCTTCAATGAATGACATGTGTCCTCTTATAGAGTAGGAGTTGGGTGGAAAGTCTATTTTTCCTAGAAAGTCTAGGAAGGAATAAGATTTGGACATGTGTCATTGAGGGATTTTAAGTAGAAGGGCTATCATGTAATTTCACATTTTAATTTTATTTTTGGAATGTATCTTCATTAACTAAAATTCCATGATTTTCGGAATTTTTATTGTTTTCGAATTCAAATCTGCATGTCAATGTGTTTATCTGAAACTATCAGCATGTTCTTGGTGATGTGTTTTACCAGTCAGAGAGGTTGAAGTCAGTGTGTTTTAACAATCTGAAGTCAATATATAATAAGGTTGTGTTTTAACAGTTATTTTGCATTTTAACCCTCTGAATGTGTTTTATGTTGTTTTAACAGCAAGCAGATTCTTGACATTGTGTTTTAACAGCAAGCAGGTCATTGTGTTTTAACAGCAAGCAGATTCTTGACGCTGTGTTTTAACAGCAAGCAGATTCCTGACGCTGTGTTTTAACAGCAAGCAGATTCCTGACGCTGTGTTTTAACAGCAAGCAGATTCCTGACGCTGTGTTTTAACAGCAAGCAGATTCCTGACGCTGTGTTTTACATGCCTCTCTACAATCATCAATTAAAACAGAAAAAACACAGCCAAGTTACAAGCAGATTAAGACCGAAAACGTATATGCACTTCAAGAACTTTAATCACAACACAAGATATGAATACCTAGTGAAGAAAAGGGGTATCAACAAGCCTTGGAACCGAAATCTGAATGCTTTTGGGGTCCTGTTTTGCGTCGCCAACAGCAAGGGGGAGTAGAGATCGCAGGTTTTATTATGTTTAGGGTTGGATTGGAGAGAGAAAGAGAGAAAATCAAATCAATAATGGAGAGAGAGGGAAAATCCCATGAAAGTAGGGATTGCAGTTATCTAATTGATTTAAAAAACGGTCATTTGACAAAATTGCCCCTATTCATTTAAAACAATCAATTAATTAAACTCAAATATTACAAGATTGCCATTGATTTAATCTCAACCCTTAAACACACCAATCGGATGGACCAGATTGCTTCCTAGACTTTCTAGGAAAAACACACTTTCCGTGCGAACCCTACTCTATATATATATATATAGGTAAAGGGTAAAATACAAATGCGCTTATCGTACGATAAGTATGCGATCATCCCAGCCGTTCGATCAGGTGCGGATCTGGTGCGAATTCAATACATATCGCATGTGAAAAAATGGTTAGCATGGGGTAGTGTGAAAAATGGCATGGGGTGTGTAGATGGACAAAATCGCATGTGAAAGATTGAATATCGCATGTGAAAAAATGGCAGCATGGGTAATGTGAAAAATGGCATGGGGTGTGTAGAATCGCATGTGGAAGATTGAATATCGCATGTGAAAAAATGGCAGCATGGCATGTGAAAAAATGGCAGCATGGGGTAATGTGAAAAATGGCATGGGGTGTGTAGAATCGCATGTGGAAGATTGAATATCGCATGTGAAAAAATGGCTAGCCTGGGGTAATGTGAAAAATGGCATGGGGTGTGTAGAATCGCATGTGGAAGATTGAATATCACATGTGAAAAAATGGCTAGCATGGAGTAATGTGAAAATGGCATGGGGTGTGTAGAATCGCATGTGGAAGATTGAATATCGCATGTGAAAAATGGTTAGCATGGGGTAATGTGAAAAATGGCATGGGGTGTGTAGATGGAGAAAATCGCATGTGGTAGATTGAATTCGCACAGTTCGTACAGTTCGCATGGAGGTATGAAATCGCATGGGAGATGAAGATCTGACGGCTGGGGTTATCGCGTACGTAATGTACGATAAGCCCTATTGTACGTTAACCGGCCTCTATATATATATAGGGTGGGGTTCTAGAGTGAACACTAATGTATTTGCAAACTGAGTGAACAAATCATGGCCATTGATCTACATATGTGTATGGCCAGGATCTCATCATCAAATCGTAACATACACTAGTGTATTTCAACATCAAATCCTAAGCATTGATCTACACATGTGTATGGTCAGGATTAGTTCACTCAGTTCACAAGCTACACTAGTGTTCACTCTTGAACCTAATCCTATATATATATATATATATAAACGGGATCAGGAGAAAACCTCAAAAGTGTGAGAACGGTGAGAACGCTTCCTGGCCCAACACGTGTCACGCCGCTTAGAGAAGGGCGGAGGGGCTTTTTGTCCTTTCATATTTCTTTTTTTTAACGCGTGTCACTTCATCTTTCCATTTTTTTGGCGTTTAATAAATACGCGGCGTTTTTATTGTTTTTAGATCAGATTCATAGTAAATATTTTGGCGTTTTAAGTATTGTTTTGGCGTTTTTATTAGGGCTGTAAACGAACCGAACGAACACGAACAAGACCTTGTTCGTGTTCGTTTGTTAAGAAATATATGTGTTCGTGAACCGTTCACAAAAACTTATTGAACGAGATTTTATGTTCGTGTTCGTTTGTTAAGGAAATGAACTTGTTCGTGTTCGTTTGTGTTTGTTTGTTAATTTTAGAAAACAAACAAAAAGAACATTGATGAACACAAATGAGCACAAAATAATGTTCATGAACACAAATGGTAACAAATGAACACAAACAAGCATTCATGAAAATAATATATAATACACTGACACTTATTAGATATTTAATTTGTCAGAATTTTGAAGTATTTAAATAGATATAAAAACTAAAAACACTAATGAACTATCGAACACAAACAAACACGTTACCAAACGTTCACGAACATAAACGAACGAACACGACCTCTGTTTATGTTTGTTCATTTAACTAAACGAACGAAATTTCTTGTTCGTGTTTGTTTGTTTAATAAACGAACAAACACAAACGAACTTCCCGCCGAACGGTTCACGAACTGTTCGCCCAAACGTTTGGTTCATTTGCAGCCCTAGTTTTTATTGTTTTTTAGATCAGGATGCAGGCCTTTAATGTAAAAAACATCAGTAATTTTCATGATTTTATTATATCAAGTGTTTTGCCATGGAGGATGCAGGCCTATAATACGACAGGCAATTATGGCGTTTTGAAAAGATAAATAAATTTCAATTTTCCATGTAGTGGCATTAATATAACTATAATGTTTGGCAATAATGATACCGTCTCTTTATTTTACTGTTTCTTTCAATTTTCATCTGTCATTTATTGTTGATTTTTCCAGTAATACTTTGTTTGCGTTTTTTGGCGTTTTATATAGCAACATCGTGCTTTGCTAGCATTCGTTCTCACAGTTTTTCACACTATCAGGCGTTTTGGTGTTTGTAGTTTTTGG
Source organism: Helianthus tuberosus (assembly GCA_030545235.1). NCBI lineage: Eukaryota > Viridiplantae > Streptophyta > Magnoliopsida > Asterales > Asteraceae > Helianthus > Helianthus tuberosus. Next base: position 58,851,133 of record CM060383.1, read on the forward strand.
CGTTTTATACTCAATTTTTTTTAAATAGTAGAGAATTAGATGATAAACAACAAAGAATTAGATAACAAACAATAGAAAATGAAAAAAAAATTAAAAATTATAATCTAATTTCTCATCCAAATCTTCACTGTCATCAGCCTCTTCTACTTTAACCTTTTTGGCGTTTTGAACCTGTTTTTGAATACCTTATGTAGATCCTTATTTTCCTACATAACGGCCGTCTTTAGAAGATGCTTATTTTTTGTGGCATCCTTTATGGTGGGTGGATATATATTTGTTTGATGACATGTTGAAGACCAACACCTGCTCTAATGTGTTGATACCTTCATGCCATCAATATATCCATCAAGAACAAAGTGACATGATGTCATATCAGTGTCATCAGTCTCTTTATCTTGAATATTTGTCCATCTCATTCAGCAAAAGATTATAGAGATACCCAACTCAAAGAAAAATCCATTCAGTGAAACTTCATTCAGATCAATACTCAATATAGCAGAATCTAGGTTCTGCATCTGTGGCTTTTTTAACTATTATTTTTGGCGTTTTTAAAGTGCATGGTTTCTAGGAAATATGGCGTTTGTTTCTGGTTTTGTGATCAGTTGATTGTGCAGAGACGTCTCTCTTATAGGATGTTTTTGGCGCGTAGTTTAGGCGGGATTTTATTTATAATAAATGATATTAATAAAGTAGCCATCTTTTTAGTTACTGTGTATTTTTACTGTTTTTTTTTTGTTCAGCTTTTTATGAGTTTTTAGGGTCATAGACTTTCCATCTCCCAAGTTTGACGTTTTTGAATGGGTTTAAGTAGTTTTTGGCGTTTTTTCCATTTTTAGCTTTTATTAATTAATTCTTCTGCAAACTACTTTCATTATAGTTTGAAGTTTTTGGCGTTTTTACTCCATTTATGGCGTTTCATATGCATTATGACTGTTTGACGTTTTATTAATATAATGTATTTTTTATTCTAAGTTGAAAAATATATAACAAACAATAGAAAAAGAAAATTAAAAAAAATAAATAAAAACAATTCATCTTTCAAATCTTCACTGTCATCAGTCTCTTTCTTCTTTGAATCATGTTCGCTGATGGTTTGGCTTAGCCATGCTTGTGTTTTTGTGGCCGTTTGGAAAGATAAAATGACATAAGTTTTTTGTTTGAATATGTATATTCAAACAACTCATCAGTGTCATTCGTCTTTTCATGCCATTATAATATTCATCAACAACAAAACACAGAAAATGACATAAGTCTGACCCCAGTATGTTTTTGTTTATGTTTTGTTCATCTAATGCAGCAAAATGTTATTTGAGTCACAGCACCTCAGGGAAGAATGCATTATCCGAAACTTTGGCGAGAACAAAATTTGAATATACAAGAAACGATATTTGGTATTTTTGGCGTTTTACTGAGGAAATAGTGTATCTGAAAGAACCTTTGATTTTTTTGGAATATTTGATGTTTGAGTGTTTTGGCGTTTTCTAAGATGAATGGTATATAGTAGAAAATATGGCGTTTTTTGAGTAGTTGTGTTTGATGTTTTGGGGATTTTGGCGTTTGTAAGATGAATGGTATATAGTAGAAAATATGGCGTTTCAGGTTCTTGGGGTGTGTTTTTATGTCTGGGATGTTTTTGTTTATATAGCGACGTGTTTTGGTCTGTAATGGCGTTTTATTCATCAGTATGGCGTTTTGGTATAGAGGTGTAATGACCTTTTTACCCTTAATTAGGCGCATCCATGTAATAAAATTGATGTTATTTACGAAAACGTAACTGCGCCAATCTAGTCCATAGATTGTTTTAATCGGACGATCCATAAGCTTTTCTCACACTTTCTACCGTTTTCTCCTGAACCCGTTTCTCTCTCTCTCTCTCTCTATAGATATATAAAACTAAATATGAAAATACTTTATTTTTTGGTGTGAAATTGGTAACAAGATATAGAGCATGAAACAAACAAAACAAAACGTCTGAAATGTAAGTGATAAAGACAAGATTTTGGAAGAAAAAAAATATATAAAAGTTTAAAATTCGGTCTGTCTGGTTCGCCGGTTACAACTTTTTTTTTGAAGGCCAACTAAACTTTTATTGATAAAAACGCCGGTCAACAACCGTTTAACCGACAAAATACCCAACAGTACATACATTAAACCCCTATACACCTCAAATTAAAACTACACCAGTCTTCTCACGATAGATCATTACATTTGGCCCAATTCTTGACAAAAAAAGCCAGTTACAAATGAACAACAAACATTATCACAAACGAAAAGTTTCAAAGTTGCTTCACATGAAATAGATTTACCCGGAGTTGTTTTATCTAAAACTAGGTTAATGCCCGCGTAATACGCGGGCTTCAACCAAGAACTGATTATTTATGTTCAAAACTTATATCATGTAAAAATCGGAATAGAATAATGTCCGGCGTTCGGTTTCACATAAGGTAGAAGCCAATTGTTTGTTACATTCCGCTTAGTATGATCAAGGTTGAATGATCTCGTCTTACGTGTGACTCAACTCTCGGGTCTTAGTTTTAAGAGCACGCTTGAGGAGTGAGCAATCACACAGAAAAATAATGCCATCACCACACATCATTGAATCTGAAAAACCCACAACTCGGTACCTGACTGTTTGTGCATAAAGTAATATAGATAACCAATCAACTACGTAGGGAATCTAAAAAGAAGTATAGATGAAAATGATGAACAAACCCTTAAGCATTATAATGTTACACTATATTCCATTCACTAAGATGCAAATGGTATAACTTGGTTACATTGGAAAAAGACAAAGTGACATAAATACTAATATGTCCATCTTCGGTTGGACTTTGTGATTTTTCTTGTTTCTTCAATCCAATGAGCGCTCTAATCCATTTTCCAGAAACACCCATGTTTGTAATCAATTCAACCTTACCAGTTTCAATCCTGTAGCAATTTTCTCAAAACAAATTAGATATAAATAGCACAAATAAATTACACATTAATATCAATATTTGAAGTATTAACATTCTTTTGTTTATTCTAACAACCTAATTAGATTACACGAGTTGATTAAAAAAATACTACCAATGAACATTTAGAAATTATTCAACAATATTTTAATATATTATGTTTTATTACAATATATTTTTTAATTAACTTTTTTAAATTGACGAATAAAATGTAGTTCTAAGCATTTATGGATTTGGACAGAATTAGATACGGATTTTTTAAACTATATTAATTTCTTGAGAAAGAACTAGGGATGAGATCTTTTACCGAAATACCGATACCGTACCGGTACCATACCGGTACCGTACCGATGCCGTACCGTACCGATCATAAACGGTACCGGTATCAGTAATAGATTTTTTGAAATTCGGTATCGGTAAAAAACGGTATCGGTACCGGTATTTTTCGGTAAATACCGGTATTAATACCGAATTTAATAATCATCGGTAAAAAGCATGGAATTCATTGAAGTAAGTTATTTTTTAATGGTTTGGTTATAAATTATCAATATATCTTTTCTTATTTTTAGATTTTTAATATCTTTGTGTTTGGTTGTGTAAGGAGATGACATTAGTGTTGAAGAAATCCCTTTTGTCGAACTTGATGATGACTCGGAATTGGGTAAAAGTCGAATCCATGGATGTTTAATATGTTTACCTTTTTTTTACATTCCTCTATATATTTCTCTAGTTCAGTTAATAATGGATGGATGGGTTGCACATGATATTTTTTAGGTAAAACAATGGTTGACACAAAAGCGGTACCAATGAGGTAAAGTACCGAAATACCGGTACCGATATCGGTGCCATACCGGTACCGAATCTATAAATACGGTACGGTAATCGGTATCCACATTTTCTAAATTTCGGTAACGGCATTTACGGTATCGTACCGATCTCATCCCTAGAAAGAACTGAATACATAAGCATGAAACAATGCTGAAAGTGTGGTTACCATTTTGTTATTTTTTCAGAAAAAAAACTTAATATAATTCTTTCTTGTTGGATTAATATCACATATTAACGTATTTGCATTGTATATTGTATTTTTTGTCAAGAAAAATTAAATATATCATTTAACAATTAGTATAAGTTACAGAGGGCTACATGAATAACACAAACACAACAAATATACAAATAAAAATAAAGAATAATTAAACAACCTTTTTAAATTAAAATAAGGCTTTATTTGTTCTTTGTATTCCACTTCACATTTCTCTCATGGATGTTACTTCACTTATTTCTCTTTTCTTCTTCACCAACCTATCATCATTTGATACAATCATTTAATTGTGACAACTGGCACCAAACCGGTAATTTTCGTACACTTTAATCATTATTTAATGACTGCAATTATGTGCTTAATTATCAGCAATGTCTGAACACATGCTAAACAAGTGAATTCATGCATGTTGTATACTACAAAATATTGCCTTATGCATAAACGAGAGCGTTGCGTCAGAAATACTAGTAAACTCACCGGTAAGACACTCTGTGTCAACATAACTGCAGAAAGCAGTCAGACAATAAAATTGGAGCCTAGGTGTAGGTCCAACGACAAGAATACATTAAAACCCAAGAGTGCATACAAGGGTTTAGTATATATACTCTCCGGAAGCAAAAATAAGCACTAAAAAGCACCCGAAACGCACTTTAAGTGCATAATTTTATATAATTCAGCTCTAATCAGCATTTAAACATATGAATATTATGCAGAAATTACGTTTTATTATCCAGAATACTTCCCCAAGTGTTGGGAATTGAAAAGGATACAAAAAGGTACTTAAAAGACACTAAAAAGTGTAATTTAGCACTTTAACGAATCGGTATCTAACCGAACAACCGGACATTACCCGGAACACCAAAATAATGCTAGAAACATTGTTTTATTTTTCTAAGCTAGTTAGGGTCCCCGAACACCCTAACACACTATACATTCCATAACACACATAAATCACTAATGAAATCACCTAGCTTCTAACTAGTTTAAGTAACTAGCAAATTAGAATCCAACCAAGACCCCCCCCCCCTAACCATACGGTTAGATAAGGTGGCCCCACATGGATTTTTTTGGTTATTTAATTAGATCATGTTTCATCTTTCACAACATAATATACACTAGACAAAGGATGATGGAAGTTATTTATATTACCCCTTGGTGCCTTCCCTTTCATTTCTAACACAACAACTCAACCACACTCACCTCCCTCTTCCTCCCATACCTACGGCTCCACCCATCACCACACCATCACCACTTTTCAAACCTTATTCATCCATTCCAAGCTTGGTTCAAGGTGTAAGAAGGTCACTAACGAAGCTCGGTGCAAGCGGATCTTGAAGGACCTTCTCCATTTGCTTTTATCCACCACTTTTACGCCTTGTTTCTTCCCTAGCCTTGTGCTAGTAGTAAGTGCTCTAAAACACCATCTTGTTCTTGTTTATGGTGGTTAATAGGTGATTTAATGGTTAAAAATTTAGAACACTAAAGAACATAACCTAAAGTCTTGAACATAAGATGAATAAGGTGGATAAAGGAAAGATGTGTGTGTAGATCTTGTAGATCTTGTGTTGTTATAATTATTTGATGATGTTTGTTGGTAGAAGTATGATGGATCATCATCTAGACATACTAGTTCATGTTTAAAAACATGAACTAGTAAGATGTAAATGTTAGAGTTTTAAAGGATGATGAAACCATCCATACATGAACTTGAACTTGAACAAACATGAGTTTTCTTGTAAAATGAAGTAGTAAACTTGTAGATCTAAAGATCTACAAGTGGTTTTTCGGAAGAACCCGGTGGAAAATACTAGCTTTGTTAAAAACTTGGATATTACTTGAAACAAATACATTTTTAGTAAGAAAACAAGTGTATAAACACTTGTGTAGAAAGAAAATTCCACAAAGAAATATTTCGAAATTCATTACTAGAAGTTGTGAAAATACATATTCTTTAAAATTAAAGTTTTTAAGAAACTAAACTTATTTTTAAAGATAACAAGACCTACTAAATATGTTAGTAACTTACTACATATTTTTACAAACTTTCAAGTTCATAAGTTGTGGTATATGCTTGTTTTGACAAGTTTGATAAATAGAGATTGTGTTGTTGAGATTGTTGTTGATTTAAAAGAAAATAAACACATGTTTTGAAAACATGGGAAACCTCCATTTTTAGGGGAAACTCTGTCAAAATTTTTATAAATTTTGACACTTAGAAAAAATATAAGTTTTTGAGAAACTTATTCCCTAAAAATGAATTTAAAAATATTACCAAGGTTTCCCTAATTTTTGGTGATAAGAAATGAGGATTTCTTCAAGAATAAAAATGGATATTAAGTATGTATATGTTTTTGAAAAAAAAAATATATATATTATTTGATCACCAACTTTTGTGCTAAGTGTATATAGTATGTGTTATACGTGCTAGTGTATTAAGACTTAAAAATACACTAAATACTCATGAGAAGTATAAACACAAAAATACACATACAACATACAAGATACATAATTCAGGTGCAAAGTGCAAAATACGAGATACTTATATTAAATTTTGAGAAAATAATATAAGTAAGATACTTAGTTAAAAATATAAAATATTTTTAACACAACAATACAATTACAAAAGAGAGTGACTGTACTTGTGCGACGCAAGTCTAGTGACTAACGTTAAGAAAACGCATATAGGTCACGATGTTAATTAAGCAAATGCGGTGAAGTTTACGACGCAAGGAACGCAAAGTTGTGAGTTCATGCTTCCCCCTTTTCTTTAACTGTTTTTAGTTTTATAACTTCGGGGGTGAAATACATGTACAAATATTACAATGCTTACAAATGGTATGATAACAAGAAGCACACTTGGTGCGAACGAGTACCAAGTGTGATGAGATATGAGAATATAAGAAGCGCACTTGGTGAGAACGAGTACCGAGTATGATGCGTTATGAGAAATGATACGAGAAATCGTGTCACGAATAGGGTACATAAGCACCATTAATCAACAATATACCTAGACCGCAGAACAAAAGGTTAGATCTAACGGGTGCCGGGCAGCCACACTCTCGGTGAGGGCGAGAATCGAGTAGTGCTTTTGTGTCTCAGAATATGCTAACTAGAAAAATGCCTAAGGTTTGGTGACTTCCTATGTCGTGTCACATGTTAATGGCTTTGCAACCCATTAACAATCCTGATACTTACAGGAATATTTTATTTACATAAGATTTATATCATACTAAAACTTGAATTATACTTGAGTACGTGGGGTACACAAGTAAACTTGAATTATACATGAGTACGTGGTGTACACATGAAAACTTGATTATATATGAAAACTTGATTTATACATGACACAAACTATGTTTTCATACAAAGTAGAAAAACATTAGGATGGATGTGCGCGTGGTCTTACTCATGCTCGTGGATGTCGCTATGTTTATCGTTAAATAAAGTTGTAACTTTTAAGACAATATGCTATCTCGTGTTGTAAACACTTGACTTACGTTTTCAGTAATGTAATGTTTGAGGTTATTTTTGAGCATGTAGTATGTTTACTTTTCGTATGCAATGAGAACCTTTCATGATCACACCTCGTGCTTCCACCGCAGAAAGGGGTGTGACAGATTGGTATCAGAGCTGCGATTGTAGTGAACCAGGATTCCTTCTCGAGTCTAGTCTACAATCTCTAGGATCCTTTCACGAAAACAATTTTTTAAAGAGTTTTCATTGCATAAAACGTCCCGCGACATCCACTACCTGAAACTGTCTACATGGGTCTAGAAAAGACACTACGAGACTTAGGGTGCACAGAAGTAGCACTTGTCTTTAACTGAGAAATTACTTGCAATTATGTGTGATAATTAGCATATACGTATACTAGAAGTAGAATGTCACAAGTATACGTGACTTTACCTGAAAGCAATGGCCTATCTGAAGGAAGAAATACGCGGATGAAACGAACTGTGCGGACTGTGCAAGGAGTTACGTAATTATGGATGCATACATAATTATGGAATTCAGTGCACAGAAACCACAGCAAGTCTTGTCACGTGTAGATTCCCTCAGTACAAGCCTACTAAGTACTCTGCTAGAGTAATAATTGTTTGATGTCACTTATGTGGTATATACATGTGAATATATATATACTACTACTGTCTAGTATGACGATATCAAACAAATGTTTAACCCTGTTGTGTTATGTTCTGTCAGAACATGGCACCCATGAAAGCTGTGAATGCTCGCAATGATGATCAACCTCCTCCTCCCCCACTGCCAAGAACCGCTGAAGAGCTAAACGCTCTACTGGAGGAAAGAATCTCCGCAGCTATCGCCCAGTACGAGGCAAACCGAACTCAAGACAGTGGCGGCCCAAGCAATGCTAGACGCAATGGGAACGGAGATTCATCTGGAGGCAACGCAGCTCAAGGCTGCACTTTCAAGCAGTTCCTCGACTGCAAGCCAATGAACTATGACGGCATAGGAGGTGCAGTAGCATTTATGCGCTAGACGGAGAAGACTGAAGCTACTCTCCGCATGAGCAAGTGTACCGCGGATCAGCAAGTCACTTTTGCTACCGGATTGTTTGTCGATGAAACTATGACTTGGTGGAACTTGCAAGCCCAAACTCTGGGTGATGATGCCACTTATGGCCTAACTTGGGATGAACTGAAGGAAAGAATGAGAGAGAAGTATTGCTCTCGTGCTGAACTCCAAAGACTGGAAACAGAGTTCTGGCACTTGACTATGGAAGGTGCTGACATTAATGGTTATACTCGAAGGTTCCACGATATGTCTAGAGTGCTTCCCTACATGGTGACTCCCGAATTCAAGCGCGTCGAACGCTACATTTGGGGACTGGCCCCAGAGTTTCGTGGCATGGTAACGTCGGCCAAACCACAAACAATCACCGAGGCTGTAACTCTGGCTGTCAGCCTTACTGAAGATTGCGTTCGTATGAAGAAGCTATCACTAAACCCAACTGAAAAGACCGAGACGCATGCTGAGTCGTCTGGTGACAAGAAAAGGAAGCATGTGAATCTGAACCAAGCAACCCGCAGCCACAACAAGGGTTCCAACAAGAAGCACGACACTAACCCGCCTCAGGAGACGAAAGCCCCTGCAACCAAAGGATACCAAGGCACCATGCCTAAATGCCAAAAATGTAAGTTTCATCATGAAGGAGCTTGTCGCATTCCAAGGTGCGACAAATGTGGTAGGTTGGGTCATCAAACAGAAGACTGTTGGGGAAAAGGAAAGAACCGGAATGGAAATGGTGCTGGTAACAAGAATGGTAACGAGAAGGGGCGGAACCAAGGATGCTTCAGTTGTGGAAGCAATGATTATTTCATAAAGGACTGCCCAAAGGGAAACAATGCGCAGGCTCGAGCATTTGTGATTGGAGCAAAGGATGCACGCGAGGACCCTAATGTGGTCACCGGTACGTTTCTCATTAACAATCACTTTGCATCCATATTATTTGACACTGGCGCTGATTATAGCTTCATGTCTGTGGAATTTAAACGCATGCTTGGAATAGAATCTAGTAGATTAGAAATTCCTTATTCCATAGAACTAGCCAATGGTAAACTCGTTGAATCGGGCGAAGTTGTTAGAGGCTGCACATTAGAACTTGGTGAACGAAGATTTAGCATCGACCTCTTACCTATTCAATTGGGTAGCTTCGATGTAGTAGTCAAAATGGACTGGTTGTCCAAGAACAAAGCTGAAGTTATTTGTCATGAGAAAATCATTCGCATCCCTTTGGCGAATGATGAAACTCTCATCGTTCATGGAAAAAGACGAAACGCGCCTCTTCGAATCATCAGTTGCATGAAGGCACAAAAGTGCTTAAGGAAAGGATGTGTTGCTTTCCTAGCGCACGTTGTAGACAAGAAGGCTGTAGAGCCGAAACTCGAGGACATTCCTGTGGTGAAGGAATTCCCTGATGTTTTTCTCGAAGATCTGCCAGGACTACCTCCGCAACGACAAGTCGAATTCCGTATAGACTTGGTTCCAGGAGCCGCTCCTGTAGCCAAGGCACCCTATCGACTGGCACCATCCGAAATGCAAGAATTATCTACACAACCCCAGGAGTTGTTGGATAAAGGATTTATAAGGCCAAGCTTCTCGCCCTGGGGAGCTCCAGTATTGTTCGTAAAGAAGAAGGATGGAACTCTGCGGATGTGTATCGACTACAGGGAACTAAACAAACTCACGATCAAGAATCGGTATCCACTACTGAGGATTGATGACTTATTTGATCAATTGCAAGGATCAAGCTACTATTCCAAGATCGACCTTCGATCTGGATACCATCAGTTAAGGATACAAGAAGAAAGCATACCAAAGACCGCATTCCGAACGCGTTATGGACACTGCGAGTTCCTTGTGATGCCATTTGGGCTAACGAATGCACCAGCGGTCTTTATGGATCTGATGAACCGTGTATGCAAACCATATCTCGATAAATTCGTGATTGTATTTATCGATGATATCTTGATTTACTCGCGAACGAAAGAAGAGCACGAGCAACATCTCAGAACCATCTTGGAACTACTGAAGAAAGAGAAACTTTATGCGAAGATCTCAAAGTGCGAATTCTGGATTCACGAAGTACAATTTCTGGGTCACATTGTGAATGAGGAGGGCATTCATGTGGACCCTTCCAATATTGAAGCAATAAAGAATTGGGAGGCCCCCAAAACCCCAACTGAAGTTCGACAATTTTTGGGCTTAGCGGGCTATTATCGGCGATTCATCGAGAATTTCTCAAAGATAGCTCAACCGCTAACGACCCTTACTAAAAAAGACAAGAAGTACGACTGGGGTGTTAAACAAGAAGAAGCCTTCCAACTACTCAAGAACAAGCTATGCGATGCACCAATACTATCATTACCCGAAGGCACAGAAGACTTCGTGGTATACTGCGACGCTTCACGACAAGGTTTGGGTTGCGTGCTCATGCAACGCCAGAAAGTCATCGCATACGCTTCAAGACAATTGAAGGTACATGAAAGAAACTACACCACTCACGACCTGGAGCTGGGAGCAGTGGTATTCACCTTGAAGATCTGGTGACATTATTTATATGGTACTCGATGTACAATCTTCACAGATCACAAAAGTCTACAACACATATTCGATCAGAAAGAATTAAACATGCGACAACGACGATGGGTCGAGCTGCTGAATGACTATGACTGTGAGATTAAGTACCATCCTGGAAAGGAAAATATTGTAGCAGATGCGCTAAGTCGAAAAGAAAGGGTTAAGACCCTAAGGGTTCGAGCGTTAGAAATGACGATTCGAACAAACCTCACTGCACGCATACGTGATGCACAACAAGAAGCCCTTAAGATGGAAAATCGAAGAGCTGAATACCTCCGGGGTGCATTGAAATATATGGTGCCAAATGAAGAGGGAGCCCTATACTTTAAGAAGCGTATTTGGGTTCCGCTCTATGGTGGCATACGAGAAGTCATCCTTGATGAAGCGCACAAATCGAGATACTCGATCCATCCAGGATCAGATAAAATGTATCAAGATTTGAAAGAATACTATTGGTGGCCGAGACTCAAGAGCGACGTTGCTGTTTATGTTGGAAAATGCCTAACCTGTGCTAAGGTTAAGGCTGAATATCAGAAACCGTCCGGCCTACTACAACAACCAGAGATACCCATGTGGAAGTGGGAGCAAATTTCAATGGACTTCATAACGAAATTATCCAGAACCCCGAGAGGTCACGATATGATATGGGTAATAGTTGATCGGTTAACAAAGTCCGCGCGCTTCCTACCGATCCGAGAAAAAGACAGCACTGGAAAGCTTGCTGAAATATACTTAAGAGAAATTGTGGCACGACATGGAGTGCCAATCTCAATCATTTCAGTCAGAGATGGACGCTTTGTCTCAAGAATCTAGCAATCATTTCAGGAAGCCTTTGGATCCCAATTAGATCTGAGCACGGCATTCCATCCACAAACAGACGGCCAGAGCGAACGGACTATACAAACGTTAGAAGATATGCTTCGCGCATGTGTCATGGACCTAGGCGGCAGCTGGGATACTCATCTACCTTTAGTTGAGTTTTCCTACAAAAACATTTATCATACAAGCATAAAAGCCGCACCGTTCGAAGCTCTGTATGGCCGCAAGTGCCGATCGCCCTTATGTTGGGCAGACGCTGGAGATAAACGTATGGTTGGTCCTGAACTTGTACAAGAGACAACCGACAAGATCGTACAGATCCGAGAACGCATTAAGGTGGCTCGAGATCGACAAAAGAGCTACGCTGATAAAAAACGAAAACCATTACAATTCGAGGTTGGAGACAAAGTGTTGTTAAAAGTCTCACCTTGGAAGGGCGTAGTAAGATTCGGAAAACGTGGAAAGCTGAATCCACGATACATCGGACCATTCAGAATATTGGAAAGAATTGGTACCGTGGCATACAAGTTGGAATTACTGGAAGAACTTAACGGAGTACATGATACATTCCATGTATCCAACCTCAAGAAGAGTCCAACACAAGAAGACGTGATCATCCTGCGAGAGTTAGCTCAGCCTGAATTTCGGGATGAAATTCTTTTAACGGGGGGAGACTGTGATAACTGGCACCAAACCGGTAATTTCCGTACACTTTAATCATTATTTAATGACTGCAATTATGTGCTTAATTGTCAGCAATGTCTGAACACATGCTAAACAAGTGAATTCATGCACGTTGTATACTACAAAATATTGCCTTATGCATAAACGAGAGCGTTGCGTCAGAAATACTAGTAAACTCACCAGTAAGACACTCTGTGTCAACAGAACTGCAGAAAGCAGTCAGACAAGAAAATTGGAGCCTAGGTGTAGGTCCAACGACAAGAATACATTAAAACCCAAGAGTACATACAAGGGTTTAGTATATATACTCTCCGGAAGCAAAAATAAGCACTAAAAAGCACCCGAAACGCACTTTAAGTGCAGAATTTTATATAATTCAGCTCTAATCAGCATTTAAAGATATGAATATTATGCAGAAATTACATTTTGTTATCCAGAATACTTCCCCAAGTGTTGGGAATTGAAAAGGATACAAAAAGGTACTTAAAAGACACTAAAAAGTGTAATTTAGCACTTTAACGAATCGGTATCTAACCGAACAACCGGACATTACCCGGAACACCAAAATAATGCTAGAAACATTGTTTTATTTTTCTAAGCTAGTTAGGGTCCCCGAACACCCTAACACACTATACATTCCATAACACACATAAATCACTAATGAAATCACCTAGCTTCTAACTAGTTTAAGTAACTAGCAAATTAGAATCCAACTAAGACCCCCCCCCCCCCCTTAACCATACGGTTAGACAAGGTGGCCCCACATGGATTTTTTTTGGTTATTTAATTAGATCATGTTTCATCTTTCACAACATAATGTACACTAGACAAAGGATGATGGAAGTTATTTATATTACCCCTTGGTGCCTTCCCTTTCATTTCTAACACAACAACTCAACCACACTCACCTCCCTCTTCCTCCCATACCTATGGCTCCACCCATCACCACACCATCACCACTTTTCAAACCTTATTCATCCATTCCAAGCTTGATTCAAGGTGTAAGAAGGTCACTAACGAAGCTCGGTGCAAGCGGATCTTGAAGGACCTTCTCCATTTGCTTTTATCCACCACTTTTACGCCTTGTTTCTTCCCTAGCCTTGTGCTAGTAGTAAGTGCTCTAAAACACCATCTTGTTCTTGTTTATGGTGGTTAATAGGTGATTTAATGGTTAAAAATTTAGAACACTAAAGAACATAACCTAAAGTCTTGAACATAAGATGAATAAGGTGGATAAAGGAAAGATGTGTGTGTAGATCTTGTAGATCTTGTGTTGTTATAATTATTTGATGATGTTTGTTGGTAGAAGTAGGATGGATCATCATCTAGACATACTAGTTCATGTTTAAAAACATGAACTAGTAAGATGTAAATGTTAGAGTTTTAAAGGATGATGAAACCATCCATACATGAACTTGAACTTGAACAAACATGAGTTTTCTTGTAAAATGAAGTAGTAAACTTGTAGATCTAAAGATCTACAAGTGGTTTTTCGGAAGAACCCGGTGGAAAATACTAGCTTTGTTAAAAACTTGGATATTACTTGAAACAAATACATTTTTAGTAAGAAAACAAGTGTATAAACACTTGTGTAGAAAGAAAATTCCACAAAGAAATATTTCGAAATTCATTACTAGAAGTTGTGAAAATACATATTCTTTAAAAATAAAGTTTTTAAGAAACTAAACTTATTTTTAAAGATAACAAGACCTACTAAATATGTTAGTAACTTACTACATATTTTTACAAACTTTCAAGTTCATAAGTTGTGGTATATGCTTGTTTTGACAAGTTTGATAAATAGAGATTGTGTTGTTGAGATTGTTGTTGAGATTGTTGTTGATTTAAAAGAAAATAAACACATGTTTTGAAAACATGGGAAACCTCCATTTTTAGGGGAAACTCTGTCAAAATTTTTATAAATTTTGACACTTAGAAAAAATATAAGTTTTTGAGAAACTTATTCCCTAAAAATAAATTTAAAAATATTACCAAGGTTTCCCTAATTTTTGGTGGTAAGAAATGAGGATTTCTTCAAGAATAAAAATGGATATTAAGTATGTATATGTTTTTGAAAAAAAAAATATATATATATATTATTTGATCACCAACTTTTGTGCTAAGTGTATATAGTATGTGTTATACGTGCTAGTGTATTAAGACTTAAAAATACACTAAATACTCATGAGAAGTATAAACACAAAAATACACATACAACATACAACATACAACATACAAGATACATAATTCGGGTGCAAAGTGCAAAATACGAGATACTTATATTAAATTTTGAGAAAATAATATAAGTAAGATACTTAGTTAAAAATATAAAATATTTTTAACACAACAATACAATTACAAAAGAGAGTGACTGTACTTGTGCGATGCAAGTCTAGTGACTAACGTTAAGAAAACGCGTATAGGTCACGACGTTAATTAAGCAAATCCGGTGAAGTTTACGACGCAAGGAACGCAAAGTTGTGAGTTCATGCTTCCCCCTTTCTTTAACTGTTTTCAGTTTTATAACTTCGGGGGTGAAATACATGTACAAATATTACTATGCTTACAAATGGTATGATAACAAGAAGCACACTTGGTGAGAACGAGTACCAAGTGTGATGAGATATGAGAATATAAGAAGCGCACTTGGTGAGAACGAGTACCGAGTATGATGCGTTATGAGAAATGATACGAGAAATCGTGTCACGAATAGGGTACATAAGCACCATTAATCAACAATATACCTAGACCGCAGAATAAAAGGTTAGATCTAACGGGTGCCGGGCAGCCACACTCTCGGTGAGGGCGAGAATCGAGTAGTGCTTTTGTGTCTCAGAATATGCCAACTAGAAAAATGCCTAAGGTTTGGTGACTTCCTATGTCGTGTCATATGTTAATGGCTTTGCAACCCATTAACAATCCTGATACTTACAGGAATATTTTATTTACATAAGATTTATATCATACTAAAACTTGAATTATACTTGAGTACGTGGGGTACACAAGTAAACTTGAATTATACATGAGTACGTGGTGTACACATGAAAACTTGATTTATACATGACACAAACTATGTTTTCATACAAAGTATACAGACATTAGGATGGATGTGCGCGTGGTCTTACTCATGCTCGTGGATGTCGCTATGTTTATCGTTAAATAAAGTTGTAACTTTTAAGACAATATGCTATCTCGTGTTGTAAACACTTGACTTACGTTTTCAGTAATGTAATGTTTGAGGTTATTTTTGAGCATGTAGTATGTTTACTTTTCGTATGCAATGAGAACCTTTCATGATCACACCTCGTGCTTCCGCCGCAGAAAGGGGTGTGACATTAATCATATGGTGTATCAGTCTCAAACATTGATACACCAGATAGAGCCAAAAGTATGTTTCTTGAATTCTTGTAACAAAGGGTGCTGACTCTTAACTAACCAACCCAATTTGTTGCCTTAACCATTTCAACTGAAGCTCCTTAGTGTCATGCTATCCTTTCCCAGCACGTCATTCTACACCATGTCTAAACTTTACTTACATAAATAACACTACTTATTTCAAAAGAAGGTCCTAGAAGGATATTCTATTTATGCAGAGTATGATAAAGATAAGAACTTTCCCACAATTACCCAAGTGTTCAAGATTCTTGAAGAACAATACAGGTGTGTAATGTATGTTAATTTTAAGCACTAATTAACCACTCAATCAGTTTCAAAAAACAAACAAATTGAGTAACTATTACCCCCTTTCAATCGATAAGGATTGGTTTCTACTCCAGGATCATAAGGCTGTTTATTCTCATGTATTCACTGTTACCATCCATGTTTGCGTTTTTGATAGTCTTACAAATTCAGCATCCCTTCACACACAGAGAGAGACCCTGAAACACAAACCAATCAACATCAATAGGGCTCACACACACTTATTCAAAACCATATCAAAATTAAACACATACCACCTTGTGCAGCACACATCAGTCAACGTTCGGCATTGAACACGTGGGTAGGCTTCACGGCGGCGATGTCAGCGTTTTGTTTGGATCCGCACTCGAGTTGTTTAGCTACTTCATCTTTTCTTCTGTAGCATATTAAAGGATACTTTATGAATGAAAGACCTTTTCTCAGGTGCAATCAAATTTAAGAATGTATAATAATAAATAAGAAAAATAGAATAACTCACCTTTTGGGGTTCATTTTCTTGTGTATTGATGAGGACTTGTAGTTGCACTTGAGAATGCTACATAATTGGCCATGACTAAATGAGTTTCTGTTTGGAGTTGGTAACTTGGTATGACCTGTTCTTTCCTTTTCTTTTTTTCATTTTTGTTATTAGTGGATGAGTAGGCGCAAAATAGGTGGTTATTGTGCCCAGTTAAAAACATTTTATGTATATAATCAAATTTTTTTGGTTCATTATTTATATCTGTTGGGGTTTTTTCATAACTAATAAGTGCTAAAAATCAACAATAATCTATTATTCAAAAAGGGTGTAGGGGGTCAGTTTTTATTTCCGTTATTAACACATTGTATATGAAAAGAACTTATAACTCAAAAACTACATCAAAATGAAACGGGTCAAGTGAGTCGAATGATTTGGAGACAGATTTGGAGAAGCGATCCTTTCATTTTTGGGAGAAAGTGACTAATAAGACAACTGAATTACCACTGAACACATATATAAAAAGAAAAACTATACAAATGGAGATATGGAATCAAAAAGCGAAAAAGTACCTTATCTGCGTAGTTATCGGGCACACGCGCATCACTTGGTAAAGGAGTCATAAATGTAGAATTAGTAATCTCACTAATTAAGATGGAGCACAAGTGGCCCAGGCAAGATACCAAAACAAAATAATGGTTACAGTTATAATAATCTGACCATGTCATTATCCTAAGATAGTACAACAAACCAATCAAATTCAGTGAAAGTGATGACTTGGCTCATTAACCAAGCATTCAAAGATGATCACAAAAGCACACCCGACGCCTACCAAATCGCAATATACCAAAAAAACATTGATTAAACTAAAAAGCCCAAGAGCTTCGCATACGCGAGCTATGCAGTTAATATCAGTTATATTGGTCCCATAGTAAAATATCGGTGTCAAATCAGTCAGAATATCGATACCAATATTATCGACGATATTGACCGACATAACCGATATATATTAAAATTACCGATATCCCACCTATAACTCACTGAGATGACCTATATCTCAAATATCGGTCCTTGACCGATATCCGATATTTTTACCTCGTTAACTACATAGTACGCGAGACGTTGGTCTATGTACAGCCAAGCAAGCTTTATGTACTATGGCTCTGGCTCATCATGATATTATCTCTCTTTCAGAAACTAATAATTATATTTTTTTAAATACACATCAACATAACAAATAATTAATTTCATGTCACTGCAATAGTACCACATTGACCAAACCACAAGTCAAAGTCACCCCCCCCCCCAAAAAAAAAAAAAAAAAAAACCAAATAACTTGATGGCTGCATCCGGAGACCAATAACTTGAAAGTCTCACCTGAAGTGTTATTATTCAAAAAGTCTCTTAAATAAATCTATTTGAACAAATGAGATGCTATTATAACATGGGTATCAATAGTTTGGTACTTAGTTTCTTTTTACTAAGCAAAGTGACAACTGAAATGTCATAATAATACATATAAACATGAATACAGAGTCAAAGTAATAAAATTTAAAACTTTTCATAGCTTATTCCTACAAAATGCTTTTATAAGAACTCATACCATAAAATTTGAGTTGCTCAATTTTCAAATTATATTTTAACATATTATGTTATTGCCCTTTATTGAACACAAATATCAAAGAGATCAACACGAAATAATCCAAAAATCTCAAAACTTACTACTCAACCCCATATAACTATGATAAAAATACATCTAAAAATTAAAGCCTGGAGACACCAAATGCATCTTCAATGTTTCTATCACATTATAAAAAGTTCTTTTTTATGTGCAAATCAACACAAAAATTTAAGTTGTTATATAATGAGGAAAGATACTTTACGGGATGCGATTGCTAAGGATCCCGACTTATATGAGGACGTGGGAGAAACTTTGAAAACGCTCAACAACTGGCTGTGCGGGGAGTGCATGGTTATGCATGCTCTTAGCCGGGGGTGTCATCATGTTGATGACCTTGTTAAATTCGTCCCTAACTCGGGGGGGACCGAGGACTTTATTGTGGGGATCCCCAAACCACAAGTTTCGGGAGGGGGGCCTTCTGGGGAAGGCATTGCCTATGTCGGTGTGGATGGCTCCCTTTTGGAGCGGGTTTTTTCTCTTCCCATCACGACAGTCAAGAGCATTCCTCCTAGTTGTCGAATGGCGTTCGCGCAAGCTTTAACATCGGCTATGCGGAAGGTGACTGCTACCCCGGGGTCGGTTGAAAATTGGGTTAAGCTACTCTTGTTGCCTCGTTGTACTTTAAAAGTTGTGCGCCCTGCCAATAGGCAGGAACGTCGGTCCGGGAACAGGAAAACATTACAGTGCTATAGCATCCAACGGGCTCTTTCTGTCTGGAAAGACGGGGAAGGGATTAGCGAGCTAGTTGCTTCCCTCTTTCAGGATGTAAAGGAGAAAGGGGTGGTAAATGGGTCCGACCCGGTTCACGGAGGTCGGGAGGGACAAACCAATGTTAGGCAGTGCCTTCGTAAAGTGGCAGATGGTCATTTCACAGCTGCGGTCAAGGTGTTGTCCTCTTCTGGCGTTGCCCCCTTTGGGCCCTCCACTATGGAGGCCCTCGCGGATAAACACCCGGTTACGCCCCCTCCGGTTGTGCCGGCAGACGCAATCCCTCAGGCACCCTTAACTGTTGATGCGGAGTGCGTTTTGGGGTGCATTAAGTCATTCCCCAAAGGAACTTCGTGCGGGAGAGATGGGCTCAGGGCGCAACACTTACTGGATAGTTTTTGTGGAGAGGGGTCCTCAACTTCCTCGGGTTTAGTTTTAGCCATCACCGGGGTAGTCAATGTCTTCTTGGGGGGGTTATGCCCCAGGTCTCTTGCTGAGTTCGTTGCTTCCGCTCCTCTGACCCCCTTGCTGAAACCTGATGGGGGAATCCGTCCTATTGCGGTCGGGGCCATTTGGCGTAGGCTGGTTTCCAAGATAGCGATGAAAAAGGTAGGGAAAGAGATGGTTAGGTACCTAGGGGATCATCAATTCGGGGTTGGGACACCAGATGGGGCAGAAGCTATCCTCCATAGCGCGAACAGGTTCCTTAACGCATTTCACGATGATGGGGCCTTCGCTATGCTTACCGTTGACTTCTCCAATGCCTTCAACCTAGTGGATCGCACAGCTCTTCTGCGGGAGGTTTGGATTCGATGCCCATCTATTTTTCCTTGGATACATTTTCTTTATGGGCAAACCGCTAGGCTTTATGTGGGTAATGACTGTATTGGGTCGTCCATGGGGGTACAGCAGGGGGATCCTTTGGGTCCTCTATTGTTCGCCCTTGTCTTGCACCCCCTCACCCAGCGTATACGAGACACTTGCACCCTCCCCTTCCACGCGTGGTATTTGGATGATGGTACTATTATAGGGAAAACAACTGAGGTAGCAAAGGCTCTAGCTATCATTCAATCTGAGGGGCCACCTTTGGGGCTTCGGCTTAATATAAAAAAAACAGAGGTATTTTGGCCGTCTTGCAATGGAGAAAAATTGGAGGCTAGTTTATTCCCGAAGGAGATTGGAAGACCAACGGGGGGCGTGAGACTACTCGGGGGAGCTGTTAGCCGGGACCCCAGTTTCATTAGTGCTCTGGCTGCGCGGCGAGCTGCCCGGGCAGTGGACCTTATGAGTAGCCTTTCGCAACTCCGAGACCCGCAAAGTGAGCTTCTCCTGCTGCGCTCTTGCATGGGTGTCGCCAAGCTCCTTTTTGGTCTGCGAACTTGTCAACCTGTGTTTGTAAAGGAGGCGGTATCCTTATTCGATAAAGGGCTAAGGGGGGCTATAGAGGACATTGTGGTGTGTGGGGGTCCGTTTTTTGGGGATTTTCAGTGGAGGGTTGCTTCTTTGCCCTGTAAGATGGGGGGGCTGGGGCTTCTATCGGCCACGGATGTCTCCATTTACGGTTTTGTTGCCTCGCGAGCTCAATCGTGGGGGCTGCAAGATCATATTTTGCGCGATAGTGGGGTTGTTGGGATGGATGGGGATTTCGACATGGCTCTGGGGGAGTTGCATAGACACCTCCCGGATTTGGATATTGGTAGTTACGCTAGCAGGGACACCGCCCCACCGAAGACCCAGAAGACTTTGGCGAGTGCTCTGTTTTGTCGTATCGCTCAGAATATTCGATCAGATTACTGTACGACCCCTCGTCAGAACGCCGTTCTAGAATGTTTGCGAGGCCCCCACGCCCAAGATTTTCTTTCGGTCATCCCCATCGAGGGCTTAGGCCAAAAGATGTCAGCCGTTGAATACCGTGCTATCTTAAAATATCGGCTCATGATTCCTATGTTCCCTGATGACGGGCAATGCCCGATTTGCCGGAAAGCTTGCTTAGACCAATTTGGGGAGCATGCTCTGCACTGTAAAGAACTGCCAGGTTTTAAGTATAGGCACGACTGGGTGCGGGATGTCTTGGGAGACATCCTCAAACGGGCGGGGATCTCGGTGAAGAAGGAAGCCCCCGTAAACTTTTTGACAGATCCGAGGGAAGGAAGATCCACATTGCGCCCCGCGGACGTTTTAGTTTTCGGGTGGGATGCAGGTAAACACGCTTGTGTCGATCTTACCGGGGTGTCCCCCCTTGCAGGCTTACGGGATACAGGTTTTGTCCCTGGTCAGGCGATTGCAAGGGCGGCAGCGAAGAAAATGGACAAACATGCAAAAGCCTGCGAGGATAATCAACATTCCTTTATCCCTTTTGCCTTTGATACTTTTGGCACGCTAGCCACAGGAGCCATCAGATTTCTTGAACGTGTCCAACGGGTCGTTCACAGCAACATTTCGTCTCCTCGAGATCGGGGTTTCGTTTTTTCTAGGTTAGGTTTCGCTATTCAAAAGGGGGTAGCGGCGCAGCTTGTTGCCCGCTTACCGGCTATCTTGGTGTAATTGTCCTTAAAGTTAAAAAAAAAAAAAAAAAAAATATTTCCCTATATGAAGTATACAGGTTATCAGGTTATATAATCCAATTCAAAAGAATCATTTTAGTTGGGCAAATTTCAGTAGAAAGCATACAAATTTTGAATCTGAAACATGAACGTTTTTAGGTAACCAAGACAAAAAAATAAATGAAAAACCATGATAAAGCAACACACATGTAATTATGCAATTCACTTCAGAGTAAAAGAGTTAAAAACAGAGGACCTGGATCGTGGCATCTCTAAACTGTTACATAGCAAAAAGGTTCATGGAAGTTAGTGAATTAAAACAGTAACAAACAATTTCTTCATGATATATCATAAATCTCAATAATGACTGAATCCAGCAAGTCCCTCACTTCTTCTTTTAGAATCTTAAAATTCAAAAACTCTAATTAAAACCAATTGTAAAGATAAAACCCCAACAACAACTTCGGTCATAAGAATATAACACCACTTAGATATATAAAAATGTCTAGGTATTTACTGGTCATTATAAGAACAAAGAAATTAAGAAAGTAACCTCAATGAAGGAAACGTGCAATTGGAATTCAGAATGATGTTTCGATGCCTCGATCTTGCTAAATATTGTGTTCATAATTTGAAAAATAAGTCCTCTGTGGGAAGGTTCTTTTGGGTTAGTGCCCATGCTGTAGGTCTTGCCTGAACATGTCTGCATACAATTGTTAAGTCAACTTATAACACAATATCACAAAAATAAAAATAAAAAAAGGTGTATATTAGTTCGAAAACAATTAATTCCAAAGGTAAACCATCTCAAACAGATCTGGAATGAAAAAGATGCCTTCAATCAAGATACCCTGCACATTACAAACAAAAAGGAAACATAAACAAAAACCTTGCACTATCACCTAGGATTATAAACCCTAAATAAAATTGAATCATTAACCAAAATCGGAATAGAAAAAAAAAGTGTAACCGGTTCACTGAAATCTACCGAAATCAAAATCAAAACACAAATAGCAATAACCTAATAACAAAACCTACCAGAAACAGATCGATTTGAACAAACAATCGAATACGCAACGGAAACAACGGCTTCAATCTGAGTCGGTTCCCAACGTTGAAGCCCTAATTTTCCATCACTATCAGCATCAACGTTGTTTGAGGATCAAATACAACTTTTCGAGCCCTAATTTCTCGGAGCGTAGTCTGATATCGATCGATGATGAAGATGTAGGTTTATCATCGAACAAAACTCCGATGAGTTTGTCAATTTCGTCAGCCATGGCTGATAGATTGATTGGATAACCGATTGTGAGTGTGTTTAATTGAGGAACGATGAATGATGGGAGATGAGAGAGAATGAGAGAGAAAGCGTATAAAAAAAGCATTCTCCAATCCTGCCTATGAGCAATGCCACATGTCCTCTCATTTGAGATATGCCACATGTATGCTTATGTGGCTGCTTATTTGGCATCAACCATAGGGTGACATGTGTCCCCCAATGGTTTGCTTTATTAGAGATATAGATGCAATATGTTACATGTGAAACATATTTATTTACAAGGGAACTTGAAAAAAAAAATACAAAAATATTGCTCTTTTAAAAGAGAACAAATTAAATATAGTTTTTAGAACATAATTTTAAACTTATTTATACTATCTTATTTCCCCCTTTTCATCCATACTTTGAGAAAATTACATGTTTTGTCCCTTGCTTTTAGTTTTATCAAAGTGCATTTTTAGACCTTTTTCCTTTTCAAACTAAACTTCCATTACATTGCAATATTAGTCCATTAGCTTTGCTACCTTCAAGGTTTAATCCCTAAAGTTTCTAATGTTTTAACTTTACCTCTGTACCATATATAATTTACGTTTTTTACCTATTGTTTTCTTACGTTTTTAACCTATTTTTTTCTTTAGTGATTTTTGTTTGCTATTTTCCTTTTTAAGAACTAAATTGTCTAGATTTGAATTACTTTATGCTTTGATTCAAATTCAACCGCACGTTGAGTTGAACTGAGTATGCTGAGACATACACTTTCATATGGTTTGCGTATGACATAACGTTTGGACTAATCATTCGATGTTTGCAACGTGCCCACGACACATCGCTTGTGGGTCGTATTATTGAAAATTGCAATTTATGTGTCAGTATAAATTTGAGTTGTTCTACGTTTTGACATAAACTTTTTGAGGACACAAGTCAGGTCAAATATAATATGTGTTTTGGTTTGTTTTATGTAAGTTTCCAATTCTACGTTTTGACCCGATCGCAACGTGCTTAGGGTAAAATTTCTGCCCTTGATATAAATATGTCTTTTGATTACACGTGTCAGTTTTCTCTTAATACACATTTTATGTTTTTTTTACGTTTCCTATGTATGAGTCGGGTCACATATAAATACGATATACTTTACATTTTTGTCCAACCACAATGCTATTGAGTTATATTGTATATGTCAAGATGTGCGTTTTCATATGCTTAACGCATCACATAACGGTTCGACTAATCCGTTCGATGTTTGCAATGTAGCCGCGCCGCAACACAAACAAGTCTAATTACTAGTTAAAATGGTACTTATATTAAACTAAAATAGTAACTTTCCAGTCGCGCATTGCAGCTACGTCAAAACGTACAATAACTCGACTTTATACCACGGATTGAAAACGTATTATACTTGACCAGACTCATCTCCAATGTTTTAAAAACCGGTTTTTAAGTCATCCCGGGTTGGGCTCTAAAATGGTTCAATCGGTTAAACCGGGTTGTATCGGGCGGTTGAACCGGGTTAACCCTATAAATTCAATAAAATACAAATTCATCTCAAAAAACAATTAAATCTTAATTTGGATTCATGTAACTGATCATAGTTTTATCTAAAAACAACTATTTTTATTGTAAACTATTAAACATTTTAAGAATATTTTTATTAATTATAAACATAATTGCATTGTATCGGAAATATGGAAGATCAATATTACCTTAATATCGTATTTTATTAAAATTAAGAAATCAAATCTTAAGATAATGCAAACAGGTTCAACGGTTTGAAGCGGTAGAATCGGATTTACCGCCGGTACATAAGGCATGCCGTATTTGGATTTTACCGGCCTTTATCGTACCAGACTCATGTCTGATATCTGGTTTAACAGGTATAACCGGCCGGTTCATACCGGTATTTGAAACATTGCTCATCTCCGAACAATATTTACGTTAAAACATAGATCATCTGAAAACGTATATAGAAATAAGCATGAACACGTATTATATTTCACCCGACTCGTTGAATTTATATCGACACAAACACAATACTAACCATGTAATAAAATAATGTATTTATTTATGTTAAAGAATAAAAGTACGAGAGTAAACTTGAAAATTTAAAAAACCTAAAAGGGCAAAAAAAATATTACAAATTCTTTTAGTAAGTTTGATGGGTCAATATTGAAAGTTAAGAATAAAAAAATAAAAAGTATAAATACTATATAGATCCACACCTTTTAATACAAACTAAAATGCTAAAATGGTTTCTCAGTTATCCCCCTTCCGTGGCCCAGTGGTTTGCCCCATGTTGGGTTGTCGGCCGGCCCTCCTTTGGGAGGTCACCGGTTCGACTCCCACTTGTGGCTTCAGGGGGGGGGGGGGGGACGTCCCAATGATGGATCGTTACCTACCGAGGCATGGTGCGGTCTTGAGGGCAACCCGGTTTTACCCAGCTGTTATCCCAGCGAGTCTCTCGTGTGGGGGCAGTATGGTTTCCGGGCGGAAGTCAGCTCACGCGGCAGGCCGGGCCCAATCGAACATCGCGTCCGCAGATGCGGGGCTGACGGGGGAATGTCTTTGACATAAACCCGGTGGCCAATGGTCCAGTACATAGAAAGTCACCTTCCAAAAAAAAAATGGTTTCTCAGTTTAGACTACTTTTACTATTTCAATTCAAAAATAAAACTGTTTATATCTGGGTCAATTGGCAAACTAAGTTAGAATTTTATGTTAACTACTCCCATTTTTGTCGTTTTCCTTATTTAAATGAAGGGTATGACCGTCATTTTATGCCATAATATATTTTAATTAAATGAGGAAAACGACAAAAAAATGGAGAAATTAACAGAAAATTCTAACTCAGTTTGTCAATTAGATGAAAATGACAATAAAAATGAAACCTCATAGATCCAGATAAAAAAAAACTTTCATTTTTAAACTGAAATGACAAAAGTGACCTAAACTCATGACATTTTGGCATTTTACTCTTTAATTTATATTAAGGGCATGTTTGGCTAAGCTTTTTGAAACAACTTATTGACCTATTGGCTTTTTAGAAAAGTCAGTATCAAGTGACTTATTGATTTATTGGCTTTTTCCCCTCACATACACTCTCATTGCCAAATATCATTTTGAAGCTTATGATCAAAAAGCATATCATTTTGGAGCTTATGATCAAAAAGCTTAAACATGCCCCAAACTTTATTTCAAATACATAAAATAACATTACTTTTACTAGCACATTCCCCTTCCATTCCACATGTATTACTTTTATTTCAAATATAAAATAACATTACTTTTACTTTTACCAGCACATTCTATAACAACCCTAAAGAAAACGGCCATCCTCATAAATTTTTCGACACCCTAAAAATATTTAAAATATCCTAATATGTCCCTACAAACACCCCGTATGTGAAAACCGAGCCCAAATTATGATCTAGCATTAAAAATAAAATAAAACCAAAAAAATTAAAAGTTGTCGCGCGGCGCGTAGCCTTTGGCTATGGCCTACGCGGGCCGCGACCGAGTGAAGGCTGACGAAACCCTGGGCTGCCACGTGGCAGCCACACGTCGAGACTAGGAAGCTGACCCGGACAAGCTAAACCCTACCCGGACTACTACGCGGGCCGCGTAGCCCGTGGTCTCTGTTTACGCGGGCCGCGTAAAAGGCCAAATCAGGCCCTATAAGTAGCATGCATCGGCAGTTCAGTCTGTTCGTTCAAAATTCGACTTTCTCTCTCAATTTTCCTATAGTATGCACTATACTCGGGCATAATACCCCCTAAATAACGAAGTTCTGCTCCGTTGTAAGTATCATAACCCCTGGATTCGTATTAGATACTCTGCCCGATTGATCTAGGGTTTCGTAACGGCTGTCGTTGTTCTACCCGACGTAGTCGTTGGAATGTCGTCTCGGGGAGGGTATTACTAATGTTAAAATGGGTTATTATACTAACACATGTGCATTTGTGTAAATTATAGATTGTCACTAGTAAACCCTAAAGGATAATCTAAGACAGCAATGTGAGTAATCTCCTTTTTATAAACTGTTTTTACAAAACCTCACACGATTAATTATACATTGAACAGTTATTGAGTATTTGTAAGGATACAATTATCGTCGGTATGTTGGGGTTTTGTATACAAAATTAGTTACTGCCTTGCGAGGAGTAACTTTTCCACAAATCGGATTTGACAGTACCGTGGGTGGTAATTGGTATGACTTGGAAAAAAATGTAATTGCGAGACCGCCCTCAATACTGTACAATGGATTTTATTTAAACTTGATTAAACTGGGATTCACTCACCAGTATTTCCCACTGACAAAATGTTTTTAAACGCGTTTCAGGTAACAAAATGTGAAAGCCAAATAAAAGCCAGCTGGACAGCACTGAAAGCTTGGAAAAGTGGCAATAAAGTTACCTAAAAAGAAATAGATGTTTTTATTAAATAAAAATATGATTTATTCCTATGAAAATGTGTGTACTTAAAAACTTGAGTTTTATCCCCTTTGTTTGATATTATGAAAGTGTGGTATTTTACTCTGATAAAATATTTCCTAACTACGGTCCTGATGAAATTTCCGCTGCCAAAATTAGACAATACCAGATACCACCGAAACTGGTCGCGACCGCCCGTTCCCGAAGAAATAGGGATCGGGGGTTGCGACAGACGGTGGTATCAGAACTAAGCCACTGATTCAGCCACCGAAGTGTTCTGCTGACACCAAAATCCAATCTGTTAGGAAATAAATTACGGAAATACGCGCATAATTGTATTTTCTTGTTATGTGTTATTTGATTATTTGTTAGTTTACAGTATGAGCGACCAAGGACCATCTGACGCGTACCGTTAATTGTCTGGTTCCCCTAGAAGCGAATGTGCCTCTTCTCAGCCTGCCCTTTCGGGGTACTCTGCTGATACGGAAGAAGGAATATTCGTATTTAAGGCTCAATCTGAAGAGTCATTTCCTCAAAAAAGAGGGGATGGTTCAGTAGGGGAGCACATGAGCGTAGAAAGCGTATGAAAAAGTTACAAGACCAGAGAGCACTAGCAGCAGCCAAAGAGAAACCGATGCCTATGCCCAGGAAATGATTAATAGGGGCATAGCCAACATCCACATCCTAGCAACCACTGCAGCTGACCCTAACCTGGAATAAATGATAGCACCCCAACCACAACCACCAATTCCTGACCAACCGATGGAGATAGAAAACCCTGAAAATCAAATAGAAATGCATGATTTTAATCCAGAGGAAATACCCAGGGTACCCGCACCAAATCCCTTAGACCCAAATTACGACCCACGGTGGGATGACAATAGGGACTATGTGCAACGTTACCCGATACATGAGGACATGCCCATGCCGAACCTAGGAGCCTATGTGACAACCCTCACCAAATCAGGTATCCGTACGAATTAATTAATATTTAATTAATGCTTAATTACTGTGCTTGCTTTCAATTGTGGTTAAACTGCTACGTGATTTCTGATACATCCATGTACATGCATCATACTTTATTACTGTCACTCCATTACTTACATAGAACTATAGTGACAAACTTGATGCACAAAAGCACAGTTAGCACAATAAACGGATAACCCAGTAAACATGCCGACATAGCCAGCACTAGACAGACACTGTCTCTGAGGCCAGTATGAGCCAGGAATAGATTACTACACTAGTAGGGAGTGTAGGGAGGTGAGAATTGTAAAACTGCGTCACTAGGTGATAGTTATAGTGATCGGATGTGCCTAAAACATGCTCTAACTATAAAATTCTGCACTTTATGCAAAAAAATTCAGCATTTAACATAACTAGTAAAGTGCAAAAACTTGGTAAAATAATGTTAGACACTTTCCAAAGTGTCGGGGATTTATTGTGTCACTAAAAACACTATAAAAAGCGCTTTAAAGCTTTGCTTGACACTTTAACGGATCAATATCCAACCGAACAACCGGACTTTACCCGGAACATGAAAATATTGTCAATGATATTGGTTACACTCTTCTGAGCTAGTTAGGATCCCCGAACACCCTAACACCCGTTATATCACATAACACACTAAATACCTACTTAAAAATTCTAACTAAGCATAACTAGCACTTAACTATTTGGTTGAAATCCAACTATATACCCCCCCCCCCCCCGCTAACCGATCGGTCCCCATGTGGGACACACTCCCCAAATTTCTTGATTATTTAATTACTCATGTTCCATATCTAGATAGCATATTACACCATGGACAATTGCAAGAAATGGACTATAAGAATACTTGAAGGACCACACTTACATTCACATAAACACTTCAAAAATTTGCACTCTTTCTCCCTCTCTTTGAAGCTCACGGCCGCCACCCCCTTGCCACACTACCACCATCATCCACCATTGTTCACTCAAACCACATACATACCAAGGTGCAAGGTGACATACAAGAAGGCTCGGTGCACTCGGAATCTCAAGGACCTCTCTATATTTCTTTTATCCACTTCGTTTACGCCTTGTTTCTTCCCTAGCCTCGAGCTAGTAGTAAGTGCTTCCCAACATCTTCTTGTTCTTGTTTAAAGTGGTTAATAAGAGATTTAACGGTTAAAATCCAAGAACACACAAGATCAAAATGTAAAGTCTTGAAAGAATGATAAATAAGTTGGTTAAAGAATAACTAGTGGTATAAATCTTATGAAACTTGTTTAGTTGTGTTTATTTTATGTTGTTTGATGCTAATAGTGGGATAGATCATCATCTAACCATGCTAGATCATGTTCATGGAACATGAACTAGTAGTTTGTTAAGTGTGGAAGTTACAAGATGATGAACTCTTCCACTAACAAAACATGAACTTGTGTAAAAGTGATTTTTCTTGTAAAATAGAGTCCTAAACTAGTAGATCTAAAGATCTACAAGTGGTTTTTCGGAAGAACCAAGTAAAATATACAAGTCTTGTTTAAAAACCGGATCTTGCATGAACTACAAGTTTTTTAGTGAAAAAGTAAGTATGTGAACACTTGTGTAACAAAAAGATTTAACAAAGAAATATTTTCGTAAATATTGACTAGTAGTTGTAAAACTACAAATTCTTTAGAAGTAAGGTTTTTAAGAAAATAAAATTATTTTTAAAGATAACGAAACCTACTAAATATGTTGGAAAGTTACTACGTATTTTTACAAGACTTACAAGTTCACGAGTTTGCGATTTATACTTATTTTTGACAAGTTCGATGTTTAAATGATGTATATTGATGATTGGAAAATTGTTTGATTGAATTTTGAGAAGAAAATGATACGCTAGTAAGCGTGGCCACCTCCAGTTACAGAGGAAACTCTGGCGAAATTTTTCCAGAAATATAACACTTAGAAATATTTTTGGTAACAAGTGTTTATAAATATATTTTTAACTTGTTTTCAAAATATAAATTTCGCCATGATTTTTACTACAAAATAACCAAGCGTCGGAGGTGGAGTTTTGTAAATGAAAACTTGTTAAATATATATTGAGAATATATATTTCATAATAAAACGCTTGTGTGATTACGTGATTATTTTGTGAACTAGAGATATATTATTTTTAGGGTAAAAATAATATTACTTGGAAATATCATGAAAACACGACTCCAAAATAATACCAACGCTTTCACGTATAAATATTTAAGTTACACCGGTATTATTATTACCACACGAACTTTAAAATGTAACTTATGTATTTTCGGAAAATACTCTTAATGGTGTATTTTGACAAAGTATTATTTTGGGTAATTGTATGAAGTAAAATACAATATTTTTGGGAAAAATATGTATATTTTGGAATCAGAACATTTTAGACAAGTGATTTAAAAATATAATTTCAAGTGAGACTTAAAAATATTTTTTTTCGGAATTAAAACGTAAACGCATATTTTGGTAAAATATTATTTTGGAAACTGTAGAAACAGAAATATGTTATTTTTGGAAATATATTAGCATATTTTTTATTTGGAACAATAACATCGAAATACGACGCCATTACTTGGCAGGATATACAGGTACATATATTATTTTAAGAATACGAGTATACAAGTATAAATTACCCCCATCCTTGGAAAGGAAATGCGCATATACAATACTTGAGAAGTATAACTCTAAAATAGTTGTCTAACTATTATTTCAAAACCTTAAAAACAGTTATAACTTGGAATAATACCAGAAACGTAACCCAAAAACACAAATACTAAGACAAGGCACTACCCGTTCGTCTAATAGACAATAGACCATTGTAGGTAGTCGTGATTGCCGTGGAGATTTGGGTTACGAGTACGAAGACGCAATACAGTGAGTTCATGTCCCCCTTTTCTCTTAACTGTTTTCAGTTTTTATACTTCGGGGGTGAAATACATGTTACTATGATTACAAATACTTTATGCACGGTATGGTTAGCTTAAGGAGGGTTTACTACTTAGATCATGTGAGTGGGTAGGCTGCAACTAGAGGCCATTAATCCTCATTGTAGGACCGAGGGTCAGTAGTGATAGATCTATTTGGGTGTAGCGAGCCCCACTCTTGAGCCCGCTTAGTGGACCAGGCAGTGACTTTGTACCCGACGCAAAAATCCGCTAGGTTTGAGTCTTCCTACATCACTTCACACATATCATTGGCTTTGCAACCCAATGGTGATCTCGTTTTCCTTAATTGCTACATACCAGGGATTTTCATACATACAAACATATTACAAAGGTTTATACATACTCACTCACACATGAACTCGCTCAACTTTATGTTGATTTTTCAAACTACATGTATTTCAGGAAACTAATGGATCTGGCACGGTATGCATATCTTTCAAGCTGCGTTTGAATAAAGAAGTCATCCAGAGTTGTAGGGTTTAGAAGGTGTAACCCCTTCCTGGACGGGTTACATATCTCTAAACCTAGTATTGTTTAAAGTCTTTTGCTAAGTTTTTATGAACTCAGTTAAATCAAGCCAAAGTTGTAACTTATTTTGTGAATGATGTTTTAAGACAAGTATAATATGGTATTTTTCTAAACTTTATTAATGGATGAATGTCTCATGTTTCTATCATATAGCATTGTTATGATTGTTGCTATGATATTAAGAAGTCACACCAAATAAACCCACGCTTCCGCAAAGCCAGGGTGTGACAGCTTGGTATCAGAGCCTCGATCATAGCGAACTAGGATTCTTTCTCGAGTCTAGACTATGATCATCAGGGCTCTCACGAAAACGTTTTCAAACACTTTTACATTGCATACACTATACGTCCAGATCCAGGGAACAAACCTTTTTACAAACAAAAAGGCACAAATACACATTTCCAAATTTAAATTTATAGCTCAGTCGGGGAGACTGATGGAGTCCAGTCGGGGAGACTGGGGAAAAATTAGGTCGGGGAGACCAGGAATTAGGTCGGGGAGACCAGGAATTAGGTCGGGGAGACCAGGGATTTGGTCGGGGAGACCAGGGATTTAGTCTTAGAGACTGGGAATTCAATCTGAGAGATTGGGAGATTTTAGTCTGAGAGACTAGGGAGTTTAGTTTGAGAGACTGAGAGGATAGTCTAGGGAAGACTAGGATGATTACATGCTTACATTGTTATTACTTACACGCTTAATTGCTGATTATTGATATACGTGCATATGAGGTGAGTATTTGCATACACTAATTGTTCATAATTACTATGGATATACATGCTACGCACCGGCACACATGTCACTCTATTTGGAGAACGAGTTATCAGACATTGATAACCCTACGGCCACCGCCATGGATAATGAGACCACATCTGCGCCAGAGACATTTACATCAAACACTGAGGGCGATCCTGATATGTTGACTAAGGATGAGGACGACTTCCAACAGCCCGCGCTACCAGATTTTGGGTGATACTTTACCAACTGCGGGTGGTTTCTCTGACAAGAATCCTTCTGTCACTCTTATTACAGTCCATGACCCCTTCGTCACTGGACATCCCAATGATGAGCACACCATGGCTCCGATCCTAGACAATGCGCCTCTTGTGGACATTCCTTTCGAAGGTTGATTACTCGGCGAACATTTGATAACGATATCGACGTGATATTGATGATCCTTCTGATAACGCCCATGATGATGGAAAGTTAGACAAGAACGATATTGCTGATTTCACTTTTTGAGACCCCTGTTAACAAGCTATCTTCCGATTCTAGCACGCATTCGATTCCAGACTCCATTGAGTCTGTGACATCTGCAGCCTTACAGACCGTCGAAGTACAACTTTCTACTACTGACGCAGACAACGATGACATGACTGCTGCACTATCACCTACTCGAGGCACCACACCGTTACACGACCCAGGGCCTGCACCTAAGCTAGTTTCTGCACCTTTTGAGTCAGCTTGATGCTGCAACTGCTGGTCCTGCACCTTTGCTTGATTATGAACCTGTTTCTTTTGGTTACTAGACATTGCACCCCTACTATCTAACCCAGTACCAGCACCTGACAACTTCCCTATCGGTTGAAACGTTTGTTTTTGCACCCATAACCGCTGATGTTGCTCCTTTCCCCTATAAAGACCGACGTCCATTGCGTCAACGTGCCTATCACTTCCTTTTAAGACATACCTGCACCCCAGGAAGGTACTCCAGGTCAGCACCCGCGTGACGATTCCTTTTGCCACCGCAACATTTTCTACGACCTCACAGGCCGCGCCGTCTGATGCATTCATCTCTACATCGCTGGACAAACCGTTTTGATGGTTCCTATAATGCACTATGCTAAATTTTAGACCCTTACCATCCCACACTTGATGGAGGCCACACACGGGATGAGTACACCTGTCACATCAGTTGCAGTTTGAGGATATAAGTCGCAGAATGTTGGGGCTTGAGCTGACCCCACAATTGGTAACTTCAAATGCAAAACCTTACATAACCGAAAACATGATTTAAGTGTCTACATCACAAGACAACATTTTGTCAGAAAAGTTTATGTAAGACAACACGTCCTCCACCCTGTCTATTGCCAGCATACTTTGATTCGCCACATACATCAAGGTTCCTTTTGCGATCTCGACCGTTGCTATTACACCGTTCCCAGAATTCTGATACTTATTTCTTTACTATCGGGCGGCAGATTAGTTAACTACTTCGATATATATATACAAGCTCGAGGAGGAGTTTACGCATGCTAGCGGTCACTTTTCTTTCCTCCTCCACCTCAGTCACCAGTATAGTTGGTTTCTGGATTATGCGGATTGCATTACACTTGGGTAAAGATACTTTGCGGAGACTTTTGAGGACCACTTCTGATTACAAAATTTTGATGCACTAATATACTTGTTGGACAAGGGTAGGGTGACCCTGTGTCCCTTTCGATGTGATACATTTTGTTAGACACAGTGATTGTGGCCGGAGAATAATGAAAGCCCAATCATCTTTAAACATGCGACAACACTTTGTGGCCAATAACCAATGAAAGCTCAGTCGCTAGGTCTTCGCTAAGCACGTCATTGATCTATGTGTGTGTGCTATAATTATAATACTACGTGCTTACTTGCTATGCTCTCATTAAACATAATTACCGAATTACTTGGTCATACTATGATTATACTATTATTTGATTGGTTGGTATGGTAACCTGTTATGCGTATGTACTTATGACCACTAAACAACCAAAGGCACACACGAAGCAAATTAGACCTGACCTAACCGACCTTCTTCTAGGAAGATGTCGACTCAAGGGAACACCGATATCAACAACCCTCTACCGACAACAGAAGCAGAAATGCAAGAGCGCCTCTTACAGGCCATCGTACGGTACGAGGCCCGTCGCTCCGATTGCAGCGGAGATACCTCGGGAAATAACCCCCCCCCCCCCCAACGGTAATGTCTAGTCCTTTAAGACACATTACAAAACGTTTGGACATTTCCACGAGTGCCTTGCTAAGGCCTTACGCGAATAATGTTGCCTACATCGCAGGATGCACCTACAAGCAGTTCTTGGACCACAAACCTCGAGAGTTCGACGGCACTAGGGGTGCCTTAGCCTTCGTGCGCTGGGTTGAAAAGACAGATTCTGTTTTACGATTGAGCAAATGTGACCCCGAACATCAGGTCACGTATATAGCTGGACTATTAGTAGATGAGGCTCTGTCATGGTGGAACCTTCAAGTTCAGACAATGGGCGAGACCGCTGCGAAGGCTTTGACGTGGGATGAGCTGAAAGATCTGATGCGTAAGAGATATTGCTCGATGGCAGAAGTCCAGAAGTTGGAAACGGAACTGTGGAACTTGAAGATGGAAGGACCAAAGATAGCTGAGTATGTGCGGAAATTTAACGATTTATCAAAAGTTGCTACGCTCCTGGTGGGACCAGTGTTTAGGAGAATTGAACGTTTCATAGGGGGATTGGCACCTCAGATTCTAAGCCTGGTAACAGCATCTAAACCTTCAACGATCACAGAGGCTATCGATATAAGCGTGGCGCTCACGGAAGAAGCGATTAGACAAGGAAAATTTTCCACTTCGGAAGAGAAAAAGGAGGCTCCTGTAGAGCCATCTGGAGATAACAAGAGAAAGCTTGCGAATTTCAAGAAGGTTACTCGGGAAAATAACAAAAAGAAGGCCAAAAAGGGAAAGGATTACAAGGGTATCCTACCAAAGTGCGACAATTGTTTACGTTATCATGTCGGGCGATGCAAATATGGAAAATGTGATAACTGTGGTAAGAGGGGGCATCCCAAAGAAACTTGTTGGCAAAATACTGAACATAGTAATGGAGGCCAAGATGGTAGTGAGAATCACGAAGGAAACAACGACAATGACAATTACCAAGGCAGAATGAGTGATAAACAAAAACGTGCTCGGGGTTGTTTAAACTGTGGAAGTAAAAAGCATTTCAGAAGATATTGCCCTAAAAACAATCAAGCACAAGGATGAAAGCTCCTCACCAGAGCTAGGGAGACACGCCAGGGATTCAAGCATGGATATCGGTACGTCCCGAATTACTCAAGGTTATGCATCTGTATTGCCAAATACTGTTACAAATTTTACGATTCGCACCGCTAGAGTTCAAGAGTATAATTGGTTTAAGTAGCGAGTAAGTAGATGTTCCAGTACCCATTAGAGCTAGCTTAGGGGAAGCTAGTGGAAGCCAACGCAGTAACTGGAGGCGACCAAATAAAAACCGGAGAGCGTAAGTTTACGCTTGATCTATGGCCAGTGAATTGGGAGACTTCAACAAGGTAGTTGGAGGGATTGGTTGACAAATGACCAAAAGGAGATTGATATCCACACCGCGATGGTGACGAAGAAGCGATCTTGACTCATGAAGCGGGATACGCCTTTGCATATTACAAAATTGCTTGAAGGCACGAAGAATATTGCATAAAGGATTTGTTGCATTCTTGGCTCATGTCGGGGACAGGAGGAGCCGAAGAATCAAAGCATGAAGATATTCCTATGATAAGGAAATATCCTAAGGTCTTCTTCGAAGACTTGCCAGAATTATCTCCTCAACTATTAGTCGAGTTGCGCGTCTATTTGATTCCAGGCGTCGCGCCTGTAGTCGATGTATCTTAGCGGCTTACATCTTCGGAGATGCAAGGATTGACAGTGTAGTTTCAGTAGTAGATAGAGAAGGAAGATAACAGACCAAAACTTCTGTTTTGGATAACCTCAGTGCTGCTCGTCAAAAGAAAGGACAAATGACTTTCAAATGACCGGGAGTCGGACGAGCTAGCCAACCAGAGTCGGTGGCTCTTGCTAAGAACTGATGACTTACTTATTTGATTAACTGCGAGCATCCAACAAGTATTACACGACTGATCGAAGATCGAGTGTCATTAGCTATGAATTCGGGGAGAAAGTATACCAGGAAAATTGTGGGACAATGACTTGTTCTTAGACGTACACAAAGATAGTGTTTCCTACATAATGCACAAACCAGATCTACACGGGATACGAAATCTGGAGGATCTAGGAAACATATATTAGGAACCTTTGGGAACCCAGGACCAAAACTCGTAAGGGTTTTTACTTAGGAACCATATCTGTCAACTCAATCAAACATCATTAACCTGACAAACATGTCATTTCGGTTAACAAAACAGGAAATACTTAAATTTTCTTTCGTTGAAGACTTCACTTTTACTTCTAGCGAGTAGATATTTGCATCTCTACTTCCCTCAAGGTAGTTGCATCACATAAATTTTCTTCGCTGAGAGCGAACACCCATTGATTTGATACTTGGTCATTTCTCCATTTTAGCAAATACACATTGCTTCATTTCTTGAAAACTTATATGCTATACATGCACCTTTTACTACGCATGCGGTTTCATTTCAAACGCTTCATTGAAGTTCAAATATTATGTTGCTAAATCTAATTACTGATTTGTGATTCAAATGACCTACATCATTGTAATTGTTGGCTCTTTTGCTATCAAGTCAACACACTCTCTTGAAACTTCTCCTATTTCAAGTTACATTCATGGTTTACTTTTGCTACCATGCCAAGATTTCCTTTGTTGATACATACGTTTATTGTCGGGTTACGTTGAAACCAAGTTCAATTGCTTGAACTTATTCATTTCGCATGATTCAGCTTAAGACGTCATATGATGTACTGAGAACATCATATTCAAATCATTGGTAAAGATTCTTTTGTTTCGAGTCGTGGTAGACTTGTTTGGTCTACGACTTCACTAAATCGTTTGTTGATTTCGACACCGTGTGGGGATACTTTCACAAAATTGAAGCTTGCGCTTAATTGGTTACTCACTTCGTACACGGATCTAATTGATTATTTGACAACTTGCCCTAAATCCGCTTTGTTTATCCAATTGAATCGCTCTCGACACACTTGCGTATTGAGGCAAAGGTACATAAATTCATTTCATATCACAGTGTACCTCCTAACGACTCTGTTATAACCAATCGAATGCCTTGCGGCACTTATTGCTTTCTCACTTCGATTAAAAACGACTCTTTGATGTGCCATGTTCAACTGAAAAACTTTATGACATTGTGAAAATCAATTCTTCAGGCTTGTTTCGGTACACTTTCATCTAATCTCAAACACGGTGAACTTGCTCAGTCACCGCTATTATGGAATTATGTCATTGCGACACCTTGTGGTGTCATTACAAACTTGTAGCTAGTGCTAATCATGGTCAACCGTTTCACCCAGGACTACGTATACTTTTGCTTGACTCATCATTCAAACATTTCTGATGCAACTACTAATTAAGGCAAGGATACACCAGATTCGCTTGTTTTTCACTCGGCGTATTCTCGCAATTCAAAATTTTCAACACACTAAACTTTACCATTCATCTACTCGGGAGTTGACAGATCATCTTACTATTTCATTTGAGTTGTTGATTTTTGAATTCATATAGCGGGTGCTATGTTTCGTGAAAACTCGCTTGCATATTGGGATCGATCGTTTGAGAGTCTTATTAGTCAAGGCTCCTCTTTTGTGGAACCCCCCTACTAGCTGGTTTGCACTAGATTATACGTCAAGTACGTCTTGTACCTTGACAACTAATGCTAAAAGTACACACCTTTTTAACCCTAGGATTCGGATTGTTATATATTCTTGGACTCACCAAATGTGAGTAAGGTTTGATTCGGTTTGATGATTATCTACCACGATATTATTTAGATACATACACGTATGACGAAACCATAAGGGGTTAAGGTAGTACAAATTTCGAGGACGAAATTTTCTTAACGGGGGGAGAATGTGACAACCCTCACCAAATCAGGTATCCGTACGAATTAATTAATATTTAATTAATGCTTAATTATTGTGCTTGCTTACAATTGTGGTTAAACTGCTACGTGATTTCTGATACATACATGTACATGCATCATACTTTATTACTGTCACTCCATTACTTACATAGAACTATAGTGACAAACTTGATGCACAAAAGCACAGTTAGCACAATAAACGGATAACCCAGTAAACATGCTGACATAGCCAGCACTAGACAGACACTGTCTCTGAGGCCAGTATGAGCCAGGAATAGATTACTACACTAGTAGGGAGTGTAGGGAGGTGAGAATTGTAAAACTGCGTCACTAGGTGATAGTTATAGTAACCGGATGTGCCTAAAACATGCTCTAACTATAAAATTCTGCACTTTATGCAAAAAAATTCAGCATTTAACATAACTAGTAAAGTGCAAAAACTTGGTAAAATAATGTTAGACACTTTCCAAAGTGTCGGGGATTTATTGTGTCACTAAAAACACTATAAAAAGCGCTTTAAAGCTTTGCTTGACACTTTAACGGATCAATATCCAACCGAACAACCGGACTTTACCCGGAACATGAAAATATTGTCAATGACATTGGTTACACTCTTCTGAGCTAGTTAGGATCCCCGAACACCCTAACACCCGTTATATCACATAACACACAGAATACCTACTTAAAAATTCTAACTAAGCATAACTAGCACTTAACTATTTGGTTGAAATCCAACTATATACCCCCCCCCCCCTAACCGATCGGTCCCCATGTGGGACACACTCCACAAATTTCTTGATTATTTAATTACTCATGTTCCATATCTAGATAGAATATTACACCATGGACAATTGCAAGAAATGGACTATAAGAATACTTGAAGGACCACACTTACATTCACATAAACACTTCAAAAATTTGCACTCTCTCTCCCTTTCTTTGAAGCTCACGGCCGCCACCCCCTTGCCACACTACCACCATCATCCACCATTGTTCACTCAAACCACATACATACCAAGGTGCAAGGTGACATACAAGAAGGCTCGGTGCACTCAGAATCTCAAGGACCTCTCTATATTTCTTTTATCCACTTCGTTTACGCCTTGTTTCTTCCCTAGCCTCGAGCTAGTAGTAAGTGCTTCCCAACATCTTCTTGTTCTTGTTTAAAGTGGTTAATAGGAGATTTAACGGTTAAAATCCAAGAACATACAAGATCAAAACATAAAGTCTTGAAAGAATGATAAATAAGTTGGTTAAAGAATAACTAGTGGTATAAATCTTATGAAACTTGTTTAGTTGTGTTTATTTTATGTTGTTTGATGCTAATAGTGGGATAGATCATCATCTAACCATGCTAGATCATGTTCATGGAACATGAACTAGTAGTTTGTTAAGTGTGGAAGTTACAAGATGATGAACTCTTCCACTAACAAAACATGAACTTGTGTAAAAGTGATTTTTCTTGTAAAATAAAGTCCTAAACTAGTAGATCTAAAGATCTACAAGTGGTTTTTGGGAAGAACCAAGTAAAATATACAAGTCTTGTTTAAAAACCGGATCTTGCATGAACTACAAGCTTTTTAGTGAAAAAGCAAGTATGTGAACACTTGTGTAACAAAAGATTTAACAAAGAAATAATTTCGTAAATATTGACTACTAGTTGTAAAACTACAAATTCTTTAGAAGTAAGGTTTTTAAGAAAAATAAAATTATTTTTAAAGATAACGAAACCTACTAAATATGTTGGAAAGTTACTACGTATTTTTACAAGACTTACAAGTTCATGAGTTTGCGATTTATACTTATTTTTGACAAGTTCGATGTTTAAATGATGTATATTGATGATTGGAAAATTGTTTGATTGAATTTTGAGAAGAAAATGATACGCTAGTAAGCGTGGCCACCTCCAGTTACAGAGGAAACTCTGGCGAAATTTTTCCAGAAATATAACACTTAGAAATATTTTTGGTAACAAGTGTTTATAAATATATTTTTAACTTGTTTTCAAAATATAAATTTCGCCATGATTTTTACTACAAAATAACCAAGCGTCGGAGGTGGAGTTTTGTAAATGAAAACTTGTTAAATATATATTGAGAATATATATTTCATAATAAAACACTTGTGTGCCTACGTGATTATTTTGTGAACTAGAGATATATTATTTTTAGAGTAAAAATAATATTACTTGGAAATATCATGAAAACACGACTCCAAAATAATACCAACGCTTTCACGTATAAATATTTAAGTTACACCGGTATTATTATTACCACACGAACTTTAAAATGTAACTTATGTATTTTCGGAAAATACTCTTAATGGTGTATTTTGACAAAGTATTATTTTGGGAAATTGTATGAAGTAAAATATAATATTTTTGGGAAAAAATATGTATATTTTGGAATCAGAACATTTTAGACAAGTGATTTAAAAATATATTTTCAAGTGAGACTTAAAAATATTTTTTTTTTCGGAATTAAAACGTATACGTATATTTTGGTAAAATATTATTTTGGAAACTGTAGAAACAGAAATATGTT
This sequence comes from Helianthus tuberosus, assembly GCA_030545235.1. Classification (NCBI taxonomy): domain Eukaryota; kingdom Viridiplantae; phylum Streptophyta; class Magnoliopsida; order Asterales; family Asteraceae; genus Helianthus; species Helianthus tuberosus. The sequence goes on from CM060383.1 coordinate 58,892,355, forward strand.
ATTTTTGGAAATATATTAGCATATTTTTTATTTGGAACAATAACATCGAAATACGACGCCATTACTTGGCAGGATATACAGGTACATATATTATTTTAAGAATACGAGTATACAAGTATAAATTACCCCCATCCTTGGAAAGGAAATGCGCATATACAATACTTGAGAAGTATAACTCTAAAATAGTTGTCTAACTATTATTTCAAAACCTTAAAAACAGTTATAACTTGGAATAATACCAGAAACGTAACCCAAAAACACAAATACTAAGACAAGGCACTACCCGTTCGTCTAATAGACAATAGACCATTGTAGGTAGTCGTGATTGCCGTGGAGATTTGGGTTACGAGTACGAAGACGCAATACAGTGAGTTCATGTCCCCCTTTTCTCTTAACTGTTTTCAGTTTTTATACTTCGGGGGTGAAATACATGTTACTATGATTACGAATACTTTATACACGGTATGGTTAGCTTAAGGAGGGTTTACTACTTAGATCATGTGAGTGGGTAGGCTGCAACTAGAGGCCATTAATCCTCATTGTAGGACCGAGGGTCAGTAGTGATAGATCTATTTGGGTGTAGCGAGCCCCACTCCTGAGCCCGCTTAGTGGACCAGGCAGTGACTTTGTACCCGACGCAAAAATCCGCTAGGTTTGAGTCTTCCTACATCACTTCACACATATCATTGGCTTTGCAACCCAATGGTGATCTCGTTTTCCTTAATTGCTACATACCAGGGATTTTCATACATACAAACATATTACAAAGGTTTATACATACTCACTCACACATGAACTCGCTCAACTTTATGTTGATTTTTCAAACTACATGTATTTCAGGAAACTAATGGATCTGGCACGGTATGCATATCTTTCAAGCTGCGTTTGAATAAAGAAGTCATCCAGAGTTGTAGGGTTTAGAAGGTGCAACCCCTTCCTGGACGGGTTACATATCTCTAAACCTACTATTTTGTTTAAAGTCTTTTGCTAAGTTTTTATGAACTCAGTTAAATCAAGCTAAGGTTGTAACTTATTTTGTGAATGATGTTTTAAGACAAGTATAATATGGTATTTTTCTAAACTTTATTAATGGATGAATATCTCATGTTTCTATCATATAGCATTGTTATGATTGTTGCTATGATATTAAGAAGTCACACCAAATAAACCCACGCTTTCGCAAAGCCAGGGTGTGACATCCTACCCTGGGTTAGATCCTCTAGATCCCTATTACGATAATGATGTATTCATTAGGGAGATTCTAGAAAATCCTTACCCATACCAGGCACCTACAACTTCGTACCAGGAACCCGCACCCCAGTTTTCAAACCCAGTCCTAGAACCTGCACCCCCAATGAGTGCAGAAAACGTACAAGAACTTATGACATTTGGTGAGGAAATTTTAGAGAATAGTGAAAGGATGAGACAGGTGGGAGAGCGACTCGTCTGGAAGTACGACGAGCGCAATATGGATTTCTGGATGAATCCATATCCGTAGAAGTGATGGTGGAGAAGGTTATAATAATAATATAATATAATATAATATAATAATAAAATATGTGTGTATGTGTATGAAAAAAAAACTACGGATGCCTACTATTAGTAGTGTAACTTTAAATTTCAGTCGGTATTGTAATTTTAATTTCAGTACTGGTATGTAATAGATGCATATTATATGAATAGAGTAAAGTCGCAATGATCGACACTTTTGACCAAAGTACGTGTCATGTGATTGACTATATTAAATATTATTTTGTGATTATTAATGCGTGATAAATGTCTAAAATTCAGATGGACAACGAAGTGAACCAGGAAAACCTGAACAATGAAAACCAGAATGATAACCAGAGTAACATTAACTTGGTTAACGAGAATCCGAACAACAACAATAACAATGGAAACCAAGTGGATAATAGTGCCATCCAACACATAGTGGCACAAGGAATTATAGATGCAATGCCATATATTCTTCAAACTGTTAAGGATGCGGAAAATAAAAGTAAACATAGCAGTAAGCGACCCTCTGAACCTGCAAACAGCGTGAACAATGGACCCGTACTTCAAGTGTCCATTCCCAAAAGAAGAAGAATCATGCCTTATGGTTGTTCTTACAAAGAATTCTGGTCCTGCAAACTAATAGAATTCTCGGGCAATGAAGGACCCATTGCAGCTCTACGCTGGATAGAAAAGACTGAGGCTGTTTTAAAGATAAGCAAGTGTGCTGAAGAAGACAGATAATGTTTGCTTCTAATATGTTTAAAAACTCAGCCTTAGAATGGTGGAACACTATCCTCCAGTCAAGAGGAAGCGATATGGTTTACAACATGGAATGGGAGGAATTTAAGAATATGGTAGAAAGAAAATTCTGCCCTCCCAATGAAAAGGAACAGATAGCAAATAAGTTCCTAAATCTTAGGATGACCGGGGTAGATAGTAAGAGGTATACTACCACATTCTTTGAATATGCTAGAATAGTACCAACCCTTGCATCATCTGAACCGGTATTAATCTCCCGTTAGATCTGGGGATTAATTGGAGAGATTAGACATGTAGTAAAGGCAGCTAGACCCCAAACTATAGAAGAAGCTGTAGAACTAGCAAATACCTTGACATATGAGTTAATCCGTACTAGAGAAGAAGACCAGAGGAGAAACCTAGCTCAAAGGCTTACCCAAGAATTCCGTTCTGGGAATTCCAACCGTAGGAATATAGGTTCTACCTCTGCATCATACTGCAAGGCCTGCAAGAAAAAGCATTCGGGAAAATGCTCCACTCACTGCAATTTCTACAAGGCACCAGGACACAAGGAAGAAGATTGCAGGAGAAAATCCAGTAATGGACTATGCTTCAACTGTGGAGAAAAATGTCACATCAAGCCGAACTGTCTGAAACTAGCTCCAGCCGCGAACAACAAGAACACTAAAAATGCTAGAGCGTTTGTTCTGACTGCAGATGAAGCCAAAATGATTCCGGACGTAATAGCCGGTACGTTTTTAGTTAATGATGTTTTTGCTAAAGTATTATTTGACTCTGGTGCAAACCAAAGTTTAATTAATACTTCATTTTGCAAACTTCTTAATCAACCATTAACTAAACTCTCACAAGAATGTCTAGTCGAGACAGCGAATGGAGAAACGGTTAGGATTTCGGAAATCTTGCAGGGAGCAAGAATAGAATTTTTAAACCAAAAGTATATTGCAAATCTTTACCCAATGAATCTGGCAGGATTTGACATCGTATTAGGAATGGATTGGTTAATAGCCAATAAAGCTAATATTTTATGTGATCAAAAGTCAATTCAAGTAAATTCACCAAAGGGTGAAAAGATCACAATTAAAGGAGATAAACCATCTAGATCCACGAAATTCATCTCTGTGATGAAAACTGCAAGTTATATAAGAAAAGGATCTGTAGTGTATTTGATTTCCATAATCACTAACACTAAAGGAAATGAACTAAAAGACATTCCAGCAGTGCCAGTTTTCAAATGTATTTCCAGAAGAGTTGCCAGGGCTACCACCAGACAGAGAAGTCGAATTTAGAATCCATCTGCTACCCGGAACAGCACCAATTGCCAAAGCGCCTTATCGTTTGGCACCCGCCGAAAGTCAAGAACCTCAAGCATAAAAGATTAGTTCTGGTCAAAGTAAAATGGGACTCCAAAAAAGGACCAGAATACACATGGGAGCTTGAATCAGAAATGCAAAGAAAATATCCACACTTATTCCAGTAGATCTCGAGGACGAGCTCTAAAATAAGGTGGGGAGGATATAACAACCCTAAAGAAAACCGACATCCTCATAAATTTTCCGACACCCTAAAAATATTTAAAATATCCTAATATGTCCCTACAAACACCCCGTATGTGAAAACCGAGCCCAAATTATGATCTAGCATTAAAAATAAAATAAAAACAAAAAAAATTAAAAGTTGTCGCGGGGCGCGTAGCCTTTGGCTACGGCCTACGCGGGTCGCGACTGAGTGAAGGCTGGCGAAACCTGCCACGTGGCAGCCACACGTCGAGACTAGGAAGCTGACCCGGACAAGCTAAACCCTACCCGGACTACTACGCGGGCCGCGTAGCCCGTGGTCTCTGTTTACTCGGGCCGCGTAAAAGGCCAAATCAGGTCCTATAAGTAGCATGCATCGGCAGTTCAGTCTGTTCGTTCAAAATTCGACTTTCTCTCTCAATTTTCTTATAGTAGGCACTATACTCGGGCATAATACCTCCCCTAAATAACGAAGTTCTGCTCCGTTGTAAGTATCATAACCCCTGGATACGAATTAGATACTCTGCCCGATTGATATAGGGTTCCGTAACGGCTGTCGTGGTTCTGCCCGACGTAGTCGTTGGAATGCCGTCTCGGGGAGGGTATTACTAATGTTAAAATGGGTTATTATACTAACACGTGTGCATTTGTGTAAATTATAGATTGTCACCAGTAAACCCTAAAGGATAATCTAAGGCAGCAATGTGAGTAATCTCCTTTTTATAAACTGTTTTTACAAAACCTCACACGATTAATTATACATTAAATAGTTATTGAGTATTTGTAAGGATACAATTATCGTCGGTATGTTGGGGTTTTGTATACAAAATTAGTTACTGCCTTGCGAGGAGTAACTTTTCCACAAGTCGGGTTTGACAGTACCGTGGGTGTTAATTGGTATGACTTGGAAACAAATGTAATTGCAAGACCGCCCTCAATACTGTACAATGGATTTTATTTAAACTTGATTAAACTGGGATTCACTCACCAGTATTTCCCACTGACAAAATGTTTTTAATTAAACGCGTTTTAGGTAACAAAATGTGAAAGTCAAATAAAAGCCAGCTGGACAGCACTGAAGGCTTGGAAAAGTGGCAATAAAGTTACCTAAAAAGAAATAGATGTTTTTATTAAATAAAAATAGGATTTGTTCCTATGAAAATGTGTGTACTTAAAAATTTGGGTTTTATCCCCTGTGTTTGATATTGTGAAAGTGTGGTATTTTACTCTGATAAAATATTTCATAACTACGAACCTGATGAAATTTCCGCTGCAAAATTAGACAATACCAGATACCACCGAAACTGGCTCGCGGCCGCCCGTTCCCGAAGAAATAGGGATCGGGGGTTGCGACACATTCCCATTCCATTCCACAAATCATTTCTTAATAAATATAAGTCAATTACCACCCACCGTTCCCATGGGATAAAGAGTACTCAAAACCCATTTTATTTTCAACAATCATTCTAGTGGAGAGGATGACTAACCCCTTTAGGGCATTGTATGACATGTGTCATCCCAGTCAGTAAAAGAGCATTATTGGACGTTTTTCACAAATTGACAATACCCAATAATGCCCCATCAATCATTAACCAATTATTATTTTTTAATTAAAACTAATAAAATTTCATTAAATAAAAAAATTACATTATTAAAATAAATAAAAACCGAAATAAGAAATAAAAGAATAAAATGCTAAAATAAAAATAAAAACCAAAAAAAAAAACAAAAAAAAACTAATAATCTGGAGTCCATATTTTTGACGGATTTGTTGCTGACCCATTTGCGCTAGGATCAACGCGTCGCCGGTGAGATGATCGATGGATTTAGACAAAAATTCGATGTCTTTCTCCATTTGCCTCGATTCTTGTATCGTGACAAACTTTTTGTTTTCGGCGTTTCTTTCTTCCATAGTTTGTAAACGCCTATGACCGAGATCTCGAATATCTTGAAGACGTCGATTCATCTCTTCGAAATCTTGCTTCATTATGTCGGGACTAGATGAAGAGGACTCCGCCTTTTTCCCTTATTTTTGGTACTTCTACCCGGCGGTCGTTCTAAATCCAAATCATCCTAGTCGTCTAAAATAATATTTAAATTAACGTTACGAGCATCTGAGGTGGGTGTGTCCGGGTCAACCGACGATGATATTTTGGACCGCTTTGATTTACGTCTACCGCTAGACGTCATTGTCGGTATGTTTGACCATTTGGGACTTCCTCATAAAAGCTCCCAACATCTCAAATACGTGAAACTGCCTTTCGTAGCATTGTATTCTTCCAACGCTCTTGTTATAATATTTGCATCGTTTTGGCCGCTTTTCCAGTTGTCCCAAGTGCGTTGGAAGACCCCTTGAAACTGATGACATTTAAAGTTGATATCGGTCCATTTGCACGAAATAGAATCTTTATCCCGACATTCATCTTTCCCAATCGCTTTAAAGAACGTTTCACGAATTTTTTTGCCAAAAAACCGGTGATGTTTGATAATTTGCTACGAAAAAAATACAAAAATTATAATGTTATATTTAAAAAAAAAATACTTGGGCCAAATTATGTAAAAAAAACTAACTTTTTAAAATGCTTACCAACATCGGGGTCCTCCGATATATCTAGCCACGCCCGTGCCAACGCGTATTCCTCGTCTTTTGTCCATGCAAGGTAGTTTCCTTTTCGACGAGGAGCGGCTGGATCTTTCTTTTTGTGAGACCTTTTTCCCACGTTTAGATCCCTCGACAACGGGCTCGGGTTGTGTCTCCGGTACCGTTTCTATCTCCAGATCGGTATCTTGAGGAGACGGTTGCGAACCGCCCATGGTTGGAAAGGTTTGCGGAACTTGAAAGAACGGTTGCGAACCGCCTATGCCTAGTATTTGCGCGTACGCAAATACATTAGGATCCATGTATTGAAGGTTGTTGCGGTTGCGTGGTGTTCGGCTGATATGTATTGGGGTCACCGAGTCTCGACGGAACACCGAATGAGGTTTGGAATGGATTCATGATTTAGTAATAAAAAGAAAGAGTAGAGAAAGTTTATAAAAAAAGAGGTGAAAAGTAGAGAATGTGGGTGAAAAGTGGATAAAGTTTAGAGTAAAATGCAATTTTACCCCCTGAGGTTTAGGCCAATTGGCACTCTACACCCCCTCTAACGAAATAATTGCAATTTTACCCCCCCAACGTTGTTGTTATGTCGCATAATTACCCCCTGCCGTCAAATAAGTTAACAAATCTGTTAACTGAAATGTGAAATGACTATATTGCCCTTTCATATTACCCCCTATGGTTTGTTCTACTCTGTAATATTACCCCCTGGTGTAAAATGACTAAATTGTCCTTTCTTATTACCCCCTATGGTTTGTTGTACTCTGCAATATTGCCCCCCGCCATCACCCACCTCCACCACCATCAGCCGCCACCACCCACATCCACTTCCCTTAATCCTCACATTTGCAGAGAAGTTTCAAAAGCCCGGACACGCTATAAGACGGTGATCAGAACATCAGTTCGGGTGTTGCTTGAGTGGGTCTGTTATATCTCATTCTAACTCTTTTGTAAATTATCCATTTGCTAGTTAAAAAGTTTAGGATAAGATGATGTCTTTTTCACACTAACAGCAAACAATAGCATACTTACTCAATTCTTAATATAGGTATATATCTTACTACAAATTCTGCAAAACTGAATCAGATCGATAAACAAATAAAATAACTTGGCCAAAACTAATTGAAATCACTCTTTATAATCAGCAGACAAAATTTGAAAATATATCTGTAATGTGTACATATAAGATGAAGGTATTTGTAGTTGAGAAAAATAAATGGGTCGGTTTATGTTTATGTCATCTCCCCACAACTTCAAAACCAATCAAGCATATAACTTCATAAGCAATTAAACATAAAAATTTGAAGTTTTAAAAAACCTAAAGTGAAACGAAAAGGACGGCGGTTTGCAGAAGAAAAGCTAGAAAATCATCGACCTTAGCCACTCGATTGCACCTTAAAATTGCACAAACCTGGTACCTCCTCACATCTAAATGGAGAACTTACTGAAATCTTCGATCAATTCTTTCTGCTGGGGGCTTATTTTTGCACTTCGATTTCTTTCTCGCCACCCCAATCGTCAATCGACGTTTACCCCTTCAAACCACTGTTCACCTCCGTTCACCTGATCCATTCTTCAGCATCATCATATCCTAACCGTTCATCGATCATCATCATTGAAGAAGAAGAACGATCGGTGGCTTAAAGTTCAAATTAGGGTTTCAGGGATCAACGAAGAAGAAGAACGATCGGTTGCGGATCTGGTGGAAAGGTAAAGAAGAAAGGGAGATGGGCAGTTGTGTGGCGGCGGCAGTTGCGGCGACAGTTGTGGTGGTGAATGGCGGCGGCAGTGGTGGTGCCCGGTGGTGATTATTGTGGTGGATGAGAGAAAAGGGTTTCAGGGATTGAAGAAGAAGAACTCTGTATATATGTGTAGGTATTTTTATATATAATAATAATAATAATAATAATAATAATAGTAATAATAATAATAAATATGGGTAAGATTACCAAAATACCCTTACCTATAAGGGTCAAACTACCGTTGACTGATGCCAGGGGGTAATTATGCGACAGAACAACAACGTTGGGGGTAAAATTGCAATTATTTCATTAGAGGGGGTCAGAGTGCCAATTGGCCTAAACCCTAGGGGGTAAAATTGCAGGTTACTGTAAAGTTTATAAAAAATGTGGTGAAAAGTGGGTATTATATAGGTTAAAAGTTGAATAATTTTTTTTAAATGTTTTGACTGTTGCAAACGGTCTTATTTTGAAAAGTGAGCCGGGGGAGAGTGTTTTTTAAAGCACGCTGTGTGCTTTTTTGGTTCAACAATGCCCCGGGGAGCGGTCCGAGCGGCATTTGGGGGCGTTATTTTCGCAAAAAACACCCAAATGTTTCCCCACCACGGGTGGTCTAAGGATTTTGAGTATTAGTTGTGTTTCTTGCTTGCTTAAACGAGAGGACGGAGTGTGTACAATGAGCGACGTAAGCGTTACCTGAAAATCAGTAGCAGTTGTCACTTGGAACTAAACTTCATCCTCTTATGCTAGCTGTAGCAGAAGAGCTAAGATGCATCAGACCCAGAGTTGCCTTCATTTGGTAATCATCAGATCTACAAATTTTAGCTTTAGATATTCTTATCAATTTGTCCACACTGGACATAGTGTGGTGGTAAAATCTATTAGAAGATATGCACAATATTTGTTATTAACTGTAAATATTTGTAACAAATAAAGAATAGTCAACCCATTGTAATCTATAAATATAGTTGAGATATGGAATAACAGACACAGGGAATTTATCTGACGAACAATCCTGTGCAACCCCAACGTACTAAACATATCGAAATGGATATACATTTTGTCTGTTAAAAAGTGGCAAAGGGTTTGGTTCGAGTACTTCATGTCCCATCAGTCCATCACGCTACCAGATAGGCAGGCTGACATCTTCACCAAGGGGTTACCCAAGATTCTCTTTGATGATTTTCATTCCAGTCTCAACATTCGCGATCCTCCCGTTTCGACTACGGGGGACTATTAGAAGATATGCACAATATTTGTTATTAATTGTAAATATTTGTAACAAATATAGAATAGTCAACCCATTGTAATCTATAAATATAGTTGAAATATGGAATAATGAGGGAATTTACCCTACTTTCAAAATCTCTACTAAATTTGGAATGGGTTTCCTATCTGAAGGGATAAGGTCCCAAAAACCTCATAATAAACACTTGGGACCATACCACAACCCTGCTTGCCAACCTTTCTACCTTGCGCGGCCGCGCACTGGTCTTACAAAGAAAAGGCTAAAAAAACAAACAACAGCCAACACTTGCGCGCCAAAAGGAAAACATAAGTCCTTGCGCTTTCTCCCACAAAGCAAAGGATGAAAATCTTACATTAAACACTTCCGCCCAACATCCAGACTTGGATATTATTTACCCAGGCTTGGGATTTATTTATTTAGCTGATTCCACACAATAAGGAGTCACACCAGATTACAGCAGTAATCTTCTAGAAGGACTTCAATCGTGCATCACTAAGACGGTTATAACCGCCTGGACACGTGTCGCCATCTCAGGCACCTCTGAAATCACAACGAAAGCATGTAATTGGAGAGTAATCTCCACTTGATCACTTTACACATGGCAAATCCCCAGCCTTCGATCTAAGCCACGATCCGTGTGCACTTACGACGGATCACGAAGATTGACGGAAGGAAATGTAACCGCTTACGGGGTTAGCAACTTCCGTCAACTTTTCACTAACGGGTTTTCCCGCCCAAAAGGCTCCCGGCTATAAATATGAGAACTATTCAGGTATGAAATTCAAGTTACACACACTTCCCAAATACATCTTCTTCTTCATAACCCATACTTATTCTCACACCGGAGTCGGGTCAAGGAGAGAACCCTTTTCTCCCCTTGGCGAGGCTAACGGTGTTTCTTTTTTGCAGAGTTATCGGAGAAGGAGATCAGTTGTAATTGAATCAGATGAGAGGAAACCTACCTTTTTATGCGGATTCAAACCCCCTAGATAATTGATTCCGATCGATTAATCTAGTGTTTCTTCATTGGCGCCCACCGATTCCTCTGTTTTTTCAAAGTTTTATCTCGTTTCGATTCAGTTTCCCTACCCTCTGTTTTAACATGATAGAGAATTCAGTAACTCACCCATCAGGTCCTCGATCTGGATTCAAGGGATCTACAGTCCAGAATACCCAGATCGACGGAATCATGGGAGTCGACAAAAGTAACAGACATTCAGATAGAGAGAACTCCTCAGATCAGTTCACAGAAAGAGCTCCAGAGTACTGGTTCGGCAGATGCCAGAATGCTTTAAACCGAATTTTCACACAAATTCACAGATCTGAGTCCCCAAACATCAGATCTGACGCTCTAAAAGAAAACAAGGGTAAAACCAGTACTGCAGCATTGGACCCGCAGACACCTTGTCAGGGGGACATCCAATCTGACAGTTATGTTGAGATACTTCGACAATCAAACGATACCAACTATCAGAAAACCAAACGAATAAACATGGTTCAAGGAGGTCCGTCACGAAGACCAAACAAACGAAACCATGATCAACATTGGAGGGAACAACAAGTGGTGTTTCCTGTTGTTCCTGGAGGTCCTCAGGAAGAACGACCAGTAATTATTACTGGCATCTTCGGCCATTACCGAACGGACTATATGTTTATAGATCCGGGAAGCTCGATGGACATCATATACGAGCAATGCTTCAAACAGCTTGACCCAGAAGACAAAGCACGTCTAGAACCGGTCGATTTTCCTCTCACCGGATTTTGCAATGAAGCTGTATTCCCATTAGGGCAAATAGCTTTCCCTGTGACTCTATCTGATGGCGAGCATTCACGAACAGTCACAGTAAATTTCATGGTCATGCCAGCAACATCACGCCATGATGTCCTGCTCGGAAGAAGATCACAAAGAGAATTCAGCAAGATCACCTCTATCCCACACGCTGCATGCAGATTTCCAACAGAAACCGGAGTTGCAATTCTATACTCAAGCAAAGAGGTCATGTACGTAGATGACGAGCCACCGGCAAAGGTAGCCAAACCTTCAGCATCAAACAAACCGGAGAAATGGGTCCTGAACAACGAATATCCAGAGCAGACCATACTGCTAGGACATGCCATTTCACCGGCAACACGAATACAATTAAAAGAATTGTTGTCCAACAACAAAGATATATTCGCTTGGTGCCCAGCAGACATGACTGGGGTTCCACGCGACATAGCGCAACATTGCCTGAATATCAAACCATCAGCAGAACCTGTTGCTCAGGGGAGGCGTAGCTTTAGCGAAGAAAAAGCGAAAGCCATGGACGAACAAGTAACAGAGCTACTCAATGCGGGAATCTTATGCGAAGTTAAATACCATACATGGGTTGCCAACCCAGTAATGGTACAGAAACACAGTGGCGGATGGAGAATGTGCGTCGACTTCAAAGACCTGAATAAAGCGTGCCCAAAAGACTGCTACGCGCTTCCGGAGATAGACAAAAAAGTCGACTCTCTAGCATCATTCAGATGGAAGTGTTTTCTTGACTGTTACAAAGGCTATCATCAGGTACAGATGAAAGAAGACGACGAGGACAAAACCGCATTCCGCACAGATAAGGGTATCTTCTGTTACACCAAAATGCCCTTCGGCTTGCTCAACGCAGGCGCAACATACCAACGACTAATGGACACAGTCTTCAGAGGAGATATCGGTAAAACAGTCGAGGTATACATGGACGACCTTGTTATCATGAGTCATGAGGAAGAAACAATGTTAGCAAACATTCAACGCACGTTCGACTCATTGCGCAGTGTAAACTTGAAACTCAACCCAACAAAATGTTCCTTCGGGATGGAAGAAGGGAAGTTTCTCGGTTTCATAGTAACACGAGATGGGTTTAAAGTAAACCCAGAAAAAGTGCAGGCCATCCAGCTGATGCCATCACCTGCAACAATAAAAGAAATGCAAAGACTCGCCGGGCGCTTAGCAGCCTTGAACAGATTCTTGGCCAATCATGCGGCAAAGTCTTATCCATTCATCAGTACACTGCGGAACTGTGCCAAGAAAACCCACTTCCAGTGGACAACAGAAGCAGAAGCAGCTTTCAAGCAAATGAAGGAATGCTTAATTCAGTTGCCAACGCTAACAGCACCGCGAGAAAAGGAACCGCTGATTTTATATTTGTCTGCTGCGGAAGTAGCAGTTGGTGCAGTATTAATGGTAGAACAAGAAAACGTTCAAACTCCGATTTATTATATAAGCAAGATGCTCACCGGCCCGGAAACCCGTTACTCGATGATAGAAAAGCTGGTCCTAGCACTAGTACATGCATCACGACGCCTACGTCGGTACTTTTCGGGCCACGTCATCACAGTTCTCACTAATTACCACTTAGGCCAAATCTTATCTAAACCCGACGTGGTGGGAAGATTGGCTAAGTGGGCTATCGAGCTAGGAGGATACAATATCCTCTACAGACCAAGACCAGCAATCAAAGGGCAAGTTCTAGCGGACTTTGCCATAGAGGTTCCCATCGACAAAGTTCAAGAATGCAAGGCAATCCAGAACCCTGTCCCTGTTTTCGACGATAGGGTCTGGACTTTACACACAGACGGAGCTTCCAATGACGACGGAGCCGGCGCAGGTCTCCGATTGGTCAGCCCAGACAACCATGAGCTTACATATGCCATTCGCTTGGATTTTTGAAGCACGAACAACGAAGCTGAATATGAAGCATTCTTGGCGGGTCTCCGTTTAGCGCTCAAAATGGGGGCAAGAAACCTTGAAGCCAACGTCGATTCAAAGCTGGTAGCCGAACAAGTTAATGGCCACTATGATGCAAAGGGAGAAGCTATGGCATTATTCCTTGAACAAGCGCGGATGTTAATCAGCCAATTCCAGACGTTCAAGGTTAACCATATAAACAGAAGCGAGAACAAGCACGCAGATGCGCTAAGCAAATTGGCTGCTACCAGCTTCAAGCACTTAGCAAAAGAAGTACGCATCGAGGTATTGTCCAATCCTTCTGTTCACCTCAAACAAGTAAATGTTATAGAAGTCGGGAATCCATCCTGGATGTCTCCGATCATCTTATACCTGCAACACGGAAAACTCCCGGAAGAAAAAGCAGAAGCTCGAAAAATCCAACACAAAGCAATAAACTATGAAATGGAGGATGGCGTCCTATACCGGAAGTCATTTATGGGACCATTACTACGCTGTGTTGACAAAACAGATGCCCAATATCTGATCAGAGAAATCCACGAAGGTTTATGCGGAATACACGCAGGACCGCGCATGGTTGTGGCAAAAATAATGAACGCGGGATACTACTGGCCCGGAATGCATGTGGATGCAGTAGACTTATTACGGAGATGCGCAGCATGTCAACGTCACGCGCCAAAAACACTCCGGCCAAAGAACCCGCTAGTACCAGTCACGTCCGCCTGGCCATTCCAACAATGGGGCATCGATCTTATTGGCCCATTTCCTGACGCGCCAAGCGCAGTAAAATTCATCATTGTAGCAGTCGACTACTTCACGAAGTGGGTTGAAGCTAAAGCCTTGGCCTCAACCACAGCAATGGTAATCCGCAAATTTATATGGGAACATATTATTTGCAGATTTGGATTACCATTGCGCATCATTTCCGACAACGGCACTAACTTTGCCTCAGAAGATCTACAGAAATGGTTCAAGGAAATGAAGATTGAACACAACTTTGCTTCCGTGGCACACCCGCAAGCAAACGGCCAAGTCGAAAGCGTCAACAAACAAATAGTCGACGGCATTAAAGCACGACTGGGCACAGCGCGCAGAGGATGGGTTGATGAACTCCCCAGCATCTTATGGGCACATCGAACAATGCCAAAGACTAGCACGGGAGAAACTCCATTCAGTCTGGTCTACGGGTCTGAAGCCGTAATCCCAGCCGAAATCGGCCTACCGTCACCACGCATGATAGCCATGGAAAAACAAAACAATGAGCAAGAACGAAGAATGGATTTAGACCTTCTTGAAGAAAGGCGCGAGAACGCCGCCATCACAGAAGCAAGGTACAAATCCAAACTCGAAAAATATTACAACGCGCGCGTACGCGTGTGTACCTTTGTCCCTGGTGATTTCGTCTTGCGCGACAATGAAGCGTCAAACGCAGAAAAACCGGGCAAATTAGCGCCAAAATGGGAAGGACCATACATCATCAATGAGGTCCTAGGTAAAGGGGCATACACCCTAAAAAGAATTGACGGGACTCTAGTTCCCCGCACCTGGAATGCGCAGCAGCTGCGCAGGTGTTACGTAAAAGACAAATCATTCACAGGCAATGTATTTCCTATTTACAACTTGTATTACAAGCCTCACGCTTCATTAATACAAACATTATTTCATACTTATTACTGTTTGTTACAAATTGCATGTAATTCTTTTGGTTGGCGCGAAAACAATATGGTAAACATTGTACACCTCATGAACAGTCTGGGAAAAGCGCAACATAAGCGCATATTCTGGACAAACGTTCACACATGAGCACAATACCATCTCTCATTCGCTCTACCTGATCAAAGCAATTAGAACACATGCAACATATTGTAATCCAAACATACAAAAACAAACCCTACAGGTACAGCAGTACACCAAAATATATACATTCTCAAAGTGTAGCATAAACACTTAACAAGATCATGGCAATGATCTTCAAAAATTTCAGTACCAAGAACAGCACATTTCCAAAACATCAAAAGAAGGGAATACACAGTTCCCAAACCTAACCTAACCAACGTTAGGGTCATCATCAACAGTTGGCACCTGATTAAACCGGCGACTTTTCCGACGTTGATATACCAGCTTACACCCACCATACTGCATCATCGGAAAACGGGACATCAAACCTTCAATGGATAATACACTGATTCCCTCATCAACAACACCCTTTTGACGGCGAACATCACAATCAAAGCCGACAACCACCGAAGAAGCAGCGTTGAACGGTTTTTCTTCTTCATCAAGCACCAATGATGGGGACTTAGCAAGAAGCAGAAGACCTGCGGCAGCTTTATAAACCCTAAGAACTTCCAAAGGTCGCCGAGAGCGGAGGGAACGTTTCGCCTTCATTTTTTCAAAAACCAAACAATAAAGAAAAAGGCACCCAAATATATATATAGGCAAGTAACTACGGAGAAATGGAAAGGCATGATTACCTGTCAGATGTCCTTTCCAAACGGCACTACAGGAACAAGTGTCATATCCTCATAAATGAGGCCTGGCAAGCGCCATTACGTACCCCAAGGTAAGGAAGAAAAATATCGCAAAATACCAATTTTTTATTACAAACTGACGTCATCAAACGTCAGATCATGATTACAGAAGATCCAATCTTCAAAAGAAAAAATCACATTTCCTCCGAAAAATCTTTATAATAAAATGGATCTTCTCATAGAAGATCCCCCATTGTTCGCGCCAAAAAACAGTTCTCTCTTACAAGTCCAGTGCTCCACTTATTTGCATAAGTACAACACTAGACTGGGGGGACTTGAAGGGATAAGGTCCCAAAAACCTCATAATAAACACTTGGGACCATACCACAACCCTGCTTGCCAACCTTTCTACCTTGCGCGGCCGCGCACTGGTCTTACAAAGAAAAGGCTAAAAAAAACAAACAACAGCCAACACTTGCGCGCCAAAAGGAAAACATAAGTCCTTGCGCTTTCTCCCACAAAGCAAAGGATGAAAATCTTACATTAAACACTTCCGCCCAACATCCAGACTTGGATATTATTTACCCAGGCTTGGGATTTATTTATTTAGCTGATTCCACACAATAAGAAGTCACACCAGATTACAGCAGTAATCTTCTAGAAGGACTTCAATCGTGCATCACTAAGACGGTTATAACCGCCTGGACACGTGTCGCCATCTCAGGCACCTCTGAAATCACAACGAAAGCATGTAATTGGAGAGTAATCTCCACTTGATCACTTTACACGTGGCAAATCCCCAGCCTTCGATCTAAGCCACGATCCGTGTGCACTTACGACGGATCACGAAGATTGACGGAAGGAAATGTAACCGCTTACGGGGTTAGCATCTTCCGTCAACTTTTCACTAACGGGTTTTCCCGCCCAAAAGGCTCCCGGCTATAAATATGAGAACTATTCAGGTATGAAATTCAAGTTACACACACTTCCCAAATACATCTTCTTCTTCATAACCCATACTTATTCTCACACCGGAGTCAGGTCAAGGAGAGAACCCTTTTCTCCCCTTGGCGAGGCTAACGGTGCTTCTTTTTTGTAGAGTTATCGGAGAAGGAGATCAGTTGTAATCGAATCAGACGAGAGGAAACCTACCTTTTTATGCGGATTCAACCCCCTAGATAATTGATTCCGATCGATTAATCTAGTGTTTCTTCACTATCTTATCCATGATGAGTTAAATGAACAAAATTAGTTTAGTTATTATCTTTCCCATGTTTGCAAGCATGTAACTTAGGAGAGTGGTTACCACTATCTGCTTTTTCACATTTCCAACATAGTTTTAGGTAGGGATGTGCAAAAAACCGAATTAACCGAACCATAACCGAATTAACCGACAAACCAAATCGAAAAAACCGAACCAAATAAAAAACCGAAGGGTCAGTTAATGGTTTTTTTGAACAACCGAAAGTAGCGGGTCAGTTATGGTTATCATTTTTTTTTCATACCCACCATAATCGAACTGAACCGACATATAATAAATCTTTGCAGGATTTATGACTTTTCATCATATTTTTAATATTTGATGTTTTTTACTGAAGATTCTTAGTACTTATGAGTTTTTCATATCATTTTGTGGTTATGGTTGAATGTTTATTTGAATTTATAGAATGTATCATATCGCTTTATTTGAATATTCGATAATAATTGGTATTAATATCATAGATTATATGTATTTTTTAATACTATGTAATATGCTAATATATACAAATATGCAATAACAATTTATTCTATGTTAAAAAAATTAAGCTATTTTTAGCTAAGCTAAATACACGGTTAACCACCCATAACCGACCCGCTATAACCATCCCCGAATAACCATAACCACCATAACCGATCGGTTATGGTTATGGTTATCCAATAACCGACATCGCGGTTATGGTTATGGTTATCCTATAACCGACATCGCGGTTATGGTTATGGTTTTTGGTTAAAACCGACCCATGCACACCCGTAGTTTTAGGATCCACGTTGCGTTATAAATTGTTATTGTTTTGTATAAAAAAAATAGTAACAAGTCCCTTCGTCATATGTGTTTTGCGTGTACACATAGTGTTTGGATCATATACTTTAGTATGTGAATTGTATTTCATAATAGCTCTAAATAAAGTAATTATGTTACAACAAAAGTGTAGTAGAGTAATAGTAATTACACTACATTTTATAAGTAGTGTTATTTATTACTTTGTATTACAGGTAATTTTATTACTTTGTATTACAGTTTTGTTATAGGGTAGTTATTTGCTGATGGTGTAATTGTCATATTTTAAAAATGCCACTATGTCCTTTTTAGCTTCACTTTGTACACTTAACACGCTAACACATACACTAACACTTCTCATAGTGGGCTGAGAATACAAGTAATGTCAACAGGACATGATTATGTTTGGTAGTGTGTTAACTACTTAATCATTACATTAGTGACTCCATACTTATTCATATCTCAACAGCAGAAAGGACATGCTCAAATCCAATGGAGATGCAGACGACTGAGACAGATGATGTAATGGTTGAAATCACCGATAATCAACCGATCAATAACAACAATATTACCGTGATCAGGGAGTGGGATGACTGCATTAGAGGCAAGGAGAACATGGCCAAATATTACAAACGCCATCCACGCATCCAAAAAGTACCACCATTACTCTTAGAAGGCGAGAGAGGTCATAGAACCGTGAGTACTACGAGCCTACAGTGGTTTCACTTGGCCATACCGCTATAGACGACCCCACCTTGCTGAAGCTGAGGAGTACAAATTCATAACACTAGAACTCTAGAAGAGTATTGTTTGAGCACTGGAGAAACAATTAGTTCATTATACAACAAGGTGTCTGAGGTTGTACATGATGCGAGAAAGTGCTATATCGATGGTTCTACTGATGCTTACAACGACGAGGAGTTCAATTTAATGATGTTACGCGATGGTTGCTTTGTTTTGTTCTTTGTTGAATCCATATCTTGCGAAAACAACAATTTAATGCTATATAATGACTAATGAGTATTTGGGAGTGTTAGTATTTGCGAACGTTGCACGTGATGTTTTCTTGCTTGAGAACCAGATCCCGTTTGTAGTACTGGAAGTTTTGTTAACGTTGAAGTTCCCAGACGATAAAGGCGAAGATATCCTGAACGGATTCTTTAGCTATTTAAACTGTGGCGAGGTGGTCATTAGGGATGAAAAGGTGCTCGAAAACAAGCAGCCCCTTCATCTTCTTGAGCTTTACATGTTTTCTTTTATAATGCTTCCCTTTTCTCCGGGTCTAGGATCAGCTAATATTTTCAACAGGTGGAGTACAAAGACCGAGTCAGATGACGATTATAACTATGTAAAATGAAATCGAAATTTTCCTTTAGCAACAGAACTCAAATCTCAATGGATTTTCTTAAGACGGGCCTTAAACAAAGACATTGCATTTCAGTCTCATTGTTGCTATGGTGTGTTTGAGCTTCCTAGAAGAGTGGTATCCCCGAGTACAAAAACTATTTAGCTGTACATGATCGCGTATGAGTTGTGTGCACATAACCTGAATGACTTGCAAGTTTTGACTTATATTGGGATAATGAAATTGTTAATTGTTCAAAATGATGATGTGAAGGAGTTAAGAAAGAAAGGTATATTGATTCATAATCTCGGTCGAGATGAACACGTGGTGAAGATGTACCATGAGTTTGAAGTCCCAGCGGTTCATGTTTATTTGCTTTCTCAGTTCTTTCGAGTATTCGAGAACCACCTCGATAGCAAGTACAAGACATGGGTGGGGGAGTTGATTACTGACTACTTTAGTAGTCCTAGGAAGACGTTGGGTTTGTTGAAGGCTGCTGCTGTTCTGCTCGCTACTTTTCTGCAGACTTATTTGGTGGCAAAGCAATCTCCGGGTCGATGACTCCAATGCGGATATTATGAAGCTTGTTAATACTTAGACGATGCACTGTTGGCCTTAATTGTTTGATCAAAGTTTGATTAGAAGATACGGGTCAAAAGTGTAAATAGTTATTAGTTAGTTTAAGATGTAAATAGATTAACTATACAAGTGCGAGGACTAGATGTGACTAAGCGAAAGATTGCAACCTACATATTTGATGGATCGATGTCTCCCTAGAGACGTACGTGTTCAGAATGGCGCCAACACCACAAATAGCGGCCAGGGCAGCGGAAAAGGTAAACAGCACGCGCATGGGAAGCCATCCTTCGTTCATTGAATTCACCAATTAACAAGTCTCCCAATAAGTTGATCCCGGATTCGCATATAGTTAAAAACATTGGGTTCAGAGATTGCCCAAGAAGGAGAAAAAGATACAGAGAAGGAAGGGAGGATAACATCACAAAGGTCAATCGCAAGAGACAGTGTTCGCGTCAGAATCGCCTAAGGACTTGCAGGGTTGAAGATTCCGATGGTCCGATTTGTAAAGCAATTTTTTTACTAGGTGGGTCATCGGTTTGCGACAATCTGATGTACCCAGGGCGAAATAAAGGAATCAAGTAACATATTTGGGCAGGAATCATAGCGGGAACATAATGGTTTGCACACTCATATGTAGACATGGATGAGGCCGCAAGGTTTTGGTATAGTGTATGACGAAGGAAAAGGACGCCAGGACAGCGCACGGTAAAGGGTTGCGTAGGGGTTGTCATATCTTTGCATGCGGTCGAAGACACCAGGATTATAGTTTGCCAAGGAAGAAGCATTCAAAGTTCAAGACTCAAACTTGGATCAACAATTAGGGGGGTGAATGTTGGCCTTAATTGTTTGATCAGAAGATACGGGTCAAAAGTGTAAATAGTTATTAATTAGTTTAAGATGCAAATAGATTAAGTATAGGAAAAATTACACTTTTCGTCCTTTATGTTTATAGCTAGTTGCAATGGATGACCTTTACCTTTAATAATTACAGCCACAGTCCTTTATTTTAAAAACTTGTTACATCTTTCGTCCTTTAGTGCTAACCAGGTTAAAAATTTAAGTTAAATATAGTCACATGAGGGTATTATGGTCATTTCACGTTTTTTATGTTATTAATAAAGAAAACAAAAACATTAACATATATATACACACTACACCTTCAGTCCACTCACCACATACACTTTCTCTCTGATAAAACCACCACCCAACCACCGCCAAAGTCCACCACCGCCATCGCCCCACCTTCGCCACCGCCTGTAACATTACCACCACCATCATCAGAGCTACACGACCACCACTCACTCTCTCTCTCTCTAAATCATAACACCACCGTCGGATCGGAGCCCTAGATTTTCTGGATCTACAAACACCGCCAGCACCGCCTCCCTGTGACATCACCACCACCATCATCGGAACTACACCCCCCCCCTCTCTCTCTCTCTCTCTAAAACATGCTCATCGGCCAGCACCATCACCAAACCTCCGGAAATCGCAAGCACTACCACCACCAAACCTCCGGCAACCGTAACCACTAGCACCACCACCCCAAACCTCCGACAACCGCAACCACGAGCACCACCATCAAGCCCTTCGATTCACAAATCGAAGCTTTCTTCTTCGGTCGTCGCCAAATAGATCTGATTTGATGAGATGGGTGATTTAGGGTTTTGAGCGACGAGTTGTAGGATCAGATCATGAGTGAAATAAACCCTTAATTGAAGTGATTGAAGGTTTGATTTCTTCGATTACAGGTGATGGTTCGTATATTTTTCCTTTAAATTTGAGATTTGGGGAAACCATTGCAGCAGATTTTGCCCCTGTAGTGAACGAGGGTTTCAGGGGTCTGAAGAGGTGAGAGAGGTTTGTTGGTTCTATCATCTGTCCGTCTAAGGGTGGTGGTGGTCGCTGGATCCAGGGGTCTCCAGATTTGTTATCTGTCTCTCTCATCAACACGACCGAAGGCAGGTTCATTTGTTATTACAGGAACTGAGAGATAAGGGGAGAAACAAATCTTGTTCTGCTAAGAGCAGTCCTCGAACCCAAAGAAGCAGGGGATCTAAGAACAGCTCTGGTGATACAGTCAAATGAGGTGACTGGTTGTGAGTTGAAGGGTATCGTAAATGGCATTAGGTTTGTCTTTGTGTGCTTGGTGGACGGATTTGGTGGTGGCGGTTTCTGGATACGGTGGTGGTGGCTGGATGTAGTGGTGGTGATAGAGGTTGGCTGAATAGAGAGAGAAAGGGGAGAGAGATTGAGAGGAGAAAGAGTGACATAGAGAGACTGAAAGAGAAAATGAGTATTTATATTTGATTTTATTTTATTTTATTTTATTTTATTAATACTCTATATTATTAAGTAAAAAGACTAAACTGCCCTTAAGTAAATAGACTTAACTGGATATTTTAACTTGGTTAGTACTAAAGGACGAAATGTGTAACGAGTTTTCCAAATAAAGGACTGTGGCTGTAATTATTAAAGGTAAAGGTCATCCATTGCAACTAGCTATAAACATAAAGGACGAAAAGTGTAATTTTTCCTTAAGTATACAAGTGTGAGGACTAGATGTGACTAAGCGAAAGATTGTAACCTACATATTTGATCGATCGATGTCTCCCTAAAGACGTACCTCTTCAGAATGGCGCCAACACCACAAATACACCAGACGCAACTCTTCGCAAGGAGACATGTCCATTCATCGCACCTCTTCAGTATGTATAAATAGGATTAGGGTTTCAATTTGTTTTTGTACCTTGAAACAATCAGATTCAATTGTTCAGTTTATTAATACAATTGTGTATTGGGGTTAATCCCTTTCTTCTTGTTCTTTGTTCGATTGTTATTTTGTCCTTGATTGATGGGTTGAATTCATGGTCTCCTGGGATCTATATGCGCCTGTTTAATTTTTTTTTATCGGCAAAACTTCTTTATATAGATAAAGAGCCCAACAAGGAGCGGGAGAAAAGTTCGAATACAAGGCAAAACAAAGAGCAATTATAATATATCGACGACATCAAACTCAAGCCATTTATATATTATCCCACGCAGGGGAAGGAGTTTTAGCTCTTTGAACGCATCCTCTTTGACACTGTCCACTGAATTCTGAACCTGAATGAATTTGCCATCGAACACTTTTTTGTTCCGTGCGATCTAGATTCACAAAACTGTAGCGAGCGCGACTGTATGCACCATCTTCTTCCATCTTCTCGATCCTGGGCTGTTGTGGAGAGCAACCAAAATATCTCCCAATGAGTTTAAATTCGAGGGCATTGGGACTTTGATCCACCTAAACACTTGCCACCAAACCAAATGCAGGGAGCAAAAAGGCAATTTGCAAAAATATGGGCAGCATCTTCATCTTCAATTCCACAACGATCACATTGCTTGTTGGGCAGAATCAGTCCTCTGGCCGCTAACCTGTTGTTGTGGTTCCAACAATTTAATTGTTGGCCAAAGCAAAAAAGAAAGATCTGGATAAAGATCTGCCACCGTACCATTTTTATTCTTTGCAATCCGAAAAAGATCTGGAAAAGCGTCTTTTTAAGGGAGACGGGGCAGCCCATATATCCTTCCAAAAAACGAGTGCATCTGTTTAATATGTTCATATAACCTCCATATTAAGGTTATTGGATTTTATCACTCCTAACTATTGGGTATTGGGCGCTGTCACTTCCAACTATCACTTTGACTCTCACCATTCCCAACTTAACACTTTGTGTATTGTGTCACTCCGGTTGAGTGGATTTTGGCTCCCTTTTTATCTTTTAGGAGCAGATTCACATGTAATCATTAGTAATTCACAAAGTGTTAGCCTAATATCACTAATAACACAAGTCAAACACTAAGAAAGGTTCATGTGTGGAGTGACACAACACACAGAGTGTTAAGTTGGAAGTGCTGAGAGTCAAAGTGATAGTTGGAAGTGGCAGAGGCTAATACCCAATAGTTTGAAGTGATAAAATCCAATAACTTGTATATTAATTATCAACTTTTGTTTGTGTGAAAATACTACTATTTAATTTTGTGAGATTTTATTTCTCTGGCTCTATCATTTATCCAAATGTTATGAAAGGAGTAAAAAGCTTTCCAGGAAACAATATCTTTTATAACTATACAATGGAACAAAAGTCCAGACAGTAATAAAGTTTTTTTTAGTTATTAGCTTTTGCTTAATGTCTCTACATAGATAGTTTTAAGAGAAAAATGCAATTTGCGTCCCTGTGGTTTGTGTGAAACATCAACCTGAGCCCCTAAATTCATTTTTTGGTTTTTTGAGCCCCTGAGCTTATGAATTCATAACATTTTGAGTCCCTCCGTCACACTTCCGTCTGTTTGACTATTTGAGCCAGGGGTAAGACCGTCTTTTGGCATATATTCATAACACTTTGCGTCCCTGTGGTATGAGTGAAACATCAACCTGAGCCCCTAAATTCTTTTCTTGCTTTTTTGTTAAGAAATCATTGATTTAATAATTCAAATTAACTCTTTTTAAATAAATGCAATCTAATAATTAAATGGTTTCATTTTGGATCACATAAATGGAATATATTAAACATTATTCAATTTTATAAATAATTTTATTTCAACGTTTGTATTAATTGCATTCATTTTTCAAACAGTTCAATTGTATAATTAATATAAACTTATATACTTGTTAAGAAATCATTAATTTAACAATTCAATTAACTACTCTTTAAATCATTAATTTAACAATTCAATTAATATAAACTTATATACTTGTTAAAATTTCCGCTGCCAAATTAAACACCAATACCACGGGTTTCTGTCCCGCGGCTTCCGAACCGGGAAACTGGGTCGGGGGCCGTGACATTAATTAAGCTCATAGTTCGGTAATGTGGACATATCTTCGGTAGTGTGCCCTTTTTGCGACGATGTCGAGGAATTGGTAGAGCATTTGTTCACCGCTTGCTCGGTAGCTTTGAGGGTGTGGTCGGCTTTCAGTGTTTGGTGTAACATTCCGCCGCTTTAGTTTTTTGAATTTAAAGACATTTTCGAAATCCACAAGTTCAGTAAGCGGAGTAAGAAGGAAGAGAAGATCATTTACGGGTTGGCTATGATAGCGAGTTGGTGCATATGGAAAGAAAGGAACGACATGGTTTTTAAACAGAAAAGATGTAGCCCGCAAGAGATCATAGGGGAGCTTAAATCATGTAATTATATTAGTTGGACGGAATGATGTAAATACCCTATGTACATGTTGTAATTTCCTTGCCCTTTGCCCGTTGGGTCGGGGGTGTTGTAGTTTGTTTGGCCTTTTGCCCGTTTGAGTCAGATATTGTTTTATGAAGTTTAATTTAAAAAAAAATTAAGCTCATAGTTGGTTAATATAATTTTAAAATGCTGAATATATTATATACACCCACCCTCTTTATCAAACTCCGGGAATATGGTGTTGCTATATGGTTAACTAAAGTGTTGTATTTGGAATAATAAAGAACCATATAAATCAAAATATGTAGAATAGATGCTTTGTTGCCCAAAGTTTGCAAATAACTTATTCTTGGAACTTGCTTGCAACCCACACTATTCTGCTGTCATATAGTCACCACGTACCTTTAGCTTTGCTTAATTAGATGATTATTTCTCCATTCAAGCAACCAATCCGACATCCGAGGCATGCCTTAGACAGCACCAAAAAGGTCCGTCACACTCTCTCTCTCTCTCTCTATACACACAATTATGTTATATGTATGACCATGTCCATTTAAGAACCAATATAATCATGTTGAGGACTATCAAAACCGCATAAACACGTCCACATAACACTCTAATATAAAAGGCAGGTAAAATTGAGAAAGAAATATTTACTTATATCTGACATTTTTTCTATATTTGTAGAGTAAATCAGTCAATTATTTTATATATACATGTATATACATATTCACATAGTGTATATGCATATGTACATTTATATAAAAAAACTTAACAACATGTTTAAAAAAATCTTAAACATATTAAAATCTTCATGTGCCATATTTATTGTATCTATCTTAAATATGAAAGTCGGTGGACTTTCTATTTAGGAGCCCTCCTTTTTTTTTTTACATAGTTACACTATCATCCATGATCCATTGCCTTATCTTTTTTTTTTTTTTCTATTTAGGATCCCTCCTTTTTTTACATACTTACACTATCATCCATTGCCTTTTCTTTTGTAATTTACTACACTCAAAGCTTTAAAAATGTCAACTTTAGCCCCTAGACTATTACACATAAAAACGAATCAACTCAAATATAATACATTTCCGTGCTTATTTTATATACGTTTTCAGTTGGCCTACGTTTCGATGTAAATTTTGTTCCAAACCGAGTGAGGTTATATATTATACATTTTCATTGGAGGGTATAAATTTGAGTTATTCTATATTTTCGACCCTGTCCCAATACACGACAGGTAAAATTACTATTATATTATTACATATCTATACGAAAAATCAAGGTCGATTTTTTACACCTCCCGAATTTGGTCCTTTCACTTTCCAAAACACTTATAGTTGAATGTCTTTTTTTTTCCTTTTGTTGTTTCTCTTTTTAAGACATAATAAGCTCTTTTTAACTACAAATGTCAGTTATTAATTTATACATGTTTTATGATTTTTTTGATATGTTTCCTATGTATGAATCAGGTCACATATAATACATTATAATTGTATGGTATAAACTCGATTTAGCCACAATGCTTATATAGGTTACATTGAGTTGAATCGAATACGTCGAAACACGGGTTTTTAAAAATATAAAAGTCGGTGGACTTTCTATTTAGGAGCCCTCCTTTTTTTTTTACATAGTTACACTATCATCCATTGCCTTATCTTTTTTTTTTTCTATTTAGGATCCCTCCTTTTTTTACATACTTACACTATCATCCATTGCCTTTTCTTTTGTAATTTACTACACTCAAAGCTTTAAAAATGTCAACTTGAGCCCCTAGACTATTACACATAAAAACGAATCAACTCAAATATAATACATTTCCGTGCTTATTTTATATACGTTTTCAGTTGGCCTACGTTTCGATGTAAATTTTGTTCCAAACCGAGTGAGGTTATATATTATACATTTTCATTGGAGGGTATAAATTTGAGTTATTCTATATTTTCGACCCTGTCCCAATACACGATAGGTAAAATTACTATTATATTATTACATATCTATACGAAAAATCAAGGTCGATTTTTTACACCTCCCGAATTTGGTCCTTTCACTTTCCAAAACACTTATAGTTGAATGTCTTTTTTTTTCCTTTTGTCTTATATATATATATAGAAGGTTATCTAAAACTTTCACAAGTATTGAGGTCTGGCTTGGTGGTTTGCCCTCCATTTGATCTACGCGTTGCTCGAGTTCAATTCCTACTACACCTGGTACATTTGCTTATATTATATGTTCCTTTTTCATTAGCTACATATTTTTTGGGTCTGGCCCAAATTTCTACCTTTTTCGTTCGATGTCATATAGTTATACTTTGGTTCTTTTTGTTCAATATTACATAATTATATTTTGCCAACACTTTCCTTTTAATTATTATAATTTATATACAAAGCTTATCACATGTATTATAATTTATATACAAAGCTTATCACATGTAACCGGCGCAAGGAGCTTGGGGTAAAATTTCAACCCTTGATTATGTTTTTTTTGTATGTTTCTCATGTATGAGTCAGGTCGTACATATAAAGGCGCTATGATTGTACAATATAAATTCAATTACTCTACATTTTGATCCAACTGCAATGCTATTGAGTTAAACTGAATACGTCAAAATGCACGTTCTCATATGGCATAACGTTTGGACTAATTCATTCAATGTTTGCAATGTACCCGCGCGACAACGCGCGCGGGTCTAAGTACTAGTACTTTCTTAAAAGAGAAAGTCGGTGGCATTGGCCACCGACCACCCTTTCCTTTTGCAATACTTTTAACCCTTCATTTGTTTCTTTTCACCATTTTAGTCCCTCCACTTATTTGCCTATGCGTTTGCTGGATAAAAGGATTCTTTTAGAATTTGTACACGTTGGCTAAATAATGGCTTTATGAATTGTAACCGTCAAACCCATTAGACCAAACTTAAAAAAAACACTAGATAGGAAGAGAAACGAATAATTTAGTTCTGTTTTTGATTTTTCAAATTGGGGTTCTAATCAATTCGAATTAAACTTAACCAAGTTTACGATTCGATTCGATTCGAATTAAACTGAATCAAATTTTGATTTTTGAAAGAATCAAATAGCATATTATTTATTATACAAATTACATTTATTTAACCCGTGTAATACACGGTGTTTTTTAAAATATTTTTTTTATTATTTAGTATATATAATTAGATTTATTCATAGCACAAAGTCGGTGGCTTTTACGCCACGACACCCCCAATTTTATACTTTTCTATAATCGCCCCCTTTACTTTGATTTTCCACAATCTAGCCCTCGCCTTTCAAACTTTGCTATCATCACCCCTCTACTTTGCTTTTCCACTACCCCTCAACTTTTACGTATTTACGCCACAAATCATCTACTTTTTCATTTATACTATCACCCCTCATCTTTTACACATTTCTGCCATCACCCCTCTACTTTACACTTTGCCTTTTCCGTTGCCACCCCTTCAACGCTTTTCCGCCACCATCCCTATAGTTTTATACTTTCCATTTTTACCCTTCTACTTTTATTTTCCCTCAAATTTTAGACTTTGCGTTTTTATCCTTTGCAATATTACTCCATTTTAACCCCTAGACTACTACTCTTACTTTGCAAATACCAATGCACTGTGTTTTACAAAATGTCTTAGACATTGTGGTTTACACTTCATGTCTACCTTTGTGTGTTTTACTTTTTTTTTGTAATTGTGTTTTATGCATTATGTTTTACATTGTCTATTACACATTGCGTTTTATGAATCGTGTATTGCCTTACTATATGTTTCCACCCGTCGTGTGCCGCCGCAACGCGCGCCGGGCAAAAATCCTAGTTCAATTTATATTGTAGATAGCAAAGGTGTCGCTTTTATAGTTTTAAACATCTCAACATATTTATATTGGTTAAAACTTAAAATGAAAAAATATATTTGTTTTCTTTAATGACTCCTTGCAATATAGCTATGAAACTATATTTTCATGTGTACGCATTCAACAAAAGAAAAACCAAATAGTACACATATGGTAGAATGAGGGCGTGGGATCTGGAAAAAAATAAACGTGTATTTTTCTTTTAGCAACATACTTTTTTTTTAAATGGTGTTGGTAGGAAAAGTATTTACCAAAATAGTGTTGTTTCAAAAATATTTATCAAAATAGTATTTTACTTGTTATATACAAAGAAAATTTCACTCTATAATTTCTCACTCCTTTTATGTTTTAACCAACTCAACCCAACTATTTTTATATTATTCTTAGTCAACTCATTACAATCTTTTCATATTTCATTTCGCATGATTACTTAAGTTTGTATATTATTTAGATTGAAGCTAGAATTCAAACTTAATATTTGAATTCGGTTCGGTTAAACTAAAGGGTTTCTAGTCCGATTTGAACAATAAACAACCTTATTTGACCACGTATATGGCTTTTGTTCACATTTAACAACAAATTAAGGATTGTAACGAGTTGACTGAAAAATGGATATACAAAGGAAAAAACTTAATAAGTTCGTTAAAAAAATAATAAAGAACTATAATGGGTTAATTATTCAAATAGATTTGGAATTCAGTTTTTTAATCGAATATGAACCTGTAAATTATGAACCAGCTCAGTTATTCAAATATATACAACTTTTATATTTTTAACTATAACATTTATGTTATTTATTTATGGTTTATCATTTTTTTATATACACTAGAAAAACAACATTGATAATTAAATATTTATTTTTGATTTCACAATAATCGTAACAGTAATTATATTTGGAACGATGATGGAAAAAAAAAATTTGTGGTAAACAATGTGCTTTTACTAAAAAAAAATTATTAATACCAATAATTATTTAATTATAAACAAAGCTTAACCAATAAGATTAGGAGTGAGAAACTCTATAGTGAGATTTATTTTGATTTTATAAGGCTAATTCTATACAAACCCCCCCTCTTTCTGATTATACCTCCCTTGTAAGAGGAAAATTGTCGGTCCCACGCAGGCCCCACCTGTAAGTATGTGAGAGGAGGGGGTGAAAAAAGTAGATAGGGGGTGTAGAAAGTAGCACCCTTTTATAACTGTGTTATGTTAAATGGACACACAAGTCAACTTTTTTTATATTAAGTTTCTAGTGGCACATATACCAATTAAAAGTCAATTGACTTTTTTTAATAATCTCTATTTCTATGTCTAAGACTAAAGGGTATGGGGGCCGGCTAGGCCCGGCTAGGACCGACGCCGGTCCCCCACACCGCCCCCTGAGGCTCGGCTCGGCCCAACCGGCTCCCCACAGCCGGGTTAGCCGGGGCTCCTTTCTTCTCTCTCTCTCATCTTGGTCTCTCCTCTCTCTCTATCTCTCTCTAAAGTTTTATATTTTTTTATTGTTGTGGGGCCTCATCCTCCACCCCCTTAGGTTCATCCCCTCCAAGTCATTCCTACGTGGCGGCTCATCCCCTCCAAGCCCATCCTCTCCATACCCTTTAGTCTAAGATTTATACAAATCTTATCAAATTAGTCAATTTGGTAATGATTAACTACTTTAATACATTATTTTATTCTAAAGTTAAAAGTAATTATTATGTTTTTTATATTATTTTATTTTATAATAATTTTGTTACTTTTTTTAGTATTTTATTTTAATAAATTTAATCATATTTACAGAAGAAAGCCAACCACTTAGTGACTTTTTTTCGTGATTTATTTTAATTTATTTAAATATACTATACTCAATACATAAAAGGTCTTTTTTAGAGCTGATTTTTATAAGAATTGTCTCTTTATCACATGTGATCGAGGTTATAAGGTTTTCTGTGATCTCACGGTCCCCAAACCCATGAGTACGTAGCTTTTGCTATAGGAATTTTTTTTTTTTTTTTTACTTTTTGTTTTTGTAATCTTCATAAGCAAAAAGTTTAAGGAAAGACAAGCATAGGTTAACAAAAAAAATAAAAATATAATGAAAGTTATTTTGGAAAGGAGGGGAGTATCCACTTTATAAAAATGAATATATCGAGTTTTAATTTTACAACCCATGAATCGATGATTAATCTTTTTGTTATTAACTGTGAAAATCAAAATTCACATGTACTAAAAGAAAAAAAAACACATGATCCAAAATAAAAGCAGGGCGGGGTCCAAAGTAGAAAATCAATACAAAAATCTTAACTGCAATGGAGACGGAGCCTACTGAAAGTGAGTATGTAATGGTTGAAATGCCCGATAATCAAGTCAGCAACAACATTGTTAACGTGATCAATGAGTGGGAAGGCTGCTTGAAAGGCAGGGAGATCACCAGCACACGCCAAAGACATATCGAAAAAGTACCACCGTTGCTCTTAGAAGGTAAGAGAGGTCGTAGAAACCGCGAGTACTACGAGCCTGCAGTGGTTTCACTTGGCCCATACCACTATAAACGATCACGACTTGCTCAAGCCGAGGAGTACAAGCTCATGACACTAGAAGAATTTCGTTTGAGCACTAGAATGACTATGTATGACTTATACAACAAGGTGTTTGAGGTGGTACATGATGCCAGAAAGTGCTATATTGATGGTTCTACAGATGCTTACAACGATGAGGAGTTTAGTCGAATGATGCTGCGTGATGGTTGCTTTGTTTTGTTCTATATTGAATGCATATCTTATGCAAAGAATAAGATGATGTTAAATAACGAGGATTTTTTTTGCAAAAATAGGTGGTTTGAACCACAAAAGAGTGTTATTAGGTGGGTTTGAATTATGTTTTCAGATTTAGGTAAGTTGTGAATTCAAACAGCGACCTTCAATCACTTTTCTGCAAAATCTCAGACCTTCTGCAAAAAGCTGCAACAAATGTTTAAGATTGCAGAATGATACAGCGACCTTGTGAAGGTCGCTGTTTGAACTACCAACCTTCTTAAAGGTCGCTGATTCAAGTACAAACCTTGGAGAAGGTCTCTGTTTGAGGTTCAAACCTTGGAGAAGGTCTCTGTTTTGTCTCACAACCTTGGAGAAGGTCTCTGTTTTGTCTCACAACCTTATAAAAGGTCTCTGTTTTGTCTCACAATGTTATTAAAGGTCTCTGTTTTGTCTCACAATGTTATTAAAGGTCGCAGATTCATATGGCAAGCTTATTAAAGGTTGTTGTTTCATACTACAAAGTTTATGCAGAATGATTCTGAAATTCGAAATTTATAA
This sequence comes from Helianthus tuberosus, assembly GCA_030545235.1. Lineage (NCBI taxonomy): Eukaryota > Viridiplantae > Streptophyta > Magnoliopsida > Asterales > Asteraceae > Helianthus > Helianthus tuberosus. The sequence goes on from CM060383.1 coordinate 58,924,173, forward strand.
CCCATGTGTTGTGAACATACTGTGTTTGTTAAAAAAATATAATTTTGAAATTTAAATTGGAGTTAACTGCCATTTCAGTCCCTGTGGTTTGGTCACTTTGGCCATTTCCATCCAAATTTCAAAAATGCGCCATTTCAGTCCCTGACGTACTGGAAAGGTGCCATTTCAGTCCAAATTCTCATAACCCAGTTAAAGTCAGTTAGGTGAGTATATTTAATGAAGGGTATTTTAGTCCTTTTATAATTATTTTGTTTTCCCTTTATCTTTTTATTAACTAAACCCCCCTCCCCTGTATAAAACCCCCACCTGCAACATGTTTAGAACACTAACCCTAATTTCCCCATTTCTTCCCCAAAATTGAACAATCCATCCCCTCAAACGATGGTCGTATGCCACAATTGTGGGTCTCCAACAACTGTGAAGACATCGTGGACCCCTGCAAACCCTGGAAGGAAGTTTTTCTGCTGCATTACTCGACATAGGGGTTGCGGGTTTGTGGATTGGGCAGAGGGTCCATCGTGTGAAAGGGCTGTTGAAGTATTTCGACATTTTGCGGGTTTGGCTTATCAAGTTAGGGACCATGAAGAACAAGCTTTGAGGATGACATCTGAAATTAGGCAACTTCAAGAACAAGCTTTAGGAATGGCAGTGAAGTACACGAGATTGAAGATGATGTTAATGTTTAGCTGGGTTTTTTTCATCTCATATGTTGCTTTTCACTGAAATGTTTAATGTTAAAGCAGTGGTATAAATTATGTACATATTATGACGTGAAATACAGACGAGAGATGGCGGATGAGTTTTATGCAGCTCGTTTTTCACCCCCAAAACGAGAAGAAACTACCTCTGGCGAGACAACGCCAATGCCCCCAAGTCGTTAATAAAACGTGTAATTGTTTATCGTACTTGTATTAAATTATTAAATATCAATTTCGACTTTTTTTTGTCAAAAAACGCATGGTTGGCCCTTTCTGACAAAAAGCCAAAAATGGCTTTTTGGCCGTTTTCCACCCCTCATAACGAGAGGATACGACCTCTGGCGAGACAACGCCAATGCCCCAAGTCCTTATTCACCCTAGCATACGACACGAAGACACCCGGTGATGGCGAACTTGGACACACCGGTGAGATAACGGACCCAAAAAACGCATGGTTGGCCCTTTCTGACAAAAAGCCAAAAATGGCTTTTTGGCCGTTTTCCACCCCTCATAACGAGAGGATACAACCTCTGGTGAGACAACGCCAATGCCCCAAGTCCTTATTCACCCTAGCATACGACACGAAGACACCCGGTCATGGCGAACTTGGACACACCGGTGAGATAACGGACCCAAAAAACGCATGTTTGGCCCTTTCTGACAAAAAGCCTAAAATGGCTTTTTGGCCGTTTTCCCCCCCTCATAACGAGAGGATACGACCTCTGGCGAGCCAACGCCAATGCCCCAAGTCCTTATTCACCCAAGCATACGACACGAAGACACCCGGTGATGGCGAACTTGGACACACCGGTGAGATAACGGACCCAAAAAACGCATGGTTGGCCCTTTCTGACAAAAAGCCTAATATGTCGGAATATTACGAAACATTAAATTGTTTATTATAACAAGAGCATACGACCTTTAATAACATTGTGAGACAAAACAGAGACCTTTAATAACATTGTGAGACAAAACAGAGACCTTTTATAAGGTTGTGAGACAAAACAGAGACCTTCTCCAAGGTTGTGAGACAAAACAGAGACCTTCTCCAAGGTTTGAACCTCAAACAGAGACCTTCTCCAAGGTTTGAACCTCAAACAGAGACCTTCTCCAAGGTTTGTACTTGAATCAGCGACCTTTAAGAAGGTTGGTAGTTCAAACAGAGACCTTCACAAGGTCGCTGTATCATTCTGCAATCTTAAACATTTGTTGCAGCTTTTTGCAGAAGGTCTGAAATTGTGCAGAAAAGTGATCGAAGGTCGCTGTTTGAATTCACAACTTACCTAATTCTGAAAACATAATTCAAACCCACCTAATAACACTCTTTTGTGGTTCAAACCACCTATTTTTGCAAAAAATTCAATAACGAGTATCTGGGCGCATTAGGGCTTGCTAATGTGACACGTGATATTTTCTTGCTGGAGAACCAGCTCTCGTTTGTAGTACTCAAAGTTTTATTAGAATTGAGGTTCCCCAGCGATAAAGGTGAAGATATTCTAAACAGATTCTTTAACTACTTAAAGTATGGGGAAGTGTTCACTAAGGATGAAAAGGTGCTCGGAAACAAGCAGCCCCTTCATCTTCTTGAGCTTTACAGGTCTTATTTCATCTTGCTTCCCGTTTCTCTTGGTCTAGTTTCTATTGGTCTATTTTCACCTAAGAGTACAAAGATTTGGTCAGATGACGATTATAACTATGTAAAACGAAATCGAAATTTTCCTTCAGCAACGGAACTCAAATCTCAATGGATTTTCTTGAGACGGGCCTTAGACAAAGACATTGCATTTTACTCTCGCAGTTGCTATGGCGTGTTTGAGCTTCCTACAAGAGCAGTATCGACGAGTACAAAAGTTATTTTCTTGAACATGATCGCGTACGAGTTGTGTGCGCATAACCCGAATGACTTTCGAGTTTCGACTTATATTAAGATAATGAAAACGTTAATTGTTCAAAATGATGATGTGAAGGAGTTAACAAAGAAAAATATAATGATTCATTGTCTTGGTCGTGATGAACAAGTGGTGAAGATGTACGATGAGATTGATGTCCCGGTGGTTAATCTTTACATGTTTAGTCGGTTCCAGCAAGTAATCAATAGCCACCTCCATAACAAGTATAAGACGTGGGCGGGGGAGTTGATTACCGACTACTTTGGTAGTCCATGGAAGATGTTGGGTTTGTTGACGGCTGCGGCTGTTCTGTTCACTACTTTTCTGCAGACTTACTTTGGGGCCAAGCAACTTCCGGATCGATGACTCCAATATATGGTGTTTGAGATTTGTATTTATAATGGGTTTACATTGGCTTATCTAACAATAATGTAATATTACATTGGCTTTGGCTTATCTAACAATAATGTAATATATAATTGTAAGACTATGGGGTATGGGGCGGGGGTTTTGGCATGGGTTGGGGGAAAACGCCCAAGCCACCATCCTGGGTGGGCTTGGGTTGGGGCGTAGCCCTTGGGGCTTGGGTTTCAAGCCGGGCGTGGGGCGGGTCTAGCAAGCTGACATGGCGGGCTGTGAATGGCCAAACCAAACTAGCCGTTGGGGGCTATTTAAAAAAAAAAATTCCTTTATAAATACCTTACCATATTTATCATTTTTCTCACACAATATCAAACACATAAAACACAATCTTGCCATGAGTTCTTCAAGTTATACTGAATCGTCATCATCATCTGACGATGGTGCGGAAATATTTCTACAAACGATCGCGACTGTGGTGAAAGCTATCGTGGAAGACGACGAAGAATGATTGTTTTTTATTTTGATAATTATTATGTATGTTTATGTAGTTTAAAAAAAATGTTGATGTGGCTTGGCCACGCCAGCCCAGCCACGCCCAACCTAAGCCCCACCATACCCCTTAAAACTTGGCTTTGGGTTTGTTAATATCCAACATCCACGTGTCAACAAATGCCCCAACCCAAGCCCAACCCAAGCCCCACCATACCCCACGGTCTAAGATGCGATATATTCACCATATATGGTGTTTGAGATTTGTATTTATAATGGGTTTACATTTGTAGGGTAAAGATTATGTACAAATAGTTTTATCGTACAAATACGTACGAAAGACATGAAAAAGTAGAAAAAACGCAGTGACATTTTCGTAATTAATTTACTCGTAATTACCCTACAATATCAAAATTAACCTACAAGATCATTTGTAGGGTAATTTTGATAATTACTCCACGAGTAAATAATTACGAAAATGTCACCGTGTTTTTTTACCTTTTTATGCCTTTCGTACGTTTTGTACGATAAGGCTATTTGTATTTGATCTTTTGCCTACATTTGTATTTATCACTCGGTCCAATTTACAGAGTTTATCGTGTTAATTTGAAATATGACCAGCTTGTTTATCTTTAATATACGTCCCAGTTTATCAGTTTATCACTTTATCTGTAGTATCTCCTCAAACAAATCGATGATGGACCAATCATAAGCATTACACGGAAATGTTCAAAGGACACTAAAGGCTTTTTAATGAAAACTAGCAAGATTTCAATGTGCGATGCGGCAGGAATTTGGCTGCTATCGACTCGGTTCAAACGGTATAGTGTGGGTACTGACACTTGGTTTAAAGTCACTATACGCGTAGAAGAATGTGTTTTACATTAAAAATCATAAAAAAAAAAAACGAATACCGTTTCCAGTTCTGTTCTGTTGATAACAATACTAGTACCAATGTCGATAAAAAAATCATAAATACGGATACAATAAAAATACCGATACCGATGTTGGTATAGATTCGATTTGTCACGATACTATTTTGAATAAAACCTTTTTTTTCCAACAAAGTTCATACACGAGCACTGATAAAAAAAATATCAAATACAGTCATGTATTCATATAAAAAAAATATAACGTACGCAGTTATCGGATGAAAAATCAAAATTAATAAAAATGAGATGGGTTAAAATCATTTATTACTATAGTAAAACTAGATTTTTACTCGTGCCGCGCGTTGCGGCGGCGTCACGTTTATGATTTCGTTACATGCGATACGATGATGACGTTAACGTGTGGTGCCCACGTGTGACGTGACGCGTTTTTAACTTTGTCACATACGATACATTAGTGACATCAACGTGATTAGACATAGAAAAAAAGAGTATGTCTCAGACATTGTGGGGTAAAGTCGTAAAAATAATTTGGGCATCAACGTTGTTGGGCATAGGAAAAAAAGTATAATAATTTGTCGTACGTTGCAGTGTAAAGCAGTAAAAGTAATTTAAACAAGGGGTGCCAGGTTATTAAGTAAAAAAGTTTGGTGGGTCAAAGTTGAAAATTACCAAAAGTTAGAAGTGAATGTGTAACCTACTTAGTGTTTGATGTCAAAAGTTTGATGGTGTGAAATTCAGTGACGGTGACATGGATGTGGTAAAGTATCTAAAGAGAAATGTCAAAAGTTTGAGGGTGTGAAATGCGGTGACACTAACGTGAATGTGGTAAAGTATCTAAAGAGAAATGTTAAAATTGAGGGTGTGAAATACAGTGACGTGGATGTGGTAAAGTATCTAAAGAGAAATGTCACAAGTTTGAGGGTGTGAAATGCGGTGACGATGGCGTGAATATGATAAAGTATCTAAGGAGAAATGTTAAAAGTTTGAAGGTGTGAAATGCAATGACGGTGACGTGAATATGGTAAAAGTGTCTAAAGAGAAGCAAATAAAGTAAGATCGGATGTATTGTTATAGTGTCTTTATTTTTATAGTATGTCTTTATAATATAATATTGTTATTACATGATACTAACTAGGCCCGACAAGCTATTAATTGACTAATTAACGAAAAATTACTTAGTTACTCGCCGACTAGTCGCGATTTTTACAACACTGGTTTTTACAATATGTTTTGTATCACAAATTAAGCTGGGTGTGTATTTTATGCCATAATTATAACATAAAAAGATGAATTGACGCAAGATTTTATAATTTAAATGTAATTATATTATATACATTTTGTGTTTTTTAGTAAATTTTAATTTAGTATATTAATTTGCAGAAAAAAATTAAAAATTTCAGGTTTGACGGGTCGTGTTCGGGTCAACCCACTAATATTCGGGTCGGGTTCTATGTATGGCAAAATTTTCGGGTTCGGGTTCGTCTAAAATTCTCGGGTCGGGTTGAACCCTCAAACACGACCTGTTTAGCACCCACGGGTGAAATAAGAGAACTGGGGAAAGAATATTGGCGTATTATTTATTGGGTATAGATTAGATTGTGAATGTTGTGTATGAATTGGCAGGCGAGACCAAGGAACAAGAAGAAGGGGAGAGGGCCACCGAGGGTGCCGGTTCCACCGGCTCCGCCGAGGAAGGACAAATATGACGACGGTGAGGTTGTGAAGATTGAGATAGATGAGTCACTCTTTTCAAACTAATCATCTTGTTGTATGATTATCATGTTTTTGTGTTGTATGTTTTAATCTCTGTTTGGAGGAGAATTGAATTATTATCATGTTTTGCTCTTTCTTATACTAGTGAACTTTATGTAATTTGAAATTGTGTTGTTCTGTAAAGTTGCTTTAGTTTATTTGAAAGTGCATTTTTTGGAAACTACTTCCGGTTCACATGGTTAATGATTAATGAACGTTCAAGAAATGTGCAATTTGGCTGCAGATTCCATAGCAAGTGTCATAATGAAAGCAGATATGGCCAAATTTAAGAAAATTATGTATTTAGTGTTCGGACTAATCTTGTCATAACTCAAAAGTTTGAGGGTGCTAAGTGTTTTAGTTTATTTTATTTAGGTTTCCTAATTCTAGTCTAGTGATGTTTTCTTGGGCATCAAGGTTTATCTAGTTTGTTTATTTATTTTATTAATAGAGTTTGAGTCGGGTTAGGACTAGAATAAGGTTATTATAAATAGATGGTTAGGGTCATTGTAATTCGTGTGCTCTCATTGATAAATTAATAAAAGAGTCGAACAAGTTTGTTCATATTGCGTGTTTGTTTATTCGATCAAGGGCCTGATTTCCAACAATTGGTATCAGAGCTTGGTGCCTGCGGTTTTGAGAGTCGTTTTCTGAGAAGGGGAAGCAGCCCCTCACGGGGTTGCAACAGGGATGAAAACAACAGGAGGGTTCGATGATTAGAGGTCACGGTAGAAGCACATGTAAGTTTCTTTTGGATCTTAATTTTTGGTTGGTGCTTTATTTAAGCAGTGGGTTTACGTGCAAAATTGGGTAATGCATTGGATATGTTTGCATGGACCAATTAATAAATCAAGTGTGTGCTTGGGTGAGGAGTCCAACGCATGGAGTTTTTATATCGATTAGGGAAGTTTTTTTTGTGCAAAAATCCGATCAAAGAAGACGGACGCGTTAAGGTGTTTCGGTCAGCCGTTGTTGTGGTAGACGTACCGGTTAAGACGACGGGGGTGACCGGTGATAAACACTTGTTTTCCGAGGCTGTTAATAGTGATCAAAAGAAGATTCAAGGCTGTTCGGTTATTAGTTGCGGGTTTGAGCAACTGGCATATACCCAGTGACAACAGCAGGATTTGAAGTGCTTTGATCGGCTTGGTTCGTGATAAGAGGAGACCGGCGTAGTGCGTGAAAAGCGGGCAGAAGGAATCCGTCAAAGCAGGTGGCTTTGGATTCGTCTCGTTTAGCAATGTGAGAAAACGTTAGAAGCGGGTGGCTTGTTTTCTTTGTCGGTGGAGAGCCTCTTGAACAAGGGTGATCGGGAAAAGGTACGGGTGTCAAGATAATGGCGTTGGAGTTCAAATCGGGTGACTCGGATGTGACCGGGTAGAGGTCGTTGATCCGTGATGAGTCAAGATGTGAATGAACGTTTCCAACGTGAAGCCATGTGAGATGTTACAAGTGTAGTGAGTTTTTGTTTGGGTTGAACCGAGAAGACTTTGGACGTGATCGAGGTGAAGATCGTGGGTCCGGGAGAGGTCGAGATGGTAATGAGCGGTTCCGGGATAAAGGTCACGTGAAATGTTATAAGTGCGGAGAATATGGTCATTATAACAACGAGTGTCCGAAGTTGAAAGATGAAGAGGTGAACTTGACCCGATATGAGGATGATGAACCGGCTCTAATGTGAAGAAAGTTATTGACAAGATTAGGGGGGTGATTGTTGGGACTAATCTTGTCATAACTCAAAAGTTTGAGGGTGCTAAGTGTTTTAGTTTATTTTATTTAGGTTTCCTAATTCTAGTCTAGTGATGTTTTCTTGGGCATCAAGGTTTATTAGATAGGTTTATCTAGTTTGTTTATTTATTTTATTAATAGAATTTGAGTCGGGTTAGGACTAGAATAAGTTTAGTATAAATAGATGGTTAGGGTCATTGTAATTCGTGTGCTCTCATTGATAAATTAATAAAAGAGTCGAACAAGTTTGTTCATATTGCATGTTTGTTTATTCGATCAAGGGCCTGATTTCCAACATTTAGGTCTTACCTCAGTCTGCACATTCTAAGAACATATCCTAAAAGTTTACAACTTTCTTTCATGTATGAACAAAATCATCTGATGCTATCATAATCAAGGATCTCATTGTCGGTCAATGACATGGAGAGCTACCTTCCGATCGAATTGACCCAATCTTCATTCTCGTTATCCGAGAGCTCGAAAGCAAACTGCTTGTTGATGACATATTCGGCTCCTTTGAGAGTTAGGCAGGCTGCAAAAGGGATAATCTATGTTTCCAGCAAAGTAAGTCCCAAGTCATGGATTGGCAGTCTACAGAATGTTATCAGTTATGATTGTAATATTTGTGCTGTTACAAAGAAATGTAATTGGTATAATTCTTTAAAAGTGAAATGTTTGCATAAAGTTAAATTACAGACCACTGATTTATCTTATCACGTATTTTAGGCGAGCATATTACCAGAAGCGTCTCTGAGAATTCATAGTATTCATAGTTTTATGTGTGAACACTGAACATTATTCGATTAGTTTAGTTTGCACTGGCGGTTTTGAGTTTGGATGACTAATGCGTTAATGCATTAAACTATTTGACTGATTTAAAAAGAAACTCCCAAAGTTTTCTAAACCCAAAGAAGGGTTAGAAGATTTGTTAACTTCTATTTTCTAAGTCAGCTTAAGAATGCAATATTTCTAAACCAAAAGAAGGGTTTCGAAGACTTGTTGACTTCGATCTATTTTTCAAGTCAGCTTAAGAATGCAATATTTCTAAACCCAAAGAAAGAGTTAGAAGACTTAGTCTTCCCTTTCATTATTACAAACTTTCATATTAACCACTTTAGTTAGTTATCATATACACGGGCTAAGACTTTAGTTGGTTAAAAGAATAACACATGTTTGGAAATATGTTTATTAGTTGGTTAAAAGAATAACATGTTTAGAAATATGTTTATTAATGACTTGACGAGTTTATTATCCATATTCCCATCTGTCAAACGACTAAAAAACGTTGAACCTCACACAACGTAACTCGCAAAATTTTGAACGAAACGTAAAAAACTTGGAAAAGATGAAAAGTATGGGGGACAAAGTTGAAAATAAAAGTGTAAGGGTTAAAATGAAAAAGATGAAAAACTTTAGGTTAAAAGTTAAAAAAACAAAATGGTTAAAATGTAAAAAGTAAACTTTTTTGGGTTAGAAGTGAAAATGTAGTTTTTTATTTTTTTGAAAACCTCCCAATGCAAAGGATACAACACCATTATACAACAACTTGTTGCTAATTTATAATATGGAAATATATGATACTAATATGTAACATTCTATATCTTATAGAGTAAATTGCCAAAATCGTATCTGAGGTTTGGGCATGTTTGCCAATTTCAACCAAAACAACTTTTTTTTGTATCATATTGCCATTCACTTTTGGGATTTTTTGTCATTTTTATCAAAACGTCTAACTTTTTTGTCAAAATTGTCCCTGTGATTTGGGATTTTTTTTTCATTTTCATCCAAATATTTGACAGGAAAAGTAAAGCAAATTAGACTTTTGGATGAAAATAACAAAAAATCTCAAAAGTGAACACTATTTAGTACAAAAAAAAATTATTTTGAATGAAACTGACAAAAATACCCAAATCTCAAGGACGATTTTGACAATTTACTCTATTTTATATTATATGATATTTATATATCTAATTTCCTAAAATTGTCCTTAATTTTTTTAAGTTTTTATTTAAGGATTCAAGACTAACCCTTTACGTATGAATGATGAATTTTTTTTGGGTGTATACGTTACATTTAAACATTCAATATATAAACGTATAGGAAACATCCCGTGAAATAAATTGGCAATGAGCCTTTAGTTCAAATGGAGCTAATATTGTAGTTTATCATGAATGTACACACGCTAAAAGTAGTTGATTCTATTTATTTTGCAAACACAAAATGAAATAATTTACATAGAAAGAAGGAATGCATGCTAATAATCGTTTATTTGAAAATATTGAATTAATATTAGTATATTATTAGTTAGATGTTTTATATATTTTCAAAGACATATACTGGAAATAGAAAAAGAATATTAAGTTATAATTTGCTACTTTAAAAGTTGTAAATTTCATTTGCTTTTATATAGTATAAAAATATGAGAATTATTAATGTTCTTAAAACCATTTGAGCTGAATGGTTTAATAAAACCATTAAAGAACCTGGTATATATAACAATTATACACACAAACTTACTTTTCTTTTTTCAAGAATATCACGGTGGTTTTACGAACCCACCGCTACAGATTTCAAGATTTGTTCGACGGAACTGGGCGGAACTCTAGCAACACTCGCCGGTGACTGCGGCTGGGTCTCCGGAACACCATCATCTTCGTCCTCTTCACCTCCTTCATCATCATCTCTACCCCTTTCTCAGATCGGGTTAAAGTCCACCTTAAGTAACGGGTTCCTCGCCTTCGGATTAGGGGTTAGAGGTGAAGGACGCGCCGGAAGGGGCGTCGCCGCCGTAGCGCGACCGAAACTCCGCCAGGGTTGCCATATTTCATAGTCGGCTCTCTCTCTCTCTCTCTCTCTCTCTCTCTCTCTCTCTCTCTCTCTCTGTTCTTTGTATCCAGAGGTCTGTCTCTCTAAACGGCTAAACCGATTCAAATAAGTAAACATAAATTCGAATTTCAAAGCTATATCAACTTCATACTAATGAAGAAATTAATATTAATTCTTGCATGATTCAGTTCTTCGCATGACGGACTTTCATTTAAATCCACTGGGTCGGTGTTGCACGGTTAACATGGGTTCTGTGACCACGTGGCCTAAACCGGCAGATGCATGTTAGATATACCGAGAAACCGGAACTGTAGTTAAGGCCGACGCAAATTGTATACCTATATTAATATTAATTTGAAACATAACCGAACAACAGTGACTTAACGATGACGACGTCAGCTTTTTCTGATTTTACCACACAAGTTCCTAGCTTCCTTTCTACCAAGTGAGAGTCAATAGGAGAAAGGATGCACCAGTCGGCAATTCCGACGAGGTTTATGGCAGTCCGATCGGCCATTTATTACGGTGTAAGTACCAAAGACCTGCTTCAACCAAAATTGTTGCATCTTTCGTCTAACCTTCAAAACCCTACATCAGAACACCCTTTGTTACCGCCGACGCCATCTGAGATCACGGCGGAACCCTAGCGCCGTCGTCGGAGGTATGGTGTTACCCTCATAAAATGCAAGAAAACCATCGCCCTCACTACTCGCGTTGTCGTTGCCGCCTCCACCATAGCTGCTCAGATCGTCCGATTAGGAGCATCACACCCTCAACCGTCGTTGCCGGATGACTCGAGCACTACCACCGCCAGTGTTAGGTGGTTGCGCCACCAGAGCCACAGTCGCCTGAGCGGCCGTGGTGTTGCAAAATGTTTCAAATAGCGATTGCAAAACGTTCGTGTAAATTGGGTGTGTAAGCTCCATGACTTCGTGTAAACCTATTCGGGTATGTATAATATTCTTTGAATAATTCTTAATTGGTTGTTCATCCAATTGCTTCAAAAAATATTTGTTTCCTAGATATGTATTTGATTATGTTATAATTTTGTTTCTTAAATCAAGTTTTTTTGGGTTATTTATCTTTTTCTTAGTCGGGATTCCTTCGTTGATTCTGGGTTTGACGTTCTTGTCATTCGGAATTGCTTCAGGTACATTAATTTGTCTTTAATTTTACGTGTGTGCTTGTTTTTCTTGGTTTTACGGACGCGGATGGAAGTCGGGACCTATTAATTTTTGTGTCTTTGGATGTCCAATTTGTAATCAGGTTGTTTGATAACTTGACCTGATGTCTTTTTAATGATTGTGGAAGTGTTTCTAGATGTAGAGTTTTTTTTATTTTTTTATTTGCAGGTGGTTTTGTTGCTGGTTTTTCTTTGGGTAGATAATTGGATATTGCAGTGGTGGAATGTGCTTCGTGGTTTTTGGATGAATGCTTATTGTTGGCTGTATTGCTATGTATCTTTTATATTTGCGGTTAGTTTCTTTTGTTTATTTTTTGTTGCTGGGTTTTGGTTGGTTATTTGTGACCATTGTTGTTGTTGCTGTTGGATGTGTTGATTGTTTAGGTACATAGGTTTTAGGGTGTGGGGGCGTTATATGTTTGGCTTCTTATTTTTGTTGTTTTATTTGTGTGCTTTAATTCTTTGACTCATTGTCAATTGTATTTGTGTGGTTTAATTCTTTGACTCATTGTCAATTGAACATTTTAAAGAGGGCTCCTAATGTGCCCAGATATAATCTGATTGCTTATAGATATGTATTTGCAGGATCACATGGATACAAATTGTTGATGGTATGCTTTGTATATCATTTAATCAACCCGTTTTGACCCAACTTATTTGTGGCTGGCTTTGGCTGCTTCGGTTGGTGGGGAAGACGTGGAAAGATTGACTGATGCAATCAAGGAATTCGATAGCATTACCAAGCCGATTCGATAGCATAACCAAGCTGGTATGTCATTATGCCTGTCGAGTTCAAAAGTAGAGTTTGATTTATGATATCAAGCTTGAAATGTTTAGAATACAGAGGTTTGCATTGGTCGATTTGAATCGGTATTAGGCTCACCAAACACTTCAGTCATATGCTTTATAAAACCAATCGGTTGCGTTTAGATGTTGGATAGTGTAACGGCTCAGTTATGATTACTGATGCAATCAAGAAAGCAACGAAAGTCTGTTCGCTGACTTGCTCATTTTACAAGGAAATAAAATGATCTATCTAGAGAGATTTGTAGTATTTTAAATTGCTTTTTTCTTCTAATATTGGGGTCTACGCTGGTAACAATGACTTGTAGTAAAAAGTAATGCATTTTTTGGGTGACCTGTTAGATTTATGTTTTATAGTAGATAAGCAGTTGCCAACTGCAAATTCATTTTGTCATTATTTAAGGGTCTTAGTGGCAAAGTTATTTCCACTTGCAGAATTGCAGAAATCACCTGTGAACAAAAAGGAATATCTAATTTAATACTAAGGTATTTGTCATGGAAATGTAAAGTTGAATTTTCTCACTACATATGTACGGTGTACCAAACTAAATCTATTTTATGGGTTTGCTTATGACTGGCATTTGAAACTTGAAAGCATTTGTTTATGATGTGTTTTATTATGGATAATGACACAAGTAATTTGCTTCTTTTATTGTTGACAAATGGTGATATTTGCCTGAATCCTCAGTACTGTTCTGTTTGCATGCTTTATTGTTATTATGGTGTGCGTGAATGAACGTCGTTTCGTCTACTTTTTGTTCGGTATACGAGCTTTTCCGCAACCCCAGCCCCCCGCCGCAACGCGGGGGTGCTTAATACTAGTATGTAATTAAAGAAGAAACTGACCCCGAAAAGCACCTTTACTTGAAGGTGAATTTGTATGTTCTCTTTTTATGAACTTCATCTTTTGTTTTTTTGTATAAAAGTCTTGTCTTTTTGTGTGGGTTTTAAAACTAAACTAATCATATTGTGTAGCTTATCTGTGCCAAAGCCCAAGGCCGAAGGAAGGTTGCTAGAGAGACAAAGACAGCCTAGGCCTTTGGACTAATGCCGTTCACATCAATGCAGGATATTTAAAAAGACTGCAAGTATGAAGTTCATTATCACAACTTTTTTGATGACGTGTATGCAGCCTTATAATCATGTAAGTTTTCTGTGGTCCAAATGAAATAAACCAAAAGAAACATTGAAGTTTTTGGTGTTCATATCTCAAACAGCAGCAACCAGTTTCTTTTTAGGCTCACGAAGGGCATTTTGAAGATTTAGGTGGAAGAGTTAAGCAAATGGGATGGTGCACTTTCGAAGTTGTTGCAAAGTATTAAAGCCAATCTTTTGTACAACTATCGTTATCTACCTTGCTTGATGTGACACAAACAAACTTTCTTCATGTAACTAACATTCGGCTTCATGGATGTGTGTATGTAAAAGGGTGGTGTTGGTTGTGCTGTGTTATTTCTTTGATGCCCCTTGCTTTGTTTAGTTATGTTAAGCTCTATTGTTGTTGTAAATTAATGTACCATTGCTTTTTTTGAATATCGTTAAGCCATTTTTTTTTTGTTTTGGTTGTGCTGAGATTTTGTTGCTCTTCTTGCTTTTTTTTTTCACTGCAGAGTACTAAACATCATAGGACGAGTTGTTACTTCGAACAAGAATTACATAATAGGGATGTGTAACAAGTGGGTCATGTTGTTTTTAGCATGTTTTGCAGTTATTCTACAAGCATGTTTTTTTATAGATGTAGTTATACGAAGTTGGCGAATGCTTTGTCCTCCCGACGCATATGTATGAACCCCGCCGCATTGCGACAAGTACTAATTCTAGTTGTAATTAATTGTCAAAATAAAATCAAATAATTATAATCAGCACTCTCCTGCAACACAATCTAGTTGTATATATAGAATAATGGGTGAAAGTGCAACACAAAAGAACTAATATAATAAAATAAAAATTTATGTTACTATTCATCATGCTTCTAAATTTATATATTCCGCGTACGATGTGGTGAGAATTCGGTTGGTATTAATTTAGTTCGTAACGGTATCACTATGGTGTGCATTCGGTTTAATGAAAATGATATGCACAAATACACGTGTTTTACATTGGGAAATGGGAACTATAAAAATGAATACCGATACCGGTTTTGATAATAACAGTACAAGTATCGATGTCGATAAAAAACATAAAAACAAATACTGATATCGGTTCTGATAATAAAAACATATGGGTACCGGTACCGTTGTTGGTATTAGTTCGGTTCGTCACTTTACAATCTTTAATAAAAGCCTTTTTTTTCAACAAAGTTTCTACAAAATGTCGATGAAAAAAATATTAAACTTTGTCGCGTATTCAACTTTAAAAAAAGATAACGACCGTGAGTTTCGGAAGAAAATCAAACTAAATAGGTTAAATGCGAATATTATTTAAAGTATCAAGGGTGAAATTAAAAATTAAAAAAATGAATATAATAAAATGAAAATAAACCGTTTCTTT
Source organism: Helianthus tuberosus (assembly GCA_030545235.1). Lineage (NCBI taxonomy): Eukaryota > Viridiplantae > Streptophyta > Magnoliopsida > Asterales > Asteraceae > Helianthus > Helianthus tuberosus. Next base: position 58,939,288 of record CM060383.1, read on the forward strand.
TTTTTTTTAACGGCTAACTGCTTTCCACGTGTAAACCCACCCTTTCGGAGCTATGTCCAAAGGCCGACTACTCGACCACCGCTAGAAAGCGTAGCACACTCCAGATGCGTGGAACAGGGTCGTCTCCGAAAATCACAAAAAAAAATTTGGCCCTGTTCGAGATAAAAAATTCGGGCCCTATTCGCAAATCTTCATATAACATCCATTCAATCACAATTCACACGAAGTCTAATACATTTAAAGCATAATTAATAAAACATAAATAATTGTTATTATCAAGATTTTACCTTAAGATGAAGTCACTTTAGGCTTCGGTTGAGCAGCAGTGGGCTTAAGAAGACGGATATCAACTGCAAAAAGAAAAAACCAATTCACATCATTTATAACAGTCTAAATCAGTCTAAATAAACAACAATAAGATCATTAATCATGAATGATTATAACTTGCGACTCGTAAACTCGAAATCAGGATATGAAAACACTTGGACTCTGAATCTTTGTCGAAATCAAGATGTAACTCGGAACCGTAACTCGGAACCGTGGTTGCGACTCGTAACAGATAACAACAAAGAAAAATCAAAAGACAACAAACAAATACCTCATGAATCGCGAATCTGCGGATGATGATGATTCCTGAATCGCGATGATGATGATGACTATTAATATCTGGGAGACTGCGAATCTGGCTGGCAAAACTTGTGTTCGATCAGAAATCCCTGGACCCTGAACCGCGACGTTTGATTTCTGCAGCGGCAATTGTTTTTTTGACAAAGGTTTGGGCCTCTAATCGGTTAAGGGATTGGGTTTGTTACAAAGGTTTGGGCCTGTAAAAAATTTGGGCGAAAACTTAAAAAATTTTGGGCCCTTTAGTTATTTGGGCCCTGTTCTCAAGCACATCCAGCACTTGGGGATAACCGGCCCTGGCGTGGAAACCCCGTGGAATAGGTAAAACCGTGCCCCTCCTCTGACTCGACCCCGGGTAAAACCCCGGGCCAAGCCCTCACCAAGATGTCCAATACCCAGCACCAGCCGGGGATCGAACCGGCGCCTCCAATGGAGACAATTGGCCAACCAACCAACTGAGCTGGGGTAATGGACAAGTGTAGACAAAAAGAACACTAGATTAGATTATTAGAACAAGGGCAGACCCAACCTTTGGCCAAGGTGGGCGGCCGCACCCATTGAAAAAAATTTGTGAATATTTTAAGCAAAAAACCAGACCGCACCCTTTAAAAATATGATTAAACACCTTATCCGTACCCCTAATAAATAATTTCTCTTTAGAAACATAAGGTTGTCATATTACTTCATTTCAACCATGAACCTAACATGACTAACACAAAGGGGCTGTTTGTTTGCATCTTAACAGCCTCTTATTAGTCTCATGTCTGACTGAGTCATATATCAGCTTGTTTGTTTCATACCTCTTAAAACTTCCCAGCCTCTTATTAGCCTCTGACCGGGTCATACATGTAAAGGAGTCTGACTGATCACTGAATGAAACATTAGACTTCAATACCCTTCAATACCTTTTTGCCCTACAAAAGAAACCTGTGCTCTCATCTCTTCACACATCGACGCCTCCACCTCCTTCCTCCACCGGCCTCTTCCACCACGTCGCACCTGCTCCACCTCGTCGGCCTCCTCTACCACGACAGCCTTGACAACGTCTTTCTCCACCGGCCTCCTCCATCGACGTCACACCTGCTCCACCTCGGCTCCACAGCCGCCACCGTCTCCTCCTCCACATCGCCACCGTCTCCTTTGCACCTCTACAACGCCGCCGCCTCATCTGCCTCCTTCACAGCGACGCCGTCGCCGCCAGCCTCCTCCTCCTCTGCTCCTCCACAGCGCCGCCGCCGGCCTCCTCCACACTGCCACCGTTCATCACGTTTGCAAACAGATATGTTGATTATTTCAATTTATTGTAGGTTTCATCAATTTTGAGGTTTTGTTTATTGAGAATTTTTAGCTTCATCAATTTTAGAATTAGAAATTTCGTAGGTTTTATGTTTGCAGCAGTTTTTAGGTTTTGAATTGTACAAAGTATAATTTGTGTTTATGATTATACTAGTCTAAGTACCCGTGTAATACACGGGTGGCTAAACAACAAAAAATTTATATTTTAATACGTAAATACTTTATTACAGGTTCGTTCGAATATTACAATAAATAATATCTTATAAAAATTAATTAACAATTACATTTCTTATTAGATTTTAAGAAATATGAATAATAATGTATGTCAGGGCCACTTAAGTTGGTATTTGTGTTTATTAATTTAATTTCTTGACTTGTAGGACTCCTTCAGATCCTCATGAGAAATTGCATAAGTGAAATAATGAAAATGGCATTTGTAGATTAACTAAATCAAGTGCCAAACGTTAATAGTATTTTTAATCCCCTATGTTAAACCCTAGATTACTGGTTAGATCTCAAAACCCTATATATTGATGCTCTCTAATCCACATGCTATAAACATATATGATCTATATGAAATATGATTCTGGAATTTAACCATTTCAACCCTAAATCACTGGACTTAACAAAAGCGCCTCATACAAACAGAGTAGTTCATTTTTTACTATTTAGTTCAATATCACAATGAAAATTTGCATGTTGCATTGGTTAATAAGAACTAATAATCAAGTTAATCTCGTGAAGTTCAATCATAACCATTAATCACATCACACACAGGCAAATAAAGAGAGAAATCACATAAGAGTCGCGAGCTTTGGCAAATCAGATCTGATTGGCAGACCAGGGGACAGATAGAAGTTGGTGAGACAGACAATGGTGATACAGTAATCAATGGCTTAGAATGAGTTATACTGGTGTTGTGATGGTGTGTGGAGATCATTATAGAGTAGCCATGAATTATGAAAAATGAAAAAGAGTAAAGTGTTCTGGCAAACAGTCACCAAATGAAGGGTTGACCAGCAAACACATATACACCATGTCTTCTGCAAGAAGAAAAACCCAACATTGTCCTTGGTAATTACAACTAAACAGAAGCTCAAATATGTGATCAATCATGAAAGAGTGTGGTATTAACCCTTATGCTGCCAAAAGTCCATTAAAAACTAATCCAAGCTAACCAAACCGACACCGTTAGCTAGATACAATACACCAGCATAGCAGTACAGCTGAAACATAAAGAAAAATGCAAACATTACACACCCAAACCTTCTAAGTCGAATTCCAGCCACCTATCCCATGTTAGGTCCGAGGCTTTGGCGTTGTTTTTTTTTCCACAGATAACCGAGGACCTTAATCTCTTCCATAATCCTCCCAAAATGTGCTTGCTTTTGCTGAAAATAATGTTGTTTCGCCAACGCCATATGCACCAAATAGAGAGAATCAAACACTTATGAGAAGCTTTAGTTAAATGTTTTAATTTTGTTATTAAAAAAATAGGAGTCAATTTTGACCCAGAAGAGGTTGATTTGGGTTAATATTTATTTCAAACAGATCAAATTTTAAGTTGAAAGTAGCCCAAATTGTATTCGTATTCGAACGATTTATTGAAAAATTTGGATTGCGTAAAAATAAATATTCAAAATCATATATAACACGTTATTTTTTTTTATTAAAAAGTATTTTAAGAAATTGACAAAAAATAAATGCATGTCAACCCAACCATCCAGGCAAGTTCGGTCCATTCTAAAAATTTAGAAAATTACATGGTTCGACCCGTTACCCAACCCACTCATCTTAACACCTAGTAATCATCATTTACAAAAGGAAATGAAATCTACACTACATATTGCCTTTCAACCATGCAAAGTTTGTTTTTAGGCCCAAATGTTCAATCCAGGTCTATGTGACAAAGTTTGTTTTTGGGCCCAAAAACCATTGTGCCAATATTACCTATCTACGATAATCTTCATTGGCTGATCTTTTTCATGGACATGATCTTGTGAGAAATATTCGTCATGGTGAATCAGGCCTATGAAGAAGAACAAAGTCAGTACAATCCATTAATAATAATCAAGCCATTTATAGTATTTATTAACCAATAAGTAATAAGCTGAACTTATTTATAAAAAAAAAGTATGACTAAACCAGGTTCGTTTACAAAAATATTAATATAACATCATTCTTCACCTTTTTTAGTTATTGTACTTTTTTTGTACATTTCCGTCATAAAAAATGCATTTGTCGAGTTTGGGATTTGGTCATTATTGGACTTCCTGTAAAGCTCTTGACCCATTAAGGTCATTGGTCATCCACAAAATACCCTGTGTAATGACTAAGTACTAACCCATTTAGGACAAACCCTTTCTATTATGTGTACATAAAAAATATATGACTAAAGCACGACAAAAGATACGTAATTTAGTATTTTATGAAAGAAAAAAATTCTACTGCAAACATAAACCTCATAATCAATCAATCAATCAGTAATCAATAAACGATAATATAATATTATAAATTATTGAAAAAATAAGTGGGTCAAAAACCATCCAAAGCGCACTCAAATGCATAAAGGCTCTTACATCACTTTATTTAAATGAGAAGAAATTTCATTGTGATAAACTAAGTTTCTCTAACATATTTAACACACTCGGCTTAATAAGTTTAAAAAAATTGAATAAAAGGAAGCTCTACAATTTGGATTAAAAAAAAAGTTGTAGGAAAGATGAAGCATATTATAGACTTACGCTTTAGTTGTTCCAAGAAGACCCTTGATTTGCATCCGTAAGTGTTTCACATAATCTAGAATTCATCAAGCATAGCAACGTTATCGCTTTGACTGAACTCTTTAATCTACATGATAACAATAAGTTAACAAAAAAGGCTTAATAATCTATAGGTATCATCCTTCTACCCACTAAAAAGACAACAAAATACATAAAGCCAGCCTTCATTCCACCTATTCAATAATCAAGCCTACAAAATCATAATCCCTATATGTGCTAGATTTATCTAATTAAAATTGTTATATGAAACCAATATCATTGTCTATTTTACTACATAAGTTATTGTATTAAAGCATTTAGTAGACTTGAGCTTAGATAATTGGCTTATGTCTCGAATATAGAACATTATCATCATCATCATTTATTTTGAATGATTAATTTAACCTACTATTAATTTGAGCTCAGGTCTTATATCATACTATTAGATTATGTCTCGAATAACATAATCAGCTTACGTCTCAATTCTCAAACCATCTGGCTTTCTTCTGGCTGAACCGAGAATGACGGATGTCATTTTGGGTCGTTTTCTTGCTATTGCAAGAGTTGGACTTCAGATTCACCTAGACATACTTTAAAGAAAATTGCCTCTAAAGAAAAGCCACAAGAAGTAAAGAAGTTAGTGAAAATGGATGTTAAACACACAAAAAGTTGTACTTACATGACAGTCAGAACAAAAAAAAAAGAAGAAAGAAAGCAAATAACATGCAAAAGCAACAACTCTAGCAGAACTGGCCACAATCTCTGCATAAGAAACCACACCAGGGCCAAGGAACACAAACTGTAACTGAGCCTTTGGATCCTAGGTGATAGTTTATCCGAATGAGCACATTATCTATTAGATTTGATCTAGCAAACCCCTGAAACCCAGCTGAATGGTCATAAAAAACCATACAAAACCCATAAATTTATGTGCTTTTAGAGTTAAGGAAACTAAAGAACCTGAAAGTGAAGCTTGAGCAAGAAAGTATCAACTTGTAGGTTAAATTCAGTTGCATCCCTAAGAAACACTACTAGAAAAAACACCTTTCTTAACATGCATTGCGTGTCATGAAAGGATCTTTATGACACACAAATGCGAGTCGTTGATTGAGGAGTCATAAAATTAACATGACATGCATTTGTGTGTCATGTTTTTATGACACACATTTAATGACACACATTTAATAACACGCACTAATGACACACATTTAATGACACTCATTTTATGACACATTTTAATGACACACATTCATGACACTTTTTAATGACACACGTTCATGACAATCATTTATGACACTTACCCATGACATTCATTTATGCGTGTCATACTTTTAATTGTTTTTTATAGAATTATTAATTTGCACTAGATACATGTATAATAACAAAAACAATAAATCTTTTTCATAAAACAAATACATATATATATATATATATATCAAAACAATTCATTACATAATCATTTATCAAGTATACTTGCAATAAATTAACGCTAACAAAAAAAATTGTTTGGCAATACGTGGTCAACACCTAAAATACGATTTGTCACTTAAAATAGATGTAACCGCATAAGTCGACCAATCTTCGTGAATGTCATCCATATCCGCAATCGAGTATTCCTTTACTCCTTTCCCAGCCTGAGAAAAAATTAAATAAAATAAATCTTAAAAATCAGAATTTAATTCTAATATATGAATTTAAGCATTTGTTTGGATATATAATACATATTTCTCTAATATACAGACTAAAATATGCCTAAACTTAAATTATCATTGTCAAGTATTTCAACTCCTTTGTAAGCTATCTTCTTCATGAACTCCATCACATAGTAGCCGCATTCAGTACATCATCCTGGCTGACGTGGACACTACACAATTAAAGATATCAAGAAATGTGAAACCATTGCGATTTAAGTTTATACTAAAGGGTTTCAATATTTACAGTATCATTCCAACCACAATTTAAATAAGGGATTAAGTGCTCACCCTGACGTTGATACAAATGAGTTTAACTTTTTGCGTGTCATAAGCACCCTTTAATCATCTTTACCTCCACAAACCTGAGAAAAAAAACTTAAAACAACATTTAAAGACATTGTTATTAATCAAAGAAAATCTTATAGCAAGAGCAACAAACACAACAAAGGATTTATTATTAGTTTATTAGTTAGTTAGCCACTAATAGAATATATAAAAAAGTCATTGATCTTGAGCAAAAATAGCCACTAAGTGTTTGGTTATTATTCTTTAAGTTGCAGTCGTTAAAGGCACATCCAGACACCATAATATAAAAAATATAACTCTAAAGAGAGGAGAATTACAATGCATCTTTCATAAAAAAAGGAATGCTTACCCATGCCTCCCTAGCATACACATTGATCTTAGGTGCTCCATAATTGCATTTCTAATACCTCTCAAGAGTCATTAGCAAGCTGCTCTTCATACACACAAAAGAAATTAATTATAATTATAATTATAATATTGAATAAAAGATTTAAAATTTAGTAAATTAGTGACGTAGCAAACTGTATAACATTGAATATAAGATCTAAAATTTAGTAAATTAGTGATGTAGCAAAGTGTATATGTGCATTGATATTAAAATTGTTTATACATGTACGGATTCTATAAATAGGTCATTTGCATTTGTTTATTTAAAACAGTTAGTTACATTTATAAATAACCAAATATATAGTTTGGATGCTCAAAACAGTTTCAAAAAGCCCCAGATGTAAAGAGGGTGCCCACTGTACCACAAATTAACAAATAGAATTAGTAAACTTAAAAGCAATAGATACTCCTATATCTTATCTTCATGTGCCACCTTGTGCCATGAAATATGGATCAATGGTACATAATTGTGATTACGGGCTATTGTACCTGAAAATCGAAAGAATTGCCCCACCATGTCCTTCTCCTCTGTCTTAATCCATTGCATATACTGACCTCGCTCATCAACTTCCCAGATATGCACATGTAGTATTGTTGGTCTACTTTCTTGGGTTTAGATATATCTAAAGTCCAAATTAAGATATATATGACTAATAAACAACAAGCCAAACACATGTTCTACATAGTTAAACCAAACCTATTGTTTTTTTTTTTTTTTCTAATTTGGGTCCTTCTAATTGACAAAAATCATCTTTTAATTAGTAAATATAACATCATCTTGTCATTAGCATTTGAAAAACAACGACAACAAACAATGAGCTAGATAAATCATTAAATGGGTAAATTTGAGTTCATATTTTATCTCTAAAAGGTAAACGAGTCAAACTAAAAAGTTTAGGCCAAATGGATTAAAGATCGTGGAATGCTAAGAGGTTTTTTTATCAATGAATTTGAATTTTTCAAAGCTAAATCATTAGACACCTTGAAAAAAGATGATTCATCTGTAGTTAACTAAACACTGCCAGATGATTTTCTGGTCTTCAATTGTCCACTTAATTTGGACTCATATTATCTAGTCTTCAATTTTCATATATAAAATTAATAGAAAACTAATAATGAATACAAAAACAGACCTTGGCCTATACTTGGAAAATTCAGCAAAATGAATCTGTGACGGCATGAGAACTCATATCATAAACCACGGCATGTTTATTATTGAGGAGAATAAAGAGCAACTGAAGGAGAGGAAGAGTTAGTACCTGAAGGTGTTTCGTCATCCACAAAATCAAAATCACACCGTCGATTTCATTTAGCGGGACCGAGATTCAAGTCACGCATTCACGGCGGCGTGTGACACCGACCCTTGGTGGTCCTCGATATTGTGAAGTCGACTGTAACCAGCCATGGACATCTCTCTAATCGATTTTGCATTTCACAATTTTGGTAGGGGAGAGGAATATATCTGGAGAAGTCGATTGGTCGTAAGAGGGAGCCAGGAGGAAATTGAAGTTCTTGGGAAATCTGGGGAAACTGATTTTTCAAGGAAGATGGGCGGGATATTTAGGTGGAAAATTGTATTTTTAGGTTTAAAATATTTGTTGAGTAAAATGTCAAAATGGCCCTTGAGTTAAAAAATAAACCTTTTATATTTAGGTTCCTAAGCTTTCCTTTTTATTGTTATTTTTATCCGATTGGCAAACTTAGTTAAAATTTTCTCTTAACTTTCCCTTTTTTCTCGTTTTATTCATTTAATTAAAATATATTATGACATAAAATGAAGATTATAGCCTTCATTTAAAAGAGTATTGAATTTAAATAACCCCAACTTTTACCAGTTGGCCAATAACACTCCTAACTTTGGATGTGTACGCCAGCGCTCCCAACTTTCAACTTATTGGCCGATAACACTCCCTAACAAATTAAACCCTAACCCAGTTAGTTTTTTTATGTGGCATTAGATGTGTTCCTTTTTGCTGATGTGGCATATGATGTGTCAGCTGACATGACATTTTTTGATGACGTGGCAGCTGATATGGCTTTTTTTTATGACGTGGCAGCTGACATAAGCTAACTGGGTTAGGGCTCAGTTAGTTAGGGAGTGTTTTCGGCCAATAAGTTGAAAGTTGAGAGTGTTGGAGTACAAATAGAAAGTTATGAGTGTTATCGGCCAATTGGTGAAAGTTTGGGTTATTTAAATCCAATATCCCTCATTTAAATGACGAAAATGTCAAAAGGGAGAGAAGTTAACAAAAAATTTTAAACCAATTTGCCAATTTAATAAAAATGGCAATAAAAATAAAAGCCAGCTGCGCTAGCCATTTACTTGCAAAATTGCTTAAGGGTAGCGCACTTAAGTGACATAATGGCAAAATTGTAATATTCCTTGTAATGTCTAAGGGGGTGTAAATAGAATTCGGACTTTAGCTTGTCATGACTTTTAACTTTTGAGAAATGAGCTCTTATAGGGTTAGTTAAGGTTGTAATGAATCAAGGCAGGTTGTAACGAGTTACAATGGCACATGCATTTCTTAGGGTTTTATTTAGATCTTAGGGTTTTATTTGGGCCGTAAAAGTCACGATGGCTGTTAATGGAGCAATATTGGCTATGATATGTCATGTTTGTTTTTAAAAGGGTTACAATGGGCTAAATGAAGCAATATTGGCCACGATTTTTGTAATTTACTCTTTTCTTTTTTTACTTTTGACTTTTCTTTATTATATAGATATTATTATAAATAATTCTATTTGTTATTTTGTAATATTTTCTTATGATAATCATTTTGATGATATTATGTTTTCCGCTTCGAACTTTGGTCGAACATGTCTAATATAATTGATATTTTTCTTTATTGTGAGGAACGAAAACAATATCGTTTGAACATATGTATCGATATCATATTAGCTTTTAAACTTCTTTGAAAATGGAGTTGTATTCGCAAAGTTCGTAGTAATTTATAGTATTTTTTTTAACTTGGTAAAGTAACGAGATTGTAAGAAAGTACCGCATCGCACGAAAAGTTGTTTTTCGCTAGGAAGCGCTGGTTTATTTTTAACTCTAGCTTTTATTAAAACTTGAACTTCAAAAAAGAGAGTGTCATAAAACTTTACATAGACATTTTAATAGTGTTGTTTTTATGACGCTAAAAAGATGACACACAAAAAGAGTGTCATAAATTTATTGAATTTTGTAAATCATGACATTTTTTTCTTGACATACGTTTTCGAATGTCATAAAATGAGTGTGTGTCATTGTTCGCGTGTCAAGATAGATCTTGTTTTTCTTTATGACGCTAAAAAGATGACACACAAAAAAGAGTGTCATTAATTTATTGAATTTTGTAAACCATGACATTTTTTTCTTGACACACGCTTTTGAATGTCATAAAATGAGTGCGTGTCATTGTTCGCGTGTCAAGATAGGTGCATTTTCTAGTAGTGAAAGCCACCAACAATGGAATCTGCATCTAGACATGTCTTGTTGAACTTCTACACATATTCATATTGGTGATTATATGTGAGGTTGTGATGTGTTTTTGCTGCACATGAGTGCTCCAAAGGTGGTAGATCCACTGTAAAAACATATTACAACATCAAAAATCATTAAAAAATTAAGAGAAAAAACCCTAACTTATGCGGTTTTTGAATCCGATCCAACCATGGTAGATTTAGCAATAAATAATAAAGATTAACAAAACAATAACTAAAATAAATTTAGCAACAAAATAATAAGATCAAAGTTTTTGAGATCTAAGAAATCTAAAATCATAATACCTGATTAACACTTAAAAGTAGAACGACAAAGGAATCGTTGTCGATTATATATCATTAATAAAATCGGAAACGATCCAAGCCGAATTAAAATTGTTGAATCTGTAACATCATTGATGAAATTGAAAGAAAAAATCAAATATATATTTGCTTAACAATTAAGAAACAAAGACAGTAGCAGACACTAAAATATATTAGACCATCAACATAAAAAACACATAAAAAAAATATATGACATCGATTCGGCTCAATATAGTTATAAAACATAAAACCTAGTAAAGCAAGTGTTAGTATTTATCATATGCTCACTAATACCCATTTCACCCTCAGCTGCAGTGAAGATAGAGAGTAAATATACACTATAAAAAATTAGGACTAAATAATAACAGAAAAAAAGCTCTTACAAACCTCCTCTTTGCAGCCTTCTTACAACCAAATGTACACCAATGACATTCATAAAAGTAGGAGGCAATGCACATGATATTTTTTAATAAAATCAAGCATCCCATATTAAAATTTGGAGTGGGATATGAAGTATAACTTACCGAAATTTATTCTTCATACAATATACATGCTTGGGTGAAAAACTCGTATGCTACAGGTTCAAGATCACAGTCATTGACAGCCTGTATCATGTAGAGCCAGAAGAGGTCAGAGAAAATATGAATATATTAAAAACTTTAATTCATAGACATACCTCAGCACATTCCAAATATAACCTCAATGCAAGCTTGGGTACCGGAACCATTGACAAAACCTTAATTGTCTGATACAATAAGCCAAAAAAAACATGCATGTTAGAATCATAATTTGACAATTCTAAAGAGCTTTGAAGTTTTAGTTCTCCGTTGCTCTTGGTTTTTAAAGTTGATGCTAGAAATTTCATTACATGAAAATGGTATTTCCTATGAAATTTAAATTCAATAATGGGTCTAAATGCAATCACAAAACTGAAAACCAATTGTTTCTAGTGAGAAGAAAACACACTTGATCTGATGCAGATGATACCATACCACAACCTCACCCATCGCAGCCTATCTCTTCGCCGTCATCCATTGCCGTCCTCGCATCCACCTGACCCACTGCATGCCCACAGAAAAGAAGTGTAATAATAGTAATCAATAACCTCCAGTTATAAAAAAAATTGAGGTTTCAAGGTTTAAAGCACCTAGGCCTTAAAAGTTTATACTTTTTGTGATAAAATGTTGGAAGTTTTTTCGTACTGAAATCTATAGAGCAACAAAAATTCATATTCACTATCAAGAAAATCTCAATAATGCCTCAAAAATATAGGATTTCCATAAACTGGTTTTAGAAATCAAGTTTGACAAAACAATATATACACTCAACGTATTTTAAGTACACATTCATTCTTTATACCCAAATTCAAAGGGTGATTGATATCAAGAAGAAACGACTTAGAAAAATATTATATCTTAAATTCTTTTACACATTTTCCATAATAAACACAAATCAAGAAACTCATAATTAAGAACCCTAAAGGCCAAACAACATCTCAAATGAAACAAACATATTATCAAACAACAATCAACGAATTGAATCAATTGATTCGATCAACGAACAGAAACATACCTACATGCCATTGAATGACAGAAACAAAAACTCACCAGCTTTATATGTAATACCAGTCAAGATCATAGGGAACATGTTTCTTAAAGGTACCAATATTCAATATATCAGTCCAGTCCATTCAGGAAGCTTCTCCATCTGTGGAACATACAATCATCAATAAAGTGTAAAAATTACTCGGTAGTAGATTTGAAAGTATTAGTCAATGTAATAAATATCTAAAACAACTTATTGTAACCCAACATTATTTCAATATCATGTGTATAAATGCCAAGCGAGTCAAAACAAACTATGAAATCATATTCACCACAAACTATCTGAAGCAATATCTCTGACCCGAATCTATATCTTCCATTTCATATTCATCAGCTACATATTAATACCAATTTTTATCAACATCTTCCATAACAGCCGGAAATCATCTGCCAAAAGAGGAGAAAAAAGAATATTAAGAATATTAAAGTCATACTTGCGAACTGCATTAATTTTGTTGGAAAGTCCGAAAATGGGATTTTTTATTAGGCAAATCGCAAACTGATTAAGTGTAAAAATAATCTATTTCTAACTAATTCAAACCGTTGAGTGAATTGAAAAGCAGGGTTGATGCTATACCACCTAACATATACAATACTTGCATAGATCATACAAAAAACATCAAACTAATCTAAATGTAAATAATTAATTATAAACAGCAACCCTAATCGCACCTTAATTGAAAAAGAAGAATCAAATAAAACATTAAGTATGGGTGGCTGTGTACTGAGAAACCATAATCGAACCCTAAATTAGTCAATCGCCTCAGGTTTTGTACACAGATCTATACGAAAAAAACATATGCGGTGTCTAAGAACATCAATAAACAGACAAATTACATCAATCAACTGGTAAAAATCTCATATCTCAAAGAATTAGCAGATCCGTTAACATCAACAACAACATACAAATCATACAGGTGGTGGTGGCGGCGTTGATTAAGCTCGTATGAAGATTTAGGGTTTTTTTCATCGGAAGATGCTGTGATTCTCTCATGTTTAGGGCTCAATCAATTTTGAAAGATGAAGCATATACAGAGGTTGTAGCCCGTGGAAAAACAAAACATGGGAAAGATTGAGGGTTTATAATTTGAATATAGAACTTGCAAGAGAAGGATTTCATAACTATGGAAAGATTGAAACTGATGTAGAGAATTTATGGGAGGCGGTATATGATTTGAAGGAGAATTGAGAGATGGCGCCTAAATTCCCAATTCTCTGGCCAAAGAGAATAGCCACATCAAAGTCAAATAGTCAACCCTTATTTTGCTTTAGCATAATAGATAGATTAAAAACCGAAAATTTACCTGGTTTTAAGTCCCGGTGAATTATTCCATGCGAGTGTAAACACTCCATTGCACGCGCAATATCAAGTGCAAACCCCATAGCAACATGTGTATCCAACCCGTTCGGCCTCATATTAACCAAGTATTTTCTTAAAGTTCCACCGGTAAGAAGCTCGGTTACTATGACCATCACAGGGTCCTTGCAGGCTCCAATAAACTGATATGAAAAAATATATATAATTGTTCAGTATATGTTATAAAAGTGTACAACATTATCCATTTTATGATCAAAAACCAACCTTTACTAAATTCTTGGGTTGCACTTTCGATAACATTGCTACTTCTTGCACGAAACGCCCTTCTGTCTTCGCTATCTCCTCAGGCGTATCGCCTTTATTCACAAGTTTAATGGCAACAATCTTGTTTTTATATCTGAATTAACGCAAACAATCAATAGAAACAATTATTTTTTTGTAACTGAGGAAAAGGAAATTGCCGCTCAAAACCTAATTCTCTGGCTAAAGACCTATGACACATCATGGTCAATTGGTCAAACCTATTTTGCTTTAATATAAAAGATATATATATATATATATATATATATATATATATGCTGAGTAACAAAAAAAAACACACCTGAGTCTTCTCCATTTATGAACAAATGAGAAGCATGACCCATTGACTGCACCTCTCTGGGAACTCGCCTGTAATTAAAAGTAGTTAAACATGATTGATATGAACCAATATTATAACTGCAAATAATAAAAGTAATAACAATTCAATCTTTCCAAATATTCCAACATACTTAAAAATAAAGAAAAATATACGGTTCCAAATAACGAAGCAAAATGGCCATTAAACTAATCAAGCAAAAGAAAGTTCGAGCTCTCCCCTTAGATCAACATGTATAAAAGTCGGCAAATCCATGAAAGAAATTTGAGGTGACCATTTCAACTTGAGGTGCACAATGTGTACCAGACCAACCAACCTGTATATACCTCACCAGTTTAACAAAAAAAAGTGATCATATTGTTGATTACATACCCGTTTAAGCGATTGTTAATACCATGTACTCTGAACAAAAAAGGCTAAAAAAGAGAGCTTACCAGACGATTGCTCAAAATTTTGATGATCTTTTCAGGTAGGTACTCCATCAACTTGGTCAACTCAGTAGAAAAATTGTAAAATATGGTTAAAAAGGAGCCATACATGTATCTTCTTAAATGAAACTTCCTATCAGTAAATTCTTAAAAGTTTTTTAAGAGAATGTTGGTACAACCTTGCAGGCATACTACTACCTAAAGGGTTAGAACTTAAGGGATAAATAATATATTCTGATATCTCTTTGAATTTACTCATTCTACATTAAAGTATATACATAATTCAACCAAAAAATCCATTATAAAAAACAATATTATCTTCAGACTTTAGTTAATTACATATTATAACAAAAACTCTCTAATATATACGTGCAATACAGCTTCTCAGTGCTGGTACAGAAGATACAAATTGTAATTTTAAATTTCTTTTAGAAGAAAAATGTTATTATTGTATTAAAAATGTTATTTTATTGTATTAAAAATGTTATTATTGTATTAAAAAGTCAAGTTTAATACCAATTCCTCACCATCGTACTCCCTTCACCTCTCCCAAACTCCTTTTTCTCTTGTTATATCCATATTTCAATTTCCCGTCCTGAAAGCATAAAACTACGAATTGGTTATGTGCCAAGAACCAAGAGAACAAAAGGTGGAGAATACTTAACTTCGGTTAGCCGTAAGAACTGTTGGGTGAAGAAAAAAACATACAAGGTGAAGTCTTTCTGGTTAAAACTTAAACAACGATTGTAATGCTAAAACTTACTTTAGAGTCTAAAGTGGATCAATCAATTCATCAACCGTATCGAATGTATCCCAAACAAATTCATAAAAATTAACTCTGCAATAGTTTGTGAGTTATTGATGAGGGCAAGTGCAAGCTATAATATGCTATAAGAAAAGTACAAACTCATTATCATACAACTGGTATATCGGAAAAAAAAAATACTTACAACTCGAGCGGAGACAGGTTGCGGCGGTGCCGCTGTGATGCTATTGTCAAAACCCTAACAAAGGACAAATATGAATGGGAAAAAATTTATTTAGAAACAATTGAAAAGTAAGAGATCTAATAGCACACGAATACAAAATGAGAGACGAAGTGTTTTCCAATGGCGCCGCCAAGAACAAAATAGAGGATGAATCCAACCGGAATGGTGGCGGTGTAGTATAGGAGCAACCAAGGCTCCGACATCGAAACTCCAATCGCCGTTGGAGTTAATTTGCAAGAAAACAGATAAAGATTCAAAAGAATTGCAAATTTACATACCCATTCTAAGTTTCAGATAAACATAGAAGCTTTGAAATAATAATGATTTCTTTTAGAAAGTGAGGTAAACCACATATAATGTTAAAGAAATTTGATGGGTTTCAAAATCGCTATTGAATGTTATTTATTCTCACAATTCAGAAAATAATGATTATACCTGTTTCCCTCATTCATTGTATTTGATAGCAAACAGTTCTTTCATCTTCTTATATATAAACAGGCTTGCTACTATAAAATTCCCGGCTGGCTTGTATTGCTCTTCCATTGCATATAGAAAACCTTGATCTCAACATCAATAACCAAAAATAACATAACCCTAATTGGCAATTAACCAAACAAAAACAATCAATATACACATTGAGTAGGTTGATTTAATTTCAAAAAGAATAAAGAAAACCCCCATGAAATAACTACTCTGTTTTCATTTGAAATATATACAATCCATACATGAAATCCTAAAACCAAACATGAATATAACATATAACCTAAATCTAATTAAAAACGTATCAAATCGATACACACCAAGACAACCTTTCTCATCGTAACAGTAACTACAAAAGGGCACTATCAATTAAGGATCAATTAGTCATAATAGTTGCTAACAAAACATGATAAGGTACCTAAAAGAGAGTGCACCCTTGTTTTACAAACTGCTTATGACATATGCAAAAAATATTCTTAAATGCATTTTCAACCATCCTCCCTCTTTGGCATATTAATGGTTGGTACTACGATTTGTTTCTTTGATGAAACGCTGCAGGCTGAAGCGGCATTCAAAACTGTATTCTATGTATAAAGCAACATGTTTTTCATCTCAAGAATACATACTTTTCTCAAACCATTTTACATTTTTCCAATTTGCTGTATGACCTAATCCACCATTTTGAACTGATGCTGCGAATGAAATCCGTCACTACCCTGAAACTGCGTTAATATAAACATGAAAATTAACCAAGAACGTTTACTTTTGGAAACACAAATAGAATTAGATGGTGACATTTTCCGCGTTGTTGCTGATGTTGCAGCTACACCTTCTCCTGGGTCAGCTTCATCCTCACCTGCGTCTCCTGCTGCTTCTTAACTTGTTCCAAATGTTATTATCTCTAGGCTCGTTATATGTTCACAATAAAAAAAAAACACCAGCAAAGCAAACATGAGGTAATAGTTGCAAAGAACTAAATAAGGGAAAGCCTAAAAAATGATTAACCAAAGTAGGAAACTATAACTGAAAAACTGATAAGCATGAAAAACAAATGGTCCAATTTAAACTTTTTAATAACCAATAATTTTGGTTCAGTTCAGTTACAAACATCCACAAAACTGAACTAACGAAATCATTTTTCAACTCCTTCAATACCAAAAACTTCAGCAACTTCAATACCATTTTTGACACTTAATACGTGTGTTTCATGTGAGTTTTTGGTTCAAAATTTACTAAGCAACAGGGGAAAAACAACTGACAATACATATAGGGGTCTAAACATTAAAATCATCAAAACAACTTTAACATTCATCATCCAAAACAACAAAATTTAACCTGCTTCAAGGAAATAGGAATCGTTAACCTCCCACATTCTTCCAGAGTCTTAACAATCTTTAAACTTAACCTTAAAATCGTAGAAGCATATAATTTTACATCACCTTGAATCGGCTTCAAACATCTATATAATAAAAGAAAACACCCATAAATAAATTATACCTTGAAGAAGATATAATCAGCATCAACAATAAAGTTATAAAGAATCAAATAACTACTCTGTTTTCATTTGAAATATATACAATCCATACATGAAATCCTAAAACCAAACATGAATATAACATATAACCTAAATCTAATTAAAAACGTATCAAATCGATACACACCAAGACAACCTTTCTCATCGTAACAGGAAACACCACTGAAAATAATTTAAAGCAAACAATCAACAACAATACAGATTCAATCGAATCTTCACTTACATGATGATGATTGTTGATGTTCGCTTCTTGATTCAACCTACTGATGATTTCAACCGCTAAACCTAAACAACCCGCATCCTATTCATCAAAATATGATGATTAAAAACCACCACCTCTGTAATCACCATTAAGGCTTCCACTGTATCAACCTTCTTCATCATAACCACCACCATATGCACGTCTCACCACCATGTAACTGAGCCTTCGACGAAACACATGTACTTAAGATTAGTGACGATAGTTTTTGGTTGACAAAAGAGAGATGGAAGGACATTCTGAATAAACCCCCAAATCACTACTCAATCTGCAAAACCCTAGATGCCTTCTGTTTTGCAATAAATAGTGAAATTACCTACCATTTAGCCATCGATTTGAAAATACGATGATATGATACGAAATTAAATAGATTCATTAACTGAAGAACACAAAAAATTGAAAGATCGCTAACCTGATTGTTTTATGAATAAGAACGACAGAGATTAGGATCGTAGATGATGAAGGAACACGATTAGGGTTTTAAGAAGAAAGCGTACTCTAAAAGAGAACGGCTGAAAGAGGAAGAAAACTATTAGCGTGAAAGAAAAAGAGGAGAAAGATATTGCCGCTCAATTCTCAATTTCCTGGCTTCTCATTAAAAGGTCAAATGGTCAAAGTTATTTTGCTTTAGTATAATAGATAGATTGGTATGATTCGTATTAAGCAACAATTTTGAGGTTTTGAATTCTATTATGTTTTGTATTTTTTAAGCTATAGAGCACTAAACAAGCAGATATATTTCATTAAGCACAAAGTAGTTCAAAGGGGTAAAAATGTCATTTTACACGGTCATTCAGAGGTGCAACCAAACAGCACTTTACTGATTCAGCACTTACTGGTTCAGAGGCTCTTACCCTTTCAGACCTCTTATTCATTCAGCACTTATTGGTTCAGATGTTGCCAAACAGCCCCAAAGTTGGAAATTGGGTCTCCCCACTAGTCTAGTTCCCCGGTTACAAATGAAACATTACCATAAATGAAAAGTTTCAAAGTTATGTATAGTAACCGATAGTTGTTTTAAATAAAATGAAATATCTCACTTGTGAAACAGATTTATTCACACGTGAAGTTGGAAAACACAAAATAATAATGCTTTTGAAACAGTTATTATCTGATATAACTTATAATAAAAGAATTCAAATAATAAAACAGTTATTATCTGATATAACTTATAATAAAATAATTCAAATAATAACACATGACATTCTCTTCTTCAAAATCATAAATTTTATTTATAATTATTTAATAAATTTCTTTTAATATTAATATTAATAACTAATATATAGATATCATTTATTTTCATCCTTATCTTTATCTAAAATTAATAAATAACTTTAATTTTGCAATTTAGACCCTTTGTTTTTTTACTCTTAACCCAAAGTTTTGCATCTTCTGTAATTTAATCCTAACTCTTTTTTATTTTCAACTTTGGTCCACCATACTTATCATCTTTTCCAAGTTTTTCGTTTCGTTCTAAATTTTGTGAGTTAATGCACCGCAACGTGCGTGTGGGGTTCAACATTTTTTTCGTATATTTTTTCCCGTTTGACTGGCCCGTCACAACACATCTATTTTTCTCCGTTTAACAAGTTCGACCAACGCGCGAGTCCTGGATATACTTAGTTATTTTTTTCTATGTTTTACGTTTCAGTTTGATTTCTCTGCAACGAGCGTTCGTGATTCAAAGATTTTACGTCTGCTTTTCGCTCGGCGTTATTTTTTTCATTTTTATTTAATTTGTTTTTACGATCTTTTCTGGTGTTGGTGGTCGCTGACAGTGGTATAGCATTGGTACCACTTGACACAGTTTTACGACCATCGCTGCAACGCATGGGCTTAATACTAGTTTATTAATAATGGAGTGAATTGCAAATTTTGTCCTTTATCTATATATCACATTGCAGGCTGTGTCCTTTACCTTTAAAATTGACGAGTTTTGTACTTATTGTTTTAAAATCTTACACGGTACGTTCTTTTACCCTAACTCAGTTAAGTTTTTCTGTTAAGCTAAAACATGTGCAAGACACATGAGGGTATACTCGTCTTTTTACCCTATTAATTAAAAAAACATTTTAAAGAAAAAAATTAAAGAAGTATATATCAAGTCATCTCATTCTCTCTCTAAACAAATAACTAAGGTGCTGTTTGTTTTTTCTGCAGGAAAACCTCTTCTGCTGCAGGCCACATCTGCAGGCATCTGCAGGAGAAGAGGTGGACCAAATGTCTTCAGTCTGCAAGGAGAAGAGGGTTTGTTTTTTTTATATAAAACCTCTTCTTCTAGGTTTAGAACACACACCACACAGTACAATCTGCACCTCCACTCTCTCTCTACCCTCTCTCTACAATCTGCACCACCGCCATCATCATCATCACCACCGCCACCACTTCACCACCGCCATCATCACAACCACCATCACCACCTCCGCCTTCACACCTCCACCTCCACCGCCATCATCACAACCACCGAGCCTGCAACGAATCGAACAAAACGACCGTCAGCACCTCCGCCTTCACACCTGGCCGGAGATTGAACCGAATAAACTCAAACCCGTACCTGAACCGAGACTCGCTGAACATGAGGTCGACCGGAGTCGCTGAACTTTGATCGATTTGGGGTGTTTTGTTTGCCATCGATTTAGGGTTTCGTTTCCGATCGATTTAGGGTTTCGTTTCCGATCGATTTAGTGGTGTCGGAGCAGGGGTGGAGGTGATGATGATGATGATGGTGGCGGAGCAGGGGTGGTGATGATGATGATGGTGGCGGAGCAGGGGTGGAGGTGGTGCCAAGAAGAGGTAAACCTCTGCTTGGAGAAACTTACCTCTCATCTCTTCCCCAAGAAGAGGTTGGGGAGAGGTAAAAAGCACTTCTCGAAAAAAAAACAAACACTCTTCTGAGGCTAAACCTCTTCCCGCGTCTGCACGGTGCAGACAGAAGAGGCCAGGAAGCTCTTTTTGAAAAAAAACAAACACCACCTAAGACTCTTCTTCTCTCTACTTCATCTCTCTCTCTCTGTACAACCACCACAACCATTCTTCCACCACCACCACAACAGCCCTCCTCTACACTACAACGCCCCCACAACCAACACCAGCCACCATCTGCGCCACCGCAACTTGTTTCCACAACCACCACCGCTATTAGCGCTACCGTCATCATCAACCACCATTAGCACCACCGTCATCGTCAACCATCATCTGCGCCAAGGTCGTCATATTCAACATACCCAGTTTCATTTTTCGAAGTTGAGTCGTCGTTGAGGAGTTCTAGATAGGTTGATTTGGGTTCAAGAATTGGGGGTTTTTCAGTGGAATTAGAATTGGAGTGGGGGGTTTAAGGATCTGGAAGTGGGTTGCATGGATCTGGTGTTGTGTAAATGGATAAATAGGGATCGAGAGAGAGTTTGTATAAATGGATAAATGGGGTTGATGTTGCCATTTTGGGTGTGGAGTGACAAGTTGTGTTCTTTAGTTTAGATATATAATATATGTACAGAAAATGCATAGTAATTTTGAAATTTAAGAATTAGGATTTTTATTGATTTATAAAAAAAAGTTTGGTGTTGATTTTGTGATGCTGGCAAAAGACGGTTGAAAATGTTGATTTTGTGATTATGATGGTTGTGGAGGTGGTGGTTGGTGGGGATGGGTGGCAGTGGTGGTTGATGGTGGCGGTGAAGGGCCGATGAGAGAGAGAGAGAGAGGGGGGTAGAAAGAGAGAGGTGGAGAGAGAGGTTTGTGCGTAATATTATATTAGTTTTTTAAATTTAATTTTGTTTTGTTTATTAATGTATTTTTAACTAAATAGGTTAAAAAGACTAAAATACCCTTTTGTTACCTGATTTAACAGAAAAAATTAACTCGGTTAAGGCTAAAGGACATACAGTGAAAGATTTTAAAACAATAAGTACAAAACTCGTCAATTTTAAAGACAAAAGACACAACCTGTAATGTGATATATATAAACGACAAAATTTGTAATTCACTCCTAATAATGAGAAAGAACAAAATAAGTAGCTTTTCTAGAAGATAAAAGACTGATATTTAATTCATTGAAATAATAAAATAACATTACTTTTGCATACACATCCCCGTTACATTCCACCCACCCCACCCACTGGGATAAACAAACAATACTCAAAACCTATTTTCTGCGCTGCTTCGAAGAAATCAACAATCAAGTATGAGAATTTTGAATATAAATTTTGTTTCTTGAACGAGTGTGTACAATGAGCGACGTAAGTGTTGCCTGAAAATCAGTAACAGTTGCCACTTGGAGTCAGCCAAACTTCTTCCTCTTATGGTAGCAGTAGCCTGTAGCAGAAGAGCTCAGATGCATCAGATCAGGAGTTTCCCTTCATATGGTAATCAGATCTACAAATTAATTTAGCTTTAGATATTTCCTCAATTTGTCTCGAGTAACATGGTGTATGGTGTGATGGTAAAGTGTTGGCTAAATGCTAAAAATAATATATGGTTAATGGTTAATAAGAGTATTCCATCAATTTTAAATGGGTTTCCTATTTTACCCCTGATGAGTTAAATTAACACAGTTAGTTTAGAATTAATCTCATCCGTGCAATTTAATTAGATTCTGGGTGGAGATATGTCTCTTGTTGTAGTAGTTTTATTACTCTAGTACAATTTTGTTGTAGTTTTATTACTCTAGTACAATTCTGGGTGGAGATATGTCTCTTGTTGTAGTAGTTTTAAATATAACATAATAATTATATTTAATCTTACACTACAATTTTGTTGAATAATGTAATTATCATAATTACAAAAATGACAGCTCACCTTATTCTTCACTTTGTATGCTTTTGCACGCTAAGTCATAGTAATGTCAACACACTTAACACTTTTCATAGTGGGCTGAGAATATAAGTAATGTCAACAGGACATAATTATGTTTTCATAGTGTGTTGCTGTTACATAATTGTTACATTAGTGACTCCATACTTATTCATATCTCAACAGCAGAAAGGACATGCTCAAATCCAATGGAGTTGGAAACAACTGAAACAGATGATGTAATGGTTGAAATCGCCGATAATCAACCGGTCAATAACAACAATATGACTGTGATCCGGGAGTGGGATGACTGCGTTAGAGGCAAGGAGAACACGTTCAAATATTACAAACGCCATCGACGCATCCAAAAAGTACCACCATTACTCTTAGAAGGCGAGAGAGGTAGTAGAAACCGCGAGTACTATGAGCCTGCAGTGGTTTCACTTGGCCCGTACCATTATAAAGAAGCCCGCCTTGCTGCAGCCGAGGAGTACAAACTCATAACACTAGAAGAGTATGGTTTGAGCACCAGAAAAACCATTGAATCGTTATACAACAGGGTGTTTGAGGTGGTACATGATGCGAGAAAGTGTTATATCGATGGTTCTACTGATGGTTATAACGATGAGGAGTTCAGTCAAATGATGCTGCGTGATGGTTGCTTTGTTTTGTTCTTTATTGAATGCATATCTACTGGAAATAATATGGTGTTGTTAAATAACGAGTATCTGGGCGCTTTAGGTTTTGCAAACGTGGTGCGTGATCTTTTCTTGTTGGAGAATCAGATCCCGTTTGTGGTACTCGAAGTTTTGTTAACGTTGAAGTTCCCCGACGATAAAGGGGAAGATATTCTAAACGGATTCTTTAACTACTTAAATTTCGGCGAGGTCGTCATTAGGGATGAAAGGGTGTTTGGAAACAAGATCAAACCCCTTCATCTACTCGAGCTTTACAGGTCGTATTTCATCTCGCTTCCTGCTTCGCTTGCTCTCGGTTCAACTAAAACGTCGAGTGGTTCGACTAATATGTCGAGCAATATGTCGAGCATGGGGCGAAGACGGAGTAAAAAGAAGGACTCAGTTGAAGACTATAACTACATTAAACGAAATCGGTCGTTTGCTTCGGTGACGGAACTCAAAGCTAAAGGGATTTTCTTGAAATGTGCCCATGATGAGTCTAAGAATGAGGGCATTAAGTTCTACTCTCATTATTGTTACGGTGAGCTTGTGCTTGTGCGTAGAGCGGTGTCCTCGAATACAAAAGCTATATACTTGAACATGATCGCGTACGAGATGTGCCCGCATAACCCAAACGACCTTCGAATTTCAACTTACCTTCGAGTAATGAAATCGTTAATTATTCACTCTGATGACGTGAAGGAGTTGCGAAACAATGGTGTATTGCTTCATAGTCTTGGTCGCGACGAAGATGTTGTTAAGATGTACGACGAGATTGAAGCACCAGCAGTTAATCTTTACATGTTTCATCAGCTCCGGAGACAGATCGAGAAGCACTGCCATAACAGGTACAAGACGTGGGTGGCGGAGCTGATAACTGTCTACTTTAGTAGTCCGTGGAAGACGGTGGCTGTGTTGGTGGCTACCGCTATCCTGTTCAGTAGTTTTCTGCAGACTTACTTCACAATCAAGCCAGTTCCCGATGAGTCGAGTGAGGATATTGTGAAGCTTCTTAGACAATGCATACGCCTTAAGCATTTGCAAACACATGATTGATTTGGAATACGTTATCAGTATGTAATATGATGAATAAAATAGCTGTTCCAGCATATATATATATATATATATGTGTGTGTGTGTGCAAACCCTGATCTAACTTTGTGGTTTTAGTGTGATGTTATCTTTCTTTTTTGTTATTTTGTATTTTTAACTGAATGTTTCTCAAAGGTAGGCAAATACAACTGATTTGGCTGTTACAGTATGGCATCAAACAGTTGTATGATAAGAAGATGGTGACAAGATTTTGGCAAAGATCGACTCTTTTCCCATATGTGACAAACGTTTTTTATTTGAACAACACGAGTTTTGTAGCATCAATCCGACCTTAGCTCAGTTGGTAGAGCGGAGGACTGTAGTAGGCACAACCTAACAGCCAATCCTTAGGTCGCTGGTTCGAATCCGGCAGGTCGGAACATTTTTTTCAACGACTCCCAGCAAAGATGGGTTTTGAATCATACTTCGTGTAAAAAAAAATAAAAAATATCTAATTTTTTTTAAAGAAAATCAAAAAATTTAAAAAAATGAACATAATCAAAAAATTTGAAAAAATCAATAAAAATTTAAAAAATATTTTTTTTTGACATTTTTTAATTTTAATTTTTTTGATTTTTAAAAATTTTTGATTTCTTAAATTTTTAATTTTTTTTTAATTTTTTAAGTTTTTTGATTTTTTTATTATTTTTTTATTCTTAGTCTATTATGATTGGAACTCATCTTGACTCAAACTCATCCTAACTTTGTTTTTAATAAACTCATCTTAACCCATGACCCAAACTTGCCCAACTCACCCCTTTTGCCACCCCTATTAGGGGTGTTCAGAATTCGTTTCGAATTCGAAAAATTCGAAATTCGTTTAAATTCGATTCGATTATCAAGAATTCGTTTCGATTATAAGAATTCGAATTCGATTCAATTCGTATCAAGTAAATCGAATACGAATTTATATTTTCAAATTCGATTCGAAATTCGAATAAAAATTATACATTTTTATTTATTATTTTTATATATAATACATATATAATTTTTATTAGGCTATACTATAAATTATTTTCAAAATTTATACCAAGTATTAAAATTACTCATTACCAAACCCACTACATGGCCCATAACTAAAACCTAACTAACAAATCTATCAATAGATTTCTAACCCTAAAAATATTAACTTGTAATGTAAACTGGTTATTCCCAACTTCTCGTTTTGAATTTTAGACTTATAGTATTTTATTTTGAACTTTTTAATGTGATATCGTGCTTTATGACTGTTTTAAAATTTATGTTTCATTTTGATAGTTATTTACATGTTTTTACAGAATCTGAATCAAATCGAATTTATTCGAATTCGATTCGAATTCGAATTTTTAATCGAATACGAATCGAATACGAAATAGGTTTTTTATTCGAATACGAATCGAATTCGGTAAGTTTTAATCGAATTCGAATCGAATACGAATTCAAGGGAAAATAAAAATTATTCGAATAATTCGATTCGAATAATTCAAAAATTCGATATTCGATTCGATGAACACCCCTAACCCCTATTTAGAATTATTGGAGCAAGAGAGTAGGACCAAACGTTACCATTAAAAATTAAGGTAATAAATACTTATGTTCACATGTTATGAGAATAGAATAGAATAGAATAGAATGTCTTGGGTTTATACAGTGAAAAATAAGTATGGAAGCTTTGAAAACTTAAAGCTGTCAAAGCAAAAGTTGAAACATAATCAGGGTAGAAAATAGTTTCATTAGAATTTAAGCAATCATTTCTGGGGTGAAGCCATTGCAACAACAAATTACTAGTTGAATTTATCACCTCAGAATCTTTGGCTTTCTTGCCTACAGTTTAAAGCATAAACAACATAGAAAAAAAAAAGTTGGATCCAAAATCTAGCAAGTGTGTGTTTATAGACTATATGATTCTGTCAAGAAGAGTATTGCCATGAGCTGTGATGTAATTTTTGACGAATAAACTAGGTGGAAGTATAATGCAAATGATGAAAATTGGTTACCGGCTAAACTCATTCAAACACATGAACTTACCAACCAACCGTCCAATCCTTAACTAAACTAACTAGGGTGTACATGGCATGATCAGATGGCGTACCCTAAACCGTCTGTCAATCACACCAAAAACGTATACAAACCACAAAGACTATAATAATTACACGTTAAATGCTTTAACATAACTATCATTCAACTAAGTTATATTGCAACTGGTTAACTCGATTTTTGATATAATTATTCAAATGGTTACATAGATTTATTAACTTTAGACACAAACATATTAAACGGCTCAAAGGGGAAGTCTGCTGCACATCTAGATAGAGTCTCTTACACAATCCAAAATTTTAACAATTAAAACAAGCAAAGAATATGACATAAAAATAAATACGAACCCAATTGTCACACGGTATCTGTGTGCCACATAAAAATACTAAACACAAAGAATTAAACATTAACAGTTAACGCACTCAAACTGGCCTACTATCCATAATCGAGTTTTTTTTTTTGTTCTCAAATGGGTGTAAATACAAAAAATATTTACATATATGGGTACTTTGAAATGTATCTACATATATGGGTACTTTTCTCTCTCCTCTTTATTTCTACTTAATTTATATTTTTCTTTTTAGTTTTCTTTTTTCAACCAAAAATATTCAAACTCATATCTTTGCTGAATTTTGTGCTCTCCAATTTTTTTCTTGATTGAAAAAATAAAAGTACAGATTAGTTTGAATAAATAGAGGAGAGAAAAGTACCCATCTAAGTAAATACTTTTCAAATTATGGTAAATATTTTTTTATCTACGTCCATTTCGAAGGAAAAAAAAACCTCATCCATGGCTCCTCTTTGTATATCCACTAAACACACCGACTTTCTTTATGGGCCGTCCAGCTACTAGACCCAATGTTCAGCAGCCTATTAATCCTTTTAGTCTTCCTTTCATTCTCGTTCTGTATGACCCAGCCCATGATCTCCAATTTAGCCCAGTTATTTTCAATTCTTGTTTTTTCACAAACAGCCCATTGCTCATCATTTTTCTGAAGTTGAGCGCAATAGTGAAATTTCACCACGTGTTGTGGGAATTCGGTCAGTATCGGTTCGATTTATTACGGTACCGGCACTCGTTATAGTATCCTAAAGATGAAATCCAAAAAATAAAGTCATGCCATGCGCAAAAGATATCAAAATGTGTTTGACATCGATCGGAAACCATAAAAGTGTTTAGACATAATCATGTGGTACATATATTTTTGGGGTTGTATCAGTCGGATTTGTCATGGTACCATACATAAATTAGTACAAAACAACTTTTACTAGACACTAGTTTTAAGTGTTCCATGGTGTATTTTTATTTTTGACAAAATGAGATTGTAATGATAAATTGGAATAAAGCATCATTAAAAAGCAAATTAAAGAAATAGAATCAATGCCAAATTAGTGACCACCTCCCTTAACCTCTCTTCACATCACATCTCCATTTCAAGCAAGCCATATATGTCTTCAATGGCACCAGAAAGGTACCTCTCTCTGACATATATAACAGTATAACACATACAAACATAACACGAGCACATGTTTATTAGCTAACTGTCCAAACTGCAGGCAGTTATAACTATATACCTTCTGTTTTTCAATCAAGCTGTACCACACAGCGTAGCTGTGCGCGCTCAGGGTTGGGCTTGAGGGACACTTCGAGTCTTCGGTAGAATCAAAATATGGTGTGAAAAGAACAAACTATATCAGGATATGCTAATAAAATAGCGGGCATAGTTCAAAGTAGTTAATAGTGGGCTAAGAATTTAAGTAGGGGCCTAAAGTAATGTAGGAAGGGCATCTTGTTTGCTTTATTTTTATGTGTGTACTTATTCATATTTCGACAGCAGAAAGACATGCTCAAACACAATGGAGATGGAGATGACTGAAACCGAGGATGTAATGGTTGAAATCCCCGATAATCAACTGATCAATAACAACAATATTGATGTGATCGGGGAGTGGGTTGGCTGCATTAGAGGGAAGGAGACCACCAGAGATTACAAACGTCAACGGCACATCCAAAAAGTACCACCGTTACTCTTAGAAAGTGAGAAAGGTCGTAGAAACCGTGAGTACTACAAGCCTGCAGTGGTTTCACTTGGCCCGTACCACTATAAACAAACCCGCCTTGCTGAAGCTGAGGAGTACAAACTCATAACACTAGAAGAGTATCGTTTGAGCACTGGAGAAACAATGAGTTCATTATATGACAAGGTGTCTGAGGTTGTACATGATGCGAGAAAGTGCTATATTGATGGTTCTACTGATGCTTATAACGACGAGGAGTTCAATCTAATGATGTTACGTGATGGTTGCTTTGTTTTGTTCTTTATTGAATGCATATCTTGCGAAAACAACAAGTTAATGCTATATAATGAGTATTTGGGCGCATTAGGATTTGCGAACGTTGCACGTGATATTTTCTTGCTTGAGAACCAGATCCCATTTGTAGTACTTGAAGTTTTGTTAAAGTTGAAGTTCCCGGACGATAAAGGCGAAGATATTCTAAACGGTTTCTTTAACTACTTAAACTATGGTGAGGTGGTCATTAGGGATGAAAAGGTGCTCGGAAACAAGCAACCCCTTCATCTTCTCGAGCTTTACAGGTCGTATTTCATCTCACTTTCGGCTTCTCTTGCTCTTGGTTTGCCTAAGACATCGATCATGGGGCGAAGACGGAGTAAAGAGAAGGATGCAGCTGAAGATTATAATTATGTTAAACGAAATCGTTCGTTTGCTTCAGTAACAGAACTCAATGCTAAAGGAATATTCTTGAAATGCGCCCACGATGAGTCTAAGAACGAAGGCATTAAGTTCGACTCTCGTTTTTGCTACGGTGAGCTTGTGCTTGTGCGTAGAGTGGTGTCCCCAAATACAAAATCCATATACTTGAACATGATCGCGTATGAGATGTGTCCGCATAACCCAAATGACTTTCGTATATCGACTTACCTTCGAGTAATGAAATCATTGGTTATTCAACGCGACGATGTGAAGGAGTTGCGGAATAATGGTATACTGATTCATAGTCTTGGTCGCGATGAAGATGTGGTGAAGATGTATGATGAGATTGAAGCACCTGCGGTTAATCTTTACATGTTTCATCAGCTTCGACGAAAGATCGAGACGCACTGCAATAGCATGTATAAGACATGGGTGGCGGAGCTAATTACCGTGTACTTTAGTAGTCCATGGAAGATAGTGGCTTTGTTGGTGGCTACTGCTATTCTGTTTAGTAGTTTTCTTCAGACTTACTTCACCATCAGGCCACTTCCTGATGACTCCAATGAGAATATTGTGAAGCTTCTTAGACAAAGCATACACTTTAAGCCCCCACCAACACCTGCATGATTTGAAGAACGCTTTTATTATATACACGCCTTCCACTATAAGCAACAACCACCTCAAGTCAGCGATCTATATTTAACACTGCCAGAATTAAGGAACAACTGTAGTTAATTGGATGTTGAAATGCATACAGATCTCAAGCAGTTTTCGAATGAAGTTGATGGATTGTTTTAGTTTGGATATCTTTTCTGTTATTATTATAACTAGTTTTGTATCTGTCCGGTGTCTGGTGATGATCGGGTACTTTACCATAATATTATGAAAAAGATATCTTTTTTTTGAATCATATTCAAAATGAAAAAAATGTCTGATAAAAGTTTAGCTGTTTAACAACAAAAAGTGAGTTCTAACAGTAAAGCAACCACAAAGTGATAAAAAATATTATTCATAAAGAACTAAGTATGGGATTGTGTGTTTTTGTTGAAAGGGAAAGGGTAGCCAAAATTCATGCATGGTAGATGCGACGAAATAGGTGGGTTAGACGTGTTGGGTTAAAACTTGCAAACTTTTGTATTGGTCGGATCCACAAACACTTTTTGTCTTTCCTTGAGGTTTACTAACAAGTAACTCTTTGAATATGATTACAATGATAATGCCCGCTTGACCCGTTCAACCCGTTTTCAATTTAGCTAATTAGTAATTACTAAAATCCGCCCATTTGACTGATTAGAAAGATATCAGAAGTGAAAGTGAGGGAATTTTAAAAGAAATAAAGAAATGTGAAAGTGTTCTCATTAGCTAAATAGTGATAAGACTTTGTAAACATAATTGCATGCCTAGCTGTTGGAAGGTGATCCGAGCTGCAATAAGCTACCATATTGAAAATTACTGCGTAACAAAACTGATTAGGCAAGATTTAAAATTAAAAATGGCATACCCATTGCGGTTCCACCTGATTTAAAATTATTTCATGAGAATACTTCCAACAAAAAAGTATCTTAACAGCTGCAATTTTAGAAATGAAAATAAACCGAGTTAACATTGCCACATCTGACTAAAAGTTGGTGCCAAACTCACCTTTCTTCTTCTTCTTCTTGCCACCACCTTTCTTTTTGGTCATTACAGGAAGCGATGACCATGCTTTGCTTTGCTTTGCTTTCAGGGTGGTCATCAACTGTTTATGGAATCCATGATATGAGACGTTATGCGGTCAGTTTCTTGTTGTCTACGAAACCATGAGTTAACTCAACTAAAACACAAAAACTAAATATAAAATAAGTAATCATCTTGCCATCCACTGTGCTGTGCTGGTGACAATATCAACTGCATTTCCTCAAACTTGACATCATCACACAGAATACAACTTTGTTCCCGTCAATCACAAATTGTTTCAAAAGATGGCTAAGAACGCCTTCCACAATTTTGTGGTCAGTATCTAAAATTAGTTTTGTATAAATTGTGGGTTAAGCAAAACAACACACACTTTGTGGGCATGAAAGTAAACCAAAACTTAAGCTACCTGAACCTACTTTAAGAATAATTCATGGAAGTAATCAACACTTATAACTATATATTTACATATTAAGTTCCAATCAATTATGCATCAACTTTATCCCTGAAGTGGCGAATATTTTCACTAAAAGCCTTCCGTATCCTTTGTTTGAACATTTTCATGTAATGCTTAGTTTTGGTCCACAACTGATTCGATTCGTTTAAGGAGACATTAGAGATAAAGTGATAAATCGGGGATATATATTAAACATAAACAGGGTCATATTGCAAATTAACAACATAAACTCTGTTTAGAATAAAAAGTTAGTTATTAGCCAATGTAATCTCAGTATAAATACAAACCTCAAACATGTATCGCATCTTACAGTACTATATTTTATTTCTAGGCAAAATATGAATAAATGAAGCCGATGCATCTTCTAAGTATTAAGAAGCTTCACAATATCCGCATTGGAGTCATCGATCAGGAAGTTGCTTGGCTGCAAAGTAAGTCTGTAGAAAACTAGTGAGTAGAATAGCAGTAGCCGCCAACAAAGCAACTGTATTCCATGGACTACTAAAGTAGTTGGTAATCAACTCCCCCGCCCACGTCTTGTACTTGGCATTGTGGTGCTTTTCAATCCCTCGCCAGAACTGATAAAACTTGGAATAGTTAACCGCCGGGACATCAATCTCATCGTACATCTTCACCACTTGTTCATCACAACCAACATAATTTAACAATATAAGCTTGTTTTTCAACTCCTTCACATCTTCATGTTGGATAATTAACGATTTCATTATCCGAATATAAGTGGAAACTCGAAAGTCATTTGGGTTATGCGTGCACATCTCATGCGCGATCATGTTCAAGTAAATAACTTTTGAATTTGAGGAAACCGCTCTTCTTGGAAGCTTGATTACACCATAGCAACGGTGTGAATGAAATGCAATTTTCTCATCGTATGCCGGTCTCAAGAAAATCCATTGTGATTTGAGTTCTGTTGCTGAAGCAAACCATCGATTTCGTTTTAAGTACTTATGATCTACATCTGAAACATTCTTTTTACTCTGCTTGCTGGAATTAGTTGGAAGCGATATGAAATAAGACCTGTAAAGCTCCAGAAGATGAAGGGGTTGCTTGTTTCCAAGCACCTTTTCATCCTTAGTGAACACCTGGCCATAGTTTAAGTAGTTAAAGAATCTGTTTAGAATATCTTCGCCTTTATCGTCGGGGAACCTCAACTTTAACAAAACTTCGAGCACCACAAACGGGATCTGGTTCTCCAGCAAGAAAATATCACGCGTTATGTTTGCAAACCCTATTGCGCCTAAATACTCGCTATTTAACAACAACATGTTGTTTGCATGAGATATGCATTCAATAAAGAACAAAACAAAGCAAGCATCGCGTAGCATCATTTGATTGAACTCCTCGTCGTTGTAAGCATCTGTAGAACCATCGATATAGCACTTTCTGGCGTCATGTATCACCTCAAATACCTTGTTGTATAACAAAGCAGTAGGTTTCCCGGTTCTCAAACCATACTCTTCTAGTGTTATGAGTTTGTACTCCTCGGCTTGAGCAAAGCGGATTCTTGACTTATAGTGGTATGGGCCAAGTGAAACCACTGCAGGCTCGTAGTACTCGCGGTTTCTACGACCTCTCTCACCTTCTAAGAGCAACAGTGGTACTTTTTCGATATGGCGTTGGCGGGTGTAGTTTGTACTGATCCCCATGCCCGTAAGGCAACGTTGCCACTCCTTGACCACCCCTAAATTGTTGTAGTTGATCACCGGTTGATCACGGGGGATTTCAACTATTACATGGTCAATTTGGGTTGTCTCCATCTCCAATTCACTGTCGAAATATACATGGACTGACAATAGTTGTATAATATGAAAACACTATTACTTAGATTTTGAATTTGAAATTTTGATATTCTGTTTTCAACCCTTTTTTTTTGTTTTATATCATGTGTTTTTTTAGTATGTAAAATACTGTTGTTCAAAGTTTCTAACTAACAAAAAAAGATTTATCAATGTTTCATGATCGATGAGTTTGTAAAATTATAACATGTTATATATTCTTTTTATAAAGTTGATACTCACCTAAGTTCCTATTATATATCCACGTAATCTTTTTCTTTCATTTTTTAATAAACCACGTAACTAAGAAATAAGACATGTAACTAAGATATTTAACCGATGCAACCAATTTCAATTTTCTTTTTAGAAAAAGTTTTTAATTATGTTCAAATATATCAAATAAATGGACTTTCATAAGGGACTTTTCTAAGAAAAAAGGGAATGTGTATTGGTGTTTATTTATATGGTATTTACCCTTTATAAATATACATATTCATTTAAACTAATACAATATGTTAAGACCCTTTATAAATATACATATTCATTTAAACTAATATAATACTAGTATTAAACACCCCCCGCGTTGCGGCGGGGGCGAGCACTAATGCCATACTACTGTCAGCGCCACCGACACTGAAGTTGCAGCGCGTTAATACGAAGAAATTAAACCGAAACGTAAAACACAGAATAAAATAACTAATTTAATCTAGGACTCATGCATTACAATGAACCCGCGTCTATTTTTTCCCGTTTGACATGTTCATCGTAATCTATATATAATATATATCATTGCCACTATACAAACCATAATGCATACATTACAACAACCATTGCATCAATAAGTTACAAATTATATTTATACAAGATTTTGACTAAATTAATTACATTATTATAAATGATAATAATTTACAAATAAAACAACACAACTTTGAATGGATCAAACCGATTGAATATGGTAAGATAATGAAACCATTATTTGATTAGGGTACAACCACTTAAACACAATTTACAACCATACATGCATACAAAACATATTGAATTTGGTAAGGTAATGAAAGTATTATTTGATTAAGGTACAACTTATTAAGCACAAATTACAACTAAACATACATACATGGTAAGGTAATGAAACTATTATTTGATTAAAGTACAACTACTTAAGCACAAATTACAACCAAAGATGCATACAAATGTTCCAAAATAATAGTATATAAATGTTAAGAAATAAACAACTACATAAGCGACCCCTTTACAGCTTTACTATTTATTATACAAGTTGAATAGGATGCAGGTAGTAGTATTTCCTATGTTTAAGATGGTGTTGGTTTCTTTTTTAATTTAAAAATATGTATAAATACTAGCTATGTGCATATATATATATATAGGCTAAAGATAAAAAGAAAACCACTTTTATTGAGAAAACCCGGGAAACTCAAAGCTCCCGACTTTTTTTTTTTGAAAAAAATACCACACGTAATATACATGTTTTTAAGAGTTTTGGGCAAAAAAAAATCGAAAAAGCGCCGAATAGATATTTAAAAGAACAAACAAACAAGTTTTGGTGTAACATATGTTACATTCGCTGAACATATGTTACACCAAAACTTGTTTATTTTTTTAAAAAATATCTACTCGGTGCTTTTTCGATTTTTTTTGCCAAAAACTCTTAAAAACATGTATACTACGTGTGGTAATTTTTTCAAAAAAAAAAGTCGGGAGCTTTGAGTTTCCCGGGTTTTCTCAATAAAAGTGGTTTTCTATATATCCTTACCCTAGATATATATATATATATATATATATATATATATATATATATATAAACTAGGTTAGAACCCCGTGTATTACACGGGTTGAATAAATGTAATTTTATATATTAAATAATAAAAATTATATCTTTATGAACCTTGTATATTGTACGGGTTAAATAAATGTAATTTTATATATCAAATAATAAAAAAAGTTATATTTTTTAAAATCATGTGTATTACACAGATTAAATAAATGTAATTTTGTATACTGATACTAAGAACGTCGTATCTTTAAAAAAACCTGTGTATAATCGGGTTGAATAAATCTACCAAATAATAAAAAATTACATCCTTAAAAACCCCGTATATTATACGTGTTGAATAGATATAAAAAAGAGTTATATCTTTAAAAACCATGTGTATTACACAGATTAAATAAATGTATTTTTATATATTAAATACTAAAAACGTCGTATCTTTAAAAAAACACGTGTATAGTCGGGTTGAAAAATCTACCAAATAATAAAAAATTATATCCTAAATAAATGTAATTTTGTATATTAAATACTAAAAACGTCGTATCTTTAAAAAAACCCGTGTATAGTCGGGTTGAAAAATCTACCAAATAATAAAAAAAAAATATATCCTTAAAAACCTCACGTTTTACTCAAGTTGAATAAACATAATTTTGTATACCAAATAATAAAAAAAAGTTATGTTTTTAAATAATTAGGATAACATTTAATATTAATTTATTATTTATATATTTAATATAAGATAAGTAGATAAGAGAGGTATTTGTTTTAAAAATATATTAAATTAACAATTTAGATTTGAGGATAATATTTTATTAAAGTATGATAAGATTTAATATTAATTTATTATTTATTTATTTATTTAGATAAATATAAATTTGAGGATACCTTTAATGAATGACATGTGTCCAAAAGTTAGTTTATTTTATTATAGTAGTTAGATGTGTGGGTGTAAAGAGAGATCAAAGAGACCGACCTTTCTGGTGCTATCCAAGACTTGCCTTCGATTGGTTGCTTGAAATCGAGAAATAATCATGTAAACAAAGCTAAAGGTAGGTGATGACTGTATAGTAGTAGAAGTGTGGGTTGCAAGCAAGTTTGGAGAATAAGTTAATTGCTTGCAAACTTTGATAAACAATCATGTAAACAAAGCATCGAATCTAGTCTTTTGCTTCAAAAGGTTTTATTTATTTTTTATTTTTTTTATATATTCCAAATACATCACTTCACTTAAGCGTACTAATACCAGATTCATGGTATTTGATAAATTTAAATATACTACGATTATTACTCGCGCTTCACGGCGGAGGCTTATGTAGGTTACTAATAGGAGTTGTGGCGTCTCGATTACGAGCACGGAGATGTAGATAAAAAAGCACTTTGCGACGGGGTATTAGGAAATAACTGAAAACTGACAGCGTTGTAAAAATGAACGTTAAGAAACACGAAAACGTATTAAAAAAAGAAGTAAAATAATATCATATTTGATCCGGCTAGCAAGGGCGTAGCTTTGTGGGGCCGACCCTCCGAACTTTTCACTCAGTAGTGGAGAGTATGTAGTTTTCGTATAAAAGTTTTTGGGTATATACGTTTTTGACCCCCCGGTTTTATAGAAATTTTTGGTATATACGTTAGGGGTGTGCATGGGTCGGTTTGGGTCGGTTTTGACCAAAAACCATAACTATAACCGCGATGTCGGTTATTGGATAACCATAACCATAACCGATTGGTTATGGTGGTTATGGTTATTCGGTTTTGATGGTTATAGCGGGTCGGTTATGGGTGGTTAACCGTGTATTTAGCCTAGCTAAAAATAGCTTAATTTTTTTTAACATGGAATAAATTGTTATTGCATATTTGTATATATTAGTATATTACATAGTATTAAAAAATAAATATAATCTATAATATTAATACCAATTATTATAGAATATCCAAAAAAAGTGATATGATACATTCCATAAATTCAAATAA
Organism: Helianthus tuberosus; assembly: GCA_030545235.1. Classification (NCBI taxonomy): domain Eukaryota; kingdom Viridiplantae; phylum Streptophyta; class Magnoliopsida; order Asterales; family Asteraceae; genus Helianthus; species Helianthus tuberosus. The sequence goes on from CM060383.1 coordinate 58,976,364, forward strand.
ACATTCAACAAAAACTACAAAATGATATGAAAAACCCATAAGTACTAAAAAGTTTCAGTTAAAAACATAAAATATTAAAAATATGGGGAAAAGTCTTAAATCCTAAAAAGATTTATTACATGTCGATTCGGTTCGATTCGGTTCAGTTATGGTGGGTATGGAAAAAATGATAACCATAACGGACCCGCTACTTTTGGTTTTCAAAAAAACCATTAAATAACCCACCGGTTTTTATTTGGTTCGGTTTTTTTCGGTTCGGTTTTGTCGGTTAATTCGGTTATGGTTCGATTAATTCGGTTTTTTTGCACACCCCTAATATACGTCTTCGACCCCCGGTCGAAAATCTCAAGCTTCACCACTGCCAGCTAGGTTTTGAATAAAATTTACGCAATATCCTAGATGGCGCATAAAGAGAAGCACATGAAGTTATAACAACTCAATTTTAAAAATTATATACAAACACGACGTAACGATATATTTCAAAACCTTGCAAAGTTACATTGTAAAAATGAGCGTCCATTTTAGTTTTATAATATATTATATATAGATGCATTTTATGTCTATAGCCGGTAGGTCAGAGGAGTTTTGGTGTCTAGAATGTATGTTTTGGTTTAGTTATGTTTATTTGGGTGTTGTGGACAAATGATTAGGATAACTGTTTACAGGTAAACAATTGGGCTTTCACTACTAGAAAATTGGGCAGTTGCAACCAAAATATGTGACGGGCAAGAAATGGTCACAAAACTAGCGACCAAATTGCGACTGAAATCAAATTTGTCTCAAAATCAGTGACCGCCAAAGATCCGATTGCAAAACGGTTGCAAATTTTGCAACCGCCTTTTTCCGGTCGCAAATAGGTCACAATTTTTATTATTTAAAACTAAAGTGCAAATCACGATCGCAAATTCGGTTGCAAAATTTGCGACCTTGTTTTTTCGGTCGCAAAAAAATAAATGAATAATAAAAAACAAAACTTAGAAATATAATTTGGTCGTAAATTTTACGATGGCTTTTCGGTCGCAAAAATATATGAATACTAACAAAAGATAACTATAAATATATAATACGATCGCAAATCAGTCACAAAATTTGCAACCAACTTTTTCGGTTGCAAGTTTTTTGACCGCTTTTTACGGAAAAAATGTGAAAAACGAAAAAAAAAAGATGCTTTAAATGCCTAACGAAAATGTGATTATTTAAGGTTACTAACGGTCAATAAGAAAATTGAAATAAAGAGACCGTTGCTTCCGGACATCGCAAGTCGCCCAGCTGCCCTAATTGTCTCCCGCCAACCACCCTCGAGTTGTTGCACTTCCATTATGCCCTTGCTTGTTTTGACGACCGCACACTGGAACCTGTTTTTTCGATTTGGTTATTTCGATCCCCGGTTTCAACCGTTTCAATTAAAATTGTACACAGTATTCCCAACAAAATACTACCGTAATATTAACCCAAATATGTTAAATTATGGCCGCTTTTGCTCAGTTGTCAACATTGAATTTTTAATTTGGGTCGGTGACCAGACTTTTTGGTCGGTTATATCTATTGATTGTTAATTAGGGTAGTAATGCTTAATTTAGGTAGATGAGGTATTTGACGGTGAATGATGGTTCAACTAGGGCCAATGATGTTCATTGAGTGCAAGTTGTGATACTTTATGGTTAGTTAGGCTTAGTTATGGTGAACTTGGTTTTGATGCTCGATTATCATCATTGAAGATCAATTAGGTTGATTCAAGGTCAATTAGAGTCAATGAAGTTTAATTAAGACCAATGGTACTACTTTAAGATATTAGTTAAGCCCAAATGATGATGAATTGGGGTAGTTTATGCTCAACTATGATAAATTAAGGTCATTTTTGGTAACTGATTTAAGGGATTGACGATGCACAGGGCTAATTAGCCAATTTGATGGTGAATTAAGGTCGTTTTTATGGTGATTGATGATTAACATAGGTAATAAGAGACTATTAGATGTATTATTTACTACTAAGGATAGCTATATGTGTAATGCAGGAATGCAAGGTGTTAGTTAGTGTCATTCATGGCCAAATAGGGTTAATGATGGTTAAGCATGGTCATTAATAATAATCTAGAGTTAATGATGGTCAAGCACGGTCCTTGATGATACCTTAAGGTATATTATAATCCATCGTAACCAACTAAGACATACTAAGGAACATCATGGCCCATTAAGGCATTCATTACCCATTATACCTTATTTTAACCTAACATATCTCTGTACAACCTAACCATTTAGGATCATAGTATATTGTGGTCAATTAGGATGAAATGTGACATGTTATCTGTAACGCTCCCTATTTTTGTACTTCCCTTATTTAAAAAGTTGTATTCGGATTTCTATTTTTAAAAACATTGTAATTCATATTTCGTTTCAATCTCAAGACTTTGATCATAATGGGAATTCACTTTAATATTCATACGTGTTACCTTTCATATTTGTGCTATATACGCAATCAATCTTAAAATATGTGTTTATACGCAAAACAGAGACTTAAAATACATTTTGGATACCTAAAAACAAGTTAAAATAGAAGAAAACGGCATAAAATAACCTAGTTACAAAGTGCATGGACTAAAAGTGAGCAAAATCAAAAAGTTTTCCCACCTCCTTTCTCCTTCAATCACCTTCCATCCTTCTTTAGCCAATCATATTTCACCTTTTCCACCTCCTTTCTCTTCCAATCATGTTTCACCTTCATTTACTCCCAAACCCTAATCCCCACTTATAAATACAAGCCTCCACCACCTCCTAAACAATTTCCACACACTAATCTACACCCAAACTCTCTAATCCTTTCAAGAATTCCAAGCAAGGAAGAATACTTTCAAGTGTTCTAAGTGAGTTTTCACTCACTTTTCTTCACCTTTCTTTTTCTAACCTTCTTTCAAACTACTTGGACAACCTCTAGGAAGGTTTCCACAAGTTTGCCATGACAAACTAAGGTGGAACCTCACCATATTTAAGGTCCAAAGTAGCATAAAACTTTGCTCTAATTTATCTTTTGTTTCTTATATATAATGCTTAAAACTTAGTGGAATCTTGTACCCACCTTGCTCCCAACTAAGCTTATAGGTGTGGGTTTGTGTGTGGTTGATTTTCACCAAGAAATAAGGCTCAAAACCTCTTTAAAATTCTTCCCGAAATGTTCAGTGTTGAAACCATCCAAGCTTTCAACCTTTAATGTTGAAAGACTTGTGTATGAGTAATGTGTGAACCCTGGAAGCCTTAGCTCTCCAAACTTGTTCCACTACCTCACTTGCATATTTTGGTGTAAAAACAACTTCCATAAAGTGACAAGGCAACATCACGTCCTCGAACACTTTCCATGATCGAGATGTGCGTATCTATTTTGCTCACTTGGTTGTTGTTTTTTTTTTGTTAGCTAGTTCAATTTAATCTTATATTCATGACCAACCGAACTCATCAACGAAGTTGATGAGTTTGTGCTTGGGTTAATCATACAAAGAGGTTTAATGGATGGAAATCATCCTACCTCTATGCTTGACTTACATGATAATACATGATGGACTAAATTATAACTTAACCTATATAATAAATAATATATACTTAATAACCTAATTCTTGATACTAACAGGATCATGGTTAGATGTCAAGGACTTAGGTTAGATTATTTTTGTTTCTAGACTCCCCGTTTGTGATTCTAATGGACAAGTTAGGACCCATGAAAGCACATGAAAACTTAGTGTCCAAATGAGTACCTAGACAAGATATACTTTCCTTACACTTATACTTTTTATACTTAACTCCGGATCCAACTCTCTATGAACTCCATATACTCATACACCTTCGTTTCCCCAATGTAGGGTAACTTTGGTGATCCACCCTCCATGACTCATCAACTCACGTTACTTTGGAAAGCTTAGCAAATCGTGAGTGTACATGACCCTTTTTACTTTTCGATACTTTTGGATGCAATACTTATTCTTTATTAAAAACGCACACATACACTTACAATCATGCTTAACACAAACAAACAATCCAATATACAAGCTTAATACGTGATGCTAGAACTCATACATGCTAGAATACATATTTGCTTCATACTTGTCATTAACTTCATACAAGGCTCCCTTAACATGTATAATAGGAGTAACACACCGCCCGTATTCTTGAGGTCATGTTAAGTTATACAAAAACGGTCTTGTCGTTGCGACGACAAGATTACGCTAGTGGGAAACTTTGGATTGACAAGTAGGAGATGCATGCTAGTGTTGTATGATAAGTCTTAATTTACAATTATGCCATGTGGATTCGTTTAAACCGTTTTATACTTATGCTAGTAACTCAAACTTGTATACTAGCCAATACTTTATGTGTTGACATGTACTTTAATACGTATTGCAGGAACTTGATGATGTACGTTGAAAGAAATCTAGTAGGAAGACTAGAAACACACTTTAAATTATGTTTATATTTTGTACTTTGTTTCCTTGTTCAAGATGTTGTACTTTGATTCAAAACTATGTATTTTCGAGTTAGAAATGAAATGAAATTTTGATTACTAAATATTGTCACAAATAGTCGTTATGAAGTCTCTTGCAATCTCGTTTTCGTCTCACTCTGATGTTTCCGCCATCGATTGGGGTGTGACATTATGGTTAGGAATAGTCAGGTGTGGTCAAGTGATGGTCAAAGACGGTGACTCGTGGTTTAGGGTGTGAATGATTCGAGCTTGACTCATGGTTTGGGGTGTGAATCACTGTTACAACTTGTTTCTCGAAACGTCCAACCACCGAGTTAGCTCTGGTCATTTTTATTCAAATGTTTTGGATCTATTTTGTTCAGATAATTAGGATATTTGACTTATTTTGTAACTTTAACTCGATGTTTTGTTTAATCCGAATGTGGGTATTTTAGATGAATGGAAATTGCTAAGTTTGAAAAATATTAACAGGTTAAAAATAAAAAAAAATAGAGATTTATTTTTAATTTTTTAATGCAGTTGCAAGACGGTTGCAAAAAATCATTCGCAAGACAGTTGCAAAAAGTGTTGTCGCAAGCCGGTCGCAAAAAAAAAAGCAGTTGCAAATCGGTCGCAAACTAGCAGCCGCAAATCGCTCGCAATAGTTGCGACAGTAATTCCGCTTGTAAATAGCGGCGGTGCAAATTTGGTCGTAAATTTTTTTATCAACGAGGTCAATTTCTATCGCATTTCCGGTCATAAACCGGTCGTAAAATGCGTTTTGCAAGAGTTTTGCGACTGAAAACGCAGTCGCAATTAGTCAGTTTTCTAGTAATGCTTAATGTATAAAGTGATTGGACTTAATGTTGGTCCATCAGTTTAAATAGCCTAATCATTTGCATGTCTCATACCTTTTCCCACACTTCATCTTCCATAGTCAAATTTCTCTGTGTGTTTTTAATGTCTTAGATTTAAATTGTAATCATAAAGTTTTATCAATCAATTGGATAAATGTTTATTAGTTTGAGCTTGTGATTTGAATTAAGATTGACATACACGGTAGATTGTAGATCTTGATCGGTTCGTAAATCTGTCATCATATTTGACGGGCATAGGTCTGTATAAAATTTACATCCAAACATAGACAGGTTCAATAAAATTTATATTTGGAATGGGCGAAAACATTAAAGTTTATAATAGAAAAACATATGTATAAAATTAACTATAGGTTTTATAATACGAAAAATTAATATAAGTAAAAAAAATATGAGAATTGGGGGAGCTAAAATACAAAAATGAGTTATATAACACCACTTGTATATAATAAAGCAATAAACTTGTAAATCTTCGATAGATTATTATATCAGTGTACCTAAGTTACCGTGTGTGTATATATATATAGGATTCGGTTCAAGTGAAAATCAATCTCAGTTGCGGGAACCATAGGAACTTGATGTGTGCAAAATGTAACATATAAATTATATCAAATGAGCCATAAAAATAACCCTTTTTTAGTACTAATGTTGGAAAAAACACGTTTCTTTCTTCCTTTTGAATTTACAGGAATAAACGAGCTTAAAAGAACAAAATGAACAAATAAGCAACCAAAACTAACATAAATACAAGAAGAATGAATAAAGTGACATGCCCGACCCCTTGGCAGCATCTCCCAAAGCAAAAACAAGAAACAGAACCTGACCACGGGGCCGTGCCCAGCTGGGCATGGGGTGTGGTCAGGACCCTACACAACAAGACAAACCTGCAGAAGCTTCTAGGCCCACCACGGAGCCGTGCCCAGCTCTACACGGGGTGTGGTCAACTCTAAGATTTGCAGAATCTTGATAGTACAGAAAAGAGTTGATCACGGGGCCGTGCCGAGAAGACACGGGGTCGTGTGGGGCCCTCTGCTGACAATTGCAATTAATGAAGGAAGAGAAGATGATGGCCACGAGCCGTGTTGGCTGGACACGGGGCCATGGCCAGAGCTTTGTTCTGGCAATAAATAGGGGTGCTTGGTTCACTTCAAAGGCATCCCTTGGCAAACCACTTCTCTCCCACTTTGCCACCACTCCACCACCACTACAACACCAACACCCACCACCATCATCCATCATCCATCATCCATCTTTAGAGTGTGTAGTAGTCTTGGGATCCAAGATTGATCGTAAGAGCTTTTGTCAATCAAATGCCATGTTTGGCTAATCTAATACATCACTTGGTGAAGATAGGTCTTTAATATATTACTTTTGATTTTTAATCTATCAGCACTTTTTAATTGGGTTTGTATTAATGACTTTAATAACTAGTTTCTTATGTTGAAAGTGAATTTTCTTTACCATTTCTTCATGATGTCTTTAATGGCTCATTCATGTCTTTACGGTCTATATAAAGTACATGATGATTTGCATCATTCGTGTCTTTACGGTCTATATAAAGCACGTTAACTACCTGGAAGGGGGTTAGGAGGGTGGTTTGGTAAAGTTCTTGTCTCGTTCAGTGTATAGATCCTGCGAGGACTTGGTTCAAACTTACCAGGACCTCCTTCAATACCCAATGGTATTGGATGGCGAGGGTGCGAATAGCTTGAACCCCACAAATGTTAACTACTATTAAAACATTAAACCGACTTCTTGAGATTGTATCCTTGCTGAATCAAACCACTTAGCCGAGGGTAACGTCACATTCAAAAGAAAGGCCTATCACTTTTCGCATTAATAACTAAGTTAGTTGTCTTTCAATATTCCGACCCTTTGGGATTGTATCCCTGCTGACTCAAACCACTGGGTTGAGGGTAACGTCACCTTCAAAAGATGGGCCTACTACTATAACTAAGATAATCTTTTAAAAAGTCCGAAAGTGCGAAAATCATCAAAGCATATATTAAAGATGAGTTGGATCCAAGTGATTCTATCTTGTCTTATTTATTTTTCATTTTATTTATCTTTTAATTTTTAGTTTTATTTTCATGTTTTAAAAACTCTTTTCTCAAAAAAAATTGGATCGATTAGACGTTGAGGATAAACCGGTAATAAAAGCTCTTGTGTCCTTGGACGACCTCGGTATCTTACCAACACTATACTACGCTCGCGATTTGTGCACTTGCCCTAGTGTGTGTTTAGTATTAGTATAATATCATGTTTTATAAATTAAAAAATTGAATAATGCATAAAACGGGCTTAAAATATCAATAAAAACATATCGCACTTCACGCACACCAAGTTTTTGGCGCCGTTGCCGGGGACACAAGGATTTTAAGAAAGTTAAAAATTGAGGGCCTAATTATTTTTATCCATTTTCTTTAATTTTTAGGATTTTTTTCTTAATTTTTCAATTTCTGCAGAAGCTCAGCACGGGCCGTGCCCGGTCAGACACGAGGCCGTGCCCAATATTCTTACTGGCAGTTTCTGTTTTCTGAGTTACAGAAGAGTGACCACGGGCCGTGGAGGTGCACGACGGGGCCGTGCTGAACTCCCTAGTAACTGGGATCCAGAAAACAACAACTGTAAAAGCAACCACGGGCAGTGGTCATTGACCACGGGGCCGTGGTGAGAGTTCTGACCGACATTCTTTTTTGTTTTTATCGCAGGACTTAGGACTCAATCGCAGGGCCTGAATTCTCTACCCAGTGCATGAGCTCCAGTTCCAATAAAGAAATAAAAGAACCTCTAGACGAACCTGAACGCTTTCTAAGAAAAAGACTAAAAGCCAAGAATCAAGAGAAAGCTTCGGGGGACCAACTCCCAATGGCGGATCAGCGTACCCAAATGGATTACCTACGGCCCACGGTCGGTAATCTCGGAGCCGCCATCAATGCACCGAATGTCGATGCCAACAACTTTGAACTTCGGCCGTATTTGATCCAGATGCTACAAAATTCCGCAACCTTCCATGGCCTACCTGATTAAGATCCCCATTTACATATTACCAACTTTTTGTAAATATGTGACACTTTCCGGATCAACGGAGCATCAAACAACGTCGCCCGCCTCTAAATGTTTCCATTTTCACTAAAAGACCGAACTAAGGCTTGGCTAAACACCCTCCCAAGTGGTTCGGTAAACACTTAGGATGAAATTGCCCAAAAATTTCTTTATAAGTATTTCCCGGCTTCTAAAACTGCTAAATTAATGACTGAAATCAATACATATTCACAAGAGGACGGGGAATCCTTATATGAAACCTGGGAAAGATTCAAGGAGCTATTAAGGAAATGCCCTCATCATGGACTCGCAGTATGGCAACAAGTATCCACTTTCTATAATGGATTATTGCCACACACGAGACAAACACTCGATTCAAGCTCCGGGGGACTCCTAGGTAATCGACACCCAAATGAAATTTATAATCAAATTGAGGAAATTGCTCAAAACAATTTTCAATGGCACACCCTGTCACACCCCGATATTTCCACGTATTACCGGTGGGGAGTATCGTGACGTAGTTGATATCATCATGGTAAAACAACACAATTTTAAATGCACAGCGGAAGCAAAAGATATATGAATCACATTACAACCGAATAAATAGTAATATCAAAGTATTACAACAGACTGTAAAAGATTCACAGGCGGATCAAAAGATGAATAAGATCATTGTTCAACAGACTTTAACATCTAGAGCTTGCAAGACTTGATTATTGATGCCTGGAGTAGCCAGGCTATTTCGTATAGTACCTGCACTTAACCTTTTTGGAAAATACGTCAGTTTACACTGTTAAATACAATTAACTGACTCATTCTGAAAAGAGTTGAAGAAAATTGGTTTGAATGCACATGGCACAAAATATCTTTTATAACTTGGGATAATTATTAAAAATAAACTTGTATACAGTTTTACATGTTTGTCGTCCATTTAGGACCCGGTTAGAAGAGCCGGTTTAACAAGATTAATAGACACACCACTTGGTATAATACCCACAAGAAGATGCCCTTCTTGTGGACTACCTTTTTACATACGCAACTGTCAGGTGTATGCCTACACCCCGTGCTTAAGTCGTGGCCATTTCTAACGAATGAGCCGAGGATATCCAGGACATGGTCATTAACCCCCCCAAAGGCATTGCATCAAACAAAACAGAATAAAATGGGTTATGCATCTTTTTAATCAATATCTGATTGTACGACTTCATACCCGACCAAGCGGTATTATTAAAATACCGTACCCCAAGCCCGTATAGGGAAAATAAGTTAAAAGTATTTACCTGAGCAAAGTATAAATCACAAATAGCAAGTGCGCGTAGCTTTTACTGGGCTCCTAATCTGGAACGAAGGTTTTAATAACCTATTAGATTTCTAACGGGTCTTAATTAAGCCTAAACTTAGACCGGTTAGTTTTAAAGAAAGGTATACGGTTCAAAACACAAGATTAAGCGAAGACCGGATTAGAATGTGATTTAGTCCTGAAAAGTTTGAAGACTTGTATAATATGGGTAGACTAAACACATTCTGGATTTTGAGGTGAAGATGATAGGGCTTGACCCGTTTCGGTCAATTTATGCAAACTAGTTACATAAACCGAACCGAACGCGAATAACGCATAACGGGTAACCAAATGAGTCACGAACAGGTTTCCTAAGTTAATATGCTTTAAATATGTTGTGATATCATTAGGATACCTTCCATTATGCCCAAAACGAGTTTAATCTCAAATTAAGCCCCGTAGGGGTATTTTGGTCATTTAAAAGATTATGAAAGAGATTAAATACAATTCTGAGGTTCGGTTCTGAATTAATCAGTAAAACTACTTAAATTAATAAGTTACATTAGTTGGTGATAAGTCTTAAATGACAAGAATGGTTCTAACCCATACTACGCGTTTAAAACGCGTAAAAAGTCGTTTTAAGCGATTTCCGGTTTAAAATAGGAAATCTGAATTTCCTGATCAGTTTATAAAGTTCCAAATACTTCATTTATCATATAAAATCAGTGGCCAAAGACTTGGTATCAAAATGTTATGTAAAACTCATTTTATAATCAAAAAGGGTATAATCGGCAATTACCGAACTAAGGCAATAACCCTATGTTATGATCAGTTTAAAAATAATTAAAAATCTTCTAAAATCTCAAAATATTATATTACATCATTGGGAAAAAGGTTTGGTGTCAAAAATTGGGTTTAGATAGGCTTTACGCTAATTACGCCGTTTAATTAATAAAAAGCTTTCTTATTACGCTATTGAGCATAACTCCTAATCTAGACCTCGAACTGATGTGAAATTTTAGGGACATGTTTATAAATCAGTAGCAAGGATTATTGTCCTCTCACATTTCTAAAATTCTCGTTTTAAGGTCAAATGGGCATTATGGTCAACATTAAGCAATTAACGAAAACGTGTAAATGAATCTGACATTCAACGAGTCAATCACAGAGGGTTATACTATCATATAACCCGGTCCTAATGAAGCTCTTAGGAATTTCTAAATCATGCTATTACGGGTCAGAACTGAAAGTCAAAGCAGTGATCAAGTTATGCGACTTTCGGTTCCGAACCGATCCTAAACTGAAAATTGTCGGGTCGGACATGCTTAGACATGTTCTTGTATTGATTACCAAGTTATATGAGTGGCAAAACAGGTTACACGTCTTCTACATTGTTAATTATGTGTTAATTCAAAGTTTAAGTTTCTGTTGACTTTTTATGATGAAGTTTGACCCGACAAATAACCTAGTTAGAGCGGGAATCAGAGGGTGCCCTTTTAAGGGTTTAATGCCCACATAATTACCAACTTATGACTACTTTCAATTTGACTAATCACTGGACCATTAGTGATTAATCGTTTAGTCAAACCTTAATTACGACGGTTTGACTTTAAGCTAATAAACTAAGTAAAACACGATTAAGGAAGGTTAAGGAAGCTTACCAAGGTCCTATGCACGACTAATGATGCTTAGGAAAGGCTCTTGTGCTCCAGAAATCCTCAGGAGTTGAGTTTGAATGAATGATCAAAAATTGAAATAATGTGGGTCTTTATATAGTGATCTTGATTGATCAAGATGATGCCAAACAACTCTAGGATTGATCCCTGATCAATTACAAGTGTCCCTAGGCCTAAAAACTAGTTTGTGCTGCGCATGGTATTGAAAACTAGCAATATAAGTCGGTTAAACGGGCTGGACAGACACCTGTGATGTTTCTGATGCTGGGACTGTCTTACGGACCGTAAGGCTAAGGCCATACGGTCCGTAACCGATGACCAGAGGACAAAAATTTGAGAATCTCTTGAGTTTGACCATGCAACTTTGATATTACGAATTTGGGCCTTTATTATCAGTATGGGGCCACTTGATCATGTCTGAACAGTTATGACAACCTTGCCATGCTTTAAAATTGTCTTGGATTCTTTTGAAAGGGGCCATGAATGAAGGTTTGTCGTATATATTCTCATAGGATCCCATCTTTGCGATTTGAATCAATTATTACTAGTATTTACCGGATTTGAATGTATATCGGATGTTTATAAAACAGGTTAAGGCTTGGGATTTATAAATAGGTCGCTCAGAGGTATAAATTAACATGTCGACACTCTTAAATCCTAGCATACATCTTTCAACTTGATCCGGGTTTACAATACGTTTACCTACCATGACACGTGTCTTTATTTTATTGGGCATGATTTTACGAGGTGTTACATCCTCACCCCCTTAAAAGAAATCTCGACCTCGAGATTTACTGAAATAAATGAGGGTATTTCTCTTTCATTGTGGACTCAACCTCCCACGTATACTCGGGACCTCTACGGGCATCCCATTTAACTTTTACAATTGGCACATGCTTCCTTCGAAGCTTTTTAACCTGTCGATCCTCGATCGACACAGGTTTTTCAACAAACTTCAAGCTCTCTTCTATGTGCACATCTGTATGTGGTATGACTAGTGATTCATCAGCTAGACATTTCTTCAGATTGCAGATGTGGAATACATTGTGAATACCACTGAGCTCTTCAGGTAAGTTTAACTTATAAGCAACTGATCCGACACATTCGATGATCTCGAATGGTCCTATGTACCTCGGGCTTAACTTGCCTTTCTTACCAAATCGCATTAACCCTTTCCAGGGTGATACTTTAAGCAACACTTTGTCACCTACCTCGAATATCAGAGGTTTACGCTTTAAATCTGCATAGCTTTTCTGCCTATCTCTGGCAGCTTTCAGGCGATCACGAATCTGGACAATCTTGTCCGTCGTTTCAAAGACTATTTCAGGTCCTGTCAGTTGGACATCTCCAACTTCCGCCCAACAAACGGGCGTTCTGCACTTTCTACCGTACAAGGCCTCGAAGGGCGCGACCTTGATGCTCGTATGATAGCTATTGTTATAGGAGAATTCGATCAATGGCAGGTGGTTATCCCAACTACCACCTAAATCAATCACACATGCACGAAGCATGTCTTCCAACGTTTGGATGGTACGCTCACTCTGCCCGTCCGTCTGAGGATGGTAAGCCGTACTAAAATTTAAGCGTGTGCCCAAAGATTGTTGGAAACTTTTCCAAAAATGTGATGTGTATCTGGTATCTCTATCAGAGATAATAGATACTGGTACGCCATGCAGAGATACAATCTTATCTACGTACAATTGGGCTAACATGTCAGAGCTATAAGTCTCCTTAATGGGTAGGAAATGTGCTGACTTAGTCAGTCTATCTACTATCACCCATATAGTATCATTTCCTTTCTTTGTCTTTGGCAACTTGGTGATGAAATCCATTGTCACCATCTCCCACTTCCATGTGGGAAGTTCAGGCTGTTGTAGCAAACCTAACGGTTTTTGGTGTTCAGCTTTGACTTGTGCGCACGTCAAACATTTGGCCACATAAGTGGCTACAGATTTCTTCAAACCTATCCACCAGTAATTTTCCCTTAGATCCTGGTACATCTTATCAGCTCCAGGATGAACGGAATATTTTGAACTATGGGCTTCCTGGAGGATAACATCCCTAAGTCCTCCATAAACTGGAACCCATATTCGTCCATTTAACCTTAGGATTCCGTCCTTGCCATAGGATAACTGTTCTTCAGTTACGCCTAACTTTTTATCAGGATAGTTAGCTTCCAATACAGCTTCCTTCTGTGCAGCTAACAACCTTTCATTCAAACTATTCTTTATCTCAATGCTCTTGGCATTGATTCTTATAGGCTTCATTCTCTCCCTTCTACTTAAGGCATCAGCGACCACGTTTGCCTTGCCAGGATGGTATCTTATCTCACAGTCGTAATCATTCAACGTCTCTATCCATCGACGCTGCCTCATGTTTAAATCCTTTTGGTTAAACAGGTGTTGGAGGCTCTTGTGATCAGAATAGATCACACACTTGATACCATACAAATAGTGCCTCCACAGTTTTAGTGCAAATACAACGACACCCAACTCCAAATCGTGGGTGGTGTAGTTCTTTTCATGCACTTTTAACTGTCGGGAAGCATATGCAATAACTTTTCCCTTCTGCATAAGCACACATCCCATGCCAGTGTGCGATGCGTCGCAGTAAAATTCCTCGATTCCTTCAGGCAATGTCAAAACAGGAGCATTGCTCAACTTTTGTTTGAGAATATCAAAGGATTCTTGCTGCTTAGGACCCCAATCGAATTTTACATTCTTACGAGTCAATGAAGTTAGGGGTGCAGCAATTCTTGAAAAATTTTCTATAAAACGCCGATAGTATCCTGCCAGACCTAAAAAGCTGCGAATCTCTGTGGGCGTCTTCGGCTCTTGCCAATTCATGACAACTTCAACCTTAGTGGGATCTACCTGGATTCCGCGTTCACTAACCACATGTCCAAGAAATTGGACTTCACGAAGCCAAAATTCACACTTAGAGAATTTGGCGTAGAGCTTTTCTCGATGAAGCAGTTTCAGAATGCAACGGAGGTGCTTCTCATGGTCAGCTTGATTCTTCGAGTAAATAAGAATATCATCGATGAAGACGATGACAAATTTATCCAAGTAGGGCTTGCAGACGCGGTTCATGAGATCCATGAATGCGGCTGGTGCATTAGTGAGTCCAAAAGGCATCACTAAGATCTCGTAGTGACCATAACGAGTCCTAAATGCAGTCTTATGTACATCTTCATCCTTGACCTTCAGTTGATGATATCCTGACCTTAAGTCGATCTTGGAAAAGTAACTTGCTCCTTGAAGCTGATCGAACAATTCGTCGATCCTGGGCAATGGATACCGATTCTTAATAGTAAATTTGTTAAGCTCTCGATAATCGATGCACAGACGCATCGAGCCATCTTTCTTCTTCACAAATAGGATTGGTGCTCCCCCAAGGAGATGAGCTAGGTCTAATGAATCCTTTGGCTAGCAAATCATCCAGTTGAGTTCTCAACTCTTTCATCTCCGTTGGTGCCAATCTGTAAGGTGCTCTTGCAACAGGTGCTGCTCCAGGAATAATGTCAATCCTGAACTCCACTTGCCTATCTGGGGTAAACCAGGTAGTTCTTCAGGGAATACTCCTGGATATTCAGAGATAATAGGTATGTCTTCGATCTTAGGCTTTGGTTCATCAATAGTTACTTGCGCCATGTAAATAACACAACCCTTCGTCAAACACCTTGATGCCTTGAGCATGGACACTTGTTCAGGCATTCTGTACTTAGTATCTCCTTGGATTGTCAAAGGCTCGCCATGATGAGTTCTGAAAATCACTTGCTTCTTCGCACAAATGATCTGGGCTTGGTTGCGAGACAACCAATCCATGCCTATTACTATATCGAAACCAGCTAACTTCAAAGGAAGTAAGGATAACGGAAAAGAGTGGTTCCTAATGGATATGAAACATCCATCTAACACGGTTAAAGCGGTTTCTAAGGTACCATCAGCTAATTCCACCTCATATTTCACACTTAGGGTTTTAACAGGTAAATTCAGCAACTTACAAAACTTATTATTTACAAATGACTTATCCGCCCCTGAATCAAACAATACCCTCGCATAAACATCATTTATAAGAAAGGTACCTGTTATCACATTATCATCCTGCACTGCCTCCTTAGCATCCATTCTGAAAACCCTAGCGTTGGTCTTCTTAACTTCTTCCGGCTTTTTGGCATACTTAGGGCAGTTGGACTTGATGTGCCCCTTCGTTGCAGTTGTAGCATGTCGCATCCTTTATCTTCTTGCACTCTATCGTCTTGTGTTCCTTGGACTTGCATATCCCACATGCAAAAGTCCTTGATTGTGTCTGCGAGTTTGATTATAATCTACACTTTCCAAAGTGATGTTTCCGACAAACTTTACATCTGGGTTTCTCACCCGACTGTTGGTTACCTTTGTTGAACCCTGAACTCTTCTTGTTCTCATGGTTCCCTTTGTGTTTCTTGTCTGAGCGATGTGAGTTATCATCCTCACGTTTCCTCTTTCCCTCATCTGAGTTTTTAATCGATCTCTACCTGACCGCGTTGAGGGTAAGGGATAATGACAAATCAGTTACAGACCTAAAGGTAGTAGGTCTTGACGCTTTCACACTTGCCTTAATCTCTGGAGCCAAACCTCCTATGAAACGAGCTATACGCGTAGGTTCCGGTGTAACCAGGTATGGAACCAGCCTAGACATGGTATTGAAGCTCGTGAGATACGCCTGGCAGTCCAGGTTCCTAATAACCAGTGTGAGGAAGTCAGTCTCAATCTTCTCGACCTCATGCTAAGGACATAAAGTATCCTTGATTAAAGTAACAAACTGACCCCATGTCATGTTATAAAGCGGGATCTTTCCAGTAGCTTGAATTAACGATCTCCACCATGCTAGGGCTTCTCCCTTAAATGACTGTGACACATACTTCACAATGTCTTGCTCGGCGCAACCATTAATATCTACCACAGTGTCCATCTCGTCGAGCCAGGTCATACAATCGACGGCTCCTTTTTTCTCCCGTGAAGTCTCTCGGCTTGCAGGAGACAAAGTACATATATGAACAGGTCTTGACCCGAGGCTCCTGGTTGAGCTCAACTTGTTTAGACGGGACACTTTTCTGGTTTGAAGAGTGATGAGATTCACTCTTTCGAGCCGAATGAACTTTGGAGGGTGCTTTAGATACGGTCTTGCTATGCGTACCACTTGATTCATTGTCTCTTCTATCCAGAGCTCGAGTAATGGCATTGTCTATCAATGCCTGCAGTTCTGCACCGCTATGTTAATTCGGGTATTATCCTGATTTTCCCTTGGGTGACTGTTGATCTCATCCGAGTCAGCCATGTAGCTTGAACTGTTACATAAAATACTGACAATAATTTATTTGGGAGTTTAGTATGGAATTGTCTTTTATGGCAATTCATTAACCATGGTAGACACAGACCATATTTGGTTAATGTGTTGATCATATTTATTTAGGATTTTTATTATAATTTATCCTAATTATAAAACAATAACAGTATTATTAGTGGCAAAAAAGGCCTAGTCACAAGGACATTTTAAATCATTAGCCATGATTTAAGAGAATCAAGGCATTCAGGTTTGGACATAGTTCCTTACCTTTTCCTGACAGGGAGTCGTAGACTACAACTGTCTTTTGTCTTATATGACAATGAGTATGGCCCGTAGGCACTACATCATCAATGGATGTTTAATATATGATCATCTTAATTGATGATTTAAACCCATGATTTATAAATCATCAGGTTAGGTTAGGAATCTTTCGAAGAATCCAATTATAAGAATGACGTGTGTGATTTTAACGAATCACGTCTGCCAGGAGCGTTAACATGTTTTCAGATGTTAACAGGGATTTGAATCTTTTTAAACAGGTCTTATCATCTTGGCCAAGTCTTATTATGACATGCAGGCTAGGTTATACCTTTAAGATTCTTATTTAATATTTAATAGGCAGATTATTTTTAAGAGGAATGGTTTTTGATTTATTTATTTCATGTATAATATATTTATGCATATAATGACAAAAATGAAATTTTTAAATTTAACATTCCATTAAACATTAAAAGGAGTACATATTGCCCTAAACGGGATTTTTAACAGAAATAACTTGCCTACGCAGGGGCTAAACTGATAATACAAGTCCTCGCAGGGACTGATTACTAAGATAGGTGTCCACGCAGGGACTAAGAGACAAGTCCACGCAGGGACTAAAGAAAGACAAGTCCACGCAGGGACTAAGTACATATATAAATGTCCACGCAGGGACTTGATTGAAATAAGGAAATACAACAATACATATAGGGATTCAACGATCCCTCTTCTTCTTTCCTTTTAACAAGCTTGCTAGGCCCTTGAGAAATCCCCGGTTGTTCCTACGCTCTTCTTGAAATTCTCGTTCCACGCTGTTTAGCCTTTGGAGGATTTCCTCCTGTTCCGGTGGGGAAAACCGTGGTGGCCGTGGCTGGTGCTGAAACAGAGGTTGAGTAGGTGTTTGATACCCATGGCTGGGTATCCCACTCCCCAAGGGGTTCCATATGGTCCCTCAGGATGAAGGGCGTTGTAGTTGGCTGCTACAAGGTATGGGTCGGCTTCCGCATAGTTGTAGTTAGTGTGAGCCGGCTGCTCAAATGGATTGTACGCCGTTGAACCGGCGTATGTAGGAATTGGGTTACCAAAACCCAATGGGGCGGTGGTGGTGCAACTGGTGCAGAATTCACCTCTGAAACTGGATTTGAAGGCCCACCCATTTGTGGGTCTTCATGCAGTGGCGGATAGTGACTGCCACTTGAGTGTTGGGGGGTGCTGAAGTGAAAATCCCTTTCTCGCACGGACATTCGTGTGCCTGTTCTTCTACGCCTCGGTGGTTCTGGAGGTGCTAGCTGTACTGGCGGCGGTGGTGGCGGTGGCGTGACTGCCACGAAACGCGAATCCTCGGAGGGATCCTGCTGCTGCTGCTGCTGTGGGTTATGAGAGGGAGTAAAATACCACTCATACTGGTTAAATCTCGCCTGGTAGGTGTCTGGACCACGGTATGGTGATCCATGGAAGGACGACCCATCAGAGATCTCGATGGGGTGGTTGGGGGTCCCGGTTGCAGGTTTGACGGGATCTGTGTCCTCGTCCATGTCCATTGCATGGTCTCCCGAGAAATGGTCTTCAGGTCCTAGTGGGTTAAAACCCACTGGTTCTTCAATATAGTTTGTCGGGTTGAACCGGCCCTGGAAGACAGGAGTGGGGTCGCCAAAGTAATGGTGCGAAGTGGATTGCTGCAACGGCAAGAAGGAGTGGCGTGAGTCTTCGGGCTCGTTCTCAGATTGCGGCCCAAAGGAGTGACGATAAGGAGGCGTTGAGCTAAACGAGGTAGATCGCCTAGCGGGCTCCACATAGGTCCTCCAGTTTCCTTGAGGATCGGCACTCATGGTAGCAGAAGAAGTTCGCCGGTGTGAAGGCCCAGCTTCGTGATCGTTGGGGGCGTTGATTGGCCCCTTTCCTCGTCCTGCTCTTCGGAACCTCGGTGGCATATTTCCTGTCAAAACATATGAAAGAAACAACAAGAAAAATATAAAGGACAAAATAAAACAAATTAGGATTTGTCCTAAGTTCTTTGTCTAAACTCGGAAGACGAGGAATGTGCAAACTGTGTCATTGAGATTAAACACAAAAAGGCTAGTGTTTAATTCACTCAATGTTGGCTCTGATACCAACCTGTCACACCCCGATATTTCCACGTATTACCGATGGGCCCGGTGGGGAGTATCGTGACGTAGTTGATATCATCATGGTAAAACAACACAATTTTAAATGCACAGCGGAAGCAAAAGATATATGAATCACATTACAACCGAATAAATAGTAATATCAAAGTATTACAACAGACTGTAAAAGATTCACAGGCGGATCAAAAGATGAATAAGATCATTGTTCAACAGACTTTAACATCTAGAGCTTGCAAGACTTGATTATTGATGCCTGGAGTAGCCAGGCTATTTCGTATAGTACCTGCACTTAACCTTTTTGGAAAATACGTCAGTTTACACTGGTAAATACAATTAACTGACTCATTCTGAAAAGAGTTGAAGAAAATTGGTTTGAATGCACATGGCACAAAATATCTTTTATAACTTGGGATAATTATTAAAAATAAACTTGTATACAGTTTTACATGTTTGTCGTCCATTTAGGACCCGGTTAGAAGAGCCGGTTTAACAAGATTAATAGACACACCACTTGGTATAATACCCACAAGAAGATGCCCTTCTTGTGGACTACCTTTTTACATACGCAACTGTTAGGTGTATGCCTACACCCCGTGCTTAAGTCGTGGCCATTTCTAACGAATGAGCCGAGGATATCCAGGACACGGTCATTAACCCCCCCAAAGGCATTGCATCAAACAAAACAGAATAAAATGGGTTATGCATCTTTTTAATCAATATCTGATTGTACGACTTCATACCCGACCAAGCGGTATTATTAAAATACCGTACCCCAAGCCCGTATAGGGAAAATAAGTTAAAAGTATTTACCTGAGCAAAGTATAAATCACAAATAGCAAGTGCGCGTAGCTTTTACTGGGCTCCTAATCTGGAACGAAGGTTTTAATAACCTATTAGATTTCTAACGGGTCTTAATTAAGCCTAAACTTAGACCGGTTAGTTTTAAAAAAGGTATACGGTTCAAAACACAAGATTAAGCGAAGACCGGATTAGAATGTGATTTAGTCCTGACAAGTTTGAAGACTTGTATAATATGGGTAGACTAAACACATTCTGGATTTTGAGGTGAAGATGATAGGGCTTGACCCGTTTCGGTCAATTTATGCAAACTAGTTACATAAACCGAACCGAACGCGAATAACGCATAACGGGTAACCAAATGAGTCACGAACAGGTTTCCTAAGTTAATATGCTTTAAATATGTTGTGATATCAGTAGGATACCTTCCATTATGCCCAAAACGAGTTTAATCTCAAATTAAGCCCCGTAGGGGTATTTTGGTCATTTAAAAGATTATGAAAGAGATTAAATACAATTCTGAGGTTCGGTTCTGAATTAATCAGTAAAACTACTTAAATTAATAAGTTACATTAGTTGGTGATAAGTCTTAAATGACAAGAATGGTTCTAACCCATACTACGCGTTTAAAACGCGTAAAAAGTCGTTTTAACCGATTTCCGGTTTAAAATAGGAAATCTGAATTTCCTGATCAGTTTATAAAGTTCCAAATACTTCATTTATCATATAAAATCAGTGGCCAAAGACTTGGTATCAAAATGTTATGTAAAACTCATTTTATAATAAAAAAGGGAATAATCGGCAATTACCGAACTAAGGCAATAACCCTATGTTATGACCAGTTTAAAAATAATTAAAAATCTTCAAAAATCTCAAAATATTATATTACATCAGTGGGAAAAAGGTTTGGTGTCAAAAATTGGGTTTAGATAGGTTTTATGCTAATTACGCCGTTTAATTAATAAAAAGCTTTCTTATTACGCTATTGAGCATAACTCCTAATCTAGACCTCAAACTGATGTGAAATTTTAGGGACATGTTTATAAATCAGTAGCAAGGATTATTGTCCTCTCACATTTCTAAAATTCTCGTTTTAAGGTCAAATGGGCATTATGGTCAACATTAAGCAATTAACGGAAACGTGTAAATGAATCTGACAATCAACAAGTCAATCACAGAGGGTTATACTATCATATAACCCGGTCCTAATGAAGCTCTTAGGCATTTCTAAATCATGCTATTACGGGTCAGAACTGAAAGTCAAAGCAGTGGTCAAGTTATGCGACTTTCGGTTCCGAACTGATCCTAAACTGAAAATTGTCGGGTCGGACATGCTTAGACATGTTCTTGTATTGATTACCAAGTTATATGAGTGGCAAAACAGGTTACACGTCTTCTACATTGTTAATTATGCGTTAATTCGAAGTTTAAGTTTCTGTTGACTTTTTATGATGAAGTTTGACCCGACAAATGACCTAGTTAGAGCGGGAATCAGAGGGTGCCCTTTTAAGGGTTTAATGCCCACATAATTACCAACTTATGACTACTTTCAATTTGACTAATCACTGGACCATTAGTGATTATTCGTTTAGTCAAACCTTAATTACGACGGTTTGACTTTAAGCTAATAAACTAAGTAAAACACGATTAAGGAAGGTTAAGGAAGCTTACCAAGGTCCTATGCACGACTAATGATGCTTAGGAAAGGCTCTTGTGCTCCAGAAATCCTCAGGAGTTGAGTTTGAATGAATGATCAAAAATTGAAATAATGTGGGTCTTTATATAGTGATCTTGATTGATCAAGATGATGCCAAACAACTCTAGGATTGATCCCTGATCAATTACAAGTGTCCCTAGGCCTAAAAACTAGTTTGTGCTGCACATGGTATTGAAAACTAGCAATATAAGTCGGTTAAACGGGCTGGACAGACACCTGTGATGTTTCTAATGCTGGGACTGTCTTACGGACCGTAAGGCTAAGGCCATACGGTCCGTAACCGATGACCAGAGGACAAAAATTTGAGAATCTCTTGAGATTGACCATGCAACTTTGATATTACGAATTTGGGCCTTTATTATCAGTATGGGGCCACTTGATCATGTCTGAACAGTTATGACAACCTTGCCATGCTTTAAAATTGTCTTGGATTCTTTTGAAAGGGGCCATGAATGAAGGTTTGTCGTATATATTCTCATAGGATCCCATCTTTGCGATTTGAATCAATTATTACTAGTATTTACCGGATTTGAATGTATATCAGATGTTTATAAAACAGGTTAAGGCTTGGGATTTATAAATAGGTCGCTCAGAGGTATAAATTAACATGTCGACACTCTTAAATCCTAGCATACATCTTTCAACTTGATCCGGGTTTATAATACGTTTACCTACCATGACACGTGTCTTTATTTTATTGGGCATGATTTTACGAGGTGTTACACACCCCCCGAGGCTCAAAGTCTATTGCCCCGAGCGCCCATAAAGTGGATGAAAGCACCTCTTTACAAGCCCAAATCGAGGCCTTATCTTCAAAAATAAAAAAATTAGAAATGACAAAAACGGCCTCGATTATAGCTTGTGAAGGGTGTGGTGGGTCACATGAAAATTGGAGTTGTATGAAAGAAATGGAAAATCAAACGGAAATGGTAAACTACATTGATAATCGACCTAGATCGTCGGGTCCCCCAACGGGTACCTATAACCAAGGATGTCGTAACCACCCTATCCTTGGTTGGAGGGAGCCCGGAAATAGTAGTAACCAACAAAATCAAAATCAATGACCAAACTTTCAACAACAACCAAGAAATGAGTCGCAAAATTTCACTTAACAACAACAAGGGGGCCGTGAGAGGCTTGAAGACCTTGTCACATGCCTCATTTCTGAAACCGACAAACGGTACTCGGATTGATTCCAACAAACGGAATCCAACATTAGAAACCAACAAGCTAGTATTCAAAACATTGAAAAACAATTAAGTCAACTAGCCCAAAATTTCTCCGGAAGACCACAAGGCGCATTACCTAGCAATACCGAAACCAATCCGAAGGTGCAAGTACACCTCATAACATTAAGAAACCGGACTGTAGGTCCCGAGGAAACCCCATTACCCCCAACCAGCAACAATCCACCCAACCTAACCACAAACTCACCCTCAACCCACAAAGAAACAACAATCCCACAAAATTCCGAACCCACCAAAAACCTCTCGGTACCCTACACCGGTCGGTTACTTCGCTAAAAGACCGACGAGCAATTCACAAAATTCATAAACTTACTAAAACAATTGCATGTGAATCTCCCATTTGTAGAAGTCCTCACTCAAATGCCAAAGTACTCAAAGTTTATGAGAGTCTTCCTTACCCATAAAAGGAAAATTTAAACCTTGCAATTGGTCAACCTAAGTGAAGAATGCTCCGCCGTACTCCTCAATAAACTCCCACAAAAGAAAATCGACCCCGTAAGCTTCACCATCCCTTGTTCCATTGGGGGATCGCCCATATGAAATGCACTAGCCGACCTTGGGGCTAGCATCAATCTCATGCCCCAATCAATGTTCGATCGACTCGGACTAGGAAAAACGAGCCCCACAAAGATGAGCATACAACTCGCTGATAGGTCTATCAAATACCCACAAGGTGTCATCGAGAATCTTTTGGTAAAAGTTGGAGACTTTGTCTTCCCGGCCGACTTTGTCTTCCCGGCCGACTTTGTCATACTCGACATGGAAGAAGACACCGAAGTTCCCCTCATTCTAGGAAGACCATTCCTTGCCACCGCTCGTGCCATGGTGGATATGAGTGACGGGAAGCTAACATTGAGGGTTGGAGATAAGGAAATGAAATTCAGGGTTAGGAAAAGAATAAAAGACGATCCAATCAACTACATAGATGTCATAGACTCAAGCTTGGATGACACTCTCTGACGGTGCAACACGGTATGCGAGACATCACGCTCGAGTAACATATGACTGGCTTTGGGTCTAGCCAAGGACCCTTATAAACGTGGCGCACCATGGAGGCATTCCACGGAACTATCCTTAGCTTTAGATTAGTTTAACTTTTATGTTTTCTAGTTAGTCTTACTTTTCTGGAATAAATCACACTCGAAAAGGTGGATATTGCCAAAGGGATGTTAAAACCGCACCCCATACACGAAAACAGAGCCTTCCATCAACTTTTCCATCATTTCAGCATGTGCAGCACGGGGCCATGCTCAGACCAACAAGCCCCGTGCCCAGGCTCTGCAGAAAAAGTTGCAGATCAGGTAACTGGCCACGGGCCGTGCTCACTGAACACGCCCCGTGGCCAGCCTTCTATTAATTTTTGATACTGGCAATCTGACCACGGGGCCATGCCTGGACCACACGGAGTCGTGGCCAGACGCCCAGTAACAGAAAACTTGTTTTTAAACACACCTTTACGCATTCGAATCAACATAAAAACTTATTTTTGGGACACATTGAGGACAATGTGTAATTTAAGTGTGGGGGGAGGGATGCTAAAACCTTGAATCTTGCAAGTCCTAATAACAAGCCTTACACAAAACTCTATTGGAACCGCTAATCACCCCAAATTTTTGTCAAAAATTTTTCATTTTTTTTATTTGTCTTGGTTTAAATCGGGAATAACAAGTTCTGAAAAGGTTATATTTTTACAAATTTACAACCGATAGCGTCGTGATAAAAAGAACCAAATAAGAAAATTATGAAAAGGCATGACAAATCTAATTGATATGTGAATATATATACTTGATCACATTATAAACACATTCCCACAATAAGTGAGTTTTGAGCCTTTATTGAGCATATATGCATACATCTTTAAACTAAATGCTCATTTATCGTTTCTTATGTGAACAGCCGTTTGGTTCTTACAAATCTAGAACTTGCCGAAACGATACATTCCCGGTCCTTACCAACTTAAACCCAAGTAACTAAATGATGGAGGCATTAGGACTAACCCATTTTCCTTTCAAAACCATTATTTTTTCGTTTTTTTACATTCTATCTTGTCTATTTATTTTTCATTTTATTTATCTTTTCATTTTTAGTTTTATTTTCATGTTTTAAAAAGGGTGATACTATTTACACCCCCCTATTTACTAATTATACCCCCTATCAAAAACATCACATCCATCAATTATTTGCTTTTTGTTTTTAGTTTTTTTTTGTCTTTTTGTTGTCTTTTTTTATTATATTTTATTGTCTTTTATTATTATTATTATTATTAAGCTTATTACTTAAGCCTTAAACTTTTTATTTTTTTTTACCTTTTTATTGGTCAGGATCGGGGGTTGCATCAGAAAAACACTGGATGATTATGCCAGAGACAGGATTCTTGATTGCGAACAAATTTAATGTAATCGTTCATTTTTTATCTCAAGAAAAAAGAAACAGTTCGACTTGTTTTTCGCTTTGGAGAGGCCCTCACCGGTTCCCAGAAAAAAAAATAATTACAATTGCACACGTGAATGGTAACCATTTTATAATGGTAGAATTGTAAGGAGAGCACCCAATTGCCGGCACAACCAACCTATGGAAATTATCGAGAGAAAATGATGCAGCTGGCTGGGAGAATATATTTGAATCACGTCAAAATATGTATAATTCTTGGATAGCCCAACCTGCTACATTTGGGGGGGTGTATAGATTAAACCTCAGTATGTAAATTATTAAATGATAATAATTTTGTAAAAAAGTACTTATTTTTATATAGTTTTTTTTACAGCTATAAATATAATTTGATAAATTATAACAATAAAAACTAATAATAAATAATATATCATTACTAATAATAATAATAATAATAATAATGATAATAATAATAATACTAACTAAATAAATAATAAACAAATAATAAATAACGAATAATTAAATAAAAGAATAAAAAAAGACTAAAAACAAAAGCAAGTGATTGATGGATGTGATGTTTTTATAGGGGGGTGTAATTAGTAAAAATTGGGGGGGGGGGGTGTAAATAGAATGAGCCTTTAAAAACTCTTTTCTCAAAAAAAAAAAAAAAAATGGATCGATTAGACGTTGAGGATAAACCGGTATTAAAAACTCTTGTGTCCTTGGACGACCTCGCTATCTTACCAACACTATACTACGCTCGCGATGGGTGCACTTGCCCAAGTGTGTGTATAGTGTTAGTATATTATCGTGTTTTATAAATTTAAAACTTGACTAATGCGTAAAACGGAATTAAAATATTAATAAAAACATATCACACTTCACGCACACCCGAACTCCCCTCATCCAATTGCATATTAACACATCACACATAACCAAATTAAATCAAAAAGACATTTTAATCTTTTACTCTCCATGTCACATCCTTTCTCTCTCTTCTTTTTAAAAATATATTCCCAATTTATTTCGGCTCATTCTAAATACACCCTCCTTAATTACTAATTACACCCCAATCCCCTATAAAAACATCACATCAATTAATAATTTTATTTTGTTTTTAGTCTATGTTGTCTTTTAGTTAATAACTTTTGTTAAGTTTTTAGTTTTTTTTGTCTTTTAGTAGTCTTTTTTTAATCTTTTAATTAGTGATTAGTTATATTATTATTATTATTATTATAACTAATTATTTATCCAATTACATTTATAGTAGTAACAGAAACTATAAAAAAAATAAGTGCATTCTTACAAAATAAGTGCATTCTTACAAAATGTCCATAAGTTGTTTGCGGTGGCAATTGGATACTCTCCTTGCAATTCTACCATTATAAAATGACCACCATTCACGTATGCAATTGAATTTTTTTTTTCTGGGAACTGATGAGGGCCTCTCCAAAGCGAAAAACAAGTCGAACTGTTTCTTTATTCTTTAGATAAAAATTGAACGATTACGTTAAACTTGTTCGCAATCAAGAATCCTGCCTCTAGCATAATCCTCCAATGTTTTTTTGGTGGAACCCCTGACCCTGACCAAGCCAAGGACGTAAACACATTTTCAAATGAGCCACAGAAAGCTTTAGGGTCTGTTTGGTATGGGGTAATGGAATGGACGAAGGAATGGAATGGACGAGGTAATGGAATGGACGAGGGAATGCAATGGATCATTACCATTCCATGTCTTGTTTGGTTACCATGTGAATGGAATGAATTATTATTGTGTATTGTTCGGTAGGCAAGAAAAACGAAGTAATAAAATTAGCGGTGAGTGGTGGTGGTGGTCGGTGGTAGTGATTGTGGGTGGGTATAGGTGGCGGTGTTGGGTGTAGGCGGCGATGGGTGGTGGTGGCGGCGGCGAGTGGCGGTGCGGTGGTGACGACGAGTGGTGGTGGCGACAAGGTGGCGGTTGGTGGTGGGTGGCAGCAAAGGTGGCGGTTGGTGGCGGCGGCGGCGGTTGGTGGTGGCGGTGGTGGTGGCGTCGACGATGGTGGTGGGCGGCGGCGGCGGCGGCGAGTGGGTGGTAGCGGCGGCTGTCGGGGTGAGGTGGTGGCGGGTGGCGGCAATGGCGTCGGTGGTGGTGGTGGTGGGTTGTGGCGAAGGTCGTGGGTTGTGGTGTTGTTGATGAATGGTGCAAGAGGGGATGTAATGGAAAAAAACACGGGGGGTGGAAGGAATGATTTTGAGGGAATGGAATGCCTTATGGAATGGGTGATTCCATTCCATTCCATTGACCAACCAAACACTCTTTTCTTCATTCCCTCGTAATCACTCATTCCATTCCACCTCTCATTCCTGCATACCAAACACTACCTTAGTGTATTTATTTCTAAACTGAAGTAGCTCTTCTAACAGTGATCTTCGGATAAATAACCATTCATCTTTATTGTACCCTAAAGCAGAAGCCGTCGCCCGAAATCCACAATTTTCCATCACCTAACACGTTATGTATGCGTGTAACATACACATGGATAGGGTTGTCCAAAAAGCTCGCGGCTCACTCGGATTTAGCTCGGAAAAAGCTTGCTTGGTTTAAAAGTGAGCCGGCTCGGCTCGGCTCGTAACGAATCAAATTGGCTCGGTTTGGCTCACTTGGTAGCTCGGCTCGTCTTAGCTCGAATTATTTTACTTAAAAACCGAGTTCGTTCAAATTTTTTTTTTTAAAACCGAGTTCGTTCAAAATTTTTTTTTAATAAATAATTTTTATTAAAATAAATATTTTTAAAATAATAATAATTACTATTATAATAATAATAATAATAATAATTAAAAAGACAACAAAAAGATAAAAAAACAATAAAATGTTGATTTGTGATGTAATGATATGATGTTTTTAAAGGGGGATATAGTTAGTAATTAAGGGGGTGTATTTATTAGCCCCTTTCTTTCTTTCTGTATATTTCAGTTACATCAAAATAATCTCTCTCATTTGCAGACGGTGGTCCAATTAGGGTTCCACTGAACCTTAAACATCGACACCGGCGTCGGACCCCAAGTTCATCCATCATCTCTACTTTGACTCAGAACACAACTTGTTCAGATTATAAGAAAACAACGTCATTTTCAACGATTCCGTTTCCGTGTTCGTGGTTTTCAGATCCGTCAAAAGGCATGAAGGAAGCCGGCGACGTTTTGTGTTTGGGTGCTCGATTTGAATGACACTTGTTCCGGATCCAGGTTTTTTTTGTGTTGAAATTTTAGGGGTTGTTGATAAGCATGTGTTCTTGAAAGGCATAGTTTTTTATTGAAATATTGGGTTTAGCGGTAATTTTCAGTAACTTAGGGCATGTTTGGCTAAGCTTATTATAGTTAAAAAGGACTTTTGGAAAAAGACTTTTGGGAAAAAGACTTTTTGAAAAGGAGTTTTTAAAAAAAATGTTTGGATTAACTTATTGATGTAAAATGACTAAAATGGGCATTCTTTTAGATATAAGGGGGTAAAGAAGGGGGTATATTGGTAATTTGTAGTTTGAAAAGTTAAAAGCTGGCCAAGAAGTCACAATATTGTGACTTCTTGAAACCTCCTTTTTCTTCTTTGCAAAAAGCCATTTCTAAAAGGACTTTTGACTTAGCCAAACATAAAAACAACTTATTGGCTTTTTGATAAGTCAATAAGCCAATAAGTTGTTTTGAAAAGCTTAGCCAAACATGCCCTTATTAGGCCATCCGTAGTCATAAAGCCCCTTGTGGGGCGTTATGCGACACGTGTCGTGCCACGTCACACGGGGGCTTTATGGGGCGTTATATCACTAGAGTCCGTAGTCATAAAGCCCCTACCCATCATTACCTATTTAATAATTTTCAATTTTATTAATTAATTATAAAAAACATTCCTTTATTGTGATTGGTCAGATTTTCAAAAACAATCAAAATCGCGCCGCTATAATACTCGCGCCACACCCCAATTTTTCATTTATACCGCCCCTAGTTTTGGTGTTTGGGCGTTTTGACGGCGCTATCTTTGGGCAAAGCGCCCCACTACGTATCCCCTTATGTTGTGTTTGAATTATGTTTTTTTTTTTAATTATTTTGTTCTTGGGTTGAAATTTTTTGGTGGTTCACATCATTGCAATTTTTTTTTTTTGGTTTTTCAGTCAACATTTTTTAGAGCCTGTTTCAAATTGTAGTGAACAATTTCTGTAAAATTTTTGCTTCAAAGTGTTTCAGGAGTAGAAAATTAAAGAATGCTTGATGATGCACAAAATTAAAGAAGGACTCGATTTATCACTTATGCTTTAAAGGTTATTTCTTTCTTTTTTTTTTTTCTATTGTGACATGAATTTAGATCATCAAGTAGCTTGTATGAAATTTAGATTTGTTAAGTATATTTGGGGTTGAATTTTTTTAGGGGAGTCGGTGGTTTTGAATTTTTTTTTGGTGCCTCTTTTTAACTATTTTTGGGTTTTGACATGTCATAAAATGTTTTTTGTGTTTAAAAAACGAAATTTGGTGTTTGAATCATTGGCAAGAAATTGGGTTTACGGTGATGTAAGTTGGTTTTACACTGTTTGTAAACAATATTTTTGCATGCATAAAAAGGATTTTATGGTAACGATGGAGGAAGTGGCGGATGCAGGAATTTTTTTCACTGGGTTCACTTTTTTGGATACTCCAATTTCATATGACTGAACATAAAAAAATTTCGGGTCAGTTCGACAGTTCAGATCGAGTAAGGTTCATCACATAATAAAAGCACGATACAATAATGAAAAGAAAATTATCATTAAAAATTTTAAAACACATAATATAAAATACGATATTCTTTACAAATAAAAAAAACTACCTCTTAAACATTAGAAACTTGTAAAGCAGATACAGTAAAAACTAAAAAGAATAAAGCAAAGAGACATACTTCTTCTCCATCTCAGGAAGGTCCATTTGAGTGTATCTTTCCACTACAACCTACACAAAACAGTATCAGATCATAACAATTCGCATCAAACGAGATGAAAACTTCATCACTTAATAAGATTCTTCAACACCGATTCAAACAATTTTCAACCAAAAGTATAAACAGAATCACAAACAACGAGATAAATCAATCATAACAAAACGATATGAAACCGAGAGTTGATTAGCATGTATGTTGTAACCTAATTCGATTTGTGAATTCATACAATACTGAAACAATTAAGACAAAACTATACGATATCAAGAGTTAATTAACCTAATTCGATTTGTGAATTCATACTGAAACAATTAAGACAAAACTATATGATATCAAGAGTTAATTAACCTAATTCGATTTGTAAATTCATACAAAACCGACCCAACGAAGACAAAAAAATATGAAATCGAGAGTTGATTAAATAATATAGAGTAAATTTGTGTGTATATTGTAACCTAATTCGAATTGTAAACTCATAAAAAGCTGAATCAATTAAAACAAAACGATACGAAACCGAGAGTTGATTAGTATGTATGTTAAGGTGGAGGCGCCTCTGCAGTTCTGTTGATGTGGTTTCACTTCGTCACTTGTTCTCTGACTGTGGAGGCGATTTGTTTTAAGAAAAATAAAAAAAAAACGGAACAATTCGGGATTCGAACCCGGGTATCTTGGGGATAATAACGAAGACATAACCAGTGGGGAACCAAGGCTTTTTTGTTTATGGGTTCCATTTATATTTTACTTATGGGTTCCTTTTCAGTTTGTTATATATATTTACACTAAAAATTAAAAACCGAATGGGTTCCTGGGAACCCGTACTTTCTTAATAGGTCCGCCCCTGGATGGAGGTGATGTAAATTGGTTTTTATGGCAATGTAATTTGGAATCCTAATATTTTTTTCCAAATGGCGATTTTGTTGATTTTACGACAATGTAATTGGGTTTTTGCTTGGTGCTTTTTTGTTGCTTCGATGTAAAAAAGTTCTTGCAAAAACATTTTACATACATTCGAAAAATGTTTTTACGTGCGTTGTCAAATGTAAAAAACATGTTTTCTTTTTTATGCCCCTTGATCGCCGGTCTGAGCTCCTCCAAACGTCACACGTAAATATATTTTTACACACGTTTTTATGAATAAATTTATTTTACATACATTTGTAAAATGTTTTTACATACGGGTGTCAAATGTAAAATTGTTTTATGCGTACGATGGAGAATGTAAACGATTTGTTTTACACACGTTCGACACAAACGCTTTGTTCGACACGTTCGCTTTGTTTTAAAAAATGTCATTCGACACCATACGTAAAAGAAAAAATACGTGTGAGTTTACATTCGACACTGTACGTAAAAAAATGTTTACATTCGACATCGTGTGCAATTTTTTTGACATTCAACATCGTATGTTGTACGTAAAAAAATTTACGTGTGAGTTTATATTCGGCATTTAAAAAAATGTTTACACTCGACAAAGTGAGCATTTTTTTTGACATTCGACATCGTACGTAAATTTTTTTTACATTCGATATCGTAGGAAAAAAACATTTACGTGTGAGTTTATGTTTGACATTTAAAAAAAACCGTTTACATTTGATATCGTATGCAATTTTTTTTGACATTCGACACCGTAGGTAATTTTTTTTTTTTTAACATTCGACGCCATACGTAAAAAAAATTATGTATGAGTGTACATTCGGCATTTAGAAAATACCGTTTACATTCGATAAAGTACGCAATTTTTTTTCAACATTTGACACCGATGTAAAAACATTTGCCAAACGCGTAACTAAAAACATTTACAAACGTGCCCAAGAAAATATACAAACGCGTGTATTAACATATTTACGTGTAACATTTAGAGAAGCTCAGGCTAGCGATCAGGGTTTGTTTTTCCAAATTTCCCATTTTTTAAGTATGTGTAAGGGTTTATTATATATATATATATATATATATATATATATATAGAGGGGTTAACGTACATTAAGTGTTATCGTACATTACATACGCGAAGCAGGGAACCGTCCGATCAGGCACTAATCACGCATGGGACACAAAATAACGCATGGGATCCTTTTTTTTGACCTAATCACGCATTGGAACATAATTACGCAAGTTCATTTTGTCAAACCTACCTAATAATAACGCATGAAACATAATTACGCAAGTTATATTGTTTGTCGCGTATGATAACGTATGATAAGCCTTTTGTACATTATACTTATTATATATATATATATATATATATACATATATCAAATTTTCTAATTAAAATGTTTTTTTTTCAGATTTGGATTTTGCGTTCAAAGATATATTAGAAAGGCCCCCTTATTTTAACACCCCCTATATCTTATTTTCACTTATACGGCCCGTATAGAATGTTTTTGAATAGGAAAATGCGCAGGGAATGTTTTTTTGATTTTACTATATACGACCCGTATATAGTTATACGAGCCGTATACATGTGTATACGATTTGTAAAACGTATACGACTCAATGGATATATTTTGTGAGGTTTTTGATGTTACCACATGTACACGGGCCGTATAACTGTATACGGGCCATATATAATGGTGTTTTTTCAAGTATCACGTTTTTTCCAGTAAAAACACAATCATTCTAGGGTTTCTAAACTCTTCATCACCTTTAACAATGTCGATAAACGTTGATCGAAACACGCCGCTTAAATCGGAGCACAGGTACAGCAACGTTACCGATCAGTCCGTTGATGGAAACCTTATCGATCGCAGAGATCTTCGTGTTGGTTATTTTTCGATTCTGAATAATTACCAAGGGTGATTATGGATTGGTTACAGAAACCACTAGCAGAAGAACCCGACACGTCTTCTATGATGATCCGAAACATTCCGAATAACTAGCAGAAGAAACCGACACAAACAAGTTCTCCACAGTTTGTTATTCAGATCTCTATTCGGTCATCTTTCCAAACTACAACACACGATAACTTTAAACTTTATATTGTGTGATTTGATCAGGAAATGATTGGAGGTGATTGCTACTTTTAATAAACGGATTGTTGGACTTCTTGTTCCAAATTCACGCCTAAATTCACCTTTTTTTACTATTTTCTTCGATTTCAACAAATCTTTTCCTTTTCCTTCAATTTCTAGAACATTCTCCGTAACATGAAGACGTGTCGGGTTCTTCTACTAGTGGTATTTTAATGAAGTATTGAAGATTGAATGTGCTTCATTAAAATTACAACACACGATAAAATGCTTGGAAAATTGCATCAACTCTCCTATATCAACATACTCTTCTCCAGACGCTTAGTTGTTATGAATGACAACTTGAGGGGTCTAGTTAACTTTCAGATTCAGATTCAGGAAGCAGATGATTTGTCAAAAAACATGGTCAACGTAGTAAAATGTGAGCTTTTACACCAACCATATCGAGATACTTTGTGTTAGTTTGACTTGAATTTTGAAAGTTTGAAAGATGTATTCGATGGATGTCCGTTATCTCAACGCTTCTTCTTACATTACTGGTTTGGAATTGGACAACCGCAACCATTTTAGTGCTTCTCAATTAGATATTATTTATTGAATCATAACTGAAACAGTCGGAAAATAACTAAACCGAACCAACATAGTTGAAGGTGCAAGAGAATGGCGAGTAATCAGTTGTATTTTTAATGATTTGTTTCTTATTGGCCATTATTCGTCCAAGTAATCAGTTGTATTAATAGATTCCGAAGTTGTTATTTCAGTTATTTCTGTTGATTCAGTACTTCAACGCATGAACCAACCGAAATCCACAAATTCCAACAAATTGTGTACGTTAAATACCGTTCACCGCTTTTTTAGTTGCTTCTCTTGTTAAGTTTCTGAACCAACCGAAATCCACAAATTCCAACAGTTTCTTCGTAGATTTCGTCCGGTTTCAAAGCCGGTTGAGGATTACGAGTGTTCAAGACTCGTTCAAAGCCGGTTGATGAAACCGAAGCTGTTATTTCTGTTGTTCAGTACTTCCGAGACGATTCAAGTGAGTCCTATGAAACAAGTGTCTGTCTATTCAATTGAGAGGAATAATTGCATTGTTTAAATCAGAATCAGGGTTCTCAAAACAAGGATCGTTCTAATAGATTAAAGAGAATATACCATTTTTTTCCAATTTTTACCCATAGTATACGGGCCGTATAATATTATACGGCCCGTATACAATCATCGTATACATTGTATACGATCGGGTAAATTTTTTTCACATGCTGTATACGGCCGTATAATAGTATACGACCCGTATTAACAGGGTAAAAATGATCTGGTAAATTTTTTTTCACATGGTGTATACGGGCCGTATAATAGTATACGGCCCGTATTCTTAGGGTAAAAAATGGTTTATTCTCTTTAATCTATTAGAACGATCCAAAAAACGAAGAACAAAGTCAAATGTGATCAAACTTAGACATCAGACGTAAATCTTGAAGCAAAATGTGGTTCCCTATTGGTTATAGAAACCACTAACAGACATGTCGTGCATTGTTTAAATCAGAATCAGGTTCTCAAAACAAGGATCGCTCTAATAGATTAAAGAGAATAAACCCTCGTTTCTTCATCTTCATCTTCATCTTCATCTTCAAGAACAATGATGAACAGATGATGTTTTTTTTTGCAGAACCGTTGGTATACGTCTACCACAACGAGAACAGTGCAGCGACAGTTGAGTCTCCTCCTTCGTTCCCGATGCAAAAACCAGAAAGAGTAGAAATAAGAGATGCTTGGAGAGACATAATCGTGGTGGATTGCGGTGGTTTGGGTGTAGGGTTGCATATTCAATCTTCATTGCTTCATTAAAATTAACAACCTGATTCGGATCATCTTTAGTAGTTATTGTTTGAGAACCTGATTCAGATTTAAACAATGCACGCCTGATTCAGATCTCTATTCGGTCATCTTTCCAAACTACAACACACGATAAGTTTACACTTTATAGTGTGATTTGACCAGTTGTATATAACAGAGTAACCCTCACTCTCAGTCATATCTATAGAGATGATCTGGATCTTCGAATGCGGTGTGTACGTTAATTTTCAATAATGTTGGAAGGATTGTAGTTATAGAACCCGACAAACCAACAAAATCCGAATACTTCAAACATTCTAAACCCTAACTGTGTATGTGCTTGTGCTGTAGAAACCGGTGATGAATTTGTGTACATAACTGAACGTTCATTACAACTGAACGTTCATTACTGATCTGGAATTGGAGAACCGTTGTGTATCTGAATCAGGTTCTCAAACAAACACTACTAAAGAAGAGTTGGTATTGAACCGGTTTTAATCATGTCGTTAAGACCCAACAGTGAAATTAGCGAATCTGGAAGTGATTATCACCCTCTGTGAGCATCAGCATTGAATGATTAATATGAATAAGATACCTTCGAGATACTTCATGTTAGTTTGATTTGAATTTTGAAAGTGACAAATTGATGTATCTGGTGGGGGTGATATAGTAATTTTCAATAATGTAGGAAGGATTGTAGTAGTAGGACATTGGAACCACATATTGTTACGTGTAGGAATATTGGAACCACAACCGCAACTTACAAAGGTTGGTCATGCGCCGGTGGTTTGGGTCTAGGGTTGTCAGAGAGAGAAAAGGAGGGGGAGAGAGTCTGAGACCATGGTCTAGGGTTCTCAAAACAATGATCGTTCTAATAGATTAAAGAGAATAAACCATTTTTTACCATAGTATACGAGCCGTATAATATTATACGGCCCGTATACAATCATCGTATACATTGTATACGATCTGGTAATTTTTTTTTCATTTTGTGTATACGGGCCGTATAACTGTATACGACCCGTATTCATATGGTAAAAATGGTAAAAAATGGTTTATTCTCTTTAATCTATTAGAACGATCCAAAAAACGAAAGGGATTTCGAGCACTTGGTATTAAACCAATCATTTGTTGATGTATATAACAGAGTAACCCTCACTCTCAGTCATATCTATAGAGAGAGTTGGGTTTTCAACAAATCTTTGTGAAGTTATTCGGAATGTGTATTTTCAGTTATTTCTGTTGATCCACAAATTCCAACAAATTGTGTCTAATGCAAGGATCTTCGAATGCGGTGTGTACGTTAAATACCGTTGTGTATCTGAATCAGGTTCTCAAACAAACACTACTAAAGAAGAGTTGGTATTGAACCAAGAATACTTCAAACATTCTAAACCCTACCTGGAAACAAACCAACAAAATCCTGATAGTGAAAAACATCAGCAACCATTTTTTCTTTTCCTTCAATTTCGAGAACATTCTCCCTGTGTATGTGCTTGTGCTGTAGAAACCGGTGATGAATTTATGTACACAACTGAACGTTCATTACTGATCTGGAATTTATGAACCGTTGTGTATTTGCTTACTCTGGAATTGGAGAACCGTTGTTTATCTGAATCAGGTTCTCAAACAAACACTACTAAAGATGAGTTGGTATTGAACCAACATTCCTTCAAACATTCTAAACCCTACCTGGAAACCGGTGTATGTGCTTGTGCTGTAGAAACCGGTGGTGAATTTGCGTACACAACTGAAGGTTCAGTGCACGAAAAGTTTCTTACGAAATGTACGTGACAAAACAAGTATGTTGGGAATTAAACGCATGTACGTGACAAAACAAGGATCGTTCTAATAGATTAAAGAGAATAAATCAAGTACAAATTATCTGCTTTCTGAATCTGAATGTTAACTTTGACTCATAAACCCTTGAATCCCAACGCTTCTCTAAAAAAAATTGTTTCTTTCCTTTTCATGAGGTAAAACCGGTTTCAACATCAAGGGTTGTTTTTCACCCTGTGTGAGCATTAGAAGCCCGACAAACAGTCTTGCAATTACGTCTTCAATCAAGACCGCATTGTTAATTTTAATGATGATTCGAAACATTCCGAATAACTAGCAGAAGAACCCGACACGTCTTCTATGATGATTCGAAACATTCACGAACCACAATGGACTCAGACTCATACTACTCACCCTCCCCTGAGGAAAAGTTTTCCCGACGACTCAAGATAAAGCAGTTGGTTTGTGTTCATATCAGCGTTGTTTATCACCCTGTGTGAGCATTGGAAGCCCGACCACTAGCAGAAGAACCCGACACGTCTTCTATGATGATTCAAAACATTCACGAACAAAAATGGACTCAGACTCATTGTTGCGAATTTGGTTTCTTCGGTACAGGCTGATGAAACCGAAGCTGTTATTTCAGTTGTTCAGTACTTTCGAGACGATTCAAGTGAGTCCTATGAAGCAAGTGTCTGTCTATTCAATTGAGAGGAATCATTGCATTATCATTGCATTACATCCCCGTTGAAAACAGGTGGTTGTAATGACGGGACCCTTGATTTCAACGCTTCTCCTTACAACTCTCATCAAATGCCCCACCCTTCCTTTTATTATGTAAATATTAAATAAAGAATAACACCATGCCCGTAACCCCGCGTTGATAGCTTCCGTTTTATTACAGTCATACGACGCGGCTTTTTGTTCTTCAATCTTTGTTAGTTGTTAATGTTTTTTTTTTCTAGTTTTAGAAAGGTTTGACCACCTCACGACTGTAAAATATCTCGTGTGATTGGCACCTTAAATCCCTTAAATACTTTGAGAAAAATCTAATTTTCGATGAATACGGGCCGTATAACAGTATACGGCCCGTATACATCATTCGTATACATTGTATACGACCAGGTAAATTATTTACACATGGTGTATACGGGCCGTATACTTTTATACGGCCCGTATGGAATTAAAAAAACTGACAAAATCTGCTGGCACAGACTTTGTTAGTTTTTTAAATTCTATACGGGCCG
Organism: Helianthus tuberosus; assembly: GCA_030545235.1. Taxonomy (NCBI): domain Eukaryota; kingdom Viridiplantae; phylum Streptophyta; class Magnoliopsida; order Asterales; family Asteraceae; genus Helianthus; species Helianthus tuberosus. The sequence continues at coordinate 59,014,315 of CM060383.1, forward strand.
TATAACATTATACAACCCGTATACACCATGTGTAAATAAGTTTTTCCCATGTGTTAATATTAGGACCCTATTAGAAATGGACAACTAGTTGATTTTAGATTTTTTTTTATTAATAGCTTTTTGTATTTTTCTTTATAGAATTAAATTTGTATCAAATGAGTTTTTTGGGACCCGCGTGTTGTGGCGTGACCATTAAGTTGAACAAAAAACAGATGTAAATGCGTTGAATCACGTGTCCGCACGTCGCCGTGTGTTCGTTATATGATAGAAATTCGGTTGTTATCAGCTAGACTTATTACGGTATTTATACGATATTGAGACTTAGTATAGTAAAACAAAAAGAAAACCCAAACAAAACTTAATATTATGTTTAATATAATAATATAAGAATTATTATTAATAGAAATGCTAGTAAATACCAAGAGTTAAATGCTTGGTTGGTCCCTGTGGTTTGTTATTTTTGCAGACTTGGTCCCAAGGGTTTACTAATTACAAAGTTGGTCCTAGTAGTTGCAATTTTTAAACACGGTTGGTCCTTATCACTAACCTCTGTTAGATTTCTCAGTTAAGTATATATAAAATGTCTATTTTACCCCTCATCTTCTTTCTCTCTTTATCTAAAAAAAATGTCACACCCCGAAATATCAGAGTTGGCGTGACTGGACTGGTATCTTCATTGCACAGCGGAACCAAATAAGCTAAGACTTCTAGAAATTGAACGCCCGTTAAGTACTCGAAATCCCATGGGTTCTCCTATTCCAACCGTTCCGCAGTTTGAAAAATTTAACCTGAGAAAGAACATGCGAAAAAGTCAACATAAAGTTGAGCGAGTTCATAGTTTGTTTTGAAAAGATTTAAAATAAATCTTTTTGATAACCGGTTTTAAAGTTGTTGAGAAAATATAGTAAAATCATATTCTCGGCATGATATATGAAAACTGTGAGTCTAGCCCACGAGAGTCTTTGTGCATTGCACGAGAGTGAATGGGCCGAGCCCAAAAGAATCTTTGTAAGCAGGATCAGCGCGTCCTCTTACTTAGGTATAATTTGAAAAACGTTACCAAAGTTCACAACTCCATGTATTTGTGAGTTATCATCAGTTGAATCTTAAAAACATTAGAGAATCTGAGTATTAAAACTGGTATGTAAGCGTCTATGAACAGATCATTAATGTTTTGCAAGGACATTAATATGTGTGGCGACATAGGAAGCACTCAACCCTAGCGGATTTCCCCCGGTCCACCCGGTTAGAACAAAAAAAGCACTACATGGGCCACACAAGGACCCAAGAGTGGGGCTCGCTACACTCGATAGATCTACCACTTTTGCCCTCGGTCTTATACAAGATTAATGGCACTTAAGAGAGATTACTATTCGCTCACATGTTCTAACAGTCCATTCCCTAGCTTAACCATACCCTAGTTAACGTATAATGTGTGAGTTATTCATGTCCTTGGGCCTTTACCCATGTCATTCGTGTTATTAAAACTCATGCATGTTTCGAAAAACACTTATGTTTTTATAAAACCGGTATGTTTAGCATAATCTTTTCGTAAACCATTTGAGTTCGTTGAAATCCTGTCGCAAAATGGTTTATAAATATGTGATATTCATTTATCGAAAACTTGTGTGATTTTGCAAAACTTGCATGTCTTTCCACCCCCGAAAACATTTTATAAAAATGCAAAACAGTAAAAAGTGGGGGTTATGAACTCACCTGGATATTCCTGTGCAAAGCTAGCTTAGTGTGATTCCGTAGTGCCGTTCCAAGAATGTGAATTAGCTAGCGTATAACTGTGACATTCCTATGAAGGAATACTTATAAGTTTTCTAATTTAAATGTAGCTAAACTACGTGTCCGAGCTCTACCGAATCGTTAACTAAACGATTCTATAAAGGTGTTATTATTTTGGTTTGAAATAACCAAAGTATTGTTAGTTGATCCCGTTTATAATTGGGATAAAACTAAGTCTCGAGATCGACTTAGTTTTCGAGTGATTAAGATATATATTTATATATATTCAAATATAAATATATACTTGCGATGTCGTGTTGGTCGTCATGAATTAGAAGTACGTAGGTGAATACCGGTTCGTGTCGTCGTAATATGGAAATAAAAGTGTATATATAAATATACATATATTTTAAGTCGTGACGTTTGAAATATAACTTAGAATTCAGTCAATTGAACTAAATATAACAACTATATTTAGTTCGTAAGAAAGTTTAAAATCGACTTTTAAAATAAATATAAACCTTATATTTATTTTATAAATGTGTTCAAGTATTTCGAAAAGTCGACGTTTGAAATAAATAGAAACTTCATTTTTATTTTATGAAAATGTTCTAGTATTTCGAATTAGCGGTGTTTTGAAATAAATATATAAAAAAAATATCGTATTTATTTTGTATAAGTAATCGAGTTTTAAACGCGTTTTGAAATACTATAATAAAGGTCGAGTGTTAGTGGTTTGAAATAAAGGTAACTAGTATTCGTCGAATGTTATAACTTCGTTTGTAATTTGTAAACGTCGCCCACAATAAATATATATTTATATTTATTTTATAAGAAGAATTCGAAATCCGATAAGTGTCGTTTTTTTTAGATCATAAATGCGTGTCGTGTTTCGGGTTTTTAACGAAAATCGGCCAGAGTTTCCTCTGTTTTTGGAATAACCCGACAACTCAAGTTGTCGTATTTTTGTCAAAAATCAATAATAATTCAATCGATTCAAACACTATATAATAAATTTTTGACAAAATAAACCGTAAATAAACACTAAAAGTATCGGTCGAGCTCGGTTTCGCTAAAATAACCAAAACTATATAAATAACGGACTAATTGCGCCGTAAAATATTTACCATCTTCTCGTGTCGAAATGTTGACTGAGTTGACTCGGGTTGGCCGTGTTTGACCGAGTCAACTGAAACCGGAGCTGTGACGTCTGACCGAACCGACTGACCCGAACCGTCTGACCCGCTTGAACCAAATCTGAATTCACAACACCCGAATTATAACCCGAAACAAAACTAAAAATAACTCGAACCAAACTGACCCGTAGACTTGTCTTTGATCGGACCTGTTGAGCCGTACTTGATCCGAAACACGAAGTTGAAATCTGAGATGAATCACCATGACTCCAACCAAAACTGAATATAAAAAGAAAGAACCTCCACCACCGTCTTTGTTCTCGCCGTCGACACACCACACACCACCGTCGGCACCTCTCTTCGTCACCATCAACAACAGCAGCAAGAATCATCATTATCGGTCATCAATCTTCAGAAAATAAATTAAAAAATGAAAGGAAACAGAGGATGGGGTTTACCGTGAAACCTGTCGGACAAAACACCGCCGCCAATGCCGCGGCTCCGCCGCAGACGGCAGTTTGTCACCGTTCCACTCTGCTCCCGGTTCTTCTTTCTCTCACTCTAGTCTCTCACTCATCTCTGTCTTCTCGTCTTCGTCGCCGCACCACCACCGGACGGTGGTGGTGGTGCTCCGTGTTGTCGATCGAAGGGGGGGTGTCGTCTGGCTGGTTCAGAGACGAGGGGGTGGGGTTTCCTCGGTAAAAATCGTCGACAAAGGTATGGCCGGTTAACCGGTGCCTCTCTGGTCCCCGGAGCTGAGAAGAGATAGAAGGTGTTGAGGGAAAGTGTTGGCATGAGGTCTTTAAGGGTTTTGATTTCATTTGTGGGTGTCTGATGTAGTCTGATGTATAGATCGAGGGAGTGAGCAGAGATGTTCTCTGGGTTTGTTTGTGTGGGTGTAATCGAGAGAGGGAGAGGATTATGTCTGCAATTTTTTTTGTTGTCTGTGTTTTTGAGATTGGGGTTAGGGTAGAAAGATAGATGTAAAGGCCTTGCCTCGAAAGTCGTGTTATCGTGCCCAATCATATTTTCCAAAGGCCTTGCCTCGAAAGTCGTGTATGATATACTTCGACGTCCGCTGACGTATAGCTCAAGTTTCATGTATACTTGTGCACTAGCGTTTTGTTCCGCATAGAATGTGATGTGCTCCGACATCCGTGGATGTATAATTTGAGTTCCATGTATTCTCGTGCGCTAGTGTTTCGTTCCGCGTAGGTTACCTGCTGATGGGTTGGTAAATTTCCAAAGCTTAACGTGTTTAATTTTACCGATTTGTGTGAAATTGAGTTTTAGAATACACTACTTTGAGATGGTTTGTATTTTGCAGGCCTTGACATGTTTAAGGTGTATTTTGGAAGCTTAATGGAGCTTGGGAATGGAGTTAGGAAGAACGGGAGCGAAAAACGAAGCTAAACAGCAAAAACCGGACAAAGACTTCAGAGACCGGCGTCCTAGACGCCCAGACCAGCGTCCCAGACGCTGGTCCCCAGCGTGAATTTGGGGAAAATTATAGTTAAAACCCATTTTCGAGTATCTAGCTATAGAGACTCCATTCTGGACTTCCAGAGGCGATTTGGAGATATTTTTGAAGGTTCCATTTGATCCATTATCATATTCCATCAAGTTTTGAAGATTAATCATCAACCATGAGTGGCTAATTTCTTCAAGATCATCCCCGGGTGAAAGGTTGTGAGTTTCTAGGGTTTGTTTTTCATGTTTTGGTTTGATACAAACATTTGTTAATCTTTGATTGAAATTGTGTGAATCATTTGTTGGTATTGTTTTGAACTCGAAATTGTTAAGTTTTCTTGCAACATTGACGTTGAGAGATGATTGCTACCATTAAGTTGTGATTTATGCTAGGGTTTGGTTTTAGTTCTTGATTAATAAAGCATACTATTGTCTCATATTGTGATGGTTATCTTGCACCGGTTGCGTATGATAGACGATTGTTGATGTCTAAGATTAGGATTTCAAATTAACAAACTTAAGAAATCATTGGTGTTCATAAAATAATCAAACCATTCATGTCAAATAACTCTAGATACTTATTAATCCGAAACCCGAGCGTGATTCGTTTTCTCATATAGTATTTTTAAATAATCAATCAAGTTTTGCAATTTTAGTTAATAAACCGTTGTTTTGGATAATAACAATTTGTTGGTTCACCCCGAGTCTTTTTAAATCAAACAAACAAAGAAAATTAGCAAGCTTCATAATTAATTTGTACATTTTTGTAAATAGTCTAACTAATCGAACAGGCCGTACAATATTGACCACATGCTCTTCGTGGATACGATACTCGACTTACCCTAGCTACCTAGGTTAATTGGGTTTTTGACTGATCAGGACGACACGGTCACGTCAAAATGGCTCCGCTGCCGGGGAGCTAGTGCGCTTAGTATTTCATTGCTTGTTTAATTTTAGTTTAGTTTTTCTTTCTTGTATATTCGTGATTTTACTTTGGGTGGTCGAGCTTGTTTATGCAGGTACATGTTTTGTAGGTATCATCTTTTAATATGAATTGGGTAGATGATGATCCATGTGAGTGTTGCGGAAGCGGAGAGCATTATCTAGAGGATTGCTCTCTTTTCTACGAAAAAGTTCAAGCCTACAAGGATCGGGAAGATTACCTCAGCGGATTGTATGAATATAGGAGGGCGGATTATGAAGATTTCAATGGTCCATCCTCACATTATCCATACACTAGACCACCACCACCAAATTATCAAGACTATTACTATTCAGAGATGGATTACCATTATGAGCAAGAGCGGGGTTATAACAACTATGAACCCGAATTGCCAAATTTCTCAAGTTACCGGGAGGAGTATGATGATTATTATAATGAATACCCTCAACTGGCATCCGAGGAACCTCAAGATTTAATAAGTTCCAAGCTCGATGCAATCATGAATGCCATGACTGCCATCATCACTTCAAATCAAGAGATTAAAATGGAACTGAAAAAGGAATTTGAGGTGAGAGATAAAGCTCATGAAGCCTTGGCAAAGAAAGTGGGTCAACTCGCCGAAGAACTGGCTCAACTTAGACAAGACCAAGAGGTGTTGGCTAATGGTACCATGGTTGATGGTGATGTGGTGGAAGAGGTTATAGATCTTCCTGAGCAAGAAGTTGAGTGTTTGAACTGAGCAGAAGACATGACACCGTGAGACGATTCGGATCCGAAAGAAGCCTACGTTCATATTCATCATTCTCCCATACTTATCACCCCAACCAACAAAGTTGGGGATGCGGGTTCGGGTATAAGGATTCGAAGGGTAGTCTTGCAAGACATTGGACAATTCGTCAAGAAACGACCCCAAAGTAGCTTACTACGCATGCCGCGTAAAATAAAAAAAGAATGGATCCGGCATGCCAACTACCGAGTATATGTTGGAAACTCAGTAGGCAAATGTGCACTTCGACCACCATGAGAGGCAAATCAGGTATAATTGTTGTAGAGTTTGTATTATTTTTGTTTTATTTTATTTTCTTAGTTAAATGAACGTTGTGGGTGTGTTCCCTATATAACCCTCATGAGACCTACTCGTCCTCTCGAGCTATCGAGTGGTTTAAAAGGCTTGTTGCATAAGCTAAATGCAACCGTGATTCCTACGAAAGTGAGTTAGGTTTGTTGTTATTGTAAATTATTTTTCCACATAAATCAAGGTAAATTAACGCATGACTTGGTAATACTTTCATAAAAATGGTAGAACTAAGTAGCTAACAAATTTCAATGGTTGTGAGAAGCATGCTTCTACACAAGGGTTAAGATTTGTAGGTACATTGTGTTCGAGGGACGACTGTTTTTTTGTGAAGAGAAGAAGAAGACATGACCATCTAGCGAGAAAAATCAGGTGCATGCGTTTCCTTTTACCTTGATTCTTAGTTAGTAATAAGTGGATTGTATTTTGTATTTTATTTTTCGGGGTGAAATTTTGGGGAAATTAGCCATGTCACATCCCGTTTGCGTTTTAAAAACTCTAGTTCTTACACATTGAGGATAATGTTTACCTCAAGTGTGGGGATGGGGGAGTAGTAAAAGTTTTCGATTTTGACCCGTTCATTTAAACACTACACATTGAGGACAATGTTTACCTCAAGTGTGGGGATGGGGGAAAATTTCAAAAAAAAATTTCAAAAATGTCTTGGTTCAAAAGCGATCTTAAAAGCACAAGTAACAAAGTCAATGAGGGATGGCACAATGTCACACCCCAACCAATGGCGGAATCATTGGAGTGAGACTTGTTCAAGATTGCAAGAGACTTCATAACACTATTTGTGAGAATATTTAATTCAACCAATTTCATTTCATAGATAAATTGTCAAAACATTACAAGAAATTCAAATAACAACATTGTTCAACGTAACATAACCAAATTTGATACAACACTTTAAACGTAAACGTCTAAGTGAGTATCTAGGCATCTTTGCTATCCATTTTCATAGCATCATCAGTCATTAACCTGTAACATGTTAAAATACAATTCAATGCAAAAGCAAAGGCGAGTATACAAGTTTAAGAATAAGTATAAGTATAAAAGTTTAAAAACGAATCCACATGGCAACTTAGTTTATACAAGATCAACCTAACATGGCATGCAATATTTCTAGCCAATCCTCTGTTTACGCAACAATGATATAATTCAACATGACCACTAGTCTACGGGCGGTGCGTTACTCCTATAGCGCTATACATGTCAAATGGAGGCTCGTGAAAGCTAATGACTAAAACATATCACATAAGTATGGTCCACGTAAGCATCAAGTATCACAACATAGTATTCATGTATAAGGATTGTTTTCGTGCATTGCATAAAGAATAAGTTTTTAAGTGTGTTTTAATAAGGTAACATGTTACACCCCAAAAAGTGGTAAACATAAAAAGGGGGTTGCGAGTATACTCACAGTTTTTCAAGTCTTCTACTTGAATCCGCGAGTGAGTTGGTTGATTAGGAAGTTGGAACACCGAGTCCTTCTACACAAAGGAAACATAGGTGTGTGAGTTTGGGAATTCGGAAGATTTAGGGATTTAGGAAGTTAAAACACAAGAATATATGTATTCGAAAGTAATCAACTTTTAACACTAAGTACTTGTTCTTGACACTATGAAACCTCAAGGGTTAATGTTTTCATGAGTAATATACTCATTAGAATCGTAACAAGTCTTATGCCTTAGATGATGTTATTCTAATATATTGACAAATGAACACAAGTCCATCATCAAGAGTTCGAATATTATATATAGGTATAAGTATTATAGGTATTATTTATTCCATTAATCAAGCATGAGGTAGAAGATGATTCTTCATTTAGGTACCTCTATTGTGTCATAGAATTCATGTAGGAGGTACGAAGAACAAGCTTCCATTTAGGTACCTCTTATGGTTCACCACTACACTTGATGTAAAAACATACAAGAAGGGTCATAAACTAATATCAATACAAGAATAAGAAACATCTACACTATGAGAAATCATCAAGGGATGTGGGGATTTTATGTTGGACAACCCAAGTTAGTCCACAATCACACCTTTATCAAGCTTGAAGCTTGAACACCACTTGTGGGTCAAAAACCCTAAACAAAACAGAAAGTATTTGAGGATTAACCACTAATTTTGTATGTCTCAGCCCCGTTTTTAAGCTTAACTAACCATAGAAGTGGTTATAAGCATAAGGACGTGGGTTTGAGTGAGTTAAACTCAAGTTTGCACAAGTATAAACAATGTTTAGTAAAGATGAATGAAAACAGTGAACTTTGGAGCCTATTTTCTGGAGTTCCAGAGACTTATTCACTGTGAAATACCCATGGAATCGAAGCTAAGGTCAAGCCAAGCGTTCTGGAAAAAGAATGAGCTAAAACGGATGAGAAATGAAGAAGTTATGCTCACTTTAGTGGAGCTTGGTACTTCTGTCCGAACTTGCACTTGCATCTACGTTTTTGAGTGATTGAGAGAGTTGTGAGAGTGTTTCTAAAGTGCAAATGGCTTGGAATAGTGTGGGTTTATATAGGGAATGAGTTAGGGTTGAGTTAGATGTGTAATTAATGCCAAAAACCCGGTTAAAAACTCAAAAACAACCAAATCCCGCTCAAATTCGTGAAGAGATCAAGGCTGCTGGTTCTGGGAGTTGGCTCACAGCCCGCGTAGCCCAAGGGGCTTAGCTTACGCGGCTGGTATGGAGGGGGTGGCTGAAGTTTCCTTTTATTGCACTTAGGCCCCTCAACTTTGTTATTTTAGTGTTTTTAGGTGTTTTAAGGGCCATTTTCGCCATTTAAGCATAGTTTAAGGCCAAATAAAGTATGAGGAACATAATCAAAGTATAATTAAGCATATGAAGGTCGTATTTAAGTTTCGTTTATGATCAAAACACGTTTTATGCATAAGTTTCACATAATTGCAAGTTTAGCACATAGTTTCCAAGAATTACGAATAAGCATCAATTGTTTCACAAAATTGAATGTATGAGCATGTATAAAGTATGTATAACATGAATTGAACAAAATACGAGTTTCATTTATGATCCAAGTCTCGGATTTTACAACGGTTACAAAGAAAGAACGATTACAAGAACACAAGACTTCCACAAATAGAAATACAAACAAGACTTTCTATTTATGGAAAGTATGAAGTAGCGGGGCGTTACAATCTCCCCACCTTTAGCGAATTTCGTCCCGAAATTTAGGAAGAAGTAGGGAAAAGTTGTGGATACTTCGTCTTCATGTGACTCTTGAGTTCCCAAGTGAATTCAGCGCCACGTTTACCTTCCCATCGAACCTTAACGATAGGAATTTTACTGTGCCTCAATAACTTGACTCCTTGATCCACGATTTCGACGGGTTTTTCCACAAAGTGCAAGGTCTCGTTGACTTGAAGGTCCTCGAGTGGAACTTGAAGCCCTTCGTCAGCTAGAAACTTCTTTAAGTTTGACACATGGAAGACAGGATGTACATTGTTGAGTTCTTCAGGCAGGTCCAGTCTATACGCAACCTTGCCAATCCTTTCGAGAATCTTGAAAGGACCAACATAGTGGGGTGCGAGTTTCCCTTTCTTGCCAAATCGAACCACGCCCTTCCAAGGAGATACCTTGAGAAGCACGAAGTCACCTATCTCGAATTCAAAAGGTTTGCGATCTTGTCGGCGTAACTCTTTTGTCGGCTCCTGGCTTTCAGTAAATTGTTTCGAACCTGTAATATCTTGTCCGTCGCTTCTTGTATGAGCTCGGGACCAGTGAATTGAGATTCACCAATGTCGTGCCAACTAATAGGCGAACAGCACTTGCGACCATACAATGCTTCGAAAGGTGCCATCTGAATACTCGCATGATAGCTGTTATTGTACGAGAATTCGATCAACGACAAGTGTGAATCCCAGTTGCCACCAAAATCTATTACACATGAACGAAGCATATCCTCTAAAGTTTAGATAGTACGCTCGGTTTGACCGTCTGTCTGAGGATGAAAAGCGGTGCTAAGGTTAAGAACAGTACCCATAGCAGATTGGAAAGTTTGCCAAAGACGAGACGTAAAACGAGCATCGCGATCGGAAATGATGTCAATGGGGGTACCATGACGACAAATGATCTCACTAGTGTAGATTCTAGCCAATTTCTCGACTTTGAAATCTTCACGAATGGGAATAAAATGAGCTGATTTGGTCAATCGATCAACGATCACCCAAATACTGTCATGACCAGAAGAAGTACGGGGGAGCTTAGTGATAAAGTCCATGGCAATGCTCTCCCATTTCCAGATAGGAATTTCTGGTTGTTCGAGCAAGCCAGAGGGACGTTGATGTTCAGCTTTTACCTTCGAGCAGGTAAGACATTTCGCAACGTAAGAGGCGATATCTCTCTTCATCCCAACCCTGTCTAACCTTTGCAGGATCTCCTGAGTTTGCTCCTGATGGGGAGGAGGACGCTGCTGGTATGGGGGTATTGATACCCCTGCACCGGATATCCAGTTGGATAAACAGGAGGGTAAGAAGAAGGATAGAGTGCATTATACTGTGCAGTAGTAAGATATGGATCATGGGTTCCATAATCAGATGGATAACCAGATGGGTTATACCCAGATGAACCTGGGTATGTTGGTATGGGGTTGTCAAAACCCACTGGCGGTGGCGGTGGTGCATAAGAAAATGGCGTAGGATTGTCCTCTGGCACCACATGCGAGGGTCCACCCATTTGGGGGTCCTCGGGAATAGGAGGGTAAGAGCTTGAACCTTGAGGAGAACTGAACCGAGGTCCTCCTCATACGGATATTCATGCATTCCTCCTTCGCTTTGGTGGCTCGGGAGGTGGCTGAAGTGGCTGTTGAGGTGGCTCCTCAACAGGAAGAGGTGGTGGTGAAACTGCTTGAAGTTGTGGTTCAACCAAAGGAGGTTGAGAATGAGAGTTATGGTATGAATGGGTAAAGAACCAACCATACGTGGCCATCCTCTCAGCATATGAATCAGGCCCTCGGTACGGCGATCCTTGGTATGGAGAACCGCTAGAGATGCTAATAGGGTGGCCCGGTGTTCCAGTTTGCATTTCTGGGTCCGGGTCGTCGTCCATTTCCATCTCCTGAGAGAAATGATCCTCGGGTCCTAGAGGATTGAAACCCAAAAAGTCGTTGACGTAGTCATTGGGATTAAACTGAGCTGGAGAGTAGGTAGAATCCAAGTGATGAAATGAATGAGAATGCAAGGAATGGTAAGATTGATGGGAATGGTGGGAATCATGCGAATGATGTGATGCATGGGAGTGTTGCGAGTGCTGGGGCTCGTCTGGAACAGGCGGCCCGAATGATGGATGAAAAGAAGGTGATGAGCTCAAAGAGACAGAATGCCGCTCGTTCGAAAGAATGACCCCAATGGTCACGTGAGTCAGAACTAGAAAATGTTGCTGACGGGGTGCGCCTATGTGAAGGCCCCGCGTGTGCTGATGGTCCACCTCGCATGGGACCCTTTCCTTTGCCTCTCACTCTTGGTGGCATTGTTGACGATTAATCCTGTCAAACAAGTAAAATAAAAATAAAATATAAACAGCAAAGGAAAGTTAAGAATAAATCCTAGGTCACTGGCCTAGACTCGGAAGTCTAAGGAATGTGCTTATTGTGTCATTGAGATTAAACACAAAAGGTTAGTGTTTAATTCACTCAATGTTGGCTCTGATACCAACCTGTCACACCCCGATATTTCCACATATTACCGGTGGGCCCAGCGGGGAGTATCGTGACTTAGTTGATATCATCATTGTCAATACACACAATATAATATCACAACGGAAGGCTTGGTGAATAAACTATTACAGACCATAATGCCTGAGTGTTTAAATGAAAGAATATACAGACTGGATTGTAATAAGATCCACAGGCGGATCATAAAAGTACAAAGAAACAAAATAACAGACTTCAGGTATCTTAGGGATTTGCAAGATCCTCTTATATGACACCTAATAGCTCCAGCCTATTTACGAGAGGTACCTGTAAATCAGTCTTTAGAAAATACGTCAGTTTACACTGGTAAATACAATTAACTGACTCTTTTGAAAACATTTATGAAAATTGATTTAAGTGCACATGGCACAAATCATTTATAACTTGGGACAATTATTTAAAGATAATCTTGTATACAGATTTACATGTTTGTCTTACAATTGGGGCTGGTTGGAAGCCGGTCGTGATTAACCGACTCACCACTTATAGAACCCACAAAGGAGTTATCCCCAACATGTGGGTTTATATTTTTAGCATTTTCATCTGTCAGGTGTATGCCTACACCCCGTGCATAGGTCGTGGCCATTTTCAAATGAAATGAGCCGAGGATATCCAGGACACGGTCGAATTAACCCCCAATGCTTATGTTATCAAACAAGACAGATTAAAATGGGTTATGTAAATTTATTAATCACAATCCGATTAAATGATTTCATACCCGACCAAGTGGTATTATTATAATACCATATCCCAAGCCCGTATAAGGAAAAATAAGTTAAAAGTATTTACCTGAGCTAATATGATAGATAACTCAGCCGTATAATCTTAAAGCTTTATGTTGATACCTTCTACTAGATGCTACTTAATCGGTATAGAAGGTTTAATAACCTATTAGGATGCTAACAGGTCTTTAGTTAAGTCAAAGACTTAGACCGGCTAGCTAGAAGGAAACTTTACGGTTCTAAACGCTAGATTAAGCGGAGACCGGAATAGAATGTGGTTTAGACCTGACAAGCTTGGATACTTGTATAATATGGGTAAACTAATCACATTATGAAATTTGAGGATTTAATGATAAGGTTAAACCCGTTTCGGCTATTTTACGTAAACTAGTCACATAAACCGATCCGAACGCGTAAACGCGTAATGGGTAACCAAATGAATTATATATAGGTCTCAAATGTTATTATGCTTAAAATATGTTAATACATCAGTAGGATGTTAACATATATGCCCAAAAACTAATTAAAAGCAATTTAAGTCCCGTAAGGGCATTTTGGTCATTTTAATATTTATAAAAGAGATTTTATAACAAACTGAAATTCTGGTCTTTTGAATTCAGTAAAAATATTTAATTTATCACATTACATCAGTAAGATATCATATATATGTGAAATTTACTTTTTATAACCAAACTATGTCCCGAAAGGGCATTTTGGTCATTTCACATAGGCATTTAAGGGCATTTTTGGAAACCTGAGTTCATAACTTATACCTACTGTAATAATATTTAAATTTGTTTAAAAATTCAGTAGGTAACAAGTCTTAGATGCTAAATATGGTTTTAAACCATACTATGCACCTAATTAGTGTAAAACTAGCTAATTGACGATAATCAAGATGTTTATGTAAATCTGAGATTTTGATCAGTTTTAAATGCTGAAAATAATTTATTTAATGTATTAAATCAGTAGGAAAAGGTTTGGCATTCAAATTATTTGTTAATCTCATTTTATGTCTAAAAAGGGTATTATCGTCATTAACTGAATTACACAAGAACTCTATGTTTTAAACAGATAATAATCTGAAAAAAATCTTAAAATTCCTTAAAAATAATATCTTAACAGTAGGTAATGAGTTTTGGTTTAAAATCCAAGTTTAAAGGTGCATTATGCAAGATATCGCAATTTAATTAATAAAAAGCTTCTAATTACGATATCGCGCATAACTCCTATTTGGGACCAAGAACTGATGTCAAATTTTCGGAACAAGCTTATATATCAGTAGCAAAGGTTTTTGTCCACTCACATTTCTGAAAATCTCATTTGTGTGTCAAAAGGGCATTTACGGCATTTATAAGCATATTAACGATCAAGAGCATATAATTCAAACCACTAAGAACCATGCAATATAACTCCAGGGGGTTATACTACTGAGTAAGGTGGTCCTAATGGAAACTTAAAACATGGGAGAATTAAGCTTGAACGGGTCAGAACTGAAAGTCAAAGCAAAAGTCAAGCTTTTGCGACTTTCGGTTATAAACTGACCTTCGATTGATAATTGTCTGGTTAGGACTGATAAAACATGTTCTAATATTAATTACCAAGTCATTAGAATGTTAAAATATAATTTAGAACCTCTGTTTTATTAATTTAATTCATTTTTTAAACTTTCTGTCCAGTTTGACCATTTGTCAAACTAGTTTGACCCGACAATTAACTAGTCAAACAAAATAATTAGGAGGTGCCCTTTTAAGGGTTAATCACCTACCTTAATATTGTTCCATAACCACTTTCGTTTTGGTCAGTGGCTGGACTATATGTGATTAAACCGAAAGTCAAAGCTTAATTACGATAAGTTTGACTTTTCGGTTTTTAAACTGATTAAAAGGACTAAGCAGGTAATAAGACTCTTACTAATGGTCCTTGCTATCTTTTCTACACTTGTAATTCTTCTCCTAATCCTTGCAAGCTCCAGAAATGAGTCCTTTTGAAGTTGTTGCAATTGATGTGCAAATAAACACACACTAGTGCTCCTTATATACTAAAATCCAACTTCATGGATTACTTCCAGCTGTTATGGGACCTCCTAGGATCACCCCAGGTGTCCTAGTGGATTAATAAAACCGTTTAACAGTCCCTAGGATCGATACAATTGAGATTAAGGCGGTGCAGCAGCTGAAACCCGCACCTGTCCTGATTTTTCTGCGCTGGGCGTTTTTAGGCGGGCCGCGTAAGGTCAGAGAGGGGGTTTACGCGGGCCGCGTAAGCCTGTTTTCCAGGTTAAACAAGTTTCTGAAATGGCAGTTTCAGTCCCTGGTCATTATAAACCCTATTTAACCTCATTTTTGGCATGTAAGGCCCTTGTAGTTAGTTTGTAAA
The DNA here is from genome assembly GCA_030545235.1 of Helianthus tuberosus. Classification (NCBI taxonomy): domain Eukaryota; kingdom Viridiplantae; phylum Streptophyta; class Magnoliopsida; order Asterales; family Asteraceae; genus Helianthus; species Helianthus tuberosus. The sequence continues at coordinate 59,029,488 of CM060383.1, forward strand.
GGCTCAAGGATGTATAATCAAACCTCGTTAGGCTCGGTTTCATTAAATATCTCTATAAATGCAAGTTTTATCAAGTTGACACTTTTTACCCAAAGTCTTGAAAACTTGCTTAATGATCTCGAAACCACGTGAAATTTATACCACTTATTCTTAAGAGTATATTTGAATATTTCGAAGCCTCGGGTTCATTAAAAGGTCACTCAGAGGTCAGAAATAATATGTTGACACGTTTAACCCCTGTAGTTTTATAATCTTCCGATTATTTTCACAAACGGCTTCTTATATCAAATTAATCACTCGTTTAAGAATATATTCTTCACGTATGGTCATTCAGAGGCACAAGTTTGGCATGTTGACACTTTTAGTCCCTGTGGTTTCATATTTCCACCGTTTGACAACTTTAGTCCTTCAAACTCAATCTTTCACATTTCCAGAGTTTAGGACACGTGTCTTTACATAATTGGACACGTTTTTACATGGTGTTACATCCTCACCCCCTTAAAAGAAATCTCGACCCTAAGATTTTACTGGAATAAGTGAGGGTACTTCTGTCGCATAGTGGACTCAACTTCCCACGTATATTCGGGACCTCTACGGGCATCTCATTTGACCTTTACTATAGGTACGTGTTTTCTTCGGAGCCTTTTAACCTGACGATCCTCGATCGATATAGGTCTTTCAACAAACCTCAGGCTTTCATCAATCTGTACATCTTTATGAGACATAGCTAGCGATTCATCAGCTAGACATTTCTTGAGATTACAGATGTGGAACGCATTTTGAATTCCACTGAGCTCCTCAGGCAAGTTTAGCTTATAAGCTACATTGCCGACACATTCAATAATCTTGAATGGTCCGATATATCTAGGGCTTAGCTTGCCCTTCTTACCAAAACGCATCACACCTTTCCAGGGTGATACTTTCAGTAAGACTTTGTCACCAACCTCAAACTTTAGAGGTTTTCGCCTCTTGTCGGCATAACTTTTCTGCCTATCCCTGGCAGCTTTCAGGCGATCGCGAATCTGGACAATCTTGTTCGTCGTTTCAAGGACTATATCAGGTCCTGATAACTGAGCTTCTCCTACTTCTGCCCAACAAACAGGCGTTCTACATTTCCTACCATATAATGCCTCAAATGGCGCAGCCTGAATGCTCGTATGGTAGCTATTGTTATAAGAGAACTCGATCAAAGGTAGGTGGTTATCCCAACTACCTCCCAAATCAATAACACATGCTCGAAGCATGTCTTCCAAAGTTTGAATTGTACGCTCACTCTGTCCATCTGTCTGAGGATGGTAAGCAGTACTAAAATTCAAACGAGTGCCCAAAGATTGTTGGAAACTTTCCCAAAAGTGAGAGGTGTATCTAGTATCTCTATCAGAGATAATAGACACCGGTACTCCATGAAGGGATACAATCTTATCCACATACAACTGGGCTAACTTGTTGGAGCTATGAGTCTCCTTGATGGGTAAGAAGTGTGCTGACTTAGTCAGTCTATCAACTATGACCCATATGGTATCATTTCCATGCCGTGTTTTGGGTAACTTGGTTATAAAATCCATAGTTACCATTTCCCACTTCCATGTGGGAAGTTCTGGTTGTTGAAGCAGACCTAATGGCTTTTGATGTTCAACTTTAATCTGAGCACAAGTCAGGCACTTAGCTACATGTGTGGCAATAGATTTCTTCAAACCTATCCACGAATAATTAGCTTTTAAATCCTGATACATTTTGTCACCTCCAGGGTGAACTGAGTATTTGGAGTTGTGAGCTTCCTGGAGGATTATATCTCGAAGTCCCCCTTGAATAGGAACCCAAATTCTTCCATTTAGTCTGAGGATTCCATCCTTACCTGGTGTTAATTGTTCAGCAGTAACACCCAACTTTTCATTTGGAAGGTTAGCTTCCAAAACAACATCTTTCTGTGCAGCTAATAGCCTTTCATTCAGACTATTCTTCAGTTCAATGCTCTTAGCATTAATCCTGATAGGTTTGACTCTTTCCTTTCGGCTTAGAGCATCTGCGACCACATTCGCTTTACCAGGATGGTAGCGAATTTCACAATCGTAGTCATTTAAAGTCTCCATCCAGCGGCGTTGCCTCATATTAAGCTCTTTTTGATTGAATAAGTGTTGAAGACTTTTGTGATACGAATAGATCAATCATTTAGTTCCATATAAATAATGTCTCCACAACTTTAGTGCGAATACAACGGCACCCAATTCCAAGTCGTGGGTGGTGTAATTCTTTTCATGCACCTTTAGTTGTCGTGATGCATAGGCAATTACCTTGCCTTTCTGCATAAGTACACAACCCATACCGGTGTGTGACGCATCACAATATACGACAAACTCTTCAATTCCATCGGGCAATGTTAGCACCGGAGCATTGCTCAATTTCTGCTTAAGAATCTCAAAGGATTCTTGTTGTTTTGGACCCCAATCAAACTTAATATTCTTACGGGTCAAAGAAGTTAATGGTGCAGCTATCCTTGAAAAATTTTCAATGAATCTTCTATAGTAACCTGCCAAACCCAGAAAGCTACGAATTTCGGTTGGAGTCTTTGGTGCTTCCCAATTCATTACGGCTTCTACCTTAGCGGGATCTACTTGGATGCCTCGCTCACTAACCACGTGTCCAAGAAATTGGACTTCGCGAAGCCATAATTCACATTTTGAAAACTTAGCATACAGTTTCTCTTGTTGTAGTAGTTCTAAGATGCATCGAAGGTGCTTCTCATGATCATCTTGATTACGAGAGTAGATAAGTATGTCATCTATGAAGACGATGACAAACTTATCTAAGTATGGTTTGCAGACTCTATTCATGAGGTCCATGAATGCTGCTGGTGCATTAGTGAGCCCGAAAGGCATCACTAAAAACTCGAAATGTCCATATCTTGTTCTGAATGCCGTCTTAGGCACATCTTCAGTTCTAACTTTGAGTTGATGATACCCAAATCTCAAATCAATCTTCGAGAAGAAGCTCGCTCCTTGGAGCTGATCAAATAAGTCGTCGATCCTGGGTAAGGGATAACGATACTTGATTGTTACCATGTTTAGTTCACGGTAATCAATGCATAAACGCATTGATCCATCCTTCTTTTTCACAAATAATATTGGAGCTCCCCAAGGTGAAGAGCTAGGTTGTATAAAACCCTTTTCCAGTAAGTCATCCAGTTGCTTCCTGAGCTCTTTCATTCCAGTAGGCGCTAGGTGATAAGGGGCTCGTGCAATAGGTGCAGATCCTGGCAGAATGTCTATCCTGAACTCTACTTGTTGGATCGTCGTATGAACCTAACGAGTCAATCAGAAGAGTATATGATCCATATCAAAGGCGGAATCAATGATATAGACGTGAAACAGCTTAATTCCTCTTAATTATCCTTTTATTAATGATTTCAAAGCAATTCTGATCGTTTGACAAACTGGCAGCACCTCGGCTCTGAAATCAAGACCCTTTATAAATGACACCACCACTCAGCTATTTATAGGCGCTGTAATTTCGCACGAAATTGGCACATGCTATTTCGTGCGAAATAGCAATGACCTAATTTCGTACGAAATAGCTTAGTGCTATTTCGTGCGAAATTACACAATCATACACAAACAATAATTTTGATCTGCTGAGCACTGGTTTATCCTATCTAGATACAAGACTCTATAAAGACGAAGTTAACAGACATCTATGCACCAACAGACTCCCCCTTGGATGTTGACGAAGTCTTTAGCATCAAATCTTCAGTCTTTAGTCTTTTTCTATCTTCTCACTTTGTCCAAAATGTCTAACATTGTAAGCATCCTTCAATCTCTTCTTCAAACTCCCCTTTGAATGTTGATCCAGAATGTAGACTCCCCCTTTCAATATGCTGGAGCTCAAATTCTGGTTCAAACTTTACACAAACTTTGCCATGGGGATCTTGTTTCTTGTTTCTCAAAAATATAACATTACAATCTATTGACTTTTAACATCTTTTCTTGTTTTTATCAGTTTTTAGAAATCCACTTAAGTATTCAGGTCCAAGTTAATGACCCTGATTACTCAATTTATCTACCAAGTCCAACTTAATGACCTTGGTTGATCCAAGATGAAAACTGACTTTTGTTCAACATTATTTCACAACATTTTTCTGAAATTTACAAGTTTCAACTTAATGAACTTGTTTTGACTTTACATTTTTCACAACTTTAACAGGATAAGCTTACAACTCTTTTGTCCAGCTCAGAAACTTCCTGCATCTGCTTCAAACTTTGAATCTGAAGATCAACTTTCCACTTTGGTTTGTCGGAAAATAAAGCAGAAATGTAAAATCTTTTTGGATTTTGAATAAAGTTTCTAAACTAGAATGCTAAACAGAAATGAAATGCAATAAATGTAAACTATTTACAAACATATTTTTGATGAGCGTGTTAGGGAATCATATCAGCTATTTGACAAGTCACAAGTACCATTAAGCTTTGATTTCATACTCAGAATTAAACAATTCGCTTAGATTGTCGATATACTGATCCACTTAAATTCTCACACAAATTTCAAACTGTCCAGGATACGAATTAGGTGAATTAAGGGCTTAAACTCATTCATGTGTCCCACCTCTTAAATATAATCCCGTATCCAGAACCCAATATTTAGTCTTACAGGTGAGTATACCACAGATGATATCTGTAAGGGGTTAAAATGCGAGGGCCATGAGAGCTCAGGCTATTGCTTCCGCAAAATCAGAGAGATGATGGCTTCGACTTTAGGTGTGTCCCCTTTAGAGGATCTTTTCTTCAACAGCACATGATTAGCATTTTTCAATGTTTCATCATTTTTTATGCTGAGGGCGGTGCTATATTTCAAGCAAGCAGAAAGTATTATACGGGGACTAGGCCATTGCTTCTGCAAAATCAGAAGTCCCAGGATAATACCCCAGATATCACTGAGTATAAAGACCTAGTATCTCAGAAAGAGGGATCTTTCAAACAAGATTTCAGGGGTTACTTATATATCCAAGTAGTGTTCCCCACGAAATAAGCAAGTAATGATTTAGGTTTATATCCCGAACAAACCTACTAAATGTGTAAAAACCTATCGGCACATCATCAGCGAGACTGCTTAAGACTTTTAAACTTTACATATCTTTAGCATACCGTAACTGTACTATCATTTTCCCTTTTTACACAAGCTCTTTTTCATTTTCTATTGTTTTTGGATTTTAAAATATCTCATGTTTTTGGATTTTTGAAATTTTTTACTGTTTTTTAATTTTCTGAAAAATATAACCTACCTCCCCCTAAATACCAAAACAAGTAAAAAATCGACAAACCATTGTAGATTGCTTCTCAACATCATCTACAGCGGTACTTTCATCTACGCTGATGAAACAATGGTTAACCAGGTGGGTTAACTCACTGGTCTCGTCAAGAGGGTTAATCCCTTCTTTCCGAGGATCGCTGGCTGGATCGTCTGGTGGTGGGTTTCCTGCACAAGGAAACAAGCCGTGACTCATAACAAGGAGGATGGGGTGGGGGGTGCTCCTTGTTACCACTCTCCGACGTGAGAATCAGTAGTTTGCTTGGGAAGCAAAGTGTGATAGTAGTAGTAGTGAGAGAGTTGAGAAGAGATACCTCAAACCTGGTTTGGGGTGAGTATTTATAGCCGAGGAGTGAAGGAGGGTAGTTGAGTAGCTAGCCTGACATCGCACAGCTATTTGCAGGTATGTCAGACCTGTCGGTTACGGTGGTGATGCCACGTCCTGCTGTGGTGTCAGACTGTTGTATACACGTGGGCCGGTAGGTGACCGTTCCCAGTGCCACTTGCACTGTGGTGTCAGACCCACTTGCCTTGTAGGCAGGATGCGGTGCTGGGCCGCATCGCTGCTTGCGGTCATTTGATGTTGTTCCCGCGTTGGTTGTTCCATCCATGATTTATGCGGGATGCGGTGTCATGCCGCATCGCCGCTTAGTGACTGTTACTGTTGTCCAGATCCCTTGTCGTGACGAAAATGTTCATAGGATGCGGTGCGGGGCCGCATCGCTATGCGTAACATTGGTTTCCGTCCTTAAGGTAAGTCTTCTCATCACTGGACAGATTGGACCTGTAGGAACGTTATGCGACCTGACGAGTCGATCAGAAGAGTGCTCAAACTGAATCAGAGGCGGAATTCATTGATTCAGTCTTTGTTTAGCTTGATTTCACTATTTAACGTCTCTTTTATTGATTTGCTAACAATGTACAAGCTCTGGAGACAAACTGGCAGGGCTTCGCCGTTACACACACTTCACTTCTCTACTAGATCCGCTTGAATGACCTACCTATATATAGGAGACATAGGTTCGCTTATATGAACATGTACGTATAAGCGGACCTGTATAAGCGGACCTGATCAGATAGGTTCGCTTATATGGACATGTACGAATAAGCGGACCTAACCAAATAGGTTCCCATATATGGACATGACACATAAGCGGACCTCCTATGTCCGTATAAGCGGACCTACTCTCTAAATCACATACAATCTCATGTTTTCTCATACAATGAGCCCTAACCTAAGACTCGAACTAAGATGTAGTCGACAGGCAACTGCACCAACAGACTCCCCCTTGAATGTTGATGGAATCTTCAGTGAGAGTCTTCAACATGACAACTCTTCAATCTCGATCGGTCTTCTTCAGGAACTCTTCCTGGAATCATGAACCCGGATCTTTCTCTGGCTCTAACTCTCGTCAGACTCCCCCTATCATCAAGCTGGGATCGCTGTCTGGAATTTGTTATCACCTTTGAAATTAAATCCTGGCTTTATCAATTTAAGCTCTTCTCAGGTTCTGATGCATCTCCTGGCTTTCCGTAGCATCAGGATCAGAAACCTACACAACTCAAACACAAATAAGAACAAACAATATTGTGATTCAAATTAATGAATCATCTAAACATTTGAGAATCATTTTCATTTAAAATTGATTTAAAAAAATTTGAAACATTCCAAATTTTGATTCAACTTTTCAAACCAATTATCCAACCCAATTGTTCATCTTGTTTAGCCTTTGAGATTTTGAATATCAGCTTTCCAACATCAGTTGTTAAAAATCTTTTTGGATTTTTCAAACTATGAAACACAAACGCAATAACAAAAATTAAATGCAGAAATGAAATATGTACAGACATATTTTTGTGAGTTTGTGAAAGAGGATCAGATCAGTTTTTAGACAAATCACAAGCACCGTTAAGCTTTTAATCGTTTTAAGTTCTAAACGATTCACATGAATTGACGATATTGTTGTCCACTTAAACTCAATCTAAAAACGTTCGACATGCTTGCCGATACGTTAAGGTATATTAAGATAGCACTAAATTCTTATGGACCCCACGATCTCAGCATATCCCCTCATCATGCAATACACTGACTCAAGTAATGCCTTTAAACTTTTATCAACTGTGATTTGTGCTAAAATAAAGCAGAATGTTTAAACATTAACAATCAGGTCGATACTTCCGTATACGCAGAGAAAGTCCAATGTTTAAACAAAATAAGAAAAATAAAACAAGTTGAAGTTGTTTAGGCTTTAACCACCAGGTCGATACTCCCGTATACGCAGAGGTGATCCAAAGCTTAAACGAAACACCAAAGAAAATAAAGCAGAACGTTTAGGCAACAACATCCAGGTCGATACTCACGTATACGCAGAGGATGTCCGATGCTTAAACAAAATAAAGAAATAAAACAAGTTTAAATCTTTGCAAAATAAAATGCACAATCACAGCGACTTTTAAGCAAAGTTGTGAAAGTTCACAAACTTAACCAGTTTTATGTCTTTCGACAATCAGCGATTACCGAGTAGGTACACAGTCAAGAAGGACAAAACTAAGTACTATGCTTTCGACCATGTTTCCCACTAGAACTGGGCTTTTTTGCTTTAGGTTTGTATCGTTATCGCAAATCTACTAGTCTAGCTGAGCCTACCGTCACATCGTTAGTGAGACCGTTTATCACATTTAGACTGTACATTTCTTTAGCATGCTGTGATAGTCCACTGATTTTCTATCATTTCCTCTTGTTTCAGCAAAACTCATTTTTAAATTTTTCAATGTTTTTGACATTTTCAAATTTTCTAATTTTTTAAAATTTTTCTCCCCCTAAAATCAAAATATGTTTCAATTTTGATTTACTGGGAAAATTTGAAACAAACTGTACAAACTTGACAACATGATGAGAATCACTTCAATTCTCCATCCACCTGGCATAAACAATCAGAACTCCCCCTCACAACAAAACATTTTCCCATTATGATTTCAAAACACTTAAGTTTGTTTTAATCAAATGGTTTTTCCGGAAAATAAGTTTTGTGTGTCATTTCACAAATTCGGGGATCTTTGATCACTTTGTTTTCTTCAACCACTTGTAAAAACTAACATTTTTAAGATCAATCCTCCAACATCACTTGTAGAAAATCAAGTACAACTTAATGTCCCTGATTTACCACTTGTAAGTCGAAATATCACTTTCGTGAATTTCTCAAGAAATATGCCGATTCATGTTCCACGCTTACCAACCTGGGAACTCCGGCAAGTCAGGTTTTTCATTTAAACAGATTCACCCAAGCCTGACGGTCCTTGGGTGATTTCGAATTCTTGTTCAACAATGGTGGAAAATTTTCATCATCCATTGTTAGACCAGAATTTTCAACTTTTACCTCAACACATGGCTCCTCTGGCTTTACCAAACCAGATTCATTGCCTGAATGTGGCTTGTCTGACTTTGATGGGCCAGATTCATCGCCGACATGTGGCTCCTTTGTTTCCGAAGAAACAGATTCATTGCCACAAACTTTCTTCTTCTTCTTTCCCTCTTTCGTCCTCAGATTTGTATCTGATGAATTCATCTTGCTTGACTTTGCAATCGAGGGAGTCGATTCATCAGAACTCTTATTTTTACCAACAGATGAACCCGAGGACAAGATCTTCTCGAGATACTCTCTCGCCTTCTTCCTCTTTTTCCTCAGTCTGTCTTTTTGACCCTGTGAAAGCTTCACTTTCTTTTCTTGAACTTTAGGTTCTTGAACCTTCTGTTCTTTGGGCTTGACATTGACTGATTTCTTTGCCATCTTCTGAGAATTAACCCTCAATCTTTCATTTGATCTCCTTGGGCAATCTCTGGCAATGTGACCTTTGATGTTGCAGTTAAAGCATCTCCTCGTCTCATAACTCCAACCTTGGCAGTTAACAGCAATGTGTCCTTGATAACCACATCGGTAACACACTCTGTTATCGTACCAATCACCATTTTCAGCCCAAATGCTCAAATCAAAGCACTGTTTGGCTTGGTGATATTCCTTTTTCCTTTTGATTGCTGGATTTGACTTTTGAGCACTGTGGTCCGACCTGCACCACTTATTGCCAACAATTTTAGAGTTTTCATTTTTCGATTTTTGTAATTTTTCATTGCGATTGGATGATTGATCTGATGAGCTTTTATTATCTTTTTGTACATTTTTCAAAATTTTCTCTTTTTGTTTTTGTTCCACTTTCTTCTTCAAAGGTTTTTGCTTAGAGCATTCTCCCTTTTCAGTTGATTGTGGAACAGTTTCTTGAAACTTTTCTTTTAATTTCAAAAACAATTTTTGTTTTTCGAATTTTTTATTTTCATCATCAGATTTCTCATCACAATCTTCAACTTTGACTTTGTCAAAGTTTGTGACATCGTCACTTATTGGATCTGAATTGATCGGTTTTGGACAGGGGAACTCAGATGAAATCACAAAACCTTTCAATTTCTTTTCAAGCTCATCAATTTTGTTCCTTGAATTCTCAGCTTCATTTTCAAACTGAGATATTTGTTCAAAATGAGACTTGATTGTTTTTTCATTTTCAATTTTAATGTTTTCAAGAACAGATTTTTCTTTTTCCAAAACTTTTAACTGTTCTTGAAATTTTGTTTCATTTGCTTTCAAATTCTTGTTCTCTAACTTTATCCAGAAATCTTCATCTTCTGAAAATTTCTTTTTGCTTTCAAAAACCTTTTCTTTTTCTTTCAAACTTTTGTTTTCTGATGTCAAACTGTTCAAGTCATTTAAAAGTTTAACATTTTCAGCTTTTAGCCTTTCACAATTTTCCTGTAAATCCAGAATCTGTTTAATATCAGCTTGCTTCTCATCTTTCAACTTCTTGACTTCCAATGTCAGACTTTCCGCATCCTTCAAGAGTTTGTCATTGTCAGTCTTAAAGTTGTCACATTTCGAGCAACCTGAGTCAGAACTTGAGGATTCAATCTTTACAGATTCTTCATTCTTTTGAACTTGCTCTGTCTCCATCTTGTATGTTCCTGCACAAAAGATTTTAACGAAATCAAGAGGATTTCCATTATCATCAATATAACAACCCCTCTTCATATCAAATTTCAAATTTCTTTTTGCTGCCCAACAAACATTGATTCTTTTGTTTATTTCATTTATCACATCTAAATTCAAATCATCTAAATTCATTTTTATTTTATCCATCACATCTCTCTTCTCTTGATAAATTTCATAATCGTGATTTTTAAGTTCACTGATGAATTTAGTCAAAGATAATTTTGAAAAACTTGAATTTTCTCTCAGATTTTTCAAAAAATCATCCCATTCAGCTGGTAATCCATTAGCAAACTTTGATACCATTTCAGCTTCTAATATTACTATTTGATTTTCTTTCAAATAGTCAATCAAACGATCAAAACGCTTCTCCAAATCACCCAATTTTTCATCTTTCATACACAGAAAACATTCTAACCGGGTACTCCAAACCTTTTTGGGCAAACCATGATAATAACTACTCAAATATCCTCGATACCAATTATTTAACCTTTCAAGATTATTGTTTTCCTTTTCATCAAACATCATTGCCATTTTTTAAACTGTCCCGACAAATTTTCTCACAAAAACAACAATTTCACTTGTTCCGAGTATGAAGTGGGCTTCACTTGACTGTGATTGGGCCGAACAATTTCGATCACATGGGCTGAAGCAAAAACTATCCGACAACTCTTGATGATTGTTTATTTGGGCTGATGACTATTATCACATGGGCTGACAACACCACTAACTATTCTTTGATTGGGCCAATTATAAGTTCTCATGAACTGTCATTGCAAATCACATGTATTCTTTAGATAACTTGACTGACTTGATCATGTGGACTGATCTCATGCCGACAACATCAATTCTTTCAATTTACGAGACCCTAATTGATAACATCACAAGACCCGATATATTCTAGTCGACACCAGTTACATGCACACCTTAAAATCCATCACAACAATATTCAATTCTCATTGGACCTTACAATCCACTTAGTCGACATCTTTTAATTCATTCAAGATCAATTGATTGGACCAAAAATATTCAGCACATGTACCAATCAAATTTGAATATCTTTCAAACCAATGTGTCCGACACCTTTATCTTTCAACTTAATTCCAATTTGACCTCACAATCCACTTACCCAACAATCACTATTTAATGATCACATGTCCCATCAGCTTGTATCAACTTAACTTTGAATCTGATTTAACCTTCAACGATGGTGAACTTGATACCAATAACAAACAGCCGACAACTTGATTTGTTCAGATAAGCGGACCTCTGATGTGACAGAAAAGCGAACCAGAGTTGTTCACAAAAGCGAACCTCCAAAGTTGTCACAAAAGCGGACCTATATAATGTTCAAACAAGCGGATCTCCTGATGTACACAAGAGCGGACCTACTGATGTACTTTGGAGCGGATCTGATCAAATATGTGTCGTTGAAGCGGACCTATCAAGTAATTTGGAGCGGACCTGATCAAATATGTCCCTAAAAGCGGACCTAATCAAGCGAACCTATGAAGTGTCATAAAAGCGAACCTAAATCCGAAGGTCATTTGATCCATTTTTAGTCCGTATTTTGGTCCGAAACTTTCCAGGGTTTGTCTATGATCAATTGCGCATAATCCGTGAAACTTTGAGCGAATTCCGACCGGTAAAACTTGATCTGATGATGAAAGAAAGTGTAGAAATCAGAATTTTTGAGCGAAAACGAACTAAACAATAAGAACTCTTCCTCCTGAGCTCTGATACCACTTGTAGGAACGTTATGAGACCTGACGAGTCGATCAGAAGAGTGCTCAGACTGAATCAGAGGCGGAATTCATTGATTCAGTCTTTGTTTAGCTTGATTTCACTATTTAACGTCTCTTTTATTGATTTGCTAACAATGTACAAGCTCTGGAGACAAACTGGCAGGGCTTCGCCGTTACACACACTTCACTTCTCTACTAGATCCGCTTGAATGACCTACCTATATATAGGAGACATAGGTTCGCTTATATGAACATGTACGTATAAGCGGACCTGATCAGATAGGTTCGCTTATATGGACATGTACGAATAAGCGGACCTAACCAAATAGGTTCCCATATATGGACATGACACATAAGCGGACCTCCTATGTCCGTATAAGCCGACCTACTCTCTAAATCACATACAATCTCATGTTTTCTCATACAATGAGCCCTAACCTAAGACTCGAACTAAGATGTAGTCGACAGACAACTGCACCAACAGGACCACTATGTTCGCGTGTGCCCACACGGACATAGGTGAGTTATTGCTGGTGGGGGTTTTTGATGTGACAACCCGCGCTAAACCAGGTATCCGTACAACTTAATTAATGATTAATTACTGCTTAATTACTGTGCTTGATTGAAACTAGCTGATAAACTGCTACCTGCATACTGATACATGCACTTACTTGCATCATACTTTATTTGCTGTCACTACGTTAATTACATACTGAACCCTAGTGACAAACATGATGCACAAAAAGCACAGTAGCACTAAACGGATACATGGCGAACATGCTGATATGACCAGCATCAGGCAGACACTGCCTCTAAGGCCTGTTAAGAGCCTCAAATATTTGGCTACACTGGTAGTGAGTGTAGGGTTATAAGGGTTGTGGAACCGCGTCTCTAGGAATAAGATACACTGATTCGGATGTGCCTAAAACGTACTTTAAATACAAAATTCTGCGCTTTATTATATAACTCAGCATTTTAAATTGCTAATACAGTGCAAAAACACTTCAGAACGGTCCCGTATATTTTCCTAAGTACCGGGAATAATTTATGTTACAAAAATATACATAAAGGACCTTTATCGACATAATTAAACATTTTAACGGAACGGTATTTAATCGTATAACCGGACACTACCCGGGACACTAAATTTTTGGCAGACACTTTGTTTTATTTTCTATGGCTAGTCATGATCCCCGTATGCCATAACACCCGCCAAAAATAAACCACTAACATATATCACATTACTTACACTTTTGTCACAATATTTACATAATCCCCCCCCCCCCCCCCCCAACGAATTCTTTTCCCCAAGTGGGACCCCACATATCATCTTACCATACCTTGTGGATTTGTTGATTTAAAATATGAGATATTTTGCTTGTCAATCTAACCAAGATAAGTGATATGATTATAAGTAGCATGGTTCCATAAGATATTCATCATTTCCACCAAGATTACACACTTCACTTCACCTCTCTCTCTCTCTATTCGGTTCTACCACAACCGAATCCACCTCCACACCCCAACATTCATCATCTTCTTCATTTACACATACCATTCAAGCCTTGAAGATCAACCATGGAAGGTGCATCTTGAAGGACCATCAAAGGAGCTTGTTTCAAGTCCTTTCCATCTCTTTCTCGTCATTTTTCACACAAGATTCTTCCCTAGCTAGAGGCTAGTAGTAAGTTTCTTCATACTTAATCTCATCTTATTCGAAAATTATGGCATTTAACATGTTGTATTGTTGTTTAAATCACTAAATCACAAGAATATTAGAAAATATGAAACATAAGTTATGAACATTAAATCTACATAAAAGTTTACTTGTGTATGATTTATGAAGTGGAATCTTGTCGGTTTAAGGGTTGGTTAACACATACTTGATATTTAAAAGTCGTTTTCTTGTTTAAACCGCTAATCGGACACTTATGACGCGATTTAATAACATCAAAATCACAAAACAGCATGCTGAGTCACTGTTTCAGCCGCCTTTAACAGGCTGTAAACGTACCTTAAAAACTCGAAAATCAGAATTTCAAAAGCCTAAATCGTGTCATTTCGAAAAACGAAGAAAATGGCGCTGGAATCGTATTTTTCTGATGTCGGTTACTATTTTAAAAATCTGTTTCCGTGACAGCAGCTAGGGCTGTTTGTTACTGCAGAAAATTGGGCTGTGTGTTTTCGATCACAACCTAAAACCTGAACCGAACCAGCCCCTGAAACTTTTATCAAAGATGAACACAGATGTATTTGTGACCCTCAAACTGGATTTTCGATAAACGGACTTACGAGGAATTTTTGACGAATTTTTCCGTAAACTGTGATCAGAATGTGACAAATCTGATCACAGTTCGGTAAACGATTTTCTATAAATTTTTGGTAATGAACCGGACCCCGAAATTTTTACACAATAATTTGTGGGTTGTTTATGATGTTCCACAAAAATTTGGGAATTTTTGGAAAGGGTTAAGTATTTTATTTAATCGCCCGAAAACAGTCTAGTTTTCACATATTTAAACTGAAAATAACAATGGTAGTATTTTGCGTGTTAAAACGTAAAGATTGATTGATGATGATCATGAGTTGATTTCAAAAAGAAAATGATACGCTTGAAAGCGTGGCCACCTCCAGTTACAGAGGAAACTCTGGCGAAATTTTCTAAAAGCCTAACACTTAGAATTATTTACACAACAAGTGTTAGAACTATTTTCGACATATTTTCGAAACATAAATTTCGCCATGACATTATTTACTTAATATTCGGAAATGGGATTTTCACAAGATTAACGTGATAAATATATTTGTCACAACACTGTTTATGATTATTTTGTGAAATACATAAATATTATTTTAGAGTGAAAATAATATTTACAAGCGTTAATGATCCCAAAACTTTGCGAACGCTTTCACCATAACTATATAAGTTACACTGGTAATTACATTACCACAAGATTGATAAAACGTAACTTACGCACATGTATTGTATCCCCCATCCTTGGGAAGATGAATAACTACCAAGTGTATACGGAACATGAACACGAAATAGTTGTCTAACTATTTCTCAAAGACATAAACTATAAAGCTAAAGCACGGCCGTCCGTCTAATAGAATTAGCACTTGTAGGTCGTTGCACAGCTTACTGTATTGGAGACACTTGGTAGAGACGCGCATTCACTGTGAGTTCATGTCCCCCTTTTCTCTAACTGTTTTCAGTTTACTTAACTGCGGGGGTGAAATACATGTTACTTTGTTTACAAGTACTTTATACACGGTATGAATTACGTAAGGAGGTTTAGATCATGTGAATGGGTAGTTAGAACACCGAGGGACTCGAGCGGTAGATCTATCTGGGTGTAGCGAGCCCAGCTTCCGGTCCAACAGAACAGGCCTCTCGGAGGACTAACAGAACGGACCTGGAGTGACTTGGTACCCAACGCAAAAATCGGCTAGGGTTGTGTCTCCTACTTGCATTTCATGACATGCTAATGGCCTTGCAAACCATTGGTGATCACAAGTCCTCTTACACTGCTACATACCAGGAAACTTTTATACTTACAAGTGTTTACTTACTCACTTGCACATGACCTCGCTCAACATTATTGTTGATTTTTCAACTCACATGTATTTCAGGAAATTAAACGGATCTGGCACGGTATGGAACGTTTTCCGCTGCACTTGTCATGGAGTCATCAGGGTTTAGGGGATGTGTCTCTTTCCTGGACAAGACACAGTCCTTAAACCACGTTTATGTTACGTTATAAGTTGTAATGTTGTTGAACAAGGTCATGGCTGTTGGTTAAAACAATGGTACTGTATTTTGATTTTCAAAACTTAATGGATGACTTGCATGGTTTTTAAATTCATATAGCTTGTTATGGTTAAGCTATGGTATTAAGAAGTCACACCAAAAATTAACCACGCTTCCGCAAAGCCAGGGTGTGACATTTGATAAGGGTAATGGTCATTCGCGGTCATGCAGACGCGAGATTTGGGACCATACCCCTTCATACGCCAAGAATCTCCTCCGACACCGATAAAAGCTTCATACCATTCAATTTTAAAAGATATTGAAAACGAGTTTTATCAAACGCTTTGGTATGTAAATCAGCTTTTTGTTCGTCAGTGTGGATTTTCTCAATTCGTATCAACTTCTTCTCGAAACAGTCTCGGATGAAGTGATGACGAATTTCAATGTGTTTCGTTTTAGCGTGATGAACATGATTTTTTGTAATGTTTATCGCTGCCTCATTATCAACAAAGATAGGGGTGTTAAGAAATTGCAAACCGTAATCGCGCATCTGTTGCTGGATCCACAAGATCTGAGAGCAGCAGCTGCTAGCAGATACATACTCGGCTTCTCATGTGGACAAAGCTACAGAGGTCTGCTTCTTGCATTGCCAGGTGACCAATCATGATCCAAAAAATTGGCACCCTGCTGTTGTTGACTTAGCGTTAACTTTGCAGCTTCGAGTGTAAAGTCGCCTTTTCTTGGATACCACAACCCCAATGATGGAGTTCCTTTCAGGTAGCGTAATATCCGTTTCACAATCACCATATGCGAAGCTCTCGGGTTAGACTGAAATCTTGCTGCGAGGCAGGTTGGATACATGATATCGGGTCTTGAAGCTGTCAAGTACATCAGCGATCCGATCATGGAACGATACTACGTTTCATCTACCTTCTCTCTGGTGAGATCAGGGTTTATCCCATGGTTCGTTGCTAATGGGGTGGAAGCTGGAGTAGAACCTGACATCCCAAATTTCTCTAAGATATCATGAACATACTTCATCTGATGTATGAAAATTCCCTTAGGCAGTTGATCAACCTGAAGTCCCAAGAAAAATTTCATCTCACGCATCGATGACATTTCAAATTTTTGCTTCATAACTCTTTCAAAATCTTTGCACAGATTTTCATTTGTTGACCCAAAAATGATGTCGTCCACGTATATTTGAACTATCAGAAGATGTCCGTCAACTTCTTTGGTGAAGAGAGTGGCATCCACTTTTCCACGGATGAAACTGTTGGCTAGCAAATGTTGAGATAATGTCTCGTACCAAGCTTTCGGGGCCTGGTGTAAACCGTATAGCACTTTATCCAGTAAATAGACCTTGTCTTTGTGGATTGGATCTGTAAAGCCCGGTGGCTGTCCGACATATACCTCCTCTTTTACCTTCCCATAAAGAAACGCCGATTTAACATCTAGCTGATAAACTTTAAAACTTTTCCAAGATGCAAATGCCAGGAAGATTCTGATCGCTTCAAGTCTAGCAACTGGAGCATACACTTCGGTGAAATCTATACCCTCCTGCTGACTGAAACCCTGGACTACGAGTCGAGCTTTGTTACGAATAATAACCCCTCGATCGTCTCTCTTACACTTGAACACCCACTTGGTGTTTATCTTCCTTTGACCATCAGGCAAGTCTACCAATTTCCACACTCCTAACTTCTCAAACTGACTCAACTCCTCTTGCATCGCGTTGACCCAAAAATCTTCAGTTAGTGCTTCCTTGTATGTTCGCGGTTCAATCTGCGAAATAAAACAACTAAGTGAAAACTCAGTTTGTAAAGGAGCAACTGTAGAATAAAAACAAGTAAGGCCTTGGTCAATTTGACGTCTAGTGCGAACGCCTGATTGTAATTCTCCAATTATTAGCTCTTCTGGATGATACGAAAGAGTTCTCGGCATCACCTCTCCTGGAACATCTACCTCGCCTTCCAAATTTGTGACATTCTGATTTGCACCTTGTTCACTGACTGGAATTGTTTGACTTGATATCTGGATCTGCTCCCCCTCAAAATCTGAATCACCACGATCGAATATAGGTCTATCATCAGATTCTTGATTATCATTGACTGCCGTCTGATTGTCAAGATTTTGCTGAATATCATCATGTTCTCCAGCATTACTTGGACCAGCTTCATCGTCATTGGAAGCTCGATATTGACTTCTAGAAGACTCAGCTGGGAATATTTCTTATGATTCTTCATATTCTGTTAGAATATCCAACTCGTCAAAGAAATCTGGTTCTTATTCTATGTCAAACGAATCCCACAAAGTATCGTAATTAAAACGCCATGAGTCGCCTGGATTCTGCGGTGGCATGGTATAACCTTGACACTCAACATTATGTGCTTCGATAATCCGCTTCAAGCTTGGAACAAAGACTCGTTTCAATGGACTTGCATAACCCACGGAAATTCCTTCAATGCTCTTTGCACCAAATGTGCCAAAAGGTTCTAGAACTGTACAGGGAGACCCAAACGGTTCCAGATACTTCAGGTTAGGTTTGCGGTTGTTGATCAGCTCAAAACATGTCTTGTTGAATTTCTTCACTGTTAGAACCCGGTTGAGTGTATAGCAAGCGGCTGATACTGCTTCTGCCCAAAAGTTAACTGGTAGTTTGGAATCAGCAAGCATCGTCCTAGCCGTTTCAATTAGTGTCCTGTTCTTTCTTTCAGCTACTCCATTTTGTTGTGGAGTGTAAGGAGCACTAAATTCTTGCAATATACCTCTCTCATCACAATATTCTTCCATTTTGTTGTTCTTGAACTCTGTACCGTTGTCACTCCTGATTCTTCTGATTTGAGTTTGGTACAAGTTTTCAATTTTTCTGAACAAAATCATCAAACTTTCAAATGTCTCATCTTTTGACTTTAGAAATGATACCCATGAAATTCTCGAGTAATCATCTGTTACTACTAGACAATAGAGATCACCAGTTATACTTTTGACGTTTACTGGACCAAACAGATCCATATGAAGTCTCTCTAACGGTCTCAAGACTGAGTTCACTTTCTTTCCCGGGTGAGATTTCTTCTTTTGCTTGCCTTTGACACAGCTAATGCACTCCCCCTCAAGATGAAAACCTTTCACATGAACACCAATTACTAAGTCGTTTTGCACCAGGTGATTCATTTTTCGCAAGTGAATGTGACCCATCTTTCGATGCCACAATTGCGATTCTTTTTCCGTTGCTCTTGACATAAAACAGTGAGCCTGACCCGTGGTAGTAGTTGCTACACTCATGTCCAACACGTACAGATCATTAACTATGGGTTCTCTCATGATAACCCACTCTTCGGGAACAACAAATCCTGGTTTCAAGATCAAACATTCCTTATCTGTAAAGTGCGTTGTATACATACGATCACAAATCTGAGAAATACTCAGAAGATTGTTTTCATGCTCGGCGATGTAGTTTACTCTTTCAAACGTGACGATTCCATTTGATAAAGTTCCTTCACCAACTATTCGACCACTTGATTACCTGCAAAACCAACATAACCTCCATTAAACCCTCTAACATCATACAGTAGGGTCTTCTTCCCCGTCATGTGCCGAGAAGCTCCACTATCCATAATCCAACGTGAAACGGATCTTGGAAGCTCCTGCACATATCACAATCACTTAGTTAGATTTTGATGCCTCCCAAGCCTCTTTTGACTCAAGGAGCATGATATTGAGATAAGGTTTTGTAGTGCATAGTGGTGGAAAAGTTTTGTCATTCATCTTTAAACTATCTTCAGACCCAATCTCAACCTCTTTGTATAAAAAGAAATCATTTTTAGGAAGTTGAACAGATGATTGGTCTTTCTTTGATACATTCTTCTTTTCAGAAACCGTAGACTTTTGTTTCTCAAGTTTCTCATAATAATCCACAGGTACAAACATCTTCTCAGTTGAAGATGATGTTTTTGCAGTCTCCGAAACCTTTGGTTTTGGAGAACTTGGTTTCTTTTCAACTGATTTTGGTTTCCATGCTTGTTGAGACGAAGCAACCCTTTTGTAAAACTTATCAGTTTTAGTTACCACATTCTTTACATGTTTAGTTTTGATTTTTGTGTTTTCATTTTTCAAAACTTTCTTCTCAACAACCATTGGAGCTTTGCCTTTTGCATCAACTTTCCTTTTCTGACTCTCAACATCTTCAGACTTAGGTTTTAAGTTGGTGCACTTTCGTGCAATGTGTCCAACTTTGTTGCACTTAAAGCATATACGAGTATCAACTACCCGACTTGTGCCTTCAGTCTGAGGCAGTGAGGCCTTTTCTTCAAAAAACTCTTCATTTGATTTTGAAAAAATTTTAGATTCCTGCTCGGAATGAGAACTCGAGCTTTTTACAAACACCTTTTTCTCAACAAACTTCTTGTTTTGAAAATTCCTTCTTTGATAATTCTTACCACCCTGATAACCACCCGACCATCTGTTTTGGTTGTTTTTATAAAAACGCGGTGGTACAACAGGTTTTTTATAGTAAGATTTATCCTTTTCAAAGTTCAATTGTCTTTCAGAATGTTTCAAACCTTCGATTTCAGACACATCAATTTCAACAAGTTTAAACACATTTCTTAATTTGCCAACATTCACATTTTCCAAAGGAAAATCACGATCCGAATACAACTTATCAGATCCCGCCATCTTGTACATCACAAGATTAGGTTCTTCATTTAAGTTGTTTTTGGATTTTGATTTTGGAATGTATTTATCCAAAAAGCATTCATCATCCTCAGTAATGTCACTTTCAGACTTTAAAACATTTTCAACCATGCTTTTCACAACTTCAGATTGAACACTATCTTCATCAGATGATGTGGTAAATGTGACATCAATCGTGTCTTGAAGCTTAACTTCATTTTCTTCTTCATCATTAACCAACCCTGATTTTTTCTTTGAAAAATTGTTTAGAACTGGCGGTAGAACCTGATGAAACCCAACCCCGGTTCCATCCGAATAAACGTCTTCGCCAGCTTTGTTCTTCCCAATTGGTTTAGGAACGATATGTTGAAGAACAAAACTTGTGGAGTTGTAACTGTTTAGTTTCAACTGGATGCGTTCATTCTCAATTTTAGGTTCTTGAAACTGAAGCTTCAACTTAGCAATCTCATCCAACTGTTGATTGATTAGCTCTTCTTTTACCCTAAGAACACCTGACAGTTGAACATTTTCTTTGTTTGTCTTACCATTTCTCTCATCAGAATCTTTTACCGTTCGTTTTAGCTTCTCAAAATTTTCTGAAAGTTGACGATTTTCATGAATTAGTTTTTCGTTTTCTTTCCTAATTCTTTCTACGTCAATTTTATCATTTTCAATTTTCTCAGTTAATTCTTTTAATATACCATTTGAAGCTTTTAACATTTTGTCACGGTTTAAGATCTGATCTTCAACATCTCTGGCTCTTCCTGTCAGTTCTTCAACCTTTTTACCGTTGAGGTAAGCAACTGTACAACAAACCTTGCAATCTTTCATGCAATTTTTGCAGTCACTCTCAGTTTTAGCTTTCTTACCTGTTTCATTGGTTGCATCAATCTGACTGACCTTGGTTTTAGACTCAGTTCCAGAACCAGAAACTACCTCTAGCTCTTTCGCTGCAAGCACTTTGTCAGCCATCTTCTTCAAATTCTCAGTAGTAAACTCTTGTGACATGTCAATAATCCCGTCATCAACTTTCTTTGTCTGCTGCTCTTTCTCTTTTTCTTTTTCTTTTTCTTCAGCTTCACCTCCTCCCCACCACAATCTCTGATTTGCTTCTTCTTCTGCTGCAATTTGTTGGGTGACAGTTTCAACATCGACAGTATCTGGATCAACAACAATGTTTCCCTTGGAATCTAGGTAACATTCTCTATTAGCATCCCATCTATTCGCCTTTTTAGCTTCTTTGTATGTATGATAAATTTTACTTTTCATGTTCTGAGCTTTCATCTTTCTGTTGATATATTTCACTTCTTCTGTTCTGGAATCTTTAAAAGGAACAATCTTTGTCACAAACGCATAGCCCACTGCATCTTCTTCTGATAACACTTGACTCCAATCATATCGCTCATCATCATGAATAACAGCAAGTGCTCTGGATTTTTCTTTGGGATTTTCTTCTATCTGCTTCATTCTGGGGGATTCAGATTTGTTCTGATGATAGATTGCTCTTTTGTAGTAATCTTCACGGAACGGATTTACCGTATCATCAGCATATGCATTTCGACATTCTCTTTTAAAATGACCTTTTTGTTTACATTTAAAGCACGTGACCTTTGACTTATCAAACCCTAGCTTGGTTGAAGGTCCACCAATAGAATGTCTACCGATAATCTCCATGAATCTCTGCGCTCTCCTAACCGCACTCGCCTTACACCACCTGATATCAATCAACTCCATTTCCTCTGGGTCGATCTGATCATAATCTTCCTTGGTGAGGTTAGTATTTCCGATCTTTCCCGCTACGAGGCTTTCATAAGATTCTAAAACAGATGCTAAAAACACCATTTGCTGCTTTGCGGATTCTTCACTAAAATTTTGTGCATTCTTGAGATCCACAGCAATGTTGCATTGAAACAGATTCTTCGAAACTGATTGATTTTGAGCAGTTGAAGATGAACCACTATGATAACCACTACTTGAATTTTCTTGATTTGACGTGTTAAAACTTTCAGCTGAGAAAGCTGTCTTGGGAGACACAGTCTTCGGGATCATACTACCTCGATAATACAGCTCAACATTATGCTGATATGAAGAATTATTAACTTTGTTTGATTTCTTGATCTCCAATTCATGACTCTCCAATCTTTCGATTAACAGATCAACCGTCAGATCCTCCGACTTTACTGTGTTCTTCAGCATCAAAGCAAAGTACTGCCAGTCTTTCTCATCAGGCAGTGAGTCAAACAGTTTGTCAACTAATTCTTCTTGAGTGTATATGATTCCATGTCTTGCCAGCTCCATCTTCAAATGCCCAAATCTTTCAATCATCTTAGATACAGATTCATTTTTCAAACATCCAAACAAATCAAATTCTTTTCTTAACAACTTCTTTTTGTTTTTAACTATCTCGGCACTACCCACACATTTCACTCTTAGTTTCTCCCATAGACCTTTCGAATTTGTGTACTCAATCAACGATATTATGTCGTCTCTCACAGACTGATGAAGCAATGCAATGCACTTTTGTTCAGTAACAAAACTATCTACATCCTCAGTATCTGTTATGTTTTCATAATCCGATCTTCCCATATTGAAACCATTCTTCAAGCTCTTCCAACTTGGATATGCAAACGCTTTTAGCCACTCTTCAAACCTTTTAGCCCATCTATTGTATTCTTCAATCGCCATCAGTTTGGGAGGTTTGTTGTACGTCCCATAAGCACTCTCTACACTCAAAGCATCAGAAAGAGTTTTCTTCTCACTCGGATTTGAAATGTTTTCATTTGTGTTGTTTGATGTATCATCTCCTGTGTTTCCTGTGAAAGCAAAAATGTCACTGAACGGATTCATAAACTCATCCATCTTCAAGTACCTGAAACACTCAACAAACACTTAGAAAAATTTTGGATTTTAACAAAAACAATTTCAAACGAAATCAGTTCAAACGAAATCAGTTTAAACGAAATGAACAGCCTTCAAACGAAATAAGCTTTTAAGCGAAATACCAACTCAAACGAAATCAGAATTTTCACACGAAATAGTGTTTTCAAGCGAAATAACCAAGCGAAAGTTAATTTCGTGCGAAATTAGCTTAGATTCAAACGAAATTAAGCCAATTTGGTGCGAAATAGTGATTTCGTATGAAATCCTCAAACGAAATCTAATTTCGTGTGAAATCAATAGCAATTTCAAACGAAATTAATCCCAAAATGTAATTTCGTGCGAAATTACGAGGCTATTCCATGCGAAATAATGATGACATCATCATTTCGGCCACCATTTTGTCAAATTGATCCAGATTTTGTTCGAATTTTGGTCCAATTCTTTCAAGGATTCATTAAAACGGTGTTTTACGTGATATATGTGAAATTCGATCCATTTTGTCTGTTAAATCTCGTTTAATTTTGAAAAGAAGGAGTAGAAGTGATGAAAACAAGCTGAATTGGTATAAACTCTTCTTCCTGAGCTCTGATACCACTTGTTGGATCGTCGTATGACCCTAACAAGTCAATCAGAAGAGTATATGATCCATATCAAAGGAGGAATCAATGATATAGACATGAAACAGCTTAATTCCTCTTAATTATCCTTTTATTAATGATTTCAAAGCAATTCTGATCGTTTGACAAACTGGCAGCACCTCGGCTCTGAAATCAAGACCCTTTACAAATGACACCACCACTCAGCTATTTATAGGCGCTGTAATTTCGCACAAAATTGGCACATGCTATTTCATGCAAAATAGCAATGACCTAATTTCGTACGAAATAGCGTAGTGCTATTTCGTGCGAAATTACACAATCACACACAAACCCTAATTTTGATCTGCTGAGCACTGGTTTATCCTATCTAGATACAAGACTCTATACAGACGAAGTTAACAGACATCTATGCACCAACACTACTTGCCTCTCAGGAGGTAATCCAGGTAATTCATCAGGAAAGACATCAGGATACTCGGATATAATTGGAATGTCTTCAATCTTGGGTTTTGGATCATTCACAGATACTTGTGCCATGTAGATGACACATCCGCTCTTCAAACACTGCGATACCTTGAGAATAGACACATTGTTGGGTAACCCATATTGTGTATCTCCTTGAATAGTGACAGATTCACCAGAAGGGGTTTTGATAATAACTAGCTTTTTATCATAGGAAATTTGGGCTTGGTTATGCGACAACCAATCCATGCCCAAAACTACATCAAACCCGGCCAATTTCATTAGCAAGAGGGATAGCGAGATAGAATGATTCTTAATGGATATGAAGCATCCATCAAGAAGAGTTGAAGCTGTTTCTAAGGTACCATCTGCAAGCTCTACCTCATATTTTATGTCTAGAGTCTTAATAGGCAAATTCAGTGACTTACAAAACTTATGGTCTACAAAAGACTTATCGGCACCTGAATCAAATAAGACTCTAGCATAATTATTATTAATGAGGAAGGTACCTGTTATGACGTTCTCGTCGTTCACCGCTTCCCTAGCATTCATCTGAAAAACTCTTGCATTCGTTTTCTTCGCCTCCTCGGGCTTCTTAGCATTCTTGGGGAAATTTGTCTTGATGTGCCCCTTTGCATTGCAACCGTAACAGGTTGCATCCTTGATATTCCGGCAATCCACATACTTATGCCCTTTCTTTTTACAAACCCCACATGGTTTGGCTTGTGGGTCTTGGTTGCACTTTCCAAAGTGCCTTTTATTGCAGGTTTTGCATCTGGGCTTATCACTTGACTGCCCCTTCTTGAAATTAAAGTTCCCTTTACTCTTCTTGTTTGACTGAGGAGACTTGTCTTCCTCCCTCTTCCTCTTCCCATCATCGGTAGCTTTCTTTGCCCTACTCCTCACGACATCAAGAGTGAGGGACAAAGATAGATCCACAGCAGATCTATATGTGGCTGGCTTAGAAGCCTTAACCTTCCCTTTCACTTCAGGGGCCAAACCACAGATGAAACGCGCAATGCGTTTGGGTTCAGGGGTGACCAAGTATGGTACAAGCCTTGACAACGAGTTGAAACTGGTCACATAGGACCTACAATCTAGATCCTTCATCACCAAGGTGAGGAAGTCAGTCTCTATTCTCTCAACTTCATGTTGAGGACAATAAATGTCCTTTACCAAATCAACAAACTTGTTCCATGAAAGGTTGTACAAAGGGACCTTTCCAGTGGCTTGCACTAATGCTTTCCACCAAGTGAGGGCATCGCCCTTGAAAGATTGAGACACAAACTTCACTATGTCTTCCTTAGCACATCCGCTGATGACTATCACAGTCTCCATTTCGTCTAACCATTTCATATAGTCTATCGCTCCCTTTTTTCTCGTGAAATCCCTCGGTTTACAGGAGACAAAGTATTAATAGGTACAACCCTTGGTTTACCTGGGAGTCGGTTCGAGGACAACTTGCCTCTGTGGTTCACTTCTCTGATTAGACGAGTGTTGAGACTCACTCTTCTTCTGTGTATGCGAATGAGAATGAGACTTTGAATGAGTTTTGGACCGAACATTACTCGGCTCCTTAAACTTATCATCCACAGCCTGAGCAACCGCTGCGGTTATCATTGCTTGCAACTCAGCACCAGTGATATTGATCCTGGTATTGTTGTCTTCCACGGGATGACTGTTTGCTTTGTCAGAGCCAGCCATAATTCGTGTACTATATCAAACAATAATGATATATTTAAATTACATAATGAATCATCGCATTGATGATTAGATGGTCATGGTATTATTAAACCACATAGACAATTTAAATAAAATCAATTTAATCATGATTTGCCTAGGTTACAACAGAACTATAATAAGCAATTAATAAGATATAATCCTTTATATTTATTAGACAGGGGATGTAAATCACAACTGTCAATGTTATGAAAGACATTTTCATATAGCACAAGGCTCGTCTCGAAGGACATTTAGATGGCACGAAAGGCCTTGTCACAAGGACAATTATAATCATTGATCTCTTGGATCAGTGATCTCTTTAAGGGTCGAACAAAGTTCATCGCCTTTTTGACAAGAAGTTTATAAAATAAAACTTTCATTATCTTTATTACACCCTTGCTTATAAGCATACATCTCAAATGGATGTTTTGGTGTATACATCATATTGATGTTTATTAGCCATGACTCATATTGATTATATGGGCTATATAAGTGACTTGGAAGGATCTAAGTACATTTGGAAGCTTGTGTGGTTTCTCGTATCGCACAGCCAGGAATGTTAACATATTTTCAGATGTTAACAGAGATTTATTGTCTTAAAAAGTTTATACCATCATAGCCATTTAATATTTTGGCTAGGTTATACCTCTAAGAATTTCTTTGGCAGATCAATTAAAATTGAAAGGATAAATCATGATGATGTAATAAAGTACATAATTAAAATCCAAAGAAATTCCATTAAACTACTAAACTATTGCAGGAATGCCCTAAACGAGTCTTAAAAATAACATACTGCCCACGCAGGGGCTACAGAAAAAAGAAAATAAGTCCACGCAGGGACTTGGTACTGAAAATAAAGCAAATGTCCTCGCTGGGACTTGATTAAAAGACAATACAAGATAAATTAAACAATTTCCTACTTCTTCTTGCCTTAATAAGGCTCGCAAGGCCTTTGAGAAAGCTATTATGCTTCTTTTTGGTTTCATTTGCTTCATGCTCAACCCTGTCTAACCTTTGCAGGATCTCCTGAGTTTGCTCCTGATAGGGAGGAGGCTGCTGGTATGGGGGGTATTGATACCCTTGCACCGGATATCCAGTTGGATAAACAGGAGGGTAAGAAGAAGGATAGAGTACATTATACTATGCAGCAGTAAGATATGGATCATGGGTTCCATAATCAGATGGATAACCAGATGGGTTATACCCAGATGAACCTGGGTATGTTGGTATGGGGTTGTCAAAACCCACTGGCGGTGGCGGTGGTGCATAAGAAACTGGCGGAGGATTGTCCTCTGGCACCACATGCGAGGGTCCACCCATTTGGGGGTCCTCGGGAATAGGAGGGTAAGAGCTTGAACCTTGAGGAGAACTGAACCGAGGTCCTCCTCGTACGGATATTCGTGCATTCCTCCTTCGCCTTGGTGGCTCGGGAGGTGGCTGAGGTGGCTCCTCAACAGGAAGAGGTGGTGGTGAAACTGCTTGAAGTTGTGGTTCAACCAAAGGAGGTTGAGCATGAGAGTTATGGTATGAAGGAGTAAAGAACCAATCATACATGGCCATCCTCTCAGCATATGAATCAGGCCCTCGGTACGGCGATCCTTGGTATGGAGAACCGCTAGAGATGCTAATAGGGTGGCCCGGTGTTCCGGTTTGCATTTCTGGGTCCGGGTCGTCGTCCATTTCCATCTCCTGAGAGAAATGATCCTCGGGTCCTAGAGGACTGAAACCCAAAAAGTCATTGACGTAGTCATTGGGATTAAACTGAGCTGGAGAGTAGGTAGAATCCGAGTGATGAAATGAATGAGAATGCAAGGAATGGTAAGATTGATGGGAATGGTGGGAATCATGCGAATGATGTGATGCATGGGAGTGTTGCGAGTGCAGGGGCTCGTCTGGAACAGGCGGCCCGAATGATAGATGAAAAGAAGGTGATGAGCTCAAAGAGACAGAATGCCTCGCTGGTTTGAAAGAATGACCCCAATGGTCACGTGAGTCAGAACTAGAAAATGTTGCCGACGGGGTGCGCCTATGTGAAGGCCCCGCGTGTGCTGATGGTCCACCTCGCATTGGACCCTTTCCTTTGCCTCTCACACTTGGCGGCATTGTTGACGATTAATCCTGTCAAACAAGTAAAACAAAAATAAAATATAAACAGCAAAGGAAAGTTAAGAATAAATCCTAGGTCACTGGCCTAGACTCGAAAGTCTAAGGAATGTGCTTATTGTGTCATTGAGATTAAACACAAAAGGTTAGTGTTTAATTCACTCAATGTTGGCTCTGATACCATCCTATCACACCCCGATATTTCCACATATTACCGGTGGGCCCGGCGGGGAGTATCGTGACTTAGTTGATATCATCTTTGTCAATACACACAATATAATAGCACAGCGGAAGGCTTGGTGAATAAACTATTACAGACCATAATGTCTGAGTGTTCAAATGAAAGAATATACAGACTGGATTGTAATAAGATCCACAGGCGGATCATAAAAGTACAAAGAAACAAAATAACAGACTTTAGGTATCTTAGGGATTTGCAAGATCCTCTTATATGACACCTAATAGCTCCAGCCTATTTACGAGAGGTACCTGTCAATCAGTCTTTAGAAAATACGTCAGTTTACACTGGTAAATACAATTAACTGAATCTTTTGAAAACATTTATGAAAATTGATTTAAGTGCACATGGCACAAATCATTTATAACTTGGGACAATTATTTAAAGATAATCTTGTATACAGATTTACATGTTTGTCTTACAATTGGGGCCGGTTGGAAGCCGATCGTGATTAACCGACTCACCACTTATAGAACCCACAAAGGAGTTATCCCCAACATGTGGGTTTATATTTTTAGCATTTGCATCTGTCAGGTTTATGCCTACACCCCGTGCATAGGTCGTGGCCATTTTCAAATGAAATGAGCCGAGGATATCCAGGACACGGTCGAATTAACCCCCAATGCTTATGTTATCAAACAAGACAGATTAAAACGAGTTATGTAAATTTATTAATCACAATCCGATTAAATGATTTCATACCCGACCAAGTGGTATTATTATAATACCATATCCCAAGCCCGTATAAGGAAAAATAAGTTAAAAGTATTTACCTGAGCTAATGTGATAGATAACTCAGCCGTATAGTCTTAAAGCTTTATGATGATACATTCTACTGGATGCTACTTAATATGTATAGAAGGTTTAATAACCTATTAGGATGCTAACGGGTCTTTAGTTAAGTCAAAGACTTAGACCGGCTAGCTAGAAGGAAACTTTACGGTTCTAAACGCTAGATTAAGCGGAGACCGGAATAGAATGTGGTTTAGACCCGACAAGCTTGGATACTTGTATAATATGGGTAAACTAATCACATTCTGAAATTTGAGGATTTAATGATAAGGTTAAACCCATTTCGGCTATTTTACGTAAACTAGTCACATAAACCGATCCGAACGCGTAAACGCGTAACGGCTTACCAAATGAATTATATACAGGTCTCAAATGTTATTATGCTTAAAATATGTTAATACATCAGTAGTGTTTTGGTCAAAAATTACCTAAGCAATTTAGTGATCAAATTAGTTAAGTGAGGTAGTGTGCTAGAAATATGTGTTAACAAAATTAGATATGAAAACAGTTCAGGATACGGCTCAGGATATAGAGCTGTATCTAGGATCAAACAATGAGCAAAAATGTAAAGGTGGACACGTGATATACGAGGAAAGCCCTTGATCAATCTAGATCGCCGGCATAAAACCTCGGGAGCTGACAATCGCAGCTGCCTTGTTCTTCTATTGCTTCAAATATCAGGATACAGTGCAGGATGTGGTGCGGATCGACTATGTGTTACAATGAAATTTAAATACAAGTGTGGTGTTTGCAATGAGCTAGAGAGTGAAAGTGTTCGAGAGTGTCAGTGTAAATTGTGTGCCTTAAACTGATCCGCCCCCATCTATTTATAGTAAAGATAATGTAACAAACTATCCTAAACTTCCGGGATCCAGCGAATATTCCCACTCGAACGTTGAAGACCAAGTCTTTCGGGTTCAACGGCTTCCTCATAACAAATACGCCCGAGTCTTGAGGAGAAGAAGTCCTGATGACCGTTAGTAACTTACAGCCATTAACCTGCACGTGTTTAATTCACTCAAACTTAGGATATCGCCCAAGATGTTAGCAATATCCCCGTCCAGTATCCTGGTCACAAATAAACAATAAAAAGCGGGATATTAGTCAGGATATGTATACTCAGAAAATGACCCATAACAATTGTCCCCAAATATATCGGTTGGTATACCAATCCAACGGATATATTTCAAAACCTTTTCTCGTCGATCGAGGCTATTAAAATGAAACGATGGTTGAAATGACAGTGTGCCATTTTCAATGCAACATTTACTCTTTACCCCCCTATATTCAGCCTATATTTAGCCAAATCATTTCCGCTTCTTTTCATCTTTCTTCAAGCGATTTTCAGGTAATCACTTTTCTCTCTATCCTCTATCCTTCTTTCATGAATTTCTTTCAGTTTGCTCAACACCTTTCATGGCATCACGAACAAGATCCCAATCGGACAGACCGTCCTCAAGCCTCGTAAGTCAAAATTTCATTGTTGATCCAGCAAAGGAGATCTGCTGCTTCAACAACGCCGACATCGCTGCTCTTAAAGATTCCGGCGCCTTCCCCACCGGAACAGTCTTTCGCCCTTTTGATCAGGAAGCCCGATCAGACGCGTTATCCGATGAGTGGGTTTGTTTCTTCGCCTACCCCTTCTCTCTTGGACTCCGGTACCCATTTCCACCCTTTATCTCTCGCTTTTTCGAACTCACCGGCCTTAGCTATGCCCAGATTATGCCAATGGTTTGGCGAGTTTTAATAGTGCTGGATCAAATCAAATCTCGTCATTTTCCTGACCTACTTGTTGAGGACCTCCCTATAGCATACCGGTTGAGATCCCACGGCAATCACCGTTTTCTCCTGTTTTCTACCTCCAAGAACCCTCTGGTTCTTAAAGCCACCAAGAACGAGGATCGATGGCGACGAAAATTCTTTTTCGTAAAAAGAGACTCTATTGATAAGGGTTTCGATCTACCGGTTAAATGGTTAACCAAGGGTAGGATTTAGGGTTTTAGGAATATCCCTAATTATATCTTCAAACTTTATCCCGGACTTATATCCTGATGTTTTTATGCAGCGAATTTCAGAGATTTAGTGCCTCCTAGTGCAGAATCTGAATCCAAGATCAAGGAAATCTACCGACTTCCTGCCAGTGAAAGAACTTTCTCCCTGTCTCTTACAGATTCAAGCCAGAAATCAAGCTCAGAAATGTCGGGTAAGCACATTCTCAGCATATATTTTAAATTAATTACTTTTCAAAAGTATGATGAGTTTAAGAATATCTTCCCTTGTGCAGTACCAGTTGTCAACCTTGAAGGTTTCCAACTTGACGAGTTGGATTGCTACTCCAGCCTCGCACCCATCAAAAAGGAATCCAAGCCAAAGTCGTCTGCTACACCAAAACCTACCTCTTCAAGGACCATTTCTGCTCCTAAAGCCCCTCCGGCATCTAGGACCCGAGCATCCAGTTCTCGGAAGAGAAAGGAGTCGGATTCTCCAACTGTTTCTGAAACATTCTCTCTCGAGAACCATGGGTTTAACGAAGCCACCTCATTCCTCAAACAGGTAAAATTTTCCTTTCAATATCCTGCACAAGTATGTTAGTCCTTATCCTGCTTATTTTTACATCGATACCTATGTCTTTATCGATAGGGTTTGGATCGTCTTATGCACTTGTATGAAGACGCCTGCGGGCTTAACAAGATGTTGGAGATCAAGCTGGAGAAAGCTGAAGCCACCATAGCCGACCAAGGAACCATTGCAGCTGCCAAATCCCAGCATTACGAAGACAAATATAAGGCCATGATCCAGGAACACCAAGCTACCCTCCACAAAGCCAATGAGGATGCCCAAGCCAAACTAGATGCAGCCCTTCTCCAGTACCAGCAGAATATGAGTTCCTATCGGGACAGCCTCAAAGCATCCGTGGTCGTCTCTCTTCTTCAAGCCAGGATAAGGATGGCTTACGAAGCCAGGGATTTGGGCTTCGAATGCCCCTCCTGGAACATAAAGACTTGGGAGGCGAAACTAAAGGATCTTGGAGGTCATCCCGTTGCTCATCCTGCAAAGCATGCTGGTGAAGAGCCTTCTAAGGCGACAGAAGAAGTGGCCAATGCTGACGATGGTGATGCCGAGAAGAATTCTGAGGCCGATGCTGGTGCAGATGCTGGGAAGGAAGCTGTTGATCAAGAAGGTACCGCTTCTTAAGCGGTGAAGTGGGCGATGATGGATATACGTGCCAAGGCCGGAGCCCACTTTTAAGTTTCATGGTTGTGGTTATGTAAACAATTTACTTTTCCTGTCTTCAAACAATTTATATTCCCTGCATTAGAACAATGTGATGACCAAAGGTGGATGAGTCCTAGGTTTTAGGACGAAGCCCTTGGTCATCAATTAGTATAACTTGTTTTGAATGTGGTAACGGTTGTAGGTGGACAGGTCCTGTTTTGAGATATATCCTGCAACCGTTACACAAGTATGGTAAAAAGTAATTGTGCTTTTGGTGGATGGGCCTTGGTTTAAGGTGAAACCAAAAGCACAACTTTTGACTTGTTAATAATATAACTATCTTTTGATTTGTTTGTTATTGCCTTGCATTACTTAATGTAACTCTTAGCTTTGTGAAAATTTTATCTTGTTATCTTATGAAAATATCCTGATCAGTATACTCAGCAATATATTACAAAAACTTTTTTATTAGATAGTACTCCCAAATGCTCGTTCAACTTTGTAGAAAGCTTTTGAAAAACAATCTATTTTTCCAAAACCAGTTTTCGATAATACTTAAATGATCAAAGTTCCAAACTAATACTAGTTTCAAACACCTTAATCAAATATCCTGAAAAGGACTTTGAGAATATATCAGGATACTTAACCTTTTATAAAACATAGTGTTACTAAAAACTTAGACGATGTTTACAAAGGAAAGATCATACCCGGAGTAGTATATAACCCTATTACCAAGCCTCAATGTCTTTGCAACTTCTTCAATGAAGATGTCCCCTGTGCGAGGTACTTAGTGCATTAGTTCCGAGCCTTATCCTTTTAACTTTACATCACCACCTTGGTTGGAATGTCCCCTGTGTACAATGTCTTCAAATACTTTAGAAATCTTCTGAATGTCAGTTTCCATTGTATAGGCAATTTTTTACGTCCCAAGGGTAAAACCCAAGGATGTACTGGAGATAAATCCCTTGTATCCTGGGGAAAATCCCAAATTTTCATGCGCTACAGGCGGGAGTGTATAAACTCCAAGACTTAGAAAGGTGAAAACCTTTAAACCTTAGAGAGTATGAAAATACCCTTTCGTGAGAGAGGGTGATCAATCCTCATATACCTTTAGGATTTAGGATATAGCCAATAGTAACGAAATTGTCAGCCACTTTTACATGGACTGGTCCCGCCACCTTGAACTATCCCTGAATAACTTGCGCTCCAGGCGGGGTGTTTAAACCCAATTCGGAAGAAAGGTGAATACCTTTAAACCTGTGAAGGGATCAGGATCCCTTGTACGTGAGAGAGGGGGCCAATCCTCTAATCTTCCGAAATATCCTGAGTGAGCATCCTGAAGCTATATCCCGAAGCATATACTGCAAAACATTCTTACACTAAGGCGGGTGTTAGCTTGACTAACACCCCTCCGATGCTTAAGTCAGTATTGGGTTACAAAGAACAAATTAAACCAAACATATTTTAAAAAAGGTAGAATTCATACCATCCTGAGTTAGAAATTAAATTCTAAACTCACTTGAAATAGAGCTTAAGGTGTATAGCATTCCAAGATCTCGGTAGCATATCCCCCTCCATATTCTTGAGTCTGTATGCTCCTTTCCCTGCTTCTGATTCAACTTCATATGGTCCTTCCCATTTTGGAGCTAACTTGCCATCGGCAGGATTAGTAGTATTCTGAAAAGCCTTTCTTAACACCCAATCTCCAACCTTAAATCTTCTGGTCCTAATATTCTTGTTATATGCCCTGGATATTCTCTGTTGATATGCTGCCATCCTTAGCCTTGCCGCATCTCTCTTCTCATCTATAGTGTCTAAATCCTGACTCAAGGCTCCAGGATTCTGCTCAGGATCACTTAGGGTAGATCTTGCTGTAGGTATTGTCATTTCCGTTGGAATCATTGCTTCTGCTCCAAATACCAAGGAAAATGGGGTTTGGCCTGTTGCATTCTTTACCGTTGTCCTATCAGCCCACAAAACAAAGGGTAATTCTTCTGCCCATCTTCCTTTTTTGGCTTCAAGCCTTTTCTTTAAGTTATTGACAATTATCTTGTTTGAGGATTCTGCTTGTCCATTCGCTTGAGGATGTACTGGAGTAGATGTTATCATTTTGATTCCCCAACTCTTGCAAAAGTCAGTAGTTCTCTTGCTTATAAACTGAGAACCATTGTCACAGATTATCTCAGCTCGTACTCCGAATCTGGTCAGGATATTCCTCTTTATGAAGGATACTACTTCTTGGTCTCTAACTTGAACAAATGCTTCAGCTTCAACCCACTTAGAGAAATAATCCGTCATTGCTAGCATAAAGACTTTTCCTCCCGGAGCTTTTGGTAGCTTTCCCACTATATCCATACCCCACTTCATAAATGGCCAAGGGGAAACAATAGGATATAACGGTTCAGCAGGTTGATGCAGTATGTTACTATGTCTTTGACATGCGTCACATCTTCGAGCATATTCTGCGGCATCTTTTCTCATTGTTGGCCAATAATATCCTGTCCTTAATACTTTTGAGAATAACGACATGCCCCCAGTATGGTTACCACAATCCCCTTCATGTATATCCTGAAGTACTTCTTTGGCTTCAGGATCCTCCAAGCACCTCAAATACGGTCCTGCAAGAGATTTCTTGTATAAAATATTATTTATAATAGTAAATCGTGATACCTTCATCCTAAATGCCTTAGGATTTTCATTTCCAGGGATGTGTCCTTCTTTGAGATATCTCATGATTGGAGCCGTCCAGGATTTAGGATCCTCCTCAGGATGCTCTGCTCCAGGATCCCGAATACCCGCTACTTCTTTATCCCGAGGATTCGTTGCAGGATATAAGACATGTAATATTGGTATTTGGGTTCCTTCTGGTATCCTGATCGATGATCCCAGATTTGCTAAGGCATCTGCTTCAGCATTATCCTCCCTTGGTACCTGTTCAAGTGTAAAAACATCGAAATTTCCTGCTAATTTTTTGAGAATATCGAGGTATTCGATTAATTTCTCACCCTTGACTGCATAGGATCCATTAAAATGGTTAGTAATTAACAAGGAATCAACATATATTCGCAAATTCTTGATACTCATACTCTTAGCCAATTCTAATCCTGCAATTAAAGCTTCATATTCTGCCTCATTATTAGTAGCAGGAAATTCACACCAAATAGCCTGGGGTAATATGTCCCCCTGTGGCGATTTTAGTAGTATACCTAAACCTACACCTCTTATATTGGATGCACCATCAGTATATAATGTCCAGGATCCTGAAGATTCCTCTAACTGTTGAACTTCTAGGTCTACCTCATCCTGAATATCACTACTGAAATCAGCCACAAAGTCAGCTAAAGCCTGAGACTTTATGGCATTTCTAGGTTCATATACTAGATCATAAGCACTTAACTTTACTGACCACTTGGCCATCCTGCCTGACATCTCTGGTTTCCTAAGCACATTTTTGACAGGATAATTCGTTTTAACATGTATCTTATGTGTCTCGAAATAATGTCTAAGCTTTGTCGATGCCATGACTAGAGCTAATATTAATTTTTCTAAATGAGAATACCTAGTTTCAGCATCTAACAAACTTTTACTAACATAATAAACAGGATATTGCTGACCTTCATGGTCTTTTATAAGAACGACACTTACAACATTCCCTGATACAGCAAGGTATAGGGATAGTGGTTCACCATTTTCAGGCTTCATCAATAGAGGTGCGGTTGAGAGATATCATTTCAAATCCTGCAAGGCTGCTTCATGCTTTGCTCCCCATTCAAATTTCTTATTCTTCTTGAGGATATCATAGAATTCCTTGCATTTTTCTGAGGATCTTGAAATAAATCTATTCAAAGCTGCTACTCGGCCTGTCAATCTTTGTACGTCCTTCATATTTGAGGGTGATTTTATATCCAGGATAGCTTTGATCTGCTCTGGGCTTGCTTCTATCCCCCTTTTTGTCACCATATATCCAAGAAACTTTCCTGCCCCCACTCCAAAATGGCATTTAGCAGGATTCAGCTTCATGTTGTATCAATCCAGGATATCAAATGCTCCCTTGATATCCTGGAGGTGATCCTCAGCCTTTTTAGATTTCACCACCATATCATCGATATATACCTCCATGGTGTCCCCCAGCTTATCCTTGAACATCATGTTTACCAATCTCTGGTATGTTGCACCTGCATTTTTCAAACCGAAAGGCATAGCAGTATAGCAATATATACCTGTTGGTGTCATGAAAGCAGTGTCCTCCTGATCCGAAGGCTCCATTTGAATCTGCTGAAATCCTGAAGATGTGTCCATGAACGTTAACATCTCATGTCCAGCAGTAGCATCTACCATTGCATCGATATGAGGGAGAGGAAATGGGTCTTTAGGACAAGCCTTGTTCAAGTCCGTGTAGTCTACACAGACTCTCCATTTCCCGTTTTTCTTCTGTACCACAACTAAGTTAGCTAGCCATCTTGGAAACTTGACTTCTCTGATCATCCTGGACTTCAACAACCTTTCAACTTCCTCTTGGATAATCGCATTCCGCTCAGGAGCAAATTTTCTTCTTTTTTGTTGAACAGGCTTGAATGATTTGTCAATTCCAAGCTTGTGAGTGATAACGTCTTTGGATATGCCTGTCATATCCTCATGCTTCCATGCAAACGTTGGCATCCTGCATTTCAAAAAGTTTGTTAACTGTTCTTCAATATCCTGAGGGATATTGGTTCCTACGAGCACCGAGATATCAGGCTTATCCTGATCCAGGATGATTTTCTTTACATCCTGCTCCGAATCCTCCGCGATATCCTGGGCCCGCATCTTTAATTGCTATGCTGTACTAGGCTTAGTTGAGGATTTCTTGAGGATGAGTAGCATTCCTTCGCTTCCTGCTGATCACTTTCAACCTTGACAACTCCCCAAGGGGTAGGGATCTTGATGCATTGGTGATATGTTGATGGCACAGCCTTCATATCGTGAATCCATGGTCTTCCCAGTATGATGTTATAGCAGGATAAGGAGTCCATCACACAGAAACGTTGTATTGAATTGACCCCTTCAACATATACTGGTAACTTTATCTCTCCTACGGTATTTCTAGCTTCTCCACTGAAACCAACAAGCACAGTGGACTTCGAAGTGATGTCCATCGGAGATACATTCATCCTCTTCAACGTTTCCAGCTGAATTATATTGACAGAACTACCGTTGTCTACCAGTATCCTGCGTACAAAATGGTTAGCCACATATAATGTTATTACTAAAGCATCATGGTGAGGATCCTGAACAGTATCCCTATCATCACTATCGAAAGTGATCACTTTATCAGTTGTGAGGGTAGTCATTCTGACTGGTCTGTCTCCCCTCTCGCTCTTAGCTTCCTTTGCATGTCTCTTGGCCGCCGAATACGAAGTCCCACAAATGTCGGATCCTCCTGAAATAAAGTTAATTATCTTGGCATCTGCTGGGGGTGATGCTGCTCGTTCAGGATCCTTCTCGGGATCCTGCCCTTTATTCTTCTTTTTTCCCAGCAAGTCTTTCAAATACCCCTTGCTTAATAGGTAACTTATCTCTTTCCTTAAAGCAATGCAATCCTCGGTCATATGTCCGAAGTCTTCGTGGAAGGCACACCATTTGGATTTATCCTTCCAATCAGCTTTCTGCTGGTTCTTTCGAGGCCACCTAGCTTTGTCCCCTAAGCCCTGCATAGCATACATTAATTCGGGTATATTAACAGAAAAGCAGTATTCAGATAAGTCAGGATATTCTTAAGGATCCTCGTCTTCAACGGCATTCACTTTCTTGTTATCATTTCTGCCGTATGGCCTGGAGCGATATGGCTTATACGTGGTCTCTGATTTCCTGTTAGTTGATTCATAGGTTGAGGAAGAGTTCATCCTCTCCTGCATCTTCTTGTCATCTTCCAGACGGATATATCTCAAAGCCCTGTTACGAGCTTCGTCAAGATTCCTGCAGGGATTCATTACAAGATCCTGATAAAACTGAGAATCCTTTTGTAATCCCATCTTAAAAGCTTGCACAGCTGTTGCAACATCAAGATGTGGGATATCCAAGGATTCTCGACTGAATTTGTTCACATAATCCCTCAAGGATTCCTGAGGCCCTTGAGTTATCCTGTAAAGATCACTGGTTAGTTTCTCAAAACTCCGACTACAAGAAAATTGACTGTTAAATAAATTAACCAAATGAGCAAACGAAGTAATTGAGTGAGGAGGAACGTTTAACAGCCATTTTAAGGCTGATCCTGTTAGAGTAGAACCAAATCCCTTGCACAAGCATGCTTCCTTGAGCTCCGGAGGGATAGGGTTAATCTCCATTCTTTCCCTATACTGAGCAATATGCTCTTCAGGATCCGTAGTCCCATCATACAGCTTCATGTTGGGAGTCTGAAATCGTTTTGGGATT
This sequence comes from Helianthus tuberosus, assembly GCA_030545235.1. Lineage (NCBI taxonomy): Eukaryota > Viridiplantae > Streptophyta > Magnoliopsida > Asterales > Asteraceae > Helianthus > Helianthus tuberosus. Next base: position 59,068,409 of record CM060383.1, read on the forward strand.
TCAGCATCACAGATGGGATATGCAAAGCGAGATATCCTGTGGCTGTCTTGGGATACTTCCGGAATTGGTTGGACCACTCCAGGCACACTGGATATCATGTCCTTCAATTTCTGCAGCTCCCTGGTAAATGTTGATGTCATACCTGCATCCTGCAAAGAGCCATTATTGTTAGTAGCAAGAATATTATTATTTGACACATTACCGTTCTGAGGATTTTGGCCATATCCTGAAGCATATCCTGAACTTCTCACAGTCGATATTCTGACCGAAGAGGGTATCTCAGGGGTATGATTCTGAGAATGGCTTGGGACGATATTCCCCCTATTATCCTCAGTGTAAACTACGGAACTGAAGTTCAAAGCCCTGGGCTGTATAGGAGTGACAGTTTCTTCAGCGGGTCTACTCGAGCTAGCTTTTAAGAGTTGTATTTCTCTTAATAGCATTTGGTTTGTCTCCTGTTGCTGCCTCATTTGTTCCTGCACACTTCCAAATAAAGTCAAAATTTCATCATTAGAGGCTAAAACAGGAGTAGATCCCTGGACACTCCGAGTAGGGATAACGTCTTGAGGTTGTGAAGAAAACGGCATCCTTGGAGGAGGTGGTGGAAGCACCGAACCAGTGGTAGCAGAGGTTGTAGCAGACATAGTGGAAGAGCTCATGTTTGATCTTGAGGCCATTGTAAACAATATGGCAAAAAGTTTTGAAAATAGAAAACCGATTAGCGATTTGACAAAAATTTTTAGTAAAGAGAGCACCACTTGCCCCACGGTGGGCGCCAAATTGTTTTGGTCAAAAATTACCTAAGCAATTTAGTGATCAAATTAGTTAAGTGAGGTAGTGTGCTAGAAATATGTGTGAAAAATGTGTTAACAAAATTAGATATGAAAACAGTTTCAGGATACGGCTCAGGATATAGAGCTGTATCTATGATCAAACAATGAGCAAAAATGTAAAGGTGGACACGTGATATACGAGGAAAGCCCTTGATCAATCTAGATCGCCGGCATAAAACCTCGGGAGCTGACAATCGCAGCTGCCTTGTTATTCTATTGCTTCAAATATCAGGATACAGTGCAGGATGTGGTGCGGATCGACTATGTGTTACAATGAAATTTAAATACAAGTGTGGTGTTTGCAATGAGCTAGAGAGTGAAAGTGTTCGAGAGTGTCAGTGTAAATTGTGTGCCTTAAACTGATCCGTCCCCATCTATTTATAGTAAAGATAATGTAACAAACTATCCTAAACTTCCGGGATCCAGCGAATATTCCCACTCGAACGTTGAAGACCAAGTCTTTCGGGTTCAACGGCTTCCTCATAACAAATACGCCCGAGTCTTGAGGAGAAGAAGTCCTGATGACCGTTAGTAACTTACAGCCATTAACCTGCACGTGTTTAATTCACTCAAACTTAGGATATCGCCCAAGATGTTAGCAATATCCCCGTCTAGTATCCTGGTCACAAATAAACAATAAAAAGCGAGATATTAGTCAGGATATGTATACTCAGAAAATGACCCATAACAAGTAGGATGTGAACATATATGTCCAAAAACTAATTAAAACTAATTTAAGTCTCGTAAGGGCATTTTGGTCATTTTAATATTTATAAAAGAGATTTTATAACAAACTGAAATTTTGGTCTTTTGAATTCAGTAAAAATAATTAATTTATCACATTACATCAGTAAGATATCATATATATGTGAAATTTACTTTTTATAACCAAACTATGTCCTGAAAGGGCATTTTGGTCTTTTCACATAGGCTTTTAAGGGCATTTTTGGAAACCTAAGTTCATAACTTATACCTACTGTAATAATATTTAAATTTGTTTAAAAATTCAGTAGGTAATAAGTCTTAGATGCTAAATATGGTTTAGACCATACTATGCACCTAATTAGTGTAAAACTCGCTAATTGACGATAATCAAGATGTTTATGTAAATCTGAGATTTTGATCAGTTTTAAATGCTCAAAATAATTTATTTAAAGTATGAAATCAGTAGGAAAAGGTTTGGCATTCAAATTATTTGTTAATCTCATTTTATGTCTAAAAAGGGTATTATCGTCATTAACCGAATTACACAAGAACTCTATGTTTTAAACAGATAATAATCTGACAAAAAATCTTAAAATTCCTTAAAAATAATATCTTAATAGTAGGTAATGAGTTTTGGTTTAAAATCCAAGTTTAAAGGTGCATTATGCAAGATATCACAATTTAATTAATAAAAAGCTTCTAATTACGATATCGCGCATAACTCCTATTTGGGACAAAGAACTGATGTCAAATTTTTGGGACAAGCTTATATATCAGTAGCAAAGGTTTTTGTCCACTCACATTTCTAAAAATCTCATTTGTGTGTCAAAAGGGCATTTACGGCATTTATAAGCATATTAACGATCAAGAGCATATAATTCAAACCACTAACAACCATGCAATATAACTCCAGGGGGTTATAATACTGAGTAAGGCGGTCCTAATGGAAGCTTAAAACATGGGAGAATTAAGCTTGAACGAGTCAGAACTGAAAGTCAAAGCAAAAGTCAAGCTTTTGCGACTTTCGGTTATAAACTGACCTTAGACTGATAATTGTCTGGTTAGGACTGATAAAACATGTTCTAATATTAATTACCAAGTCATTAGAATGTTAAATATATAATGTAGAACCTCTGTTTTATTAATTTAATTCATTTTTTAAACTTTCTGTCCAATTTGACTTTTTGTTAAACTAGTTTGACCCGACAATTAACTAGTCAAACGAAATAATTAGGAGGTGCCCTTTTAAGGGTTAATCACCTACCTTAATATTGTTCCATAACCACTTTCGTTTTTGTCAGTGGCTGGACCATATGTGATTAAACCGAAAGTCAAAGCTTAATTACGATAAGTTTGACTTTTCGGTTTTTAAACTAATTAAAAGGACTAAGCAGGTAATAAGACTCTTACTAATGGTTCTTGCTATCTTTTCTACACTTGTAATTCTTCTCCTAATCCTTGCAAGCTCCAGAAATGAGTCCTTTTGAAGTTGTTGCAATTGATGTGCAAATGAACACACACTAGTGCTCCTTATATACTAAAATCCAACTTCATGGATTACTTCCAGCTGTTATGGGACCTCCTAGGATCACCCCAGGTGTCCTAGTGAATTATTAAAACCGTTTAACAGCCCATAGGATCGATACAATTGAGATTAAGGCGGTGCAGCAGCTGAAACCCGCACCTATCCTGATTTTTCTACGCTGGGCGTTTTTAGGCGGGCCGCGTAAGGTCAGAGAGGGTGTTTACGCGGGCCCCGTAAGCCTGTTTTCCAGGTTAAACAAGTTTCTGAAATGGCAGTTTTAGTCCCTGGTCATTATAAACCCTATTTAACCTCATTTTTGGCATGTAAGGCCCTTGTAGTTAGTTTGTAAAGGCTCAAGGATGTATAATCAAACCTAGTTAGGCTCGGTTTCGTTAAATATCGCTATAAATGCAAGTTTCATCAAGTTGACACTTTTTACCCAAAGTCTTGAAAACTTGCTTAACGATCTCGAAACCACGTGAAATTTATACCACTTATTCTTAAGAGTATATTTGAATATTTCGAAGCCTCGGGTTCGTTAAAAGGTCACTCAGAGGTCAGAAATAACATGTTGACACGTTTAACACCTGTAGTTTTATAATCTTCCGATTATTTTCACAAACGGCTTCTTATATCCAATGAATCACTCGTTTAAGAATATATTCTTCACGTATGGTCATTCAGAGGCACAAGTTTGGCATGTTGACACTTTTAGTCCCTGTGGTTTCATATTTCCACCGTTTGACAACTTTAGTCCTTCAAACTCAATCTTTCACATTTCCAGAGTTTAGGACACGTGTCTTTACATAATTGGACACATTTTTACATGGTGTTACACCATAGCAGATTGGAAAGTTTGCCAAAGATGAGACGTAAAACGAGCATCACGATCGGAAATGATGTCAATGGGGGTACCATGACGACAAATGATCTCACTAGTGTAGATTCTAGCCAATTTCTCAACTTTGAAATCTTCACGAATGAGAAGAAAATGAGCTGATTTGGTCAATCGATCAACGATCACCCAAATACTATCATGACCAGAAGAAGTACGAGGAGCTTAGTGATAAAGTCCATGGCAATGCTCTCCTATTTCCAGATAGGAATTTCTGGTTGTTCGAGCAAGCCAGAGGGACGTTGATGTTCAGCTTTTACCTTCGAGCAGGTAAGACATTTCGCAACGTAAGAGGCGATATCTCTCTTCATCCCAGGCCACCAATAGGGCGTACGCATGTCGTGGTACATCTTATCAGCACCAGGATGAACATAATACCTTGTTTTGTGTGCCTCATTCATGAGAAAGTCTCGGAGGTTTTCACGATTAGGGATCCAGATAGGATTGAGATAGTATAGAATACCATCAGAGTTAGACACGAGTTCATGTTCCTTAGCGCCTCGTACCTCAACAGAGAGGCTACATTCGTTGATGGAGGCGTATTGAGCTTCACGAATACGGTTTTGAAGATCGTTAACGAGTTGGAGACAACATATACTCTTCACATGAGTTTTACGACTAAGAGCGTTGGCTACTACATTCACTTTACCTGGATGGTATTTGATTTCGCAGTCGTAGTCGTTTAACAGTTCCACCCAACGACGTTGACGCATGTTCAGTTCTTTCTGGTCGAAGATGTGTTGAAGGCTCTTATGATCGGTGAAGACCACACACTTAGTCCCATATAGGTAGTGTCACCAAATCTTCAACGCAAAAACAACTGCGCCAAGTTCAAGGTCATGAGTAGTATAGTTTTTCTCATGTATCTTGAGTTCTCTCGACGCGTAAGCGATAACCTTGTCGTGTTGCATAAGGACACAACCAAGGCCACGGTTTGAAGCATCGTAATTCACGAAGAAGTCATTGTTACCATCAGGAAGCGCGAGGATAGGAGCATTACACAACATCTCCTTGAGCGTTTGAAAAGATTCCTCCTGTTCGGGACCCCAAACAAAAGGTTTCTCTTTTTGAATCAAAGAGGTCAAAGGAACAGCGATCTTTGAAAAGTTAGAGATAAAACGACGATAATAACCAGCAAGACCAAGAAACGAACGTATTTCAGACGGAGATTTAGGTGCGATCCAGTTCTTCACAGCTTCGATTTTAGCGGGGGGTCAACGTGAATACCAAGTTCGTTGACAGTATGACCAAGGAATTGAACCTCTTTTAACCAAAATTCACACTTAGAGAATTTGGCGTATAGACGTTCAGTACGGAGAAGTTCAAGGATAAGATGCAAGTGTCGCTCATATTCTCCTTGTGTCTTGGAATAAATAAGAATATCGTCTGTGAAAACGATCACGAAACGGTCCAAGTATGCTTTGCACACGCGGTTCATCAAATCCATGAAAACGGCAGGTGCGTTGGTCAAACCAAAGGGCATGACCAAAAACTCGTAGTGACCATAACGCGTTCGAAAGGCGGTCTTAGGTACATCTTCTTCGAGGACCCGAAGTTGATGGTATCCAGAACGAAGATCGATTTTTGAAAAGCAGGTCGCGCCTTGCAATTGATCAAAGAGGTCATCGATGCGAGGAAGAGGGTATCGGTTCTTGACAGTAAGCTTGCTGAGCTCACGATAGTCAATACACATTCGGAATGACCCATCTTTCTTCTTAACGAACAAAACGGGGGCGCCCCAAGGAGAAGTACTTGGGCGTATAAAGCCTTTATCAAGAAGCTCTTGGAGTTGACTCGAGAGCTCTTGCATCTCAGAGGGTGCTAAACAGTAAGGAGACTTAGCGACATGCGTAGCGCCAGGCACTAAATCGATACGAAAGTCGACAGAACGAGCAGGAGGCGGACCAGGAAGATCGTCGGGAAACACGTCGGGGAAATCAAGCACAACAGGGACGTCACTTATGCTTGGGCCTTTGTCCTTCTTTTCCACAATATGGGCAAGAAAGGCGAAGGTACCCTTGCGTAAGCATTTGTTTGCTTGGATACACGACATAATCTTGAGACCTTGAGAAGGTTTCTCGCCATACACGTGTAGGGAATCACCGTTTGGAAGAGGGAGGCGGATAAACTTTTCAGAACAAACAACTTCAGCACGAACTCGCCTAAGCCAGTCCATGCCTACTATGATGTCAAAGCTACCCATTTTCATAGGTATAAGATCGATTGAAAACGTATGATCGTTGAGATTCAAGGAACAGTTGGAAAGAACGGAATCAACAGTGACGGATTTACCATTAGCGACTTCGACAGCAAAAGATTTTGGCAACTTAGAGCGTTTACACTTAAGCAATTGTTCAAATTCTAGTGACACAAAACTTTTATCGGCGCCAGTATCAAACAGACAGGAAGCATAAACATGGTTCACAAGAAACGTAACTGTGATAACATCGTTTGCATTCTGAGCCTGAGCGGCAGTGATGACAAAAGCTCGGCCTCTAGCAGGTTGTTGAGCTTGTTGCTGCTGCTGTTGCTGTTGTTGAGGTTGATAATGCTGGGGATAGACATTGGCGAGATGATTGAGATCGCCACACTTGAAGCATGCTCGCACAGGAGCATTTCGAGGTTGTGGGAAGTTTCGACACCGGTTAGCAAAATGACCATACCTCTGACAGTTGGCACATTTGCGGCAAGGTACGTGGGTTGGAGGATGAAACAGACAGGTGGTACATTTGGGATGAGTTCTCACATAACCTTGTTTTGGTGGTTCGGTGTTTGTGGGCGCAACGACGGCTAAAGCTTGTGAGGGTTGTGGGTTTGGCGGAGTGACGACCGCACAATTTTGGCTTGAAGCCTTCCGCTTCTTGCTTTGGTTTTTCTTGGACGATTGGGAGGGTGAGGGCCCAACAGTGGCAGTGTCGGTTGTAGCTTGGCGTGCATTCTTTGTTGAAACCTTGTCATTGGTTCCATGGAGAACGCAGTTGTTGTTAAGTTCGGTGGCTATGGTATAGGGTTTCTCGATGGTTTTAGGGTTAGCGGAGGCAAGATGATTGGTCAAGGAAGGTGCAACATAGCGAATGAACTTGGCTATGGTTTTAGGGACGGAATCGACTTGTCCATGACAGAGGATACTAAGCTGCTTGAAGCGCGTGATCAGACCATACATGTCGCTCCCCTTTTGCGTTAAGTTCCAAAATTCGTTCTCCAACTTTTGGAGCTCATGAGGAGGTCGGAAGTGGTCTTTCATAAGCTACTTAAGCTCGTCCCAAGGTAACGCATGCGCAACGTCGTTTCCCCTTTTGTTACGTTCGGTAGTCCACCACTCGAGTGCCCTCGAGCGGAAGACTCCAGTTGTGTTCAAGGTTCATAGGTCATCGGGACAACCACTTTGTAAGAATGTAAGCTCAATTGCGTCAAACCAATTCATCATGGCGGTAGCGCCATCTTCGCCTGTAAACTCCAACGGTTTACAAGCCATAAATTGCTTGAATTGGAATGTCGGTTTGGGTTTCTCGGCCTTCGAATCGACGGAGCCATGCGGTGAATCGGTGTTTGGCTGAATCTTGCTCACAATATCGGGTATGACCTTGGCCATTTATTTGGCCATGAATTTGTGACATGGAGTTGGATTTGGCGTTGGCGTTGGCGTTGGAGGTCGAACCCTTCTTTGACTTGGTTTTCTTGGAAGCACCGTCAGACGACATCTAAGGAAATCGAAAGAGAAGGAAAGGATGAGACTTGATCATAAATTTGTAATAAGTTTGCAAGTTTTAAACATGTAAGCATAATGTAACACGTATGGTTCACATAGTTAGCATTATTTCAACAAGTATTCAACAAGTATAAACACGTATGATTGCGTAAAAAGGAGTATAAATTTAGTGTGTTCACGGGAATTATTATTGTTTTTGATTGCGTGAGACGTGCGAATTGTGTAACGGTTTCAAAATGAACGAGGTAACAAGTATAAAATCACATATAAATTGAATCACATAAAAGAGAGGCTCATAAAACATAGGATTGTTTCGGGTTTACAAACGTCGACTATTCCAAAGTGAATCGAAAGTCCTTTCAAATTAGAGAAACGTGCTTTGGCCTATAGGTAAGATATTCTCGTCGAGAAGCGATTAACAGTATCTTACCCTTCCAGTTACTACACGTCTCTAAGCGATTGAAGCAATCGAAACTTTGGTGAGATCCAAAATCGAGGAATGAGACTCAATCGACAAGGTGCGGGTTTCACCCCTAACTTGACGATTTCGTACCCTAATGTGGTTGGTACTCGTCGGGTCAAAATATAATTTCGACACTATGACGAGGGTCCACTAGAGTTTGAATTGGAAATTTACCATTTTGATGTGGATTTCACTCCTAGCTAAATGGCGAAATTTCGTGCAAAATAAGAATAAGCGGAATGAGAGTCGTTCACCAAATTGTGGGTTTCACGCCTATTTTGGTAAACTCGTCTCTTTTGTATAAAGAGTGTCTTCAAGTGTATTGTGTAAAATGTATTAGGAAAGACATTATGAATATATTAAGACCAAAAAGAAGAGAAAGAAGCAAAGTAGGAAGAATAACAATTTAAGCATGTAACAAGAATGGTCAAAACATGGTTCCTACTATAGACTAGGTCGAATCATGGCAATTCTACTTAATTCCCTATAGTTATGGCTCTGATACCAATCTGTCACACCCCAACCAATGGCGGAATCATTGGAGTGGGACTTGTTCAAGATTGCAAGAGACTTCATAACATTATTTGTGACAATATTTAAATCAACCGATTTCATTTCATAGATAAATTGTCAAAACATTACAAGAAATTCAAATAACAACGTTGTTCAACGTAACATAACCAAATTTGATACAACACTTTAAACCTAAATGTCTAAGTGAGTATCTAGGCATCTTTGCTATCCATTTTCATAGCATCATCAATCATCAACCTGTAACATGTTAAAATACAATTCAATGCAAAAGCAAAGGCGAGTATACAAGTTTAAGAATAAGTATAAGTATAAACGTTTTAAAACGAATCCACATGGCAACTTAGTTTATACAAGATCAACCTAACATGGCATGCAATATTTCTAGCCAATCCTCTGTTTACGCAACAATGATATAATTCAACATGACCACTAGTCTACGGGCGGTGCGTTACTCCTATAGCGCTATACATGTCAAATGGAGGCTCATGAAAGCTAATGACTAAAACATTTCACATAAGTTTGGTCCACGTAAGCATCAAGTATCACAACATAGTATTCATGTATAAGAATTGTTTTCGTGCATTGCATAAAGAATAAGTTTTTAAGTGTGTTTTAATAAGGTAACATGTTACACCCCAAAAAGTGGTAAACATAAAAAGGGGGTTGCGAGTATACTCACGGTTTTGCAAGTCTTCTACTTGAATCCGCGAGTGAGTTGGTTGATTAGGAAGTTGGAACACCGAGTCCTTCTACACAAAGGAAACATAGGTGTGTGAGTTTGGGAATTCGGAAGATTTAGGGATTTAGGAAGTTAAAACACAAGAATATATGTATTCGAAAGTAATCATCTTTTAACACTAAGTACTTGTTCTTGACACTATAAAACCTCAAGGGTTAATGTTTTCATGAGTAATATACTCATTAGAATCGTAAAAAGTCTTATGCCTTAGATGATGTTATTCTAATATCTTGACAAATGAACACAAGTCCATCATCAAGAGTTCAAATATTATATATAGGTATAAGTATTATAGGTATTATTTAGTTCAATAATCAAGCATGAGGTAGAAGATTATTCTTCATTTAGGTACCTCTATTGTGTCATAGATTTCATGTAGGAGGTAGGAAGAACAAGCTTCCATTTAGGTACCTCTTATGGTTCACCACTACACTTGATGTAAAAACATGCAAGGAGGGTCATGAACTAATATCAATACAAGAATAAGAAACATCTACACTATGAGAAATCATCAAGGGATGTGGGGATTTTATGTTGGACAACCCAAGTTAGTCCACAATCACACCTTTATCAAGCTTGAAGCTTGAACACCACTTGTAGGTCAAAAACTCTAAACAAAACAAAAAGTATTTGAGGATTAACCTCTGATTTTGTATGTCTCAGCCCCGTTTTTAAGCTTAACTAACCATAGAAGTGGTTATAAGCATAAGGACGTGGGTTTGAGTGAGTTAAACTCAAGTTTGCACAAGTATAAACAATGTTTAGTAAAGATGAATGAAAACAGTGAACTTTGGAGCCTATTTTCTGGATTTCCAAGAACTTATTCACTGTGAAATACCCATGGAATCGAAGCTAAGGTCAAGCCAAGCGTTCTGGAAAAAGAATGAGCTAAAACGGATGAGAAATGAAGAAGTTATGCTCACTTTAGTGGAGCTTTGTACTTCTTTCTGAACTTGCACTTGCAGCTACGTTTTTGAGTGATTGAGAGAGTTGTGAGAGTGTTTCTAAAGTGCAAATGGCTTGGACTAGTGTGGGTTTATATAAGGAATGAGTTAGGGTTGAGTTAGATGTGTAATTAATGCCAAAAACCCGGTTAAAAACTCAAAAAACAACCAAATCCCGCTCAAATTCGTGAAGAGATCAAGGCTGCTGGTTCTGGGAGTTGGCTCACGGCCCGCATAGCCCAAGGGGCTTAACTTACGCGGCTGGTATGGAGGGGGTGGCTGAAGTTTCCTTTTATTGCACTTAGGCCCCTCAACTTTGTTATTTTAGTGTTTTTAGGTGTTTTAAGGGCCATTTTCGCCATTTAAGCATAGTTTAAGGCCAAATAAAGTATGAGGAACATAATCAAAGTATAATTAAGCGTATGAAGGTCGTATTTAAGTTTCGTTTACAATCAAAACACGTTTTATGCATAAGTTTCACATAATTGCAAGTTTAGCACATAGTTTCCAAGAATTACGAATAAGCATCAATTGTTTCACAAAATTGAATGTATGAGCATGTATAAAGTATGTATAACATGAATTGAACAAAATACGAGTTTCATTTATGATCCAAGTCTCGGATTTTACAACGATTACAAAGAAAGAATTTTTACAAGAACACAAGACTTCCAAAAATAGAAATACAAACAAGACTTTCTATTTATGGAAAGTATGAAGTAGCAGGGCGTTACAGTCTCCCCACCTTTAGGTAATTTCGTCCCGAAATTTAGGAAGAAGTAGGGAAAAATTGTGGATACTTCGTCTTCACGTGACTCTTGAGTTCCCAAGTGAATTCAGCGCCACGTTTACCTTCCCATCGAACCTTAACGATAGGAATTTTACTGCGCCTCAATAACTTGACTCCTTGATCCACGATTTCGACGGGTTTTTCCACAAAGTGCAAGGTCTCGTTGACTTGAAGGTCCTCGAGTGGAACTTGAAGCCCTTCGTCAGCTAGACACTTCTTTAAGTTTGACACATGGAAGACACGATGTACATTGTTGAGTTCTTCAGGCAGGTCCAGTGTATACGCAACCTTGCCAATCCTTTTGAGAATCTTGAAAGGACCAACATAGCGGGGTGCGTGTTTCCCTTTCTTGCCAAATCGAACCACGCCCTTCCAAGGGGATACCTTGAGAAGCACGAAGTCACCTGTCTCGAATTCCAAAGGTTTACGACGCTTGTCGGCGTAACTCTTTTGTTGGCTCCTGACTTTCAGTAAATTGTCTCGAACCTGTAAAATCTTGTTCGTCGCTTCTTGTATGAGCTCGGGACCAGTGAATTGTGATTCACCAATCTCGTGCCAACTAATAGGCGAACGGCACTTGCGACCATACAATGCTTCGAAAGGTGCCATCTGAATACTCGCATGATAGCTGTTATTGTACGAGAATTCGATCAACGGCAAGTGTGAATCCCAGTTGCCACCAAAATATATTACGCATGAACGAAGCATATCCTCTAAAGTTTGGATAGTACGCTCGGTTTGACCGTCTGTCTGAGGATGAAAAGCGGTGCTAAGGTTAAGAACAGTTCCCATAGCAGATTGGAAAGTTTGCCAAAGAGGAGACGTAAAACGAGCATCACGATCGGAAATGATGTCAATGGGGGTACCATGACGACAAATGATCTCACTAGTGTAGATTCTAGCCAATTTCTCGACTTTGAAATCTTCACGAATGGGAAGAAAATGAGCTGATTTGGTCAATCGACCAACGATCACCCACATACTGTCATGACCAGAAGAAGTACGAGGAAGCTTAGTGATAAAGTCCATGGCAATGCTCTCCCATTTCCAGATAGGAATTTCTGGTTGTTCGAGCAAGCCAGAGGGACGTTGATGTTCAGCTTTTACCTTCGAGCAGGTAAGACATTTCGCAACGTAAGAGGCGATATCTCTCTTCATCCCAGGCCACCAATAGGGCGTACGCATGTCGTGGTACGTCTTATCAGCACCCGGAGGATCAGAATACCTTGTTTTGTGTGCCTCATTCATGAGAAAGTCTTGGAGGTTTTCACGATTAGGGATCCAGATAAGATTGAGATAGTATAGAATACCATCAGAGTTAGACACGAGTTCATGTTCCTTAGCACCTCGTACCTCAATAGAGAGGCTACCTTCGTTGATGGAGGCGTATTGAGCTTCACGAATACGGTTTTGAAGGTCGTTAATGAGTTGGAGACAACGGGTACTCTTCACATGAGTTTTACGACTAAGAGCGTTGGCTACTACATTCGCTTTACCTGGATGGTATTTGATTTCGCAGTCGTAGTCGTTTAACAGTTCACCCAACGACGTAGACGCATGTTCAGTTCTTTCTGGTCGAAGATGTGTTGAAGGCTCTTATGATCGGTGAAGACCACACACTTAGTCCCATATAGGTAGTGTCGCCAAATCTTCAACGCAAAAACAACTGCGCCAAGTTCAAGGTCATGAGTAGTATAGTTTTTCTCATGTATCTTGAGTTGTCTCGATGCCTAATCGATAACCTTGTCGCATTGCATAAGGACACAACCAAGGCCAAGGTTTGAAGCATCGCAATACACGACGAAGTCATTGTTACCATCAGGAAGCGCGAGGATAGGAGCATTACACAGCATCTCATTGAGCGTTTGAAAAGATTCCTCCTGTTCGGGACCCCAAACAAAAGGTTTCTCTTTTTGAGTCAAAGAGGTCAAAGGAACAGCGATCTTTGAAAAGTTAGAGATAAAACGACGATAATAACCAGCAAGACCAAGAAACGAACGTATTTCAGACGGAGATTTAGGTGTGATCCAGTTCTTCACAGCTTCGATTTTAGCTGGGTCAACGTGAATACCAAGTTCGTTGACAGTATGACCAAGGAATTGAACCTCTTTTAACCAAAATTCACACTTGGAGAATTTGGCGTATAGACGTTCAGTACGAAGAAGTTCAAGGATAAGACACAAGTGTCACTCATGCTCTCCTTGTGTCTTGGAATAAATAAGAATATCGTCTTTGAAAATGATCACGAAACGGTCCAAGTATGCTTTGCACACGCGGTTCATCAAATCCATGAAAACGTCAGGTGCGTTGGTCAAACCAAAGGGCATGACCACAAACTCGTAGTGACCATAACGCGTACGAAAGGCGGTCTTAGGTACATCTTCTTCGAGGACTGGAATTTGATGGTACCCAGAACGAAGATCGATTTTAGAAAAGCAGGTCGCGCCTTGCAATTGATCAAAGAGGTCATCGATGCGAGGAAGAGGGTATCGGTTCTTGACAGTAAGCTTGTTGAGCTCACGATAGTCAATACACATTCGGAATGACCCATCTTTCTTCTTAACGAACAAAATGGGAGCGCCCCAAGGAGAAGTACTTGGGTGTATAAAGCCTTTATCAAGAAGCTCTTGGAGTTGACTCGAGAGCTCTTGCATCTCAGAGGGTGCTAAATGGTAAGGAGACTTAGCGGCATGCATAGCGCCAGGCACTAAATCGATACGAAAGTCGACAGAACGAGCAGGAGGCGGACCAGGAAGATCGTCGGGAAACACGTCGGGGAAATCACGCACAACAGGGACGTCACTTATGCTTGGGCCTTTGTCCTTCTTTTCCATAATATGGGCAAGAAAGGTGAAGGTACCCTTGCGTAAGCATTTGTTTGCTTGGATACACGACATAAGCTTGAGACCTTGAGAAGGTTTCTCGCCATACACGTGTAGGGAATCACCGTTTGGAAGAGGGAGGCGGATAAACTTTTCAGAACAAACAACTTCAGCACGAACTCGCCTAAGCCAGTCCATGCCTACTATGATGTAAAAGCTACCCATTTGCATGGGTATAAGATCGATTGAAAACGTATGATCGTTGAGATTCAAGGAACAGTTGGAAAGAACGGAATCAACAGTGACGGATTTACCATTAGCGACTACGACAGCAAATGATTTCGGCAACTTAGAGCGTTTACACTTAAGCAATTGTTCAAATTCTAGCGACACAAAACTTTTATCGGCGCCAGTATTAAACAGACAGGAAGCATAAACATGGTTCACAAGAAACGTACCAGTGATAACATCGTTTGAGTTCTGAGCCTGAGCGGCAGTGATGACAAAAGATCGGCCTCTAGCTGGTTGTTGCTTCTGTGGCGGTTGCTGCTGTTGCTGTTGTTGAGGTTGATAACGCTGGGGACAGACATTGACGAGATGATTGAGATCGCCACACTTGAAGCATGCTCGCACAGGAGCATTTTGAGGTTGTGGGAAGTTTCGACACCGGTTAGCAAAATGACCATACCTCTGACAGTTGGCACATTTGCGGCAAGGTACGTGGGTAGGATGATGAAACAGACAGGTGGTACATTTGGGATGAGTTCCCACATAACCTTGTTTTGCTGGTTCGGTGTTTGTGGGCGCAACGACGGCTAAAGCTTGTGAGGGTTGTGGGTTTGGCGGAGTGACGACCACACAATTTTGGCTTGAAGCCTTCCGCTTCTTGCCTTGGTTTTTCTTGGACGATTGGGAGGGTGAGGGCCCAACAGTGGCAGTGTCGGTTGTAGCTTGGCGTGCATTCTTTGTTGAAACCTTGTCATAGGTTCCATGGAGAACGCAGTTGTTGTTAAGTTCTGTGGCTATGGTATAGGCTTTCTTGATGGTTTTAGGGTTAGCGGAGGCAAGATGATTGGTCAAGGAAGGTGCAACATAGCGAATGAACTTGGCTATGGTTTTGGGGACGGAATCGACTTGTCCAGGACAGAGGATGCTAAGCTGCTTGAAGCGCGTGATCAGACCATTCGCTCCCCTTTTGCTTTAAGTTCCAAAATTCGTTCTCCAACTTTTGGAGCTCATGAGGAGGGCATAAGTGGTCTTTCATAAGCTGCTTAAGCTTGTCCCAAGGTAACGCATTTGCAACATCGTTTCCCCTTTTGTTACGTTCGGTAGTCCACCACACGAGTGCCCTCGAGCGGAAGACTCCAGTTGTGTTCAAGGTTCATTGCTCATCGGGACAACCACTTTGTAAGAATGTAAGCTCAATTGCGTCAAACCAATTCATCATGGCGGTAGCGCCATCTTCGCCTGTAAACTCCAAGGGTTTACAAGCCATAAATTGCTTGAATTGGAATGTCGGCTTGGGTTTCTCGGCCTTCGAATCGACGGAGCCATGCGGTGAATCGGTTTTTGGCTGAATCTTGCTCACAATATCGGGTATGACCTTGGCCATTTGCTTGGCCATGAATTTCATGCAATCCCTTTGTGACATGGAGTTGGATTTGGCGTTGGCGTTGGAGGTCGAACCCTTCTTTGACTTGGTTTTCTTGGAAGCATCGTCGGACGACATATAAGGAAATCGAAAGAGAAGGAAAGGATGAACTTGATCATAAATTTGTAATAAGTTTGCAAGTTTTAAACATGTAAGCATGATGTAACACGTATGGTTCACATAGTTAGCATGATTTCAACAAGTATTCAACAAGTATAAACACGTATGATTGCGTAAAAAGGAGTATAAATTTAGTTTGTTCACGGGAATTATTATTTTTTTTATTACGCGAGACGTGCGAATTGTGTAACGGTTTCAAAATGAACGAGTTAACAAGTATAAAATCACATATAAATTGAATCACATAAAAGAGAGGCTCATAAAACATAGGATTGTTTCGGGTTTAGAAACGTCGACTATTCAAAAGTGAATCGAAAGTCCTTTCAAATTAGAGAAACGTGCTTTGGCCTATACGTAAGATATTCTCGTCGAGAAGCGATTAACGGTATCTTACCCTTCCAGTTACTACACGTCTCTAATCGATTGAAGCAATCGAAACTTTGGTGAGATCGAAAATCGAGGAATCAGACTCAATCGACAAGGTGCGGGTTTCACCCCTAACTTGACGATTTCGTACCCTAATGTGGTTGGTACTCGTCGGGTCAAAATATAATTTCGACACTATGACGAGGGTCCACTAGAGTTTGAATTGGAAATTTACCATTTAGATGTGGATTTCACTCCTAGCTAAATGGCGAAATTTCGTGCAAAATAAGAATAAGCGGAATGAGAGTCGTTCACCAAATTGTGGGTTTCACGCCTATTTTGGTAAACTTGTCTCTTTTGTATAAAGAGTGTCTTCAAGTGTTTCAAGTGTATTGTGTAAAATGTCTTAGGAAAGACATTATGTATATATTAAGACCAAAAAGAAGAGAAAGAAGCAAAGTAGGAAGAATAACAATTTAAGCATGTAACAAGAATGGTCAAAACATGGTTCCTACTATAGACTAGGTCGAATCATGGAAATTCTACTTAATTCCCTATAGTTATGGCTCTGATACCAATCTGTCACACCCCAACCAATGGCGGAATCATTGGAGTGGGACTTGTTCAAGATTGCAAGAGACTTCATAACATTATTTGTGACAATATTTAATTCAACTGATTTCATTTCATAGATAAATTGTCAAAACATTACAAGAAATTCAAATAACAACATTGTTCAACGTAACATAACCAAATTTGATACAACACTTTAAACCTAAACGTCTAAGTGAGTATCTAGGCATCTTTGCTATCCATTTTCATAGCATCATCAATCATCAACCTATAACATGTTAAAATACAATTCAATGCAAAAGCAAAGGCGAGTATACAAGTTTAAGAATAAGTATAAGTATAAAAGTTTAAAAACGAATCCACATGGCAACTTAGTTTATACAAGATCAACCTAACATAGCATGCAATATTTCTAGCCAATCCTCTGTTTACGCAACAGTGATATAATTCAACATGACCACTAGTCTACGGGCGGTGCGTTACTCCTATAGCGCTATACATGTCAAATGGAGGCTTGTGAAAGCTAATGACTAAAACATATCACATAAGTTTGGTCCACGTAAGCATCAAGTATCACAACATAGTATTCATGTATAAGAATTGTTTTCGTGCATTGCATAAAGAATAAGTTTTTAAGTGTGTTTTAATAAGGTAACATGTTACACCCCAAAAAGTGGTAAACATAAAAAGGGGGTTGCGAGTATACTCACTGTTTTGCAAGTCTTCTACTTGAATCCGCGAGTGAGTTGGTTGATTAGGAAGTTGGAACACCGAGTCCTTCTACACAAAGGAAACATAGGTGTGTGAGTTTGGGAATTCGGAAGATTTAGGGATTTAGGAAGTTAATACACAAGAATATATGTATTCGAAAGTAATCATCTTTTAACACTAAGTACTTGTTCTTGACATTATGAAACCTCAAGGGTTATTGTTTTCATGAGTAATATACTCATTAGAATCGTAACAAGTCTTATGCCTTAGATGATGTTATTCTAATATCTTGACAAATGAACACAAGTCCATCATCAAGAGTTAAAATATTATGTATAGGTATAAGTATTATAGGTATTATTTAGTCCATTAATCAAGCATGAGGTAGAAGATTATTCTTCATTTAGGTACCTCTATTGTGTCATAGAATTCATGTAGGAGGTAGGAAGAACAAGCTTCCATTTAGGTACCTCTTATGGTTCACCACTACACTTGATGTAAAAACATACAAGGAGGGTCATGAACTAATATCAATACAAGAATAAGAAACATCTACACTATGAGAAATCATCAAGGGATGTGGGGATTTTATGTTGGACAACCCATGTTAGTCCACAATCACACCTTTATCAAGCTTGAAGCTTGAACACCACTTGTAGGTCAAAAACTCTAAACAAAACAGAAAGTATTTGAGGATTAACCTCTGATTTTGTATGTCTCAGCCCCGTTTTTAAGCTTAACTAACCATAGAAGTGGTTATAAGCATAAGGACGTGGGTTTGAGTGAGTTAAACTCAAGTTTGCACAAGTATAAACAATGTTTAGTAAAGATGAATGAAAACAGTGAACTTTGGAGCCTATTTTCCGGATTTCCAAGAACTTATTCACTGTGAAATACCCATGGAATCGAAGCTAAGGTCAAGCCAAGCGTTCTGGAAAAACAATGAGCTAAAACGGATGAGAAATGAAGAAGTTATGCTCACTTTAGTGGAGCTTTGTACTTCTTTCTGAACTTGCACTTGCAGCTACGTTTTTGAGTGATTGAGAGAGTTGTGAGAGTGTTTCTAAAGTGCAAATGGCTTGGACTAGTGTGGGTTTATATAAGGAATGAGTTAGGGTTGAGTTAGATGTGTAATTAATGCCAAAAACCCGGTTAAAAACTCAAAAACAACCAAATCCCGCTCAAATTCGCGAAGAGATCAAGGCTGCTGGTTCTGGGAGTTGGCTCATGGCCCGCGTAGCCCAAGGGGCTTAACTTACGCGGCTGGTATGGAGGGGGTGGCTGAAGTTTCCTTTTATTGCACTTAGGCCCCTCAACTTTGTTATTTTAGTGTTTTTAGGTGTTTTAAGGGCCATTTTCGCCATTTAAGCATAGTTTAAGGCCAAATAAAGTATGAGGAACATAATCAAAGTATAATTAAGCGTATGAAGGTCGTATTTAATTTTTTTTTACGATCAAAACACGTTTTATGCATAAGTTTCACATAATTGCAAGTTTAGCACATAGTTTCCAAGAATTACCAATAAGCATCAATTGTTTCACAAAATTGAATGTATGAGCATGTATAAAGTATGTATAACATGAATTGAACAAAATACGAGTTTCATTTATGATCCAAGTCTCGGATTTTACAACGATTACAAAGAAAGAACGATTACAACAACACAAGACTTCCAAAAATAGATTTAAAATAATGACTCTCAATGTTTTGCTTACTGTATGGAATCGTTTCGTGTACCGTGTATTCAACACAACACTTGTGTATGTTTAAAATCAAAACAGTTGACTCATTGTTTTTGGCAACGGTTGGAACCCATATTCGAGTCGTAGGCGTTCTGTATATGTTCAAATCTTAAAAATCTAAATTCCCAGAGGATAGTGAGGTTAGAGCCTAGGTATCTCTACAGAAACCTAATTCGCTGAAACCTATAGCTCTGATACCAATCTGTCACACCCTGAAATATCAGAGCTGGCGTGACTGGACTGGTATATTCATTGCACAGCGGAAGCAAATAAGCTAAAAATTCTAGAAATTGAACGCCCGTTAAGTACTCGAAATCCCATGGGTTCTCCTATTCCAACCGTTCCGCAGTTTGAAAAATTTAACCTGAGAAAGAACATGCGAAAAAGTCAACATAAAGTTGAGCGAGTTCATAGTTTGTTTTGAAAAGATTTAAAATAAATCTTTTTGATAACCGGTTTTAAAGTTGTTGAGAAAATATAGTAAAATCATTTTTTCGGCATGCTATATGAAAACTGTGAGTCTAGCCCATGAGAGTCTTTGTGCATTGCACGAGAATGAATGGGCCGAGCCCAAAAGAATCTTTGTAAGCAGAATCAGCGCGTCCTATTACTTAGGTATAATTTGAAAAACGTTACCAAAGTTCGCAACTCCATGTATTTGTGAGTTATCATCAGTTGAATCTTAAAAACATTTGAGAATCTGATTATTAAAACTGGTATGTAAGCGTCTATGAACAGATCATTAATATTTTGCAAGGACATTAATATGTATGGCGACATAGAAAGCACTTAACCCTAGCGGATTTCCCCCGGTCCACCCGGTTAGAACAACAAAAGCACTACATGGGCCTCACAAGGACCCAAGAGTGGGGCTCTCTACACACGATAGATCTACCACTTTTTCCCTCAGTCTTATACAAGATTAATGGCACTTAAGAGAGATTACTATTTGCTCACATGATCTAACAGTCCATTCCCTAGCTTAACCATACCCTAGTTAACGTATAATGTGTGAGTTATTCATGTCCTTGGGCCTTTACCCATGTCATTTGTGTTATTAAAACTCATGCATGTTTCGAAAAACACTTATGTTTTTATAAAACCGTTATGTTTAGCATAATCTTTTCGTAAACCATTTGAGTTCGTTGAAATCCTGTCGCAAAATGGTTTATAAATATGTGATATTCATTTATCGAAACCTTGTGTGATTTTGCAAAACTTGCATGTCTTTCTACCCCCGAAAACATTTTATAAAAATGTAAAACAGTAAAAAGTGAGGGTTATGAACTCACCTGGATATTCCTGTGCAAAGCTAGCTTAGTGTGATTCCGTAGTGCCGTTCCAAGAATGTGAATTAGCTAGCATATAATGTGACATTCCTACGAAGGAATACTTATAAGTTTTCTAATTTAAATGTAGCTAAACTATGTGTCCGAGCTCTACCGAATCGTTAACTAAACGATTCTATAAAGGTGTTATTATTTTGGTTTGAAATAACCAAACTATTGTTAGTTGATCCCGTTTATAATTGGGATAAAACTAAGTCTTGAGATTGACTTAGTTTTCGAGTGATTAAGATATATATTTATATATATATATTCAAATATAAATATATACTTGCGATGTCGTGTTGGTCGTCATGAATTAGAAGTACGTAGGTGAATAGCGGTTCGTGTCGTCGTAAGATGGAAATAAAAGTGTATATATAAATATACATATATTTTAAGTCGTGACGTTTGAAATATAACTTAGAATTCAGTCAATTGAACTAAATATAACAACTATATTAAGTTCGTAAGAAAGTTTAAAATCGATGTTTAAAATAAATATAAACCTTATATTTATTTTATAAATGTGTTCAAGTATTTCGAAAAGTCGACTTATAAAACAAATAGAAACTTCATTTTTATTTTATGAAAATGTTCTAGTATTTCGAATTAGTGGTGTTTTGAAATAAATATATAAAAAAATATCGTATTTATTTTGTATAAGTAATCGAGTTTTAAACGCGTTTTGAAATACTATAATAAAGGTCGAGTGTTAGTGGTTTGAAATAAAGGTAAGTAGTATTCGTCGAATGTTATAACTTCGTTTGTAATTTGTAAACGTCGCCCAAAATAAATATATATTTATATTTATTTTATAAGAAGAATTCGAAATCCGATAAGTGTTGTTTTTTTTAGATCATAAATGTGTGTCGTGTTTTGGGTTTTTAACGAAAATCGGGCAGAGTTTTCTCTATTTTTGGAAGAACCCGACAACTCAAGTTGTCGTATTTTTGTCAAAAATCAACAATAATTCAATCGATTCAAACACTATATAATAAATTTTCGACAAAATAAGCCGTAAATAAACACTAAAGTATTGGTCGAGCTCGGTTTCGCTAAAATAAGCAAAACTATACAAAATAACGGACTAATTGCGCCGTAAAATCTTTACCATCTTCTCGTGTGGATAAATGCTGACTGAGTTGACCGAGTCAACTGAGTTGACTTGGGTTGACCGTGTTTGACCGAGTTAACTCGGTTTGACTGAGTCAACTGAAACCGAAGCTGTGACGTCTGACCGAACCGACTGACCCGAACTGTCTGACCCGCTTGAACTAAATCTGAAGTCACAACACCCGAATTATAACCCAAAACAAAACTAAAAATAACTCGAACTAAACTGACCCGTAGACTAGTCTTTGATCGGACCTGTTGAGCCGTACTTGAACCGAAACACGAAGTTGAAATCTGAGATGAATCACCATGACTCCAACCAAAACTGAATATAAAAAAAAGAAGCTACACCACCGTCTTTGTTCTCGCCATCGACACACCACACACCACCGCCGGCACCTCTCTTCATCACCATCAACAACAGCAGCAAGAATCATCATTATCGGTCATCAATCTTCAGAAAATAAATTAAAAAATGAAAGGAAACAGAGAATGGGGTTTGCCGTGAAACCTGTCGGACAAAACACCGTCGCCGCAGCCGCGACTCCACCGCAGACTGTGGTTTGTCACCGTTCCACTCTGCTCCCGGTTCTTCTTTCTCTCACTCTAGTCTCTCTCTCATCTCTGTCTTCTCGTCTTCGTCGCCGCACCACCACCGGACGGTGGTGGTGCTCCGTGTTGTCGATCGAAGGGGGGGTGTCGTCTGGCTGGTTCAGAGACGAGGGGGTGGGGTTTCCTCGGTAAAAACCGTCGACAAAGGTACGACCGGTTAACCAGCGCCTCTCTAGTCGCCGGAGCCAGAGAAGAGACAGAGGGTGTTGAGGGACAGTTTTGGCATGAGGTCTTTAAGGGTTTTGATTTCATTTGTGGGTGTCTGATGTATTCTGATGTATAGATCGAGGGAGTGAGAAGAGATGTTCTCTGTGTTTGTTTGTGTGGGTGTAATCGAGAGAGGGAGAGGATTATGTCTGCAATTTTTTTTTGTTGTTGTGTTTTTGAGTTTTGGGTTAGGGTAGAAAGATAGATGTAAAGGATAAGGTAGTTGAGGAATACTGAGAGAGAAGAGTAGTGTGTAAACGGCTGATCAAAATGGTGATTTAGGGTTTCTCATTACCTTTTATACTTAGGATTAGATAGTGGGCTTTGGGCTTGGGCCCAAGGCCCACAAGCCCAAGCTCGTGTTTTAACTGGCCCGCTCGTTCCTACGAACCCGTTGTCAAAACCCGAGCAATATCTAAGAGCGTAAAATAAGATTTTAGATTTAAAGACCTGTAAAATAGTGCCGGTAGATGTCGTTTGCGCGGTCGTTCGTTGATAACGGTAAAAATCGCGTAAAACGTATCGTTGTCGTTTCTAATCTGTTTCCCGATCCGGTTTCGATTACGGATACAAAAATATAATTACGAATCAAAATATATCGTAAAATTTTAGTTTTAAAGGTAGTACTCGTGTTCGATGCTTCAGTTCGTTGTCGGTGCATTTCCTACAGTCGCGTTTCTCGTTCACGTTTGCGTTTATGACGTACGAAAACACGATAAATTTGCAAAACTAAATTTATAGATATAAAATATTCGTAAAAAATTCGTATTTGTCGGCATTGTCAGTATTTCGTACGATTTCGATTTGTTATCGTTTAATATTCAACGGTTTCTCCGCAGATAGCCATACACGCGCTGTAAAGTCGATCAGGCGTTCCTAGACTCTCCAAGGGCCTAATTAAGTTTATTCACGTCTTAAACACTGTTTATTATCATTTTAAACATTTGTTAATCACGTAATTAAGAGCCGTAAATTACCGGTTGTCACATTCTCCCCCTGTTACTGAAATTTCGTCCTCGAAATTTAGACTATGTTAACTCCTTAGAGTTATGCAATACGTAGGTAGATACAAATTAATACCAAAGTGAATGATCATGAAATCGAACCAAGACTTGTTCAGATTACGTGATTGCAAGAAAATTTTGCATCAATAGGAACCTAACGGTTTAACTGAGTTTGTTCTAGAAATCGACATCAAGTGAACGAGGCGTTGTGATACTATCACCAATGTGACTAAGTTTATTGGGTTCAATAACAGAGGAAATTAACTCAATTGAATTCCAAATGAAAGTTCACAATATGCAATCAATTTTTGAAACAATAGAATTTACTACCAACGGAAACTTGCGTTGGTTGTTGTATGATTGAAACTCGAATTTAACAAGCTCAAATAAATAGAATCATAAAAATGATTTGTCAACTATTGAACCATTAAATGAATAAAATCAACTTGTTGACGTTATTGAGTTGCAGGGATACACCGAAATGAAATGCAATCGAACCTGGTGTATCATCATCATCTTAATACATCGTTGCATTAAGACTGCTTAAATGATGTGTCAAACGAAAAGCATATATAGTTTCGCAAGAGACGGTTGATTGTGATTAGCACAAGCTACAAGTTTATACCGACACCACAAGGTGTCGTAGTGAGTGAAATAATTCGATAATAACGGTGATCAAGAAAGTATCACCGTGTTTTGCATGAATGCTTAATCATGATTAGTCCAAGTTACAAGTTCATACCGACACCACAAGGTGTCGTAGTGAATGAAATAATTCAATAATAGAGGTGATCAAACAAGTTCACCGTGTTTGAATTCAACTGAAGGTTCAATGAAGTAAATCCGAATGTTTATTTCAAACAAATCTCATAGAATTCTCGATTGAAAATGAAACAAATAAATAATGTTTTTTGATCGAAAATGAAAGAGCAATAAATATCACAAAATGTTCGATCGATGATGAAAGAACCGTTAAGAGGTACACCGAAATATGACATGAACTTGTGTACCATTGTCTTAATACACGATTGTATGAAGACTGCTTTAATATGAATAGTCAACAAAGCGGATTTAATATCAATAAACAAATAAATAAATATTTAAATTCGTACATGAGGTGAGCAACTAGATTAGCGCAAGCTTCAAACTTGTGAAAAACGCCACCACAAGGTGATTGTGATCAAAGAAACAATTCAATGAAGTCGAAGACCAAACAAGCATGTTATGGTTCAAAGCAAATGAAGTGCTTGTTGGGATTATTTTGAATATGATGGCTTCAATCCATCATATGGAATCTTGAATCGAATATATATTACGAGCAAGTTCAATCAATTGAACTTGGTTGAAGCATAATCTAACAATGAATTCATGTATCAATAAGAAAGTTTCGACATGGCCACAAAGAAAAACCAAGTATGCCACTCAAAAGAAAATGAGTTTTCCAAGAAATCCGTTGACTCGATACCAAGGAGTCAACATTTTGCAATAATACGGGTCGAGTAGAATACAATGCAAAGATTTAGTATAGCGAAATAATATATGAGGTGTTGACAAAGCAACCATTCGAAGTGAAACCACATGCGTAACAAACAATGCATGTGTAGCGTACGAATTTGTCAAGAAATAAGCAAATGAGTGTTTGCTATTGTTTTGGTCAAAAATTACCTAAGCAATTTAGTGATCAAATTAGTTAAGTGAGGTAGTGTGCTAGAAATATGTGTGAAAAATGTGTTAACAAAATTAGATATGAAAACAGTTTCAGGATACGGCTCAGGATATAGAGCTGTATCTATGATCAAACAATGAGCAAAAATGTAAAGGTGGACACGTGATATACGAGGAAAGCCCTTGATCAATCTAGATCGCCGGCATAAAACCTCGAGAGCTGACAATCGCAGCTGCCTTGTTCTTCTATTGCTTCAAATATCAGGATACAGTGCAGGATGTGGTGCGGATCGACTATGTGTTATAATGAAATTTAAATACAAGTGTGGTGTTTGCAATGTGCTAGAGAGTGAAAGTGTTCGAGAGTTGTAAGTGTAAATTGTGTGCCTTAAACTGATCCGCCCCCATCTATTTATAGTAAAGATAATGTAACAAACTATCCTAAACTTCCGGGATCCAGCGAATATTCCCACTCGAACGTTGAAGACCAAGTCTTTCGGGTTCAACGGCTTCCTCATAACAAATACGCCCGAGTCTTGAGGAGAAGAAGTCCTGATGACCGTTAGTAACTTACAGCCATTAACCTGCACGTGTTTAATTCACTCAAACTTAGGATATCGCCCAAGATGTTAGCAATATCCCCGTCCAGTATCCTGGTCACAAATAAACAATAAAAAGCGGGATATTAGTCAGGATATGTATACTCAGAAAATGACCCATAACAATTGTCCCCAAATATATCGGTTGGTATACCAATCCAACGGATATATTTCAAAAATCTTATCCCATAACTCAAGGCATTTAAAACGAAGCGACGGTCAAGATCACATCGTAACTTCCAACGCGCTTTTTGCTCAATGGAGATCCACAATGCCCCTATATCTTCTCTTTTCTTGTTTGAAAAGCAGATATCTTCAACAGAACCTTCAGGTAATTCTCCATTTCTGATTTACTTTCTATCAATTTACATCGCCTTACTCGCAATGGATGCCGAGACCTTCACCCAGCAGAATCTCCTTAAAAATCCTAAAAAGGAGATCTGTGCTTTTGACAACGCAGACATTGCAGCTTTAAGAGCCTCCGGCGCTTTCCCTGAGAACACGGTCTTCAGACCATTCGATCGGTCAATCCGATCGGATGTTTCTTCCACTGAATGGGTTTGTTTTCCAGCATATCCTTTTTCGCTAGGTCTTCGATACCCTTTTCCTGAATTCATGATGCAATTCTTTCGAACCACCGGCATCTCTTTTGCTCAAACCATGCCCATGGTTTGGAGAGTACTAATTGTACTTAACCAAATCAAAAACCTCCATTGTTCTGACCTCCGCATCGAGGATTTGCCTATTGCTTATCGCCTCCGATCCCATGGCTCTAGCCGGTTCTTGCTCTTCTCGACCTCTAGCAAACCCCTAATTCTCAAAGCCACCAAAAACGAAGACGGATGGCAACGCAAATTTTTCTTTGTCAAACGAGACTCCATTGCTGAGGGTGCCAACCTTCCGGTGGAGTGGTTAACCACCGGTAGGGTCATAAATACTCTCATAGACCATTTAATTCTTATCTTCTATTAATATCCTTCTTTTCGATCTTTATGCAGTGAACTTCAAGGAAGTCGCTCCCCCTACCGCCGAGTCAGAAGAAAGAATCAATACTGTTTACCAGTTACCTGCAATAGACAGGACTTTCACCACACACGTCCCGAGTTCCAGTCAATACTCGTCATCCGAAATGTCTGGTAAGGATTACTTTCGAAATAATTAGTCAAGACAGTAAAATAATAAAATGAAGAGTAAAACTTTTCCCTTTATGCAGCACCGGCCAAGATCCCCGAAGTTTTTGACCTCGACGAATTGGACAGTTATTCTGATCAGATCCAGGTCAAGAAAGAACCTAGCCCTAAGACCACAGCCACATCCAAACCCAGCAGCTCCAAAGCCATCATTATCCCCAAACCTTCACCGGCTACCAAGCCCCGGAGTTCAAGTTCCCGCAAAAGGAAAGAGCCTGATTCCCCTGTCATCTCTGACACATTTCCTTATGAGAAACACGGGTTCATTGAAGCCAACGGGTTTATGACTTCCTTTCTCAACCAGGTTAGTTTTCTCATATCACATCCTGCGGCTTACATTATTTTCAAAGATTTATCAATATAAATACCTGTCCTCTTACCTTTGTAGGGTCTTGAGCATTTGGTTAACCTATATCAAGAATCCTACAAGCTCAACAAGACGCTTGAAACCAAGCTAAAGGAAGCTGAAATCACAATCTCCGATCAAGGCATGATTGCAGCCGCCAAATCTCATCATTACGAGAAGAAATTTAAAGCCATGACTCAAGAACACCAAACTGCTCTCAACAAAGCTACTCTTCAAGCCCAGACCGATCTTGAAGCTGCCCACGTGCTGTACGAAAGGGATATGGTCAGCTACCGGGAAAGCCTCAAGAGTTCCGTCGTCATTTCTCTCATTCAAGCCAGGTTGAAGATGGCCCATGAAGCCAAATCATTAGGCTTTGAATGCCCTTCTTGGGATGTTGGAGCCTGGGAGACCAAGCTAAAGAACCTCGGCGACATTTCTTTCAAATCAGCTGTCGAAGAATCTTCCAAAGCAGTTGAAAAAACAACTGATGCTGAGAAGGATACTGAGGCGGATCCCAAGACAGATGCTGCTGAAATTACTATGGACGAAGAAGGCACAACCCCCTAAAGCTTATTTACCCTTAAATCGTTTGAACAATTTTAGGTTTTTATGAACAATTTTTATTTCTGTATCAAAACAATTTGATAGCCGAAGGTGGATGGGTCCTGGGTTTCAGGATGAAACCTTCAGTTATCAACCAGTATTGATTGCTTCAAGAATAATTTCATCATCTTCCGTTTTTCCTAAGTATAAATCTTAGCTTTGCAAAAATTTTATATTGTTATCTTATGAAAATATCCTGATCAGTATACTCAGCAATATCTTACAAAAACTTTTTTATTAGATAGGACTCCCAAATGCTCGTTCAACTTTGCAGAAAGCTTTTGAAAAACAATCTATTTTTCCAAAGCATATACTGCAAAACATCCTTACACTAAGGTGGGTGTTAGCTTGGCTAACACCCCTCCGATGCTTAAGTCAGTATTGGGTTACAAAGAACAAATTAAACCAAACATATTTAAAAAAGGTAGAATTCATACCATCCTGAGTTAGAAATTAAATTCTAAACTCACTTGAAATAGAGCTTAAGGTGTATAGCATTCCAAGATCTCGGTAGCATATCCCCCTCCATATTCTTGAGTCTGTATGCTCCTTTCCCTGCTTCTGATTCAACTTCGTATGGTCCTTCCCATTTCGGAGCTAACTTGCCATCGGCAGGATTAGTAGTATTCTGAAAAGCCTTTCTTAACACCCAATCTCCAACCTTAAATCTTCTGGTCCTAATATTCTTGTTATATGCCCTGGATATTCACTGTAGATATGCTGCCATCCTTAGCCTTGCCGCATCTCTCTTCTCATCTATAGTGTCTAAATCCTGACTCAAGGCTTCAGGATTCTGCTCAGGATCACTTAGGGTAGATCTTGCAGTAGGTATTGTCATTTCTGTTGGAATCATTGCTTCTGCTCCAAATACCAAGGAAAATGGGGTTTGGCCTGTTGCATTCTTTACCGTTGTCCTATCAGCCCACAAAACAAAGGGTAATTCTTCTGCCCATCTTCCTTTTTTGGCTCCAAGCCTTTTCTTTAAGTTATTGACAATTATCTTGTTTGAGGATTCTGCTTGTCCATTCGCTTGAGGATGTACTGGAGTAGATGTTATCATTTTGATTCCCCAACTCTTGCAAAAGTCAGTAGTTCTCTTGCTTATAAACTGAGAACCATTGTCACAGATTATCTCGGCTGGTACTCCGAATCTGGTCTGGATATTCCTCTTTATGAAGGATACTACTTCTTGGTCTCTAACTTGAACAAATGCTTCAGCTTCAACCCACTTAGAGAAATAATCCGTCATTGCTAGCATAAAGACTTTTCCTCCCAGAGCTTTTGGTAGCTTTCCCACTATATCCATACCCCACTTCATAAATGGCCAAGGGGAAACAATAGGATATAATGGTTCAGCAGGTTGATGCAGTATGTTACTATGTCTTTGACATGCGTCACATCTTCGAGCATATTCTGCGGCATCCTTTCTCATTGTTGGCCAATAATATCCTGTCCTTAATACTTTTGAGAATAACGACCTGCCCCCAGTATGGTTACCACAATCCCCTTCATGTATATCCTGAAGTACTTCTTTGGCTTCAGGATCCTCCAAGCACCTCAAATACGGTCCTGCAAGAGATTTCTTGTATAAAATATTATTTATAATAATGAATCGTGATACCTTCATCCTAAATGCCTTAGGATTTTCATTTCCAGGGATGTGTCCTTCTTCGAGATATCTCACAATTGGAGCCGTCCAGGATTTAGGATCCTGTTCAGGATATTCCGCTCCGGGATCCTGAATTCCAGCTACTTCTTTACCCTGAGGATTCGTTGCAGGATATAAGACATGTAATATTGGTATTTGGGTCCCTTCAGGTATCCTAATCGATGATCCCAAATTTGCTAAGGCATCCGCTTCAGCATTATCCTCCCTTGGTATCTGTTCAAGTGTAAAAACATCGAAATATCCTTCTAATTCTTTGAGAATATCGAGATATTCGATTAATCTCTCACCCTTAACTGTATAGGATCCATTAAAATGGTTAGTAATTAACAAGGAGTCAACATATACTTGCAAATTCTTGATACTCATATTCTTAGCCAATTCTAATCCTGCAATTAAAGCTTCATATTCTGCCTCATTATTAGTAGCAGGAAATTCACACCTAATAGCCTGGGGTAATATGTCCCCTTGTGGCGATTTTAGTAGTAAACCTAAACCTACACCTCTTATATTGGATGCACCATCAGTATATAATGTCCAGGATCCTGAAGATTCCTCTAACTGTTGAACTTCTAGGTCTACCTCATCCTGAATATCACTACTGAAATCAGCCACAAAGTCAGCTAAAGCCTGAGACTTTATGGCATTTCTAGGTTCATATACTAGATCATAAGCACTTAACTTTACTGACCACTTGGCCATCCTGCCTGACATCTCTGGTTTCCTAAGCACATTTTTGACAGGATAATTCGTTTTAACATGTATCCTATGTGTCTCGAAATAATGTCTAAGCTTTGTCGATGCCATGACTAGAGCTAATGTTAAGTTTTCTAAATGAGAATACCTTGTTTCAGCATCTAACAAACTTTTACTAACATAATAAACAGGATATTGCTGACCTTCATGGTCTTTTATAAGAACGGCACTTACAGCATTCCCTGATACAGCAAGGTATAGGGATAGTGGTTCACCATTTTCAGGCTTCATCAATAGAGGTGCGGTTGAGAGATATCGTTTCAAATCCTGCAAGGCTGCTTCATGCTTTGCTCCCCATTCAAATTTCTTATTCTTCTTGAGGATATCATAGAATTCCTTGCATTTTTCTGAGGATCTTGAAATAAATCTATTCAAAGCTGCTACTCGGCCTGTCAATCTTTGTACGTCCTTCATATTTGAGGGTGATTTTATATCAAGGATAGCTTTGATCTGCTCTGGGCTTGCTTCTATCCCCCTTTTTGTCACCATATATCCAAGAAACTTTCCTGCCCCCACTCCGAAATGGCATTTAGCAGGATTCAGCTTCATGTTGTATCGATCCAGGATATCAAATGCTCCCTTGATATCCTGGAGGTGATCCTCAGCCTTTTTAGATTTCACCACCATATCATCGATATATACCTCCATGGTGTCCCCCAGCTTATCCTTGAACATCATGTTTACCAATCTCTTGTATGTTGCACCTGCATTTTTCAAACCGAAAGGCATAGCAGTATAGCAACATATACCTGTTGGTGTCATGAAAGCAGTGTCCTCCTGATCCGAAGGCTCCATTTGAATCTGCTGAAATCCTGAAGATGCGTCCATGAACGTTAACATCTCATGTCCAGCAGTAGCATCTACCATTGCATCGATATGAGGGAGAGGAAATGGGTCTTTAGGACAAGCCTTGTTCAAGTCCGTGTAGTCTACACAGACTCTCCATTTCCCGTTTTTCTTCTGTACCACAACTACGTTAGCTAGCCATCTTGGAAACTTGACTTCTCTGATCATCCTGGACTTCAACAACCTTTCAACTTCCTCTTGGATAATCGCATTCCGCTCAGGAGCAAATTTTCTTCTTTTTTGTTGAACAGGCTTGAATGATTTGTCAATTCCAAGCTTGTGAGTGATAATGTGTTTGGATATGCCTGTCATATCCTCATGCTTCCATGAAAACGTTGACATCCTGCATTTCAAAAAGTTTGTTAACTGTTCTTCAATATCCTGAGGGATATTGGTTCCTACGAGCACCGAGATATCAGGCTTATCCTGATCCAGGATGATTTTCTTCACATCCTGCTCCGAATCCTCCACGATATCCTGGGCCCGCATCTTTAATTGCTATGCTGTACTAGGCTTAGTTGAGGATTTCATTGAGGATGAGTAGCATTCCTTCGCTTCCTGCTGATCACTTTCAACCTTGACAACTCCCCAAGGGGTAGGGATCTTGATGCATTGGTGATATGTTGATGGCACAGCCTTCATATCGTGAATCCATGGTCTTCCCAGTATGATGTTATAGCAGGATAAGGAGTCCATCACACAGAAACGTTGTATTGAATTGACCCCTTCAACATATACTGGTAACTTTATCTCCCCTACGGTATTTCTAGCTTCTCCACTGAAACCAAGAAGCACAGTGGACTTCGAAGTGATGTCCATCGGAGATACATTCATCCTCTTCAACGTTTCCAGCTGAATTATATTGACAGAACTACCGTTGTCTACCAGTATCCTGCGTACAAAATGGTTAGCCACATATAATGTTATTACTAAAGCATCATGGTCAGGATCCTGAACAGTATCCCTATCATCACTATCGAAAGTGATCACTTTATCAGTTGTGAGGGTAGTCATTCTGACTGGTATGTCTCCCCTCTCGCTCTTAGCTTCCTTTGCATGTCTCTTGGCCGCCGAATACGAAGTCCCACAAATGTCGGATCCTCCTGAAATAAAGTTAATTATCTTGGCATCTGCTGGGGGTGATGCTGCTCGTTCAGGATCCTTCTCGGGATCCTGCCCTTTATTCTTCTTTTTTCCCAGCAAGTCTTTCAAATACCCCTTACTTAATAGGTAACTTATCTCTTTCCTTAAAGCAATGCAATCCTCGGTCATATGTCCGAAATCTTCGTGGAAAGCACACCATTTGGATTTATCCTTCCAATCAGCTTTCTGCTGGTTCTTTCGAGGCCACCTAGCTTTGTCCCCTAAGCCCTGCATAGGATACATTAATTCGGGTATATTAACAGAAAAGCAGTATTCAGATAAGTCAGGATATTCTTCAGGATCCTCGTCTTCAACAGCATTCACTTTCTTGTTATCATTTCTGCCGTATGGCCTGGAGCGATATGGCTTATACGAGGTCTCCGATTTCCTGTTAGTTGATTCATAGGTTGAGGTAGAGTTCATCCTCTCCTGCATCTTCTTGTCATCTTCCAGACGGATATATCTCAAAGCCCTGTTACGAGCTTCGTCGAGATTCCTGCAGGGATTCATTACAAGATCCTGATAAAACTGAGAATCCTTTTGTAATCCTATCTTAAAAGCTTGCACAGCTGTTGCAACATCAAGATGTGGGATATCCAAGGATTCTCGACTGAATTTGTTTACATAATCCCTCAAGGATTCCTGAGGCCCTTGAGTTATCCTGTAAAGATCACTGGTTAGTTTCTCAAAACTCCGACTACAAGAAAATTGACTGTTAAATAAATTAACCAAATGAGCAAACGAAGTAATTGAGTGAGGAGGAACGTTTAACAGCCATTTTAAGGCTGATCCTGTTAGAGTAGAACCAAATCCCTTGCACAAGCATGCTTCCTTGAGCTCCGGAGGGATAGGGTTAATCTCCATTCTTTCCCTATACTGAGCAATATGCTCTTCAGGATCCGTAGTCCCATCATACAGCTTCATGTTGGGAGTCTGAAATCTTTTTGGGATTTCAGCATCACAGATGGGATACGCAAAGTGAGATATCCTGTGGCTGTCTTGGGATACTTCCGGAATTGGTTGGACCACTCCAGGCACACTGGATATCATGTCCTTCAATTTCTGGAGCTCCCTGGTAAATGTTGACGTCATACCTGCATCCTGCAAAGAGCCATTATTGTTAGTAGCAAGAATATTATTATTTGACACATTACCGTTCTGAGGATTTTGGCCATATCCTGAAGCATATCCTGAACTTCTCACAGTTGATATTCTGACCGAAGAGGGTATCTCAGGGGTATGATTCTGAGAATGGCTTGGGACGATATTCCCCCTATTATCCTCAGTGTAAACTGCGGAACTGAAGTTCAAAGCCCTAGGCTGTATAGGAGTGACAGTTTCTTCAGCGGGTCTACTCGAGCTAGCTTTTAAGAGTTGTATTTCTCTTAATAGCATTTGGTTAGTCTCCTGTTGCTGCCTCATTTGTTCCTGCACACTTCCAAATAAAGTCAAAATTTCATCATTAGAGGCTAAAACAGGCGCAGATCCCTGAACACTCCGAGTAGGGATAACTTCTTGAGGTTGTGAAGAAAACGGCATCCTTGGAGGAGGTGGTGGAAGCACCGAACCAGTGGTAGCAGAGGTTGTAGCAGACATAGAGGAAGAGCTCATGTTTGATCTTGAGGCCATTGTAAACAATGTGGCAAAAAGTTTAGAAAATAGAAAACCGATTAATGATTTTGCAAAGATTTTTAGTAAAAGTAGCACCACTTGCCCCACGGTGGGCGCCAAATTGTTTTGGTCAAAGATTACCTAAGCAATTTAGTGATCAAATTAGTTAAGTGAGGTAGTGTGCTAGAAATATGTGTGAAAAATGTGTTAACAAAATTAGATATGAAAACAGTTTCAGGATACAGCTCAGGATATAGAGCTGTATCTATGATCAAACAATGAGCAAAAATGTAAAGGTGGACACGTGATATACGAGGAAAGCCCTTGATCAATCTAGATCGCCGGCATAAAACCTCGGGAGCTGACAATCGCAGCTGCCTTGTTCTTCTATTGCTTCAAATATCAGGATACAGTGCAGGATGTGGTGCGGATCGACTATGTGTTACAATGAAATTTGGATACAAGTGTGGTGTTTGCAATGAGCTAGAGAGTGAAAGTGTTCGAGAGTTGTAAGTGTAAATTGTGTGCCTTAAACTGATCCGCCCCCATCTATTTATAGTAAAGATAATGTAACAAACTATCCTAAACTTCCGGGATCCAGCGAATATTCCCACTCGAACGTTGAAGACCAAGTCTTTCGGGTTCAACGGCTTCCTCATAACAAATACGCCCGAGTCTTGAGGAGAAGAAGTCCTGATGACCGTTAGTAACTTACAGCCATTAACCTGCACGTGTTTAATTCACTCAAACTTAGGATATCGCCCAAGATGTTAGCAATATCCCCGTCCAGTATCCTGGTCACAAATAAACAATAAAAAGCGGGATATTAGTCAGGATATGTATACTCAGAAAATGACCCATAACAGCTATCATGAAATAAAATCTTCGTGAGGCAATGACCATTAGGGGGAAGTAAAAATGTAAAAAAAATATACTCACTAGATGCAAAAGTCGAATTTCAATAAAATAAATTTAAGGACTTTACCTGGAATTTCGTGTGATGACTGGTTGTTAGGTGACATTACCATGGAATGTCGAACATAGCGTATTTGGCATAAATGAAATAGGGGGAATTGGGAAAGCATGTGACTTCTTTTGCAGCGCCAATAACTGTGAGTCTCATTAGACTATGCTGTACCGATTGTTGTGAACTCTTGTTCTAACGTACCTCAGCGAGATTCGTGTCATTTGTCGGATCACATGGCAAAGTGCTGTGTTGCAATCGGTAGTTCTCCCGCTGTCAGGATTAGCATCGTTGTTATCGTGCCCAATCATGTTATCCAAAGGCCTTGCCTCGAAAGTCGTGTATGATATACTTCGACGTCCGCTGACATATTGCTCAAGTTTCATGTATACTTGTGCACTAGCGTTTTGTTCCGCGTAGAATGTGATGTGCTCCGACATCCGTGGACGTATAATTTGAGTTCCATGTATTCTCATGCGCTAGTGTTTCGTTCCGCGTAGGTTACCTGATCGGTAAGTAAGATAGCATAGACGACATAATATAATGGCGTTTGCCCGAGTTAATAGTCGCAGTCCCTACATAATGACTCTCAATGT
This sequence comes from Helianthus tuberosus, assembly GCA_030545235.1. NCBI lineage: Eukaryota > Viridiplantae > Streptophyta > Magnoliopsida > Asterales > Asteraceae > Helianthus > Helianthus tuberosus. The sequence goes on from CM060383.1 coordinate 59,103,784, forward strand.
TTTGCTTACTGTATGGAATCATTTCGTGTACCGTGTATTCAACACAACACTTGTGTATGTTTAAAATCAAAACAGTTGTCTCATTGTTTTTGGCAACGGTTGGAACCTATATTCGAGTCCCAGGCGTTCTGTATGTGTTCAAATCTTAAAAATCTAAGTTCCCAGAGGATAGTGAGGTTAGAGCCTAGGTATCTGTTTTGGTCAAAAATTACCGAAGCAATTAAGTGATCAAATTAGTTAAGTGAGGTAGTGTGCTAGAAATATGTGTGAAAAATATGTTAACCAAGTTAGATATGAAAACAGTTTCAGGATACGGCTCAGGATATAGAGCTGTATCTACAATCAAACAATGAGCGAAAATGTAAAGGTTGACACGTGATGTACGAGGAAAGCCCTTGATCAATCTAGATCGCCGGCATAAAACCTCGGGAGCTGACAATCGCAGCTGCCTTGTTCTTCTATTGCTTCAAATATCAGGATATAGTGCAGGATGTGGTGCGGATCAACTATGTGTTACAATGTAATTTGAATACAAGTGTTTGAGTGTGGTGTTTGCGGTGAGCTAGAGAGTAAAAGTGTTTGAGAGTGTAAGTGTAAAATTGTGTACCTTAAACTGATCCGCCCCCATCTATTTATAGTAAAGATAATGTAACAAACTATCCTAAACTTCCGGGATCCAGCGAATATTCCCACTCGAACGTTGAGGACCAAGTCTTTCGGGTTCAACGGCTTCCTCATAACACATACGCCCGAGTCTTGAGGAGAAGAAGTCCTGATGACCGTTAGAAACTTACAGCCATTAACCTGCACGTGCTTAATTCACTCAACCTTAGGATATCGCCCAGGATGTTAGCAATATCCCCGTCCAGTATCCTGGTCACAAATAAACAATTAGAAGCGGGATATTAGTCAGGATATGTATACTCAGAAAATGACCCATAACAATTGTCCCCAAATATATCGGTTGGTGTACCAATCCAACGGATATATTTCAAAAGTTTTATTTCATCAATTAAGGCAATCAATGTGACGAGACCCTTGAAATGACAATGTGCAACTTCCAAGGCATTATTTACTCTTTACCCCCTACATTTAGCCTATATTAACCGAGGGACTTCACATTATGGTTATCTTTATCTTCAAGAGAATATCAAGTACTTTCTCCCTCTCTCTTATCTATTTCCCTTGTTCATATTTCCTTTTCTCCGATTGTAATCCTTCATGGCGACCCGCACTAGATCGCAAATGGCGGATTCTGATTCTCCCTTCCATAAACAAAATTTACTTCAGAAACCTTCAAAAGAGGTGTGTTCTTTTGATAATTCCGACATCGCAGCCCTACGAGCTTCCGGTGCCTTTCCCGCCGGAACAATCTTCTGTCCATTCGACCGAGAGGTCCGATCGGATTTTTGTTCCGACGAATGGGTTTGCTTTTTTGCATATCCTTTTTCATTAGGGCTTCGATATCCATTTTCTCCCTTCATTTCTCGCTTCTTTGAGCTTACCGGTCTTAGTTTTGCCCAAACCATGCCCATGGTTTGGCGCGTGTTAATCACCCTGGAGCAGATTAAGGCTCATCATATGCCTGATCTATGCATCGAAGACCTTTCGATGGCCTACCGTCTAAGGTCACATGGTTCCAACCGGTTTCTCCTTTTTTCTATTTCCAGCGATCCTCTCATTCTTAAGGCCACCAAGAATGAGGATAAATGGACAAGAAAATTCTTCTTTGTGAAAAGAGACTCCATTGATAAGGGTTTTGACCTCCCTAAAAGATGGTTGACTTCTGGTAGGACTTAGGGTTTTAGGACTATCCCCAATCATATCCCGAACCTCAATCCTGAACCAGTATCCTGATGTGTCTATTCTCTTTCTTGCAGCAAACTTCAAGGAACTAGCTCCCCCTAGTGCTGAATCAGAAGGAAGAATAAAAGAGATCTACAAGCTTCCAGAGGGTGAAAGAACCTTTAACCTGCTACTCACAAGCTCTAGTCAGAGATCAAGCTCCAACATGTCTGGTAAGCACATTTTCAAGAATTATCTTCATATTAAATTGATTATTATTTTATTGTATAGGGATAGAACAAGTTTAAAACATCTTTCCTTGTGCAGTGCCAGTTATTAACCTCGAAGGCTTCCAACTTGATGAGCTGGACAGTATTCCAGCCTTGAACCTGTCAAGCAAGAATCTAACCCGAAATCATCCGTCACACCAAAACTTACCAGCTCAAAGACCTCCACTGTTCCCAAAGCTCCCCCAGCATCCCGGACCCGGGCCTCCAGCTCCCGGAAAAGAAAGGAAGTCGAGCCCTCTGCTCCACCCCATGTATTCCCATTCGAGAACCACGGGTTCACAGAATCCAGCACATTTATGACCGGCTTCCTTAACCAGGTTAATATCCTGACCTGTATCATGCATCATATGCTTAATAGAAATGTTCATTTAGAATAATGCCTGTCTTATTACCTTGCAGGGCCTTGAACGCCTGGTCTTCCTTTACGAGGACGCATGTGGCTCCAACGTCATGCTTTAAAGCCAGCTGAAAAAGGCCAAGGCCACCATTGCAGATCAAGCAGCAATTGCCACCGCTAAATCGGAACACTATGAAGCCAAGTATAAGGCTATGACTCAGGATCACCAAGCCGCCATCCAAAGGATCACCCAAGAGGCTCAAGCCAAGTTTGACGCATCCCAAGTTCAACACGAGCAGGCCATGGCTTCATATCGAGAGAGCCTCAAGAATTCCGTCGTGATCTCCCTTCTCCAGGCCAGGCTGAAAATGGCTTACGAGGCGATGGCTTTGGGTTCGCAATGCCCTTCTTGGAACATCAAGGCCTGGGAGGAGAAGTTAAGAGATCTTGGGGGAAATCCTGTGGAGCCTCCTGCCAAATCTGCTGTGGAAGAGTCCGCCAAGACAATGGATGTTAGCACTTCAAAGGATGTCTCCGGGAATGCTGGAGCAAATGCTGGAAAGAATGCTGGTGGAGAGGATGCTACTGCGGATGCTGAGAAGAATCCCGAGGGTGATGCTGGTACAAATGCCGGGAAAGAGGTTGCCGTTCAAGAAGGTGCTGCCCCTTAGGCAGCGGAGTGGGCGATGATGGATATACGTGCTGAGGCCGGAGCCCACTTTTTTAAAATTTCATGGTTATGGTCTGTAAAACAATTTACATTTCCCGTCTTCGAACAATTTATATTTCCTGCACTAGAACAATACGATGACCGAAGGTGGATGGGTCCTGGGTTTTCAGGATGAAGCCCTTGGTCATCGGTTAATATAACTTGTTTTGAATGTCGTAGCGGTTGAAGGTGGACAGGTTTCGTTTTGAGATAAGACCTTCAACCGTTACATAGGTATGGTAAAACTAATCGTGCTTTTGGCGGATGGGCCTTGGTTTAAGGTGAAACCAAAAGCACAACTTTTGACTTGTTAATAATATAACTATCTCTTGACTTATTTGTTGTTGCCTTACATTACTTAATGTAACTCTTAGCTTTGTAAAAATTTTGTATTGTTATCCTATGAAAATATCCTGATCAACATGCTTAACGATATATAATAAAAACTGTTATTAGATTCGTTCAACTTTGTAGAAAGCTTTTTAAAGAGTGAAAAACAGTCCACTTTTTCAAAACTTGTTTTGATAACACTTAAATGATCAAAGTTTCAAACCAGTATTAGTTTCAAATATTTTGAGAAGTATTTTAAAAATATATTTTGAGAATATATCAGGATATTTAACCTTTTATCAAACATAGTTGTTTTGGTCAAAAATTACCTAAGCAATTTAGTGATCAAATTAGTTAAGTGAGGTAGTGTGCTAGAAATATGTGTGAAAAATGTGTTAACAAAATTAGATATGAAAACAATTTCAGGATACGGCTCAGGATATAGAGCTGTATCTATGATCAAACAATGAGCAAAAATGTAAAGGTGGACACGTGATATACGAGGAAAGCCCTTGATCAATCTAGATCGCCGGCATAAAACCTCGGGAGCTGACAATCGCAGCTGCCTTGTTCTTCTATTGCTTCAAATATCAGGATACAGTGCAGGATGTGGTGCGGATCGACTATGTGTTACATTGAAATTTGAATACAAGTGTGGTGTTTGCAATGAGCTAGAGAGTGAAAGTGTTCGAGAGTGTCAGTGTAAATTGTGTGCCTTAAACTGATCCGCCCCCATCTATTTATAGTAAAGATAATGTAACAAACTATCCTAAACTTCCGGGATCCAGCGAATATTCCCACTCGAACGTTGAAGACCAAGTCTTTCGGGTTCAACGGCTTCCTCATAACAAATACGCCCGATTCTTGAGGAGAAGAAGTCCTGATGACCGTTAGTAACTTATAGCCATTAACCTGCACGTGTTTAATTCACTCAAACTTAGGATATCGCCCAAGATGTTAGCAATATCCCCGTCCAGTATCCTGGTCACAAATAAACAATAAAAAGCGGGATATTAGTCAGGATATGTATACTCAGAAAATGACCCATAACAATTGTCCCCAAATATATCGGTTGGTATACCAATCCAACGGATATATTTCAAAAATCTTATCCCATAACTCAAGGCATTTAAAACGAAGCGATGGTCAAGATCACATCGTAACTTCCAACACGCTTTTTGCTCAATGGAGATCCACAATGCCCCTATATCTTCTCTTTTCTTGTTTGAAAAGCAGATATCTTCAACAGAACCTTCAGGTAATTCTCCATTTCTGATTTACTTTCTATCAATTTACATCGCCTTACTCGCAATGGATGCCGAGACCTTCACCCAGCAGAATCTCCTTAAAAATCCCGAAAAGGAGATCTGTGCTTTTGACAACGTAGACATTGCAGCTTTAAGAGCCTCCGGCGCTTTCCCTGAGAACACGGTCTTCAGACCATTCGATCGGTCAATCCGATCGGATGTTTCTTCCACTGAATGGGTTTGTTTTCCAGCATATCCTTTTTCGCTAGGTCTTCGATACCCTTTTCCTGAATTCATGATGCAATTCTTTCGAACCACCGGCATCTCTTTCGCTCAAACCATGCCCATGGTTTGGAGAGTACTAATTGTACTTAACCAAATCAAAAACCTCCATTGTTCTGACCTCCGCATCGAGGATTTGCCTATTGCTTGTCGCCTCCGATCCCATGGCTCTAGCCGGTTCTTGCTCTTCTCGACCTCTAGCAAACCCCTAATTCTCAAAGCTACCAAAAACGAAGACGGATGGCAACGCAAATTTTTCTTTGTCAAACGAGACTCCATTGCTGAGGGTGCCAACCTTCCGGTGGAGTGGTTAACCACCGCTAGGGTCATAAATACTCTCATAGACCATTTAATTCTTATCTTCTATTAATATCCTTCTTTTCGATCTTTATGCAGTGAACTTCAAGGAAGTCGCTCCCCCTACCGCCGAGTCAGAAGAAAGAATCAATACTGTTTACCAGTTACCTGCAATAGACAGGACTTTCACCACACACGTCCCGAGTTCCAGTCAATACTCGTCATCCGAAATGTCTGGTAAGGATTACTTTCGAAATAATTAGTCAAGATAGTAAAATAATAAAATGAAGAGTAAAACTTTTCCCTTTATGCAGCACCGGCCAAGATCCCCGAAGTTTTTGACCTCGACGAATTGGACAGTTATTCTGATCAGATCCAGGTCAAGAAAGAACCTAGCCCTAAGACCACAGCCACATCCAAACCCAGCAGCTCCAAAGCCATCATTATCCCCAAACCTTCACCGGCTACCAAGCCCCGGAGTTCAAGTTCCCGCAAAAGGAAAGAGCCTGATTCCCCTGTCATCTCTGACACATTTCCTTATGAGAAACACGGGTTCATTGAAGCCAGCGGGTTTATGACTTCCTTTCTCAACCAGGTTAGTTTTCTCATATCACATCCTGCGGCTTACATTATTTTCAAAGATTTATCAATATTAATACCTGTCCTCTTACCTTTGTAGGGTCTTGAGCGTTTGGTTAACCCATATCAAGAATCCTGCAAGCTCAACAAGACGCTTGAAACCAAGCTAAAGGAAGCTGAAATCACAATCTCCGATCAAGGCATGATTGCAGCCGCCAAATCTCGTCACTACGAGCAGAAATTTAAAGCCATGACTCAAGAACACCAAACTGCTCTCAACAAAGCTACTCTTCGAGTCCAGACCGATCTTGAAGCTGCCTACGTGCAGTACGAACGGGATATGGTCAGCTACCGGGAAAGCCTCAAGAGTTCCGTCGTCATTTCTCTCCTTCAAGCCAGGTTGAAGATGGCCCATGAAGCCAAATTATTAGGCTTTGAATGCCCTTCTTGGGATGTTGGTGCCTGGGAGACCAAGCTAAAGAACCTCAGCGGCATTTCTTTCAAATCAGCTGTCGAAGAATCTTCCAAAGCAGTTGAAAAAACAACCGATGCTGAGAAGGATACTGAGGCGGATCCCAAGACGGATGCTGCTAAAATTACTATGGACGAAGAAGGCACTACCCCCTAAAGCTTATTTACCCTTAAATCGTTTGAACAATTTTAGGTTTTTATGAACAATTTTTATTTCTGTATCAAAACAATTTGATAGCCGAAGGTGGATGGGTCCTGGGTTTCAGGATGAAACCTTCGGTTATCAACCAGTATTGATTGCTTCAAGAATAATTTCATCATCTTCCGTTTTTCCTAAGTAGAAATCTTAGCTTTGCAAAAATTTTATATTGTTATCTTACGAAAATATCCTGATCCGTATACTCAGCAATATATTACAAAAACTTTGTTATTAGATAGGACTCCCAAATGCTCGTTCAACTTTGTAGAAAGCTTTTGAAAAACAATCTATTTTTCCAAAACCAGTTTTCGATAATACTTAAATGATCAAAGTTCCAAACTAATACTAGTTTCAAACCCCTTAATCAAATATCATGAAAAGGACTTTGAGAATATATCAGGATACTTAACCTTTTATAAAACATAGTGTTACTAAAAACTTAGACGATGTTTACAAAGGAAAGATCATACCCGGAGTAGTATATAACCCTATTACCAAGCCTCAATGTCTTTGCAACTTCTTCAATGAAGATGTCCCCTGTGCGAGGTACTTAGTGCATTAGTTCCGAGCCTTATCCTTTTAACTTTACATCACCACCTTGGTAGGAATGTCCCCTGTGTACAATGTCTTCAAATACTTTAGAAATCTTCTGAATGTCAGTTTCCATTGTATAGGCAATTTTTTACGTCCCAAGGGTAAAACCCAAGGATGTACTGGAGATAAATCCCTTGTATCCTGGGGAAAATCCCAAATTTTCATGCGCTACAGGCGGGAGTGTATAAACTCCAAGACTTAGAAAGGTGAAAACCTTTAAACCTTAGAGAGTATGAAAATACCCTTTCGTGAGAGAGGGTGATCAATCCTCATATACCTTTAGGATTCAGGATATAGCCAATAGTAACGAAATTGTCAGCCACTTTTACATGGACTGGTCCCGCCACCTTGAACTATCCCTGAATAACTTGCGCTCCAGGCGGGGCCTTTAAACCCAATTCGGAAGAAAGGTGAATACCTTTAAACCTGTGAAGGGATCAGGATCCCTTGTACGTGAGAGAGGGGGCCAATCCTCTAATCTTCCAAAATATCCTGAGTGAGCATCCTGAAGCTATATCCCGAAGCATATACTGCAAAACATTCTTACACTAAGGCGGGTGTTAGCTTGACTAACACCCCTCCGATGCTTAAGTCAGTATTGGGTTACAAAGAACAAATTAAACCAAACATATTTTAAAAAAGGTAGAATTCATACCATCCTGAGTTAGAAATTAAATTCTAAACTCACTTGAAATAGAGCTTAAGGTGTATAGCATTCCAAGATCTCGGTAGCATATCCCCCTCCATATTCTTGAGTCTGTATGCTCCTTTCCCTGCTTCTGATTCAACTTCGTATGGTCCTTCCCATTTCGGAGCTAACTTGCCATCGGCAGGATTAGTAGTATTCTGAAAAGCCTTTCTTAACACCCAATCTCCAACCTTAAATCTTCTGGTCCTAATATTCTTGTTATATGCCCTGGATATTCACTGTAGATATGCTGCCATCCTTAGCCTTGCCGCATCTCTCTTCTCATCTATAGTGTCTAAATCCTGACTCAAGGCTTCAGGATTCTGCTCAGGATCACTTAGGGTAGATCTTGCAGTAGGTATTGTCATTTCTGTTGGAATCATTGCTTCTGCTCCAAATACCAAGGAAAATGGGGTTTGGCCTGTTGCATTCTTTACCGTTGTCCTATCAGCCCACAAAACAAAGGGTAATTCTTCTGCCCATCTTCCTTTTTTGGCTCCAAGCCTTTTCTTTAAGTTATTGACAATTATCTTGTTTGAGGATTCTGCTTGTCCATTCGCTTGAGGATGTACTGGAGTAGATGTTATCATTTTGATTCCCCAACTCTTGCAAAAGTCAGTAGTTCTCTTGCTTATAAACTGAGAACCATTGTCACAGATTATCTCGGCTGGTACTCCGAATCTGGTCAGGATATTCCTCTTTATGAAGGATACTACTTCTTGGTCTCTAACTTGAACAAATGCTTCAGCTTCAACCCACTTAGAGAAATAATCCGTCATTGCTAGCATAAAGACTTTTCCTCCCGGAGCTTTTGGTAGCTTTCCCACTATATCCATACCCCACTTCATAAATGGCCAAGGGGAAACAATAGGATATAACGGTTTAGCAGGTTGATGCCGTATGTTACTATGTCTTTGACATGCGTCACATCTTCGAGCATATTCTGCGGCATCTTTTCTCATTGTTGGCCAATAATATCCTGTCCTTAATACTTTTGAGAATAACGACCTGCCCCCAGTATGGTTACCACAATCCCCTTCATGTATATCCTGAAGTACTTCTTTGGCTTCAGAATCCTCCAAGCACCTCAAATACGGTCCTGCAAGAGATTTCTTGTATAAAATATTATTTATAATAATGAATCGTGATACCTTCATCCTAAATGCCTTAGGATTTTCATTTCCAGGGATGTGTCCTTCTTCGAGATATCTCACAATTGGAGCCGTCCAGGATTTAGGATCCTGTTCAGGATATTCCGCTCCGGGATCCCGAATTCCCGCTACTTCTTTACCCTGAGGATTCGTTGCAGGATATAAGACATGTAATATTGGTATTTGGGTCCCTTCAGGTATCCTAATCGATGATCCCAAATTTGCTAAGGCATCCGCTTCAGCATTATCCTCCCTTGGTACCTGTTCAAGTGTAAAAACATCGAAATATCCTGCTAATTCTTTGAGAATATCGAGATATTCGATTAATCTCTCACCCTTAACTGTATAGGATCCATTAAAATGGTTAGTAATTAACAAGGAGTCAAGATATACTTGCAAATTCTTGATACTCATATTCTTAGCCAATCCTAATCCTGCAATTAAAGCTTCATATTCTGCCTCATTATTAGTAGCAGGAAATTCACACCTAATAGCCTGGGGTAATATGTCCCCTTGTGGCGGTTTTAGTAGTAAACCTAAACCTACACCTCTTGTATTAGATGCACCATCAGTATATAATGTCCAGGATCCAGAAGATTCTTCTAACTGTTGAACTTCTAGGTCTACCTCATCCTGAATATCACTACTGAAATCAGCCACAAAGTCAGCTAAAGCCTGAGACTTTATGGCATTTCTAGGTTCATATACTAAATCATAAGCACTTAACTTTACTGACCACTTGGCCATCCTGCCTGACATCTCTGGTTTCCTAAGCACATTTTTGACAGGATAATTCGTTTTAACATGTATCCTGTGTGTCTCGAAATAATGTCTACGCTTTGTCGATGCCATGACTAGAGCTAATATTAATTTTTCTAAATGAGAATACCTAGTTTCAGCATCTAACAAACTTTTACTAACATAATAAACAGGATATTGCTGACCTTCATGGTCTTTTATAAGAACGACACTTACAGCATTCCCTGATACAGCAAGGTATAGGGATAGTGGTTCACCATTTTCAGGCTTCATCAATAGAGGTGCGGTTGAGAGATATCGTTTCAAATCCTGCAAGGCTGCTTCATGCTTTGCTCCCCATTCAAATTTCTTATTCTTCTTGAGGATATCATAGAATTCATTGCATTTTTTCTGAGGATCTTGAAATAAATCTATTCAAAGCTGCTACTCGGCCTGTCAATCTTTGTATGTCCTTCATATTTGAGGGTGATTTTATATACAGGATAGCTTTGATCTGCTCTGGGCTTGCTTCTATCCCCCTTTTTGTCACCATATATCCAAGAAACTTTCCTGCCCCCACTCCGAAATGGCATTTAGCAGGATTCAGCTTCATGTTGTATCGATCCAGGATATCAAATGCTCCCTTGATATCCTGGAGGTGATCCTCAGCCTTTTTAGATTTCACCACCATATCATCGATATATACCTCCATGGTGTCCCCCAGCTTATCCTTGAACATCATGTTTACCAATCTCTGGTATGTTGCACCTGCATTTTTCAAACCGAAAGGCATAGCTGTATAGCAATATATACCTGTTGGTGTCATGAAAGCAGTGTCCTCCTGATCCGAAGGCTCCATTTGAATCTGCTGAAATCCTGAAGATGCGTCCATGAACGTTAACATCTCATGTCCAGCAGTAGCATCTACCATTGCATCGATATGAGGGAGAGGAAATGGGTCTTTAGGACAAGCCTTGTTCAAGTCCGTGTAGTCTACACAGACTCTCCATTTCCCGTTTTTCTTCTGTACCACAACTACGTTAGCTAGCCATCTTGGAAACTTGACTTCTCTGATCATCCTGGACTTCAACAACCTTTCAACTTCCTCTTGGATAATCGCATTCCGCTCAGGAGCAAATTCTCTTCTTTTTTGTTGAACAGGCATGAATGATTTGTCAATTCCAAGCTTGTGAGTGATAATGTCTTTGGATATGCCTGTCATATCCTCATGCTTCCATGCAAGCGTTGACATCCTGCATTTCAAAAAGTTTGTTAACTGTTCTTCAATATCCTGAGGGATATTGGTTCCTACGAGCACCGAGATATCAGGCTTATCCTGATCCAGGATGATTTTCTTTACATCCTGCTCCGAATCCTCCGCGATATCCTGGGCCCGCATCTTTAATTGCTATGCTGTACTAGGCTTAGTTGAGGATTTCATTGAGGATGAGTAGCATTCCTTCGCTTCCTGCTGATCACTTTCAACCTTGACAACTCCCCAAGGGGTAGGGATCTTGATGCATTGGTGATATGTTGATGGCACAGCCTTCATATCGTGAATCCATGGTCTTCCCAGTATGATGTTATAGCAGGATAAGGAGTCCATCACACAGAAACGTTGTATTGAATTGACCCCTTCAACATATACTGGTAACTTTATCTCTCCTACGGTATTTCTAGCTTCTCCACTGAAACCAACAAGCACAGTGGACTTCGAAGTGATGTCCATCGGAGATACATTCATCCTCTTCAACGTTTCCAGCTGAATTATATTGACAGAACTACCGTTGTCTACCAGTATCCTGCGTACAAAATGGTTAGCCACATATAATGTTATTACTAAAGCATCATGGTGAGGATCCTGAACAGTATCCCTATCATCACTATCGAAAGTGATCACTTTTATCAGTTGTGAGGGTAGTCATTCTGACTGGTCTTTCTCCCCTCTCGCTCTTAGCTTCCTTTGCATGTCTCTTGGCCGCCGAATACGAAGTCCCACAAATGTCGGATCCTCCTGAAATAAAGTTAATTATCTTGGCATCTGCTGGGGGTGATGCTGCTCGTTCAGGATCCTTCTCGGGATCCTGCCCTTTATTCTTCTTTTTTCCCAGCAAGTCTTTCAAATACCCCTTGCTTAATAGGTAACTTATCTCTTTCCTTAAAGCAATGCAATCCTCGGTCATATGTCCGAAGTCTTCGTGGAAGGCACACCATTTGGATTTATCCTTCCAATCAACTTTCTGCTGGTTCTTTCGAGGCCACCTAGCTTTGTCCCCTAAGCCCTGCATAGCATACATTAATTCGGGTATATTAACAGAAAAGCAGTATTCAGATAAGTCAGGATATTCTTCAGGATCCTCGTCTTCAACAGCATTCACTTTCTTGTTGTCATTTCTGCCGTATGGCCTGGAGCGATATGGCTTATACATGGTCTCCGATTTCCTGTTAGTTGATTCATAGGTTGAGGTAGAGTTCATCCTCTCCTGCATCTTCTTGTCATCTTCCAGACGGATATATCTCAAAGCCCTGTTACGAGCTTCGTCGAGATTCCTGCAGGGATTCATTACAAGATCCTGATAAAACTGAGAATCCTTTTGTAATCCCATCTTAAAAGCTTGCACAGCTGTTGCAACATCAAGATGTGGGATATCCAAGGATTCTCGACTGAATTTGTTCACATAATCCCTCAAGGATTCCTGAGGCCCTTGAGTTATCCTGTAAAGATCATTGGTTAGTTTCTCAAAACTCCGACTACAAGAAAATTGACTGTTAAATAAAATAACCAAATGAGCAAACGAAGTAATTGAGTGAGGAGGAACGTTTAACAGCCATTTTAAGGCTGATCCTGTTAGAGTAGAACCAAATCCCTTGCACAAGCATGCTTCCTTGAGCTCCGGAGGGATAGGGTTAATCTCCATTCTTTCCCTATACTGAGCAATATGCTCTTCAGGATCCGTAGTCCCATCATACAGCTTCATGTTGGGAGTCTGAAATCTTTTTGGGATTCCAGCATCACAGATGGGATATGCAAAGCGAGATATCCTGTGGCTGTCTTGGGATACTTCCGGAATTGGTTGGACCACTCCAGGCACACTGGATATCATGTCCTTCAATTTCTGCAGCTCCCTGGTAAATGTTGATGTCATACCTGCATCCTGCAAAGAGCCATTATTGTTAGTAGCAAGAATATTATTATTTGACACATTACCGTTCTGAGGATTTTGGCCATATCCTGAAGCATATCCTGAACTTCTCACAGTCGATATTCTGACTGAAGAGGGTATCTCAGGGGTATGATTCTGAGAATGGCTTGGGACGATATTCCCCGTATTATCCTCAGTGTAAACTGCGGAACTGAAGTTCAAAGCCCTGGGCTGTATAGGAGTGACAGTTTCTTCAGCGGGTCTACTCGAGCTAGCTTTTAAGAGTTGTATTTCTCTTAATAGCATTTGGTTTATCTCCTGTTGCTGCCTCATTTGTTCCTGCACACTTCCAAATAAAGTCAAAATTTCATCATTAGAGGCTAAAACAGGAGCAGATCCCTGGACACTCCGAGTAGGGATAACGTCTTGAGGTTGTGAAGAAAACGGCATCCTTGGAGGAGGTGGTGGAAGCACCGAACCAGTGGTAGCAGAGGTTGTAGCAGACATAGTGGAAGAGCTCATGTTTGATCTTGAGGCCATTGTAAACAATGTGGCAAAAAGTTTAGAAAATAGAAAACCGATTAGCGATTTGACAAAAAATTTTAGTAAAGAGAGCACCACTTGCCCCACGGTGGGCGCCAAATTGTTTTGGTCAAAAATTACCTAAGCAATTTAGTGATCAAATTAGTTAAGTGAGGTAGTGTGCTAGAAATATGTGTGAAAAATGTGTTAACAAAATTAGATATGAAAACAGTTTCAGGATACGGCTCAGGATATAGAGCTGTATCTATGATCAAACAATGAGCAAAAATGTAAAGGTGGACACGTGATATACGAGGAAAGCCCTTGATCAATCTAGATCGCCGGCATAAAACCTCGGGAGCTGACAATCGCAGCTGCCTTGTTCTTCTATTGCTTCAAATATTAGGATACAGTGCAGGATGTGGTGCGGATCGACTATGTGTTACAATGAAATTTGAATACAAGTGTGGTGTTTGCAATGAGCTAGAGAGTGAAAGTGTTCGAGAGTGTCAGTATAAATTGTGTGCCTTAAACTGATCCGCCCCCATCTATTTATAGTAAAGATAATGTAACAAACTATCCTAAACTTCCGGGATCCAGCGAATATTCCCACTCGAACGTTGAAGACCAAGTCTTTCGGGTTCAACGGCTTCCTCATAACAAATACGCCCGATTCTTGAGGAGAAGAAGTCCTGATGACCGTTAGTAACTTACAGCCATTAACCTGCACGTGTTTAATTCACTCAAACTTAGGATATCGCCCAAGATGTTAGCAATATCCCCGTCCAGTATCCTGGTCACAAATAAACAATAAAAAGCGGGATATTAGTCAGGATATGTATACTCAGAAAATGACCCATAACAATAGTATTATTAAAAACTTAAACGACGTTTACAAAGGAAAGATCATACCAGGAATAGGGTATAACCCTATTATCAAACCTCAATCCCTTTGTAATTTTTCCAATGAAGATGTCCCCCGTCTGAAACACTTAATGCATTAGTTCCGACCCTTATCCTTTGAGCTTTACATCATTGCCTTGGCAGGAATGTCCCCTGTGTACAATGTCTTCAAATACTTAGAGATCCTCTGGATATCAATCCCCGTTGTATAGACAATTTTTCATGTTACAGGGGTAAAACCCAAGAATGTTCTGGACATAAATCCCTTGAATTCTGGGGGAAATCCCAAATTTTCGTGCGCTATAGGCGGGAGTGTATAAACTCCAAGACTTAGAAAGGTGAAAACCTTTAAACCTTAGAGAGTATGAAAATACCCTTTCATGAGAGAGGGTGATCAATCCTCATATACCTTTAGGATTCAGGATATAGCCAACAGTAACGAAATTGTCAGCCACTTTTACAGGACTGGTCCCGCCACCTTGAACTATCCCTGAATAACTTGCGCTCCAGGCGGAGTGTTTAAACCCAATTCAGAAGAAAGGTGAATACCTTTAAACCTGTGAAGGGATCAGGATCCCTTGTACGTGAGAGTGGGGGCCAATCCTCTAATCTTCGGAAGTATCCTGAGTGAACATCCTGGAGCTATATCCCGGAGCATATACTGCAAAACATCATTAGACTAAGGTGGCTAACACCCCTCCGATGCTTAAGTTAGTATTTGGTTTCAAAGAATAAATTAAACCAAACATATTTAAAATAGATAGAATTCATACCATCCTGAGTTAGAAATTAAATTCTAAACTCACTTGAAATAAAGCTTAAGGTGTATAGCATTCCAAGATCTCAGTAGCATATCCCCTTCCATATTCTTGAGTCTGTATGCTCCTTTCCCTGCTTCTGACTCAACTTCATATGGTCCTTCCCATTTTGGAGCTAGCTTGCCATCGGCAGGATTAGTGGTATTTTGAAAAGCCTTTCTTAACACCCAATCTCCAACCTTAAATCTTCTGGTTCTAATATTCTTATTATATGCTCTGGATATTCTTTGTTGATATGCTGCCATCCTTAGCCTTGCTGCATCCCTTTTTTCATCTATAGTATCCAAATCCTGACATAAGGCTTCAGGATTCTGTTCAGGATCCCGTAGGGTAGATCTTGCAGTAGGTATTGTCATTTCCGTTGGAATCATTGCCTCTGCTCCAAATACCAAGGAAAATGGGGTTTGGCCTGTTGCATTCTTTACCGTTGTCCTATCAGCCCACAAAACAAAGGGTAATTCTTCTGCCCATCTTCCTTTTTTGGTTCCAAGCCTCTTCTTTAAGTTATTGACAATTATCTTGTTTGAGGATTCTGCTTGTCCATTCGCTTGAGGATGTACTGGAGTAGATGTTATCATTTTGATCCCCCAACTCTTGCAAAAGTCAGTAGTTCTTTTACTTATAAATTGAGAACCATTATCACAGATTATCTCGGCTGGTACTCCAAATCTGGTCAGGATATTTCTCTTTATGAAGGATACAACTTCTTGATCCCTGACTTGGACAAATGCCTCGGCTTCAACCCATTTGGAGAAATAATCTGTCATTGCCAACATAAAAACCTTCCCTCCTGGAGCCTTTGGAAGCTTTCCCACTATATCCATACCCCACTTCATAAATGGCCAAGGGGAAACAATAGGATATAATGGTTCAGCAGGCTGATGCAATATGTTACTATGTCTTTGACATGCGTCACATCTTCGAGCATATTCTGCGGCATCTTTTCTCATTGTTGGCCAATAATATCCTGTCCTTAATACTTTTGAGAATAACGACCTGCCCCCAGTATGGTTACCACAATCCCCTTTATGTATATCCTGAAGTACTTCTTTGGCTTCAGGATCCTCCAAGCATCTCAAATATGGTCCTGCAAGAGATTTCTTGTATAAAACATTATTTATAATAGTGAATCGTGATACCTTCATCCTAAATGCCTTAGGATTTTCATTTCCGGGGATGTGTCCTTCTTCGAGATATCTTATGATTGGAGTCGTCCAAGATTTAGGATCCTCGTCAGGATACTCTGCTCCAGGATCCTGAATACCCGCTACTTCTTTATCCCGAGGATTCGTTGCAGGATGCAAGGCATGTATTATTGGTATTTGGGTTCCTTCCGGTATCCTGATCGATGATCCCAGATTTGCTAAGGCATCTGCTTCAGCGTTATCCTCTCTTGGTACCTGTTCAAGTGTAAAAACATCGAAATATCCTGCTAATTTTTTGAGAATATCAAGGTATTCGATTAATTTCTCACCCTTAACTGCATAGGATCCATTAAAATGGTTAGTAATTAACAAGGAGTCAACATATACTTGCAAATTCTTGATACTCATATTCTTAGCCAATTCTAATCCTGCAATTAAAGCTTCATATTCTGCCTCATTATTAGTAGCAGGAAATTCAAACCTAATAGCATGGGGTAATATGTCCCCCTGTGGCGATTTTAGTAGTATACCTAAACCTACGCCTCTTATATTGGATGCACCATCAGTATATAACGTCCAGGATCTTGAAGGTTCTCCTAACTGTTGAGCTTCTAGGTCTACCTCATCCTGAATATCACTACTGAAATCAGCCACAAAGTCAGCTAAAGCCTGAGACTTTATGGCATTTCTAGGTTCGTATACTAAATCATAAGCACTTAACTTTACTGACCACTTGGCCATCCTGCCTGACATCTCTGGTTTCCTAAGCACATTTTTGACAGGATAATTCGTTTTAACATGGATTCTATGTGTCTCAAAATAATGTCTAAGCTTTGTCGACGCCATGACTAGAGCTAATATCAATTTTTCTAAATGAGAATACCTAGTTTCAGCATCTAACAAACTTTTACTAACATAATAAACAGGATATTGCTGACCTTCATGGTCTTTTATAAGAACAGCACTTACAGCATTCCCTGATACAGCGAGGTATAGGGATAGTGGTTCACCATTTTCAGGCTTCATCAATAGAGGTGCAGTTGAGAGATATCGCTTCAAATCCTGCAAGGCTGCTTCATGCTTTGCTCCCCATTCAAATTTCTTATTCTTCTTGAGGATATCATAGCATTCCTTGCATTTTTCCGAGGATCTTGAGATAAATCTATTCAAAGCTGCTACTCGGCCTGTTAACCGTTGTACTTCCTTCATATTTGAGGGTGATTTTATATCCAGGATAGCTTTGATTTGCTCTGGGCTTGCTTCTATCCCCCTCTTCGTCACCATATATCCTAGAAACTTTCCTGCCCCCACTCCGAAATGGCACTTAGCAGGATTCAGCTTCATGTTGTACTGATCCAGGATATCAAATGCTCCCTTGATATCCTGGAGGTGATCCTCAGCTTTTTTAGATTTTACCACCATGTCGTCAATATATACTTCCATGGTGTCCCCCAGCTTATCTTTGAACATCATGTTTACTAATCTCTGGTATGTTGCACCTGCATTTTTTAAACCGAAAGGCATGGCAGTATAGCAATATATACCTGTTGGTGTCGTGAAAGCAGTATCCTCCTGATCCGAAGGCTCCATTTGAATCTGCTGAAATCCTGAGGATGCGTCCATGAACGTTAACATTTCATGTCTAGCAGTAGCATCCACCATTGCATCGATATAAGGGAGAGGAAATGGGTCTTTAGGACAAGCCTTGTTCAAGTCCGTGTAGTCTACACAGACTCTCCATTTCCCGTTTTTCTTCTGTACCACAACTACGTTTGCTAGCCATCTTGGAAACTTGACTTCTCTGATCATCCTGGACTTCAACAATCTTTCAACTTCCTCTTGGATAATCGCATTCCGCTCAGGAGCAAATTTTCTTCTTTTTTGCTGAACAGGCTTGAATGATTTGTCAATTCCAAGCTTGTGAGTGATAATGTCTTTGGATATGCCTGTCATATCCTCATGCTTCCATGCAAACATTGACATCCAGCATTTCAAAAAGTTAGTTAACTGCTCTTCAATATCCTGAGGGATATTGGTTCCTACGAGCACCGAGATATCAGGATTATCCTGATCCAGGATAATTCTCTTCACATCCTGCTCCGAATCCTCCACGATATCCTGGGCCCGCATCTTTAATTGCTATGCTGTACTAGGCTTAGTTGAGGGTTTCATCGAGGATGAGTAGCATTCTTTCGCTTCTTGCTGATCACTTTCAACCTTGACAACTCCCCACGGGGTAGGGATCTTGATGCATTGGTGATATGTCGATGGCACAGCCTTCATATCGTGAATCCATGGTCTTCCCAGTATGATGTTATAGCAGGATAAGGAGTCCATCACACAGAAACGTTGTATCGAGTTGACCCCTTCAACATATACTGGTAACTTTATCTCCCCTACGGTATTCCTAGCTTCTCCACTGAAAGCAACAAGCACAGTGGACTTCGAAGTAATGTCCATTGGAGATACATTCATCCTCTTCAATGTTTCCAGCTGAATTATATTGACAGAACTACCGTTGTCTACCAGTATCCTGCGTACAAAATGGTTAGCCACATATAATGTTATTACCAAAGCATCATGGTGAGGATCCTGAACAGTATCCCTGTCATCACTATCGAAAGTGATCATTTTATCAGTTGTGAGGGTAGTCATCCTGACTGGTCTGTCTCCCTTCTCACTCTTAGCTTCCTTTGCATGTCTCTTGGCCGCCGAATACGAAGTCCCACAAATGTCGGATCCTCCTTAAATAAAGTTAATTATCTTGGCATCTGCTGGGGGTGATGCTGCTCGTTCAGGATCCTTCTCGGGATCCTGCCTTTTATTCTTCTTTTTTCCCAGCAAGTCCTTCAGATACCCCTTGCTTAACAGGTAACTTATCTCTTTCCTTAAAGCAATGCAATCCTCGGTCATATGTCCGAAGTCTTCGTGGAAGGCACACCATTTGGATTTATCCTTCCAATCAGCTTTCTGCTGGTTCTTTCGAGGCCACCTAGCTTTGTCCCCTAAACCCTGCATAGCATACATTAACTCAGGTATATTAACAGAAAAGCAGTATTCGGATAAGTCAGGATATTCTTCAGGATCCTCGTCTTCAACAGCATTCACTTTCTTGTTATCAGTTCTGCCATATGGCCTGGAGCGATATGGCTTATATGAGGTTTCTGATTTCCTGTTAGTTGATTCATAGGTTGAGGTAGAATTCATCCTCTCCTGCGTCTTCTTGTCATCTTCCAAACGGATATATCTCAAAGCCCTGTTACGAGCTTCGTCGAGATTCCTGCAGGGATTCATTACAAGATCCTGATAAAACTGAGAATCCTTTTGTAACCCCATCTTAAAAGCTTGCACAGCTGTTGCAACGTCAAGATGTGGGATATCCAAGGATTCTCGACTGAATTTGTTCACATAATCCCTCAAGGATTCCTGAGGCCCTTGAGTTATCCTGTAAAGATCACTGGTTAGTTTCTCAAAACTCCGACTACAAGAAAATTGACTGTTAAATAAATTAACCAAATGAGCAAACGAAGTAATTGAGTGAGGAGGAACGTTTAACCCCCATTTTAAGGCTGATCCTGTCAGGGTAGAACCAAATCCCTTGCATAAGCATGCTTCCTTGAGCTCCGGAGGGATAGGGTTAATCTCCATTCTTTCCCTATACTTGGCAATATGCTCTTCAGGATCCGTAGTCCCATCATACAGCTTCATGTTGGGAGTTTGAAATCTTTTTGGGATTTCAGCATCACAGATAGGATATGCAAAGCGGGATATCCTGTGGCTGTCTTGGGATACTTCCGGAATTGGCTGGACCACTCCAGGTACACTGGATATCATGTCCTTCAATTTCTGGAGCTCCCTGGTAAATGTTGACGTCATACCTGCATCCTGCAAAGAGCCATTGTTGTTAGTAGCAAGAATATTATTATTTGACACATTACCGTTCTGAGGATTTTGGCCATATCCTGAAGCATATCCTGAACTCCTCACAGTCGATATCCTGACCGAAGAGGGTATCTCAGGGGTATGATTCTGAGAATGGCTTGGGACGATATTCCCCCTATTATCCTCAGTGTAAACTGCGGAACTGAAGTTCAAAGCCCTGGGCTGTATAGGAGTGACAGTTTCCTCAACAGGTCTGCTCGAGCTAGCTTTTAAGAGTTGTATTTCTCTTAACAGCATTTGGTTAGTCTCCTATTGCTGCCTCATTTGTTCCTGCACACTTCCAAATAAAGTCAAAATTTCATCGTTAGAGGCTAAAACGAGAGCAGATCCCTGGACACTCCGAGTAGGGATAACATCTTGAGATTGTGAAGAAAACGACATCCTTGGAGGAGGTGGTGGAAGCACCGAACCAGTAGTAGCAGAGGTTGTAGCAGACATAGTGGAAGAGCTCATGTTTGATCTTGAGGCCATTGTAAACAACGTTGCAAAAAGTTTTGAAAATAGAAAACCGATTAATGATTTTACAAAGATTTTTAGTAAAAGTAGCACCACTTGCCCCACGGTGGGCGCCAAATTGTTTTGGTCAAAAATTACCGAAGCAATTAAGTGATCAAATTAGTTAAGTGAGGTAGTGTGCTAGAAATATGTGTGAAAAATATGTTAACCAAGTTAGATATGAAAACAGTTTCAGGATACGGCTCAGGATATAGAGCTGTATCTACAATCAAACAATGAGCGAAAATGTAAAGGTTGACACGTGATGTACGAGGAAAGCCCTTGATCAATCTAGATCGCTGGCATAAAACCTCGGGAGCTGACAATCGCAGCTGCCTTGTTCTTCTATTGCTTCAAATTTCAGGATACAGTGCAGGATGTGGTGCGGATCGACTATGTGTTACAATGTAATTTGAATACAAGTGTTTGAGTGTGGTGTTTGCGGTGAGCTAGAGAGTAAAAGTGTCCGAGAGTGTAAGTGTAAAATTGTGTGCCTTAAACTGATCCGCCCCCATCTATTTATAGTAAAGATAATGTAACAAACTATCCTAAACTTCCGGGATCCAGCGAATATTCCCACTCGAACGTTGAGGACCAAGTCTTTCGGGTTCAACGGCTTCCTCATAACAAATACGTCTGAGTCTTGAGGAGAAGAAGTCCTGATGACCGTTAGAAACTTACAGCTATTAACCTGCACGTGCTTAATTCACTCAACCTTAGGATATCGCCCAGGATGTTAGCAATATCCCCGTCCAGTATCCTGGTCACAAATAAACAATTAGAAGCGGGATATTAGTCAGGATATGTATACTCAGAAAATGACCCATAACAGTATCTCTACTGAAACCTAATTCGCTGAAACCTATAGCTCTGATACCAATCTGTCACACCCCGAAATATCAGAGCTGGCGTGACTGGACTGGTATCTTCATTGCACAGCGGAAGCAAATAAGCTAAAACTTCTAGAAATTGAACGCCCGTTAAGTACTCGAAATCCCATGGGTTCTCCTATTCCAACCGTTCCGCAGTTTGAAAAATTTAACCTGAGAAAGAACATGCGAAAAAGTCAACATAAAGTTGGGCGAGTTCATAATTTGTTTTGAAAAGATTTAAAATAAATCTTTTTGATAACCGGTTTTAAAGTTGTTGAGAAAATATAGTAAAATCATTTTCTCGGCATGATATATGAAAACTGTGAGTCTAGCCCATGAGAGTCTTTGTGCATTGCACGAGTATGAATGGGCCGAGCCCAAAAGAATCTTTGTAAGCAGAATCAGCGCGTCCTATTACTTAGGTATAATTTGAAAAACGTTACCAAAGTTCGCAACTCCATGTATTTGTGAGTTATCATCAGTTGAATCTTAAAAACATTTGAGAATCTGAGTATTAAAACTGGTATGTAAGCGTCTATGAACAGATCATTAATGTTTTGCAAGGACATTAATATGTGTGGCGACATAGAAAGCACTCAACCCTGGCGGATTTCCCCCTGTCCACCCGGTTAGAACAACAAAAGCACTACATGGGCCTCACAAGGACCCAAGAGTGGGGCTCTCTACACACGATAGATCTACCACTTTTCCCTCGGTCTTATACAAGATTAATGGCACTTAAGAGAGATTACTATTCGCTCACATGATCTAACAGTCCATTCCCTAGCTTAACCATACCCTAGTTAACGTATAATGTGTGAGTTATTCATGTCCTTGGGCCTTTACCCATGTCATTCGTGTTATTAAAACTCATGCATGTTTCGAAAAACACTTATGTTTTTATAAAACCGGTATGTTTAGCATAATCTTTTCATAAACCATTTGAGTTCGTTGAAATCCTGTCGCAAAATGGTTTATAAATATGTGATATTCATTTATCGAAACCTTGTGTGATTTTGCAAAACTTGCATGTCTTTCCACCCCCGAAAACATTTTATAAAAATGTAAAACAGTAAAAAGTGGGGGTTATGAACTCACCTGGATATTCCTGTGCAAAGCAAGCTTAGTGTGATTCCGTAGTGCCGTTCCAAGAACGTGAATTAGCTAGCGTATAACTGTGACATTCCTACGAAGGAATACTTATAAGTTTTCTAATTTAAATGTAGCTAAACTACGTGTCCGAGCTCTACCAAATCTTTAACTAAACGATTCTATAAAGGTGTTATTATTTTGGTTTGAAATAACCAAACTATTGTTAGTTGATCCCGTTTATAATTGGGATAAAACTAAGTCTCGAGATCGACTTAGTTTTCGAGTGATTAAGATATATATTTATATATATATTCAAATATAAATATATACTTGCGATGTCATGTTGGTCGTCATGAATTAGAAGTACGTAGGTGAATAGCGGTTCATGTCGTCGTAAGATGGAAATAAAAATGTATATATAAATATACATATATTTTAAGTCGTGACGTTTGAAATATAACTTAGAATTCAGTCAATTGAGCTAAATATAACAACTATATTTAGTTCATAAGAAAGTTTAAAATCGACGTTTAAAATAAATATAAACCTTATATTTATTTTATAAATGTGTTCAAGTATTTCGAATAGTCGACGTTTAAAATAAATAGAAACTTCATTTTTATTTTATGAAAATGTTCTAGTATTTCGAATTAGCGATGTTTTGAAATAAATATATATAAAAAATATCATATTTATTTTGTATAAGTAATCGAGTTTTAAACGCGTTTTGAAATACTATAATAAAGGTCGAGTGTTAGTGGTTTGAAATAAAGGTAAGTAGTATTCGTCGAATGTTATAACTTCGTTTGTAATTTGTAAACGTCGTCCAAAATAAATATATATTTATATTTATTTTATAAGAAGAATTCGAAATCCGATAAGTGTCGTTTTTTTTAGATCATAAATGCGTGTCGTGTTTCGGGTTTTTAACAAAAATCGGGCAGAGTTTCCTCTGTTTTTGGAATAACCCGACAACTCAAGTTGTTGTATTTTTGTCAAAAATCAACAATAATTCAATCGATTCAAACACTATATAATAAATTTTCGACAAAATAAACCGTAAATAAACACTAAAAGTATCGGTCGAGCTCGGTTTCGCTAACATAACCAAAACTATATAAATAACGGACTAATTGCGTCATAAAATCTTTACCATCTTCTCGTGTCGAAATGCTGACTGAGTTGACCGAGTCAACTAAGTTGACTCGAGTTGACCGTGTTTGACCGAGTTGACTCGGTTTGACCGAGTCAACTGAAACCGGAGCTGTGACGTCTGATCGAACCGACTGACCCAAACCGTCTGAATCGCTTGAACCAAATCTGAAGTCACAACACCCGAATTATAACCAGAAACAAAACTAAAAATAACTCGAACCAAACTGACCCGTAGACTTGTTGTCACACCCCGATATTTCCACGTATTATCGGTGGGCCCGGTGGGGAGTATCGTGACGTAGTTGATATCATCATAGTCAATAATCACAGTTTAATGCATAGCGGAACACTAAAATAATATTACAAACCGAATTCGAAAAGTATAATAAAATATTACACAACGGTTGTAAATGGATCCACAGGCGGATCTAAAACAAAAGTAAACATTGTTCAACAGACTTAAAGTTTAAAAAGCTTGCAAGACTCTTTAATTAATACTCAGGAGATTCCAGCCCATTTCGTGTAGTACCTGCACTTAATCTTTTTGAAAAATACGTCAGTTTACACTAGTAAATGTTTTGGTCAAAAATCAGACAAGGATAATGTAACCAAACTCTCTGTTAAGGGTATGATGCTTGAATTGGTTAATAGCAATAAGGATCACTATGAAATGTAAATAACAAGTGACACAGGGTTTATACGGGGAAAAAGCCCTTGATCAAGAGTTGATCTCCGGCACAAAAAACCCCGGGTGATGGAAACTACCGATCACCAACTCAAATTAAACAAATAATGTGTTACAACTTCGGATGATAGCGAGCTAAGTACAAGGATCACTATAGTGTAATGTGTAAAAAGTGTATGAAATTGCTAAGTGAATGAACGAGAGCTGTTGTGAGCGGTTGCAAGAGTGTGTGTAGCCAAAAATAGCAAAAGTTGTGTCTAATTAGCTCGCTACCCCATTTAAATCTAATAAAAATCTAAGTAACAAACTATCCGCAAATGGTGCAAGTCCTCCACGACTCCACAACGTCCATTTCTGACCAAGCACGTGCGGAATAGACTTAGTATATTCTCCAGAAATATCGCCAAGACCAAGTCCCAATTGATATTCCTGCAAAACAGTTACGAATTCAAAACAGACAATCGTTAGTATAAGGATCCTTAGGATGATCCATGATCCTGATCCTGAAGCACTTCTGAGGATCACTAACTGACACAGAAGTAAGGATCACCAAACAGGATAATATTTGAGGATCACGGGTCACTTAGAAATCCACCCCTAACAATTGCCCCCAAAATATAAGGAGTTATATCGTAAATAAACGAGTTATAGTTTTTCGATCTTATCCCCAACAAACTAACGGATAACTAGCCGTTGGAGACGGACTAGCCGTTGCAAATCTGACGTCACTGAAGTGACAATCCTACAAATCATCATTATAAATAGGAGTTAGAGATAGGATCAATATGCATTTAAATTCAAAGAAACTCCCTTTAAATTCTCAGTCGAAGATCAATCAGGTATCTCTTCTTTTATCTCTCCTTCTCTTACTCTGTTTTTCTTTCTTTACCAACATCAATGATTCTCCGATCCTCCCCCGCCAAGGATCACCAGAAGGATAGCCCCTTGAAGAGTCAAGGGATTATCAAAGACTCAATACATGAGAGGTGTTACTTTAACGATGCTCAAATAGATAAGATCCGTCACTGCTTTCCGGCGAACGCCTTTTTCAAACCCTTCGATCCCACTATTCTGAGCGACTATGTTTCTGAAACATGGGTTGCCTTTCCAGTTACTCCATTCACCTTAGGATACACCTATCCTTTTCCAGACTTTACACAATCCTTCTTTTCCCTTACCGGCATCTCTTACATCCAAGCTATGCCGATGATTTGGAGGGTTTTGTATACCCTGGAGAGGATCATAGAGCAGGAAGGGGTTGATTTAGGAATGTCAGAGCTGACACAGATGTATGATCTTACTACGTTTGGATCACACCGATATCTGTTTAAGCGGAAACCCGGCGAAGAACATCCCATTTTTAAAGCCACCAAGAACGACACAAATTGGAAACGACGCTTCTTCTTTGTCAGGAGGGATACCATTCCAAACGGAAAGCATTTACCCAGGAAGTGGTCCACCAATGGTAGGACAGAGGATCCTGAGAAGGATCATCAGGTAATCTGGCTCTTGTGAAAGGATCACTAACCCCTTTTTGTCTTGTGTTATGCAGCTATTTCTGTTTCACACCTCATCACAACACCTACAACCAAGGATAGGCTTGCTGCTTTTTGGAAGCTTGATCCTGAAATAAGGTCATTCAAGATAGACACCCAAGACTCACAGGAAGTATCCTCAGGTTCCATCACCATGTCAAGTAAGTATCCTGCTTTTTGTATAGTTGAACATTAAAATAAATAGTTATATTGAAATAGGATAAGGATACTTATCTTGCTTTAAATGTGTAGGTGCCGGAAAATCTTCCAAGCCTGCCTCCCAATTCAATACGGCTGACCTTGATGTTGTTCGATCCAGGAAGAAGAGGTCCACTACCAGTCCTAGCATCTCCATTCCCAAGGCACCCACTAAAGGAAGAGGTGGCAAGAAGAGGAAAACTTCTGACACAGAGGACCTACAGGGCCTACCACTGATCCGCCACCAGTTCCTTGAATACTTCAATGACGTGAGGATCATCAATTCTGCCTAGGTATCCTACTCATTTGAGGATCATCTGATCTTGAATTGCTTTGTCTTTTTCTTTGCAGAAATTTGCTGAGATTGAAGATTATGTGGGAAGCGTCGAGGAGCAGGATAAGAAGATTGCTGACCTTCAACAAGTTGCAGTGCTTAAAGATCTTAAGATTGCTGATCTTGAAAAAGCCCTTCAAGATGCCAAGACTAAGACAGCCAAAATCCTGATCGACCTTGACTATGAGAAGCATGATCTCATAGAAGGTGCAAAGGTCTCTGCTGCCATCACAATGTATCAGACAAAACTAAAGATGGCCCAGGAAGCTCAAGATCCTAACTTCGACAGAAGCAGCTGGGATGTTGAGGGCTGGAAGGCAAGGTTGGCTGATCTTGAAGATGATGAAGAGGCTGAGGAGGTTTTGGCGATCGAGGCTGGAGGCAGTGGGAAGGATCAGGTTAAGGATACCGAAGCTGGAGGGGACGAGGATGCAGCGAAGGTGTAGGCTGCACAATTGGGCGATGATGGACATTCTTAGACGTAGCCGGAGCCCAATTTTTAAATTTGGTAGTAGTTTTTTGTGATTGTGATGTTTTTAAAACAATGATGGTCTGTAATAACTAAACAATAGCTATTAGGGTTAAGGATCATGAATGATCCTTTGGACAATAGGTAGGATTACAACTGGTGGAGGGATCCTCTGTTTGGGGGATGAAGCCATTGTGATCCTGCCATCTTTTTAATTCCTGCACTACCAAGACCTTTAGACAATGGACACCCTTTACCTACCCCAGCGGACGGGCCACGTATTGCTGGTAGATGCTCGGGGTAGGTAATTTTGACAACCTTTGATGGTTAAACTTTTGTTAATAAAATAACCTTAATCTTTTTTGGCTTATCTTGTGTTGATATCCTTGTTGTTGTTTTATTTTTCAATTGTTTTGATTTACACTTGTCTGAGTAAGAAAAGTTGAACAACTTAGATAAAAACTTAGGATATAATGCAGGATCAAATATCCTATAGTTGAAAAATTCCAAAAAGTGGTATATTTTAAAGATCATGAGTTCAGTTGTCAAAGTATTAGGGTTATTCAAATAATCAATGAATAAAATCAAAATAGTTATGGATCATACCTGAGGATCCAAGTTAGGATCCTAACTCTCAATATTATTATAACCAGGATAATCACAGAACAAACCTTAGTAAAAGGTAAGGATCAAGGATCCTTGGTTGTTTAACTTCGAAAACCTGAAATAAAACATAACTTGGGACTAAGCCATTATAAGATAAAGGTTAGCAACTGGGGACAAGCCCAAAGGATAACTGGGGACAAGCCCAAAGATCGTATGTTAACTGGAGTATGGCCCTAACTGGCGACTATCCAAACTTAGTGGCATGAAAATGCCAAAACCTTAGCTAACGTGAAAACGCTAGAAACCTTAAGAACGGATGTATGGTACGTCTACCATTATACGTAGGATCCTAGGTATAGCCAGTACAATGGAATTATCAGCCCCTAAAACGAGTTCTGGTCCCACTGCCATGAACTATACCAGGATCATCGTGCGCTACTGGCGGAACTGGGGTTAAACCCAAACAACTGGGGTCAATCCCAAGTAACTGGTTGCTTGTGTGGATAATCATGCTTTAGCTAAAAGTACCTGAACCTTCAAAACTCAAAATCTCGTGAAATGGGGATAAAGGATGCAAGATCCTTATCCTTATGTGAGAAAGTAAGGAAATGAAATAGTTTAAGATTAGAATGTTACCAAAAATGTGGATCATTCGTGCTTTAAGGATCCTTTAAGGATGTTTATCATGTGAGGATCCTTATCACATGAAATATCTCTTTAAATGGACAGCATTCCAAGCTCTTGGTAGTAAGTCACCCTCCATTGTTAGCAATCGATATGCCCCCTTTCCTGCCTCAGCTTCAATCAAGTAAGGGCCTTCCCATTTTGGTGCCAACTTTCCATCAGCAGGATTGGTGGTATTCTGAAATGCTTTCCTTAGTACCATATCACCAACTTGGAATTTCCTGATCCTAACATTTTTGTTGTAGGCACCGGCCATTCTTTGCTGATAACTGGCCATCCTTATCCTTGCCAAATCTCTGATTTCTTCTATAGTATCCAGGTCTTGAACCAAGTTCTCATCATTTTCCTCAGGATCATGAATACTGGTTCTAGCAGTTGGAACCACCATTTCTGTAGGGATCACTGATTCTTCCCCAAATACCAAAGAGAATGGAGTTTGGCCTGTAGCATTCTTAGGAGTTGTCCTATCAGCCTAAAGCACATAAGGTAATTCTTCTGCCCATTTCCCTTTCTTGGATCCAAGCTTCTTTTTCAAATTGTTGATGATGATCTTATTGGAGGATTCTGCCTGACCATTAGCTTACGGGTGGACTGGTGTTGATGTTATCATCTTAATCCCCCAGCTGTCACAAAAGTTAGTGGTTCTGCCCCCAATGAATTGGGAACCATTATCACATATAATTTCAGAAGGAATACCGAATCTAGTTATAATATTTCTTTTAATGAAGGATATAACTTCCTTTTCTCTGACTTGGGCAAAAGCTTCAGCCTCTATCCACTTGGAGAAGTAATCAGTCATAGCAAGCATGAATACTTTTCCACCAGGTGCCTTAGGGAGCTTACCAACTATATCCATACCCCATCTCATAAACGGCCAAGATGAGGATATAGGATGCAAAAGTTCAGCTGGTTGATGAAGGATATTGCTGTGTCTCTGACAAGGATCACATCTCTTAGCATATTCCACAGCATCTCTCTTCATGGTTGGCCACTAGTATCCTGTCCTTAGGATCCTTGAGAATAACGCCCTGCCCCCAGTGTGGTTTCCACAATCTCCTTCATGGAAGTCTTTTAAAACTTCTTGGATTTCAGGATTCTCAATGCATCTTAAGTATGGTCCTGCAAGAGATCGTTTATACAACATATTATTTAAAATTGTGAATTGAGATACCTTCATTTTGAAAGCCCTAGGGTTTTCTCCTGTAGGAATCTCTCCATGTTGTAAGTATCTCATGATTGGGAGGATCCATGATCCTGAATGGGATTGATTATCATCGCTAGGGGTGATTACAGAATCTTCTCCTATCTCCATAGTCACATGATCGTCGATAGTCGGGGTCAGGATATGGATAATAGGGATCTTGATATCCTCCGGGATCTTCAAGGATGATCCTAAATTGGCTAGTGCATCTGCCTCTGCATTCTCTTCCCTTGGTACATGTGTCAAACTAAAGGATACAAAAGAGAGTGCCAATTCTTTGACTAACTCCAGATATTTGATTAGCTTTTCCCCTTTAACAGCATAGGATCCATTAAAATGATTAGTGATTAACAAAGAATCTACATGTACCTCAAGATACCTGATCCTCATATGCTTAGCGATTTGCAAGCCAGCTATCAAGGCTTCGTATTCAGCCTCATTGTTAGTGGTTTGGAACTCACAAGCTATAGAGTGGGGTATTATGTCCCCCTGTGGCGATTTTAGTAGTATTCCAAGCCCTGTTCCCTTGACGTTTGAGGATCCATCAGTGTAGAGTATCCAAGGATCCTTGGTCTCTTCTAGCTGCTGGACTTCTAATTCAGCTTCCTTTTGTAAATCACTACTGAAATCTGCCACAAAGTCAGCTAATGCTTGGGATTTAATGGCTGTCCTGGGCTCATATCTTATATCATATGCACTAAGCTTCACTGCCCATTTAGCCATCCTTCCTGACATTTCAGGTTTCCTGAGGACAATCTTGATTGGAAAATTAGTTTTGACGATAATAACATGAGTTTCAAAATAATTTCTTAATTTGGTAGATGCCATAATTAATGCAAGGATAAGTTTTTCTAAGTGTGAATACCTGGATTCAGCATCAAGTAAACTCTTACTTACATAATAGACAGGATGTTGTGTACCTTCGTGATCCTTAACAAGGACGGCACTTACTGCTTTTGAGGATACCGCAAGATACAAGGATAACACATCTCCTTTTTCTGGTTTCATTAAAGCCGGGGCCGAGGATAGGTAATCCTTAAGAGCTCTTAAGGCACTTTCATGCTTCTTAGTCCACTCGAATTTCTTGTTCTTCCTTAGGATATCATAGAATTCCTTGCACTTTTCTGAAGATTTGGATATGAATCTGTTTAAAGCTGCCATCCTGCCTGTTAATCTCTGAACATCCTTAGCATTGGTAGGGGACTTGATGTTCACTATTGCTTTGATTTGTTCTGGACTGGCTTCAATGCCTCTCTTTGTCACCATATATCCTAAGAATTTACCTGCTTTGACACCAAAGTGACATTTTGAAGGATTAAGCTTCATATTATATTTATCAAGGATATTGAATGCTTCCTCCAAGTCTCTTAGGTGATCCTCAGCCTTTATTGATTTTACCACCATATCGTCTATGTAAACCTCCATAGTTTGTCCAATCTGATCCTTGAACATCATATTCACTAGTCTTTGATAAGTTGCACCTGCATTTCTTAGTCCGAATGGCATGGCAATATAGCAGTATATACCAGTTGGAGTCATGAAGGCTGTATCCTCTTGATCGGATGGTTCCATTTGAATTTGTTGAAATCCAGATGAAGCATCCATAAAAGTTAACTGTTCATGACCCGCAGTTGCATCCACCATGGAGTCAATGTGGGGTAATGGGAAAGGATCCTTGGGACATGCCTTATTTAAATCGGTGAAATCGACACATACCCTCCACTTTCCGTTTTTCTTTTGAACAACAACCACATTGGCCAACCATCTTGGATACTTGACCTCTCTAATCATACCTGCTCGGAGTAATTTCTCTACCTCCTCCTGGATAATGGCATTTCTTTCTGGTGCAAATTTCCTTCTCCTTTGATGGATTGGTTTGAAGGACCTATCAATGCCAAGTCTGTGAGTGATTACATCTTTAGATATACCTGTCATGTCTTCGTGTTTCCATGCAAAGGTAGTCTTTCTCCTTTTGAGGAAGGATATGAGGTCTTCCTTCATTTCGCCAAGGATCCCTGATCCTATATAAACTATAGATTCAGGATCATCAGGATCCATAAGGATTTCGACTATATCTTGTTCTCTTGCCTCCAAGACATCCCTTGGAGGACACTTTGATTGCTATTGCTCCCTAGACTTTGATGCTGGTTTCATTGATGAGGTGTAGCAGTTCTTAGCCTCTTGCTGATCACTATCAATCTTCACTATTCCCCAAGGACTAGGAAGCTTCACACATTGATGATAAGTGGATGGGACTGCCTTCATATCGTGTATCCAAGGCCTGCCAAGGATCACATTACAACAAGATAAACAGTCAATAACACAAAACTTTTGGTAAGAATGTAGGCCTTCGATATAGATTGGGAGTTTAATGTCCCCCAGAGTATTCTTAGTCTCGCCACTGAATCCCACGAGCACAGATGATCTTGGTATAATGTCGGATTCCGGGATGTTCATCTTCTTGAGAACATCAAGCTGGATAATGTTCACAGAGCTTCCTCCATCTATAAGGATCCTGCGAACAAAATGGTTAGAAATAAAAAGAGTGATAACCAAACCATCATGATGAGGATCCTGGATGTCAACACGATCATCCTCATCGAAGGTTATAACTTTTCCTTCGGAGACGCTGGATGTTCGGATGGGTCTATCTCCATTATCCATCTTGGTTTCCTTCGCATGTCTTTTGGCTGCAGAGAAGGATGTTCCATAAATGTCTGATCCTCCAGATATAAAGTTTATAATTTGTGCATCTGCTGGAGGGGCTGGAGCTTTCTCTGGGATCCTTTCAGGATCCTGAGTCCTTGACTTCTTTCTCCCCAATAATTCTTTCAAGTGCCCCTTGCTCAACAAGTATCCAATTTCTTTTCTCAATGCGATGCATTCTTCTGTGAGATGCCCAAAATCTTCATGGTATGCACACCACTTTGATTTATCTTTAGTTGCAGCTGGTCTATCATTTTTTCTGGGCCATCTAGCTTTATCACCTAAATTCTGCATTGCAAGGATTAGTTCATTGTTATCAACAGAAAAACAATATTCAGAGATTGGAGGATAATCCTCATCATCCTCTTCTTGTTCAATAGCATGCACATTCTGGTTGTCGGATTTATTATGAGATCTGAACTTGTTGTTCCTGAATGAGGATCCTTTCTTCTCTTGCTTTGAGGATCCTGCTAACCTCTCCTGGATCCTTTTGTCATCCTCTAGCCGGATGAACCTAAGGGCCCGGGTTCTTACCTCATCTAGATTCCTGCATGGTGTCATAACAAGATCATCATAAAATAACGAATCCCTAAGTAGTCCCATTTTAAAGGCTTCAACAGCCGTAGCTATGTCCAGGTTAGGAATATCTAAGGATTCTTTACTAAATTTAGTGATATAATCCCTTAATGACTCATTATGACCCTGGGTTATCCTATACAGATCACTAGTTAAACGCTCAAATTTCCTACTACAAGAAAATTGGTTATTAAATAGGTTAACTAGATTAGCAAATGAGGTAATAGAGTAAGGAGGAAGACTTAGCAGCCATTTAAGAGCCGATCCAGTAAGAGTGGATCCAAATCCCTTGCACAGACATGCTTCCTTTAACCTTTCTGGGATGGGATTTATCTCCATCCTCTCCCTGTATTGAGCTATGTGTTCCTCAGGATCCGTTGAACCATCATACAACTTCATGGTAGGTACATGGAACCTCTTGGGTATCTCAGCATCACAGATTGGTGGTGCAAAACGAGATATCTTGTGGCTCCCATCTGCAATCTCTGGGATAGGTTTGACCACTCCTGGGACACTTGATATCATGTCCTTTAACTTTTGCAATTCTCTGGCCATGGCATGATTGATACCTGTATCCTGCATAAGGCCATGGTTAGTAGTATAAGAATTGTTAAAAGTGTTACCTCCCATTGGATTCAAATTAGGAAGAATGGATGTTAATCCATATTGTTGGGGCTCTGGAATGGCCGATGGACCAGTAGAAGCAATGGTTTGCATTGGAATGAAATCTCCCTGATGGATGTCGGAACTTCCTGATTGCAAACTCCTTAAGGATCCTGGAATCGGGAAGGATCCTTGAAACTGTGAATATCCTTGGACCTGGGAGGATCCTGGAACATAGGAGGATCCTTGAACTTGAGAGGATCCTTGAACATAGGAGGATCCTTGAACCTGGGAGGATCCTTGAACCTGGGAGGATCCTTGAACCTGGGAGGATCCTTGAACCTGGGAGGATCCTTGAAACTGGGAGGATCCTTGAACCTGGGAGGATCCTTGAAACTGGGAAGATCCTTGAAACGGCCAACACCCTTGAATCTGCTGCGCTCCCAAGTATCCTCCTGAGCTTGCAAAGGATCCTATGTGCTGAGGATGGGAACCTGATGGTTGAAAGTGTAACCCTGAAGCCTGAGTCACTGTTGACGACCCGTAATGCACTCCTTTTGGTCCTCCAACATATTGAACGTCTGGAACCGCTGAAGGCTGAGAAGTTACAACCGGAGTATCAAAATTCAAAGATCTGGGCATTAGTGGGGAATGATCCTCTGCCGATCTCTTCAATTTCTTGATGTCTCCAATTTCTCTAAGGATCCTTTCATTGGTCTTGTCCTGCTGCTGGATATGCTCCTTCATCTGCAAAATCAGAGTAAACAAGTCACTAGTAGTAGGAGTATAAGAAGCAGAAGAAGTTGGAGGTTTTGAGAAAATAGGAGTTGGTTTCTTCTCGGCATTTTTCTGAGGTCCAGAAGGTGGTGGAGGCAAAGGTGGAATGCCCTGGGACGAATTGACTGCAGACATCGCACTGGAGGTATTCTTTGATGATGAAGCCATCTGCTCGTATGCAATGAACCGGAATGACCACAAAGATGAGAATTTCTTAGAAATGAAGCACCAATTGCCCCACGGTGGGCGCCAAACTGTTTTGGTCAAAAATCAGACAAGGATAATGTAACCAAACTCTCTGTTAAGGGTATGATGCTTGAATTGGTTAATAGCAATAAGGATCACTATGAAATGTAAATAACAAGTGACACAGGGTTTATACGGGGAAAAAGCCCTTGATCAAGAGTTGATCTCCGGCACAAAAAACCCCGGGTGATGGAAACTACCGATCACCAACTCAAATTAAACAAATAATGTGTTACAACTTCGGATGATAGCGAGCTAAGTACAAGGATCACTATAGTGTAATGTGTAAAAAGTGTATGAAATTGCTAAGTGAATGAACGAGAGCTGTTGTGAGCGGTTGCAAGAGTGTGTGTAGCCAAAAATAGCAAAAGTTGTGTCTAATTAGCTCGCTACCCCATTTAAATCTAATAAAAATCTAAGTAACAAACTATCCGCAAATGGTGCAAGTCCTCCACGACTCCACAACGTCCATTTCTGACCAAGCACGTGCGGAATAGACTTAGTATATTCTCCAGAAATATCGCCAAGACCAAGTCCCAATTGATATTCCTGCAAAACAGTTACGAATTCAAAACAGACAATCATTAGTATAAGGATCCTTAGGATGATCCATGATCCTGATCCTGAAGCACTTCTGAGGATCACTAACTGACACAGAAGTAAGGATCACCAAACAGGATAATATTTGAGGATCACGGGTCACTTAGAAATCCACCCCTAACAGTAAATACAATTAACAGACTCATTTGAAAACATTTAAGAAAAATGATTTAAATGCACAAGGCACAAATATTCTTTTATAACTTGGGACAATTATTAAAATAATCTTGTATACAGATTTATATGTTTGTTGTCTGTTCAGGACCCGGTTAGAAGAGCCGGGACAAGATTAATGGACACACCACTAGTATAGGCCCACAAGAAGTTTCCTCATGAGTGAGATACCGTTTTACATACGCAACTGTCAGGTGTGTGCCTACACCCCGTGCTTAAGTCGTGGCCATTTCTAATGAATGAGCCGAGGATATCCAGGACACGGTCATTAACCCCCCAAAGGCTTTGTACCAAACAAAACAGATTAAAACGGGTTATCTCAATGATTTAACCACTAATTGATTAAATATTCAATACCCGACCAAGCGGTAATAATTTACCGTATCCCAAGCTCGTATAAGGGAAAATAAGTTAAAAGTATTTACCTGAGCTAAAAGTAATTTATTCTCAGTCGTATTTCAAAACAGCAAGTACAGGGAGCTTTTACTGGGCTCCTAATCTGGAACGAAGGTTTTAATAACCTATTAGATTCCTAACGGGTCTTATTTAAGTTATAACTTAGACCTGTTAGTTTTAAGGAAAGGTTTACGGTTCAAAACGCGAGATTAAGCGATGACCGGATTGGAATGTGATTTAGACCCGACAAGTATGAAGACTTGTATATAATGGGTAAACTAAATACATTCTGGATTTTGAAGTAAAAATGATAACGTTTGACCCGTTTCGGCTAATTTATGCCAACTAGTTACATAAACCGTACCGAACGCGTATATGCATAACGGGTAACCGGATGAGTCATGAACAAGTTCCATAAGTTATTATGCTTAAAATATGTTATGATATCAGTAGGATATCTTCCATTATGCCCAAAACAAATTTAAAACCAATTTAAGCCCCGTAAGAGTATTTTGGTCATTTTAAAGTTTCTAAAAGAGGTTAAATACCAAACCGAGGTTCTGGTCTAAAATAATCTGTAAAAATATTATTTTATCAAGTTGCATCAGTAAGATATCATACATATGTGAAATTTATCTTTTATGGCCAAACTGTGCACCGTATGGGCATTTTGGTCATTTCACATATGCTTTTAAGGTCAAAAATCCCTAAATATTATATCATAACAGTGGGTAGCAAGTTTGGTGCCAAAATTTGGGTTTAAATATGATTTATACTGAAAATGCCATTTAATTAACAAAAAGCTTTTGTTTTACGATATCGTGCATAACTTTTATTTCAGACCAGAAACGGATGTCAAATTTTTAGGACATACTTATAATTCAGTAATAAAGATTTTTGTCCTCTCACATTTCCAAAAATTTCGTTTTAATGATAAAAGGGCATAATGGTCAATTTTAACCAAACAACGGAACATGCATGTAATCTATGATTTCTAAGGAACCATGTAGTATAACCTCAGAGGGTTATACTAACATATAATATGGTCCCAAAGGAACCCTAAGGCATAACTAATCTAAGTTAAATCGGGTCAGAACTGAAAGTCAAAGTAAAAGTCTACTTTTGCGACTTTCGGTTGCGAACCGAGCCTAAACTCAGAATTTCCGGGTTGAACATACCTAAACATGTTCTTATATTATTTACCAAGTTGTTTATGTGATAAAATGTATTTTATAACTTCTACATTATCAATTATGATTTATTTTGCAAAAACTGACTCGTTTGACTTTTCTGTTAATTAGTTTGACCCGACAATTAACCAAGTAAATGTGATAATTACGAGGTGCTCTTGTAAGGGTTTAACACCTACATAATTACCAACACAAAGCCACTTTTAATTCGAATAATGGCTAGACCGTTAGTGATTAATCACAAAGTCAAAGCAGAATTACGCTAACTTTGACTTTCGGTCATTAAACTAATAAAACCTTAACTACAGAAGCTAAGAACACTTACAATGGTCCTTAGCACGAATATTTGAACTAATAGAGCCTCCTTAATGACCAGGTTGCTACAGAGAACTCAGTTGAGAGTTTGTATGTGAATTTCTTTGAATTGTGCAAGTTCAAGTGAAGACATGAGGCCTTTATATAAGGGAATTTGATGTGGTAGGATGATTCCATGTCACACCCCCAAAATCCACACGCGGAGTATCACCGCTTGGAGGCGTGACTGACCAGGATCAAGCCACCAATCATATTGAACAAGCATAAAAGTAAACATACTTCAACCAACAATATGAAAGGTGTCCAAAAACCAAAGCATAGTTAAGTGTTTAGCGGAAGCATAATTGTAAAGCCCATAGCAAATATTAAGTATGAAATAAAGTAATGTTTAAAGCATGGCACACATTGCCATGTCCCACAACGACTGTTCCTCCCTGTGCAAGCTCCATGAGTACCTAATGACCTGCAAGGCATGTAGCAACGAATCAACAACAAAGTTGAGCGAGTTCAAAGTTGGTTATTTGGTTATCGTGTTCATTTCGTAAATCGTATGTTCGTTGGTAAACCATGTATCGTATTAATCCGTATCGCGGCCAATCCAGGCCTGTGTGCGATGATTAGTGGGGGCTTCCCATGTGTTACTAGACCACGCGTATCGACTGCTATGAAAATGTAAGAGGTGCCCTAAGTCAATGTCTATCAGCATTGACCCTTTGCCCATAGTCCATTAGTACACGCCTGTTCGGACGACACGGTGTGAGGTTTGTTAAACCTAATAGCGCTATCTACTAATGACCAGCTCGCCATAGGCCTCGGCGATTAAGTCGATAAATGAGGGACTTCAAATGATAGAGTTGATGGTCTTATGATCGTGTACGTAGGCTTTACGTACGTACCCTTAAATCCGAGGACAATAGTAAGTATAATTGTACGTAGGTTTTACGTACGTGCCCTTCAATCCGAGGACAGTAATAATTAGTTTAATAGTAATGGTTGTACGAGTAGTTAATCAATCCCATTCCCAACCCCTGGGAATCCCATGCCTTGGCTAGTGTGAACTCACCTTGGTTTGCTCGGTATGCCTAACTATGTGCTCATAAGAAATCAGTCGAGTCCTATAGTGCACGTATACTCAATCAGATCACGTTCGTAATGTTTCACATGTAACTAGCGTCACAATAATATCACAGAGTGTGCCTAGCAGTTAGCATCTTGTATCATGTAGACAGTTAATCCAATCCACACAATTCATGTTTCACATAAACATCTTTCTCAGTTTAGTCTAACATAGTTATTCATTAGCATGCTTGACCGGGTTAACTGGTTTTTAACAAGGTTAGCATATATAACAAAGTTAATAACCTAAACAGAGTTAACCCACGTAACAGAAATAATAAACTAACAAAGTAAATCCACTGGCTGAGTTAACTGAGCTAACTGAGTTAATACCTTACAGGTTTATATGATTAATAGAGTTGCATCATTTAACAGAGTTAATTCAGTTAACAGAGTTAATAACCTAACTCAGTTAGCAGACTAAACATGGCTGGTAACTAACGGTATTATCAAACTAACAGGTTTAAGCAATTAACAAAATTAACTAGCTAACAACGTTACTGTGCAGAATGCTAGACGAAATCCCATAGTGGCGAAATCCCTTTGAGCCGAAAACACTTTGAGCCGAAATCCCTTTGGGATTTCGTCGAGATGATTTCAAAGTGGGGTGGGAGTTTTCGCCGGCCTAAACAATAAATCATCATCATCACAGCAGTTACATACCACAACAGCCCTAATCATCGTCTGTCTAACAGTTACATCGGTTATAACAATCATTTGATCAACCTAATCTAATCATACAATCACTTTAATTATTCATTCACCAATCATCAATACAATCTGAATCATCATCTATGTGTCATGTATACAGCATCAATCACATATGAAGTCACATGGCTGTCTATTAAAATCTCGTGGCCGACAATTTGTTTATCAACACAATGCTCATTGGACCTATATTCAATCATGGCCAAAGCATCAGTGATTAAATAATCATCACATACTCAAAACCTTATGCAGCCTTAATCGAGTAACATGTGTGCGGCCCAATGGAAATTTATCAAAAACATAGTTGTCGGCCATTAATCACTAGAGACATCCTATAACTATTTTCAATTAGCATGATTTAGCCCCCATGTGTTTATTTGTTCCATGTTGCCAGCCATCATCACATGACTTTGTACACTTCTACTAATATTAATTTCTTAAAAACAATAATTGACCATCACATATCCAATCGGTCATATCATCAGATTACAATACTCGATCATGTATATACACAATTAATCCATACGTTTTAAACATATACACCATCACGATTATATATCAATAAAGTTAACAAATAAAGATAATCACTAACCACAACATTGATTCGTAAAGAGGCTGCTTCGAAGGGGGGTTGTCTCACTAATCACTGCCGTCACACGTAGGGGTGTAGGGTTTGTTGTGTTGCAATTGTGAGGCAAGAGTTTTGGGTACGTACAATTATAATACAAGCCAATATCTAATTAGTGGGCCGGTCATGTTTACTAAATAAAATAACTATCTGGGCCGGTACTACACAACCA
The DNA here is from genome assembly GCA_030545235.1 of Helianthus tuberosus. Classification (NCBI taxonomy): domain Eukaryota; kingdom Viridiplantae; phylum Streptophyta; class Magnoliopsida; order Asterales; family Asteraceae; genus Helianthus; species Helianthus tuberosus. The sequence continues at coordinate 59,143,487 of CM060383.1, forward strand.
TATGGATCCGCATTTGGGCCAAGTCCAACCATTTATTAATCATAACAACATATATCAATGCATGCACACATATAACACACATTACAAATTTATAAACAACACGTATAATGCATATCAGATAAATTAAGTCGAATAGAGACCTTAAAAACTTGGGTTGTCACATTATCCCCAACTTGAAAGAAATTTCGTCCCGAAATTTAGCATGCGGTTACTGGGGAAGCTAGTTAAGTTTGCGTGGTTTACTAGTTTTCCTGGGGTGTCACATCATCCCCCCGTTGATTTGGAATTTCGTCCCGAAATTCTGTAGTAGCTTCAGCCTCAGTAGTGGTTGCACTGTTTCCGAATAACTGGGGATACTTGAGTTTCATTTGATCTTCTCGTTCCCAGGTGAGCTCTGGGCCACGACGGGAGTTCCAACGAACTCGAACAAGAGGTATTCTAGTGTGCTTGAGGACCTTAACATCCCGGTCTGTGATTTCAACTAGTTCCTCGACGAATCGTAACTGCTCGTCGATAGTGAGCTCCTTCAAAGGAACTATGAGAGTCTCATCTGACAGACACTTCTTCAGATTCGACACGTGAAAGACGTTGTGAACTGCACTGAGTTCTGTTGGTAGGTTTTGTTTGTAGGCCACCTTGCCTATTTTCTCACTGATTTCGAATGGTCCGACATATCGCGGATTGAGCTTGCCCCGTTTGCCAAAACGAACAACACCCTTCTAGGGTGAGACTTTAAGTAGCACTTGATCCCCAACCTGGAGCTCGAGTGGTTTCCTGCCCTTATCGGCGTATGCTTTCTGACGGTCGCGAGCTGCCGCCATGCGTTGTCGTATTTGAGCAATCTTTTCTGTTGTGTCTACTACCAGTTCTGGACCTATGATCTGACTATCACCCACCTCTGCCCAACAGAGAGGTGATCCGCATTTACACCCGTACAATGCCTTGAATGGAGCGGCTTGAATGCTGGTGTGGTAACTGTTGCTATACGAGAACTCCACTAATGGGAGATGCTTTTTCCCAGCCGTTGCCGAAATCGATTACACATGTACGAAGCATGTCTTCTAGAGTTTGAATAGTGCGCTCAGACTGCCCATCCATCTGAGGGTGATAAGTTGTGCTCATGTCTAATCATGAGCCAAAGCTTTGTGCATTGCTTGCCATAGTTCTGAAGTGAATCGTGCATCACGATCCGAAATAATGGAGGTTGGCACTCCGTGCCTCGAACCACCCTCCTTAAGATATACGTCTGCTAGTGTGGAGAACTTATCTGTTTCCTTGATAGCCAAGAAGTGAGCAGACTTTGTGATTCGATCCACGATCACCCAAATAGTATCGTTACCACGTTGAGATCTAGGCAGGCCAGTAACAAAATCCATGGAAATTTGCTCCCATTTCCATTGTGGTATTTCTGGTTGTTGGAGTAGGCCTGATGGTTTCTGATATTCCGTCTCGACTGTCGCACAAGTCAAGCACTTGCTAACGTACGTTGCTATGTGAGCTTTCATGCTAGGCCACCAATATGTAGTTTTGATATCGTGGTACATCTTATCCGAACCAGGATGTACTGAGTAGCGAGACTTATGAGCTTCATTCAATACAAGCTCGTGTAAGTTGCCGTAGAGTGGGACCCAAATGCGCCCTGTAACGTAGTAGGCGTCGTCTTCCTTTTGTTCTAACCGTTGCCTTGAGCCGCGTAGGGCTTCAGCCCTGACGTTTTCTGGTTTCAATGTTTCTATCTGAGCATCTCGTATCTGAGAAGGAAGGCTAGACTGAATAGTGAGTTGCAACGCTCGTACACGCCTAGGTGTAGTATCCTTTCGACTGAGGGCGTCGGCCACCACATTGGCCTTACCCGGATGGTACTTTATAGCACATTCGTAATCGTTCAGTAGTTCGACCCATCTACGTTGTCGCATGTTCAATTCTTTCTGCTTGAATATATGCTCGAGACTCCTGTGATCGGTGTAGATGGCGCACTTGGTGCCATACAGGTAATGTCGCCATATTTTGAGCGCAAAAACAACAGCTCCCAACTCTAAATCATGTGTAGTGTAATTCCGTTCGTGAATCTTAAGTTGGCGCGAAGCATAAGCAATGACTTTATCCCGTTGCATCAACACACATCCAAGACCTTGGATAGATGCGTCGCAGTAGACTACAAAATCGTCCGTGCCTTCAGGCAATGAGAGGATAGGTGCGCTACAAAGTCTATCCTTTAAGTGCTGAAACATTGTTTCCTGTGTATTACCCCAACGATAAGCAACACCTTTCTGTGTCAGTAATGTAAGCGGCTGTGCAATCTTTGAGAAGTCTTTGATGAACCGTCTGTAACAACCCGCCAAACCCAAGAATTGGCGTATTTCGGTTGGTGTGCGAGGTGCAGGCCAGTTCTTGATCGAATCTACCTTGGATGGATCGACATGAATCCCATCCTTGTTTATCACGTGGCCTAGAAAGTGGACTTCACGAAGCCAGAAGTCGCATTTCAAAAACTTAGCATACAGTTGTTCTGCTCGAAGTAGTTCCAAAATGAGTTGTAAATGCTGCTCGTGTTCCTCCTAACTCTTCGAATAGATCAGGATGTCGTCGATGAAAACAATAACGAATTTGTCAAGATAAGGTTTGCACACCCTATTCATCAGATCCATGAAAACTGCAGGCGCGTTCGTTAATCCGAATGGCATGACCAAAAACTCGTAATGGCCGTAGCGAGTTTTGAATGCTATTTTGGAGACGTCCTCATCCCGGACTCTCAATTGATGATAGCCTGACCTCAGGTCAATCTTCGAGTAATAGCCTGACCCTTGCAACTGGTCGAATAAGTCATCGATGCGTGGAAGAGGATAGCGATTCTTCACGGTCACCTTGTTAAGTTCGCGGTAATCTATGCACATGCGGAAGGTACCGTCTTTCTTCTTCACAATTAATACTAGAGCTCCCCAAGGCGAAGAGCTAGGGCGTATGAAACCCTTTTCCAAGAGTTCTTACAATTGCTTAGATAGTTCTTCCAGTTCGGTTGGAGCTAAGCGATAAAGTGCTCGAGCTATGGGTGCTGCTCCAGGAGCTACCTCGATCTGAAATTCGACCTGGCGATGAGGCGGTAGCCCAGTTAATTCCTCAGGAAACACTTGAGGAAAGTCGCGTACAACTGGAATATCCTCTATCTTCTTCTCTTTCGTCGATGTATCAGTAACGAGTGCTAAAATAGCAGTGTGGCCCTTTCGTAAACTCTTCTGGGCCTTAAGGAAGGAGATGATGCCACTCACGACACCACTCTTGTCGCCTTGAACTTCGAGAGGTTCTTTGCCAGAACGGGGAATACGAATGATCTTCTCCTTGCATAGGATCTCTGCTTGTTGTTGGGATAACCAATCCATACCAATGACGATGTCAAAACTACCCAGAGTTATGGGAATGAGATTGATGGAGAATGTCTGACCGGCTAAGACGAGGTTACAACCCTTGACTATGTGACCACTGTGATGTCTGTTGCATCTATTGCACTTTGGGTGATTCCCTCGATATCCACCCTGCCCTTGACCACCAGAAGATTGCTGTCCAGGACTCTGGTAGTCGTCGATCTTTCGCTGCTGCCTGGGACTGAACCGCAGTTGAACCCTTGCTAGAGGTTCCATCCCACTTTCGTTTGTTGTCACTGGGAGTAGCAGAAGTAGTAGTAGTGGTAGTAGCACCGATACGCTTAGGCAGCCTGTTCTGTTCCACTGCCTGATCGGTGAGACGATGAGGAAGACGAGTAACATCTTGAATAGTAGCAAGGTTAGCAGAAGTCACATGACTTTGGAATCTCTGGTACTAAGCCTTTGAGGTACAGCTCAATGCGCTTGATAGGAGGATCCACCATAGTTGGACATAACACTGCCAGTTCGTTGGATCGTTTCGTGTACGCTTCTATCTCTGACCCCGTCGTCTTCAGGTTAAAGAACTCCACTTCCAGCTTGTAGATGTCATCACGACTACAGTATTCACGTTTGATCAGTTCCTTAAAAATCATTCCATGGGGTGGCATTAGCAGCCGCCAGCCCCAGCATCTGAACTTGCGCGTTCCACCAAGTTAGCGCAGTGCCTTCGAGGGTACCAGTGGCGTACTTCACCGTATGAGCCTCAGGGCATTCACACATCTCAAACACGGACTCAAGCTTTTCAAACCAATGGAGGAGTCCAACTGCTCCTTCCGTGCCGCTGAATGTAGTAGGACGACAGTCCATGAAAGTTTTGAACGCGCACACAGGTGGCTGAGCGTGTTGACCTCCTGCCTGGGCAGCTGCGAGTGCTTTAGTAACTTGTTCAGTGATCAAAGCCGCCAACTGGGCTTAAGTTAGGTTAACGCGTCCACTTATGATCTTCATATCAAAGGAAACATGAGCGAGAAAGGTTCGCGAAAGTGCGATGACAGATGAGAGTAAGCACACACGTGTTTTCAAACAATAGTTGTTACGTTTATCTAAGCATACCATGAGCAAAGTTCTATGTAATCTAGCAAGTAGGCAATGTAAACATAAATCGTATCACCTAGAATGTTGAGTCTTGCACGTGGAGTGAAGCGTCGTTGTGGATCGTTGAGCACTGTTCAGGTTATAGTCTGGTTTTAACAAAAACTTTTCCCTTCTTAAAACCAAGTTCACTATAACCAATGGCTCTGATACCAATCTGTCACACCCCCAAAATCCACACGCGGTGTATCACCGCTTGGAGGCGTGACTGACCAGGATCAAGCCACCAATCATATTGAACAAGCATAAAAGTAAACATACTTCAACCAACAATATGAAAGGTGTCCAAAAACCAAAGCATAGTTAAGTGTTTAGCGGAAGCATAATTGTAAAGCCCATAGCAAATATTAAGTATGAAATAAAGTAATGTTTAAAGCATGGCACACATTGCCATGTCCCACAACGACTGTTCCTCCCTATGCAAGCTCCATGAGTACCTAATGACCTTCAAGGCATGTAGCAACGAATCAACAACAAAGTTGAGCGAGTTCACAGTTGGTTATTTGGTTATCGTGTTCATTTCGTAAATCGTATGTTCGTCTGTAAACCATGTATCGTATTAATCCGTATCGCGGCCAATCCAGGCCTGTGTGCGATGATTAGTGGGGGCTTCCCATGTGTTACTAGACCACGCGTATCGACTGCTACGAAAATGTAAGAGGTGCCCCAAGTCAATGTCTATCAACATTGACCCTTTGCCCATAGTCCATTAGTACACGCCCGTTCGGACGACACGGTGTGAGGTTTGTTAAACCTAATAGCGCTATCTACTAATGACCCGCTCGCCATAGGCCTCGGCGATTAAGTCGATAAATGAGTGACTTCAAATGATAGAGTTGATGGTCTTATGATCGTGTACGTAGGCTTTACGTACGTACCCTTAAATCCGAGGACAGTAGTAAGTATAACTGTACGTAGGTTTTACGTACGTGCCCTTCAATCCGAGGACAGTAATAATTAGTTTAATAGTAATGGTTGTACGAGTAGTTAATCAATCCCATTCCCAACCCCTGGGAATCCCATGCCTTGGCTAGTGTGAACTCACCTTGGTTTGCTCGATATGCTTAACTATGTGCTCACAAGAAATCAGTCGAGTCCTATAGTGCACGTATACTCAATCAGTTCACGTTCGTAATGTTTCACATGTAACTAGCGTCACAATAATATCACAGAGTGTGCCTAGTAGTTAGCATCTTGTATCATGTAGACAGTTAATCCAATCCACACAATTCATGTTTCACATAAACATCTTTCTCAGTTTAGTCTAACATAGTTATTCATTAGCATGCTTGACAGGGTTAACTGGTTTTTAACAAGGTTAGCATATATAACAAAGTTAATAAACTAAACAGAGTTAACCCACATAACAGAAATAATAAACTAACAAAGTAAATCCACTAGCTGAGTTAACTGAGCTAACTGAGTTAATACCTTACAGGTTTATATGATTAATAGAGTTGCATCATTTAACAAAGTTAATTCAGTTAACAGAGTTAATAACCTAACTCAGTTAGCAGACTAAACATGGCTGGTAACTAACGGTATTATCAAACTAACAGGTTTAAGCAATTAACAAAATTAACTAGCTAACAACGTTACTGTGCAGAATGCTAGACGAAATCCCATAGTGGCGAAATCCCTTTGAGCCGAAAACACTTTGAGCCGAAATCCCTTTGGGATTTCGTCGAGATGATTTCAAAGTGGGGTGGGGGTTTTCGCCGGCCTAAACAATAAATCATCATCATCACAGCAGTTACATACCACAACAGCCCTAATCATCGTCTGTCTAACAGTTACATCGGTTATAACAATCATTTGATCAACCTAATCTAATCATTCAATCACTTTAATTATTCATTCACCAATCATCAATACAATATGAATCATCATCTATGTGTCATGTATACAGCATCAATCACATATGAAGTCACATGGCTGTCTATTAAAATCTCGTGGCCGATAATTTGTTTATCAACACAATGCTCATTGGACCTATATTCAATCATGGCCAAAGCATCAGTGATTAAATAATCATCACATACTCAAAACCTTATGCAGCCTTAATCGAGTAACATGTGTGCGGCCCAATGGAAATTTATCAAAAACATAGTTGTCGGCAATTAATCACTAGAGACATCCTATAACTATTTTCAATTAACATGATTTAGCCCCCATGTGTTTATTTGTTCCATGTTGTCAGCCATCATCACATGACTTTGTACACTTCTACTAATATTAATTTCTTAAAAACAATAATTGACCATCACATATCCAATCGGTCATATCATCAGATCACAATACTCGATCATGTATATACACAATTAATCCATACGTTTTAAACATATACACCATCACGATTATATATCAATAAAGTTAACAAATAAAGATAATCACTAACCACAAGATTGATTCGTAAAGAGGCTGCTTCGAAGGGGGGTTGTCTCACTAATCACTGCCGTCACACGTAGGGGTGTAGGGTTTGCTGTGTTGCAATTGTGAGGCAAGAGTTTTGGGTACGTACAATTATAATACAAGCCAATATCTAATTAGTGGGCCGGTCATGTTTACTAAATAAAATAACTATCTGGGCCGGTACTACACAACCATATGGATCCGCATTTGGGCCAAGTCCAACCGTTTATTAATCATAACAACATATATCAATGCATGCACACATATAACACACATTACAAATTTATAAACAACACGTATAATGCATATCAGATAAATTAAGTCGAATAGAGACCTTAAAAACTCGGGTTGTCACATTCCAAGTGTCCAGATGTTTTATGATGTTCACAAGTGTCCAAATGGTTTTTGAAAACCATCAACATGCAGCTGTATTCGCATCAGTTTTACAGAGAATCCTAAAACAGATTTCTGGTCATGCATGCTGGGCAGCTGCCAGTCTGCAGAAAAACCATCTCCGTCACGCCACGTGCCAGACCAGGCAGGTCCTGGCGCGCCACGCGAGACAACACATTTCAAAAATCTTTTGTTTTGTTGCAAGATCAGTCCCTGCACTTCCAAAGCTCGATAATCTGACATTCTCAGTATGGAGGGGTCCACATGTTCAGGTCTGCATGATCTTGGGAGTATGGCCATGCATAAAGAGGTCTTGGACATTATGAAAATGGTTCCGAATGAAGAATTCCCACTTTTACACTTTTAACCCTTATTCTTGATAATTGCAATTTATATTACATAATTGCACCGGATCTTTAATAAATCATTTTCTGATTTACATGAGGGTATAATAATACATTACAAAGCTTTGGGAATGTTAAAAGGCCACTCAGAGGTAAGAATTAACATGTTGACACTTTTAACCCCTGTGTTTTGTAGCTTTTGATTTTTAAGCGCAAACGGCTTCTTGTGTCCGTTAATTTATTCAATCATGAATACGAACATCTTAAGAGGTCATTCAGAGGCACGAGTTTGGCATGTTGACGCTTTTGGTCCTTTTATTTGCTTTTACACTGTTTGACAGTTTTAGTCCCTCAAGTTATCCTTTAACATATTCAAGGTTTATGACACGCGTCACCACTGTATTGGACATGATTTTACGAGGTGTTACATCCTCACCCCCTTAAAAGAAATCTCGACCTCGAGATTTACTGAAATAAAATGAGGGTATTTCTATTTCATTATGGATTCAACCACCCACGTATATTTTGGGCCTCTACGGGCATCCCATTTCACCTTGACGATCGGCATATGCTTCCTTCGAAGCTTCTTAACTTGTCGATCCTCGATCGACAGAGGTTTTTCAATGAACTTCAAGCTCTCGTCAATCTGCACTTTCTTATGTGACATTGCTAGCGATTCATCGGCTAGACATTTCTTTAGATTGCAGATGTGAAACACATTGTGTATTCCACTAAGCTCTTCAGGTAGATTTAGTTTGTAAGCGACAGTTCTGACACATTCGATGATCTCGAATGGTCCTATGTACCTTGGGCTCAGCTTGCCCTTTTTGCCAAAACGCATCACCCCCTTCCAGGGTGACACCTTAAGTAGTACTTTATCTCCTACCTCGAATTTCAGAGGTTTACGCCTTTTATCCACGTAGCTTTTCTGCCTATCCCTGGCAGCTTTGAGACGATCACGGATTTGAACAATCTTATCAGTCGTCTCCAGGACTATATCAGGTCCTGATAGTTGGGTTTCTCCAACTTCCGCCCAACAAACAAGCAGACGGTGGTTTGTCACCGTTCCACTCTGCTCCCGGTTCTTCTTTCTCTCACTCTAGTCTATCTCTCATCTCTGTCTTCTCGTCTTCGTCGCTGCACCACCACCAGACGGTGGTGGTGGTGCTCCGTGTTGTCGATCGAAGGGGGGTGTCGTCTGGCTGGTTCAGAGACGAGGGGGTGGGGTTTCCTCGGTAAAAACCGTCGACAAAGGTACGGCCGGTTAACAGGCGCTTCTCCGGTCGCCAGAGCCGGAGAAGAGACAGAGGGTGTTGAGGGACAGTGTTGGCATGAGGTCTTTAAGGGTTTTGATTTCATTTGTGGGTGTCTGATGTAGTCTAATGTATAGATCGAGGGAGTGAGCAGGGATGTTCTGTGTGTTTGTTTGTGTGGGTGTAATCGAGAGAGGGAGAGGATTATGTCTGCAATTTTTTTTTTTGTTGTCTGTGTTTTTAAGTTTGGGGTTAGGGTAGAAAGATAGATGTAAAGGCTAAGGTAGTTGAGGAATATTGAGAGAGAAGAGTAGTGTGTAAACGGCTGATCAAAATGGCGATTTAGGGTTTCTCATTCCCTTTTATACTTAGGATTAGATAGCGGGCTTTGGGCTCGTTCCTACGAACTCGTGTTTTAACTGGCCCGCTCGTTCCTACGAACTCGTTGTCAAAACCCGAGCATTATCTAAGATCGTAAAATAAAATTTTAGATTTAAAGATATGTAAAATAGTGCCGGTAGATGTCGTTTGCGCGGTCGTTCGTTGATAACGGTAAAAATCGCGTAAAACGTGTCGTTGTCGTTTCAAATTTGTTTCCCGATCCGGTTTCGATCACGAATACAAAAATATAATTACGAATCAAAATATATCGTAAAATTTAAGTTTTAAAGGTAGTACTCGTGTTCAATGCTTCAGTTCGTTGTCGGTGCGTTTCCTATAGTCGCGTTTCTCGTTCATGTTTGCATTTATGACGTACGAAAACACGATAAATTCGCAAAACTAAATTTATAGATATAAAATATTCGTATAAAATTCGTACTTGTCGGCGTTGTCAGTATTTCATATGATTTCGATTTGTTATCGTTTAATATTCAACGGTTTCTCCGCAGATCGCCTTACACGCGCTGTAAAGTCGATCAGGCGTTCCTAGACTCTCCAAGGGCCTAATTAAGTTTATTCACGTCTTAAACACTGTTTATTATCGTTTTAAACATTTGTTAATCACATTATTAAGAGCCATAAATTACCGGTTGTCACAAAAAACCCATCCACACCGTTAACCACCATTATAAACCCTTGTTTCTGTTCATTTTGCAGACCTACTTCAAATCATAGGTACATGATTCAATTGGTGGAGACCAATAGGGCTGTGAGATTTGAAGCGAGTGGAATAAGATTTTTTGGGAAGCAAACAGAGAAGAAGGATTGGGGGTCGATCAAGAAGATCTTTCATCAGGCCATGGAAGGAGAAGGTAGAAATCGATAAAACAAAGTGGTGATGGCCAGCAGACGACCTACCCCTCCGGCTTATTGTTGCCGGAAAAACGCACGATCGGGAAAAATTAGATCTGAGATACCATGTAGTAGAAAGATTAGGTTTCTTTTGTACTAAAACCCACTGCATAATTGAAAATTTCAATTTCGTTCACACTAACACTGCATTAATTTCAAATTTCCCATGTTTATTTCTTTATATATTTTATGGAGTTGGGTGTGGTGAGGGTGGTGGTAGCAGTAGAGTAGTTGCAGGTGGTTGACGCCGGTGTAATGACATTGGTGGTCGGAGGTTGACAGCGATTGTGATGGACGGTGTTGAAGGTGGAGGAGGTTTACGGGAGTGGGTGGTTGTGATTTTCGGTGGTCGGGTGACAGTGGTGACGAGGTGAACAGGTAGTTCGAATAGTGGAACTGACTGTTTAAGATTGTGGATAAAAAGAACCAGCGATTTAGAACGGTAGTGGAGAGGTGTGTGGTAGGGTTTTTTTCTTCAGAGAGATAGAAAGGATGAAGAAGATGAAGGGTATAATATATATTTTATGTATATTTAACTGAGAAATCTAACAGAGGTTAGTAATAAGGACCAACCGTGTTTAAAAATTACAACTACTAGGACCAACTTTGTAAACCCTTGGGACGAAGTCTGCAAAAATGAGAAACCACAAGGACCAACCAGGCATTTAACTCTAAATACCAAACTACAAATAATTAATGTAATTTACGTACACATTATTCTACTAAATATTCAATTCTACAAATATTCAATATAGAATTGAGTGGATGACAAATATACACAACAATTGAGGTTTTGCTTAAACAACCTACTGGAAAACAAAAACCATGAGTCCATGGTCTCTGTCACTGGTATTTCTACACCTTACACGCCTCTCTTTTTTCTGATCATATTGACCACATGACCATTGCATCTCCCTTATATTCATCTTCATCCCTGTCGTCTTTCATCACCGACCAGTAGTAGTTCATCGCCCGCCATCTACCCCTATCGTCGGAGCCACGACCATCTTTCCACATCGCCGTAGCCACCGCCGGTAAGTATATGAGATTGAACTAAACACACACACACTCTCTCTCTCACATCTCGCTCCTAACACTATCGTCGGAAAACCACCACTACGCCACCGCTGCCACACGGCCACCGTTAAAGATATGTTATCAGCGTTTCCTCCTCTTCTTCCACCGCCCTTTCTACAATCTCCTCCCATCCTGATTTCATTCTCAGATCCGGCACCCGACGCGGTCGATGGGGAGGCCGCCCGATGCAAAGGAACCAGTGGAGGATAGAGGTGTAGAATCTAGTCGAGAATTGCTCATGTGTGAGAGTGATAAAAGAGATGATAGACTGGTACTATTTACGTGGTGATATTGATGAGATGTGAAAAGTGGGGGTTCAACACATTAAAAAAGAAAATAAAAAAGAAAGAATGATTTGTACCAATAGAAAACTGACATATGGACAATGACCAATCAAAACCAACAAAATTAAATAGTAAAGATGTGAGAGGAACAAAAGTTATCAATTAATATAGGGAAAATTTGAGATATTTTAAACTTTTGTTTCCCACTTTCCAAAAAGTTGGTATAGAAAATGTCCAAATCATCGTTTTCACATTAAGAAATCTATTTACAAATGAGACAAAAACAAAAATTGCATGTGATATATTGGGTGAATCTCAGTCACACAAACAACATTGATCAAGGGTTGAGAATGGTTCATATGGTTCTCTTATCTAGTGGTAGTTCTCATTTTACCCAATCCCTATATATATATATACAGTGAAAATGTAAAATAAAATATTGCTTAACGTACGAGCGTATGCTGTGAAATCATGCACGTTGTAAACTCAAAACCCTAATCACGCATGTTATACTTATGTAATGAAGTATATTATGGTTTTCAACATGCGTGATTATGTATTTTTAAAATACGTGATTAGGGTTTTGAGTTTTACAATGTGCGTAATTTCACAGAGTACGCTCGTACGTTAAGGAATATTATACATTATCAGACCTCTCTCTCTCTCTCTCTATATATATATATATATATATATATAGGGTAGGGATCCTAAGAGAAGAGCATCCTATTTGAGAAACTTGAGAAGCATTCTAGACCACATATTTCTCCAAGCAAAAAAAAGTTTTTTTTTCATATATACTACAAATATGTATATTGTCAATTTTAATTACACACATATGTATTTAGGTAATTTTTAAACTATATATATGTCTATATTATGAAAAATATATATACTTAACCTAAGAAGTGTAGGAAACCGGGTCAAATGAATGTTGATTGAGCTCATTCTAGTGGCATTCGGAACGACTCATTGAATAATAACTAAAATCTCTAAATCTTAAACACTAAAACTAAACCCTAAACCCTATGCTAAAACCTAAAAACTAAACCTTAAAACCTAATGCTTTTACTTTGCAGGTCAGATTGGGTGGTGACAAAGTGTTAAGAACTCTAAACTTGTTTTAATCGTTAAATTTTTCTATCACTGATATCAATAATGTGCTTCATGTGTTTATAACTTATTCCATTTGTATTTTACGATGCTAGAAATCCTTAAAGCTCTGCTTACTCAGGCTTCAATATAATCGAGACAAGCCCTCTAGGAAATGGGTATGCAATCAGTTTGAACATTTTGCTGAAACCATATATTGAGTTAATATTGTTTTGCTTCTTCTAGGTATCTATTATGTTGTTCACGAAAGCAATGTTAGAGAACCTCAATATAATGCTTGTTTATTGTGTTTTTTGTTGCTTTATGTTAGACATCATGCAAGCAATTTATTCTGTTTTTATCATGCTCAGGTTTATGTCAATCTACCATCGGAACACCAACTTTGATTCAGAGAGTCATGTTTAAAAGCAAAGAAGAAGCTCAGGAAGAAGGTTGGTAATTGGGAAGTACTACTCACGAGGACCAAAAAGGTTGTAAGAGATAGCCGAAGGGTAATTAGGAAGCTGAAAACAACACCAACAAAAATATGCATATTCCATAGTTGTGGATCTTTTTGATTTGGACGTTATCTTTTATACTTGTATATTGTTATGATTACGAGTCCTTTGATTTCGGCATGTCATCGTCATTTTGTTCTGGTGGAGAGGACAACAATGGTTGATACGGCTTTTGATTTGGGGAAGGGTTGGGGAGGGGGTGGGGGTGGGGGTGGGGGTGGAGGTGGCAGGTGGGTAGAGGTGGTGGTGGTGGCGACAGTTGTTATTATATTTAAGTTTTTTCTGTAGCCTCAAGATCATTCTGTAAAAATAGCTGTTGATGTTAACGATCCTCAAGTTTAGTATAAATATTTTTCTGTTCATGACACTCCTGCCTCTCCAAGTGTTTTTGTAGTATAATAATGGTATGGTCCACTGCGCTGGCGCAAGGTTTTTGGGACCATACCCCTTTAGTGTTATATCTAATGTAAGTGTTTATTAGTTTTACACTTCCTATTTTATTATTGTTTCGTTATATCGATGTCCTTCAGTATGATTGAGCCTTAAACTTCAAACCTGACTTGAAAACATAGTTTGTGTTGATAAAGAACCTTAGAAAATTTCAAAAATTCAGAGTTGTTACAGTCTAAATTAATTTGCTTAGGTTGAAATGAAGCGCAATCTTCGTGGCAAGACCATTGTGAAGGGTAAACAAGCTGTTCATAGACCATCTAAAGTTCAAAAGCTTGATTCAGTACCATCCACTCCAAAGCCAGTCTTACACTTTTGATGGGTTGGTAAATTTCCAAAGCTTAACGTGTTTAATTTTACTGATTTGTGTGAAATTGAATTTTAGAATACACTACTTTGAGATGGTATGTATTTAAGGTGTATTTTGAAAGCTTAAAGGAGCTTAGGAATGAAGTTAGGAAGAACGGGAGCGACAAACAGAGATAAACGGCAAAAACCGGACAAAGACTTCAGAGACCAGCGTCCCAGACGCTGGTCACAGCGTGAATTTGGGGAAAACTTTAGTTAAGAACCCATTTCGAATATCTATCTTCACACACATCATTCTAGACTTCCATTGTCACACCCCAACCGATGGTGGAAACATCGGAGTGAGACGAAATAGATTGCTCGAGACATCATAACACTAATAATTGTGACAAGTATTTAAATAGTAAATTTCATTTCATTTCTAAAGAATAAATTACAAGAATTTGAAGTAAATACAACATCATGAATAATGAAATACAATGCAATAAGATTACAAATTAAAGCGTGTATCTAAGCATCGTACTAGATTCCATGCATCAGCAACATCATCGCTAAACCTGCAACATGTTTTTAAAAAGCATAGTTCAATACAAAGGTATTGGCGAGTACACAAGTTTTAGACTCCTGTCATGTATAAAAAGTATTTTCAATCCAAAATAGCATTTGGTATACAAGGTCAAACTATCATGCATAACAATATGTCAACTCTAGTATCCACTAGTATTTAGCATCCCTCGTTACAAAAACAACGAGACCGTTATAGAATAAAGACTTAACAAAACCCCGTCGGGTGGTGCGCTACTCCTATAGCGCTATAATTGTTTAAGCTGAGTTAACAAGTAGTATGTATTCTAGCATGAACCTAAGCATAACAAAGCATGTATACGGATCGAATGATTAAAAGCATGTTTGTGAATTGTGCGGTTTAACAAGTAAAACATGTTGCACCCAAAGTGTATTAAAAAAGGGAAAATGGGTCAAGTGTACTCACAAAATTGCATATGCTTTTCGATTATCCAAGTGTTGACGAGTGAATGAGATTAGGAGGTTGAATGTATTTGGGTTGGAGTTCAAGATATGATTAGAGTCGGAATTCGGAATTTAAAATACACAAAGTATGTATGTATGAAAGTAATATCTAAGTTCTAAAAGTTTGTTTATGACACCATATCAAGTGGTTTCATGGGTCCCAATTTGCCCATTGGAATCATAACAAGTACTCTAGAATCTTTGATATGTTAGCTTAGGTTTATGGTGATTAATCATAGCTTGATTAACACCACAAACTAAGCCATGTTTCTATATAATAATAGGTATATTCGTAAGGTAATAATATATCCTAGACTATGTCCAATCAAGTATTGTCATATAGCATCATGTATGTCAAGCATGGAGGTTAGAAAACCTCATTATAAGATTCACCACTACACACACCATCTTGAAGATGGTGGGAGGGTCATGAATAACGATAAAGTAAATCTAATCTAATCAAGCCATAAAAGTGTTCAAATGAAGGAGCGGAACTTAGTTTGGAAGGCCAAAGCCTCCATTTGTTCACACTTCACAAGTCACAAGTTCATCATATAGAAGATGATGACTTGTGCTTGTTTTCATCATTCGATTATCAAGTTTAAACAGAAATTAAATGGGTGTTTGAACCCAAAACTTTGATGAAAATCCCCTAAACACAAACCCACAACCATAGGCTAAGTTGTGAGCTTGGTGGGAACAAGATTCCACCAAGTTTTCTATCAAAACATGAACATAAAAAGAAATAAAAATTGGCAGAATTTTATATGCATTTTGGACCTCAAAATGGTGAGGTTTCACCTTAGTTTGCCCAAGCAAACGTGTGAAAACCTTCCTAGAGGTTATCCAAGTGTTTTAGAAGAAGAAACAAGAAGAAAGAGTTGAAGAAGTGAGCTAGAACTCACTTTGAATGACTTAAAATTTCTGCTCAAAGCTGGGAATTTTTAGAGTGATTAGAGAGTAATTTTGGAGTGACTAAGAGGTTTGTAAAGTGGAAAATGGATGGGGAAAGTGTAGTTTATATAGGGAGGGATTAGGGTTAAAGAATAGAGTTGTATTAAATGGATTGGGTGGGAAAAATGGAGCCAAAAATGGACCAAATGGGCTGGTCAGATTCAGCCGCAAGTGGCTGTCCAAGATTAACTGAATTTTTTTTTTACCTTATTTTTGAGTTTTGATATAAATGCTAATTAAATGAACAACTAGCATTCTCAAAGTGTTTCATGTAATACTTAATGCATAATTAATATTTAACTAATATGTGATTCTGAAAGGCTGGGCTTCGGATAACATTCATAAAGTTGCATCTCTACCAATCCAATGTAGGTGAGTTATTTCAAATATTATAGCATTTTAGAGTAATGTATATATGTAGCGATTATAATTGTTTAATTTATTTAAAAAGTAAAACATAAATTTTAATAATAGCATATTTCTAATCATTATTAATTTATTAATTGATAGAAACCACACACAAAAAAAGTATGTTAAAAGTTACAGAAATATATATATCACCGTTGTAATAATATAATTTAGATTAAACTAGAATGACAAAAGTCATGAGAACTATATATTGTCATTCATACGTGTTTCTTTTTCAGATTTTAAATTTTTATTTATATATGTTTACATTTTGTAAAATAAAAGGATGTAATTAAAATTACCATCTACTTATTGGAGAACAAAAGTCACAACTCCACTATGGTAGTTTAATTTCTATTAAGGATTACATAATAATATAAATTAGATGGATATATAATGCTAGACCTTGTAATTCATAATGGCCTTTGCAATGGATTAGTGTCTATTTTATTTAATACCTTTTGCTAGAGCTAAAATCATTCAATTAAGTATCAAGTATGAAATAAAATTTATTTTGAGTATTGTAAATATAAACTTGAATATTTGTATGTATAAAGTATACATATAAACAAAACGTATTTACGAGTGTTTGTTCGTAAAAAAAAATAAGTACGTATTTATGAGAATCACGAATGTGTATCAGTTGAGTATATGAATTGAATGCGTAAATGAGTATGATTAATCGTAGTATAGTTTAAACAAGATGACCAAGTTTTATCATGATTAAAGTTACGAATTACGAAGTCGAAAGTGAATTACGAATACGATACGGACATAAGTTTCCCAAAAACAGAAGTATAATTAATCTTTCTAAACAAGGAAGGTTTCAAAAAGCGTGGCGTTACATCCATAGGTGACTTTGAGAAATTTTTGAAGGTTCTATTTGATCTATTATCATATCCCACCAAGGTTTGAAGATTAATCATCAAGCATGAGTGGCTAATTTCTTCAAGATCATCCCTGGGTGAAAGGTTGTGAGTTTTCTAGGGTTTGCTTTTCATGTTTTGGTTTGATACAAACATTTTGTAATCTTTTGATTGAAATTGTGTGGATTGATTGTTAGTATTGTTTTGAACTTGAATTTGTTAAGATTTTCTTGAATCATTGACATTGAGAGATGATTACTACTATGAGTTTTGATTCGTGCTAGGGTTTGTTCATTGTTCTAGATTTATAAAACATACAATTGTCTTTAATTCATATTGTGAAGGTTTTCTTGCACCATTTGCGTATGTTAGATGATTGTTGATGTCTACAATTAGGTTTGCAATTGATAAACTCAAGAAGTCATTGGTGTTCATAAAATAATCAAACCATTCATGTTAAATAACTCTAGATACTTATTAATCCGCAACCCGGGTGTGATTCGTTTTCTCCAATATTATTTTTAACTAATCAACTAAGTTTTGTAATCATAGTCAATGAACCATTGTCATAGTTAGTAGAAATTTGTCGGTTCAACCCAATATCTTTTCAACTAAACAAACAAACAAATAGTTAAATAGCAAGCTTCATAAATTGTTTTGAAATCTGTAATTACTCGAATCCTGACACAGACCACAGACTCTTCGTGGTTCGACACCCCGACTGCCACTAACTATTTGTTTGAGGTAACATGGGGTTTATAAATGTATCTTTGACCGGACTATCGATATCCGATCACACTTCACCAAACAAGCTGAACACAGGCTTGTAAGTTTTTTCAGTCCTTAGTTTGTTTCGTTATTTTCACAATTTTAGTTATATATCAATATTTTATAAAATTCATTATTCAATTTTCTGTTTTTCAGCGTATGCCATCAGATGTATCATCTGTCTTGGGTCTGCGCACTGATAATCTTAAGCCTGTCATGATCCAAAAACTGAAAGGTGAAGTCCAGGAGTTGTTGACAAGATCTGAAAAAGACAATACTGGATTCAGGTACGGATTTGTTGGATGGCCTGCTTATCTGAGATCTTGCAATATTGTTTTTGGTGATGAACTTTCGTTTGAGTTTTGTAACATTTGTGCTCTGTAAACACTGTACGATGTAGAAAAATATCAATTATCAATGAAATGATGTGTTTTGGTCTCAATGTTTGTTTATTGGTGTTTGATAATTTTTTGTTTTGATTCTAGTTCAATTTCAAGCTTTTAGTCGCTTTCTGGAAAGTTATACGCAAACTGTTACGTAAACGTAATCAGTTTAATGCGACAAATACTCTGAAACAGTGACATAAGCTTAAAATACCTTAAATAACCTTTACATAACTTAAAAATAAGTTTTGAAAGGTTTAGTGTGTCAAAAACAAGTTTATTCGATCACAGGGACTATTTGCGACAAACTGCAAAAGTCTACCGATTCGTATAGCAACGTACACTCCGGAACAAGATCATAAGCTAAAAATACCCTAAATACCCTTAGCATAGCTTAGAAATAAGTTTTGATGGGCTCGGTATGCGAAAATACGCTTATTTGATGATCAGGGACTAAAAGCGTCAAAAACTGCGTAAGTTTGCATTTACGCGCATATCTTACGTTCTGACCATATCCGGACATCCAAAAATTTTTGTAAACACTAAAATATTGTATTTTAGTGATAGGAATGCAAAAATACCCTTCGTCGCGTAATTTGGATCGTTTTCGCGTTCGTTCGAGTTTCGTCGTAATTAACCAAATAACATGACCGTACAATCAAATGAACCGACATCCGTGATATTTTCAAGCATATTTCAAGTCCACTATGCTTTAACATCCTTGTAGAGCCTTGAAATTGGGTTAACGGGTGTTAAACGCGTCGAAAAACAAGTTTCGGAGCTGCAGGGGCCTATTCTGCCAAAAACTGAAACTTCTGGCAAGAGTACTAGGCGGGGAGCGAGAGACTTAGCTATTTCTTTTGCAGCCCGGGAGAACAGTAGCTGGGCAAAAACTTGTTTTCAGCAAAAATGTCTGCTGAAACTGGTTTTAAACATGGTTTTTGAGTATTGTGTGCTGGTTTAAGTGTTCCCCAAGTTGCCAAATCATATCCTAACATGTGTATGGTGAGGATCAAACTTTGAAGAACTCAAAAACACTTGGTATTGATCCAAAGGTCCATGATTTTCTATATAAACCCAAACATTTCTTCACTTCAACTTGCTCATTTGCTCTTACTTCTCATATCTGCTCTAAGTGGAGGCAATCACTTGTTGAGGGCCACCTACCTGAGCATTCTTAGTTCTTTTTCCAAGCATTGGACTCTTGTAAGTGTTCTTTCATGCTTGTGTAATTAAATCAAGCAAGAAAGTCAAACAATGTTTGACTTTCAGCTTTGACCATGATTTGGTCAAGACAAAGTTCGTTTGAACTTTGCAACGTGAGTGTAATCACGATGGTTATAGTTTGTGACTATGCCTACTGATTGCCACGTTGACTAGTTGAAGTGACGAGTCAAAGTTTCGGTCAAAATGCACGATTATGTGCATTTTGCGACGAAACTAATTTCGGGTATTAAAACACTTTGTTTTAATATCAAATCAGTTTTCTAACTTAGTTAAACATGTTTTAATATGTTTAACTCGTCACTTTTAGTTTTGTGCTTGTTTAGGGTTGTAAGTCAAGCGGTCTAAACCACCGCATAGACTTTCAAACCCGACCCGTTTGGTCGATCATTAGGATCCGACCAAACATATTTTGTGACCATAGTTTTATAGGGAATAACCCTCTGAGGTTATACCTTATGGTCACTTAGTTTAATTAGTTGTATGATAAGGTAGTTTATATGCCTTAGGAAAATGACCAAAATGCCCTTTTCATGCATAATTTGAATTTAAGCGTATGTAACTTAAATTTTTACACTTAAACTGATTATGCAACAATATTAAGCATGGTAGGGCATATAATACTTGTCATAGGAGTAGTTAGGCTACCCGAGTGTGCTTCTACGCAAATGACGCGTTAAAGTAGCGTAGACTACCTTAACGGGTCATAAGCACTTAGGATACGTTTCAATTCAGAATGTAGGCTTTGTTAAACCATATTATATGAGTTCCATCACTCATTTGGTTTACAAGACCTCATTCTACCCGATCTCCCGATTTAGGTCCCGATTTATTAACATAGTGATCCGATACTAGGTGCCACTTGATTCCTTAATTGCCGAGCTTTGCTAGTTCACTTAATCGAGGATACCTTACAATCTTAAGTGAGTACATAGTTCCATTATTTTACTACTTTCAATTGTTTTGGGGTGATTCATATGTGCTAAACGATTTCGAGTTTTCAAACCAAATGATATGGTTTATATTAAACACAACAATTTCAATAATGTGGACGAACTTGTTGGTACGTTAATACATAACACGAATGACATTCATTAGCTTTGGTCGAGCCGACCAGTAGTATGTTATGGTACCATAGGATCTGACAAATCCCGTTATCGGACTATCGCCATGGTTATGTATGGGGGTAATGTGGGTAACGATAGAACTTGATGATTGTTAACATACCCTTTGGTGGTTTATTAATATGATTGAATGATTGGAACGAGTCAGAACACATGTTTGAATGTATTCAACGAGAACGACCAAAAGTTAGTTTTCACAATTAAAACACGAACGATTTGAATGATTGAACGATGGCTTATAACATGAACGAGTTGAACGATTGGTTTTGATAACACGAATGATTGAGAACAAGTACAATGGAACGATTGGTTTTTGGTATGTGAATATGTAACGGGACGGGTGTAATGTGATAAAAGCATGGTAGATACCCCGCTGGTACTTCTTATATATAAGGGCTTTTATTATATTACTTTCCGTGGCGTTATTTAGTTCACTCGAACGATTGATTTCAAATGATGATTTGCAATGATGTTTACTAAAAGATATAAACCATACCAGTTTTATTACAAGAACGATTTACTACTTGGTTTACCAAAGCAATGTTTTTAGTCAAGATTCATGGCAACAAGGTTTTCTTATACAATTAACCAATTTGTTAGTTGGTTAATCATATCACAATACCAAATACTTTTCAATACAAAGTTTTGAATTGTCGATTTTAGTAGTCGTACGAGGTATTGCAACATGTATACAAGGCATGAATCTGACATACTCACAAAACCTATGTGCTCGCCGGCATTTTTATGCTGACTTTATATTCACGTATGTTTCAGGTGGTGTTTGATGATGACTAGGATGCATGCTCACATAGGATCGGACAAGGCCTTAGTGACTTAATAACCATGATAGATAATATGTTCATGTTTTGCTTTTAATTTCAAGACAATGTGATAAATTTAATTAAATAAAATGAAACTTTAATCCATGTGTTGTGAAACAATGATTCTGTTACGACACTCCCCGACGTTTCCGCCACGGTTTCGTTGTTTTAACACGGTCGGGGTGTGACAGAAGAGTTGGTATCAGAGCTCATGGTTATAGGGAATTAGGTTATTGGTAATGCTTTGACTTAGACTATAACCTTTCTAGGACCCTAGCACAAGTTATCTTGTGTTTAGATTTTAAAACAATACCGTCATCTATCTTTAGGTGACAACCACAACAAGAACACAAATTACAAATCTGTTTTGAAAATCAATCATCTATTCTTAGATGAATTGTTTTAAGGTTTTGAACCTTCAAAGTTTTCAAAATCTCGTCAAAGTTTGGGTCTTATAATGTAAACACGTGCAATCTGGAAGGGTGGGTGCCTGTACCTCGAGTTTTCTGTCTAAGGCAAGAGTGTTCGTACAAATCCACATAATCGGACCACTCACTCTTACCTGGGAACTCTTGGGGTGAATGTCCACTTATAGGCTAAAGCATGTCTTCGCGATACATTATTATGACCCATTTACTTTGATTAGTCACTGTGTGTCATTTGTTTGTTCGAGGTAACGAACAAATGATCACCTTCCTTATGTTTCGTCAATATTTTCAATACCTCTTTTTTTTATCCAAATGTCATTCTCACTCGTTTCCCATGTTTCCTTGTTCTTTTTAGAATATGCCTCCTAGACGCGATCAAACACCGGATGCTGCACTCGCAGCCCTAGTCACTCAGTAGATTGCTGCTGTGATTCCGAACCTCATAACTCAGATTAATTAAGCGAATAACAATAACAACAATAACAATGCTCAGTGCAGTTTTAAGACGTTTAATTCAGCTAAACCACTGAAGTTTTCTGGGTCTCAAGGAACAATTGCGCTCCTACAATCGTTCGAGACCCTGGAAAGCACATTTAGACATGTTCAATGTCCGAATGAGCGAAAGGTCGAGTTCGCATCGAGTGTTTTCGAGAAACGTGCTTTAACATGGTGGAACGGGGTGATGAGAGATAGGGGTGCCGATGTGGCTATGACACAAACTTAGGAAGAGCTTCGGGCTCTCATGATGAGAGAGTTCTGCCCCCGACACGAAATAAAGGCGTTGGAACGGGAATTTGATGATTTGAAACAGGATGGAGGAGAACACCGTGCTTACACGGATCGTTATGAGGAGCTGAGTTTATTGAGTCCTACTATGGTTACCCCGTTGGAGAAAGCGATTGAGAGGTATGTTGACGGTTTGCCTGACTCTGTGCCAGACATAGTTACTGGTAGCAACCCTACCACTGTACGTCAGGCTATCGAGTTGGCTGCAACCCTGACTGAGTCTCAGGTCAGGAAGGGAAAACTAACCCGCAAGGGTGACAAGAAACAGACAGCCGACACCACTCAAGCCAAGGGAAAGGGTAAGAAGAAAGGTGATTCATCGAGGAGGTCGAGGAAGCGTAAGGCTTCCCAGAACTTTGTTGTTACCACACAACCCAATCAGAATGCTCAGAACCAACCAGCACAGCCTGGTGCGAGAAAGCCTTATTGTAACACCTCGAAAAAAAATTCATGTCCAATATAATAAAGACACGTGTCATATAAGATAAATGTGGCATAAACCCGGATCAGGTTAAAGGATGTATGGTAGGATTTAAAAGCGTCGACATGTTAATAAATACCTCTGAGCGACCAAATTATAAATCCCAAGACCTTAGTTTATATTGTAAACTTCTGATATATATATTTTTTATCCGGTTAAAATTCTAATAATACTTAATACAAGTTGCAAGGAAAGGAAGTTATATGTAATCTATGACAATTCCTTCAAAAGCATTCATCAATAAGTCGAAAGACCCACATGTGCATGGCAACACATGCAAGGGCATGCAAACACCTGAATACATGGTCCCTACATTGAGAAGAAAGCATGAGATTCGGAATGGTAAAGATTGCATGGCCAAAGCTTGAAAGTTTTCAAGTTTTTGTCTTCTGGTCATCGGATACGGACTGTATGGCCTTAGGCTTATGGTCTGCAAGCACTGCAACTGGGCGATATATTTCAAGGTCGGTTACGGACCGCAAAGCCAAGGGCTTACGATCCGTAGGAGGTGCTTACGGTCCGCAAGGCTTCTTGCTTACGGTCCGTAAGACCGTCGCTGGCAGCAGAAAATGGACAGTTGCCTGTTCAGCCTGTTGCACCGCCTTAAGAGAGTGGTTTTCGAAATCAGGGACTTGGCAACTGGTTTTGGCATTATAGGGACACATGGGACCCTTATAAAACATCAGTAGACTTGGTTGGCATCATCTCATGCAATCTAAGTTTGTATATATAGAACATTGTTGCAACTCTTGAAACTTGCTCACTTCAAGTTCACTCAAGACTTATTTCTGGAGCTTCTCTGATCAGTAACAAACTTTCTTAGGATCCCTGATCATACTTAGGACTTTTGTAAGTGTCCTTAACTTCCAAAATTCAGTTTTAATTAGTTTAATGACCATAAGTCAAACTTATCATAATTAAAGTTTGACTTCGTGATTAATCACTAATGGTCTAGTCATTAGTTAAATTAAGAGTAGCTTTGAGTTGGTAATTATGTGGGTAATAAACCCTTAAAAGGGCACCCTCTGATTCCCACTCTAACTAGGTCAATTGTTGGGTCAAACTTAATCTTAAAAAGTCAACAGAAAGCTTATTTTCAAATTAATGCATAATTAGCAATGTAGAACCCATGCAACCTATTTTATCATCAATATAACATGGTAATTAATGTAAGAACATGTCTAAACATGTTCAACCCGACAATTTTCAGTTTAGGCTCGGTTCGGAACCGAAAGTCGCATAATTTGACTTCTGCTTTGACTTTCAGTTCTGACCCGTTTAAGCATGTTTTAGAAATGCCTTAGAGCCTTATTTGGACCAGGTTTCATGTTAGTATAACCCTCTATAATTATACAACTTGGTTCATTAGTTATCCGAGTCATATGCATGTTTCCGTTAAATGCTTAAATGTTGACTATTGTGCCCATATGACCTTAAAATGTGATTTTTGAAAATGTAAAAGAATAGAAACCTTCATTACTGATTATTAGACTTGTCCCTAAAATTTGACATCAGTTTGAGGTTTAGATTAGGAGTTATGCTCATTAGCGTAAATGAGAAGCTTTTTGTTAATTAAACGACGTAATTAGCATATAGCCTATCTAAACCCGATTTTTAATACCAAAATTTTTACCTAATGATATAAAATAATATTTTGGGATTTTTAAAGATTTTTATTTAATTTTAGGCTGAGCATAACCTAGAGTTCTAAGCTTGATTCGGTAATTGCCGGTTTTGCCCTTTTGGGCTATAAAATGAGTTTTACAAATTATTTTGATACCAAACCTTTTTCTACTGATCTAATATGATAAATAAAATATTTTGAGCCTTCTGGAATAATAAAAATATCAGCTTTCCTTTAAAAATCTGGAAATAGCTCAAAATCGCCTTTTTAAGCATTTTTAACGCATAGTATGTATTAAAACTATTTTAAACATATAAGGTTTGATGCCTACTGATATTTTCAGTAAATTTTTATATATTAACAGTATGCAAAAGTTTTAAACTCAGATTTCCAGTTTTGACCTTTTAGGCCTTTGTGAAATTACCAAAATACCCCTAAGGTGCATAGTTTGGTTATCAATAAGAAATTCCACATATATGTAATACCCTACTGTTATAACTTATTAAATTAAGTATTTCTACTGATTATATCAGACATGTAACTCAGATTATTATTTAAACTCTTTTATAACCTTTAAAATGACCAAAATGCCCCTACGGGGCATAGTTTGAGTTTAAATCCATTTCGGGCATAATAGAAGATATCTTACTGATGTCACAACATATTTAAGGCATATTAACTTAGGAAACCTATTTATGAATCATTTGGTTACCCGTTACGCATTATTCGCGTTCGGTGCGGTTTATGTAACTAGTTTGCATAAATTAACCGAAACAGGTCAAACTTTATCATTTTTGTCTCAAAATCCAGAATGTGTTTAGTTTACCCATATTATACAAGTCTTCAAACTTGTCGGGTCTAAATCACATTCCATCTCGGTCTTCGCTTTATCGTGCGTTTGAACCGTATCTTCCTTTAAAACTAACTGGTCTAAGTCTAGGCTTAATAAAAGACCCGTTAGGAATCTAATAGGTTATTATAAACCTTTGTTCCAGACTAGGAGACCTGGTAAAAGCTACTGCATTTGCTGTTGTGATAAATACTTGCAAAGGTAAATACTTTTAACTTATTTTCCCTATACGGGCTTGGGGTACGGTATATAAAATACCGCTTGGTCGGGCATTGAATTTTTAATTGTATGAAGATTAATTTATTGAAATGTCCTGTTTAAATTGTTTTGTTTGCTTAAAGCCTTTGGGGGGTTAATGACCATGTCCCGGATATCCTTGGCATCATTCAAGAAATGGCCACGACCTTAGCACGCGGGTGTAGGCGTACACCCGCTAGTGCATATATAAATAATAAGGTATAACCACCGGTTTTGGGAATAACCCGCCGCGGGACTATATCATGTGGTGTGTCTATTAATCTTTAACTCGGTGTCAATCCGGGCTACTGAACGTATAACAAACATGTAATTCTTTTACAAGTTTATATATAAATAATTATCCCAAGTTATAAAAAGTTTTGTGCCACGTGCATTCAAATCAATTTTTAAACCTTTTCAAAATGAGTCAGTTAATTGTATTTACCAGTGTAAACTGACGTATTTTTCCCAAAAAGGTTAAGTGCAGGTACTACTCGAAATAGGCTGGCCTCTCCTTAGCATCAATAAGAGTCTCGCAAGCTTGGATGCATTTAATTCTGATGAACTATGTTTCCTTTTATTTGATCCGCATGTGGATCTGTTTCAACTATTATTGTGATACTTAATATTACAATTTGATTCGGTTGAAATAAATCTATCTTTTTCTTCCGCTGTGCATTTAAAATTGTGTTGTTTGACTATGATGATATCAACTACGTCACGATACTCCCCACCGGGCCCACCGGTAATACGTGGAAATATCGGGGTGTGACAGGTTGGTATCAGAGCCAACACTGAGTGAATTAAACACTAGCCTTTTGTGTTTAATCTCATTTACACAGTTGCACATTCCTCGATTCTCGAGTCTAGACAAAGAATTTAGGATTTATCCAAATTTGTTTTATTTCTAACTTTGTCTTTTATATTTTTCTTGTTGTATCCTTTGTTTATTTTGTCAGGTTGAACAAAATGCCACCAAGAATGAAAGGGAGAGGAAGAGGCAAGGGGCCACTCGTCGCCCCGAATGATCATGAGGCCGGGCCTTCGCACCTGCGAACACCATCAGATTCGCATAACCGGAGTCCTCAAGATGACTGGAGGACCTATATTGAACCAGCAAGGCGCTCAGGGTCACAACTCCCCTTCTTTTCAGCACTCTTTTTGGGCCTCATTCTGAAAATGAGCCCCATATTTCTCACAAATCTTACATTCCTCTCCAGGGTCACAACTCACCTTTTGATGACCTAACGCCCTTTTTCTAGAGCCGGTTCAACCCGGCCAACTACCTTGGAGAACCAGTGGGTTTTAACCCACTAGGACCCGAAGACCATTTCTCGGGTGATCATGCAATGGACATAGACGAGGACACCGATCCTGCAGAGCCACCATCCGGAACCCCTAACCACCCCATCGAAATTTCGGATGGGTCACCTTTCGTGGGATCACCTTATAATGGTCCCGGCAGCTGTGAAGAAAGGTTCCGACAAATTGACTAGGTGTTTACACCCAGTTACCACAACTCACCACAGCAGCAGCTGCAGCAGGATCCCTCCGAGGATTCTCGTTTTGTCGCGGTCACTCCACCACCACCACCAGTTCAGCAACAGCCTCCGGAGCCGCCGAGGCAAAGAAGATCGAACGCACGGATGTCCGTGCGAGGAGGAGTGCGTATCAGCACCCCTCAACCTTTGAGTGGCAGCCGCTACTCGCCACTCCATGAAGAACCGCAGATGGGAGAGTCTTCAAACCCCGTCTCGGAAGTAAACTCTGCGCCTGTCGCGCCACCACCATTGGGCTTTGGCGACCCTATACCTACATACACCGGTGCGGCGGCGTATAATCCCTTTGAGCAGCCGATTCACACCAACTACAACTATGCCGAAGCCGACCCTTACCTGGTAGCAGCGGCAAACTACAATGCCCATCATCCGGAAGGATCCTTTGGGATCCCATATCAAGCTGGATACCCACACTATGGGTACCCACCATATGGGTATCAGCAACCGCCGCCTCCTCAACCTCCGTTTTATCAGCAACCCCCGCAGCCGCCAATGATGTCACCACCGCATCATCAAGAGATTCTTTAAAGGATAAATGAGGTGCGGCAGGAGGTGCGGGAAGACCGTAGGCAAAACCGTGGGATGTTCAAGGGTCTGGTGAACTTAATCAAGGGAAAAAGCAAGAAGGATCATTAAATCCTTTGTTTATTTTAGTGTTGTAATCATGTCCCTGCGTGGACATTTGTTTATGTATTCTGCCCCTGCGTGGGCATGTCTTTTTGTATTCTGCCCCTGCATGGGCATGTCTTTCTGTTGGCCCCTGCGTGGGTATGTTTGTTAGTTTAGCCCCTGCGTGGGCATGTTATTTCTGTAGAAGTCCTGTTTAGGGCAAACATGTATTAGCTTTAAAAAAAATTGAATGGTTAGTTTAAATTTTCATTTTTAAATTATATGCATAAATATAATATGTGAAATAAATGAAAATAACATTCATTTTACAAAACCTACCATTTTAATAAAATAATAAGAATCTTAAAAGGTAGAACCTAGCCACATGTCATTCTAATTATGGTCAAGATGGTAAAACCTATTTAAAAGATTCAAATCCTTGTTAACATCTTTAAACATGTTAACATTCCTGGCAAAAATGTGATTCGATAAAATCGCATAAGTCATCCTTATATTAGATTTTTTTTCCTTCTAAATTTCTTTTATTATATTAAACATCCATTAGGGATATAATGCCTACGGGCTATACTCATTGTCATATAAGACAAAAGACAGTCGTGGTCTTCGACCCCCTGTTAAGAAGAGGTAATGAATTATAATTAAAACCTCAATACCATGACCCTATAAGATCATGATTAAAGATTTAAAACCGTCCACGTGACTAGTCCTTTTTGCCATTAATATATTTTAATTCTAGCAAAGGATTATTACAAATTCCTGAATATATATATGCCTAACAAATTAATCAAAATGGTTCTTAAATACCATGATTAATAAATCATCTAGAATGATAAAACTGTTATAGATCTCTGAATGAATTAAAATCATTATTTTGTAGCGAACAAGCTACATGGCCGGGTCAGACGAAGCCAACAGTCACCCTAGAGAAAATCATGACACCTCCAGAGTCAACGTAGCAGGAGCATAATTACAGGCATTGATAGATAATGCTGTTACGCGAGCTTTGGACAGGCAGTTCAATGAATCCAGTGGTACTCATGTAAGGACCCAGTTTGTGCCACACTCTAAACCACCATCTAGAACTCACACCGCTCACAAAAGTGATTCTCATCACTCAACGAACCAGAGGAGTGTTCCATCTAAGAGAATTGTGCTGAACCAAGAACCACGCGCTAAAGGTTGCACCTATAAGTACTTTGTTTCCTGCAAACCCAGGGATTTTACTGGGGAGAAAGGAGCAGTTGACTGCATGTCATGGTTAGACGAGATGGACACTGTGGTAGATATCAGTGGTTGCGCTGATAGGGATGTGGTAAAGTTTGTATCGCAGTCGTTCAAAGGCGAGGCACTAGCATGGTGGAGATCTTTGATTCAGGCCACTGGGAAGATTCCATTGTACAATCTGTCTTGGAATCAGTTTGTTACTCTCATTAAGGAAAACTACTGCCCTCAGCATGAGGTTGAAAAGATTGAAGCTGATTTCTTGTCTTTGGTTATGAAAAACCTGGATTGTCAAGCCTACCTTACAAGCTTCAATACTATGTCAAGATTGGTTCCATATCTGGTGACTCCGGAACCCAAGAGGGTAGCTCGTTTCATTGGGGGTTTGGCCCCAGAAATCAAGGCCAGTGTGAAGGCCTCCAGACCAGCTACTTTTCGGTCTGCAGCTGATATATCATTGTCCCTTACCTTGGAAGCGGTCAGGCAGAGATCGCTGAGAAACACTGATACTGAGAAGAGGAAGCGTGAGGATGACAACTCACGACGTTCAGACAAGAAGCATAAAGGAAACAATGACCACAAGAAGAGTTCTGGAACTAAAAAGGATGGTCATCAATCGGGTGATAAGCCCAAGTGTAAGGTCTGTAAGAAGCACCATTTCGGGAGGTGCAGATTTGAATCGAAATCCCAATCGCAGCCAAGGCCTTGTGGGATTTGTAAATCATCGGAGTACAAGACATTGGACTGTAAGAAAATCAAGGATGCGACGTGCTACAGCTGCAACGAGAAAGGGCATATTAAGTCCAACTGCCCAAAGTTTGCAAAGAAGGCTGAAGATGGGAAAAAGACCAATGCTAGTGTCTTCCAGATGAATGCACAAGAGGCAATCCAGAATGATAACGTCATAACAGGTACCTTCCTTATTAATGATGTTTATGCACGGGTGTTATTTGATTCTGGAGCAGATAAGTCATTTGTTGATGATAAGTTTTGTAAGTTGTTAAACCTACCTGTTAGAACCCTAAGCATAAAATATGAGGTTGAATTAGCCGATGGCACCATAGAAACCGCATCAACCGTATTAGATGGATGCTTCATATCCATTAGGAACCACTCTTTTCCTTTGTCCTTACTTCCTTTGAAGTTAGCCGGTTTCGATATAGTTATAGGCATGGACTGGTTATCTCATAACCATGCTTAGATTGTTTGCAACAAGAAGCAAGTGGTGATCAAGACTCCGTCTGGTGAACCACTTACCATTCAGGGAGATACCCAGTATGGACTGCCTAAGCAAGTGTCTATGCTCAAGGCATCTAGGTGTTTGAAGAAGGGTTGCGTCATCTACATGGCACAAGTGACTATTGATGAGCCGAAACCTAAGATTGAAGATTACCCTGTCATTTCTGAATATCCCGAAGTATTCCCTAAAGAACTGCCTGGTTTGCCACCAGATAGGCAAGTAGAATTCAGAATTGACATTATTCCAGGAGCAGCACCTGTTGCAAGGGCACCTTACAGGTTGGCACCAATAGAGATGAAAGAGTTGAGGACTCAGCTAGACGATTTATTGGCAAAAGGTTTCATTCGTCCTAGTTCATCTCCATGGGGAGCACCAATCCTGTTTGTGAAGAAGAAGGATGGGTCGATGCGCCTATGCATCGATTATCACGAGCTTAATAAAGTCACTATCAAGAATAAGTATCCTTTGCCCAGGATCGACGATCTGTTCGATCAATTACAAGGGGCGAGTTACTTCTCCAAGATCGACTTGAGATCAGGCTACCATCAACTAAAAGTTAAAGATGATGATGTACACAAGACTGCATTTAGGACTTGTTATGGTCATTACGAGTTCTTAGTGATGCCTTTTGGGCTCACTAATGCACCAGCAGCGTTCATGGACCTCATGAACCGTGTCTGCAAGCCATATTTGGACAAATTTGTTATCATCTTCATTGATGATATTTTGATTTACTCAAAGAATCAGGCCGACCATGAGAAGCATCTTCGATGCATTTTGGAACTACTTCAGCAGGAGAAGCTCTATGCCAAGTTTTTGAAATGTGAATTCTGGCTTCGTGAAATCCAATTCCTTGGACATGTTGTTAGTGAGCGTGGTATCCAAGTAGATCCCGCTAAAGTGGAAGCTGTTATGAATTGGCAAGAGCCAAAGACACCCACCGAGATTCGCAGTTTTCTAGGTCTGGCAGGATATTATAGGCGCTTTATTGAAAACTTCTCAAGAATTGCAGCACCCCTGACTTTACTAACTCGAAAGAATAGCAAGTTTGAATGGGGGCCTAAGCAGCAAGAATCTTTCGATATTTTGAAGCAGAAGTTAAGCAACGCTCCAGTACTGACGTTGCCAGATGGAATTGATGAATTTGTAGTTTACTGTGATGCATCGCACGCAGGTATGGGATGTGTGCTTATGCAGAAAGGCAAAGTTATTTCCTACGCTTCTCGACAGTTGAAAGTGCATGAGAAGAATTACACTACCCATGACTTGGAGTTGGGTGCCGTTGTATTTGCACTAAAACTGTGGAGGAATTATCTGTATGGAACCAAGTGTGTGATCTATTCGGATCACAAGAGCCTTCAACACTTGTTCAATCAGAAGGACTTGAACATGAGGCAGCGACGTTGGATGGAAACTCTAAATGATTATGACTGTGAGATAAGATACCATCCAGGCAAGGCAAATGTGGTTGCCGACGCCTTAAGTAGAAAGGAAAGAGTGAAGCCTATAAGAATCAATGCCAAGAGCATTGAGATAAAGAATAGTTTGAATGAAAGGTTGTTAGCTGCGCAGAAGAAAGCTGTATTGGAAGCTAACTATCCTGATGAAAAGCTAGGAGTAACTAAAGAACAGTTATCCTATGGCAAGGACGGAATCCTGAGATTAAATGGACGAATTTGGGTTCCAGTTTATGGAGGACTTCGAGATGTTATCCTCCAGGAAGCCCACAGTTCCAAATATTCCGTTCATCCTGGAGCTGATAAGATGTACCAGGATCTGAAGGCAAACTATTGGTGGATAGGCTTGAAAAAGTCTATAGCTACTTATGTAGCCAAATGTTTGATGTGCGCACAAGTCAAAGCTGAACATCAGAAGCCGTCAGGTTTGCTACAACAGCCTGAACTTCCCACATGGAAGTGGGAGATGGTGACAATGGATTTCATCACCAAGTTGTCAAAGACAAAGAAAGGAAATGATACTATATGGGTGATAGTAGATAGACTGACTAAGTCAGCACATTTCCTACCCATTAAGGAGACTTATAGCTCCGACATGTTAGCCCAATTGTACGTAGATAAGATTGTATCTCTGCATGGCATACCAGTATCTATTATCTCTGACAGAGATACTAGATACACATCACATTTTTGGAAAAGTTTCCAACAATCTTTGGGCACGCGATTAAATTTTAGTACGGCTTACCATCCTCAGACGGACGGGCAAAGTGAGCGTACCATCCAAACTTTGGAAGACATGCTTCGTGCATGTGTAATTGACTTAGGTGGTAGTTGGGATAACCACCTGCCATTGATCGAGTTCTCCTATAACAATAGCTACCATACTAGTATTCAGGCAGCACCTCTTAAGGCATTATATGGTAGGAAATGCAGGACGCTTATTTGTTGGGCAGAGGTAGGAGAAACTCAGTTATCAGGACCTGACATAGTCTTTGAAACAACGGACAAGATTATCCAAATTCGTGACCGCCTGAAAGCTGCCAGGGATAGGCAGAAAAGTTATGCTAATAAAAGGAGAAAACATCTAAAGTTTGAGGTTGGTGATAAGGTTCTGCTTAAAGTATCACCCTGGAAGGGAGTGATGCGATTTGGTAAGAAAGGTAAGTTAAGCCCAAGGTATATAGGACCATTCGAGATCATCTAATGTGTGGGAGCAGTGGCTTATAAGTTAAACTTACCTGAAGAGCTCAGTGGTATTCACAATGTATTCCACATCTGCAATCTGAAGAAATGCCTAGCTGATGAGTCACTAGTCATGTCACATAAATATGTGCATATTGATGAGAGCTTGAACTTTGTTGAAAAACCTTTGTCGATCGAGGATCGACAGGTTAAGAAACTTCGGAGGAAGCATGAGCCAATTGTCAAGGTTAAATGGGATGCCCGCTGAGGTCCCGAGTACACGTGGGAGGTGGAGTCCACAATGAAAGAAAAGTACCCTCATTTATTTCAATAAATCTCGAGGTCGAGATTTATTTTAAGGGGGTGAGGATGTAACACCTCGAAAAAAAATTCATGTCCAATATAATAAGGACACGTGTCATATAAGATAAATGTGGCATAAACCCGGATCAGGTTAAAGGATGTATGGTAGGATTTAAAAGCGTCGACATGTTAATAAATACCTCTGAGCGACCAAATTATAAATCCCAAGACCTTAGTTTATATTGTAAACATCTGATATATATATTTTTTTTATCCGGTTAAAATTCTAATAATACTTAATACAAGTTGCAAGGAAAGGAAGTTATATGTAATCTACGACAATACCTTCAAAAGCATTCATCAATAAGTCCAAAGTCCCACATGTGCATGGCAACACATGCAAGGGCATGCAAACACCTAAATACATGGTCCCTACATTGAGAAGAAAGCATGAGATTCGGAATGGTAAAGATTGCATGGCCAAAGCTTGAAAGTTTTCAAGTTTTTGTCTTATGGTCATAGGATACGGACCGTATGGCCTTAGGCTTACGGTCCGCAAGCACTGCAACTGGGCGATATATTTCAAGGTCGGTTACGGACCGCAAAGCCAAGGCCTTACGGTCCGTAAGAGGTGCTTACGGTCCGCAAGGCTTCTTGCTTACGGTCCGTAAGACCGTCGCTGGCAGCAGAAAATGGACAGTTGCCTGTTCAGCCTATTGCACCGCCTTAAGAGAGTGGTTTTCGAAATTAGGGACTTGGCAACTGGTTTTGGCATTATAGGGACACATGGGACCATCATAAAACATCAGTAGACTTGGTTGGCATCATCTCATGCAATCTAAGTTTGTATATATAGAGCATTGTTGCAACTCTTGAAACTTGCTCACTTCAAGTTCACTCAAGACTTATTTCTGGAGCTTCTCTGATCAGCAACAAACTTTCTTAGGATCCCTGATCATACTTAGGACTTTTGTAAGTGTCCTTAACTTCCTAAATTCAGTTTTAATTAGTTTAATGACCATAAGTCAAACTTATCGTAATTAAAGTTTGACTTCATGATTAATCACTAATGGTCTATTCATTAGTTAAATTAAGAGTAGATTTGAGTTGGTAATTATGTGGGTAATAAACTCTTAAAAGGGCACCCTCTGATTCCCACTCTAACTAGGTCAATTGTCGGGTCAAACTTAATCTTAAAAAGTCAACATAAAGCTTATTTTCAAATTAATGCATAATTAGCAATGTAGAACCCATGCAACCTGTTTTACCATCAATATAACATGGTAATTAATGTAAGAACATGTCTAAACATGTTCAACCCGACAATTTTCAGTTTAGGCTCGGTTCGGAACCGAAAGTCGCATAATTTGACTTCTGCTTTGACTTTCAGTTCTGACCCGTTTAAGCATGTTTTAGAAATGCCTTAGAGCCTTATTTGGACCAGGTTTCATGTTAGTATAACCCTCTGTGATTATACAACTTGGTTCATTAGTTATCCGAGTCATATGCATGTTTCCGTTAAATGCTTAAATGTTGACTATTATGCCCATATGACCTTAAAATGTGATTTTTGAAAATGTAAAAGAATAGAAACCTTCATTACTGATTATTAGACTTTTCCCTAAAATTTGACATCAGTTTGAGGTCTAGATTAGGAGTTATGCTCATTAGCGTAAATGAAAAGCTTTTTGTTAATTAAACGACGTAATTAGCATATAGCCTATCTAAACCCGATTTTTAATACCAAAATTTTTACCTACTGATATAAAATAATATTTTGGGATTTTTAAAGATTTTTATTTAATTTTAGGCTGAGCATAACCTAGAGTTCTAAGCTTGATTCGGTAATTACCGGTTTTGCCCTTTTGGGCTATAAAATGAGTTTTACAAATTATTTTGATACCAAACCTTTTTCTACTGAGCTAATATGATAAATAAATATTTTGAGCCTTCTGGAATAATAAAAATATCAGATTTCCTTTAAAAATCTGGAAATAGCTCAAAATCGCCTTTTTAAGCATTTTTAACGCATAGTATGTATTAAAACTATTTTAAACATATAAGGTTTGATGCCTACTGATATTTTCAGTATGCAAAAGTTTTAAACTCAGATTTTCAGTTTTGACCTTTTAGGCCTTTGTGAAATTACCAAAATACCCCTAAGGTGCATAGTTTGGTTATAAATAAGAAATTCCACATATATGTAATACCCTACTGTTATAACTTATTAAATTAAGTATTTCCACTGATTATATCAGACATGTAACTCAGATTATTATTTAAACTCTTTTATAACCTTTAAAATGACCAAAATGCCCCTACGGGGCATAGTTTGAGTTTAAATCCATTTCGGGCATAATAGAAGATATCTTACTGATGTCACAACATATTTAAGGCATATTAACTTAGGAAACCTGTTTATGAATCATTTGGTTACCCGTTACGCATTATTCGCGTTCGGTGCGGTTTATGTAACTAGTTTGCATAAATTAACCGAAACAGGTCAAACTTTATCATTTTTGTCTCAAAATCCAGAATGTGTTTAGTTTACCCATATTATACAAGTCTTCAAACTTGTCGGGTCTAAATCACATTCCATCTCGGTCTTCGCTTTATCGTGCGTTTGAACCATATCTTCCTTTAAAACTAACCGGTCTAAGTCTAGGCTTCATAAAAGACCCGTTAGGAATCTAGTAGGTTATTATAAACCTTTGTTCCAGACTAGGAGACCCGGTAAAAGCTACGTGCATTGGCTATTGTGATAAATACTTGCAAAGGTAAATACTTTTAACTTATTTTCCCTATACGGGCTTGGGGTACGGTATATAAAATACCGCTTGGTCGGGCATTGAATTTTTAATTGTATGAAGATTAATTTATTGAAATGTCCCGTTTAAATTGTTTTGTTTGCTTAAAGCCTTTGGGGGGGTTAATGACCATGTCCCGGATATCCTTGGCATCATTCAAGAAATGGCCACGACCTTAGCACGCGGGTGTAGGCGTACACCCGCTAGTGCATATATAAATAATAAGGTATAACCGCCGGTTTCAGGAATAACCCGCCGCGGGACTATATCATGTGGTGTGTCTATTAATCTTTAACCCGACGTCAATCCGGGCTACTGAACGTATAACAAACATGTAATTCTTTTACAAGTTTATATATAAATAATTATCCCAATTATAAAAAGTTTTGTGCCACGTGCATTCAAATCAATTTTTAAACCTTTTCAAAATGAGTCAGTTAATTGTATTTACCAGTGTAAACTGACGTATTTTTCCCAAAAAGGTTAAGTGCAGGTACTACTCGAAATAGGCTGGCCTCTCCTTAGCATCAATAAG
This sequence comes from Helianthus tuberosus, assembly GCA_030545235.1. Classification (NCBI taxonomy): domain Eukaryota; kingdom Viridiplantae; phylum Streptophyta; class Magnoliopsida; order Asterales; family Asteraceae; genus Helianthus; species Helianthus tuberosus. The sequence goes on from CM060383.1 coordinate 59,180,337, forward strand.
AGTCTCGCAAGCTTGGATGCATTTAAGTCTGATGAACTATGTTTCCTTTTATTTGATCCGCCTGTGGATCTGTTTCAACTATTATTGTGATACTTAATATTACAATTTTATTCGGTTGAAATAAATCTATCTTTTGCTTCCGATGTGCATTTAAAATTGTGTTGTTTGACTATGATGATATCAACTACGTCACGATACTCCCCACCGGGCCCACCGGTAATACGTGGAAATATTGGGGTGTGACACTTATGCTGGTACTGCAGCTTACAGTAACCGGTGCAATGGTCACCATTCAGCTCAGACAGTATGTCGACAGTGCACCTCTTGTGGTAGACTTGGCCACACGGCCAATATTTGTCGAGCTGTTCAGAATTAAGCTGCTCAGAACCCGGCTCAAGTTCAAGGAAATGCTGCTAGACCTCCATTCCCACCTGGTTCATGTTTTAACTGTGGAGAGATGGGTCACTTTAGAAACAACTGTCCGAAGCTTGCAAACGCGAACGCCAATACAAATCCCGCTCGTGGATGAGCATACAACTTGAACGCCAATGAGGCCCGTGCTGATAACGAAGTTGTTAATGGTACGTTCCTTGTTAACCAACAACCTGCATCTGTTCTTTTCGATTCTGGTGCTGATAGAAGTTTTGTATCGTTAGCTTTTGAGCCTTTACTTTTTCGATGACTAGAACTAAACTAAGGAAGCCCTTATCTGTCGAAGTTGCTACTGGTGAACCTCTTATATTCGATTCTGTCATTCGCGACTGTCAACTGAACCTTGATAACCACCTTTTTTCCTATTGACCTCACGCCAATGCAACTTGGAAGCTTCGATATTATCATAGGGATGGATTGGTTAACTAAGTATCATGCTGAGGTGGTTTGTTTCGATAAGATTATTCGTATTCCTCTTTCGTCTAGAGAAATCTTAGAAGTTCGTGGTGAGAAACCTTCGAATGGTTTGAAACTCATGTCGTATACTAAAGCCCAAAAATACCTACGAAAAGGTTATGTGGCCTTTCTGGCACATGTTGTAGAGGAGAAAGGCAAAAGTAAAAGTATTCAAGATTATCCAGAGGTGTTTCCTGATGAACTGCCTGGTTTGCCTCCAGTTCGTCAAGTCGAGTTTCATATTGATCTTGTACCTAATGCCAACCCGATTGCTAAAGCACCTTACCGTCTTGCACCGTCTGAGATGCAAGAATTATCGAAACAGCTTCAAGAATTATCTGATAAAGGATTCATCCATCCGAGTTATTCACCTTGGGGCGCTCTAGTCCTGTTTGTGAAAAAGAAAGATGGATTTTTCCGTATGTGTATCGATTACCGTGAGCTCAATAAGCTCACCATCAAGAATCGATATCCCCTACCACGAATAGATGATCTCTTTGATCAGCTGCAAGGTGCTACATGTTTTTCCAAGATCTATTTGCATTCTGGGTATCATCATGTTACGCCCTAAATCATATTTGACAAAAAGTCGCAGCGGAAATTCGTGCCATAAAATTTCTTTCATTATAAACAACTTGGATTACTTGAAGGTCCAATTTAAAATATAAAAAACATCACTTATCATCACTAAATTACATATGTAAACATTCCCGTACAATCTATCTCGTGACTCGGTCTTCAATCGCTATTCTTTGTAAGGTTAATCCGTGCTTCGTACAACCTGCATTCACCACATTCATTCATACATTAGCACACATTATATAAATAAGATTTATACACGTACACTTCACGTATCAATGTTTTTCAAAACTATAAGCATTTCCTCTTCGTATCCATATCCTGGTGAGGCTTCAGTAATGTACCTGCATTACTTCTCATTCTCCAAGTACACCATTAATAACATTAACAATTAATGTGTCTAAATCATGCATACATACGTACTTACATACAAACATATATACACATCTGCATCCATTCATACCTTTCCTACTGCTTACATACGTACATACACTCATACATGTCCTTATACATACCTACATACATACATATTCAACTACATACGTACTTATCTTTCCTACATCTTTACATTCATGCATACACTCGTACATATCTTTATACATACATACATAAACTTCCACATGCGTACATACCTTTCCTACATCATCACATACATGCATACACTCATACATACCCTTATTTATACATACATACACATCTACTTACAAGCATACCTTGCCTACAACTTTACATACATACATACTCTCGTACATACCCTTATGCATACATACATACACATCTACGCACAAACATACCCTTCCTACAACTTTTCATACATGCATACACTTATACATACCCCTAGGCATACTTACATACACATCTACGCACAAACATACCTTTCCTACAACTTTGCATACATGCATACTGTCACGCGTATCTTCATATATACATATGACCAGGTTAGGGAGCTTTTCGGAAGCCTTACATGCCACCGGGTCGAAAACCGGAGCATCAGGACACGTTACGGGTCAACCGGACACACCAGACGCGAAAAAATAAAACTTACAAACAAGTGCCCGTCGCCGACGGGCTCCAAGCCGTCGGCGACGGGTTGTAGAAATGCCCGTCGGGCCATATAACCCGTCGGCAGTGAGTTAACCCGTCTGAAACATAATGGTTTTCCCTTGCCCGTCGGCGACGGGTCCCCTACCCGTCGGCGACGGCCTCTACTTTTTGCATTTTTCTGCAGATACGATTCGACGTCCGTACGCACTAAAACGCGCGTAACTTTTGAACCGTTTATCCGTTTAACCTCCCGTTTCTTCCTACATACTTGTAAATTCACATTCTATCATATAAACTTATAATCCCATCTCCGGATCAAGGAAATTCTTAACTTACATGCATTCGACTTATTATCATATTCTAGTTATTTGACCCGTTAGGGGTAAATGCGCATTATTTGGTTGTTGACATACCAATATCATACTCTTCGCTTTCACACATGACCAAAACATTACTCTAATCGATTCACTTGTTTTCGATAGACATTTAAAGTCGTTTGCCCGATATACCTATCAAGGGCGTTTTTGTCCATTTCGCTCTATTCTTAACAACAATAGAATCCTTTACATAAACAACAAATCCTTCTACTTAGCTAAACTTCTTAATCACATATACATTACTCGGATAAAAACTAAGAATCCGTTTAATACTCATCGACATCATACAATTCATTCCTAATTTACCTCAATTATCATATTTAACTAAGTTGCATATAACTTTACATGAACGACTAAAAAGTGATTACGGAATCACTTACCTTATGCATCCGTGTTCCCATTCGTTCCTCGCCACTTCTTGATCCGTTAGCCTTCCGTGCTTGATTCCGTCTCGACATGATTCCTATACTTCCATGTCATCGAAATCACGCTGTCATTAGCATACTCATTTGTACATGATGACAATCGTATCAATCCCATATTTCACACTTAACTTTCATTAATCATATCTAACAAACATAACTCATATAATCATGTCCGTCTACGTTTAACTCATGTAACTCACCATGTCATTACATTTAACACGGATTGCTATTACATGTACCATACGACTTCTCATCAACCTACATTTACTACAACGAGTCAATTCATGTTTCTTATACTTAGTTGACTTTCAAAAGTCAACTATTAACCATACATAACTATCGACTTATCAACATACACCCGTAACATCATAATTGACTATACGGACGACATTATATACATTTAATCATTCACTTGGTGTGCGTACCACCTTTTAAGCATAACGTACAACCAATTCATACACAATCTTCTAAATTCATACATAGTTCATCAAATGCTTCTATAATCCAACATGGAGTACTTAAATTAAACATCAAACATGTAATCATCAATTTACATTACATCATCAAAAACCCACTTCATAACTACTTGTTAATCACTTACAAGTGATCTAATCTTAAGTTCTTCATAACTCATCATACTTTTGATATATGTACTACCTTGTAAGCATAGTGTACAACTAGTTCATGCATATTATTCTAATCTCATACACAATTCATCAATTTCTTCTTCCTAATCAACATGATTCATACATGCATAACATCAAACATACTAGTATCACATTTCTTTCAATTCTTCTAACAAGAATACATCATACAACTCAAAATACATCAATATTAAGCAAGAACTTTAACATATATGATTTACCCATGTCATCTTCTTCATCATAACAAATGGGTTTCACCCTTAAACATCAAATTAACCTAATTCATGCATAATCCATGTTCCAAATGATGAATCTAACCCATTCTCATGCTCAATTTCATACAAATTCGTGATTTACAACAAAACCCATTTCGTGCACCATCACCAATCAAGAATCTAAGACATACCTTACGATCCCCTTGAGAAGGTGATCATTAATCTATGCTCGGTTATGAATTTGAGCTTCGTTTGACTCCTCAATTTGATGATTATGTTAGAACTAGGGTTTGGCTCATGGGGGTGTTTCCCCTGATCGTTTTAGAACACACACGATGTGTGTGTTGTGTGTGTGTGTTTGTTTTGTTATTAAAACACAACTTTCCCCCTTTTTCAACATTGGCCCCTCATGTTTATTACTTACTCATAATATTGGCAAAACTCTTGTCTTTTCATACTTCTAAACACACACTTAACTAGGTTAAAGAGCCTAGTCATTTATTTCTTGAGGTGCCATATTATAGCATTTTAACGAATATGAATATTCGGGTTTTGGGGTGTTACAAGTCTACCCCCCTTAAATAAGGTTTCGTCCCCGAAACCTTTCTCATTTCCTCTACACACACACACACATTGATGTTTGACTTAACACCCTCATCACATTCATAAGTAATCATCCTAACTCATCTCATAATCATTCATGCAATTGGCTGCTTCTTCTAAATAAGGCTGTACTTTCCATGGCATACTTTCATATAACAATTCTTATTTCCTTTGACCCGTTAATAACAGGTTAATATACACACTTATTCAAACTTATAATAATGCTTACCTTCATATGATCATTTTATGACAGATTAAATACCTTCATCTCATCCCTTATGATTTCATTCTATAAACGCATTGCATAACATTTAACCCTTGTTTTGTTATCACAACAAAACTACCTTTTTATAGTCACACCTACGTGCTTACCTTCATAGTTAACATCGTTCCACAATTCTTTAGTTATTTGTACCACACATATCCCTTCGTTACTTACGCATTCGGATATTTTCATTCCCATCATTCTTTTGTTCATTTGCTTTACATTTACTTATGTGACTTATTTGACGCACACATGGTCAAGCTATCAACTTCTTCTTATATAGACTAGTTCCGTCTTTTATATCTTAAATCTGTTTCGCGGATTCGAACACATCATTCATACCTTTCATACCTCCTATGTTTGAATCCATCTAACGGTTTCAGACATTTCATTTATACCTTAACCTCTTTCATGTTTCGAATCCGTCCCGCGGAGTCTAGCTTAGCATTTCATGTTTCGAATCCGTCTCGCAGATTCTGGCATAGCATATCATATTTCGAATCCGTCTCGCGGATTCTAGCATAGCATATCATACTTCGAATCCGTCTCGCGGATTCTAGTATAGCATATCATATTTCGAATCCGTCTCGCGGATTCTAGCATAGCATATCATACTTTGAATCCGTCTCGCGGATTCTAGTATAGCATATCATATTTCGAATCCGTCTCGCGGATTCTAGCATAGCATATCATACTCTCATTCTTGAGAGTCTTACATTCCTCTTCACCCTCACGTCCACCTACTACTTAATTCTAACGGACATACCTGTATCAATTATCACGGTCCCACGAACGTCATATGCTTCATGTGTATTGGCCAGGTACACAATCCACATACTAGTTTCGTGTCTTCGTGTAATTGTCACCTTATGTCCGAAGAATTTGGTTTCGGTACGTGTATCATTTTTCAAAACATGTTTACTATACCATCATGGTCCTTCATTTAGCATTTTTCTTCCCTTAATGCATTTTACCATTTCATATACCGACATATTAAATTTACGTACCTGGGTTCAACTTTATCTTATTTCATGCCTTGGTGTCGGTACTTGACCGAACTCACGGATCATCCTCTTCAAACGCTTATACACATGCCTTGCATAAACAAAACCGTCAGTTTCCTTATGCGTATACAATAGTACATACTTACATTCTCTTTTACCTTTGGATCTTGACCGAGTCTTGGATTGTACGGTTTTCTTATCACAAGAGCACACAGGTTTGAGTTCAAGCACTTACCTTCTTACACTTGATTCTCTCAAACCAGGGCTCTGATATCAACTTGTTACGCCCTAAATCATATTTGACAAAAAGTCGCAGCGGAAATTCGTGCCATAAAATTTCTTTCATTATAAACAACTTGGATTACTTGAAGGTCCAATTTAAAATATAAAAAACATCACTTATCATCACTAAATTACATATGTAAACATTCCCGTACAATCTATCTCGTGACTCGGTCTTCAATCGCTATTCTTTGTAAGGTTAATCCGTGCTTCGTACAACCTGCATTCACCACATTCATTCATACATTAGCACACATTATATAAATAAGATTTATACACGTACACTTCACGTATCAATGTTTTTCAAAACTATAAGCATTTCCTCTTCGTATCCATATCCTGGTGAGGCTTCAGTAATGTACCTGCATTACTTCTCATTCTCCAAGTACACCATTAATAACATTAACAATTAATGTGTCTAAATCATGCATACATACGTACTTACATACAAACATATATACACATCTGCATCCATTCATACCTTTCCTACTGCTTACATACGTACATACACTCATACATGTCCTTATACATACCTACATACATACATATTCAACTACATACGTACTTATCTTTCCTACATCTTTACATTCATGCATACACTCGTACATATCTTTATACATACATACATAAACTTCCACATGCGTACATACCTTTCCTACATCATCACATACATGCATACACTCATACATACCCTTATTTATACATACATACACATCTACTTACAAGCATACCTTGCCTACAACTTTACATACATACATACTCTCGTACATACCCTTATGCATACATACATACACATCTACGCACAAACATACCCTTCCTACAACTTTTCATACATGCATACACTTATACATACCCCTAGGCATACTTACATACACATCTACGCACAAACATACCTTTCCTACAACTTTGCATACATGCATACTGTCACGCGTATCTTCATATATACATATGACCAGGTTAGGGAGCTTTTCGGAAGCCTTACATGCCACCGGGTCGAAAACCGGAGCATCAGGACACGTTACGGGTCAACCGGACACACCAGACGCGAAAAAATAAAACTTACAAACAAGTGCCCGTCGCCGACGGGCTCCAAGCCGTCGGCGACGGGTTGTAGAAATGCCCGTCGGGCCATATAACCCGTCGGCAGTGAGTTAACCCGTCTGAAACATAATGGTTTTCCCTTGCCCGTCGGCGACGGGTCCCCTACCCGTCGGCGACGGCCTCTACTTTTTGCATTTTTCTGCAGATACGATTCGACGTCCGTACGCACTAAAACGCGCGTAACTTTTGAACCGTTTATCCGTTTAACCTCCCGTTTCTTCCTACATACTTGTAAATTCACATTCTATCATATAAACTTATAATCCCATCTCCGGATCAAGGAAATTCTTAACTTACATGCATTCGACTTATTATCATATTCTAGTTATTTGACCCGTTAGGGGTAAATGCGCATTATTTGGTTGTTGACATACCAATATCATACTCTTCGCTTTCACACATGACCAAAACATTACTCTAATCGATTCACTTGTTTTCGATAGACATTTAAAGTCGTTTGCCCGATATACCTATCAAGGGCGTTTTTGTCCATTTCGCTCTATTCTTAACAACAATAGAATCCTTTACATAAACAACAAATCCTTCTACTTAGCTAAACTTCTTAATCACATATACATTACTCGGATAAAAACTAAGAATCCGTTTAATACTCATCGACATCATACAATTCATTCCTAATTTACCTCAATTATCATATTTAACTAAGTTGCATATAACTTTACATGAACGACTAAAAAGTGATTACGGAATCACTTACCTTATGCATCCGTGTTCCCATTCGTTCCTCGCCACTTCTTGATCCGTTAGCCTTCCGTGCTTGATTCCGTCTCGACATGATTCCTATACTTCCATGTCATCGAAATCACGCTATCATTAGCATACTCATTTGTACATGATGACAATCGTATCAATCCCATATTTCACACTTAACTTTCATTAATCATATCTAACAAACATAACTCATATAATCATGTCCGTATACGTTTAACTCATGTAACTCACCATGTCATTACATTTAACACGGATTGCTATTACATGTACCATACGACTTCTCATCAACCTACATTTACTACAACGAGTCAATTCATGTTTCTTATACTTAGTTGACTTTCAAAAGTCAACTATTAACCATACATAACTATCGACTTATCAACATACACCCGTAACATCATAATTGACTATACGGACGACATTATATACATTTAATCATTCACTTGGTGTGCGTACCACCTTTTAAGCATAACGTACAACCAATTCATACACAATCTTCTAAATTCATACATAGTTCATCAAATGCTTTTATAATCCAACATGGAGTACTTAAATTAAACATCAAACATGTAATCATCAATTTACATTACATCATCAAAAACCCACTTCATAACTACTTGTTAATCACTTACAAGTGATCTAATCTTAAGTTCTTCATAACTCATCATACTTTTGATATATGTACTACCTTGTAAGCATAGTGTACAACTAGTTCATGCATATTATTCTAATCTCATACACAATTCATCAATTTCTTCTTCCTAATCAACATGATTCATACATGCATAACATCAAACATACTAGTATCACATTTCTTTCAATTCTTCTAACAAGAATACATCATACAACTCAAAATACATCAATATTAAGCAAGAACTTTAACATATATGATTTACCCATGTCATCTTCTTCATCATAACAAATGGGTTTCACCCTTAAACATCAAATTAACCTAATTCATGCATAATCCATGTTCCAAATGATGAATCTAACCCATTCTCATGCTCAATTTCATACAAATTCGTGATTTACAACAAAACCCATTTCGTGCACCATCACCAATCAAGAATCTAAGACATACCTTACGATCCCCTTGAGAAGGTGATCATTAATCTATGCTCGGTTATGAATTTGAGCTTCGTTTGACTCCTCAATTTGATGATTATGTTAGAACTAGGGTTTGGCTCATGGGGGTGTTTCCCCTGATCGTTTTAGAACACACACGATGTGTGTGTTGTGTGTGTGTGTTTGTTTTGTTATTAAAACACAACTTTCCCCCTTTTTCAACATTGGCCCCTCATGTTTATTACTTACTCATAATATTGGCAAAACTCTTGTCTTTTCATACTTCTAAACACACACTTAACTAGGTTAAAGAGCCTAGTCATTTATTTCTTGAGGTGCCATATTATAGCATTTTAACGAATATGAATATTCGGGTTTTGGGGTGTTACACATCAGCTTCGTGTACTCGAAGAAGATATTCCCAAAACTGCTTTCCGCACGAGATATGGTCATTACGAGTTCGCTGTCATGCCTTTTGGTTTGACGAATGCTCCATCTGTCTTCATTGACTTAATGAATAGGGTTTGTAAACCTTATTTAGACAAGTTCATCATTGTGTTCATCGACGATATTCTCATTTATTCTAAGTCTCGAGCCGATCACGAACAACAACTTCGTCTGACAATGGAACTCCTGAAGAAGGAACAACTATTTGCGAAGTTCTCCAATTGTGAATTTTGGCTTAAGGAAGTTCAGTTTTTGGGTCATATTGTCAACGAGCAGGGTATTCATGTGGATCCTTCCAAAATCGCAGCTATTAAGGATTGGAACAGACCTACTACTCCTACAGAAGTTTGCTCTTTTCTTGGTCTTGCTGGGTACTATCGACGATTTATTGCAAACTTCTCGAAGATCGTGGTTCCTCTTACTGTTTTGACTTTGAAGAATAAGCCTTTTAAGTGGGGACCCAAACAAGAAGAAGCTTTCCAAACACTACAACAAAAACTCTGTGATGCTCCTGTCTTATCTTTACCTGATGGCAATGATGATTTCGTTGTCTACTGTGACACATCGAATCTAGGCCTTGGTTGCATTCTCATGCAACGAGGTAAAGTCATAGCTTATGCGTCGAGACAATTGAAAATTCATGAGAAGAACTACACAACTCATGATCTTGAGTTAGGTGCTGTGGTTTTTGCTCTCAAAATTTGGATACACTATCTCTATGGCACGAAATGTGTGGTTTTCACAGACCACAAAAGTCTCCAACACATTTTCAACCAGAAGGAGCTAAACATGAGACAAAGACGATGGGTAGAGCTATTGAACGATTACGACTGCGAGATTCGCTACCATCCTGGTAAGGCAAATGTCGTAGCCGATGCACTAAGTCGAAAGGAACGAGTCAAGCTACACTGTGTTCGAATTCTATCCGATATCCAATCATGTATCTCTCAAGCTCAACGTACTTGTGTTACACAAAACTTGATGGGTAAGGAATTACCACGTCAACTAGAGCTTAAACTCGAAACAAAAGACAATGGGTTACTTTATTTCAAGAACCGACTGTGGATTCCGAGTCAAGACAATCTTCGCACTTTAGTGATGGACGAATCTCATAAGTCTCGTTATTCAATCCATCCTGGTGCTGACAAAATGTACAAGGATCTTCGTACTCAGTACTGGTGGCCTGGTATGAAGAAGGATGTTGCCTTGTATCTATCTAAATGCCTAACTTGTCTCAAAGTCAAGGCTGAACATCAACGACCATCTGGTTTGCTTGTACAACCAGAGATACCGGTATGGAAGTGGGAGAACATTGCGATGGTTCTCATCACTAAGTTACCGCGCACATCTAGAGGTCATGATGCCATTTGGGTAGTCATTGATCGTCTGACGAAATCAGCACACTTTTTACCGATTCGCGAGGATCTATCTGCTGATAAACTCGCCAAGATTTATGTTGATGAGATTGTATCTCGACATGGTGTTCCTTTGAATATCATATCTGACCGTGATGCTCGATTCTCATCTCACTTTTGGAAGACCATGCAATCTGCTATGGGAACCCAATTAAATCTGAGCACTGCTTATCATCCCCAAACGGATGGACAATCCAAGAGGACGATACAAACACTAGAGGATATGCTTAGAGCATGTGTGATAGACTTTGGTGGTAATTGGGATTCGCATCTACCGTTGATCGAGTTCTCTTACAACAATAGTTATCATGCTAGCATCAACATGGCACCTTTCAAAGCTTTATACGGTCGAAAATTTCGTTCACCTGTCTGTTGGAATGAGCTCGGTGAAGCTCAGCTTACTGGACCTGAACTTATTCGGGAAACAACGGACAAAGTCAAGACAATTCGCGTTAATCCTCTGATAGCTAGAAGTTGTCAAAAGAGTTATGCGGATATGCGATGCAAGCCCTTGGAATTTCAAGTCGGAGACCATGTCCTACTCAAGGTATCCCCTTGGAAGGGAGTGGTCCGATTTGGAAAAAAAGGAAAACTTGCACCACGATATGTTGGACCATTTAAGATTGTCGAAAGAGTCGTAAAGGTTATCTATCGACTTGAGCTACCTCCTGAACTTGGGAATATTCACCCAACATTCCACGTGTCCAATTTAAGAAAGTTTTTAGCTGATACTGATCTTATTCGGGAAAGAACAAACAAAGTCAACATAATTCGCGATAATCTTCTGACAGCTAGAAGCCGTCAAAAGAGTTATGCGGATATACGACGCAAGCCCTTGGAATTTCAAGTCGGAGACCATGTCCTACTCAAGGTATCCCCTTGGAAGGGAGTGGTGAGATTTGGAAAGAAAGGAAAACTTGCACCACGATACGTTGGACCATTTAAGATTGTCGAAAGAGTCAGAAAGGTTGCCTATCGACTTGAGCTACCTCCTGAACTTGGGAATATTCACCCAACATTACACGTGTCCAATTTGAGAAAGTTTTTAGCCGATACTGATCTTCACATTCCACTCGACGAAATCCAAGTTGATGACACAATGCACTTTGTCGAGAAACCAGTGGGGACAAAAGACCGTGAAGTCAAGCGACTAAAGAACAAGCGAATACGATTAGTCAAGGTTCACTGGGAGTCCAAACGTGGCCCAGAGTTTACTTGGGAACGTGAGGACCAAATGAAGGCGAAGTATCCACAATTGTGTTCACAAGCATCCTCTAGTTAAAATTTCGGGATGAAAATTCCTAAAGTAGGGGAGACTGTAACATTTGTGCTCTGTAAACACTGTACGATGTAGAACAATATCAGTTATCAATGAAATGATGTGTTTTGGTCTCAATGTTTGTTTATTGGTGTTTGACGATTTTATGTTTTGATTCTAGTTCGATTTCAAGCTTTTAATCGCTTTCTGGAAAGTTATACGCAAACTGTTACGTAAACGTAATCATTTTAACACCACAAACACTCTGGAACAGTGACATAAGCTTAACATACCTTAAATAACCTTTACATAACTTAGAAATAAGTTTTGAAAGGTTTGGTGTGTCAAAAACAAGTTTATTCGATCACAGGGACTATTTGCGACAAACTGCAAAAGTCTACCGATTCGTATAGCAACGTACACTCCGGAACAATATCATAAGCTAAACATACCCTAAATACCCTTAACATAGCTTAGAAATAAATTTTGATGGGCTCGGTATGCGAAAATACGCTTATTTGGTCATCAGGGACTAAAATCGTCAAAAATTGCGTAAGTTTTCATTTACGCGCATATCTTACGTTCTGACCATATCCGGACATCCAAAAATTTTTGTAAACACTAAAATATTGTATTTTAGTGATAGGAATGCAAAAATACCCTTCGTCGCGTAATTTGGATCGTTTTCGCGTCCGTTCGAGTTTCGTCGTAATTAACCGAATAACATGACCGTACGATCAAACAAACCAACATCCGTAATATTTTCAAGCATATTTCAAGTCCCCTATTCTTTAACATCCTTGTAGAGCCTTGAAATTGGGTTAACGGGGGTTAAACGCGTCGAAAAACAAGTTTCAGAGCTGCAGGGGCCTGTTCTGCCAAAAACTGAAACTTCTGGCCATAGTACTAGGTGGGGAGCGAGAGACTTAGCTATTTATTTCATGGCCCGTGAGAACAGTAGCTGGGCAGAAACTTGTTTTCAGCAAAACAGCCTGCTGAAACTGGTTTTAAACATGGTTTTTGAGTATTGTGGGCTGGTTTAAGTGTTCCCCAAGTTACCAAATCATATCCTAACATGTGTATGGTGAGGATCAAGCTTTGAACAACTCAAATGTCACACCGGGAGTTTTGCGGAAGCGTGATTATGGTGTGACTTGCTTAATACCATTGCATTCAATCATAACAATAACTATATGATAAACTGAAGATGTTCATCCATTAAATAAGTTTTAAAAACATAACAACAACATTGTTTTAAAACATGAAAATACTAATTCGAGTACAAACCATGCAACTTGTTTAAGAGTTCACAAAGACTCGGAAAAAGATATTAAATAAAACCAGTATTTGGAAGGCATGTCTCGTCCAGGATAAGACACCTAACCAAACCCTAAGACCATGGATGACATCTTTTATTCTTAAACCACACTTGGAACTTCCGAAAGCCCGCCAGATCCACATCTAATTCCCTAAAATACATGTAGTTTGAAAACATCAACAAAATTTGAGCGAGTTCATGTGTTCGTTTGTGTGTATGAATAAACCTTTGTAATCACTGAAAGTATGTATGTAAGTTTGTAAACTCCAGGTATGAAAGCAACAAGGAAAACAGATCACCAATGGTTTGCAAGGCCATTGATATGTGTGAAGTGATGCAGGAAAACTCAAACCTAGCAGATTTGTCTCCGGGAATAAGACATAGTCACCTCATGGGCCACCCTGGTCCACATGGGTGTGGGCTCGCTACACCCAAATAGATCTATCACTCATGTCCCTCGGTCCTACAATGAGGATTAATGGCCTTAAGTGTTATACCTACCACTCACATGATCAAGTAGTACCCTTCCTTAGCTAACCATACCAAATCAAAATGTTTGTAAATAGTTGTAACATGTATTTCACACCCGAAGTTATAAAACCAAAAACAGTTAAAGAAAAGGGGGTCATGAACTCACAGTCATGCGTCTTCAATCACCGTAACTCAAGCTCCTTCGGGTAAACACGACTACCTACAACGTACTATGATCTATTAGACGAGCGGGTCGTGCCTTGTCTTAGTATTAATGTCTTTGAGTTACGTTTCTTTTGTGTCTTCGATATTATTCCAAGTTACATAATTATTTGTTAAAACAATTAATATTGTAACTTAAACTATATTTACAAATTTTGGAATAATTGTTAAGACAATTATTTTAACTTAATACTTCCCAAGTATTTATACTTGTATATCCTTCCCAAGGATGGGTGTATTTGTATTTGTATTATTATACTTGTATATTTTGGTCATGTATTAGGGTCGTATTCCGGTGTGTATTTATACGTGTGAGAATACGTATTTTTATTGGATTCATTAAGTATTCTTTATACCAATTTCGTATTAATTTTTCCGGAATATTATCTTTAATAAAAGTCCACCAATATATATTTCCAAAATATATATTGTAATAAATATTATTTAGAAAAATTATTTATAAGTTTTCTTTGGCAAAGATATTTGTATTTTCTCATAAGTTCCGAAAATAATATATTTTCAAGTCTAACTTAGAATATATATATAAACTCATTTTTCTCCAAAAATGATATATTTCATATTTATGTGAGAAAATATATATCTTTAATCCCAAAAATATTGTATTTTATGTTTGTTGAGAAAATATATATTCCTTTAAAAAATAATATATATCTTCTAATAATCTCAAGAAAAATATATTAATCATACTTGCCAAACTAATATTTTTTTCTCTTGTCAAAAATATGATATATCCTTGTAGTAATTGTAAAAATCATATTTTTGTTTCCTTGGTGTCCAAAATATTATTTACCAAAATATACTTGTGAATTAAATTCCGGAATATTTTTGTGAGTTATATTCCTTGTTCGGTTTCACCAATATTTTGTGTATAACTTTTATATTTATTCTTTGGAATTTTGGTAATATTTTGGATTGTAATTCTTGGTATTTTGATGTGTTATATTATTTCATGTCCTAAAATAATATAACTAATACACAAAATATACAAATAATCACACATATGGTGTCTACTAAATATATATTTCCTAAATACATATTTAGTCACTTTTATTCATAAAAACCAACCTCCAATATTTGTATTTTGTAACAAAAATTATGGCAAAGTTTTGTAACAATTTATGGTTTGAAATACACTTGTAAATACTTGTCTAGAAATATTTTTCTAAGTGTTTGAATTTTTAGAAAATTTTGCCATAGTTTCCCCTAAAAATGGAGGTTTCCATGCTTTCAAGCATATCATTTTCTTTTGTAAAAATCATCACAATCAATCCATTAACAATAATAAACAACCTTTACTTACCAATTTTGCCAAAATCATGCATAATCTATTACTTAATGAACTTGAATATTTGTAAAAATTTGTAGTAACTTACTAGTATTCTTAGTAAGCCTTGTTACCATTTAAAGTGTGATTAGTTCTTTAAAAACTTCATTTTTAAAGAAGATTGATCTTTACAACTTATGATCATGTTTTCTAAAAATGTTTCTTTATGATTTCTTCTTGTTTCACAAGTGTTCCTACACTTGTTTAACCACCAAAAATAAAGTTTGTTTATGTAAAAACCAAGATTGAGTAGAAATTATATTTTTAACTTGGTTTCTTTAGAAATCATCCATAAATCTTTAGATCTACAAGTGTTACTACTCACTTTGATCATTATTTTTCAAGAAATCAATGCATATTTTCAAGTTCATGATCTTTGTGTGGATGATCCATCATCCTACAATATTTCTACTTTCTCATCTTGCTAGATTATGTTTTTAATCATGATCTAGCAAGATCATATGATGATCTACATCATATGTATGAACCAACAACAATCATCATGTAAATCAACACATAAACAACTTAGTTTCATCATTAAACATGCTTATGTTCATGTTTACTTCTTATGTATCTTAGTGTTCTTCAAAGTTATGAGTATGATTCTTCTTTTAACCACTTAAAATAGAAGTAAACTAGCAAGATCAAGATTCTTACCACTAGCACAAGGCTAGGGATGATCAAGCGAAGAAAACAAGTGGATAAAAGCAAACAAGAGAGGTTCTTACACTTCCGTAAGCTCCTAGCTTCCTTGTATGATCTCTAACACCTTTGTATATATGTAGAATGTATGAAGAAGATTGAATGAAGGTGGATGTGTGTGCGGTGATGTTCGGCTGAGAGCTCCAAGGGAAGAAGGAGAAGATGTGTGTTTTTCTAGTGTGTGTGTAATGAGCTTAAGTGCTTAAGGGTTATACTTATAACCATTTCAAGTGATCATCCAATGTATAATGTGTTCTAAATAGAGAAACAAGATCCAATAAAATATTAAAACAAATTTAGTAGATGGGGCCCTTGTTGGTCCTCCATAGGTGGGGGGGGGGGGGTTCTAGATTAGGCTTAAACTAGATTAGTTACTTATAAGTTGAAATCCAAGTATTAGTTAGGATTTCTAGTTAGTAGATATTTGTATGGGGTGTTATGATGTCCGGGGATCATAACTAGCTTGGTAATGTTAAAACTGTGCTTCTATTGTGAATTTGATGTTTCGGGTAGTGTCCGGGTGTTCGGTTGGTTACCGGTTTGTTAAAGTGCTAAACTTTGCAGTTTAGTGTGCTTTATGTACCTTTTTTTGACACTTTTGATTCCCGACACTTAGGAAAGCATTCAGGACCATTTAACCATGTTTCTACATAAAATTAGATTGTTAAAATGCTGATTTTTGCTGAATTTTGCTGAATTCAGCACTTTGGGTGAGTTTTAGGCGTTTTCCGGCACTTAAACTATCGCTAGAAAGGCAGTTTTGTGATCCTTACTTTCCTACACACTATACTAGTGTAATACTTGGTTTTTGGCTCATTCTGTGTCTCAATGCACTGTCTGTCTATGTGCTGAGTTCTATCAGCATTTTCCTGATTTATCAGATAACTGTGCTAATTGTACCTAATGCATCATTTGAGGCAATAAAGCTTTCATGCGATATTGGTATGACATTAAACAATGTATGATGCACATGTATGTATATGGCATTAATCAGAAATCAGTTAATTACAATTCAGCACAGTTATTAAGTACTAATCATGGTTAATTAATTGTACGGATACCTGAATTTTTGACAGTTGTCACATTCTCCCCTGTTAAGAAAATTTCGTCCCGAAATTTTAAGCTTTACTACTTGCTGCAGGGGTGTTAGGGAATAAATGCGGGTATTTTGCTTTCATGCGATCCTCACGCTCCCAAGTAAACTCTGGGCCGTGACGTGCGTTCCATCTAACCATAACAAGCTTAACACTACTCTTCCGAGTCTTGTTAACCTTCCAGTCAGTAACCTCTATAGGTTCTTCGGTAAAGTGGAGTGTGTCGTCAATGTGAACTTCGTCAGCAGGGATGACTACTGTCTCTTGAGTTGGACTCTTCTTCAGATTAGATACATGGAATGTATCATGAATGCTATTAAGTTCTGTCGGTAGCTCCAACTTGTAAGCTACAGGACCAATCCTCTCTAGGATTTTGAACGGTCCAATAAATCGTGGGTTCAACTTACCATGCTTTCCAAAGTGTGCCACACCTTTCCAAGGTGAGACTTTTAACAAAACCATATCTCCTACTTCAAATTCCAAAGGTTTCCTTCTTTGGTCCGCATAGCTATTTTGTCGATCACGAGCCGCCTTGATGCACTCTCGGATCTGCATGATTTTATCTGTCATCTCTTGGATCAATTCGGGACCAACCAGCCGTCTATCGCCTGCATCTGCCCAGCAAAACGGCGATCGACACTTTCGTCCGTAGAGAGCTTCGAACGGTGCAGCTTGAATGCTTGTATGGTAGCTGTTATTATAGGAGAACTCAACCAAAGGCAGGTGAGTGTCCCAACTGCCACCCAAGTCCATTATGCAAGCTCGTAACATATCTTCAAGCGTTTGAATCGTTCTCTCACTTTGACCGTCCGTCTGTGGATGAAAGGCAGTACTCAGATTCAACTGAGAACCAAACGCTTCTTGGAAAGATTGCCAAATCCTTGACACAAATCTTCCGTCTCTATCAGATATGATCGAGATAGGCACTCCATGACGTGCTACTATCTCTCTTAGGTACAGCTCAGCTAGCTTACCTGTGTTATCCTTTTCTCTGATCGGCAAAAAGTGCGCAGACTTTGTCAGGAGGTCTACGATTACCCAAATCGTATCATGACCTCTGGGTGTCTTTGGCAACTTGGTTATGAAGTCCATTGAGATCTGCTCCCACTTCCACATGGGTATCTCAGGTTGCTGTAGGAGACCTGAAGGCTTCTGATACTCGGCCTTCACCTTGGCGCAAGTCAAGAATTTACCAACATAAGTTGCAACATCGCCTTTCAGTCTCGGCCACCGGTAGAAATCCTTCAAATCTTGGTACATCTTATCCGATCCTGGGTGGATAGAGTACCTTGATTCATGGGCTTCATCAAAGATCACGCCTCTAAGACCACCAAAGAGGGGAACCCAAATTCGTCCCATGAAACACAAGGTTCCTTCCTCATTGGGTACCAACTTCTTTTCCATCCCACAGAGATATTCATCCTTAAGGTTTTCCTTCTTGAGAGCTTCTCTTTGTGCAGCACGAATGCATAACGAGAGGTCTGTCTGAATGATAATCTCTAAAGCCCTAACCCTTATGGGCTTAATCCTCTCTTTTCGACTCAAGGCGTCTGCCACCACATTCGCCTTTCCTGGGTGATATTTGATTTCGCAATCATAATCGTTTAACAACTCAACCCATCGTCGCTGTCACATATTAAGCTCTTTTTGATCGAGTATGTGCTGGAGGCTCTTGTGATCGGTAAAGATCGTGCATCGGGTTCCATACAAATAGTGTCGCCAAATCTTCAAAGCAAACACCACTGCACCTAATTCCAAATCATGTGTGGTGTAGTTCTTCTCATGAATCTTCAATTGGCACGAAGCATAAGCGATAACCTTCTGTCGCTGCATCAGCACGCAGCCCAATCCCTGACCCGAGGCGTCACAGTATACCACGAAGTCGTCGGTGCCTTCGGGTAGGGATAGAATAGGTGCATCGCAAAGCTTATTCTTGAGCAACTGAAAAGCTTCTTCTTGTTTATCTCCCCACTCATATTTCTTGTCCTTTTGAGTAAGGGAGGTCAGTGGTTGAGCGATTTTTGAAAAATCCTAAATGAATCTGCGATAATACCCAGCTAAACCTAGAAGCTGACGGATCTCGGTTGGCGTCTTCGGAGTTTCCCAATTCTTAATCGCCTCGATCTTGGTGGGATCCACATGGATTCCATCTTCATTCACTACATGACCAAGGAATTGTACCTCACGCAACCAGAATCGCACTTCGAGAACTTAGCGTACAGTTTCTCCTTCTTGAGCAGCTCTAAAATGGCTCTAAGGTGTTGCTCGTGCTCTTCTTTCGACCGTGAATAGATCAAAATATCGTCGATAAACACAATCATGAATTTATCGAGATATGGATTGCAGACTCGATTCATCAAATCCATAAATACTGCCAGTGCATTCGTTAATCCAAAAGGCATCACTAGAAACTCGTAATGTCCATAACGAGTCCTGAAGGCAGTCTTCGGTATACTCTCCTCTTGAATCCTCAGCTGGTGATAACCTGATCGAAGATCGATTTTGGAGTAATATCTCGAACCTTGAAGTTGATCGAAGAGATCATCAATTCTCAGCAAGGGATACCGATTCTTGATGGTCAACTTGTTTAACTCTCGGTACTCAATGCACATACGAAAACTACCATCCTTCTTCTTGACAAACAGAACTGGAGCTCCCCAAGGCGAGAAGCTTGGTCTAATAAATCCCTTGTCCAAAAGCTCTTGAAGTTGCGTCGACAACTCTTGCATCTCGGAAGGTGCAAGTCGATAAGGTGCCTTGGCTACAGGCGCAGCGCCTGGAACCAAGTCAATATGGAATTCGACTTGTCGTTGAGGCGGCAATCCTAGCAAGTCTTCGAGAAAGACTTCAGGATATTCCCTTACCACAGGGATATCTTCCAACTTTGGCTCTTCGGCTTCCTTATCAACAATGTGAGCCAAAAAGGCAACACATCCTTTCTGCAAAAACTTTCGGGCCTTCAAACAGCTGATAATCCTTAGAGGCATATCATGCTTCTCTCCATGCACTACAATCGTCTCTCCATTCATCATCGGGATTCAGATGATCTTCTCATGACATACGATCTTAACTCAGTTACTCGACAACCAATCCATTCCAACTACCACGTCAAAGCTTCCCAACTCAACTGGTAGAAGATCAAGCATAAACTCATGCTCTCCGAGCTCTATTACACACCCTCTAATCACTTCGTTTGCCTCTAATAGCTTTCCATTAGCTAGTTCTATCGAGTATGGAATATCTAGCTTACTGGCAACTAACCCGAGTATATTCTTAAATTCTAGGGATACAAAGCTATAATCGGCACCAGTATCAAATAGCACAGATGCAAAGTGTTGGTTGATAGGGAACGTACCCATGACTACGTTCAGATCCTGGCGAGCTTCCCTAGCTCCAATGTTGAAAACTCTTCCTTGGGCTTGATTGTTCTTTGGGCAGTCCCGCTTGAAATGCCCAACATCTCCGCAACTGAAGCATCCTTGCTTGTTTCCAGTACCACCCTGGTTGTTATTTTGGTTGCGGTTTCCATTACCAGCTTGATTTCCACAACCACCATGATTTCCATTACCTCCCTGGTTACGGTTCCCAGTCTGATTCCCATTACCGTTTCCACCACGGTTCCCATTGCCATTACCATTATTTCTCTGACAACCGTTTCCATGACCAGTACCTGCCCAGCATGTCTCCTTCGAATGACCATTCTTTCCACAGTTTTCACACTTCCTAACTCTGCACTGGCCGGCATGATGGAACTGGCACACATCACACTTAGGCAAGGTGCCTATGTATCCTTTCCCCTTATTCTCCGAACTTGCAGCACCAGTCCTAACCTCGGCTGGTGGGTTCGCATCTCTTTTCTTGTTACTACCGTTGTTGTTTCCTTGGGTAACCTTCTTGAAGTTCGAGAACTTCCTCTTGTTCTCTCCTGACGACTCGACATGAGTCTCCTTCTTCTTTCCCTCAGAGATTGAAAACTTGTTCAATCTAATCACTTCCTATTTCAATGCCACGCTCAAATCAATGGCCTTAGTTATGGTTGGAGGCTTGGATGTCGTCACCATGCTCATGATTTGGGGTGCCAATCCCCAAATGAAACGTTCAATTCGCTTGAACTCCGGTTCTACCATGTAGGGGACAACACGAGATAGGTCATGGAATCTCTGCACATACTCAGCAATCTTCAGACCATCCATCTTCATATTCAAGAACTCGTTTCCAACTTCTAAATCTCAGCCCTTGAACAGTACTTCTTGCGCATCAGTTCTTTCATCTCATCCCAAGTCATAGCATACACTGCTTCCTCTCCTAGGGTCTGAACCTGAAGGTTCCACCATGATAGAGCTCCATCTAGGAAAAGTCCAGAAATGTAAGTGACCTGGTGCTCTGGTGCACACTTGCTCATTCGCAGCACAGAATCGGTTTTCTCAGCCCATCTAACAGAAGCTACAGCACCTCCAGTGTTGTCAAAGTTCAGAGGTTTACATTCAAGGAACTGCTTGTAAGTACAGCCTATACAGGCAACATCATTCACAGAAAGCATTAGCAAACGCACGTGGAATGTCCAAATGTATCGTAATGTGTCTTAAGTGACTTAAACATTACCATGAGGTGGGTTATTTCCTGAGGTACCTCCGCTGTGTTCAGAGCATAAGGCCTCATGTTGTGTGATTGCTTGTGAAATCCGTTCTTGCAGTTTTGCCTCTGTCGTGGGCAAATGATTGTTCCTTTGAGGAGGCATCTTCTAAAGAAGATTGTATAGGTCAGGTCTTAGTAAAGATTTAAGCTCATAAGCATCTATTATATGATTAAGACCTAGGAGTGTATATACATAGGTATATAAGTATTTATCATAGCAGCAATCATATAACATCACAATCAATTACAACCATGTAAATTAACAACGTATTTAATGAGAACATTACAATTGAGCTTTCATTTGTTGGTGCATACGTCTGTCGACTTCGTCTTGTATCGAGTCTTGTGTTAGATTAGATAGATCAGGGCACGATTTACGAGAAAACATGTTAGAAGTTGATTTCGCACGAAATAGGATAAGGTATTTCGCACGAAATGACTTTGTCATTTCGTACGAAATAGCCTGGCTATTTCGCATGAGCTATTCCATGCGAAACCACCTTGCCTATAAATACTTGAGGTCCCTTGTCATTTGTAACTTTCCGGTTTCAGTACCGAACTGCTGCCGAAGTGTCTACTCGCTGTAAAAGGTTGTTATATCAATCAAAAGACAGTTTAAAGGGAATTGCAAGCTGAATTAACTTGATACGTTTGTTTCCGCCTCTCGTATTGAGGAAAAACTCTTCTGAACGACTCGTTTGGGTCAGAAAACGATCCTACAAGTGGTATCAGAGCTCAGGAGGAAGAGTTCTTACCAATTCAGCTGAAAATTCTGATTTCTACACCTTCTTTTTCAAAATTAACAAAATTTCACGGATAAAATGGCTTGATTTTCTCACATTATATGCGAAACTGTGTTTTAACAAAGCCTTGAAAGAATTGGACCTAAAATCGGACTAAAACCTGATAAATTTTGACAAAAACAGTTCGAGATAATGACATCAGCAGTATTTCGTACGGAATAGCATATTCAGGGTTTTTTCACACCAAGTTGGTATTTCGTTTGACCTTTTCACACGAAATCACCTATTTCGTTTGAAAGTGTGTTTGAAAACAGCTATTTCACACGAAATCAGTTATTTCGCATCAGACTGGGTATTTCGTTTGAACAGGGTTATTTCGTGTGAAAGTTGATTTCGTTAGAGATTGTCATTTCGCATCAGAAGTTCATTTTGTTTGAAAAGATCATTTCGTTTGAAAGGGTTGATTTCGCTTGGAAAAACTGAATTTGTGAAAGTTTTGAAACCGAATCATGGAAGAGGAATTTTACAACGCCTTTGCAACTCCGATAAGCATTGCACAAAACACAATGTTGGAAAACGAAACAGGCACCATGCAAAAACCGCCAAAGCTCATGAATATCGAGGAGTATAAAGGATGGGAGGAACAATTTGAGAATTGGGTTCAAGCAAATTACTTGGATGCTTGGGAATGTGTTGAAACGAAATATATTAGACCGATGAATGATGATGAGGAGGTTATTGCAATTAAAGATCTTAGTGCTGAAGATAAAAAGAAATACAAAGATGAAAAGATGATGACGAGTCTTTTACATCAAGCTGCTAAGGAAGATATCTTGGTATTATTGCAACACAATGGAACTGCATACTCTATCTGGAAAGCATTAAAATCAAAGTTTGTTGGAAGTAAAGAGATGATTAAGAACAAAAAATCACTTTTGAAAAAAGAGTTTGATCTATTTCGTGGTTTAAGAACTGAGAGCACTAAGCAGATCATTGAAAGATACTGCAATTTGTTAGTCAACATGAAGAGAGTGAGCATCACAAAGGATAATGAAGAGTTGATTGAAAAATTGGCTGATGCATTGCCACATGAAACTTGGGGCACATATCTTATGATGTTGAGGAATAAAAAGGATTTTGGAAACTTAACACTAAGTAAGTTCATTGAAAAACTTGAAGCTCAAGAGATGGAACAAAGGAAGATCTCAAGAATGAAAGATTTTGATGGTGAACAAGACATTAGGCTTTATTACAAAGGAGGTATTAGTGATAAGACCAACATGTCACCAAAGGTTGAGACTGCATTCAATGCTAAGAGTTCGTCTGGAGGGTCATCTAAAGGATCAAACAGTAAAGCGGGATTTTCTTCATATTCATCATTTGATCCAAACTTGTCAACAACAAAGAATGGCAAAGTTATTCAATGCAACATTGCATTAAATCTTGAAAATAATCAAGATTACTCAGAAGAAGTTGCAAAAAGTCACATGTCTTTGTTGGTAACTGTGTTAGAATCGTATGGTAGTTTAGTAGCAGGAAGGATCGGGAATCCAATGTTGATAAAAGAGGATTACAATCAGATTGATGCTGAAGAAATGGAGTTGATGGATATAAAGTGGTGTCTTGCGAGTGTTTTGAGAAGAGCTGAAAAGTTTAAACAAATTACGGGAAGAGATGATTTCCGTGATGCAAATATTTCTACTTTAGGATTTGATAAATCTAAATTTACTTGTTTTCGTTGCAGGGAAAAAGGACATTTCAAGAGAGAATGTACAAATCGCGAAGCAAGTGGAGCTCAAAATCTGTTTAACAACAATGATTACTATCGGAAAGCAATTTATCATCATGTTGCTCAACAGTCGCATCAACAAGAACCACAAACTGCACATGCTAAGAAGGCTATCGAAGAGTCATCAAAGAGAGCTCTTTATGGTATAATAGATCAAGATGATGAAAAATTACTAGAAGGTTTTAGCTGAGAAAATTTTAGTTGGGATAATTACTGTCTGGATAAAAAAATTTTAAAAGCCAAAGCTTTTGTTGCTCGAGTTGCTGAAGACAGTGATAATGATGATGATTATTATGCAAAAAGAATGGAAGAGCATTTAAGATTGATGGAGGAGAGTGATAGTGATGATGAAAAAATTCGAAAGAAAAAGAAGAAAGTTAAGAAACATGTTAGCAGTGATGATGAAGAAGTTCCTGTGATAAAGAAAAAGATAAAAGAAGTTCCAGCTTTCAAAGTTGAAGCAGAAGTTGATGCACAAAAGATTCCTGTGAAATGTGAAAATTGTGAAGCAGTGAAGAAGCAAAACAGTACTTTGATTCATAACATGAACAGATTGAAAGACTCTTATGATGTTCTCAACAAAGTAATGAATCAGTACAATCAGTCAAGCAGTGAACAAGCAACAACTATGAAAACATTTCAAGAAGCTTTCATGACAAAAACAAAAAGTGGTGAATAATTACATCGAGAAGTGTGCTATTTTGGAACAAAAACTGGAAACTCAAAGAATTGAGACAGAAAGGGTTAATAGATTGTTAAAAAGTTACTCATGTACTTCTTATGTTATTGACAGGATTTATCCAACCGTTGAAGGCATGAAGGCATTTGAAGAAGAGGATACTGAAGAAAAGAATTCTGGTAAGAAACCTAGTGCCAGTTATACAAAGTGTCCGCCTCCGCTTGAAAATGGATATTCTCCACGAAATCCAAATTCAGAAAGAGTAAAAAAGGCAACCAACTTACAGTGGGAGTCTGAGTCTTCAGAAATTTTGCCAGACAACATTGATGTTACTTTTACATCATCCGACACTAATCATGAGTCCGAGTTAATAAAGAAAGTGGTCGATCAGGTGTTGGATAAAGATGAAGCCGAGGAGTCAAAGTCAGAATCAAATTCAGAGTCAAAGTCTGAAACGTCAAGTCCAACAGTCAAAAAGGACAAACGGGTGTATAATAAAGAATTTCTGTTATTAAAATCTAATTTGGATGATTAAATATTCAAAGTTGCTTATACTTTGAATGATTCTGACAAATTATATTCTGATGAAGAATTTCCAATAAGAGGTGTCAAAACTGAAATGATCAAAAAGGTTTTCAAATTAACAGAAATTAATATTTCTGAAATAAAAGATGTAAATATTTATGAAAAACCTAAAAAATACACTTCAAGAGTTCAACAAAGAGAAAACAAGAAAAAGGATTACAGTTCTGATTCTGGTTTTCAAAAGAAACAAAATCATAACGGTAATTTCAAAAGGAAAGGTCTTGGTTTTATTCCACCGAAAAATCATAAAAATGAGAAAACTTATAAACCAAAAACTGTATTTGTTTTAGGAACATCATCTGAAGAAGAAAAGGAGCAATTGTTCAGAAAGCAGACAAATAAAGAATTTCTTGCAAAGAAGCAAGAAGAACTGAAGAATGAAGTTGTTCAAAAGAAAGAAACGAGAACCTGTTTTCAATGTAAAATAGTTGGTCATATTGCCAGGAATTGTTCTAAGGCAATCCAAACAAAAGAGGGAGTTTCTCTTAAACTGAAAGAAAAGATGGTTGAAAATGGACCACCAACCAAACCTTTTACAGTTTTCAAAAACTCAAAATTTGAGGTTGGTGAATGTTCAAAAAGATTTTACAAAAGAAAAGCAAATCTTGACAACCAAAAGTGGGTTGTTAAGAAATCTGATGATAGTTCTAGCAATGATTCTGATTCGTCAAAATCAGAGGAGCTATTTTCTGGCGATGAATCTGATTCCACAAAGTCAGAGGAGCCACAAGTTGAACCAAAAGTTGAAAAATCAGTACCGCCAATGGATGATGCAAATTTTCCACCATTGAGGGCTGAAAATTTTAAACAAAAAATTGGTAAAATTGAGATTTCGAATCAATTTTTTTTCTGAAAAGAAAGAATTTGATGTTGAAAAAGTCTTTAACCCCAAAGTGAAACATATTTTTGGAAAAATGGTTGAAAGGAAGGTAAAAGGGGTAAAGGAATTTTATGAGAAGAAGATGAAAGGAAAGAAACCGAGTATTGATAACTCGGAATCTCCCAAGGTCTGTCAGGCTTGGGATAATTTTCTTAACTGAAAAACCTGACTTGCCGGAGCTTCCAGGTTGGTAAGTGTGGAGCAGGTATCGGCATCTTTCTTGAGAAATTCATATCTGTGATATTTCGACTTACAAGTGGTAAATCAGGGACATTAATTTGTACTTGATTTTCTACAAGTGGTAATTGTTGTTAGAATCTAAAACTGTTAAATTTGTTCAAGTGGTTGAAAGAACAAGGTGATGAATTGATCCCCTAACCTACAAGTGGTTTTATGAAATCAGCAAAACTAATTTTCCGGAAAAACTATTTGATTAAAACAAACTTAAGTTTTTTGAAATCAATGGGAAAATAGTTTTGTTGTAAGGGGGAGTTCTGATTGTTTAAGCCAAGAGGATGGCGAATTGAAGTAATTCGATATCAGTTGACATTTTACTTTGTACACTTTGTTTTCAAATTTATTTTAAATGGTTTTGAATTTTAGGGGGAGTAAGAATTTCAGAAAATCCAAAAACATTTGAAAATTTGAAAAAGTCAAAAACATTGAAAAAGCAAAAACGATTTTTGTTGTGAAAAAGAGGAAATGATAGTACATCAGTGGACGATCACAGCACGCTAAAGAGTTGGAAAGTAAAATGTTATAAACGGTCTCACTGATGATATGCCAGTAGGTTTTTGTACATTTAGTAGATTGTGTCGAGATATAAACCTAAATTTCAAACTTACTTATATCGTGGGGAACATCTCTCGGATATATGGGTAACCCCCGAAATCTTGTTTGAAAGGTCCCTCTTTCTGAGATACTAGGTCTTTATACTCAGTGATATCTGGGGTATTATCCCAGGACTTCTGATTTTGCGGAAGCAATGGCCTAGTCCCCGTATAATACTTTTCGCTTGCTTGAAATATAGCACCACCCTCAGTACAAAAAATGACGAAACATTGCAAAATGCTAATCATGTGCTGTTGAAGAAAAGATTCTCTAAAGGGAACACACCAAAAGTCGAAGTCATCATCTCTCTGATTTTGCGGAAGCAATAGCCTGAGCTCTCATGGCCCTCGCATTTTAACCCTTTACAGATATCATCTAGGTATACTCACCTGTAAGACTGAATATTGGGATCTGGATACGGGAGTATATTCTGAGGTGGGACACGCGGATAAGTTTAAGTATCTAAAACACTTATCTCGTATCTCGAAACAGTTGAACTTTGTATGAAAATTTAAATGGACCAGTATACTGACAATCTAAGTGAATCGTTTAGAACTTAAAATGTTTAAAGCTTAACGGTGCTAGTGATTGGTCTAAAAAACTGATATGATCCTCTTACACAAACTCACAAAAATATTGTTTGTAAATATTTCCTTATTACATTTTTCATTCAAGTTTAAAAATCCAAAAAGATTTTTAGTGTGTTTTAGCATAAAATTTTTAAAAATACAAAAAGATTTTCGACAACTGATGTTGAAGAGCTGGTTTTTCAAAATTCCAAGTGCTAAACATGATGAACAGGTTTGGGAGAGTGTGTTTGAATGATGCATTAGAGATTAAAAATGTTAAATCATTTTGTACGATACTTGAAAATGATGTTTTAAATTTGTGCCTACAAGTGGTAAGCCGAGAATAAATTTGTCAAATTTTAAATTTGTGAAATTTATTGTGAGGTAGAGATATGTGCAGGTTAGCCAGGTTCCTGATCCTGAGTAGAATGTGAGCCAGGTTATGATCTTGGTACTGCTGATGCTGATGAACTTAAGGAATCAAGAGATCTGATCAAAAGAATTAGAAAGATAGATCAACATTCAAGGGGGAGATTAGTTGATAGAGAGAAGGAGAGGATTGAGGATGCTTTACATTGTCAGATACTTCGGGAGAAAATGAGAAGACTGATAAAGACTGAAGATTTTGAAGACTCAACACTGAAGACTTCGTCAACATTCGAGGGGGAGTCTGTTGGTGCATACGTCTGTCGACTTCGTCTTGTATCGAGTCTTGTGTTAGATTAGATAGATCAGGGCATGATTTACGAGAAAACATGTTAGAAGTTGATTTTGCACGAAATAGGATAAGGTATTTCGCACGAAATGACTTTGTCATTTCGTACGAAATAGCCTGGCTATTTCGCATGAGCTATTCCGTGCGAAACCACCTTGCCTATAAATACTTGAGGTCCCTTGTCATTTGTAACTTTCCGATTTCAGTACCGAACTGCTGCCGAAGTGTCTACTCGCTGTAAAACGTTGTTATATCAATCAAAAGACAGTTTAAAGTGAATTGCAAGCTGAATTAACTTGATACGTTTGTTTCCGCCTCTCGTATTGAGGAAAAACTCTTCTGAACGACTCGTTTGGGTCAGAAAACGATCCTACATCATTAATCATCGACCACGCATATTGTTACATGTTTTACAAATGTATCGTATCAAAAGGGAACACAGGGTCGCACTACCCTGGTCCAAAATGTCTATCAATCTACCAAAAGTCATACAGTCAAAAGGTGGTCTCCAAAAGGCTTCACTAGCTCAGCTCAATAGCGGTGCTCTTATCAAAAGCAAGCTACCTACATAAAACCAAAAACCGTCTATGCTGATGGTGGTGGAGGAGGAGGTGGAGGAACAAAAAGCAAGTTGCGCACATGCGCAAGCTCCTCCTCAAGATCATAAATATGACGTAACAGATAACTGATCTGCTGCTCAACGGTGAGGAAGCGAGTGTCAAACTCGGGAAATGGAGTAAGTGGTGCAGGAGGATGCGAAAACGAGGACGGGTGATGAGCGAGGGGGAGCAAAAGTAGGCTGACACGGACATGGCAAAGGTCGCGGTGTCATCTCTAGCTCTAAAATCCTACGGCTCATGATCTCATACTGTAGCTGCAATGATAGAAGTAACTCATCCCGTGTATAACCAGTAAAGTGTGAGGGATGGTAGGGATCAGAAATTGGCATAGTGTAAGGTGGGAACCATCTAAGTGGCTCATCTAGTGGTGAAGAAGTAAAATGAGCTGAAGGTGTAGACTGAGGCATGTGAGGGAAAGCTGCTGATACATGTGGGTCATGGCTAGACTGTTGGCTAGAAGTGCCTTCCCCTGGATGGGGTGCGGGTATATCCTGCAAGAAGACAATAGGCAGGTCGACACGGTGCACATCTGACTCAACTGGGTGAAAATGAGCATCATCAACAGGTGCAGGTACAAGTGGAGGAGTGACTGGCTCAATAATAGGAGGGTCAGCGGGTGCAGGAACTGGATCTGGTATAAGTGGTGCAATGTCAGGTATGCCAAAAGGAACAGGGTCATGGTCAGGCAAAGGCTCAGGTGCAGGTATCGGCTCAGGATCAGTGGGTGCATCAAAAGGCTGATCATCAGGAACAAAATCAGGCTCAAGTCCAGGCTCAATGTCATGTGGAGGTATCGGTGCAGCTAACATAGCTGTATCATCGTCAGAATCTGTGGCGTATCGTCGCAGTCCAACTGCCTGTAAAGCGGATGAAGATACAGACTCAAAGGAATCTGGGACAGAATGTAAGCTAGAATTAGAAGAAATCTCAATAACGGGAATCCACAAAAGTGGAATAGCAACTACGCCCTCATCGAGCTCTCCATCACCATGAGCGTCATTGGGAGGACCATCAACAAACAGGTTAACATCAGCATCAAAAAGATCATCGAATGGCCAATCCTCAGGAGCAATAACCATAAGAGGAACAGGAGCGAGGATCGGTGCCACGACATGCTCACCATCGGGGTGACCGATGATAAGATGATCGTGAACTGGAATAGGAATAACAAAAGGATCCTCGTCTGGGATACCATTAGCAATCGGTAAATCATCTTTGAAATCGGGCAGCGCAAATGGCTGGAAATCGTCGTCGTCATCGGACATCATCTCCGGGTCGCTCTCTGTATCGGAAGTAAAGATCTCTGGCTCAGGGACGATCTCATCATCAGAAACAATAGCCATGGGGTCGTGGTTGTCGGACAACCCGCTATCCGATGATGACATAGTGTCTGTAACAAAACAATCACAACATATGCACATATATCAACTACTAACATTAAACATGCAATCAATGACAATGTAATCACGTATCCTTCCTAGTCTCCCAGACTAAACCACCTAGTCTCTCAGACTAAACCACCTAGTCTCTCAGACTGAACCACCCAGTCTCTCAGACTGAACCACCTAGTCTCTCAGACTGAACCATAAACATAAACCTTGAAATGTGTTTCGTGTCTTTTTATTTTGTAAAAATGTTTGTTTCCCTGGATCTGGGCGTTTCGCGTATGCAATGAAAACATGCTGTAAAAATGTTTTCGTGAGAGCCCTAATGATTGTAGTCTAGACTTGAGAAGGAATCCTAGTTCGCTACAATCGAAGCTCTGATACCAAAGTGTCACACCCTGACTTTTGCGGAAGTGTGATTATGGTGTGACTTACTTAATACCATTGCATTCAATCATAACAATAACTATATGATAAACTGAAGGTGTTCATCCATTAAATAAGTTTTAAAAACATAACAACAACATTGTTTTAAAACATGAAAATACTAATTCGAGTACAAACCATGCAACTTGTTTAAGAGTTCACAAAGACTCGACAAAAGATATTAAATAAAACCAGGATTTGGAAGGCATGTCTCGTCCAGGATAAGACACCTAACCAAACCCTAAGACCATGGATGACATCTTTTATTCTTAAACCACACTTGGAACTTCCGAACGCCCGCCAGATCCACATCTAATTCCCTGAAATACATGTAGTTTGAAAACATCAACAAAAGTTGAGCGAGTTCATGTGTTTGTTTGTGTGTATGAATAAACCTTTGTAATCACTGAAAGTATGTATGTAAGTTTGTAAACTCCTGGTATGAAAGTAACAAGGAAAACAGATCACCAATGGTTTGCAAGGCCATTGATATGTGTGAAGTGATGCAGGAAAACTCAAACCTAGCAGATTTGTCTCCGGGAATAAGACATAGTCACCTCATGGGCCACCCTGGTCCACATGGGTGTGGGCTCGCTACACCCAAATAGATCTATCACTCATGTCCCTCGGTCCTACAATGAGGATTAATGGCCTTAAGTGTTATACCCACCACTCACATGATCAAGTAGTACCCTTCCTTAGCTAACTATACCAAATCAAAATGTTTGTAAATAGTTGTAACATGTATTTCACACCCGAAGTTATAAAACCAAAAACAGTTAAAGAAAAGGGGGTCATGAACTCACAGTCTTGCGTCTTCAATCACCGTAACTCAAGCTCCTTCGGGTAAACACTACTACCTACAACGTACTATGATCTATTAGACGAGCGGGTCGTGCCTTGTCTTAGTATTAATGTCTTTGAGTTACGTTTCTTTTGTGTCTTCGATATTATTCCAAGTTACATAATTATTTGTTAAAACAATTAATATTGTAACTTAAACTATATTTACAAATTTTGGAATAATTGTTAAGACAATTATTTTAACTTAATACTTCCCAAGAATTTATACTTGTATATCCTTCCCAAGGATGGGTGTATTTGTATTTGTATTATTATACTTGTATATTTTGGTCATGTATTAGGGTCGTATTTCGGTGTGTATTTATACATGTGAGAATACGTATTTTTATTGGATTCATTAAGTATTCTTTATACTTAATTTCGTATTAATTTTTCCGGAATATTATCTTTAATAAAAGTCCACCAATATATATTTCCAAAATATATATTGTAATAAATATTATTTAGAAAAATTATTTATAATTTTTCTTTGGCAAAGATATTTGTATTTTCTCATAAGTTCCGAAAATAATATATTTTCAAGTCTAACTTAGAAAATATATATAAACTCATTTTTATCCAAAAATGATATATTTCATATTTATGTGAGAAAATATATATCTTTAATCCCAAAAATATTGTATTTTATGTTTGTTGAGAAAATATATATTCCTTTCAAAAATAATATATATCTTCTAATAATCTCAAGAAAAATATATTAATCATACTTGCCAAACTAATATATTTTTCTCTGGTTAAAAATATGATATATGCTTGTAGTAATTGTAAAAATCATATTTTTGTTTCCTTGGTGTCCAAAATATTATTTACCAAAATATACTTGTGAATTAAATTCCGGAATATTTTTGTGAGTTATGTTCCTTGTTCGGTTTCACCAATATTTTGTGTATAACTTTTATATTTATTCTTTGGAATTTTGGTAATATTTTGGATTGTAATTCTTGGTATTTGGATGTGTTATATTATTTCATGTCCTAAAATAATTTAACTAATACACAAAATATACAAATAATCACACACATGGTGTCTACTAAATATAAATACATATTTAGTCACTTTTATTTATAAAAACCAACCTCCAATATTTGTATTTTGTAACAAAAATTATGGCAAAGTTTTGTAACAATTTATGGTTTGAAATACACTTGTAAATACTTGTCTAGAAATATTTTTCTAAGTGTTTGAATTTTTAGAAAATTTTGCCATAGTTTCCCCTAAAAATGGAGGTTTCCATGCTTTCAAGCATATCATTTTCTTTTGTAAAAATCATCACAATCAATCCATTAACAATAATAAACAACCTTTACTTACCAATTTTGCCAAAATCATGCATAATCTACTACTTCATGAACTTGAATATTTGTAAAAATTTGTAGTAACTTACTAGTATTCTTAGTAAGCCTTGTTACCCTTTAAAGTGTGATTAGTTCTTTAAAAACTTCATTTTTAAAGAAGATTGATCTTTACAACTTATGATCATGTTTTCTAAAAATGTTTCTTTATGATTTCTTCTTGTTTCACAAGTGTTCCTACACTTGTTTAACCATCAAAAATAAAGTTTGTTTATGTAAAAACCAAGATTTAGTAAAACTTATATTTTTAACTTGGTTTCTTTAGAAATCATCCATAAATCTTTAGATATACAAGTGTTACTACTCACTTTGATCATTATTTTTCAAGAAATCAATGCATCTTTTCAAGTTCATGATCTTTGTGTGGATGATCCATCATCCTACAATATTTCTACTTTCTCATCTTGCTAGATTATGTTTTTAATCATGATCTAGCAAGATCATATGATGATCTACATCATATGTATGAACCAACAACAATCATCAAGTAAATCAACACATAAACAACTTAGTTTCATCATTAAACATGCTTATGTTCATGTTTACTTCTTTTGTATCTTAGTGTTCTTCAAAGTTATGAGTATGATTCTTCTTTTAACCACTTAAAATAGAAGTAAACTAGCAAGATCAAGATTCTTACCACTAGCACAAGGCTAGGGATGATCAAGTGAAGAAAACAAGTGGATAAAAGCAAACAAGAGGTTCTTGCACTTCCGTAAGCTCCTAGCTTCCTTGTATGATCTCTAACACCTTTGTATATATGTAGAATGTATGAAGAAGATTGAATGAAGGTGAATGTGTGTAGGGTGATGTTCGGTCGAGAGCTCCAAGGGAAGAAGGAGAAGATGTGTGTTTTTCTAGTGTGTGTGAAATGAGCTTAAGTGCTTAAGGGTTATACTTATAACCATTTCAAGTGATCATCCAATGTATAATGTGTTCTAAATAGAGAAACAAGATCCAATAAAATATTAAAATAAATCTAGTAGATGGGGCCCTTATTGGCCGTCCATAGGTTGGGGGGGGGGGGGTCTAGATTAGGCTTAAACTAGATTAGTTACTTATAAGTTGAAATCCAAGTATTAGTTAGGATTTCGAGTTAGTAGATATTTGTATGGGGTGTTATGATGTTTGGGGATCATAACTAGCTTGGTAATGTTAAAACTGTGCTTCTGTTGTAAATTTGATGTTTCGGGTAGTGTCTGGTTGTTCGGTTGGTTACCGGTTTGTTAAAGTGCTAAACTTTGCAGTTTAGTGTGCTTTATGTACCTTTTTGTGACACTTTTGATTCCCGACACTTAGGAAAGCATTTAGGACCATTTAACCATGTTTCTGCATAAAATTAGATTGTTAAAATGCTGATTTTTGCTGAATTCAGCACTTTGGGTGAGTTTTAGGCATTTTCCGGCACTTAAACTATCGTTAGAAGGGCAGTTTTGTGATCCTTACTTCCCTACACACTATACTAGTGTAATACTTAGTTTCTGGCTCATTCTGTGTCTCAATACACTGTCTGTCTATGTGCTGAGTTCTGTCAGCATTTTCCTGATTTATCAGATAACTGTGCTAACTGTACCTAATGCATCATTTGAGACAATAAAGCTTTCATACGATATTGGTATGACATTAAACAATGTATGATGCACATGTATGTATATGGCAGTAATCAGAAAGCAGTTAATTGCAATTCAGCACAGTCATTAAGCACTAATCATGGTTAATTAATTGTACGGATACCTGAATTTTTGACAGTTGTCACATCAAAAACACTTGGCATTGATCCAAAGGTCCATGATTTTTTATATAAACCCAAACATTTCTTCACTTCAACTTGCTCATTTGCTATTTCTTCTCATATCTGCTCTAAGTGGAGGCAATCACTTGTTGAGGGCCACCTACCTGAGCATTCTTAGTTCTTTTTTCCAAGCATTGGACTCTTGTAAGTGTTCTTTCATGCTTGTTTAGTTAAATCAAGCAAGAAAGTCAAACAGTGTTTAACTTTCAGCTTTGACCATGATTTGGTCAAGACAAAGTTCGTTTGAACTTTGCAACGTGAGCGTAATCACAATGGTTATAGTTTGTAACTATACCTACGGATTACCACGTAGACTAGTCGAAGTGACGAGTCAAAGTTTCGTTCAAAATGCACGAATATGTGCATTTTGCGACGAAACTATTTTCGGGTATCAAAACACTTTGTTTTGACATCAAATCAGTTTTCTAACTTAGTTAAACATGTTTTAACATGTTTAACTCATCACTTTTAGTTTAGTGCTTGTTTAGGGTCGTAAGTCAAGCGGTCTAAACCACCGTTTAGACTTTCGAACCCGACCCGTTTGGTCGATCATTAGGATCCGACCAAACATATTTTGTGACCATAGTTGTATACGGAATAACCCTCCGAGGTTATACCTTATGGTCACTTAGTTTAATTAGTTATATGATAAAGTAGTTTATATACCTTAGGAAAATGACCAAAATGCCCTTTTCATGCATAATTTGAATTTCAGCATATATAACTTAAATTTTTACACTTAAACTGATTATGCAACAATATTAAACATGTTAGGGCATATAATACTTGTCATAGGACTAGTTAGGCTACCCGAGTGCGCTTCTGCGCAAATGACGCGTTAAAGTAGCGTAGACTACCTTAACGGGTCATAAGAACTTAGGATAGGTTTCAATTCAGAATGTAGGCTTAGTTAAACCATATCATATGAGTTCCATCACTCATTTGGTTTACAAGATCTCATTCTACCCGATCTCCCGATTTAGGTCCCGATTTATTAACATAGTGATCCGATACTAGGTGCCACTTGATTCCTTGATTGCCGAGCTTTGCTAGTTCACTTAATCGTGGATACCTTACAATCTCAAGTGAGTACATAGTTCCCCTATTTTACTGGTTTCAATTGTTTTGGGGTGATTCATATGTGCTAAACGATTTCGAGTTTTCAAACCAAATGATATGGTTTACATTAAACACAACGATTTCAATAATGTGGACGAACTTGTTGGTACGTTAATACATAACACGAATGACATTCATTAACTTTGGCCGAGCCGACCAGTAGTATGTTATGGTACCATAGGATCTGACAAATCCCATTATCGGACTATCGCCATGGTTATGTATGGGGGTAATGTGGGTAACGACAGAACCTAATGATTGTTAACATACCCTTTGGTGGTTTGTTAATGCGATTGAACGATTGGAACGAGTCAGAACACAGGTTTGAATGCATTCAACGAGAACGACCAAACGTTAGTTTTCACAATTAAAACACGAACGATTTGAACGATTGAATGATGGTTTATAACATGAACGAGTTGAACGAATTGAACGATTGGTTTTGATAACACAAACGATTGAGAACAAGTACAATGGAACGATTGGTTTTTGGTATGTGAATAGATAACGGGACGGGTGTAATGTGATAAAAGCATGGTAGATATGCCACTGGTACTTCTTATATATAAGTGCTTTTATCATATTACATTCCGTGGTGTTATTTAGTTCACTCGAACGATTGATTTCCAACGATGATACGCAACGATGTTTACTAAAAGATATAAACCATACGAGTTTTATTACAAGAACGATTTACTACTTGGTTTACAAAAGCAATGTTTTTAGTCAAGATTCATGGAAACAAGGTTTTCTTAAACAATTAACCAATTTGTTAGTTGGTTAATCATATCGCAATACCAAATGCTTTTCAATACAAGGTTTTCAATTGTCGACTTTAGTAGTCATACGAGGTATTGCAACATGTATACAAGCCATGAATCTGACATACTCACAAACCTATGTGCCGCCGGCATTTTTATGCTGACTTTATTTTCACGTAAGTTTCAGGTGGTGTTTGATGATGTTGATGATGACTAGGATGCATGCTCACAGAGGATTGGACGAGGCCTTAGTGACTTAATAACAATGATAAACAATATGTTCGTGTTTTGCTTTTAATTTCAAGACAATGTGATAAATTTAATTAAATAAAACGAAACATTAATCCATGTGTTGTGAAACAATGATTCTGTTACGACACTCCCCAACGTTTCCGCCGCGGTTTCGTTGTTTTAACGCGGTCGGGGTGTGACAAGTTTCATAACTCTACTCAGTTGCTGAAGCTGACAAAAGTTGTGCATTTCATGAAACAGACAAAGCCCTCTTCATTAATGTTACTTTGGTCGGAGGTCTATAAACAATGTTTGTTGTGATAATTTTTTGTAGTTGTACATTTGGTTCCTCGGTGGTAGTAATTTAGCTTCTTAGACATGGTTTGTTTGTAGTTATGTCTATAAACATGTTTGATGTGATAATTTTTTGTAGTTGTACATTTTGGTTTAGCATGTCGTTTCCATGGCTTTATAATCCATTTTTAATTAAACCTTAAAAATGTATAATCATTCATTGTTTAATAAAATATGGTATGCATGGTTTCTAAAAACCACTCGTGATTGTACACGGCTTTCACATCTAGTTATATATATACACATATAGGATCAAGATCAAGGGAAAACCCTTCCGAGTTGTGAGAACTTGGCCTTCCCACGCGAGTTTTGCCCCCATGTTTTTCACACCCCTAGATTAAAATGTTACAAAAGACTGCTGTAAAAAATAAAATAAAAATTCGAAGTGGTGTTTTTCGGCCCCTTACAGCAGCTGTAAAAAGCTGATAACATAAGCATGTAAAAAACTAGTTTTTTTTTTTTTGGGAAAAGTTGATTATTTTTTGGATTTTTGGTATAATTTTTTTTGAATAAACCTTTCGTAAGGCCAAGTTATCTATGTTCTCACAACTCGTATAAGTTTTCATTTTATCCTAATTATATATATATATATATATATATGATTAAAAGAAAAAAAATAATGTGAAAAATGTTTTGAATGAAGATGACAATAACAAAATATAATAGTAAAGTGACCAAAATACCCCTTTACTTAATTGAGTATTTTGGATGAAGTTAGGCCATATGATCAAAATGGCAAAAAATGAGAAAAGTCAGGGACTCAGAGAATAAAAAAAACTATTTGAACTAAAATGACATTTTGAGCCAAAACTCAGGACTAAAACTTTTAGATATATAGAAATTGAAAAATTATTAGAGAATGAACAAACATATATCTTTCATTCAGGACAAAGTAGTTTAGAAGGGTAAAAAAAGTCATTCTCCACAGTTAATCGAAGATATAACTAAACAACACTTTACTAACTCACTAATTAGTTAAGAGTCTCTTACTCATTCAGACCTTTTAGTGATTTAACACTTACCCGGTCAAAGATTGTGAAACAACTCCTTCACCATGTATGATATATTTGAAAGTCTTGACAAAGAGAGAGATTGTACCATAAAAGTTTATGTTTTTATTCGTTCCAACGATTCTATATTTGAAAATTTTGACAAAGAGAGATTGTACCATAATAGTTTACGTTTTTATTCGTTCCGAAGAGGTGCAATACTTTGTATATTTTATTACTAAAAAGACATTAGTAAGTAGTTTTACAAATGTATTTATCTTACTAGACATTAATGTATTTTACAAGTTTTTTCTTTTTTTAATTTTTCTTTTGCATTGAAGTGGGAATATGGGATCTAAGAGTTGCTTGCTAGATTGTTAAACACATAGTTTAAGATAAGTTCAATTCCAAATTGGAATAAAGCATCATTGAAAGCAGATTAAAGTAGAATCAATGCCAAATTAGTTTCAAGCAAATTACTTATTCGATCTCTCAGCTTAATAAATTGCATGCAACCACACTTTTGCTGCTATTTATATAGTCACCATCTACCTTAAGCTTTCTTTACATCACTTCCGCGTTTCTAGCAAGCCATATATGTCTTCAGTAGCACCAAGGTATGATCTCTCTCTCTCTTTCTCTCTCACACACACACATACACACACTCTCTCTCTAGGTGTAATCAATGTATCGGTTTTTGCTTTATAATTGTTCTATATATTGGAATCTAAGGGTGAAAGGAGTGGGTTCGGGGAACTCATGCGGGGAGGGGCTTTGCCGATCGGGAAGGTGTTTCCGGCCTTCAATCGGTGAGCGGGGAGGGGTGTAGGCGGTGAGTAGTCACCGAATGGGGAAGAGGAGAGAGGTGGGAGAGGGGGGGGGGGGGGGGGGGTTAATGGTGGACCCCAAACTCACATTTTTTTTAAATTATTTACCACTCTCCATGTGATTGAGCATTGCTAGTGATTGAGGCTATATGGTCATGATCCTCATGACCACCATCACCCTCCACGTCAGTACCATCTCACCTACATCTAATCCACCATCCAAAACCACTATTCTAAGGGTGTGGTCATGACCCAAATCACTATCCTCTTATTTTTTTTAATTTATCTTTATCTAAAGAAAAATGAAATGAGTACTTGAAAAATGGAAAGGAGGATCATGGTTGCCATGGTTTAATCCATGCAAATCATGGTGGATCAAACAAGGGTGGCCAACCATTCCCAACCATGATCTCCACACCCTTTAGCCTGAGTGCAAAATATGGAGTAGAGTGAGGACTTGACATTGCATGACATTATTAGTTAAAAATAAATTTACCACTCCCCAAATAGGAAGCACTAAGGACTAGAACCATGTTTAGTATTAGGTATTAGATCAACAGGAATCATTGAAGAATTAACTATTTGAATGTAATTAAACAAAATAGCAAGAAATCTGGAAGTAATTGTGTGATTCAGTTAATTTACAAAACTCCCAAAACTTGAGGGGTATCAAATTTACCATTTCTTTTTTTTTTTAAGCAAAATAAATAAATAAAAGAAATCATTTAATTGGTTGATACAAGTTCTTTCTCTTTTTTGGAACGACATTATTTTTTAATCTTGTCATCTTTAAGACTTGAACCTAAAACCTTCAAGCCTAGTGGGACACCAACCCCATTGATTTTCAGTTCTAACATATCTTTACAGATGATCCTTATATATACAAACATGAGCACATATGCTTACCTGCTAAAGTTCATATACGTAAGAATTTTGATCATGGCGTGTGACAATTGTCAAGTAAGGAATCGGCATCAAAGAATAAACACAAACAAGTTTTGGCTAACTCCCAAATCTCAAATAAGAAAATCTACCCAAAAAACTAATTACAATATGTATTTATAGGATTAGATTTATTCTACCTCAAGCTCCCTAAACCTATTCGAATTGCCATCGTTAATTCATATTCTTATATCTTTACATTTTCAAAGTACTTGAACTTACTTTCTTTTATTGTTCAATTTCATATATTTTTATTTATTTTTTAATTACACTTTAAAGTGAATTGTATGGTGTCTATTAAATATTTTTAGTTTTTTTTTATAGTTATTTTTTAATATAATTGAAAAACGAAACCGGGACATGCAATGGAGACCCGGCTCGTCGGAGCTTTAACGGAAGGCCTAAAGGGTCGCCGGAACCCAAGCCGCCATTATCGGAGGCGGCGGCTAGGCCTTTGAAGCAATTCAGTCTCTCCCTCTCTTTCTACGGTTTGAAATTCTGGCAGCCGGTAACCATCTGTCCATCTCAGAACCTGTCACCGCTAGTGCTAGGTTTTGAAACGCATCCACTAATTGCAGATGGTTCATAGGCAACAACCATCTCCTTTCTTTCTCGCACCATCGTCACTGGAGGTTGGCTCGGCGGAAGAACACTGCCGCCACTGTCATCGGTAACTGCACACCAATACTCCGGACGACCTGAAGTTCGCCGGAGATGCTAATCGGACCACTAGTAAAATAAATTTAACGAAAAGGGGTATTTGTCACATTATAATGGCAGGTTTAGTGGTCCTAGAAAAGCATTTCCTGGTGTATCAATAGAGACAGTAACATGTGGTGAACATTTGTTTGGATGGTGACTCATGGTGGCCAAAAAGGCGTGGGCTTTGGGAAACATAGTTTCATCTCACGTCGTTAATGTTAGTATTAATTCCCTCTTGGACCATTCGTAGTCATTACTTTTTGGTGTTTTTTTAACAAAACACCCCACCACGCACCTGTTACCGCCCCTGTGGGCGTTTTTATACCCAAAATCAGTTGGAACATTTTTATTTCCACGCCTTGCCGCCTTGCTTCCTTTTGTTTGTCCAATCACCATTGATCTTCCTTTGTTTGTCCAATAAGATTTTTTGATGGTTTTTTTTTATTTAAATCTCTTTTAACACAATGTTCATATCTCCACTACACCCGTTTTAGAAAACGCCTCATAATGCCTCATTCCTGACTGGGCTGCCACATGACGCAAAAAGACCAAGGGTATGGGCATTACCACTACACATGGTCTTACACTGTTAATATTGCTGTTAATCCATATTCATTTCCTTCACTTATTAATAGATATAGATTGTTGTAAAATTTTGGTTTTATGGGTTTTTCGACATGTAGATATAAAAAATCGTTGAGTATTTTTTATATACAGTTATACCGTTTACCTTTTTTTTGTTATTTGAATAAGATAATATAAAATT
This sequence comes from Helianthus tuberosus, assembly GCA_030545235.1. Classification (NCBI taxonomy): domain Eukaryota; kingdom Viridiplantae; phylum Streptophyta; class Magnoliopsida; order Asterales; family Asteraceae; genus Helianthus; species Helianthus tuberosus. The sequence continues at coordinate 59,222,389 of CM060383.1, forward strand.
TTGAATACGTTGTTGTAACATGTTTATTTTCATCTACGATTCAATAAATCTTTTAATCAAATGGGAATCTTTTTGTTCTTTGACGTATTGTTCGAACTATATCGGTATTGGTATCGTATTCGTTTTTTTTTATGTTTTCTCGACGTGGCATTATAAAAGTGATTGAAAATAAAGTTGTGTGGCAATAAAGTATTTTTAGTACTGTATGCTATAACAAGTGTCGGTGACCAAATTGATGCCCTGCTCGAAAAACGTAGCTACCAGTATTGATATTTGTTTCGATTGTTTTCGATCGTTGTAAAACACGTGTCGATATTCCTTTGGGTGTATTTCTTTTGGTTGCTATAAGAACCGAGCCGATACTTTAAGGAACCGTGCCTATATCGATCGAAATCCCGCCGCGAAGCGCGAGAAATCCCACTAAATACCTAACAAATACCACACATTCTTGTCTTTTTAATCAGTTTCAACTTTCGCTACTATCACGTGTTTTTTATTTAAATAAACCGATCTTGTTGCATAATGTAAAATGATGCATCAACCCCATTCGTCTGATTTCCTTACCCGGTCGGGTAAGGGAGGCAAGACTTTTTTTAGTATTTGTGACGATCATGGAGTGCGATACAAAGTGACTGAACTTATCACATCTATATCACCGAATTCTGGAATAATCTCAACCTTTTCCCTTCTGCTTCTGATCATCATTCTTACTAGCAGATTCCTGGTTTCCACGGTCTTGGTTATTATCACGTCCACGACCCCGGTTTGAGTTAGATCCTCTTTCACGCTTCCTAGACGACTCACGTTTTTTAAAGTTAGAAGATGATTCAGATTTAGAAAACATCAAGTTACCTAAGTAATTGTTCTGTCATTATTTCCTCACAGGCTTTCAAATATCCAACAACATCTTCAAAACCGATAGTCTTCAAACCTAAGATCTGCTCAATTGAAGCGAGGATTTGAATGAACCTCCTTAGCAAACTTGGCAAGAATTCCTTGACCAACTTTGGTTCATCGATTGCTTGACCCAATGTACTTGCCTTTGATGTAATCCTTGATAACTTGGAATGCAAAGTCATTAATCATTCTCGTGTCTTCTATCTTTAATCCTTCAAACTTGGTTATAATGCTTGAAGTCTTGCGTCCCTTACCCGACCGGCTCCTAGATGTTGGGTCTTCAACGCATCCCACATCTTTTTAGACGTCTTCAAATTACCGATCTGCAAAATATGATCTACGGGAATTAAATGAAATAACAACGCGGTTGCAATGTTGTTCTCCTTGGCATCTCTGTTGCCTGGTTCAGTAACGTCCCAAACACCATGAACATTAAAGATGACTCGCATATGGATGGCGCCACTGGTGGTGCTATTGTTTCAACCATCCTTGATCTTCTCTTCTTACAACTCTATAGAGTTATCGGAGATATAATATCCATCCCTTAAAACTCGGCTGGTTCAGAATAACAAAACGACTCACACTCCTCTTCTTGTCGTCGTTCATGATTTTCGCTAACACAAGAATATTTTTACAAGTTCCTTGATCTTGAACTTGGCACTGATACCAATTGAAGTAAAGAATCGGTATCAAAGAATAAACGCAAATGAGTTTTGGCTAATGAGTCCTAGATCAATGGGTTTGGAGGAGGCACCCATGGCCTTCCAAGGGATCATGGGTTGGAGTCCCACTTGGTGCAATATTTTCCAGGTGGGTTAGGGGTTTTACCACAGTGGTCCTTCGGACAGTAGGTTTCCCTTGGAATGGTGGGCGGGCCTGGTCACCTACGTTGTCTGTGTTCGCCGGGCCTGGGTGACCTTTCGCCAATGGGTTTACCCGGATGGCCGGTCTTGTAAAGTATTCCTTGGCTCCCTAACAAACTTACTAGATAACTAAACTATAAACAAACTCGAAATACATTTAATTAATCAATATAATCGGTTTCCTTAGCCTCAACTCGCAAGGAACCTTCTCTTCTTGGTCACCGACTTGTGCTCCAAGAAACACTAATTCGCCAACATATCGCCAACTCGTGTGAAAAGAACAATCTATACGTAAATAAAATAGTGGGCCTAGTTCAAAGTAGTTAATAGTGGGCTGAGAAATTGAGTATGGGCCTAAAGTATTGCTTTAGTCATTTGTTTGCTTTTATTTTAACGTGTATGTTTATCTGCTTAATTATTGCTTTAGTCACTCCATTCTTATTCATAGTTCGACTGCAGCAAGTACTCAAACACAATGGATATGAACATGACTGAAACCGAGGATGTATCGGTCGAAATCACCGATAATCAACCGGTCAGTAACAACAATATTGGCGTGATCGGGGAGTGGGTTGCTTGCCTTAGAGGAAAGGAGGCCACAAATGATTACAAACGCCAACGCCACATCCAAAAAGTACCACCATTACTCTTAGAAGGTGAGAAAGGTCAAAGAAACCGTGACTGCTACGAGCCTGCTGTGGTTTCACTTGGCCCATACCATTATAAACGAGCTCGCTTTGCTCAAGCTGAGAAGTACAAACACATAACACTGAAAGAGTATAGTTTGAGCACCGGAGAAACTATTGATTCGTTATACAACAAGGTCTTTGAAGTGGTACATGATGCCAGAAAGTGTTATATTGATGGATCTACCAACGCTTACAATGATGATGAGTTCAATCAAATGATGTTACGCGATGGATGCTTTGTTTTGTTCTATATTGAAAGCATATCGTGTCAAAACAGCAAGTCAATGCTAAACAACGAGTACTTGGGCGCATTAGGGTTTGCAAACTTGACTCATGACATTTTCTTGCTCGAGAACCAGATCCCGTTTATAGTACTTGAAGTTTTATTAAAGTTGAGCTTCCCCAAGGATAATGGCGAAGATGTTCTAAACGGATTCTTTAACTATTTAAACTATGGCGAGGTGATCATTATGGAGAAAAAGGTGCTCGGAAGAAAACAACCCCTTCATCTTCTCGAGCTTTACAGGTCGTATTTCATATCGCTTTCGGCTTCTCTTGCTCTCGGTTCAACTAAATCGTCAAGCATGGGACAAAGACGGAGTAAAGAGAATGATTCAGTTGAGGATTATAATTATGTGAAACGAAATCGGTCGTTTGCTTCGGTAACAGAACTCAAAGCTAAAGGGATTTTCTTGAAATGTACCCAGGACGAGTCTAAGAATGAAGGCATTAAGTTCTACTCTCGTCATTGCTATGGTAAGCTTGTGCTTGTGCGTAGAGTGGTGTCCCCAAACACAAAAACTATATACTTGAACATGATTGCGTACGAGATGTGCCCGCATAACCCAAACGACTTTCGAATCTCAACTTACCTTCGCGTAATGAAGTCGTTAGTTATTCAACGCGATGATGTGAAGGAGTTGCGTGCTAAAGGTATATTGATTCATAGTCTTGGTCGTGATGAAGAGGTGGTGAAGATGTACGATGAGATTGAAACACCAGCAGTTAATCTTTATATGTTTCATCAGCTTCGACAACAGATCGAGAAGCACTGCAATAGCAAGTATAAGACGTGGGTGGCAGAGCTGTTGACCGTGTACCTTAGTGGTCCATGGAAGACACTGGCTTTGTTGGTGGCTACTGCTATTCTGTTCACTACTTTTCTGCAAACTTACTTCACGATCAGGCCACTTCCTGATAATGCTTCTTAGGCGATGCTTACATTTTAACCCTCCACCAACACCTGCTTGATTTAAAGTACGTTTTCATTACATACACTGCCTGCCACCATAAGCGACAATCACCTCAAGTCAACGATCTTTACTCAGTCTGCCAGAATTAAGAGAAACCTGCTGTTGCACCGAGATCACAAGCAGTTTTTCAAATAATATAAATGGATTGTTTTATTATGCAAGTTTTTTTAGTCAAATTTAAGTTTTAGTTTGAATTTCTTTTGATACACATATTACATGTCATTAGCTCATGTAAGAAACACAATTAACCTAGAAATACCATATTATTGTATTTACGAGTAGCCACATTGTACTTAAACATACGTTGTTATTGTTAGCGTTGGTTAATGCCTCCGCATTAATGCTGCAGCAAACCCGCCAGCTATAAGTCCAACAGCAGTAGCACTAATGCCAATTCCAATCACACCATGACCATCTGCATGAATAAAGACAAAAGTATGCTTATGACCTATTGACACATGAATAACATTTGTAAGGAACAAATTTAACAAAACAAAGACCTTTAGTAACGCGATCTTCTATTGCCTTTTTGAGTGTCAAAGCTTGCCTCTAATCTGGAGCAATCTATGATCACACCATCAAATCAGTCATGAAATTTATTTACAGTATATAAAAAAGTTATATAAAGTAATAAAACCCATAAAAAAAACAAAGGCCATGACTAGAACCGAGAAAAAAACCTCCAAACATTGTTCAAGAAGCATCCTACTCCTTGAAAAGTCGCTATTTCGATAGTGTCCAACAGCTAGTAGATATATTTTCTCTCTCTTTTGCAATGGGCTGTTGGTACTGACTATTGAAGTTGCAGAGATAAGTTTAATTACTTTCTATGATTTCAAGTTGCATGTCTAGTCCAAAAATGATCGCTCAAACTTGTTGAGAAAAGAAGAAATAAATTCATGAAACAGTAATCATGTTTCAATATTGTTCACTCAAACCTTTTCAACTATAACGGCCACTCATGTTTCAATAGTGTACCACTATGTAGCATGGATACGGGTACGGGACTGGGGTTCGGGACGATACGGATACGGGGAATGGCAAAATTCAAAAATACAAGATACGGGTACGGCAAAACAAATAATATTAAAAATAAAATTATATTAAACAAAGTCCAAAAACTAAAAATATATTAAACAAAGTCCAAAAATATATTACAAATACTAATCCCAGTACCTATTGAATATTAAAATCCATTATGAGATAAAGAAAGCAATCAAGTGTGATTCAAAATTATCAACATCGATGATGCAAATAAACATCAAATATTCTATTCAACATTATATAAACAGTCTGTGAAGCGTGAACATATGCAAATAAACAATCAATTGATTATTCTATTCAAAATTATCAACATCAAATATTCTATTCTATTGATACTTGATAATACAATGTATGTGAATGTTGGAAGTTAAAAGGCCGAGCATATGTAATTTAAAAAGGCCGACCATTCGTATTTTGGAAGTTAAAAGGGTTAAAACCCTAAATATTTTAGGAAACGTCCCCGATAATTTGTTTTGGAAGTACCCGAGCCGTCCCTGAGCATGTGTAGAAGTCCCTAATATCCGGGTACGTTTGGGAAACATCCCCGAGCCATCCCCGGGACGGGTACCCGACGTAAAATGGCGTCCCCGTGCTTCATACGTGTACCATGTTATGAAACATGATTACTATTTAGTGACCTCTTTTCACATTTGCATGTTAATTTCTGATTAAATTTGAAAAGATAATCACTAAATATTAACCAAATTCCATTCAGGTCACTTAGGGGGCGTTTGGTTCGCGGAATGTGTAGGAATTGGAATTGGAATTTGATTGATTCCTTTGAAATCCATAGATGTGTTTGGTTGATAAATGTATTAATGGAATTAGAATTTAAAAATACCGAAAAAGACAAAATTACCCCTAGTTATAAACAATTGGCAAAAGTTTTAAAAACAACTATCTTAGATAAAAATTCAAAAAAATTCTAAAAAATCCAAAAAATTATAAAAAATTATAAAAATTCTAAAAATCATAAAAAAATTATAAAAATTCTAAAAAATCCAAAAAAAATTCGTAAGTATCAAAAAAATAAAAAAATAAAAAAAATCTAAAAAATAATAAAAAGTTAAAAAATTCTAAAAAATCAAAAAAATTTCTAAAAAATCAAAAAAATTCTAAAAAATAATAAAAAATCTTAAAAATTAAAAATAATAATAAATCCAAAAAATTCTAAAAAATAAAAAAAATTCTAAAAAATAATAAAAAGTTCAAAAAATCAAAAAAATTTCTAAAAAATCAAAAAAATTCTAAAAAATAATAAAAAATCCTAAAAGTATGTGATTTATGTGTTTAAAAGCATGTATATAGGATGTTTGTTTGTGATTAAGCATAAAGTATGTGATTTATGTGTTTAATAGCATGAAACATATTTCACCCAAAAAGTGTAAAAAGTAAAACGGGTCGAGTATACTCACGGTTTTGCAAAGCTTTCCGTTTGATCCGTGAGTTAACGTACGCGAGGGTTGGAATACCGGTGTTACCCTTCATTGGGTAAACGAAGATGTGTGAGTTATTTGGATTTAGACAAAGAATTTGGATTTGGAATTTAAGTACAAAAGTATGTATTCATTAAAAAATATATCTTGTCTAAGTACTCATTTTGACACTAAGTTTTATGTGATTTCATGGGTCCTAACTTGCCCATTAGAACCAGCAACGAGGAGTTTAGAACAAAGATAAATAGATAACCGAAGTTCATAACACTGTTCGTGCGAATGGAAGATTCATTCGTGCGAACGGTGTCAGTTCGTGCGAAATGATGCCAGTTCGTAAAAAACACGTCAGACACTTAGCTACATAGGTGGCTATGGATTTCTTCATACCCATCCACCAATAGTTCCTCTTCAGATCTTGATACATCTTGTCACCTCCTAGGTAAATAGAGTATTTTGAACTATGCACTTCCTAGAGGATTAGATCTCTAAGTTATCCAAAGATAGGAACCCAGATTCGACCATTGAATCTAAGAATTCCATCTTTCCCAGGTGATAACTGATCAACAGTTCCACCCCAATCCCTCACTAGGAAGGTTAGCCTCCAACAGGGCTTGTTTCTGCGCATCCAATAGCTTCTCATTCAACCTATTTCTGAGCTCAATGCTCTTGGCATTAATCCGGATTGGTTTAACCATTTCTTTGCGACTCAGCGCATTAGCAACTACGTTTGCTTTGCCGGGATGATAGCAAATCTAGCAGTCATAGTCATTTAATATTTCCATCCAACGACGTTGTCTCATATTCAAATCCTTCTGATTGAATAGATGTTGGAGACTCTTATGGTCAGTGTATATAATACACTTCGTGCCATATAAGTAGTGCCTCCATAACTTAAGTGCGAATACAACAACACCCAACTCCAAGTTGTGGGTGGTGTAATTTCTTTCATGCACCTTGATGTGTGCAAAATGCAACATATAAATTACATCAAATGTGGCATTAAACTAACCTTTTTTTAGTACTAATGTTGGAAAAGGTGTGTTTTTGTCTTCCTTTTGTATTTTCAGGATTAAATGAGCTCAAATGAACAAAAAAAGAAAAAAGGCAGCTAAATCTAACATAAATACAAGAAAAGGGATAAACGTGGCATGCCCGACCCCTCGACAACATCTTCCCAAGCAAAACAAGAAAACAAAAGGCTGAACACGCCCCGTGCTCAATGAGCACGGGAGCGTGCCCAAGTGTTTGCAGAAAAGACAAAGCTGTAGAAGCTTCTATCACCCACCACGGGGCCGTGGTCAACTCTAAGATTCACAGAATATGAGGAAATCTTGATAGTACAGATACGCTTCTGCACACGGGGTCGTGCCCAGCGGACACGGGGGCGTGGTCAACTAATGCAGACAAACTGCAATTAATGAAGAAAGAGAAGACAGGTGGACACGGGGCCGAGCCCAATGGACACGGGGCTGAGTCCGGGCTTCTGTACAGGCTATAAATAGGGGTGCTTGGCTCATTTGCAAACCATCTCTTGGCAAACCACCTCTCTCACACTTCACCCACACTCCACCACCACCACACACCATCATCCACCACCATCATCCATCATCCATTATAGAGTATGTGTAGTAGTCTCGGGATCCAAGATTGATTGTAATAGTTTTTGACAATCAAAGGCCATGATTGCCTAAGTCTCTTACATAACTTGGTGAAGACAAGTGTCTAGTGTAATACTTTTTATTTTTAATCTTTTCGCACTTTTTATTTGGTTTTGTATTAATGACTTTAATAACTAGTTTCTTATGTTGAAGGTGAGTCTTCCTTATCGTTTGTCCGTGGTGTCTTGGCAATATTTTACTGTCTATATAAAATAAAAGATTTTCACCATTCATATCTCCACGGTCTATATGGAGGTATGTTGGCTACCTGGTCGGGGGTTAAGGGAACGGTTTCGTAAGAGTCTTGCCTTGTTCAGTGTATAGATCCTGCAAGGACCTGGGTCATCTTTAGTAGGACCTCCTTCAATACCCACTGGTATTGGATGGCGGGGGTCCGAACTCCTTGACCCCCTCATATGTAAACTATTATTAATACTTTAACCCGGCTACTTAGGACTGTATCCCTGCTGACTCAGACTACTTAGCCGAGGGTAACGTCACCTCCAGAAGAGGGGCCTACCACAATATGCATTAACAACTTAATTAATTATCTTTCAATAATCCAACTCTTTAGGATTGTATCCTTGCTAACTCAAACTACTGGGTTGAGGGTAACGTCACCTTCAGAAGAGGGGCCTACTACAATAACTAAGATAATCTCTTAAAAAGTGCAAAAGTGCGGAAATAATCAAAGGTTACACTAAACACGAGTCGGATCCAAGTGATTCATCTTGTCTATCTGTTTTTATTTTTATTTTATTTTTCAGAATTTTAGTTAGTTTTATTTTTCTAGTTTAAAAAACCTTTTTCTAAACTTTTGATTTGATTAGACGTTGAGGATAAACCGGTATTAAAAGCTCTTGTGTCCTTGGACGACCTCGGTATCTTACCAACACTATACTACGCTCACGATGGGTGCACTTGCCCATATGTGTGTTTAGTGTTAGTAAATATCATGTTTTATAAATTTAAAACTTGGCTAAAAAGTGTTAAAGGGCTTAAAATATACATTAAAAACTATAAGACACTTCACACGCATCAAGTTTTTGGCGTCGTTGCCGGGGACACAAGGATTTTAAGAAAGTTAGGAATCAACGGCCTAATCATTTTTTTATTATTTTATATATTTTTCTATTTTTTTAGGATTTTTCTTAAATTTTTCAGTTTCTGCAGAGGTCAGCACGGGCCGTGCCTCGTCGGACACGGGGCCGTGCTCAGCATTGTTACTGGCAGTTTTTATTTTCTGAGTTACAGGGAGTTGAACACGGGGCCGTGTCGGTTCAGCACGGGGCCGTGTCGAGCTCCCCAGTAACAGGGATCCGAAAAACAACTACTGTATCTCTGACCACGGGCCGTGTTCACCTGAGCACGGGGCAGTGGTGAACCTTCTGACCAACGTTCTTTTCTGTTTTTATTGCAGGACTTGGAACCCAGGCACCACATCTGAACTTTCTACGTAGTGTATGAGCTCCAGTTCTAGTTGAGACATAAAAGAACCTCTAGAAGAACCCGAACGCTTTCTTAGAAAAAAAGACTTAAAGCTAAAAACCAAGAGAAAGTTTCGGGGGACCCACTTCCAATGGCGGATCAACGTACCCTCATGGATTACTTACGACCCACCGTAGGTAATCTTGGCACCGCTATCAATGTACCGAATGTTGAGGCCAATAACTTCGAACTTCGACCGCATTTGATACAAATGCTCCAAAACTCTGCAACCTTCCATGGGCTTGCAGACGAAGATCCCCATTTGCATATCACTATTTAACAAAACAGGATATATTATTCTTCATTTTTAAAAGAATGATATATTTTGCATTTTTACTTGTTTTAGATGGTAAAAATCCAAATTCCTGTCAGGATGTATAACCCTTTTTGTTTTTGCCTAGGGTAATATATTCTTTGATAATGGGTCAAGAAGAGTTGGTGCTAAGGGTCTGGATCATTTCATTCATAAACTCAGGACTATTTAGTAATAAAAAAAATGATTGTTAACAGGCTTCAAAATCTATAGAATGTTTAAAACATGAAGTAGATGTGTGATAAAACCTGTGAATTCTCTACATTAAAAAATCCATGTAAACCCTACTGTTATGATTAATTATGATAAACTTGCATTTAAGATGTGTTTGTCAAGTATTTGGTTCTGCAGGTAACTCACAATCACCATCAACAGATGCTGGATATGATATTGTGATTTCACAAGACAAAATCATTTCCTTCATCAGAGCAGAAGATGCACAAAACAACTGTTAAACCTTATCCACTGATGTACAAACAGTGTTTTGACCAAAATACCCTTCTAAACCTCTACCACTACTTCACCCCTAACCACTGTTGATAAAATCCATAAAAATGGATAAAGATCATAAGTGTGCCAAACCCATCTTTAAACTCCTTTCACCTTCATTTCAAACAGATGTTGGATCATTAGAGTCACCAACAGATGTTAGCTCAGATGATTCACATCTGCAGCTTCACCTTTTAAAACATCAATCCTTTACAACTCATCCAGATCACCAAACACTTGACAACATCAAATGAAAAGGGATTCTTTCAAAAAGACAATTCTAAAACACTTGTTCTCTTGCTGCCATTATACCAGTTCATCCACAAGTCATGTGCTATCATGCATTAAAAGACAGAAAGTTGGGTATTTGTCATGAAAGAGGGGTTTCAGCAGTTCAGTGACAACAAGCTTGAAAAACTTGTGCCACAGCCAAAGGATGAGAATCTATTTGGCAAAAAGTGGGTCCTCAAAGAACATAGCATATGCTAGGAGCATGGTTGTCAAGATTTATCGTACTCAAACAAGTACAGACACCAAGAGTGTGAAAAGATTACATCAGGGGGATATCAATTCCTAGGAAATAAGCTTAGTGTTTTGACTGTACACATGCAACAGATGTTCACACAACCACTGATTGAAGAATATTATGATGCTGCTACTGTTGCTGAAAAGTCCAACTATTTGTAAGTTCAAAATATGTTTTTGAATTTTGATATATTTGCTCAAAAGACTTCTTTTATGCAGGACAGTCAAGTAGCTGAAATATATCATCAAAAATTCCATATCTCATTGATTTACCATCATTCACCATCAGACATCACTCTGGGAGGGATTGCTATGAAAAATGTTTGATTTCTCTGCACCATGTTCCAACTAAAGATCAGCTGGCAGATGTGCTAACAAAAGCATTAGACACATCCACCTTTGAAAGCTTGATCTCTAGGATTGGCATGCTAAACATGGAATAACAGGCAAAATCCTGTTTTTCTATGAATAAAAGCATTAAAATGTTTTCAGAAAATCAAAAATTCATCCTTAAAAATAGCTCAAAATGAAATTTTCATTAATCCTTAAAAGTCTGCCATAACTACTGTTTTTGGTTCAAACATCTGTTCTGTTAAATGTTGTCCACTGCTGAAAGTCAACCTCTGTTCTCGCATTTCTTTGGTAATCATTGTTGATCAAACATCAGTGTTTTCAACCACTGATAGAGTATCCACTGATAGTTTTAAAGTCACCCACTGTTCTCATTATAACTGTTGCAACCACCGCTATTGTTCCATCAGTGATTTCTATAAACAACTGTCTTCCATTACTCATCAGGGGTTGGCAAGTGGATAGTACATAGCGGTCAGATCTTTGTAACCGCTGCCACGTCAGCATTCACTTTTTCCCCTATAAAACCCTGATCAAAACCCCAAACAGGGTTTTCATTGTCGCATTGAATTCAAAATTCCTTTCTCAAAGCAGGTACCATCCATTTCTCTCAAAATCACTCATCTTCTTCATCGTCTTCTTCCTTTCGCAATCACTCTCAACACACCATGGCCCTTCCATTCAAAACTCCTCACAATTACTTGGGCTTACTTGAAAAACCAACTCATACCGAAACCTTCAACTCTGTCATTGATGCTCTCTCGTCCTCAAAGTACAAAACTTTGTTGACCTGTGATGCTCCTATTTTCATGGAAACCTAGCAAGAATTCTGGAAAAATGCTAAATTAGAAACTGCGGATAAAAAGCCCGTAGCCATCAATTCTTCTATAAAGGGTGTTCCAGTCAAAATAACACCTCAAACAATTTCAGAGGTATTCGAACTCAATGATCTTCAAGGTAAAACTTCTTTCCCTAAAACAGAGTATCAAACTGATTTTCTTGAAAGAGGGTATGAAGAGGAAATGAAAAAGGACACTTTACAAAAAGGCAGTTTTCCTCCTGCCATGAGATTTTTGTTTCATACCCTTCTAATGTGTGCCTCAAATAAAACAACTGCTTTCAATGAGATACCATTAAAAATTCAATACCTGGGTTATGCTATTATGTCTGAGGAAAATTTCAACTTCTCCCAGGAAATTTTTAATGATATGGTGAAAAATGTTAATAAAAAATCATTTTTGTTGTTTCCCAGATTTCTAAGTTTTTACTTACAAAAGAAATTTGCAAAAGATAATGCACATGTGCTTATCCAGGGAAACCCCATCCAAATAAACAGACTAACCTCTGAAACTTTTACAAGGCTGTCAAAACTCTCTTCAAAAACACAAACAGAGGTTCCTGAGCAGACTTTAGCAGCTACCATTGCTCCTCAGGTATCTGCTGTTGAGCCCACTGCTCAAGGTGATCACACCAGCACAACCACTGCCGTGAAACCCATACCTAAAACCACCAAAAGACCAAAACAGAAAAAATCACAAAGCCCCCCAAACCCTCTAAAAAGGTAACTCTGGAAGATGAGATCCCAGAGATTATACCAGTGACAACACCAAAGTCACCAATAACCACTGCTGCTACTTCCTCACAGTAGTTGGTTGAAAGATCTCCACCTGAGCCTCAAACTCCTCCTGCTTCTTCTCAAAAAGATCAGGCTGTAAGAACAGGGACACCAAATTATGATGCTCTAGAATCACTTGATTCCATCATCCACAACCCACTACCCTGGGCAAATTCTCTTTCCACACCCATACTCACTGCCCAAATTCCATCACAAATATTACCCTTGTTGGATGCACTTGATATGCTCAGACAGAAATCAGTTCTTCTCAACCACCTATAACTGAGAATATGCCTCAACAAGTAACTGAGCCTGAGCTCCATATCATTGCTAACCCACCAACAACTGCGGAGGTTACACTTCAGGAAGTACAAGTACTTCCTGTCAGTAGTTCAAGTGGAGCAGCTACTACAAGTGTTGAACCCACTGGTTTACACTTGGACAATAGTTTTATCAGTCAGACTCCCTTGAAGGCAATTTCTTCATTGGGAACCAGGGTGTTTCCAGTATTCACTGGTTCACTAAGACTGGTTAACCCTCCTGAAGGAAGAAGTCCCCAGTACCAAGACAAAGGGGCATCAGTGGATGACTTTTGGGACACTTTCCCTAAGTCAACTGCTGATACAACCACTGCCAGTGGGAAATCAGATGATCCCATTAACTTGGGTGATGGTTTAATGTACAAAGAATTGACGGAGAGGGTTGATAAATTGGACACATCTGATGCAGACATCAAGTATATGTTGCAACAGTTGTTACAAGCACAAAAGGCAACACCCACTGCTGCACCAGCTGCAACATCTGCTCCATCATCTGCTCCTACTCCCACTGAGCTCTGGGAATTATTTCAACCTCTGCTTCACAAACAAAGAGAATATGCTAATCAGCAACATGAAATTCAAGTTCAAAAGAACAGAAATTTGATGGAAGCTAGGTTCAAGGATACACAAGCAGACATCAAGGCAATCAAGGCCCACTTGCTGAAAACCACTGGTTCTGCTCCTCCTCCATTTTTGTGGACAACCCACCTCCTAATGATGCCAAAAAGGGGGAGAAAATGAAGCTGTAGGAACGAAGGTTCGACTTAATGAGTCGATCAGAAGAGTTCTAGACCAAACCAAAGGCGGAATTCAATGATTTGGACATGATTGCAGCTTGATTAACACTAAGAATCACTTTAACTGTCGTTTAGATTGATTTGAAAATGATTACAGATCGTTCGACATTTCGGTAGCACTTCGTCTCCGGAATCAGAATGTTACAAATGAAGACCTGGACTCACCTATTTATAGGAATCGCCAGTCCTCACGAACCAGACATCACCATTCCGTGCGAACTGGTCAGTCCGTACGAACTGATTCAGCCAGTTCGTGCGACCTGGTCAATCAACCCTAACTTCCTATTTTCTAGTCTAATGAGCTCCAGTCTATCCAATCTAGTTACACGACTCGATACAAGACGAAGTCAATAGACATATGCACTAACAAACTCCCCCTTGGATGTTGACGAGTCTTCAGTGTATTGAGTCTTCAGTCTTGATCGGTCTTCTCGCTCTTTCCAAAGTATCTGTCTCTGTAAGCATCCTTTCAATCTCTCTCTTACTCTTCCAGAATCTCAATCTGACTCTTCTAATTCTGTTGATCAGATCTCTTGATTCCTTAAGCTCATCAGCGTCAACATCAGGAACATCTCCTGGCTCTCTGTAGCAACAGGATCAAGAACCTGGTAACCTGCACAATTTTCTACCCAAAAGTAAATTTCACAATTGTTAAGATTTAACAAATTTAGAAACCACTTGTAGAAATCATTCAACATTAACAATAGTTATATCAAGTTCAAATTAATGACCTTGATTAACTAACACTGATTTTACTGTTAGTTTCTCAAATTATCTCAAACTTCATTTTTCATTTCAAACACACTCTCCCAACCCACTGTCGTTCATCATGTTTAGCACTAGGAATTTTGAAAATCAGCTTTTCAACACCAGTTGTCGAAAATAAGATGAAGTAAAATCTTTTTGACTTTTCAAAATTTTATACTAAAACACAATCTTTTTTGGATTTTGGGAAATAAACTATATACAAACATCTTTTTGTGAGTTTGTGTAAGAGGATCATATCAGTTTATGACAAATCACTAGCACCGTTGAGCTTTAAACACTTTAAGATCTAAACGATTCACTTAGATTGTCAGTATACTGATCCACTTAAATTTTCACACAAAGTTCAATTGATTCGAGATACGAGAATTAGTGTTTTAAGCACTTAAACTTATTCGCGTGTCCCACCACAGAATATACTCCCGTATCCAGACTCCTATATTCAGTCTTACAGGTGAATGTACACTAATGATATCTGTAAACAGGTAATGCGAGGCCATGAGAGCTCAGGCTAGAACTTCCGTTCAATCAGATAGATGATGGCTCGACTTTAGGTGGGTCCCCATTGGGGATCTTCTTTTCAACAGCACATGATTAGTATTTTTCAATGTTTCATCATTTTTTATGCTGAGGGTGGGCTTTATAATTAAAGCAGTGCAGAGCATTATACGAGGACTAGGCTATTGCTCCCGCAAAATCAGAAGTCCTGGTATAATACCCCAGATATCATCACGCACAAAGACCTAGTATGTCAGAAATAGAAAGCCCTTCAAACAAGATTTCAGGGGTTACCTATATATCCGAGAGATGTTCCCCACGAGATAAGTAAGTATTTGAATTTTAGGTTTATATCTCGAAAACAATCTACTAAGAGTGTAAAAATCTACTGGCATATCATCAGTGAGACCGTTTATCACATTTGACTTTCCAATTCTTTAGCGTACTGTGATTGTCTACTGATGTACTATCATTTCCTCTTTTTCACAACAAAACTCATTTTTGATTTTTCGATGTTTTTGGTTTTTAGATTTTATCATGTTTTTGGATTTTTCAAATTTTCAAAATTTCTAAAAAATTTTTACTCCCCCTAAAATCAAAAATATGTTTCAATTTTTGATTTTCTGGAAAAATTTGAAAATAAAAGCAATAAACTGAACAAATAAAATGACAAACTGATGTGAATTGCTTCAATTCGCCATCCACTTGGCATAAACAATCAGAACTCCCCCTGACAACAAACTATTTTCCCATTATGATTTTAAAACACTTAAGTTTGTTTTAATAAAAAATGGTTTTTCTGGAAAATTAGTTTTGTTGATTTTACACATCTTGGGGTTTAATTCATCATTTTGTTTTCAAATTACCACTTGTAAAAACTTAACACTTGTAGGTTTTTCGCAAAAACATTTTTCAAGAATGATGCCGATTCATGCTCCACGATTACCAACTTGGGAGCTCCGACAAGTCAGGATTTTATTTTCTAAAGAATCTCACCGATGCCTGATCAATCATGGGTGAACCATCCTCATTTAGTTTAACAATTTTCGATTCATAAAATTCTTTTACTCCCTTCACCTTCCCATCTACCATTTTACCAAAAATATGTAGCACTTTACCATTAAATGTTTTTTCAGCATCAAATTCTTTCTTATCAGAGAAGAATTGATCTGAAATCTCAATCTTACCAATTTTTGATTTCAAGTTTCCGTTTGACAATGGTGGAAAATTTTCATCATCCATTTTCGGAACGGAATTCTCATCATTTAGCATAACATGTGGCTCCTCTGACTTTGACGAATCAGATTCATTGCCAGAAACAACCTCTGATTTCTTAGCAATCCATTTTTGTTTGTTTAAATTGGCTCTTCTTTTGTAAAAATGTTTCGAACTTTCACCAACTTCGAAAGTCAAATTTTTGAACTCTTTAAATTTTTCTATTGGTTGTTCCTTTTTATCAACACATTTCTCTTTCAATTTAGAGTTAGAAGAAACTCCCTGTTTTGTGTTGGTGGACTTTGGGCAATTCCAAGCAATATGTCCAACCTCTTGACATTTGAAACAGGTTCTTCTTTCAACTCTCTGTTCAAATTCCTTCAACGTATTCTTTTGCTTTTCAGCGAGAAACTCCTTGTTTAACTGTTTCCAGAAAGGTTTCTCCTTCTCCTCTTCAGAGCTTGCTCCTGAAACAAATTTAGTTTTTGGTTTAAAAATTTTCTCATTTTTATGATTTTCGGGTGGAATAAAACCTAATCCTTTCTTTTTGAAATTACTGTTATGGTTTGGTTTCTTTCGATAACCCAAACCAGAACTGTAACCCTTTTTCTTGTTCAATCTTTGTTGAACTCTTGAAGTGTACCTTTTAGGTTTTTTAGTAAGATTTACATCTTTTAGTTCAGAAATATTAATTTCTGTTAATTTGAAAACCTTGTTAATCATTTCAGTTTTAACACCTCTTATTGGAAATTCTTCATCAGAATATAATTTGTCAGAATCATTCAAAGTATATGCTACTTTGAATGTTTCGTCATTCAAATTATTTTGTGACATCAGAAAATCTTTATTGTAAACCCTTTTGACTGGTGAACTCGAACTTCTGATGAACTCGACTTTTCAGATTTAGACTCTGACTTTGACTCTTCATCTTTATCCAACACCTGATCGACCAATTTCTTAATTAACCCGGACTCATGATCAGTATCAGACGCTGTGAAGGTGACATCAATATCATCTGGTAATCCATCGATAGACTCGGATTTCAGATTCAGATTGAGAGCTTCAGCCACCTTTTCAAAGTGTCGGGGGGTATAGCCATCCCACATTGCACTACAAGAAAAGTGACCGTTAGAGACTAAATTATTAGGGACTGATATATCAGTCTCAAATACATAATATCTAGGACTGATTTATCAGTTACTAATAACATTAGGGACTGATTTCTGCACGTCATAATTTAGCGACAAAAAATCAGTCGCTAAAACCTTGATGCCTTATTTGAGACTATGTTTCAGTTGCAAATATGTTTGCGCCATATAACATTTTGGAGGGTCGTTTATAGGCCACTGATTTTTAGTCTCAGATGTGTTCCATCTGTAATGAAAACTGGTGCAAATGTATCGGCAACTGATCTTTAGTCTCTAGTATGGGGGTATATATTAACAAGTAAAAATCAGTTCTTAATATTCCAAATATCGGATCAAATTTGGGACTGCTATTCAGTCTTGAACGCCTTTTAAATATGAAATGATTAAGGGTTGATTTTTAGTATTCAATTATTCAGCAATGATAGTATCTATTTGGCAATGAAAGTATCCGAGACCCAAAATTTAGTCTTGAGCATCTTGTAAGAGACCTTATTTCAAGTTTCAATCTATAAAATAATTCATCAAAATGGTAGGGTATGTGTCGAGTAAGGAGGCCGAATATTAGTCCATATTGGGGCGTTATCAAAAGTTTAATTTAACTATTAATCGATTTCCAAAAAAATAGCTATTATTTTCAAAACTTTGCATCCAAAGTTATGTAGTGCTAATCCGCAGAACTATACTATGCATCCAAAATACATAAACACTAAACTAAAATAATAAATTGGATCTTAAAGGTTAAATTCGGCCTAAAAGATTATGTAACTCTTTAAGAGTTGGTATTAAGTAATAAAATCTGCTATGGTCCATCATGATTAGTAAGACCTAGTACGATCAATTAATAAAATCTGCTATGGTCCTTGAACTGAGCGGGTTTTACTACATCGGAACTGAGCAAGTTTTACTACACCGCACTGTCGTGCCTTTGGGCGAGTGTTCACGGGATTCGTCCCTAGGTGAGGGTTTTCCCCGGTAGCCCATATGAATGATTCATTGGCCGTTAAAAAATATACAAGAGTATAACCTTTGTTGTTAAAAAAAAGATATTATGCGCTTAATAAAGCCCATACCTGATTAGTTTGGTTGATATATAAACGAAACTTATGAGAAAATAAAATAATATTGTCATTATTTATAAATAGTGTTATGTATAGCTAAATATTTTTTTATTAAATCCTTTTATATTTATGACTGAAAACCGTCATTTGTTTAGTTTAATACTTTTTTTATACTATAATGGATAGTTTCTTTATATATGTTTTATATTTTTTTTATTGTTATTCTTATTTTTGATCCCTCCCCAAATCACTCAAAAATTTAGATTTCCCACTATTCTCAAATTTCAAAATTTTCATCCTTTGCCTCCATCATCACCCACTCCAAATCCCTAATCGATATTCTCTCTCCGCTCGGTTCCTATCCACATCCCCTAACCGGATAGTCGAGTCCTCCTATCACTTCCATCACCGATGAATCGCGACTTAGTAACCGACGACCCACCACTACACCACCATATGACCCATCATTACCGCTGGAATCATTGTTGCTCAAATGCTCACTAGAGCCCTGGTAAAGTTTGTTTTTTTCTCTTAAATAACCCTGCTTAGCTTCTACTATCAACCATGTTCCAATCAACCTCTTTGTAAGTGTGTATACGTTACGAATAGTTCCATTTGTTTCTGTTGGTCATATTTGGTTTGCACACCCTATGTTTTCTATTTATTTTGTATGTTTGAGGGTTAATGTTTTCTGTGATATTGTTTATAAGTGAAAGGTTTGAAGTTGCACACCAACTGCTCGATTAAATGCTTCATCCAAGCTCACATTTATGCCATATGCCTTTTTATTTGATAAGTGAATCTCCGATATCTTGTTTTTCACTTGTACTTTTGATTTGCAGGTTGTGAAGACTTGATAAAATGGAGATACCTTTTAAAACTGAATTAGATTATGGTTTACAGTCAATCATTTATATTTTTTTGCTTGTTTATTTTTTTAGCTAGTTTTGGTTGTTTTTAACGTCCCTGCTATTAATAAATATAATCATTTTGACCAATTTGAACAATTTTCTTTTGAGGGGCTAAAGTTTATGATCTAGCTGGTAATGATTACATGTTGCTGCTTATAAATTATAACTAATTCAGCTTAATCACTTTTAAAATACATCAGGGGAAGCTGCTCACAATGGGTTGTTATTTTGAGTTCTGAATACACTTCTTGATTAAGTTAGTGATTCTTTGAGTTATTTTACCCTAAAAGGTAAATTATCTAAAGGATTCATTAGATGATAAATAGATTATTTTTCTTATGTAACTTTGTGAGAGTTAAGAAGTGCCAAATATTTTGAGATCATTGTGGATTATTTAGAGAAGTTACTATCATAGATAGTGTTATTAACAATCTTATTTGTTGAATATTTAACAAATTTTTAATGTTTACATTTGCAGTGCTTTTGCGGTTGAATATATACAACTATTTACTTTGAGTAATTTACTCGAGTTCGGCTTGAAACAAGCCGACCCTGAGCCTGTGCCTCAAAACAAGCTTGTTTAGTAAACGAGCCTGAACCTGAGCTTCGCTTATCGAGCTTGAGCCGAGTCAAGCTTGAGCTTAAAAAATCACCTACGTGCCAAGCTCGAGCTTTAGAAACAAAGCTCGAATTGAGCTTGAGCTTTCATAAGTTAAGTTAAGCGAGCGTATTGAGCTCGGACTTGACTCGGCTCGTTCAAAACACTAAATAAACTTCATGGATGGATTTTTTAACTGGTTGGTACTTTACTCTTGCTTCATCAAAATAGCTACCATGGAGGTTAGTTCAACTCTATTGTCCTTTAAGTAAGCATAAAATTTGTGTCTCTTAATGGCTGTTATTGTCATTGACTTGTTTGCTTTTAATTATTTGGCCAGAATCTAACTGAGGTCGACAAAACAAATGAAAGTTTAGAACCCGAAACCACAAAGAGAACATCAAATCAAATCTATACGGTGATGATATTTTTCTTATACTTAGTGAAGATTCTTCTTTTAATGATACCAAATCAATTTTTTTTTTTGTTTTTAACATTTGTTACGTATAATACCATTATTTTAAAGTATATTTTCACATATATAGTTTTCATAACTTTTAAAGTGTTTATCTCAATTGTCATCATGCTTGTTACTACTTAGGGTGGACGGGGTACTTCTAGCTCAACCCACACCACCATCTAGTAATCGGGCACTTGTTTAATCCTTTTTTATTGAAGAATACTTGTCTAATAAATTTAATATATATATATATATATGCTATTTGTTTTATATTCTACTAAAATGTGGTACGTTATTCTTGTCATCAAGGTACATTACTTAGAACATTGCATTCCACGATTCTAAAGTTAAATACTCAGGCTTGTGAGTTACTCCACGAGTCTAACGTTAGTTTGCATTTTAATGTGTTGATAGGATTTCAGCAACTCGTTTGATTTCTTATAATCATCCTTTAACAGGTTGGGCATCAAAGGTGTCAGAAACTCATGTAGAGGGCTACACAAAGGCAAAGATCAAGGTTACAATCTGGTTTTAAACTTAAAAGAAGCAATGTTTGGTGCTGAAAAAGATATCAAGGTAACTTGTCTTGAGAGTCGTGGACGACGCAACGAGTCTTGTGCCAAACCTAGGACTAGTGCACCCAAACGCACAACATGTGGTGATCAAAGTCAACTTGTCTCTTTAGCTGTATTTATGGAATTTTAGCTCCCTGTGTTTGTAGAATTAATACATTGTTGTAATTTTTTTTGGAATATAATAAATGTAAAATATGTTTAGCAATGTTTTTGTAATAGATTGGGTTCTGTTCATTTTGTAGTAAAGCATGTTGGTACTAAAAGTAAATGTTACCTAATACTGATCTCTAGTCTCTAAAAACCATACCTGAGACTAAAATGACATGATATTTGAGATTAATTTTCAGTCTTTAAAAGAAACATATTAAGAACTGAAATGATGCGATTTTAGAGACTAATTTTCAGTTTCCGTAACATCTTATTAGAGACTAAATTCACATAGAATCATGAACCTTATGAAACTATTAGAGACAAAATAGACATGATTTAAACAATTGATTTTTAGTCCCTAAAGAAATGTGCAAGGGACTGAAATATTGTAGTAACAGAAACTGATTTTCAGTCATGGGAAAAATGCATTGGAGACTGAAATGATGTGGAACAAGGGTACATATTTATGACTGAATTTATATGTATTGAAGACTGAATGATAGTTCTTGTCGGTTCCGTACAATAGGGACTGATTTTTAGTTACTAAAGCCACTATCTAGTACTAGGTATCCGGGACTGGTTGGGGACTGGCAAAGCAGTCCCCAATAACCATTAGGGACTGATTTTGATGTATCAGATACTGATTTTTCAGTCCTTAATATTCATTTTTTTGTAGTGTTGGATTTGGTACTCTGTTATAATTCAAACCAGTTTTCTTACCAGAATTCTCTTCATCTTCTGCAAATTTATGAGCTGCCACGGTAGGATAAATGCGATCAATAACATAATCTGAACTTTGATAACTTCGAAGTAAAGAATTCACTTTTTCTGTTTCGATCGTCATCGCTGCCAATTCTTGTTTCAGCCCAACAATAATCTCGATATATTTGTTGATTGCAGTTTGCTTTTGAAGAACTGTTGCTTTCAGAAGATTCTTCATCTGAATATCTTCATCACTGGCTCCTTTGTACAAGTTCACTTTGCTGCTTAGGAGATCATATGACTCCTTTATGCTCCTCATATTGTGCAGTAAATTTTCTTTGAGCTTCTCCAATTCAGCATATTTTGTATCTTTTTCAGCACAATCTTTGCAAGATTCTAAACACTTAGCACAAGGTTTTACAACCTCTACAATCTTTTCGACTTCAACAATTTTTTCAACTTCAACTATTTTCTCCACCACTTTTTCAATCACAATCGGTTCTTTCTCAACTTCTATCTTCAATTCACTTTCTTAAACCTCGACCTTCTCTGTTGATTTTTCTTCATCTTTTGCCTTTTCAGCTTCAGTCTTTTCTTTAGCAATCCTTCTTGCTTCCATTTCTCTTTTCAGTCTAGTAGCCCTTTTCTCTTTCAATATCTCGATTTTATCTGCAAAAAAAAAAACAAATTAAGACTATAATGATCCAATTGTTTTCTAGCTTTATTAATATACTCTTCCTCATCATCAGTGTCTTCATCACTTCCTAAAGATTTAAAAATCGGTTGTCTTCTAGGACTGTTCTTAGATTTGATTGTTCCTTCTTCCGAGGTTGAATCTTCAAAGAATCGAGTAACAAATGCTTTAGAAACTGAAGGTCTAGAAGGATCATAATCATCCCACTTAAACTCTTTCAGAATCCTTTCATCTTCTTGGTCTACCAAACCAAAACAAGCTCTACTCTTTGATTCTTCAATAGTACGTGAGTGTGAAGGTTGTTGTTGATATGGTTGTTGAGCAACCTGATGATAAATTGCTTTTTTATGATAATCGTTGTTTCCGAAAGGATCTTGTCTTCCGGTTGTTTCTCTGTTTGTACACTCTCGTTTAAAATGCCCTTTTTCTCGGCAACGAAAACAAGTAACCTTTGATTTGTCAAAACCTAGCTGAGATGTTGCAGCTTCACGAAGATCATCTCTTCCGGTGATCTGTTTGAACTTTTCTGCTCTTCTCAAAACGCTAGCTAAACACCACTTGATTTCCATCAGCTCAAGTTCCTCAGAATCAATCTTGTCATAATCCTCTTTAGTGAGCATCGGATTGCCAATTCGTCCAGCAACCAAGCTTTCATACGACTCTAACACAGTAACAAGTGATGCCATGTGTTGCTTCGCAATATCTGGAGAGAAATTTTGACCATTTTGAATATTTAATGTAACATTGCATTGCAAAACTTGACCATTAAAGTTTGTTGAACTTTGTTGTTGAGAACTTGGTGTTGAGAAATTTGGTTCAAAACTTGAATAAGATGAAGAATATCCACTGCTCTGATTTGTATTGCTTGCATTTGTTCCGGAAGAATTTTCAGCACTGAACGCAGTTTGAATCTTCGGACTAGGAGTAGTCTCAATCTTGTTTTCTCTGTAGTATAGACTAACATCCGGTTGAGCACCCGGACTTCTCATTGTAGCAGTTTTTCGAATTCATAGCTCATGTTCTTCCAACTTCTGAATAAACATACTCAAATTCATATCTTCTGTAACGCCCGTCTTTTAATTCCATTGTTTAATCGTAAAAATGCGGTATTTGTAAAACAAAATTTATAATTACAAAAACTTAGTTAGTAAACTAAGTTATACTTCATCATAGTAACTGGATTGAAGCATTTGTCATTCATTAGTGTTTACAAAACAACATAGTTTAACTAGATTAGATTAGTGCGGAAGCATCCAAAATTTGTGTTCGGTTCTTGAAGCATCGACTTGATCATCATCCACGTAATAGCAATACCTAAAAGCTGGAAATTTTGACAAATATTAGTATTAGAGTTCTTAGAAAATTAGCATAATCGAAACTACGCTCAAAAACGGATTCGATTAACTAAGATATGCAAAATTCAGCAAATGTGACTGGGCTCTACCGTAAGTTACGGTAACCACCGTAAGTTACGGTAGCCACTGTGCAACATTGGTATGCCGTAAGGCAGTAGAAAGTTGCCGTAACGATTTATTCGCTACCGTAAGTTACGGTAGCTACCGTAACTTACGGTAGCTTTCAAACTCTCGTGTAATTTCAGGCCAAGCTTATGTAGCCCGCCTGGAACTCGATCTGCAGCAAATACCTTGACATTTTGTTGTTTTGGCCCGTTTGTGTAACACCCCAAAACCCGAATGTTTATATTTGTCGTATGTTCCTATATGACTTAGTATGAAATAACTAACTAGGCTATTTAACCTAGTTAAGTATGTGGTTAAAAGTCTTAAATGACTAAAGTAGTGCAATTTATGTTAAGTGACAAACATGAGGGGCCAAATGGAACAAGATGAAAGTTAAGTTACTAAATAACAAAAACTCTCACACACAAACACACACATCGTGTGTTCGAGAATGAGCAGGAAGCTCCCATGGAGCCAAGAACCCTAACTTCATCCTTTTCATCAAATTGAAAGGCAAAATGAAGCTTAAATTCATAACCGAGCATAGATTAATGATCACCTTCACAAGGGGATCGCAAGGTATGTCTTAAAAGTTAGTTTGGTGATTATGCATGAATCGGGTTATGTTGTAAATGACGAATTTGTATGAAATTGAGTATGAGTATGTATTAGAATCATCATTTGGAACATGGATTATGCATGAATTAGGTTAATTTGATGTTTAAGGGTGAAACCCATTAGTTATGGTGAGAAAGATGATTTGAATCATCATCCATGTCTAATTCTTGTTGAATGTTGATGTATTTTGATTTGTATGATGGATTCTTGTTAGAGGAATTGAAAGAAATGTGATACTAGTATGTTTGATGTTTATGCATGTATGATTCATGTTGATTAGAAGGAAGAAATTGATGAATTATGTGAGATTTGAAGGATATGCATGAACTAGTTGTACACTATGCTTAGAAGGTAGTACACATATCAAAAGTATGATGAAATTATGAAGAACTTAAGAGTAGATCACTTGTAAGTGATTAACAAGTAGTTATGAAGTGGGTTTTAGATGATGTAATGTAAATTGATGATTTACTTATGTTAATAATGTTTGGAATCATACATGTGTGTGAATGTTTAAAGAAATTGGGTAAGAAATGATGGATTAGCATGTTATAAGGTTGAAAGATAAATTCCATATAAGATCCGTGTAATGAAAAAGCTGTGATGAATGATGAATAAGCTAACTATCTTGAGAATGATATATGATAGTTGATGCTTGATAAGCGACATGGAAGCTTGGGAAAGAAGCGGGTCAAATGGAACTTATGTGCACGGGAAGCGTACTCGGATGCAAAGTAAGTTAAGCTTACACCCTCCTTGTAGAATACCTATTCATTTTATAGATTATGAATATGATAAGTTTATAAATGAGGTATGAAGTTCCGACAAGTTTTGGATACGGGTCGAAACATGTGTTCATGACAAGAAACTAAGTTTGATGGTTAAAAAGGGATAAAAGGGTATTATGGTAATTTTGGTTGCAAGTTAACAAAGTAATAAGTTACATGGATGGGATGACGAATAACTAACATCCCACAAGGATAAAATGGACATTTAGACTTAACGGGTCAAATGGTGAAGATGTCACCCTTTGGCGTTATCGACTAATGAATTTCTTTGTTAAGTATTATGAATTTGTAGAATGTATAGAAAAAGGATTTGTGTTGCTATTATCTAGCAATTCAGCGGATGAAGTATTAGAACGGGTCATAGCTTTGATCCGAGCCAGGTATGTGCATTTACCATTGTTGATAAGTCGCATGATCGGTAATTTATGAAATGAAGTCTTTAGTAGTAAAGGATGGGTCAAAGTTGACAAAAACGCCCTTGAGGGGTAAAACTAGCAAATGGTCCTAAAAGTTGATTACAAACAAGCTATTTGATTAAATGAATGTTTTGAAAAAGTAAGAAAGCGAGAAGTATGATTTTCGTAAGCTAAGGACCTTAAAATGCGCAAATACCCTTAACGGGTCAAAATAAGCTCTTGAGCGAAAATGGGTCAAGAGGATGCAAGACATCCGAGAACTTAATCTTTTATGATAGACAATGTTGAAATTATAGGGTTCATGAGGAATTTAGGTCAAACAATCAAGTTATGTTGATGAATACATGAACGGGTCGAATAAGTAAAAGCGGGTATATAAAGCCGAGAGCTTTAAGTCATTAATTTCCTTAAACCGGATGTTGGATTTCAAGTTCATATGATAGAATGTGAATTTACAAGCATGTAGGAAGAAACGGGAGGTTAAACGGGTAAACGGTTCAAAAGTTATGCGCGTTTTAGTGCGTACGGACGACGAAACGGAACTGCAGAAAAATGCAATTTCTAGAGGGGGTCGCCGACGGGCTTGGGGGCGTCGCCGACGGGCTCCAGAAAGTGAGTTTTTGGCTGACGGGTTATTTGACTGTCTACGGAGGTTTTTGGCTACGGGTAATTGCAAGGGCCGTCGCCGACGACCCTAGGGCCGTCGCCGACGCCCTCCCCAAGTTCAAAAACCTAAAAATTTGTTATTTAAGTTGATTTATGTATCGTAGGCTTCGGTTTGTTATCCGTGGACTACGACGGATTTTCCAAACATGATTTTGATGGTTCCTTAGATGTTTATGGGCTACAAATCTAAGTCTAAGTCCCATGTAATTAATGTATGATTATGTAAGAAGTATATGAGAGCTTGTATGTGTATATATATGTATGTGTGAAGGTACGTCTGAGTGTATGTATGCACGTGAAGATATGGGAAGGTATATATGCATGGGGATGTCTATGTATGTAAGCATAAAGGTATGTATGAGTATATAAGGGTTCGGTAAGATCTTGAATGTGTGAATGTGAGTATGCATGTATGTAGAAACGTAGGGACGTATGTACGTATGTAGATGTGTGTTTACGTATATATGAAGATCCGTATGTATGTATGCGTGTATGTAGAGATGTATGAATGTAAGTATGTATGTATGCGTGTATGTAGAGATGTATGAATGTAAGTATGTATGTATGCGTGTATGTAGAGATGTATGAATGCATGTAAGTATGTAGATGTGTATGAATGCATGTAAGTATGTAGATGTGTATGTATGAATGTAAGTGTGTATGTATGCATGATTTCGATACGTTGAGGATTAACGTTATTAATAGTGTGCCTGGAGAATGAACATTAATGCAGATACTTTATCGAAGACTCACCAGGGAATTGATATTTGGATGTAATGCTTAAAGATAGACATATAATTGGAATGGGAGGTGTACGTGATTGAATCTTGTTTATGTATTGTGCTCTAATGTTATGAATGTATGTGGTGAGTGTAGGTTGTACGAATCACGGGCGGTTATTACGAAGAATAGAGATCGAAGACCGAGTCACAAGATAGATTGTACGGGAATAATTGAGTATGTGTTTTAGCAAACAGGACTTACACCTTATTTTTGTAAAAGATACATATTAAAACGAACTTTCAAGTAAGTCAAGATGTTGTAATGAAAGAATTTT
This sequence comes from Helianthus tuberosus, assembly GCA_030545235.1. NCBI lineage: Eukaryota > Viridiplantae > Streptophyta > Magnoliopsida > Asterales > Asteraceae > Helianthus > Helianthus tuberosus. The sequence goes on from CM060383.1 coordinate 59,249,906, forward strand.
TATGGCACGAATTTCCGCTGCGACTTTTTGTTAAATACGTATTAGGGTCTTACAAGTTGGTATCAGAGCCCTGGTTTGAGGGAAATCAAGTACGATTAGGTAAGTACTTGAACTCAGACCTATGTGCTCTTATGATAAGAAACCCGTAAAATCTAAGACTCGGTCAAGATCCAAAGGTAGAAGTAAATGTAATTATGTATAAAAGGTATGTATATACAAAGGAAACTAACAGCTTGTTATGTGTAAGGTAAGCATGATTTTTTTTAAAGAGGATGATATGTGAATGCAGTCTAGAATGAATCCTAAGGCAGGCAAAGAGGTAATAAGACAAATGGACCCTAGGTACGTAAATTTAACGTGTGGGCGTATGAAGTGGTATAATTAAGCAAGTGAAAGAAAATTTTAAATGGATTTAATAACGACATGGTAAAGAAGTTTTAAAAATGTTACACGTGCCGAAACTTAATTCTTCGAACATAAGGTGGCGTGTACGCGAAGACACGAAACTAGTACGTGGATTGTGTACCTGGCCAGTACACAAGAAATGTATGACGTTCGTGAGACCGCGATAATTGTTACAGGTATGTCCGTTAGAATTAGGTTGAAGGTGGGCGTGTGGGTGAAATGGGTAGTAAGACTCTCGGGAGATTGAGAGTACTACGTAAGAGTGAAAAGTGCGAATGATAAAAATGAAGAATGTTGAATTCGTAATAAAGTACGGATCAACAAGGCATGAATGAAATGTTTGAATCCGCGAGACGGATTCAAAGAATGAAATGCTTGAATCCGCGAGACGGATTGAAGGGATAAAAGGCATGAATGAAATGTTTGAATCCGCGAGACGGATTCAAAGAAGGAAAGATATGAATGTAACGCTTGAATCCGCGAGACGGATTCAAGGAATGAAGGGCATGAATGAAATGTTTGAATCCGCAAGACGGATTCAAAGAATGAAAGATGTGAATGCAATGTTTGAATCCGCGAGACGGATTCAAAACATAGAAGGTACGAATGGTATGAATAATGTGTTCGAATCTGCGAAATAGATTAAAGATATAAAAGACGAAACTAGTCTACATAAGAAGTCAAGTGTATGAATAATTATGAAATGAGATAGGATGATTACTTATAATTATGATGTGAGTGTTAAGTCAAACATAAATGTGTGTGTGTGTGTGTGTAAGAGGAAATGAGAAAGGTTTCGGGGACGAAACCTTATTTAAGGGGGGTAGACTTGTAACACCCCAAAACCCGAATGTTTATATTTGTCGTATGTTCCTATATGACTTAGTATGAAATAACTAACTAGGCTATTTAACCTAGTTAAGTGTGTGGTTAAAAGTCTTAAATGACTAAAGTAGTGCAATTTATGTTAAGTGACAAACATGAGGGGCCAAATGGAACAAGATGAAAGTTAAGTTACTAAATAACAAAAACTCTCACACACAAACACACACATCGTGTGTTCGAGAATGAGCAGGAAGCTCCCATGGAGCCAAGAACCCTAACTTCATCCTTTTCATCAAATTGAAAGGCAAAATGAAGCTTAAATTCATAACCGAGCATAGATTAATAATCACCTTCACAAGGGGATCGCAAGGTATGTCTTAAAAGTTAGTTTGGTGATTATGCATGAATCGGGTTATGTTGTAAATCACGAATTTGTATGAAATTGAGTATGAGTATGTATTAGAATCATCATTTGGAACATGGATTATGCATGAATTAGGTTAATTTGATGTTTAAGGGTGAAACCCATTAGTTATGGTGAGAAAGATGATTTGAATCATCATCCATGTCTAATTCTTGTTGAATGTTGATGTATTTTGATTTGTATGATGGATTCTTGTTAGAGGAATTGATAGAAATGTGATACTAGTATGTTTGATGTTTATGCATGTATGATTCATGTTGATTAGAAGGAAGAAATTGATGAATTATGTGAGATTTGAAGGATAAGCATGAACTAGTTGTACACTATGCTTAGAAGGTAGTACACATATCAAAAGTATGATGAAATTATGAAGAACTTAAGAGTAGATCACTTGTAAGTGATTAACAAGTAGTTATGAAGTGGGTTTTAGATGATGTAATGTAAATTGATGATTTACTTATGTTAATAATGTTTGGAATCATACATGTGTGTGAATGTTTAAAGAAATCGGGTAAGAAATGATGGATTAGCATGTTATAAGGTTGAATGATAAATTCCATATAAGATCCGTGTAATGAAAAAACTGTGATGAATGATGAATAAGCTAACTATCTTGAGAATGATATATGATAGTTGATGCTTGATAAGCGACATGGAAGCTTGGGAAAGAAGCGGGTCAAATGGAACTTATGTGCACGGGAAGCGTACTCGGATGCAAAGTAAGTTAAGCTTACACCCTCCTTGTAGAATACCTATTCATTTTATAGATTATGAATATGATAAGTTTATAAATGAGGTATGAAGTTCCGACAAGTTTTGGATACGGGTCGAAACATGTGTTCATGACAAGAAACTAAGTTTGATGGTTAAAAAGGGATAAAAGGGTATTATGGTAATTTTGGTTGCAAGTTAACAAAGTAATAAGTTACATGGATGGGATGACGAATAACTAACATCCCACAAGGATAAAATGGACATTTAGACTTAACGGGTCAAACGGTGAAGATGTCACCCTTTGGCGTTATCGACTAATGAATTTCTTTGTTAAGTATTATGAATTTGTAGAATGTATAGAAAAAGGATTTGTGTTGCTATTATCTAGCAATTCAGCGGATGAAGTATTAGAACGGGTCATAGCTTTGATCCGAGCCAGGTATGTGCATTTACCATTGTTGATAAGTCGCATGATCGGTAATTTATGAAATGAAGTCTTTAGTAGTAAAGGATGGGTCAAAGTTGACAAAAACGCCCTTGAGGGGTAAAACTAGCAAATGGTCCTAAAAGTTGATTACAAACAAGCTATTTGATTAAATGAATGTTTTGAAAAAGTAAGAAAGCGAGAAGTATGATTTTCGTAAGCTAAGGACCTTAAAATGCGCAAATACCCTTAACGGGTCAAAATAAGCTCTTGAGCGAAAATGGGTCAAGAGGATGCAAGACATCCGAGAACTTAATCTTTTATGATAGACAATGTTGAAATTATAGGGTTCATGAGGAATTTAGGTCAAACAATCAAGTTATGTTGATGAATACATGAACGGGTCGAATAAGTAAAAGCGGGTATATAAAGCCGAGAGCTTTAAGTCATTAATTTCCTTAAACCGGATGTTGGATTTCAAGTTCATATGATAGAATGTGAATTTACAAGCATGTAGGAAGAAACGGGAGGTTAAACGGGTAAACGGTTCAAAAGTTATGCGCGTTTTAGTGCGTACGGACGACGAAACGGAACTGCAGAAAAATGCAATTTCTAGAGGGGGTCGCCGACGGGCTCCAGAAAGTGAGTTTTTGGCTGACGGGTTATTTGACTGTCTACGGGGGTTTTTGGCTACGGGTAATTGCAAGGGCCGTCGCCGACGACCCTAGGGCCGTCGCCGACGCCCTCCCCAAGTTCAAAAACCTAAAAATTTGTTATTTAAGTTGATTTATGTATCGTAGGCTTCGGTTTCTTATCCGTGGACTACGGCGGACTTTCCAAACATGATTTTGATGGTTCCTTAGATGTTTATGGGCTACAAATCTAAGTTTAAGTCCCATGTAATTAATGTATGATTATGTAAGAAGTATATGAGAGCTTGTATGTGTATATATATGTATGTGTGAAGGTACGTCTGAGTGTATGTATGCACGTGAAGATATGGGAAGGTATATATGCATGGGGATGTCTACGTATGTAAGCATAAAGGTATGTATGAGTATATAAGGGTTCGGTAAGATCTTGAATGTGTAAATGTGAGTATGCATGTATGTAGAAACGTAGGGACGTATGTACGTATGTAGATGTGTGTTTACGTATATATGAAGATCCGTATGTATGTATGCGTGTATGTAGAGATGTATGAATGTAAGTATGTATGTATGCGTGTATGTAGAGATGTATGAATGTAAGTATGTATGTATGCGTGTATGTAGAGATGTATGAATGCATGTAAGTATGTAGATGTGTATGTATGAATGTAAGTGTGTATGTATGCATGATTTCGATACGTTGAGGATTAACGTTATTAATAGTGTGCCTGGAGAATGAACATTAATGCAGATACTTTATCGAAGACTCACCAGGGAATTGATATTTGGATGTAATGCTTAAAGATAGACATATAATTGGAATGGGAGGTGTACGTGATTGAATCTTGTTTATGTATTGTGCACTAATGTTATGAATGTATGTGGTGAGTGCAGGTTGTACGAATCACGGGCGGTTATTACGAAGAATAGAGATCGAAGACCGAGTCACAAGATAGATTGTACGGGAATAATTGAGTATGTGTTTTAGCAAACAGGACTTACACCTTATTTTTGTAAAAGATACATATTAAAACGAACTTTCAAGTAAGTCAAGATGTTGTAATGAAAGAATTTTTATGGCACGAATTTCCGCTGCGACTTTTTGTTAAATACGTATTAGGGTCTTACAGTTTGTCCCATTGTACTCGGAACCACACGGACGGAATATTACTTCATAATATGAAAACCCATTTACGGGTTCCTTATTCACAACACTCACACTCCCATTACCAGTTTGCGTGTTTGAAAATCCCCACCCGTCACCCGGGTTTAAGACCTACGTAGAGGGCACTCTTGTTTGGTTTGCCATTATGAAGTTCATCATTCAAGCAATAGACTAACTAACCATATTAACGAAGTGTTTAGCTACATACTAATTGATTATTCGACCCGTTTGGCTCATCTATGGAATCCTCCATTATAATGACTACCAAACTACTTTCAACCGGTTCTTAACCAATTAATTCAAGTAACGAACATTGTCGCTTCAATTGACACAACCATTATTTTACAACGCAACTATATATATTCTAGTTATCAAGTTACTCAATGTAATGAATCAAGTTACGTACATTCAAGCCACTTAAATTTCAACCGATTAGGCAACATTGTTTGACCCGTTGGGTTGTCGAGTGATAGCCATCACTTCAAAGACAAGCCAAACTTAATTATACCATTGATTTGGCCCGTTTGATTGTCGAGTGAACTTCGTCACTTCAATGACATATCAAACTTAGTTTATTCCTTTATTTTGACCCGTTTGGTTTGTCGAGTGAACTTCGTCACTTCTATGACTTACCAAACTCGGGTATCACACTACATTTCCATTAACATTTCTAAGAACAATATTTATGCATAATGTAACGAAGCTAAAAGTTGCGTACCTTCAAAGCTCTCCTTTCAAGCGCGTATCGCCTCCGGCTTGTCCGCTTGAAAACTCGGTTTCCTTGCCTATAGAGTTCAATCACAACTCGTTTAGAACTCTATTTATAACACGTATCGCATAATTTGCCATATTAGTCAAACATGCGTTTTTGTTCGAAATTTTCAACATTTTCTTTCTTTTAGGCATTTCAACAAACACCTAAAGGGCATAATTTACTAAATCAACAATCAAGTTTCGTGACTAGCTATTTAGCCACTTTTAAACATCTTCTACAAGTTCATATGTCTAAATCACACATCAATATTCTGGATTTAATTCATCTAGCTCAAATAACACTAGTTTGACAATCATAATTCTAGTGTTCATCATGTTTCTACAAAACCCATTAAACCCACATAATGGATGATCATGAATTTCATAGTTTAAGCACTAATTCAACAACAAATAACTAGGGTTTACTCCTAGACATAATTTCATTACAAATTTCATCCAAACAACAATCATGCAAGCTCTAATTTCGAATCTCATGTGTTCATCTAGAATTCAAGATGGAATCAAACCATGAAATTTTACATACCTTATGATCCCTTTACTGCGGTGATCACTAATCTATGCTTGGATTTCGATTTGGGCTTGATTTCCCCTTTCAATTTGGTGAATTCTTGGAATTTAGGGTTTGAGCTATAGAAGCTCTGTGGAGATCGCAGGAACACACGTACGTGTGTGTTTTTGTTCAGTTAATTTTGATTTAATCAAAACTTTATTACATTTACCCATGTTTAGTCCCTCCACTTTACGCAAGTTATTTAGAGGGTGTTTTAACCATGTTTGTTCTATTGTGTCAAGACTTAAACTAACTAGGTTATAAATTCCTAGTTATTTTATTTTGACTATTACCGTCATTTAATTTATATTAAAAAATCTATATTTTCGGGGTGTTACAAGTCTACCCGCCTTAAATAGGTTTCGTCCCCGAAACCTTCTTTAAGTATTCTTATGACTTGGACTAAACTATCTTAGTGTCGTTTTTCAAGACATTTTTTTTTGTCATAACGTGTTCCTTCGTATTGACGTGTGTGTCTTTTAGGCATATGTTCTCATGGACCGTAACCCCTCCTTTTTTTTATCATTGTCGCCTATTTGACCGAGTTGTTTTTGACCATCCGGTCACTGAGTTCGTCAGCGTACTTACTTCGCTCTAGTCTTACATTGACTAGCGCTTTACATAGGTCATAGTATTGCTTTGACTATAATTTGTTTTATCGCCTAGACTTATTAGTCGCCGTTTTACCTCATACCTCGTCATTCGGGTATACTATATTGCCGTCATCGGCCCTTTGTATGCTTAAAATTTTATATCTAGCAACTCGTATTACAACGTGGTTGTATTCTATATCACCTTTTTGTGACCATGATCGCATCGCATCACGTCATGTTTATGTTTTTATAAACTGTTCATTATCGAAATCTTCTTTCTAACGTATCGTCTTACACCTATCGGTGTTAAGACTTATATCCTTTATTATTAACCATTTTCTAATTTGTCTCATAATATTCATGTTTGTTAAACATTGTTTTTCACTAAAACTGAATATTGGTTTAACATTTATCTCTTTAACTTATGTCAATTACTTATATCAGGAATTGACCACAGGAATTTATTCTTTTCCGCTATTATATTACGCGGGGAATCGTAACCAGTTCCCATACTTTACATTATCGACCTGTAGGTTCCTTCACTTAACCTCGTAGGTTATGTTTTTAGATCTTCACCTCTTTAGGGTGAGACCCTATAGTTTGTTTCTTTATATTTGCGACCCGATGGTCATTTTGGTCCCGTAGATCCTTATATTGTTTATAACCTGGAGGTTATGGTGATCCCGTAGATCATTTTCTATTCATGTCTTTATTTAATCGCATATGTATACATATGGTGTCAAGGCACCCCCGTTTTATATTTAGAACAAATAAATTTTCGCTTTCGAAATTCATCGGATCTTGACCATAGTCTAGGGTTACACTCATTTTCCTTCGGATTATCTTTCCGACTCTATGACTTCTTACGTCATTTTCGCGTTGTTTTATCTCACTCGTGCTGTTTTTTGGTTTTCGCCCCTATTTCCCTTCAACCCGTTACCCGGGTTCTTTATCTCAATATTTTTTATTTTTTTAACATTCTGGTTTTACTGGTTTGCGTTTTTCCTTTCTATACTCTTTTACGACCTATCACATAGGTTCATTAATATTTCGCGTTTCCATTATTCGGTTTACGTTTACTTACACTATCAAGTATTATACTTTATTCGACTCGTCCAACATTGAAATAGTTGAACGTAACTAGCAAAGTTTCGGTTTTTGCAAGATTTTGTCGTCTTTTAGTCGTAACTCTTAATCTAAGTCTTTTGGCTTTTAATCTGCGTTTCCGTCTATTGGTTTACGCATATTTCTGAAATTCTACCCTCCTATCGGGTATTTTACCGAAGTCATTATCAAAGCGATCATTCAGGCATGCGTTAAGACTTCGTTTTGATTTATTTGGTAGTATTAGCGAAATCCGTCGCCTTTATTCCACCAAGTCCTTTATTCTTTCATTCATCTTGTTTGACTTGTTCGTGTGAACTTCATCACTTATGACAGTCAAACTTTACCCCTATGCCTTAACATTCTCATTGTCGGTTTATATTTTTATTTACTTTGATTCTTATCCCTTCCCTTGGGCTCGTTACTTCAATGTAATACGCTCCCGTTGCCCAGCTTGCGTTTACCTTTATTATGAAACATCTTACTTATTTGATCTTAACACCATCTTTCTTTCGTTAGCGACCCTTGTGTTCGTTTCTTTTATTAATGTCCCGAAGGTCCATTTCTTAAGTTTTATTGGGTAAAACTACTACTTTTGTTATACGGCTTTTGGGGTTTACCCGTTTTTATCCCAATACTTTTAAATCGTTTATTTTACTAATCTTTTATACAATCACACCCATCACTGTGATCAACGTCCTTTCTCATAAGGACTTGATTTATAACATGTTACTTGGATGGTTACCCATACCCAAGTTTCTAATTTCGTATTTATTGATACTTCATTATTCACAGTAGCGAATAATACGTATCATCCATTTAGCTTCTTTCTCGAGGATATTTTCTGTCCGAGTCTCAATTTCTCATTTTTGACCTTAATCCATTGTAACAATAACAAAATTAATTCATTTTGTTTTATTGTTCCATATCGTTGTATGGAATTTTTTTCCACATCGTTTATTGATATAAACGATGTTTCTACATGTTTTATTTGGTTTGGCCAAGTCTATAACCTTGTCCTTGTCCTCTATTACTATTGCAAATTTCCGGGTTCGGGTGTAATTACACTCCTTCCCAATGCATCGTTTATTTACCCAATGCGGTTACGTGGCGATGACGGGTGATGTTAGGACGGATTGGTTGTGTGAACGGTGTAGCAGCGGCGGTCCGGTGATGATGGTGATTGTCGTGAATGTTGATAGATGGTGTTAACGTGGGGTTCGATGTTTAGATTATGATTTCCAGTGGGAGTGTTTCGTGGTGGTAGCGGATTTGGTGGTGTACGGTGATAGGGGTGGTAGTGGTTTGAAGTACGTGGCGGTGATGGGTTGTAGTAGTGATGAACAGTGGTGATAGTGGTTATGGTGTTTAATGGTGGATGGTTTTCCTTTATGTGATGCTCAGTGATGGTGTTGGTGAGATTTGTATCTCTCATTAAGAAATACAAATAGATCAGTAAGCCTCATTGTTTTAGCTTTCATATTTGGCTTAGTGTTCCTATAATTTGCTAAATTGTGTCTTAATAGGTTCCAGTTCAGTTTGTTGGGGGTGGGGGTTTTGATAGTGGTGAGCGGTGGTGGCTGGTAGTAGCGGTAGAGGGAAAGAGATAGTGGTATATTTATATATATATTATTTTTTTATTTTTAAATATGGTGGGTTTCATAAAAACCTTAAATAAAATAAGAAGGAAGTCACAAAATTGTACTTGGCTGACTTAAAACATATGGATGGGGTTAAGTCAGTTGGACCAAGATGACAATGGTGAAACCTTTTTGGACCCACAGGCAAAAAATGAAACCTTTGAACTATACTAGCAAAACAGTCCAAACCACAGGGACTAAAATGGCACTTTACTCTTAAAATTTTATATGAGACCCACCACCCAACCCAACCCACACATTTCATCTGCCCCACTTTCACCACCATCTCCATCATTTACCCCCTACCCACTCCACCTTTTTCTTTCTCCTTGTCTGCAACAAACCACCATCCCCACCTATCTTTCCCTCTTCCTCCTTTTCTGTAACAAAGGACCATTACCCGAACGCCATCAAAACCACCATCTCTCAGTCGCGTCTTCACAGACACACCTCCATCGCCACCGCAATACTCCGCCGAACTAGTTAAATCTGGACCCGCACTAGTCCGACCATGCAGCTTTAGGCACAATGGTCGTTTTTAACAATGAAAAGTCTGTTTAAGTACTAAAGTTGAATACTAAATGCTCCCCACAATCAAAGTTTAGTACTTTTTATATATAACAGAACTAGTTTAAGTACCTGTATGCCACACGGGTTACACAATGTGAAATAAACAGAATCATAAGTTTTTAAAGATTTCTTTGTACACCACATATGTTGTCTTATTTGTGGGTTTATGTAGACGCATTTGACTATTCGGGCATTTTTCTCAAAAATTTAATGAACAAAATTTGTTAGAGAAATATCAAACTAAATCAAAATCAAACGAGGTTTTCAACAAAGTTACGTATTCAGCTTTTTAAAAAAAATTATGAACGAAAGAAAAATCAAATTAAAGTAATGACATATATTATCTAAAGTATAATAGTTAGATTGAAACATAAAAAAAACCCAAAAGGCACTAAAAGACAAACAACTTTGAATACTAAATACTCCTCACAATCAAAGTTTAGTACTTTTTATATATAATAGAACTAGTTTAAGTACCCGTATGTCACACGGGTTACACAATGTGAAATAAACAAAATATATGTTTTTAAAGATTTCTTTGTACACCACATTTGTTGTCTTATTTGTAGGTTTATGTAGATGCATTTTATATGAGTCGATAGGTTGTTAGGTTTTTTGGTGTCTTAGACATTTGGTTTGGTTTTAAATATGTTTTCTTAATGGTTGTAAGTAAATAACTGGGCTAATTGTTTACATGAGGATGGATCATGAGAAAACTACATATAAATTAGAAAACTAACTAAAAAAAACCTAAAAAACATACCAAATTTTTTTTTTTTACAATTTTTTATAAAAAAATCGTTAGTTTTTATATATAAAAAAAAATTTCAAAAAAAAAAAAAATTTTTTTTTGTTGTACTGCACATGTGCATTATATGTGTACTACACATGTGCACTATATCCGTAATAGTGCACATGTGCAATACAACAAAAAACTTTTTTTTTTTGAAAATTTTTTTCCATGCATAAAAAGCTGTGATTTAAAAAAAAAAAAAATTGGTATGTGTTTTAGGCTTTTTTAGTTAGTTTTTTGGTTTTCTCATTTAAACTAGTTTTCTCATGATCCATCCCCATGTAAACAATTAGGCTTAAAGTTTAAAATAATTGGGCTAAATGTTTGGTCATCACTATAAATAGCCTAATCATTTGCATTACTCATAACTTTCACACACTTCATCTTCCAGAGTCAAATTCTTATCTGTGTGTTTTGGAGTCTTAGATCTAAATTGAAATCATCAAGTTTTATCAATCAATGGGATGAAGATTTATTTACCTTGAGCTTCTTATTTGATATGCATATTGTTTCAGATTCCGCACGATTTGATACGTAGTTAGTTGCACACAATGGATTGTAGATCTAGATCCGGTGCATGGACCTACAATTTCCCATCTTTATTAAATCTTAGTGTCTTAACTCCATCTTTGCTTTTGTTAGTAAAATAGAAATCAACCCTCACTAGTGATTTTCAAGAAAACAATCATAATAATTTTTGATTTTTTTTCATGTAATAGAATAAATATATTTTTATTTGACCTCATACCTATGCAACTGGATAGTTTCAATATCATAGTAGGCATGGATTGGCTTCGTAAGAACCATGCTGTAATCGCTTGTCACTGAAAGTTTGTTTGGCTTCCTCTTCCGTCCGGTGACACTTTACACGTCTACAGCGAAAGGCCTTCAAAAGGTCTCAAACTCATGCCATGCACCCAAGCGAACAAGTACTTACGTAAGGAGTACTTTGCCTTTTTAGACCACACTGTGGAAGAAAAGGGCAAGGGAAAGGACGTAAGTGATGTTTCGGTGGTGTGTGATTTTCATGATGTTTTCCCCAAAGATCTATCAGGTCCTCCTCCTCCTTGTTCGGTCGACTTTCATATTGACCTCATCCCCGGTGCTACACCCGTTGGTAAAGCTCCTTACCGTCTTGCAGCTTCAGAGATGCAAGAGTTGTTAAGCCAACTCCAAAAGTTACTTAATAAAGGCTTCACACGCCCTAGTACTTCTCCTTGGGCGCTCCGGTCCTTTTCATCAAGAAGAAAGATGGATCTTTCCGCATGTGTATCGATTATCGTGAGCTTAACAAACTCACTGTCAAGAACCGGTATCCTTTTCCTCGTATCGATGACCTTTTCGATCAAATCCGGACATTCCAAAAACCGCATTTTGTACTATGTATGCTCACTACGAGTTCGTGGTCATGCCTTCGATTTGACCAATGCACCCGCGGTCTTGATGAGCCGTGTGTGTAAACCCTACTTGGATCATTTTGTGATCATATTCATAGACGATATTCTTATCTATTCCAAAACCCAAGCCGAACACGAGCGTTATTTGCGTCTAATCCTCGAACTCTTATGTGCCCAACAACTATACGCCAAATTCTCCAAGTGTGAATTTTGGATAAAAGAAGTTCAATTTCTCGAACATGTGGTGAGCAAAGAAGGTATTCACGTTGATCCCTAAAAAATCGAAGCCGTCAAGGATTGGATTGCACCAAAATCTCCATCTGAAATTCATTCGTTTCGCGGATTGGCGGGTTATTATCGTCAATTTATCTCCAACTTTTCAAAAATCATCGTCCTTCCTACTTCGTTGACTCAAAAAGATAAACCTTTTGTTGGGGGTTCCGAACAAGAGGAGTCTTATCAAACGCTCAAGGACTTGCTTTGCAATGATCCTATCCTTACTCTTCCCGATGGTAACGACGATTTCGTTGTGTATTGTGATGCGTCTAACCGAGGTCTCGGTTGTGTTCTCATGAAACAAGACAAGGTTATCACGTATGCTTTGAGACAACTCAAAATACATGAGAAGAACTACACTACCCACGACCTTGAACTTGGTGCAGTTGTTTTTGCGTTAAAGATATAGCGACACTACCTATACGGTACTAAGTGTGTGGTTTTTACCAACCATAAGAGCCTTCAACACATCTTTAAGCAAAAAGAGCTCAACATGCGTCAACGCCAATGGGTAGAGTTACTCAACGACTACGACTGCGGGATTCGATACTACACTGGTAAGGCGAATGTCGTGGACGATGCTCTCAGTCGAAAAACTCATGTCAAGAGTATTCTTTTTTCCAAATCCTAAACGACATTCGGAACCGTATTCGCATTGCACAATACTCATCCATCAATGAAAATAATCTATACGACAAAATGAACTGTGGTGTAGCAAACTAACTCGTGTCCAAACCCGATCGAATGCTCTACTACCTCGATCGCATTTGGGTTCCGTATTGTGATGACATTTGTGAACTCTTAATGAAGGAGGCACACAAATCACGATACTCTATTCATCCAGGTGCCGACAAGATGTACCAAGATCTTCGTATGTCTTATTGGTGGCCTGATATGAAGAAAGACATCACTACCTATGTGTCCAAATGTCTCATGTGTTCTAAAGTCAAAGCTGAACATCAATGTCTCTCTGGTTTACTCGAACAACCCGAAATTCCAGTTTGGAAATGGGAGAGTATATCCATGTATTTTATCACCAAACTCCCTCGAGCCTCATCCGGTCATGATAGCATTTGGTTGATTGTCGATCGTTTGACCAAATCCGCTCACTTTCTCCCCATTCGTGAAGACTACTGAGTCGATAAATTGGCTCGCATCTGCACGAATGAAGTCATTTGCCATCATGGTATCCCCATTAACATCATTTCAGACCACAATGGTCGATTCTCTTCTCGTCTTTGACAAACATTTCAAACTGTGATGGGTACACACCTTAATCTTAGTACGGCCATTCATCCTCAAACGGATGGTCAAACCAAACGTATTATTCAAACCCTCGAGGACATGCTTCGTTCGTGTGTAATTGATTTTAGTGGAAATTGGGATGTACATTTACCATCGATAGAGTTCTCGTACAATAACAGCTATCATGCCAGTATTCAAATGGCTCCTTTTGAAGCATTGTATGGTCGTAAGTGTTGTTCGCCTATTTGTTCGCACGAGATCAGCGAAGCATAAATCACCGGTCCTGAGGTCATACAAGAGACAACGGACAAGATCCTACAAATCCGCGATAACCTCCTCAAAGCTAGAAGCCGACAAAAGAGCTACGCCGATAAACGTCGCAAAGCATTGGAATTTAACGTTGGGGATTATGTACTCCTCAAAGTATCCCCTTGGAAGGGGGTTGTTCGCTTTGGTAAGAAAGGCAAACCCGTTCCATGTTTTGTAGGTCCTTTCAAGATACTCGAGAGGATCGGCAAAGTGGCGTATCGACTAGACTTACCTCAAGAACTTAACAACGTTCATCCAACGTTTCACGTTTCGAATCTCAAGAAGTGTCTAACTAATGAAGGACTTCAAGTTCCATCAGATGACTTACAAATCAACGAGTCCTTACATTTTGTTGAGAAACCGATCGAAGTCATGGACCGATGAACCAAGCAGCTTAGGGGCAGTCGAATTCCCCTAGTTAAGGCACGATAGGAAGGAAAATGTGGTGCTGAATTTAATTGGGAGCTCGAAAGTGATATAAAGACCAAACACCGCATCTATTCGTTGAGTTTTCCTCTTGAAGAAATTTCGGGATGAAATTTCATAAAGTAGGGGAGACTGTAACGCTTCTCATGTTTGTACTTTCCTTATTTAGAAAGTATTACTCGTATTTCTATTTTTGGAGACTTGTAACCGTGTTGTATTTGTATATCTTTCCTATATTTGTAATCCGAGACTTCGATCGTAATGGAAATTTATTTTTATATTTATACTTGCTATACTTATCTTAAACACAAACAAACTTTAGATACGCATTTGCATGCAACCGAGACTTATTACATGCTTGATTTAACATCTATACATTGCACGATACTTGCACAACATTTACAACCACGTTCCATGATCAAAACAAGCCAAAACATGATCTTTCAGCATAAAATGATAATAAAATGAAAGTTTAGTGGCAAAAGTGTGAAAAACAAAACTTATGCAGACCAAGGAGGCACCACGCTATGTGACACCCCTCCCTCTTTCTGGTCGTGTGACGCCACAGGGGTGAATCTACAGAAAATTATTTTCCCTCCGTGGATTGGCCATTTTCTTCTTCCCCAATCACCATTCATTCTCCTTTATCACTAAACCCTACCTCCTATCTATATAAACAAGTCTCCATCACCTCATTTTCACTTTTCCAACTCTCCTACACTCTTAAAACACTCTCAAAATACTGAAATTGCAAGTTCTTGGCAGATTTTGTCACACCCCAACCGATGGCGGAAACATCGGGGTGAGGCACTGAGCGAAACAGATTGTCCAGGAGAAATCCATAACAACTAATATTACCAAATACTTTTAAGTTATGTCCCATACCATAAGATATTCAGCAAATTAATTATTACAGACCAAATATCTCAAAGACAAATAAAAGTTGTTCCGACAACTCATGAATATTAATTGTTCGTTTCTAGACTCTTCCTACATTGATTCCACATAGCAAGCATCCTAGAATCTCAAACACCTATCACATACGTTAAAATAGGGGTCAATAAACATAGTGTAAAGGTGAGCATACAAGTTTATAGTGTAATAGATAGCGAAATCGTTTTACGCATAACCAGCATGTAACATGTAGCAAAGTGAAGCTAGTAGGTTATCGACAATGAAATATGCACAGACGTGAATGAGAGTTGTAGAATGCGCAACACATATCACCACTGTGGCATGTGAAGTAAAGCCCTTAACAACCCCTGTCCACGACAGGTGCTGAGTCCAAACTATAGTACTATCGTTGCTAAGGTGTCAGGCAACAATCACTGTGTAAACATAACATACAAGCATTCATCGAGTAACATGTATAACATGCAATAACGGTCAGCGTATAAAAGTGTTTGCGTTATGTGTCGATTGTGATATGAAATAGATAACGTATGTGACACCCAAAAGTGCGTAAAGAAAAAAGGGTTCGAGTATACTCACAGATCGTGTTTAACAAGTAAACACAGTCTTGGATTGAAGGGAGCGCTGGAAAGTTAGCTTGATTACAGAACGATAACATAAGCGATGAATAGTGCAAAAAACGGTGTTGCGTGAACTAAGTGACGAAGTGTCATTCGATTGGATGACAATCCGGACGGATGGTCATTCGATTGGATGACAATCCGTACGGATGGTCATCTGGACAGATGGCCATTAGGTCGGATTGTCCTTCGTTTGGAATGGATGTGTTTTTGTATGATGGCTTTGAAGTTTTTGTTGTAGCATTTTAAAATCTGAGAAGTATCTCTACCTTTCAGGTCGTTCGATGGTCGTTCGATCGAATGGTGATCCGTTCCAGCGAGACATCTCATGAGAACAAGTTCACAGCAGTATGGTCATTCGATCGGATGGTCGTTCGATCGGATGACCATTCGCTTGATATTGTCATGTGTTGAAATTTATAAAATGTTTAAGTGTTGAGACCACAAGTCATCCGATCAGATGGCAATCGATCGGACGACAGTCCGTTGGGTGACTTGTTCGTTTTGAAATTTGGAAAATTTTGTTAAGTTTAGAAAGTTTGCGGTTTGGCCGAGACGGTATGACAACGTGTTGAACAACGGGGACTCTATCAAACCCAAGTCATTCGATCGGACGGGAATCACCCCAGTCGGATCGATTAACTGTTCATGACGGTTGTTCATGTTTAACCAGTGAATCGGATGTCTCTTTGATAGGAATCAGTTCTCAGACCGACACTTCACTTAGAGAATGAGTGGAAGGCCAGAATGAGCTCAGATTCTATCGGTTTTGAGTAGAAAAGTAAAGATCATTGAAGAAAAGTTTGAAACACCTTGATTAAGTTTAGATTTAGGTGAAATCAGTGTTTAAACATGTTGAAATCTCTTAGATCTGAGTTGTTCTTGGTGGAATGAGGTTACACTTTGAAGTTCATGAGAACCCATGATGACATCACCCTAGAACAACCCAAATCGGACGGATTTCATCGTGAAGAGTGAAGATTTGATAGTGAAAATGATGGAGAAGTGTATGTAGATCATAGAAGTACAAGATTTGAGGTAGAAACTTACAAGAATCACGAGGAATCGAGAGAGAATAGCCTGAGAAGTCGAAGGATCAGAGAGAGAGCTGTCACATCACTGTTCATGATGTGACAGGTAATATTTATAGGTGAAGGAGAGTGAAAGGCGGTGCAGGTGTGCGATCGGAGGGAAATCCGATCGGATGGCCATCCGATCGGATGGCCATCCGATCGGACGGTCATCCGTAGTACGGATGACCATTCGATCGAACGTCTCCGGCGAGTTGCGTTTATGTTTCATTTCGTGCATTGGGCATTGCAATACGTTTAAGCGAGTGTCGATTAAGCGATGCGATAGATTTAATTAATAGTCACACAAATAATATAACCATCCTATAACAACATAAATAAACTTGCGTTTTCAGTTCGTGATAGGATTGCATTGCGATAAAGTTGTGATTGCGTTTTTGATTAATCACCACAAACATAATATAAACACGCACAAGTAACACATATACAGCACACACACGTAAAACAAAATTCAGAGTCTGCGATTAAAGTTGCAAATGCGATTACGATGCGATTAGCGATAAAGCGATAGATAGATTAGCGATTAACATGCGATTAAACTGCGATTATTATAGATACTTCGCATAATACAACTAAAGTTCACTAATAAAGGATTAGATTACAAGTCAAGAAGTACAATCAATAATTAAGCAAGGAGTGACAGATCGCAGTTAGCAATCTTTTCTTCCTTTAACTTTGACTTTGACTTGTACTTTGACTTCCAAAATGCGGGTTGTTACAGCCTCCCCTACTTTAGGGAATTTCATCCCGAAATTAGGCCGCAGGCGTAACAAACAGCTATGGATACTTCGCCTTCATGTCACTTTCGAGATCCCAGGTGAACTCTGCGCCGCGTTTGCCGTCCCAGCGAACCTTCACAATGGGAATGCGTGAGCGCCTGAGCTTCTTGGTTTTCCGATCCATGATCTCGACAGGATTCTCCACGAAGTGTAATGTTTCGTCCACTTGTAGATCCTCAAGTGGCACTTGTAAATTCTGCTTGGCCAGCCACTTTCTGAGGTTCAATACATGGAAAGTCGGGTGAACGTTGCTAAGTTCCTCCGGTAGTTCGAGTCTGTAGGCCACTTTTCCAATCCTTTCTAGAATTTTAACATATCGAGGCGCGAGCTTCCCTTTCTTGATGAATCTGATCACCCCCTTCCAACGTGAAACCTTTAGGAGTAGGTGATCGCCAACGTCAAATTCAAGGGGCTTGCGGCGTCTATCGGCGTAACTTTTCTGACGACTCCTAGCTTTCAGCAGATTGTCTCAAATTTGGAGGATCTTGCCAGTCGTTTCTTGCAGCAGCTCAGGACCAGTTATTTGCGCATCTTCGATCTCATGCCACACAATCGGCGATCGACATTTTCTTCCGTATAGTGCCTCAAATGGTGCCATTTGGATGCTAGAATGATAACTGTTATTGTACGAGAATTCGACTAAAGATAAGTGCGCGTCCCAATTACCACCGAAATCTATGACACACGAGCGAAGCATGTCTTAAAGGGTACGAATCGTTCTTTCAGTCTGACCGTCGGTTTGGGGATGGAAAGCGATACTTAGATTGAGAGTAGTACCGAGAGCAGATTGAAACGTTTCCCAAAGACGCGAGGTAAACCGACCGTCGTAGTCAGAGATGATGTCACGAGGCATCCCGTATCGACAGATGATCTCGTCGGTGTAGATCCGGGTTAATTTTTCTACCTTGAAGTCTTCTCGTCTCGGCAGAAAATGAGCAGATTTAGTCAAACGGTCAACGATACCCCAGATGCTATCGTGACCTGAAGGTGTACGCGGAAGTTTCGTTATAAAGTCCATGGCTATGCTCTCCTATTTCCACATCGGGATCTCGTACAAGCAAGCCAGAGGGTCTTTGTTGCTCGGCCTTGACTTTCGAACAAGTCAGGCACTTCGAAACATAGATTGCGATATCCTTCTTCATTCTCGGCCACCAATACCGTAGACGGAGGTCATGGTACATCTTGTCGGCACCAGGATGGATGGAATATCGAGACTTGTGCGCTTCAGTCAACAGTATATCTCGAAGGTTATTGCGACTTGGAATCCAGATACGATCTAGATAGTAGTAGATACTGTCCGATTTGGTGACAAAGTGTGATTCGTCACCACACTTTTTCATTTCCTCTCGCATGGTATCTTCAACGAAGCAGGCGTTCTAAGCGTCACGAATCAAGGCTTCGAGGTCGTGTTGGGCGTGAGTGTTACGAACGCTATGCAAATAGCTTCGTCTACTTAGAGCATCGGCCACAACGTTTGCTTTGCCAGGGTGATAACGAATCTCACAGTCGTAATCGTTGAGAAGTTCAACCCATCGGCGTTGGCGCATATTCAGTTCCTTTTGGTTGAGGATGTGTTGTAGGCTCTTATGGTCGGTGAAGACAGTACACTTGGTACCATAAAGGTAGTGTCGTCAAATCTTCAACGCAAAAACAACTGCGCCTAGATCGAGGTCGTGGGTCGTATAGTTCTTCTCGTGGATCTTGAGCTGATGAGAGGCGTACACGATAACCTTGTCCCGTTGCATGAGAACACAACCGAGACCAAGGTTCGAGACATCACAATAGACAACGAAGTCATCGTTTTCGTTGGGTAGGGCAAGAATAGGAGCATTGCAGAGCATATGCTTCAGAGTCTAAAAGGCTTGCTCTTGTTCGGTTCCCCAAACAAAAGGCTTGTCTTTATGCGTCAAAGAAGTAAGCGGAACGGCGATTTTTAAGAAGTCAGCTATGAATCGACGGTAATAGCCCGCCAATCCGAGGAACGAACGAACGTCGGATGGTGATTTTGGAGTAACCCAACTCTTAACAGCTTCGATCTTCGCGGGGTCGACGTGTATACCTTGACTATTGACGATGTGACCGAGGAATTGAACCTCCTCTAACCAGAATTCACACTTGGAGAACTTGGCATAAAGTCGATTCCCTTAGAGTAATTCAAGAACCAAACGTAGATGCTGCGCGTGTTCGGTTTTCGACTTCGAATAGATAAGGATATCATCGATGAACACGATGACGAAGCAGTCAAGAAATGGTTTACACACGCGATTCATCAAAGCCATGAAAACCGCGGGTGCGTTGGTTAAACCAAAGGGCATTACGACGAATTCATAATGGCCGTATCGGGTTCAGAAAGCGGTTTTCGGTATATCTTCCTCCTGGATTCGTAACTGGTGATAGCCTGAGCGTAAATCAATCTTCGAGAAACACGTAGCACCTTTCAATTGATCAAATAAATCGTCGATTAAGGGCAGGGGATAGCGATTCTTGATAGTTAGCTTATTCAACTCCCTATAGTCGATGCACATCCAGAACGACTCGTCCTTCTTTTTGACGAAAAGAACTGGTGCGCCCCAAGGAGAGGTGCTAGGGTGAATGAAGCCTTAGTCAAGTAATTCCTAGAGTTGACTCGAGAGTTCGCGCATTTCGGACGGAGCGAGGCGATAAGGAGATTTAGCGATAGGATTGGCTCTAGGAATGAGGTCAATACGAAAATCGATATCACGACTCGGGGGTAAACCAGGTAAATCACCAGGAAAGACTTTAGGAAAATCACGAACCACAGGCACCCTATCCATTGCCTTCTTTTCCTTTTCCTCCGCTACTACGATGTGTGCCAAGAAAGCTTTGTATTCCTTGCGGATATACTTGCTCGCTTGGATGCACGACACGAGTTTGAGATTCTTTGATGCGACTTCACCATAGACACACAGTTGATCACCATTCGCGAGCGAGAAGCGAATAATTTTATTAAAGCAAACCACTTCAGCACGATTTTCACGAAGAACATCCATGCCTACTATGATATCAAAACTACCGTGCTGCATCGGGATAAGGTCGATAGGGAAGACATGATTGTTGAGTTCAAGCGTACAATCACGTAGGACCGAACGAACAGTTACTGTTCTTCTAGTGGCAACTTCAACGTCGAACGTCGTAGGGAGATGGGCGCGCTTACGATTAAGGAGCTTTTCGAATTCCAATGACACAAAACAGTTATCGGCTCCAGTATCAAATAAACACGAAGCATAAATACCATTTACGAGGAACGTACCATTAAACACGTTGTTGTCCACTTGGGCCTGACGGGCATTGATGTTGAAAGCACATCCATGGGCTGCTGGCTGTTGCTGCTGCTTCTGCTGCTGCTGAGGCTGTTGATGTTGAAGCTGCTGCTGCTGTGGCTCTTGCTTCACCACTCTGTTAGGGCACATGTTTGTAAAGTGGTTGGGATCACCACATGCAAAGCAAGCTCTAGTGTGAGCGGCGGGTGCAAGAGCTGCTTGTTGGCCCTGAGGAGCAGGAAGGAGATCTTGTGGTGCAGGAGCTTGACCTTGAGCTTGAGCTGGAGCTTGGCGTGGACCAGTACGGCAATTGGCAGTAAAGTGGCCGTACATGTTGCAACTAACACAAAACCTGCATGCAATCCCCACGGGATGATGATAGGTACAGGTAGGGCAGACCGGGTGAGGAGCAGTATATGCACACTTGGCCGGCAGTGCAGTTGTCACCGGTGCCGCTACTTGGCGGTTCTGGGGTTACGGTTGAGCATGGATAGCTTGGAGTGGAGCGGCGGCTGTGACAGCGCAATTCTTGCTACTGTTGTTGTTGTTGTTCTTTCTCTTGTGGCGGGAGGACTTTGAAGCTTGCGGTGCCGTGGTTTCAGCGGTGGGAGCGGCGGTTGCTTGATGAAGGCTCTTCGGAGTGTTCTTGAAGTACCCAACAAGAACTCGCTTGTCATTAATCTCAGCAGCGAGTAGGTAGGTCTCTTCAATTGTTGTTATCTTTGCGGCTTGCACAAAGCCAACAACACAATCCGGTAAAGCACGGATATACTTCTTGATCGTCATATCAAGTGTTGCCACCTGGCTTGGACAAATGATACTCAGCTGTTTGAAGCGGGCAGTTAGATCGGCGTTATCACCACCGTCCTGCTTGATGTGCCAAAACTCATTCTCCAGCTTCTGGAGCTCGTGGGGTGGGCAGAATTCCTTCATCATGAGTTCTTTCAACTCATCCCAATTGAGCCCAAAGGCTGCATCATTCCCACGTCTGTTCCTTTCGGCTGTCCACCACTCCAGAGCCCTGGACTGGAAGACGCCAGTTGCGTTGACAGTTCGTAGGTGTTCGGGACATCCGCTCTGACGTAGCGTGACTTCGATTGAGTCGAACCATTAAAACATCACGCTTGGTCCGTCTTCGCCCATGAAGTCTTTTGGGCCACAGGCCTTAAACTGTTTAAAGCTGAAAGTACCCTTTGGAGAGTCAGTCATTGACGGGTGGTCCATTGGACAACCCTTAATCGTGTTAAAAGACGAAATAATCATTCACTTAATCGTGTAATTATCTTGAATTAGATAACTACTATTGCATATGTTTCAGGTGCGATTTGGGGAGCTTAAAGTGGATAAAACGCAGCTTTGGAGAGTATTGGAGTGGAACGGGTCGTGTGCGGAACAAGAGATGAAACAAGGAAGAATTTTCAGGTCACTACCGTAAATTACGGTCTCACCGTAATTTACGGTAGACCTGAGAATCAAATGGTGGTCACCGTAAATCAGGAAGTCTTCACCGTAAACATATTAAGTCTACCGTAATTTACGGTATGACCGTAAATTACGGTGGTAGCTGCGTGAAAAAGTGTAACTGCCTCATTAAGTTAGTTTTGATGGTGTCTTTTCACATATTCTGATCATTGTCGGTTTTGGGAGCATCCTGGGGGCGAATTGGCTGGTTCTTGCTTGGTTTTGGACAATCTCTAACATTCGGTTTGTGTTTTTGATCCGTATGAACACTAATATCTTTGTTATGATGTTGATTCGAGCCATGTGTGGCTAAACACTTTATGATTGTCCTAGATTGAAGGTTTGTTTGAGACATTTGTATTTGATTTCCTAATTTCTAGAATAGCAATCCTTATCTTTTTGGTTGGTTTGTTATGGTGTGTGATTGTTTGTTAGTAACTTGTTAATTCTTATGATTTTCTAGTTTGAAACCATACGTTCTTGGTGCCGTTGGCAATCGAGATATCATGGGTAGAATTAGGATTGGGTAAGGGTTGATTGATCATCGGGTAACAACCTCACGTTCTAGGAATCTGAGTACTTAGTTCCCTTTCATCACTGCAAGTAATCACACATGAGCTATGTCTATGTAGTTCTTTCTAGTGGAATGATAATATGAATGTCGATACAAACCGGAAATCTAGGATGGTCATTTGTCTCTAATTTGCTTACAACCAAACTTTTCTCTTGCAATTTACTTAGTTTAATTTAGTCTAAAACCAATTCACTCACATAAACTCTTGAATTTTATTTCTCTTGCAATTAGATTAATTTAGTTAAAATTTAGATAAACTTTGAAATAACACATTTTCCACAAACTCCCTGTGTTCGATACCCTCTTGCCACGATCTACATAGTTGTTATTGGGATTAAATTTGCGTGACCACGACAATCACGTCAAATTTTGGCGCCGTTGCCGGGGAGTAGTGCGCAACGTGTGTTATTTTCTTTCTTTTTAAGTTTGTTATTTTTCCGGTTTACGCTGGGTGTGTTAGTGTGCAGGTATTGACAGGTGCATGCGTACTAGGAGCTCTCACAAGCTATCACCTTTGGCATTTGATCCGGAAATTGAGCGAACGTTAAGAGGAAACAGAATTTTGCTAAGAGAGAACAGAATCAGTGGTTCACCAACAACACCAACTACACCAATCACACCAATTCGATACATGGATCCACCACAACCACCACCCACTACGGGTGAACCTACTTCACCATTCATACCAACATCCACTCAACCTTCACCAAATACCACCATGCCTATTTCCACTACCGAATTTACTTCACCACATGGAGTTACATCAACCAACACCACATCACCTATTACTACCCAAGTCGAACCTACTCTTACCTATAGCCCTTCCGCAACAATTCCACCACTTTCACATTTCTTTCCTCCAACTACGGGTCAATCATCTTCTACTCACTCATTACCACAAAGCTCAACCGTTATCCATACTACTTCTACATATCGACCATCGAACCAACCCGGTATGCAATATTCATCTTATCCTTATATGCAATCTTCGGGTATAGGAGGAGATGGGTATTTTGAAGGTTATGAAGAAGAGTTTGAGGGATACGAGGAAGAAGGATATGCTTATGGGGGTGATGGAGATCAAGGAGAGTTTGGGTATGTGCCGGGTCAATCTCAAGGGATAGCAAGTGTAGGTGGAGTGCCACAACAACTTATACCGCAACACATTAGACAAAGACCACAAGGGCCACCATTGCAACGCCCTATACCATTGCAACAAATTCGGCCACAACATGTACAACCAAATGTTCAACAATTCCAAAGGCCAATTCAACGCCCACCAATGCCCCAACAACAATTTCAACAACCAATTGCACCACAAGGGCCTATACCAAGACCAATGGGTCCTATTCGCCCAAGGGGTAGGTTTGGTATACCAAGGAGACACCTTATAGAAAATGTGAGGGGCATCGAAGCACATTTTCGGCCGGTAATCACTCAAAACCCTTCACCGGTAGTTATTCCTCACAATGATCAAGGGAGAACATTTGAAGTGAGGACCAACTCTTTGCAAAGTTTACCAAAATACAAAGGGTTGGCAACGGAGGAGCCTTACTTTCATTTAGAGGCTTATGACTCGATTTGCAACACTCTTGGGAGTCAAGGGTTCTCGGCTGATGACATCAAATTGGTATTATTCCAATTTTCTTTGGAAGATAAGGCGAAGAAATGGTTCTACACGTTACCTTCGGCATCCATATATACATGGGGGGAGATGCAACAAACTTTCTTGGATGAGTTTTACACCGCCCAAAAGACAAACGATGCTAGAAAGGGATTGAGAAGCTTCCAACAACAACATGGTGAGATGTTCCATGAGGCATTTGAACGTTTCAATATGATGATCAAAAATTGCCCTCACCATGGAATCGAATTGTGGGAATTAATGAATGCTTTTCACGAGGGGTTGAGTGCTGAAGATGCTCGTGATCTCATGTCTATTACCGGTGGGACTTTCGGTACAAACTACGAAAATGATGATTGGGAGTTTTTGGAGAACATGGCCACTACATCAAAAAGAAAAGCTCAAGCATCAAGGAGAGCTCGACCGGCCATTTCCCGACCTCAAGTGGATGCGATAGATGGCGGTAATGTACAAACTTCTAATCAAATTTATGATGTTTGTGCTTTATGCAATGAAATAGGTCATGCGGCTGAAAATTGCCAAGGGATGGTGGAAGGGCAATATGAAGAAGTCAATGCAGTACAAGGTCAAGGAGGGGGTGGTAGAAATTACAACAATATGAATTCTAACACTTACCACCCCGGGTTGAGGAACCATCCGAATTTTCGTTATGGGAACCCTTCGAATCAATCAAACCCGAATTTTCAAGGTAGCCAAGGAAACTATGGTTCGCGCCAACCTTATAACAATCAAGGTGGATATAGAAGTGGAAACAACCAAGGGTACCAAAGGCAAACGGGTCAAGAACAAGGGGGGTCTTCGGGCGGAAACGAAATGATGGATATGTTGAAGAGCATGCAAGCGGAGATGCAAAAGAGAAACCAACTGGATGATGCTCGTATTCAAAAAGATGAGGCCCGAGATAAGGCAATTCAAACTTTGACCACCCAAATGGGTCAAATTGCAACTGAAGTGTCAGAATTGAAGAAAAATAAAGGTCAATTACCAAGCGACACTAAGGTAAACCCATCTCATGGTACTTCTAGAGGTAATCATGTTCCCATTCATCATGTAAGTGTTTTGAGAAGTGGGAAAGAGTACAAAACCAATCCTTCACCGGATTTGGTTGATGGGGTGGTTGAGGATATAACGGGTCAAGATAGTGAGGAAGAGAATGAACCACCTATTATTTCTTTTAAAAAACCCAATTTTGAAAAACCCGAAGTTAATAAAGAAAATGAAAAGAAAGATGAAGGTGAGGGATCTAGTCAAGTACCATTTCCCTCGGCTTTATTAGATCCGGGTAAGAAAAATTTCATTTCAAAACGGGGTCCTCAAAAAGAGGAAATGTGGGAGGTTTTTAAACAGGTTAAAATCAATCTTCCTTTGCTTGAAGCTATTAAACAGGTACTCGCTTATGCGAAGTTTTTAAAAGAATTGTGTACCCAAAAGAGGCAACAAAAAGTGCCTAAATTGGTTGATTTGAAGGAGCGGGTAAGCGCGGTTTTGAAAGGAGATCTTCCTCCTAAGTTACAAGATCCGGGAACGCCTTTTATAAATATTCAAGTAGGAAATTTTCAAACTACGAGGGCGTTATTGGATCTTGGAGCCGGAGTAAGTATCTTACCGGGGGGGTTATATGACCAATATGATTTTGGTCCATTGAAACGGGTTGAGACAACGGTGGTATTAGCCGATTTGTCTCATAAACTTCCTCGGGGAATTGTACGGGATGTGATAGTTAAGGTTGATGAGTTTTATTATCCCGTGGACTTTCTTGTGCTAGACTACTCATCCGCGGACCCAATTCAACAACAAAATATTATTTTGGGTCGGCCGTTTTTAAACACCGCACATGCTGTTATTGATTGTCGATATGGTACGGTCGACATGACATTCGGTAATAGAAAGATGAGATTGAATGTTTTTACTAATGGTACTAATGTTTATGATGAGTGTTTTGTAGCAGATTTCATAGATGGATATGACCCAAAGGAGTTCGAGGAAGAGATTTTGGGTTCTTGTGTTTGTGATGTGTCTTTGCAGGTGCATGCATGTGATTTGGAAAAGGAAGAGAAAGAGCAAGAGGCTCTTGCGGTAAAAGAAGGAAGACCGCCATGGACTCACCAAACGGATACTCTACCGGTGGAGATTGATTCGGGTACAAAGCCTTCCTTGGAATGTCCACCAAGTGTGGAATTGAAAGAGCTACCAAAGCACCTAAAGTATGTATTTTTGGGGGAGAATGACACTTTACCGGTGATCATTGCTTCCAATTTGGAGGTAGCTCAAGAGGAGGAGTTGATACGGGTGTTGAAGGCTCACAAGGCGGCAATCGGGTGGACAATAGCCGACCTAAAGGGTATTAGTCCTTCCATCGTAATGCATAAAATTATTACAAGTGAGGATGCAAAGCCGACCCGTGAAACACAAAGAAGGTTAAACCCGAATCTAAGAGAGGTGGTCAAGAAAGAAGTTATCAAGTGGTTGGATGCGGGGATCATTTATCCCATTTCGGACAGTGCGTGGGTAAGTCCGACACAGGTAGTGCCTAAAAAATCAGGCATTCAGGTAATTAAAGATGAGCAAGGTGAGCAAATCGCCACCCGCCCGGTAACCGGGTGGCGAGTTTGTATCGATTATAGAAAATTAAACGCCGCTACCTCCAAAGACCATTTCCCGTTACCCTTTATTGACCAAATTATTGAAAAACTTTCCGGTCAAAAATACTATTGTTTTTTGGATGGGTACTCAGGATATAACCAAATTGCTATTCACCCGGACGACCAACACAAAACCACGTTTACATGTCCATATGGTACATTTGCCTTTCGGCGAATGCCATTCGGACTATGTAACGCCCCTGCCACATTCCAAAGATGTATGATGAGTATATTTTCGGACATGGTGGGGGAGTCTCTTGAAGTGTTTATGGATGATTTTTCCATCTTTGGGCCAAGTTTTGACTCTTGTCTTGATGAGTTAGAAAAAGTTTTGAAAAGGTGTGTGGAAACAAACTTGGTCCTAAGTTGGGAAAAGAGCTATTTTATGGTTCAAGAGGGTATTGTGTTGGGGCATGTGATTTCGGACCGGGGAATGGAGGTAGATAAAGCAAAAATTCGGGTAATTTCATCTCTACCCCCACCAAAGAATGTTAAGGGGGTGAGATCATTTTTGGGACATGCGGGGTTTTATAGAAGGTTTATTAAGGGCTTTAGTGTAATTACAAAACCTTTATGTAACTTATTGTTGAAAGATGTTCCCTTTGATTTTACTGATGAATGTTTGCAAGCGTTTCATGTGTTGAAGGAACAATTGGTGAAGGCGCCTATCTTGCAGCCACCGGATTGGTCGAAGCCGTTTGAAATTATGTGTGATGCTAGTGATACGACCATTGGAGCAGTTTTGGGTCAAAGAGTTGATAAAAAGCCGGTGGTAATCTACTATGCAAGTAAAACTTTGTCCGAGGCGCAACTGAATTACACCACAACCGAGAAAGAATTATTAGCGGTGGTGTATGCCTTGGACAAGTTTAGAGCTTACATTTGGGGGAGCAAGGTGATTGTGTACTCGGATCATAGCGCGGTCCGATATCTAATGGAAAAGAAGGATGCAAAGCCCCGGTTGATTCGTTGGGTGCTGTTGTTACAAGAATTCGATCTCGAGATTCGGGACAAGAAAGGGTGTGAAAATGTTGTTGCGGATCATTTGTCCCGAATCCCATTGGAAGGTGTTGACGACCCGAGTGAGATTAATGAACGGTTTCCCGATGAGCAATTGTTAGCCGTTTCTACTTTTGTTGCACCTTGGTATGCCCACTACGTGAACTATTTGGCCAAGGGTGCAATTCCAAATTATTGGACGAAGAAGAGACGACAACAATTTTTGAGTCAAGTTAAGCAATACATTTGGGATGAGCCGGATTTGTTCAAGATTGGACCCGATCAAGTAATAAGAAGGTGTGTTCCCGAAACTGAAGTTTTAGAAATTTTGACCCATGCTCATTCGTCAGCATGTGGAGGGCATTTTAGTGGGAACAAGACGGGTTACCAGGTGTTATCTAGTGGGTTTTATTGGCCCACGATTTTCAAGGATTCTTGTGAGTATGCCACGATTTGGGGGATAGATTTTATGGGTCCGTTTCCTAATTCGAATGGGTTCTTGTATATATTGGTTGCGGTAGATTATGTGACAAAGTGGATAGAAGCCATTGCTACAAGGACCAATGATCATTCCGTGGTGTGTAAGTTTGTGCAATCCAATATATTCGCTCGTTTCGGTGTGCCAAGGGTGATAATAAGTGATGGCGGTTCACATTTCAAAAATTTTAATTTTGCAAAATTGCTTAAAAGATATAATGTGAACCATCGTGTGGCGACACCGTACCATCCGCAAACAAGTGGACAAGTTGAAGTGTCCAACCATCAAATTAAGGAGATTCTCATGAAGACGGTAAGAACGGATCGAAAAGATTGGTCAAGTAAACTTGATGATGCGTTGTGGGCATATCGAACGGCCTACAAAACTCCAATTGGAACCACCCCTTATCGGATGGTGTATGGGAAGGGGTGTCATTTACCAATGGAGTTAGCACATCGAGCGCATTGGGCCATTAAAACCGTTAATGCGGATTATGACGAAGCGGGTCGAACAAGGAAGTTGCAATTGAATGAGATCGAGGAGATACGAGATGAAGCCTATGAATGTGCTTCCGCATACAAAGACAAACTGAAGAAAGTTCATGATGCAAAGATAAGGAAAAAGAACTTCGAAGTGGGTCAAAAGGTGTGGTTGTACAATTCAAGGTTGAAGATGTTTGCGGGAAAACTTAAGAGAAAGTGGATGGGTCCTTACATCATCCGAAGAGTGGGAAAATTTGGTGATGTTGATATAGAAGACGAACAATCCAATAGGCAACAAACGGTGAACGGGCATCGGCTCAAACCGTACTTGGATGGGAACGACATCAACACCTTGGAGCTTGACAAAGCGGGCTACATCTTACGCCCGGTCGATGAAGAACAACCATGAGAGGCCCAGGTTTGGTAGTGTACATAGTTTAGTTTTGTTTTGTTTGTTTTGTATAATTTGCAAAATTGTCGTATTTTTTCGAAATCCGTGTTTGAAACAAGTGTGGGGATGTTCGGGTCACGAATTACTCTAACATTGTGTTGAGGACAACACGGGACTTTCGAGGGGGTAGGGTAATTTTTACGTGTTTTTGCAAAAATTTAAAAACATAAAAAAATTGGAAAAATTGAAAAAATATAAAAAAATTAGGCACAAAGCTCACATTTTTCAGCAAATGAGAATTGCCCAGTTCGTACCGTAAATTACGGTTTTACCGTAATTTACGGTGGTGATGAGTTATGTTTGATTGTTACGGGGATTCTCTACTGATTTACGGTAACATTTCATGTTCAGAAGTATACCGTAATTTACGGTATGGCCGTAAATTACGGTGAGAGATAAAAATTGTGAGGTCTTTACGGTAAATCTTTACTGATTTACGGTGGGGGTTTAAGTTCAGATCATACCGTAAATTACGGTATAGCCAAAGAAGAGACAATATTTGGGTAGAGTGGATGAAAGCGAAAGTGAAAGCGAAGAAGAGATGGAATTGGATCCGGCAGAGAAACCGAAATGGGACTCGGGTCCTTTGGATGAACAACCAGAGGCATGGCAGCCAACGTTGTATAATGATTGCATGAATAAGTTGAAGAATAAGGCGGCGGCCTTCATATGTGAAAGGGATGTTCAAGAAGCGGAGTTTGGGCAGTTTGGGGTATTTGATAAGTTCCGGGCTCTAGGTTGGGAGTCGGCACTTACTTGTTTTGACAAAGACAAAAACAATTTGTTTATCACTGAAATTCAAGAGTGGATGGCAACGCTTAAGGTCAACACGTATGACAGGCCATCGAATATGAAGCTGACGGGTGTTGTGAATGGAGTTCCCGTGGAAATGTCTTTTGATACCTTGAAGAAGCTCGGAAAATATGACAGTTTGCCAGCCCGCGATTATATGATACCGACTTTGGATGATCTTCTTGTGAAGCCGGAGAAACATCAGCGATGGAATGATATGTTGGCAGCATTGTTCTTACCCGGTAGATACAGTGGTATCCTATACCGGAAGAATTTGAAAATTGAAGCTAAATTGTTGCATACAATCTGTCTTCTCAATGTTATTCCAAGGAGGGGAGATAAAGAACAGGTGAGGTTTCCTGAAGTGCCTGTTCTTTATTCGTTGATGCACGGGGGTCCGCGTTTTATCTTATTATGAACCACTTATGGATCTGTCGGAACAAGTATGGAAGAGACATTGTCCCGTACTGTCGGATAATTACGGGGTTGATGAAACAGCAGAAGGCGATAACTTCCGAAGATCGAGAAGCAACGAAAAGGCATCAGCCTTTTACGTTGGATAAGTTGGGGAATGTTTGGACGTATACTCAGTCGGAGCGGTATCACAAGTTGAAGTCGGAAGGGCAACGGTGGAGGGCACTAAAGTTGGGTGCACGAGATTTGTTACCGGGAGAGCCGGATGAACCAGAAAGCGATGAAGAAGCGGTTCCGAGTGGAGATGAAGACTATGCGGACGCGCCGCATGGTGGTGAAAATGTGGTTCAAGGTGGTTATGGTCAGGGTCATGGTGGGATGTTTTATGATTATACGCAGCAATCGTATATGCCGGGATGGGCCTATGAAGGCACCATGCAAGAAGTAATTGCAAATCAACGCCCTCCGGCATCCGTGTTTGATACGTGGTCGGGCTCGGAGAGGACGCTTTTTGATCAAAACACGAGGAATAGTGCGAGTATAGAGAGGGCCTTGAAACATAACTTAGATCGTCACGAGTTATGGAATCGTACAAATGCGTATTCCCGGGAAGTGGAAGTAAATAACCGTTATTTTGATGATCAAGAAAGGCGATTGCATGCGGATTATCATGCCGGGCGGCCGGTGGTTGTGGATCCACAACATGTGGATTATGCGTCGCTACCACCATATGATGGTAGTATGTCGTATCCAACCCCGCCGATCCACCACTCGCAATGGATTGACCCGAGACAACGAGAGGGAGCACAACAACAAGAAGGAGGAAGTAGTAGCGGTTCGTTCGCGTTCGGTGAATGGAATGACGTGATGTCTTCCGTTTTTGGACCTCCGGGACCGCGCTATTATTAGTAAGGTTGTGTTTCTCCTTTTGTATATTTTTGTGCATATTTGATAGTTTGTTTGTTTAAGGATTGGGAGGTTGGGTGGTGTTTTGATATGTTGTGTTTGGGTAGGTGCTATTTGGTGGTGTTTTATGTTAAAAAGAAGAAAAACATAAAAAAATTTATAAAATGAAAAATACAAAAAGAAATTTGGGGTTTGAGTGAAAGAGCATTTTTGTGATGTTGAGAAATTTTTAGTGGTCAAAGCCTCT
Organism: Helianthus tuberosus; assembly: GCA_030545235.1. Lineage (NCBI taxonomy): Eukaryota > Viridiplantae > Streptophyta > Magnoliopsida > Asterales > Asteraceae > Helianthus > Helianthus tuberosus. Next base: position 59,281,964 of record CM060383.1, read on the forward strand.
CAAAACCATACATTGGGGTCAATGTATCCCAAGTGTGGGGATGGGGGGGATTTTTTTTTTTAAGATTTTGAAAAATTTTGAGCCAAGTGAAACGATGTGAAAATTTGAACACCCTAGATTAACCCCAAGTTGGTGCACCGGCAACCCTTGATACCTTTTTCATTCATGGTGAGATTTGTAGCCACAATTGTACATAAATAATGATTTTCTTTGATGAGTGTGGCTACGGGTGGGGGTGCATTAGAACTTGTGATTGAATGCGATTTGAGTCCTTAGTTAGATATAAATGCAAAAAGGATAAGGGCATTTAGGTAGCCTCGTCGTTGGTGTGAGCGAGTGTGGGATTTGGGGGGTTGGACCTCATAAGTTATATATATGAGCATGGTAGTGAGAGGGGCGGGGGTTTGGACATTTAGTTGCCATTTTGTGCCTTAAAAGCCTATCAATTGTTACCCCTAGCTACTTAACTAAAAATCTACCCAACTTGACCCGGTTTTATAGTGATTAGTGATTGTTTAGTAGTATGTAATGTTATTTGATGTTATGTTGAAAGTATTAAAAAAAAAAAAAAAAAAAAGAGAAAAAGCAATGAAAAATGAAAAAGAAGTGATGTTAGTTATCTTGTGTATAGTAGTTAAGTTTGATAGTTGCTTGTTTGTTTATTTGTGTAATAAAAGACCGGGTCAAGTTTTCGCTACTTCATATATATTCCATTTCCTACCCATACGCCTAGCCACATTACAACCTTGAAAGTCCCTTTGATTTGCATTTATGTTTGACCCATTTTAGGAGAATGATCGATTTAAGTACAAGCTTATGATTGTGCAACCACCCGTTTCCCTAGTGCGTGTCTAGCTTATCTTTGCTAGTTTTCACTTGTAGCCGAGAGGAGAGAATTAGAGAGGGGTGCATTGGTTGGGTGCTGAAAAGGGGTTAGTAAAAAGATTGCATGTTTTGCTTGGTTTAATTTGATCACTTGTTTTGAAATTGATTTGATGAGTTGCTTGGGACAAGCAACGGTTAAGTGTGGGGATGTGACGGGTGGTCCATTGGACAACCCTTAATCGTGTTAAAAGACGAAATAATCATTCACTTAATCGTGTAATTATCTTGAATTAGATAACTACTATTGCATATGTTTCAGGTGCGGTTTGGGGAGCTTAAAGTGGATAAAACGCAGCTTTGGAGAGTATTGGAGTGGAACAGGTCGTGTGCGGAACAAGAGATGAAACAAGGAAGAATTTTCAGGTCACTACCGTAAATTACGGTCTCACCGTAATTTACGGTAGACCTGAGAATCAAATGGTGGTCACCGTAAATCAGGAAGTCTTCACCGTAAACATATTAAGTCTACCGTAATTTACGGTATGACCGTAAATTACGATGGTAGCTGCGTGAAAAAGTGTAACTGCCTCATTAAGTTAGTTTTGATGGTGTCTTTTCACATATTCTGATCATTGTCGGTTTTGGGAGCATCCTGGGGGCGAATTGGCTGGTTCTTGCTTGGTTTTGGACAATCTCTAACATTCGGTTTGTGTTTTTGATCCGTATGAACACTAATATCTTTGTTATGATGTTGATTCGAGCCATGTGTGGCTAAACACTTTATGATTGTCCTAGATTGAAGGTTTGTTTGAGACATTTGTATTTGATTTCCTAATTTCTAGAATAGCAATCCTTATCTTTTTGGTTGGTTTGTTATGGTGTGTGATTGTTTGTTAGTAACTTGTTAATTCTTATGATTTTCTAGTTTGAAACCATACGTTCTTGGTGCCATTGGCAATCGAGATATCATGGGTAGAATTAGGATTGGGTAAGGGTTGATTGATCATCGGGTAACAACCTCACGTTCTAGGAATCTGAGTACTTAGTTCCCTTTCATCACTGCAAGTAATCACACATGAGCTATGTCTATGTAGTTCTTTCTAGTGGAATGATAATATGAATGTCGATACAAACCGGAAATCTAGGATGGTCATTTGTCTCTAATTTGCTTACAACCAAACTTTTCTCTTGCAATTTACTTAGTTTAATTTAGTCTAAAACCAATTCACTCACATAAACTCTTGAATTTTATTTCTCTTGCAATTAGATTAATTTAGTTAAAATTTAGATAAACTTTGAAATAACACATTTTCCACAAACTCCCTGTGTTCGATACCCTCTTGCCACGATCTACATAGTTGTTATTGGGATTAAATTTGCGTGACCACGACAATCACGTCAGTCATTGATTCCTCAGAGGACTTTCTAGCATTCTCATTAAGCTCACTGACGATTTCTGGGATGACTTTAGCCATCTGCTTTGCGACTAGAGAAGCGATTCGCTTATCAGCATGATTTCAGCGTGCAACACGGGAGGTATGCGATCCAAATGACGACATTGTCTGCAACAGACATTGCCATAGGACTCAAACACTATATAATCGAATCTCACCTCACACGCACTACTACTAAATAAAGCTCAGGAACACGTCCAAACACATAAGTACATAGTCACGTAGGCACATAAACCACAGAAGCACATAAGCACGTAGAGCAAAGAAGCATGTAAAACACATATAACACAGAGCTCGCATAAACCACACTATATTTTGCACGTATTCACCTACATATATTGCACGTATTCACCTATAATTCAAGTTCGCGCGTTCAAGAGTAGCGATTGCGATTAGCGAGTACACAACGAGTAGCATAGCGAGTAGTATAGCATAAGCGAGTAACATATCATGTGATCATCCACAGTGTAGCAACGATTTGTTAGCGTTTTGGGGTAGATGTGCAGTGCGAGTTGTGTGTGTTGATCAAAGCGTAAGAGAAAAACGTATAGATCGAAACCATCAGTATCTCAATACGCTAACAAATAAACATATAAAATCCAAATAAAACACATAAAATCCACATAAAACACATAAAATCCACACAAAAACGATAAATCACAGAGTCAGCGGTTGCGGGCTCAGAATCAAAACACATAAAATCAGCGATTGCGAGCTTGAAATTGAAAGTAGAGTGTCTCGACTTGGTAGACGTCGACTACCCAAAGTGATTCGACTATTCTCAAGGACTTTGAGTACACGTTTTGGCCCAATAGACTATGCTCTGTCACCGACATATGGTGAATGGCACGCATCCTTTCGGTTATTCACGCGATTCGAGTCGTTGGAATCCATCGAGACTTTGGTGGGAGTTTTGTATAACCAAAATAAGGATAAGTCATCAAGGTTCGGGTTTCACCCCTAACTTAGCGACTACGTTCCTGTTTGTGTGATAGAATCACGAGATAGAGAGGAAGAACTGCGTTGAAGTACGAATTTCACTCCTGATTCAACGCAAATTCTCGTGTTTATAGTAAAAATCGCGCGTCAAACCAGCGATCCAATCGAGAGTTTGCGGTTTTCACACCTTGTCTTGATCAAATCACTCGTTCATTTTCGAAAATAGTGCGGTGTGCCTGACTTAGGAAAGGTAGAGTGATAGTATCCCAGCCTTAGGAAAGGCGGATGGAGTGTAGTATGGTCGCGAGTCGATCGAATAACGGAAATAGGCTCGTGCGGAACCCCTACCGGGTTCGAACAAGGCGGTCTGTTGGTACTTAGATTATAGTCTAGGTCGTTTCTGAGACGTCGACCCGGACTAGGTCTAGTCTTGCCTAATTCCCTATAGTTATGGCTCTGATACCAATCTGTCACACCTCACCCCGATGATTCCGCCATCGGTTGGGGTGTGACAGATTTCATACAAGTTCTAAAGTGAGTTCAAACTCACCTTTCTTCATTATTTCTTCATCTTTTCTTCTACTTGAAAGCTTGGAACACCTCTAGGATTGTTTTCACAAGTTTACCATGCTAAACTAAGGTGGAACATTACCATTTTGTGGTCCAACTTTCTGTTTTGAAGAAAAACTTTGCTTATACTTGTTTAAATTTAACTTTCTTGTAAGAATCTTGCACCTAACTTGTGTCTAATCTCATCTATGATTATGGGGCTTGAATAAGGTCGATTCTCATGAGTTTAGAGGTCCAAGAACCTCATAAACATTCTGTTTTAGCAAGGTTTTGATAACCTACAAGTGTTGAGACCATCCAAGCGCACCATAGTTCATATGGTGAGACTTGTGCTTTGGTGAAGGTGTGAACCATGGAAGCCTTGGCTTTCCAAACTCGTTCCACCACCTCAATTGATGTTTTTACCATGCTATTACAAGTAGTTTCCTAGACTTAAAGTAACACAACCCCGCTGCATCTCCAACATTTTCCATGATGGGTATGAAACCCCCGGATTGCTCTTATTTGGCTACTTGATGAATTAGTTAGTTTACATTTTTGTTATTCATGACCAACCGGGTTTATCAACTATGTTGATAAACCTTGTTTTTTGGTGAATCTTACAATGAGTTTATTCATACCTCCATGCTTGACTTATATGACACTACATGATAATACATGATGGACTAATAATATAAACTATATATTATACAATATAAAATATATATTAACCGAATTCTTGTTGATAACCGGATTATGGTTATAGGTTATGAATATAGGTTATTTTATCTTTGTTCTAAACTCCTCAGTTTTGATTCTAATAGGCAACTTAGGACCCATGAAATCACTTAATAACTTAGTATCAAAACGAGTATTTAGACAAGATATACTTTCACGTATTTATACTTTTTATACTTAAATTCCGAATCCGAACTCTCTACTAAATCCAAATATTCACACACCTCCGTTTCCCTAATGTAGGGTAACTTCGGCTTTCTCAACTCTCAACGCTTATACGCAAAACCGTGACTATCCTCGATCCCATTTTCCGTTTTGTACACTTTGGGTGCAACATGTACACATATATAAAAATCACGAATCATGATTAAACTTGTTTACGCACATGATCTATCCGTTAATAACATGATGCTTGTATTCTCATTGTTAATCGCATGCTATGTTATACTTGTGTTCTATATGCTTATTAACTTTGCAAGCCTACATTAACAATTATAGCGCTATAGGATTAACGCACCGTCTGTATTCTTGTGGTATTGTTAATTAAACTATTTTACAACCTTGTCGTTTCGGCTACAATTGTATGCACGATTGCGGTACACTTTGGTTTGATATATAGTTAACACATGTGTTAGGATCTGAGTTTGGTTTTGATTGTGTTTTACATTTGAATTATAATGAACAATGAATGAGTAGTGCAGCGGAATATAATGGAAGCAAACTTTTCACAATCAAACAGGAGAATTGCTTTTAACATACAAGTTTAACATTGAACCGAATGCTTGAATTTATTACAAGATTCAATTACAATTGCAAGTATGTAACAAACTCCCCCTCAGCCTGAGCTCAATGTGATTTGTTCGTGCAGGAAGAAGATGGTGAAGAGCTAATAGAACAGTACAGGGTACTGTTCTATTTATAGGCACGGACAAACCACTGAGCATCTTTGCTGACGTCACCATGAAAGTGACATCTAACCTCCTAACAAACTCTAACCTCTGATCTATACAAGTACTGCTATGCTAACTACTGCTATTACAATTCATTACATAAAGATATATAAACTATTGCTGATGTCTTCCACTGATGTGAACCCAGCAGCACTTGATATAACCCAGCAGTGCTTGACTCAAGGCAGTAGATTGAACAGCAGGGATTTAGTCTTCATCAGCCTTTGACTTGATCAGCAGTTGTAGTAAAACCCTAGAGGATCTTTCAATGATATCAACAATAACTTGTGTAAGTGCGGAAATCAAACACAAGCGGATTCAAGAAAACTATAAGTAATAGAAACAAAATAATCAAACCAAAACACTAATCTTGCATTCACCTTTGTCACGATGACTAATACAAGGCAAGCACAAAGATCTCGAGTGGCCTATGATCTTCAACAAACTGATCAACCCTCTAAACACAATAAGGGTTTGCTTAAATACTAACTAAGATGAATCGAGACCATCCTTAAGCCCACTCGAGATCACATAAGACCCATAACATACATGCGACCCGAAATAACTAGTTAAACAATTACAAAATCAACCCTAAACTATGTAATCCTCCAATGTATAAACCTTCAGGTTCCAACAATCTCCCCCTAGGTTTATGCATAGAGGATCTTGAGACTTCAACGATTACTGTCACCACCCAAACGATCCTTGAGTCCACCAAACCCTTTTGTACGAATATGAATGGCTGAAGCAACAGCAGCAGTCCATCCTTTTGCAATTTCTTCATATTTTTCAGTAGCTCTAATTTGATTGCGAGCTAACACTTCCAGATCTTCATAAGCAAGATTCAGCAAATCAACTTGATCCACCAAAAGAAATTTCACATCATCATCACAAACAATCACCGCTTGCCCAAGACGCTCATCATAAGACCAAAAATGCAAGGTCTTCAAAGCACCTTTTGGAATCTTTCTCACCAAAGGAATCATCTTTTCTTTGTCAGTGGCTGGCCAATGCACAATCTTCATTCGCTTGTTGGTGTATGGATCTCTAATACCTTTAGCAGGCTTAACAATAGACTCTGCAATGTGCATCGAAGGAAAATTACGAAGAACTTCCCTCTGCAGTCTCTCGAAGAACAAATATCCACGACCTCCAGGTCGATCATCGACATAAGGCGACTTAGACAAGTTTATCAAATCAACCTTTGTAAATGTTTGAAACTGAGCTGGATTTTTGTACCATTCGACATGACCAACTTTCCTTTTGATCCACCACCTTCGTCTGTCGTGATCAAATCCCCAACTAACAACACCAGAACGATTTCCAACTTTATCATAGAGTGTTTGACCTACATCCATCAAATGATGTGTAGCATTAGCATCTTCATCGTCTGGATTAAGGTTCTTGTTCTTTAGAATCACAAACTCTCTTTTCTTCTTGATTCTTTCTGCCTTCTCTTTATCTGAAACTGGATCAGTAACTTTTTTGAAATATTGTTCCATAGCAGCACTTTTCTCAGCATCATCCTTATCAAAGGCTTTCTTTCTATGTTCCACATCAGTAGGATCAGAAAACTCTTGACCAAACTTCTTCTCCAACTTTCCACGTAAATCATAAACCATATTAAACAACAAACTGACGTCTCCTTGAGGCTGTTCAATTTGTTGATTCTTTTGCACTATAGTATCTTCAAGTTGGATAATCTTGGCATCTTTATGAATTGAATCTTGCTCAACCACAATTAGTCGTTTCTTCATTTCTCTCATATTAATGAACTCATCATCATCGCTTGAATCATCATCAAATGGCATCCTCAACGGTTCTTCAGGTCTCTTACCACTTGAGCTGCTAGGCACGTCATGAATAACTCTAGAAGGACCTGCAGAATTAGAAACAACATTCGTAGTTTGAACAACAGCAGTGGTGGTCTCCAAATCATTTCTTTGAGTGTCAGTGTTAAACTCAAAGATATCTTCAGTAGCGGCGGTGGTATCCGTGACACTTTTCTCAAAATCGAAGTCATACAAGCCATCATCATCTTCAGCAATATTCATAGATTTATCTTTGTTTTGTTCAACATACATTCCGAGTCGAGGATCCCTCCTTTTCCGCTTCAAGGGCAATGAATCAGAATCCTTTGGGTTCTCACTAGGCTCTTCATTGGATACTGTAAGATTGGAAGGAGGATTTCCCATCTTATCAGTCACAGACTTTAACAACAAAGCCAAACTCTCAGCAGTAATCACAGACGGAACAGTAGAAACAGCAACATCAGCTTCGGTTTCAGGAGGAAGCTCTTCATCATCATCTCCTGAATCACACATAATCTCTATGCCCTCATCGTCAGAGTTGATTGTTAAAATCTCTGTCTCAGGCTCATTATCAACAGCACCCTGAACATCATGCTCTTCAGCAACTATTGCATTTACTGGAACAGGTTGTACTATCACTGGATCAGCAGCTACATCTTCAGTCTCTGCAAACTGACCAAATTTATCTAATGGAATACGCCCTTCAAACTTCTTCTCAGTGCCTTTCTTGGATGTAAGGGCACCAAAACAAACTGGTCCCATGGGTTTCAGCTCCAAAGTATCACCAGATCGCTCCAAATCAGAATAACGATCATTTAAGATCATTTACAAAAACCTTGGATACATAATGAATTTATCTTTTCAAATCCCAGTAACATTTCGCTTCATTCCTTCAAAGATATACTTTGAGTAGTTGAACGGCTCATTCGTAATAAGTGCAACAAACGCAGCAGTTTGTGTAATGTTCAGCTGATCTGTTCCTCCTCGATTTTCCGTCATACACAAGATAAACATGTGTGCAAGCAAACGCCAATACGGGTGCAAAAACTTCTGTACGAGTGAGGGATACTTTCCTTCGTAGCTCAAATGTGGCAAAATAGCCTCTACAGTACCACTTGGAAGATCAACCGGATCAGATTCATTATCGCCAAACTGTAGAACTTCTCTTATTGTTTGCTCAGTAATGAAAACCTTCTTCTTCTGAATCTCAGCTTCTATCATCCCCTTTCCATCAGCTCTTTGTGCTTCAAATTTGGCTGTCTTCCAAAAATCTTGAACAAGACTTTCATAGATAACTGGATTATCTCGCAGTGCATGAATGAGTCGGCAGCTATTCAACCCTTTAATCAATGATGTATATAATTTCTTGTGCTTCTCTGGTGGGGCAGCTAAGTATCCAGCCTGATTATGCGTAGAAATGAATTTTAACTCCATATCCTACACGCACCAGAAACATTAAGTACAAAATCACATAAAAATTTGTTAACTTGATGAAATTTATTAATAAAACAAAGCATGTTAACAGTTAGCACAACTGGTCAACAGTCGATAAGGCCGTTCATTGGTCAACAACTCAGATTGCAAAAGTCAGCATATATGAGGTTTCGAGTCGAGACCGTGAGGTTTCGAGTCGAGACCTTAGTCGAGACAAGGAAGATCACTCGAGACCATTGTGTTTTTGACTCGAGACCAATATGACATTGACTCGAGACCTCAGTCGAGACTGATGAGGTTGCGACTCGCAAACACAGATCTCGAGTCCCTAAGGCATATTCTTCAATCTGAGTCGAGACCTCCCAAACACCTTTTGATCTGTTTTGATTTGGATCAAAATCCAAAAACACTTTCATAATTCTTTGAAGACCAAAATATGTCCAATTTTAGGGTTCATGAACATCTTCAAATATTCATATGATGTTCAAACAATCTTCATCAAATTTTCAAAACAACCTGCAAAACTTCAATTTAATCATCAATACCTTCAACAAATTCAAATAGCAAGTCGAGACCGGAGTAATGTCGGAAAATGGAAGAAATCGCCGAAGAGTAAGAGAGAGTTTTGAGTGTAACAATGACTGATTGTGAGTGCACAATGAGGTCTCGAGTCGAGATCCCCTTAAATATCTCAACTATGTGGGCCGGGCCTTTAACAGTTTGGGCCGAGACCACAGTCTCGATTCGAGACCACAGTTCAGTTTGAATATTGGATTTTATATTAAATAAACATATTTCCAATTCTTTTAACAATCCAATTAAAAAGTCAACATTTTCTTATACAACCCTTCAACCTCCTGAGCACGTTTTATGAAATAAAAAACCTACAAACATAAAAATAAATAATATCGAAATATTATTTACAAAAAGAAAATAAGGAAATATCATAATTGCTCAGGGATCAAATCACGAGGTTTCGGGCTTGACTTCACTTATCAACGCTGATCTACTACCGAATGATCTAGACGATTGCCAGTATATTTGTCCACCTAAACTCATCTCCCTAGACCTTTTCCTTATAACTGCCTGTAACAAATTTTATCATGTTTTGATTTCTTAACAATGAACACCCAAACAAATACTAGTCAAATCCCGGAAATATAAACAGCACACTCTATCATGCAAGTAGCTTCCCTACCACATATTTCACAAGTCCAATCCAGATCTCTGAAATCTTAACTGGGAATAGATTGAGAAAAGAACAGAATAGATCTTAAGCAAAGATGATATAATATACAGATCAAATGAGTTTTTCTCAGTTTGATATAGGTTTCTTGGGTTTCTTTTGGGCACTTGAGGGCCTCTTTCAGGTGTTTAATTGATCTGTAGCACGACAACGTACAGCTAGGTCAGCATGTATCTGGATGCAGCAGAAGCTGACGTTGCCTAGCACCTCCAGGTCTTTGCTTTCGCAAAACAGAGGAGATACACGACTTTTTCAGAGAAGATTTCAGAGTCAGACCAAAATTGTGTGTATCGGGATAACATACAGACATTCAAATAGAAATGAGCTAATTCCAAGTGATTTTCTTTCCTGAGGTCATGTACTATTTTAGTTCTGAACAGAAACAGCCAATGTTTCCAGTCTTAAGGATAGAGCCTACCAACACATCATACTAGAGTTAGACTATATCGATAATGGTCTTACATGAGTCAGCCCTTGACCATAATGTGAAAATTCATTTCATTTCCCAGTCATGCAATGTTTCCTTTTGAATTTTTCTAATATTTTTTTTTAAACCTTTCTCCCCCTAAATTTGTGCATAAATAAAAACTACCCATGAATAGAAACTTTATGAACAAATTTACTTATACAAACAACCATGCTCAGTTGGTATACCGGATCATTTTCAGAAAATCCACAAGCACTTTGAATTTTGAGCTGCTGACAGGTTTTGTAAACAAATCGGCAGCATTTGCATCTGTGTCGATTTGCTCCAGTTTAATAAGACCTCTGTCAAAGCAGTCTCTAATAAAATGGACTTTTATGTCAATGTGCTTGGTTTTGGAGTGAAAACAGGATTTTTAACAATTTGTATTGCAGCATCATTATCGTAGTAAATAGTAGTATTGAGATAAGTCAAACCGTAGTCCTGCAATTGATGTTGCATCCACACCACCTGAGAACAAGATGCAGAGGCGGCAACGTACTCAGCTTCAGCTGTGGAAATTGCCACCGTTTGTTGTTTCTTGCATTGCCAAGAAATGAGCCTGTCACCCAGAAATTGACATCCAGCTGATGTAGATTTCCTGCCACTATCAGTGCCTCTAAAGTTGCTATCAGAAAACGTAAACAGGTCAAAATTGGAATCCCTCGGATACCACAGACCAAACCGAGGTCGGCCTTTAAGGTACCGAAAGATTCGTTTAACAGCAGTAAGATGAGAAGTTTTAGGATTAGCCTGATATCGCGCGCAGTTGCAGACAGCAAACATGATGTCTGGACGACTCGCTGTCAGATACATCAACGACCCGATCATAGACCTATAAAGGCGTTGATCAACAGGGGATCCTTCTTCATCTTCAGTCAATAACGGTCTCTCTGCCATTGGTGTTTCAACCGATTTTGTGTCCGCAAGCTTAAATTTTGCTAGCACATCGTCCACATACTTCCCTTGATGAATAAGAATGCCTTGAAAATTCTGTTTGACTTGTAAACCCAAAAACAGTGTCATTTCTCCGAGAGCACTCATCTCGAATTTCTTTTTCATAACTCTCTCAAACTCCTTGCAAAGCTCCTCACTTGTAGATCTGAAGATAATATCATCGACATAAATTTGAACCAAGATCTGATCCTTTCCCACTTTCTTGATAAACAGAGTATGGTCTATCGTGCCACGTGTGTACCCAGGAGCCAGAAGATGCTCAGTTAGAGTAGCATACCAAGCTCGTGGTGCTTGGTACAATCCATACAATGCCTTGTCAAGCTTGTAGGCATATTCTGGATGATTTGGATGAACAAAACCCGGTGGCTGCTCAACAAAGATTTCTTCCTTCACATCTCCATATAGAAACGCTGTCTTGACATCCATCTGATACACAGTGAACACCATATATGACGCGTAGGCTAAGAAGATCCGGATGGCTTCAAGTCGGGCAACCGGAGCATATACTTCATCATAATCCAGACCCTCTATTTGTCTAAAACCCTGGACCACCAATCGTGCTTTATTTCGAACAATAACCCCTGCAGAGTCTTGCTTGTTTCTGAATACCCATCTAGTTCCGAGTTTGCGCTTTCCATTCGGCAACTCGACAAGTTTCCATACTCCAAGCTTCTCAAACTGGTTCAGCTCTTCATGCAAAGCATCTACCCAGCCTGGTTCCTGCAAAGCTATATCAACAGTTTTAGGTTCTATTTGTGAAATGTAGCAAGAGTATAAACATGTATTAATGGTCCCTGATTGGCTCCTGGTTAAAACTCCTGCATCTACAGGACCAATCACATTCTCTATAGGATGATTTCGTTGGACACTTGTAGGAATTGCCATGTCAGGTACGGTCTCGTCTTCAGTAGAAACATTTTGATTATCATCAATGGTGTTGCTTGTCTCCCCCTCATTAGGTGCTACAGTATGGTGAACTAAAGGAGTTGTAACAATGCAGTCTTCAGGAATGGATTCAGGAAATAGTGCAGATCCAGAACCATTAGTTGTAGCACCGCTTGATGAAGAACCTTCAGTGGATTGATGGGACGTTTGTTGAGGCATAGGGTGTCGTGTGAAAACCATTCCCGGTGGGTCAATGGTGTGATTCCTTGATCTCCCTTCAGCCTGTTCTTCTTCTTCAGTATCACCAAAGGACAGCGGTTGTTTGGGAGTAGACACACCTGCATCTGTAGGGACACTTGACAAAATGTTAAACGATTTAAACAGTTCAGCATAATCATATAACCAATCTGGTCCAACTCTAGCGTCCGTAGCATTTTCTTCGAGCCATTCAATGTTGCACGACTCGACGACCTTTTTGGTTACTTTGTTGTATACTCTATAGGCTGAACCTTTAGCGTATCCAACAAAGAAACACTCGTCCCCTTTGACTTCAAACTTTCCATTAGTGTCCATAAGTAGTAACACACATGGACAACCAAAAATGCGAAAGTGTGAAACCGAAGGTTTACGTCCTTCTGGAATCTCATAAGGAGTTTTCATATGTCGTTTGTTTACTAAAGCATGATTCTGAACGTAACAAGCCATGCTAACTGCTTCAGCCCAGAAGAAACTAGGAAACTTCGAATCGGCCAGCATGGTACGCGCAACCTCTATAAGAGTACGATTTCGTCTTTCAACCACTCCATTCTGTTGTGGAGTTCGAGGTGCACTGTACTGTTGATCAATTCCCTTTTCAGCGCAGAATGTATCCATGGTGACATTCTTGAATTCCGTCCCATTGTCTGAACGAATAGCCTTCACTTTCGTACTGGCTTGATTTTCCACCAGTGTAATGAATTGTTTGATCAAGCCCGCAGCCTCATTCTTGTGACTTAGAAAGTACACCCAGGTGTAGCGTGAGTAATCATCAACTATCACGAGACAATAAGCCTTCTTGCCAATACTTAAAACATTTACCGGACCAAAGAGATCCATGTGAAGTAGTTCAAGCACAGCTTTGGTTGAGGGTGTAGACTTAGATTTATGAGGCTTTCGATGTGTTTTTCCCTTTGCACAAGCAACACACTTTTCTACCAACATAAAGTCTTTGATTGGTAGATCACGGACTAGTTGACCTTTGGCAAGTCGATTCAAGTTCTTCATATTCACATGCCCAAGGTGACGATGCCACAATAAACCATCATGTTCTGAAATCTTCGAAAACAGACAAGTAACTTCTTCACATGGCTTCTTGTTCATATCAATGACATAAGCATTTCCCCATCTCTCGGCTATCATCAAGAACCAGTCTTCAGGAATAACAATCCCTGGCTTCAATACGTAGCACCCTTTCTTTGTAAAATGAACTGAATTTCCTCGATCACAAATCTGTGAAATGCTTAACAGATTGTGTTTCAGTTCTGGGATATAATTCACATTTTCGAAGCTTAAAACGCCGTTTTTCACTGTTCCTTTCAACGTGATTCTTCCTGATTCTCCTCCCGCAAAAGAGACATATCCACCATCAAATTCTTTTACATTGACCAGTTGAGACAAGTCTCCTGTCATATGCCTGGAACAGCCACTATCCATGTACCAGAGGCGCACGGTAGTCCTCCACAGCTGTTCCTGCACGATTAGCGGGATCAGTTAGATTTAGGTACCCAGCCCATAGTGGATCTGGGTTTTCCTTGTGCATCAATGTAAGTCACTCTCTGCCACACTAAATTGTCTTTATTTAAAAATTTTGAAGGATTTTTAATGGCAGAATTTTGATGAGATGTATGAGACGAATTGGATTGCGTAACCTTAGCTTTAGGTTTCCAATGCTTATTTGACCATTGAGAATTGTAGTTACCAAATGCTTTATATTGATTTCTTCGAAAATCATTTTGTTGATTTTGATTTCTACGTTTGGCTGCATTCCAATCTTGATCAGAAGGCTTAGCCTTACGATAGTTATTCTTCATTGTCTTAGACTTTTCAGTCTTCACTGACTCTGAACAACGATATCGGTTTGGCTTGACTTTCTGATTTTGTGCATATTTATTTTTAGACTGCACACTTGGGAGGTGAACACAGTTTCTGGCGATGTGTCCAGCAACTCCACAATTGAAACATGTTTGTCATTTCAATGTGTGGAAGTTTTGATGTTTCATAGCAGATGTGGATCTGTTGGGTCTAGAAGATTGAGCTTGCTTGATTTTTCTTGCTTGTTTGTCTTGTGCTTTTTCTGAGCATTTAGGTACCTGAGATTCATATGGAGTAGATTTATCTTTGTTTATAATTTTATCAGAACCATTTTGAAAGAATGTTTCAGATTCCGTTTTAGTTTTCTCTTCAGAAACATTTTCTTGTAATTTTTCATTTATAATAACCATCTCTTCTTTTAGAAAATCAGATTCAGTTTTAATCTCGGAAGATGTTGAAACTTCATCAACACATATTTCATCAACACATGTATCATCTGAGTTTGATAATGGTTCCTTTTCAACCTTGGTTTCCAATGGGGTCCCACAAAGTTCAACATTAGGGACGTTCACTGAGACCGATTCAGAAGAAGAATCAGAACACTGCTAATTTTCTTGAGAAGAAGTTTCAGTGGTTTCACTAAATGTATCCTGAGGGACCTCACCTGTCACACTGTCATCAGCTGAAGAGTTAGAGACATTAGAATCACAATTTTCAGCTACTGAAAAACATCCATCATCACACACATTATTCAAAGACTCATCAAAAGCATTGACAGTTTTGCCCAAAACATCAGGCCCAAAAGAAGACGAAACATAACTATGAAACGAGTTCAAAAACAATTGACCAAACACACAACCAGAATCAGTTTTATCAAAAGTAGATTTAGAAAAATCAGAATTGAAAAGTTGTTCATTCCCAAACATATCTCCACTCCTCACTTCAGGTACTTCATCTGCACATGATGAAGAAGCGTTAGGATCAATTGAGCCATTAGAAACAAAATTTATTGGAGTAGTCTTCTGTTTCTCAACTGGTCTGCTATTAAATGATGACTTATTGTTTTTGGGACCATAAGTCATTTTACTTTCATTCATCATCTCCTCCTCAGTCATAGGTATATAAGTATAATTGTCATTATAAGGAGGAGGAGCCTGATTGAAACCCAATCCACACCCTTTCTTTTTCTGATATGCGAGCTGTTGATCACACAAGTTTTTAACTAGTTTGCTGGAAGAATCATATTTCTTAATATTGAGTTCATTTATTTGATATCTATCTCTGATATCTTCCAGTTCTTTAGTCAAAATGCATACTTTCTCCTGAGCTTCTAAGAAATGGGTTGTCTTTACACTTACATCATCCTTGAGTTTGATGATGTCTTTTCGTTGAGCTTCAATTTTTTCTTTAAAAAGTTTTTCATTATTAGCTAAAGTGAAATTTTTTCTTTTAATGTCATTATAATCTTCGATTAGCTCAGCGTTGTGTAAACGATAAGCCTCAACCCTTTCCCGACACTCAGGAGTGCAAAAGACAGAAAGTACCTCTTCCTTGGTGAGACCATGAACTGGGGCTGAAAGAATCTGGGTCATAAGCGCCAAGTTTTCAGCTGAAACCTCATCCTCAGGTGCAGATTCTTGATCCTCAGAAGCTGATGTCATGAAAGCAATGTTATCTGAAGCAACTTGATTTTCTAGAGCTGTGATGTTCAGACACTGAATTTCTGAATTCCAGTCAAATATACTTTCGTTCTGAACCACTAATGCTTGAGTACTTCCACTAGCAGTAGCATCCGTGGTATTAGCTGTAGTAACGAGAGCTCTTTCCATATTGGGTGGAGCAGGTTGTGCTGGAGTTTGTTCTCTATTGACCTTAGGCTTGGTACAGTTTCTTGCCAAATGTCCTGGTTCATGACAATTGTAGCAGCGTAACTCAAATGGCATTTTTGTGGGTCCAGAAAAGGTAAGACCTTGCCATTTGTTTCTCCCGGTTTTTCTCACAAACTTTTTGGCTCTAAATGCTGCCATAGCCATCTGCCAGGTTATATCTATTTCTTCTACATGTTCGGGATGATTTTGATCTAAGTCATCCATAGAGAACTTTGGAGGATCAAATTTACCTGCAGCAAAAGCATTCAAACAATTTATGACAGAAGCAGCTATATCAAGATTTTCTTTGGACTGTTGCGAGAAGAAAGCAATCATCTCATTTTTCGCAGTGGGAGTTGACGATGCAGTAGCATTAGTGCCAGGTGGTGTAGCAGCAGCAGCAGTAGGTGATGGAGTTCCAGAGTAGTAAGCATTTGATGAGGTAGGAGCGGCTTTAGCAGAAGCAGAGTTGCTGAACATTTGAAAACCAGCGTGAGACACAAGAGCAGTGTTATTGCTTGATGCAGAGGGTGTTGCAGTGAATCCAGCGGCCAACATGCTATTCTTGTAATTTGTTTCTCTCTGTTTATCATCTAGCTCGCATGCTTTAATGTGAGAAATCATTTCAGATAAACTACACCTTGCTAGATCCTTGGTTTTCTTGATCATTGCGACGTGATGATCCCAACTTTTAGGTAGAGCATTTAGAAGCTGTCTATTAGTTGAAGCATTTTCGTGTGCATTTCCTCCATCTGCATTTGAGTAACCAACTTGACGAATCTCTGAATTTGATTATCAACAGTCTCTCCATATATATGGTTAAAATTGTTGAAATTTTGGCTCAGCAGGTTTCTACGACTCTCTTTCATATCCTCATTACCTTCATAGACATCTATTAATGACTCCCACAATTCCTTTGCAGATTTGCAAGTGCGAAAACCAATAGCAATGTCTGGTCCCAAAGCCATGGTCAGGTAAGAAAATGCCATATCATCTTCCTCAACAATTTTAAAGTCTTCTTCAGTATACTGATCATAAGGCTTTTTCACTTTCACACCAGCTTCAGTAGCACTTTCCATCATAATTTCTCTTGGACCTCTAAAAATACTTCGCCAAATTTTTGCATCTTTGACCTTAACATGTTTTTCAAAACGCCACTTCCATTCAGGGAAGTCATTTCCATCTAACAGCCTGGGAACACGAGTGGTGGTTCCAATGATGGAATCCAGTTCTTGATGTTTAGTCATAGCTGCCAGGTCAACACTTTGGTTACTTGAAATCATAGTTACTCGATTACTTAATTAATTTACTGATTAATTAATTATTCAAGTCCAAGAGTCCAAGAGTCCAAAGTTCAAAATCTGAATGACGTTGTAAATGTCGTTGCGAGTCGAGACAATGAATCGAGACTGAGTTTGCAAGTGTATTTAATCCTGAGTCGAGATAGGTGTTGCGAGTGAGCTGAACCCTGAGTCGAGATCGGTGTTGCGAGTCGAGATCAGGAACTACCAAAAACTTGAAGCCAGTCGAGACAAACAGTTTCTAGTTAAAGATGACAACTCGAGACCACAGCAGATGCGAGTCGAGATAAGAACGAGATTTCCACTCGAGACAGAAGAATTGAGCACTCGAGATTGATGATCTTGAGTCGAGACTAAGCTGATTGCGAATCGAGACCCTGCAAAATAGATTTGTGAGATAAAAGTAACTGTGATCCCTGATTTTCAGCAGCTTCCAAAAATTCAAAGATATGAGATCTTTGAATTTTTATCCTCAACAAACTTCCGATAATTCAGCAAACACCTTTGTCAACGAATCACAAACCAAAATCAGCAACTTTAATCAATATTTGCGAAGAATAGTTTGAATCCGAACACACTAATAAACTGAAATTCTGTAAAACACACTAGCAAACAGGATCAGTAACAAGTAATGCCTTCTTGAATCCAATGATATCAAAACCGAACCAAGACTTGGTTTCTTGGCTCTGATACCAATTGTAAAACCCTAGAGGATCTTTCAATGATATCAACAATAACTTGTGTAAGTGCGGAAATCAAACACAAGTGGATTCAAGAAAACTATAAGTAATAGAAACAAAATAATCAAACCAAAACACTAATCTTGCATTCACCTTTGTCACGATGACTGATACAAGACAAGCACAAAGATCTCGAGTGGCCTATGATCTTCAACAAACTGATCAACCCTCTAAACACAATAAGGGTTTGCTTAAATACTAACTAAGATGGATCGAGACCATCCTTAAGCCCACTCGAGATCACATAAGACCCATAACATACATGTGACCCAAAATAACTAGTTAAACAATTACAAAATCAACCCTGAACTATGTAATCCTCCAATGTGTAAACCTTCAGGTTCCAACAGTTGTACGTCAGCAGTTGTGCAGATCAGTAGATAGGAGGTCAGCAGATGTTGAAACCACTTTCAAGGGGAGAGACTTGTTAACATAACAACTGCTTATTCTGGATCTACTGCTCTGATCCAGTTTTGGCTTTAATTATCTGTTCCTCTGATAGGGTTCAATCCCAACAATCTCCCCCTGGAACAGATAATGCCAAAACCCTTCATTATTGGTAGATCTTTATTGCCTCTTCAGCAGTTCCCTTATTTGCCCTTTGAGTTGTAACTCAAAGGCTAAGGCATCTGTGTCATCATCATCCCTGCACAGTGGAAGATCAAGGAGATCCTGCAAATCTTCAAGACTTAGGCCAAGTGCTTGTTCCCTTGTTATTTTCTTCACTTCTCCACTAGACTTGAACACTGTCAGTACATGGGTCTGTTTGTCAGTTTTCCACTTTAGTACTTTTAAGTCTGGTGGGTTTCTTGGGAGATTTTTATTAGATGAGGAGTTTGGTGATGCAGGCCTTGTGATGACTGTTTGAGCAGTGCTTGCAGGTTGGTTCAGGCCAAGAGTTTCAACTATCATTTGCTTAATGCCTTCTTTTACAAGTTCATCTCCTGCCATTAATTCTGCCACTGTTTCAGTACCCAACTATTGTTGTTGCCTTCTTTTGTAGATGGCAGCACCAGTTGGAGCAGTGGCTCTCCTGATTTGCAGCTTTGGTGGTCTTGTTAAAACCTCTGCTTCAGGGTAGTCAGGTTTTTGTGGAACTGTGGGATCTTTCTTCCTTAATTCCTCCAACCTTTTGTAGGTGGTCCTGACTGTATCTTCTTTCCATCTTGCTATTTGAGTTTTAGACCCATAGTCAGCAGCAACTAATTCCTCTTTCATTCTCTTCAGCTCTAATGTCTTTTCAGGCACTTTCTTTTTGTATTTTGACCAATCAGGAGGAGTGTGTTTGACCTTGTTCTTAATCATTTCTTGAATCCTGGCTGCTTCACTTTCAAGCACAGGAATGGTCCATTCTTTATACATATGTTTTCCCCCTTGTATTTCTTAGAAGCCATGATGCTTTCAATGTAGTCTTTTCTCAAAGTTTCATCTGCTTTCTCTGAGATTTGCTGACAGACATTTTGTGTAAACTGCTCTAAGGATCTGACTTGAGTGAATAGAAATTGATAATGCCTTTGAATTTCTTTGTTAGTTTTCCCTTGAGAGCTTCTTTTGGAGATATCCTCTGCCTGTTGAGCCTTTATTTTCAAATACTCTTCAATGTTGTTAGGCCTAGGATATCCTTCAACTGATGGAAACTTCCTTTTAGCAGGATCATCCTCATAGTAGAAGGATTTGATCTCTTCTCTGACTGCAATGATAGGGATTGGTTGTTGTACTGGAGCAGAAGAGAGAGGAACAGGTTTTGGAATCAGTGCAAGAGATTGTGAAGATGTTGGTGGTGGTGATGGAGAATCATCATCAGGTATGAAAATCCTTCTCCTTTTTATTGTAGGAGAGGCTGATGATGTCTTGGGTGGATCAGTGGTGGTATTTTGAGTGGTGGATGGTGACTAACTAACAGTTGTTGAAATAAGTGGTGTTTCAACCACTATTATCATTACAACAGATGTTGTAACATCTGGTGTCTTCTGCTTTTTGGCAGGAGGTGATGGTGGTGAGATTGTTTTTAGTGGTGATGGTGGTTTTGGTGGTGAAGTGATTTTTGGTGGTGGTGGTAAGGCAGTGGTTGTGGTGTGTGTTGAAGTGGTGTGTGTTGAAGTGATAACAGATGTTGAAACAACTGGAATACCAGCAGATGTTGATACAGCAGGAGTTACAACAGCTGTTTGAGTGGAAGATTGATGTTGGAGGCTTTTGGAAGGTGTTTTGGAAGTAAGCTTTGTGGGTCTGGATGGTATGGATTTGGGTTCCCTCACTTTTCTAGTGGGATTCTTTCTTTTTAGCTCAGGGTTTTTAATATCCTTTGGCTCAGAACAACCCTGTGCATTCAGCTCCACATAAGCTCTTTTCTCCTCATTCCACCTGGACAAGTCATTTGCCTCTATGTCCCTTTTTACACTAGCTTTTGCTTCAGCAAGTGCATTAGTGGTAACATCAATCTTTTTGCTCCCATCTGGCAAAGGGATCTTCTTGGTCATATTCTCCATTTCTGGTTCTATGTAGAGACCATCATCTATTCCCTTTAATTTTCTCCCTGTTTTTGGCATTATCTGGAGGAAGTTGATCAATGAAGAGAACAGTTGGAGGAGCAGTGCCAGTGGTGCTCAGGATGTGGGCCTTTATAGCCTTGATGTCTACTTGGGTGTTTCTAAACCTTGACTCCAATAAGTTTCTCAGCTCTTGAACATGTATGGCATGTTGCTGATCAGCTTTTTGTCGTTGTTGTTGGAGCAGGGGTTGAAATAGAGTCCATAACTCATTTGTAGCATGTGCTTGTGATGGAGCAGGTGCTTGAGCTGGAACAACAGTGGGTTGCACCTTTTGTACTTTCAACAACTGCTGCAGCATTGTTTTGATTTCTGCAACAGAAGTATCCAGTTTATCGATTCTCCCCGTCAATTCTTGGTACTTTAAACCATCACCCAACTTAATGGGATCATCTGATTTCCCACTAACAGTGGTTTGAACAATGGTTGACTTAGGGAATGTATTCCAATAGTCATCCGCTGCTGCCCCTTTTTCTTGGTACTGGGACTTCTTCCCTCAACACTTGATAACCTTTTGATGGTACCAGTGGTCAAAACAAACTCACTAGTGGTTATTTGAGGTGCTATAGAAGGAATTGCCTCTAAGGAAGTCTTATTGATGTAACCACTAACCAAATGCAAACCAGTGGGTTCAGCACTTGTAGTAGCTGCTTCACTTGGATTACCACCAAGAGTTACTTGTAACTCAAGGGGTGTAACCTCCTCAGGTCTTGTTGGTGGGTTAACTATGATTGATACATCAGACCCAGTCGTTTGTTGAAGTATATTCTAATTGATAGGTGAGTGAGAAGGACTGGTTTGTGCCTGGTTCAAATCAATAGCATCCAACAATAATTTTGTTGGTGGGGGAATTGTGGAGGTAAGGTTGGGTGTAGAAAGAGAATTTGCCCCGGGCATTGGGCTGTGGATGATGGAAGCAAGTGATTCCAGAGCATCATATTGTGGTATCCCTATATGTACAACCTGTTCTTTTTGAGAAGAAACATGAGGAGTTTCGGTCATGGGTTGAGATATTTGTACCAACTGTTGTGAGGAAGTAGCAGCAGTGGTTTCTTGTGACTTTTGTGCTGTCACTGGCAGTTGCTCTGGTATCTCATCCTCCAGAGTTGCCTTTTTGATAGGTTTGAGGGGTTTTTGAGTTTTCTTTTGCTTTGGCTTTTTGGTAATTTTAGGTGTGGGTTTCAAAGCAGTTGTTTTGCTGCTTTGATCATCTTGAGCAGTGGGCTCAGCAACAGATACCTGAGGAGTAGTGGTAGCTTCTAAATTCTGCTTAGGCACCTCTGCTTGTGTTTTGCAAGTTGTTGACATTCTTTTAAAAGTTTCTGCAGTTAAGCTGTTTATTTGAAAAGATACACCTTGTTTTATTGCAGCAGCATCATTCTTATCAAGTTTCTTTTCAAAATAGTAACTTAAAAATCTTGGAAAAAGTAAGAATGGCTTGTTATCAACATTTTTAACCAAATCATTAAAGATTTACAGGGAATAATTGAAATTTTCATCTTGAAGAATAGCATAACCCAGGTTTTGAATCTTTAATGGTATTTCATTAAAAGAAGTGGTTTTGTTTGAAACACACATAAGCAGGGTATGGAACAGAAATCTTGTTGCAGGTGGAAAATTACCTTTTTGTAAGGTATCCTTTTTAATTTGTTCTGTATACCCCCTTTCAAGGAAATCAGTTTTTAACTCATTTTTGGGAAAAGAAGTTTTACCTTGCTGATCATTGAGTTCAAAGACTTCCGAAATGGATTGTGGTGTGATTTGGACAACTTTACCCATTAGAGAAGAGTTAATGGCGATGACATCTTTTCCTTGTTTGTCAAGGGTAATATTCTTCCAGAACTCTCTTTGGGTGTCCAAGTAAATTGGAGCATCTGCTGTTAACAAAGTTTTGTACTTTGATGCAGACATGATTTCAATGATGGAGTCGAAAGCATCGGTGGTACCTGGTTTTGTCAAAAGACCCAGATAATTGTGTGGTGCTTTGTACGGAATTTTGATGGGAGTAGCCTTTGGAGCGGCCTTTTTGCGAGAAGATTTTGAAGTGGGTGTAGCGGATGACTTCGATTTTGTCATTTTGTAGATGATGATCGAAGAAGGTTGTGAAGGAATTTGAGGAAATGAAATGAGAACTGCTTTGAGAAAGGAATTTTTAAGAATTCAATTCGACAGTAAAACCCTGTTTGGGATTTTGAAGGGGGTTTTATTGAGAAAAAGTGAATGCTGACGTGGCAGCGGTTACAAAAGGTCTGACCACTATGTACTGTCCACGTGCCAACCCATGATGAAGAAAACGACAACTCTTTTATGAAGACCACTGATGGAACAAGATCAGTGGTATAACTGTGGCAATGAGAGCAGTGGGTGATTTTCACTATCAGTGGATAGCATATCATTGGATAAAACACTAATTTTGAACAACAGTGCTTATCAAGGAAATGAAAGAGCAAGGGTTGACTTTCAGCAGTGGACAAACTTTTAAGTAGAACAGACTTTTGAACAAAGCAGTGGTCATGGCAGACTTTTAAGGATTTAATGAAAAATTCATTTTTGGCTATTTTTAAGGATGGATTTTTGATTTTCTAAAAACATTTTAATGCTTTTATTCATAGAAAAACAGGATTTTGCTTGTTATTCCATGTTTAGCATGCCAATCCTAGAGATCAAGCTTTCAAAGGTGGATGTGTCTAATGCTTTTGTTAGCACATCTGCCAGCTGATCCTTAGTTGGAACATGGTGCAGAGAAATCAAACCTTTTTCATAGCAATCCCTCACAAAGTGATGTCTGATGTCAATGTGTTTTGTGGTTGAATGAGAAACTGGATTTTTGATGATATTTTCTGCTGCCTGGCTGTCCAACATGAGTGGTGTCTTTAAGGCAGTGATACCAAAATCCAGCAACTGATTTTGAAGTCAGAGCAGTTGGGCTATACAGCTTGCAGCAGCTATATATTCTGCCTCAGCAGTGGATGTGAAAACAGCTGCTTGCTTTTTTGCTTTGCCAAGACACTAAGCAATTGCCTAGGAATTGGCACCCTCCTGAAGTGGACTTCCTTGTTTTGTCACATCCAGCAAAGTCACTATCTGAGAAACCTGAAAGCTCAATTTTACCATCAGCTAGATACCAGATACCAAGTATGGGAGCACTTTTTAGGTATCTGAATATCCTTTTTACAGCAATACGGTTTGACTTTCTAGGGGCTGATTGGGATCTAGCACTCACACATGTTGCAAACATGATGTCTGGCCTGGATGCAGTTAGGTACAATAAAGACCCAATCATGCTTCTATACAAAGTCTGATCAACCAATTCATCCTTCTCATCAGATATGACTACTTTATTGGTTGTAATGGGTGTACTGCATGGCTTACAGTCATCCATCTCAAATTTCTTCAATAGTTCTTTGGCATATTTGCCTTGATGGATAAAAGTGTCATTTTGCAGTTGCCTTACTTGGAGACCAAGAAAGCACTGGAGTTCACCCATTGCACTCATTTCAAACTCAGCTGTCATGAGTTGCCTAAACTCTTCACACATTTTATTACATGTGCTTCCAAAAATGATGTCATCCACATAAATTTGGACAATCATCAAATCCTTTCCTCTCCATTTTAAAAACAGTGTTTTATCTATTCTAGCTCTTGTGAAACCAATGGAAAGTAGAAAGGTGGAAAGAGTTTCATACTAGGCCCTTGGTGCTTGTTTCAAGCCATACAAAGCTTTATTTAGCTTGTAGACATGATTTGGATTAAATGGATCCTCAAAACCTGGAGGTTGACAAACATAAACCTCCTCTTGAATCTTACCATAGAGGAATGCACATTTGATATCCATTTGATACACCTTGATGTCGTGGTTGACAGCAAAGGCTAGAAATAGTCTGATTGCTTCAAGTCTTGCAACAGGGGCAAATGTTTCATCATAATCTATGCCCTCTTCTTGTCTGTACCCTTGAACCACAAGCCTTACTTTATTTTTTACAACAATACCCCTTTCATCAGTTTTATTTTTGAAGACACATTTTGTGCCAATAGGACTTACACCCTCTGGCAATGGAACAAGCTCCCAAACTTGTTGTCTTCTAAACTGTTGGAGCTCCTCTTGCATGGCTTCTACCCAGCTGTTGTCTTTCAGTGCCTCTTGGTACTTGACTGGCTGATGGAGAGATAGAAAGCCAGCAAAAAGACAAATGTTTTGGGATTGACTTCTTGTGAGCACCCCTTCATTGATGTTGCCAATAATTTGGTCTGGTGGATGCGATTTCAAGAAGATGAGCTCTCCTTGGTATGGAACAATGACATTAAGTGGGGAGGGCTGCAGATGTGAATCATCTGAGCTAACCACTGCTGGTGACTTTGATGATCCAGCAGTGGCTTCAAAAGGTGGTGGAATAGGAGGTAAAGGTGTGGACACATGCTTACTTTGATCCACTGTTTGAGGATTTTTATCAACAGTGTTTGAAGATGTGGAAGCAGGGGTTAAGGGGCTACTTTGGTCAACAACTGTTGAGGTAGCAGTGGTTGAGCTTTGACAGTTGTTTTGAACATCTGATGCTCTTCCCATTTTGACAGACTTTTGTTGAGGAATGATGATTTCATACCCATAGTCTGGAGATGAATCGTCTGATGGACCTGCACTGTTAGTCTTGACAGCAGTATTTTCAATAGTGAATTTATCAAGATCAAACAAATCTGCAGGATTTGCTGGGATTTTCGTTGATGAGAGTTCATTGAACTTTACATTCAAAGTCTCTTCCACTGTTTTGGTCCTTGTGTTAAACACTTTGTAGGCCTTAGCAGTGGTTGAGTATCCCAGATGATATCCACAATCAATTTTGGCTGCAAACTTAGAAATGGAATCTTTTAAGTTTAAAATGAAGCATGGGCAGCCAAAAACTTTGAAGTATGAAATAAATGGCTTTATTTTATACAGCAGTTCATAGGCAGTCTTTTGATGCCTGGGGTTGATTAAGACTCTATTTTGGACATAGCAAGCAGTGTTTACTGCCTCTGTCCAAAAAGTTAATGGCAAACCTGAATCAGCAAGCATGGTTCTGGCAGCCTCAATCAAAGTCCTGTTCTTTCTTTCAACAATCCCATTTTTTTCTGGTGTTCTTGGAATGCTGTATTGTCTCACAATTACTTTTGACACACAGAAATCATCCAACTCCTTGTTTCTGAACTTTGTGCCATTGTCACTTCTGAAGATTTTTACTGGAAGGTCAAACTGCTTTTCAACCTGTTTCACAAAGTCTTGCAGAATGCCTGCAGTCTCATCTTTTGAGTGTAAAAAGTAAGTCCATGTAAACCTAGAAAAGTCATCAACAATAACCAAGCAATACCTCTTTTTCTTAAGACTCATGACTTTAACTGGGCCAAACAAATCCATATGAAGCATTTGCAAACATTTGGTTGTTTTGGACTCATCAATGGATTTGTAGGAGCTTTTATGTTGTTTTCCTTTTAGGCAGGAAACACAATGGTCAGGACAGGTGAACAGTTTTTGAGGTAAACCTCTTACTAACCCCTGTTTTGAAATAGCAGTGATTGTCTTGAGATTTGTGTGCCCCAATCTTCTGTGCCATAGTTCTGTCTCTTTGTTTAATGCAGCTGAGAACAGACATGCATTAGTTCTGGGGATCTCTTTTGACATATCCACCACATAAACATTGCCACTTCTTTGAGCAACGAGTTTGGTTTTTCCAGAATTGATTATTGCTTCAATCTTTTCAACCATTTCTGGTCCAACAATCCTACAACACTCCTTTGTGAAGAATGACCCATACCCCTTATCACTCATTTGTGAAACACTCAGGAGGTTTAATTTTAGATTGTCTATCAGATTGACATTTTCAAATTTTACATTTCCAGACTGTACTGTACCAGACCCCAGAACTTTCCCTTTACTATTATTACCAAAGGATATATCACCCCTCCATGAATTTTGAAATCTTTGAGAAGGGCTTTACATCCTGTCATATGCCTGGAGCCTCCACTATCTACATACCAAAGGCTATCTAAGCATGCAGAAGCTCCCTGCACATGAAGTAAAAGGATTAGTTCATTAGGGTCTCCAAAGCCAATAAGGCTTTGGATAGGGTCTCAACAGTGTCTGGGATGAGTGCTGATAGATGGGCAGTGGTTAGGTCAGGGGTTTGGACAGTTTTAGGACTGTTTCTTTCTAACCACTGTTGTGGGTTTTGACCAATAACCTGCTGATACCCAAAAGGATGCCTGTTCACTCTTGGTTTAGAGGGCCTTTTATAGGTCTCATAAACATGTGGAATCCTTTGGTAAGATGATTGTCCCTTGCCTTTTCTGAATTGGTTGGCAGGGGGTGCATCAGTCACTTGAACATCCCTTTGGACAGATGTTTGATTCAGCTGTTTTGTAACAGATGTTTGATTCAGCTGTTTTGTAACAGCTGTTTGGACTGGCACAAACAGTGGTTGGTTCTTGGTGAATTTGACAGATGATGTTGATGGACTCAAGGATGTTTTAGCAGTGTACTCATTCTTTTTTACATCAAAGTTTTTAAGATACACACATGCTTGAGTTTTGTGGTTTGTTTTACCACAGATGGTGCAGCTTTCAGCAGGTACAATGATACTTGTTTTGTTTAGATCATATGCTTTTAGATGAAAACAGTCTTTTGTTAGATGGTTTCTCTTTTCACAAAAATCACAAAACAGGTTTTTGATCTTTTCCCTTTTCTTCCTTTTCTCAGACTCCTTAGCAACAGAGTTTTAAACTACTATTGGGATGTCTTTGATAGGAATGACCTTTGCTTTTGGAGCTGTGACACCATCAGTGGTTGTAAAGTCCATAGGCTTGAAATTTTCAAGAATGTCACACTCATCAGACCATGTGGGTTTAAATTAGTATTTCTCAATTTTCTCAAAAGTTGAGGACCCCACTGATGATCTTTCCAGAGTGATTTTGTTACCAAGTTTGTCAGTAATCTTTACTTCTTGGCCATTCTTGTTGGTTGGTATTATTTCAGTTGAACCAGCTTGTTTGACAGCAGTGTTTTCAAGATCATCATATTTTCTATATCCTATACCAAACTTGACATTGCTTTCAAGCTGTTTCTCAAGCATAACCTCATACCCTTTACAAGATTCTACCCATCTTTCACATGTTATCTGGGTAGACTCCAACTCCTTTTTGCAAACTTGGTATTTTTCTACCATAGTTTGGAGTTGAGTTTTGGTTATACTCTGCTCTTCTTTGAGACTGCTGATTTCTTTATCTTTTTCAGCCAATTTATTTCTAAGTTCTTTTAATGACTTTTCATATTTGACTTCATCAGTTAAGATTTTATCCCTAAGGTTTTCATTTACCTCTTTGATGTTAGCAAATGCAATAATGCATTTGTCTGAACACAGTTTTTCAAGAACTTAAGGTGATACCTTAGCAGCAGCCATAATGGCACAATCACATTGATGATCATCTTCATCGTCAGCTCTAACTTCTTTCTCACCTGCTTCCTTCTCTTCCTTTTCTTCTTTGTCATCTTTGGACCAGGGGTCAGACAGTGGTTCAATCAGGGTTTCTGAATTTTCTCCCAGCAGTAGTTCACCAGCAACTGCATTAACCACTGCTTCAGCCACTTCATCCACTGTTTCAGCACTTAGCAGTTCACCTTCAGTTTCTACCCCTTCTGGTATTGACTCTAAAGCCATCAAGCAAAATTCATCATTAGAAGGATCATTAAAAGCATAGAGTGCAAAATTTTCATCACCAAGCTCATCAGGCATGCTGCTCCAGTCAACAAAGCCTTGGGTGAAAAAGCTTTGTTGATCTGGCTGTACCACTGTTGGGGCAGCTTGTTGAGGTGCAACAGGTTGCACTTGTGCCTGAGGGACAGGGGCTTGAACATACTGAATTTGTGGAACAGTGGTTTGAATATAATGCACAGGCATAGGGGTTACAGCATAGTGAGCAGTGTTAACATGGGCTGCAGGGGTATATTGGGTATAGTGCACAGTGCTTTGATTTTGTGGTCTAGGGTTTGAGCTAGGATGAGTTATTATTGGACCAGTGGTTTGACTCCTGCATTCCCTAGCAAAATGACCTAGCCTATTGCACTTATAGCACTTAATTTTTGACTTATCCAACCCCACTTTTAAATTCCCATGTAACCCTGGGAATTTTCTCCCTGTTCTTTTGTAGAATTTGCTTGTTCTTACACTAAGCAAAGCCAATTGATGCAAAATGTCCATCTCTTCTAATTCAGTGGGATCAAAGTGTTGCAAATCATTGAGTTCAAAACACAAGTTATCTGACATCTGATTTTCACAATTTGCAGTAAAAGCATAATTTGCAGAGTGAGAATCAGGGTTGTTGAAATTTCCACCAGCAGTTATATCAATAAAGTGATCATAACCCTGATCCTTACTACTGCTACCAGATTCTTCCTGACCAAAAAGAGTTGTGCTGCCAAATGAATAATCATCAGCAACTTTGCCAGACTCTTGCAACTTCTTTTTCTGGTTTAACTCCCTTTCATAGGTCAGGAGTCTACCATGAAGTTGGGTCAGGGTCAGATCTTTGAACTCAGCAGAGTTTCTAGTAACAAATGCAATGGTATCCCATTTTTCTGGTAGTGATCTAAGGAACCTGCTATTTTGAGATGAATTTGGAAATGTTACTTTAACAAGCCTTAGTTCACTAATGAGACAACTGAATCGCTCAAACTGCTGAGTCAACGATTCACCCTTGATGTGACAAAATGTTTCATACTGCTGATTCAGAATTTCCCTATTGTTTTCAATAACTTCTTCTGTTCCCCCAAACTGTTCCTTCAGTGCATCCCATAGCTCTTTGGCACTGTTACAATGTAACAGTCCAACATAGATTTCATTGGGTAATGCGGATGCTATGATGCTAAATGCTTTGGCATCGAGTTCGAACTTTTGAAAATCAGTTTCAGTATAGTTTTCAGTTGGTTTAGGTACGAACTTCTTTGCATCCTCAGCACTTGGCACCATAGGAACATGTGGACCAAAAACAACAGACCTCCAACATCCAGTGTTCTGTTGAGCAAGGATGTGACCCATCCTTCTCTCCCAAATGTTGTATTCATTACGTTTAAGCATGGGTGGTTTGAAAAGAGAGCCAATGTTATTCTTATCATCTTGTGATTGTGATGTCATCCTGGTTGTTTTACAGGCACTGATTAATCAACTTTGATGGTGATTAAACCTTGCTCTGTTTTTCAACAAAACGAACAAACTATCAGTATCAACGATTGTGAGCTGAACTATTTATGTCAAAATGATTGTTAAATCAAATTTGACTGTCCAAGCTCTGATACCAATTGTTAGGATCTGAGTTTGGTTTTGATTGTGTTTTACGTTTGAATTATAATGAACAATGAATGAGTAGTGCATCGGAATATAATGGAAGCAAACTTTTCACAATCAAACAGGAGAATTGCTTTTAACATACAAGTTTAACATTGAACCGAATGCTTGAATTTATTACAAGATTCAATTACAATTGCAAGTATGTAACAAACTCCCCTCGGCCTGAGCTCAATGTGATTTTTTTGTGCAGGAAGAAGATGGTGAAGAGCTAATAGAACAGTACAGGGTACTGTTCTATTTATAGGCACGGACAAATCACTGAGCATCTTTGCTGACGTCACCTTGAAAGTGACATCTAACCTCCTAACAAACTCTAACCTCTGATCTATACAAGTACTGCTATGCTAACTACTGCTATTACAATTCATTACATAAAGATATCTAAACTACTGCTGATGTCTTCCACTGATGTGAACCCAGCAGCACTTGATATAACCCAGCAGTGCTTGACTCAAGGCAGTAGATTGAACAGCAGGGATTTAGTCTTCATCAGCCTTTGACTTGATCAGCAGTTGTACGTCAGCAGTTGTGCAGATCGGTAGATAGGAGGTCAGCAGATGTTGAAACCACTTTCAAGGGGAGAGACTTGTTAACATAACAACTGCTTATTCTGGATCTACAGCTCTGATCCAGTTTTGGCTTTAATTATCTGTTCCTCTGATAGGGTTCAATCCCAACAACATGTTAGTATAAACGTAACATTATATGCAAGATTACCATGTTGGATATGAGGCAACTTTTAAATCACTATTATGCTATGTAATCAAACTTGTATACTCGACAACTTTTTGTTGATCATTATTTTAAATACATGTTGCAGGAAACTAGTTGCACTACAAGAAAATGGGGCAATAGAGGCGACGACTGTCGCCTCTAATGATCCAGATCGTCGCTGCTATTGGTAATAGCAGCGACAAATTGTCGCTATTGTAGCGCCTCTATTGATGGGACGCTATTGACAACTTGTCGCTGCTATTGGTCTGTGTCGCTACTATTGGTCGTAGACCAATAGCAGCGACACTTCGTCCCCAATAAGACGTCGCTAATGACGTTCGTCGCTATTACCTGATGAGTATTAGTAGCGACATGTCGCTGCTAAAAGTCTTTTTTTTCAATATTTTTGTTGCTTTTTACAATATTTCCCGCAAATATACAAAACCTGCTGATTTCACGTTTTAAAAAACACACAAACAAACTACATAAACACAACAAACTACATAAATACAATAATTATATGTTCGTACATACTAACATTCATAACTTAAAAGTTAGTCGTTTAATTCGGACAAAACAACCTAAAATTTCATAAAACATGAAAAACTACATCATGTCGTCTTCTTCATCGATATCGAAAATGTCATCATCATCGTCCGTGGATTGCTTTCCCCTCGAACCGAGATTGTCTTCAAGGCGGCTAAAAACGACGGGGTTTGGAACAACCTCGAAACAAATTCCTAAGATAAAAATATATCAAAACCCAAATTAGCATATTAATATTCTACTAACATGATATATACCAAAGTTACCAATTTCCTAACAAAACTACTAATATAACCCAACATTTACCAAAGTAAAATATGATAATTTATACCTCGGAATATTGTTGTTGACTTTGAGACTACGCACCAACATTGGAGGGTGTATTGGAAGGTTTATGCCCAATCCCTCGGAACCATCCCCGCCGATCACCCGAGACATTTTGAAACGAGGCAATCTCGGTCGGCGGTTGACAACTACCGTCTTCTTCGGCACGTTCGTTTTGACATATAATCTCTTGTTCCAAAGCTAGTTGTATTTTACGAAGATGATTATATATATATATATATATATATATATATATATATATTATGAATACTATACTTCAAATACTTAAATAATTCTGCTCAGCTACCGTGTCAAGCCAATTCTCATCTTTATCCGTGTGCATTTTCCGGTACGTATCGAGTCGTTTCAAACCCTATTTAACATTAAAAATGAGAAAAGTTAAAAACATTTGTTATAAAAATTTACGGCCCGTTCGTAGCCGTTAAACGACTGAGTTTACGACCGTAAACGGCAGCAAACGGTCCGTAAACGCAGCGGTCCAACGGCTGCAAACGCAGCGGTTAACCGCTTCGTTTATGGCCCGTTCGCAGTCGTTATACGGCCGTAAACGCAACGGATAACCGCTGTGTTTGCAGCCGTTAAACCGCTTCGTTTACAGCCTGAAACAAGTGTGAAATAACAAATATATCCATCAATTCCTTGTCTTTTGGATTGACATGTCACCTTGTTTAAAGTTAAAAATAAGAATTAAAAAGAAACTATATATTATAACGTCACCACATTTACGACCAGTTTAACTAAGATATTACAATCGATTTAACATATTTGCAACCTAATTACAACCTGACAATCAGCGTTTGACTCGTTCGAATAAATGGGTTAGACGGTCTTACTTTTAAGTATCCGGGTTAGGATTGGTGTCTTTTGACTAGTTAGATGTTTTATTTTTGTTTTTCTGGAAAATCATGGGAATAGCCATGTTGACCGGAAATATTGACTAAACTTCGTTATTTTAAAACTCAAACTTTAGAAAATCATGCATATTCACTGATCATCAGTCTTTTCTCCATATATAATAAAAATGATTATTACAATCCAAACGAAGCGGTTTAACGGCCGCAAATGGAGCGGTTATCCGCAGCGTTTATGGCCCATTCGTAGCGGTTAACCGGCTATGTTTACGGCCGTATAACGGCTGCGAACGGGCCGTAAACGCAGCGGACAACCACTGCGTTTGCAGCCATTAAACCGCTTCGCTTACGGCACATTCGCAACCGTTAAACGGATGCGTTTACAGCCGTTTACTTTATAAAATGTGTATTTTAACTTATTTACCTTCAGGTGGTTAATTATGGCATCTCTATGTGATTGTCTGACATTGCGCCAACCCAATTTTTCGAACGGTATGGTGCGCCACATGTGCATACCCGCCTCCCGCTTAAATAGATCATTCTTTTCACCAACAGGGGTATAAGTTGCCTCTCTATCAAACTGAATAGAAATAGGCCCCCCCCTGCTTTAACCCTATTCCGAAGCTTTTCATTTTTGCCTTTCCTCTTACTCTCCTAGCAGGAACCGCTGTAATTAAAATTAAAATTAATTAATGACAACATTTATAATTAATGAAATAAAATTACTAAAAAATAATTAATAATAATACTTACCATCAGTCTCGTGAGTCCCGCGTCGAAAAGGATCTGGAAATGGTGGATCCCCGGCTCCGTCGCCGCCATGTCACCGAGGGACCACATCGGCCATGTTAGAAACACTAAACGCTACGGAACCTCACTATGTTAGATGTGTAATGCCTAACAATAAACTGAAACCTGCCATATTTGAAAACCTCAACATCATGCAACAACTGCGTTGTGGTGTGAGTATATGTGATTATTAACTTATGTATTTGTATTCTATTTGTGTGACTAATTCTTCTACTCTTAAGGTGTTTTAGAGGCAATCAGAATCAGTTGTGCCGGTTATCATACACGTCGTGCATTCTTTAAATTTATAAACAGATTCGGACTTCTTGCACCAGAAGCCTTGGCAGGAAGGTAGATGTTTTTTTATTGTTTTTATATCCTCATCATATTATTTTTCTAATTTGAATTATTTTTATATGTATTCTAACATTTAGTTAATGTTTCTGAAGTAGCTTTGACGAAAAGACGGTAAAAACAAAGATCTTGGAAAAGATGGGGCTCAGTGGCTTTCAGGTAATTAGTGTGTTATTTCGCGTGCGCAAATGGCGTGCTTGGGCAGCCTATACCAGACTTCGGGCATCGGTTCTTACAGTACAAACATATATACGTGCAGTTGGCGCTCGTAAAATGTTCAGACACCGAAAGGAATATAAAGCCGCAATTAAAATTCAGGTTGGCTTTTAAGTAATAAAATAGCCGCAACCACGTTAATATTTTGCATTGCATGAACTGAATGATTCTAATGGTTTTTTCTTCGGTTAGACTCGGTGGCGTTGTCATAAAAATTCTGCAGATTATAAAACTGAAGAAAGCATCCATAGTTACACAATGCAGATGGAGGGGAAGAATTGCAAAGAGAGACCTTAGAAGACTTAAACAGGTCTGTTTTTATTGTTGAATCTGATATTTATTCAGTGGTTAAAGAACAAGAACCCTAATCAACAACATTTCACAATTTACCCTGCTCCTTCTCAAGCATGGCCCTAACCCTCATAGGCAACCCATACAACTTAATAAACCCAGCGGCATCAGCCTGATCATAGATCTGCCCACATTCAGAAGACAAAATATCCTCCCGATACAGACTAGACGGACTCTTCCGGCTAGCCACAATGACCTTAAACAGGACTAAACACCCTTTTATACTCGACTAAACAACGACTAAACACCTTTGATTGATTTGAAGACAACGTTGATAAGAACTCAAAAGGTATGAGGAGCAAAATTAAAAGAAAACTAACCTTATTTGAAGCTCCTATAAGGTGGTGGTGACGTCGGAGACGAGGTAAGTGGCCGGAATTTTCTAGCAAACACGCATACATACACAACAAAGTAAAGAAATTAACAAATATATAACAAATTAATGAAGAAATTCAACAAAAGCTAACAATACTAACCGATTTGGGAGAAGAAATTGTGAACTTGAAGTGATTTTCGCGATTTGATTTTTTTCGGTGGGAGAGATGAAAGGATTGGGGGGAAATGGGGAAAGAGGGAAGAAATCCCTCTTTTAGCTTGCTGCTCAGCGAAAAGGTAATAGGGGCGACGCCCATCGCTGCTATTACCTTTAGTGTCGCCTCTATTGACTAGGGTAAACACCAGCCGTTAGATTAAGATAAGAAATGGATGGCTAGGGTTTAATTTGGAACACCGTGCTCCGGATCGACCAATAGCGGCGACATATGGCTTGTCGCTGCTATTGGTGTCGCCTCTATTGCCCCGTTTTCTTGTAGTGTTGATGCCGATGAAGAATATCATTTAGGGTGGATTAGAAACACCCCTAGATTTAAATTTATGTACTTCGTTCCATGTCATTTGTTATTTGCTATTTGTTGTATTTCCCTTTCAAGACAATGTATTATCATCCTAGTATCAATGAAATTTGAATTTTTTAAATATTGTCACAACTAGTGTTATGAAGTCTCTTGCAATCTTGTTTCGTGTCACTCTGATGTTTCCATCATCGGTTGGGGTGTGACATCACTAGTGATTGTCAAGAAACAGTCATAATAATTTTTGATTTTTTTCATGTAATAAAATAAATATATTTGTATTTGACTAGTTATGTTTGCTGCTCACTTAAATTAAACTACATTTGTTCATGAACGTAAGGCATGATATTGATTATAAAGAATAAACAAATATGAGTAGTTTGGATGTAAAAATGAACTGCAAAAGATGAAAGACAATATTTTTCTTTTAATGATAGTTGCAATTTAGGAATGGTTATGGAATGATTAATTTTTTTTAATAGCCAACGAAACTTTTATTACCGCAAAATCCCAAGAAAACAAAACAACCAGCCAGGGATATAAACAGAAAAGAAAAAGTAAAAACTAGAAAAGAAATTACAGTATTACATTGAAATCTCACCACCTCTGCCTTGATACTAAATTAAACTTTGATCTCATCTTCAAACCTTGAAACGAAGCTTCTTTGAGCTCTACCATTATTCTTTGTACGTCACCTTGTTTATTTGAAAAAATCTTTACGTAAGGTATGACACCTAAAAGTAACTCTTGATGTATACCTCAAAAATTCTATTTTTTAGTCAACACAATTCTTATTTTATTTTATTATATGCATACCAACTTTATAAGCACAATTATACTCATTTTTTTATAAAATATTATTTGATTGATTTAAAAAGTGTTATATAATTTGGTATGCATATAATAAAATAAGTATGGTGTTGACTAAAAAATAGAATTTTTGAGGTATACATCAAGAGTTACTTTTAGGTGTCATACCTTATTTTGAGTTGGAAATATTAGTTTACTGTAAAAATCTTTTCATAATATTATTCTGTTTATTCGAATCTACCTTTTTTCTTTAAATTTTAGTTTTGTAAAAGATTTACATTAGGATTGTTTTAGGCTACAATATAATACATTATTAATTTTTAAATTAATTCGATTTTTTTTAGTTTCTATCTTAAGACTACTATTAAATAAATCAGTTCTATAATAATTTTGTTCTATAGAATCTACCTATAAAATATACTATTAGTTGCTATGTGGACTTAAACATGCATAATTTAGTAAAAAAAAAACAGAACGAATGTCACATCTTTGTTTATATGTTATTTAATGTTATAATTGGTTACTAGATTAAATAATGTTTAATCCTTACATTAACAAAACAAAATTAAGGGTAAGTTAAAAAAATATATGATGTATAACTTTTGATAACCGATGTATAATGAAAACTTTTTTAACCTTTATGTTTTAAGATATAAGTTTATAATTTAAATATCATTAAGCATAATAAATAATTAATTACAAATAGAGGATATTTGTAAAGTTACAGCAAAATACTTGTATTAATTAAGAACATACTTGAGTCCCGACGAACTAACTTTACATAAGCTATATATATAACACACTTTCATTTTATATTTAACCAAGTACATACATCGTCAATATTTCTATTATGTGACCACTGTAAGATAGAAGTTGGGAAAAGTAATAAAACAATATTGTATCATAATAAATATAATTAAATATAGTGTATAAATTTATAATATAAATATTGACTTACGTGAAATCTTGAAAAAAACATTCTAGAAAAATATTTATTAGTTACTCGTTTACCCCCTATCATTCTTCTAACAACATCTACAAATATACATAATTCATTAAGCAAATGTAACTTATTGTTCAAATTATACAGTGACAAATTTTTAAAACGTACTAAAATAATTTTTGATGCCTTTTGTCATGCGTTAATGTTTTAAGGCAAGGCGTTTTAATGCAAGGTATTGACTCATATAATGTAAACCCTTTGGGAGAATTATTCATAAATTAAAACAGCTTGGAATGTTGGTTAATTATGATCTTTTCTAAAACTACAAATGACGATGTAGCTTTCGTGCTTTAGGTAGTCATTGTAGTTGAAATTTTCAATTTTGAAATGGATCTACAAAATTACCAAACAACCATTTTAACATCATGGTATAAGTGAACAAATAACGTGGGACGATTTTTGCGATTTTTTGTCTAAAATATATGTCATAAAAATTTAGTTACACAAATTTAAGTATGTAAAAAATGAAGATATTTATAGAAATGTACTTCTTGATCAAGAATATGTTTGTAAAAATGAAGATATTTACAAAAATATACTTCTTGATCAAGAAAAACAATAAATAACCTTTTTACACATTAACACATCTTCCTATTATATGATCAAGATGATAAGATGATGAAGATTATTTTCTAACCTTTTTACACATTAACACATCTTCCTATTATATCCTAACATTATATATAAATATTGATCTATAGATTTATAGGTATAGATATCGTTTTTTTTTAATCCCTAAGGTAGTGTTCGGTATGCAGGAATGAGAGACGGAATGGAATGATTCATTATGAGGGAATGAAGAAAAAGCTGTCTGGTTGGTCAATGAAATGAAATCACCCATAACATAAGACATTATATTCCTTCAAAATCATTTTATCCAGCCCCCATGTTTTTTTTCATTCCATCCCCTCTTTCACCATTCATCAACAACATCACAACCCACCACCTTCGCCACCACCCACCACCGACGCCATCGCCGCCTCCACTCGCAACTTGTAACCGCCTCCGACGCCACCCCGATAGCCCCCGCCACTGTTGCCACTCATCGCCGCCACCAACCACAACCGCCACCAACGCCTCTCGTCGTCAGCACCCACCACTACCGTCGACGCGACAACTTCCGCCACCACCAACCACCACCGACGGTCGTCGCCGCCGCCACCCCCGTAACCGCCACCCGTCGTCTCCATCGCCACTCGTCGCTGCCGCCATCCATCGCCGCCATCCATCGCCACCCACCACCGCTACATATAACCACTGACAATCACTACCACCGACCACCACCACTCGTCGCTGTTTTTATTCTTTCTTTTTTCTTGCCTACCAAACAATACACAATAATAATTCATTTCATTCACACATGGTAAGCAAACAAGACATGGAATGATAATGATCCACTGCATTTACTCGTCCATTTCATTACCTCATCCATTTCATTCTTTCGTCAATTCCATTACCACATACCAAACAGAACCTAATTTCTTTTTCAAAAAATTTCTTCTTGACAATAACTTATATCGTTTAACATATTTGACTAGTCAATCAATTTATATTCACGTTATTTTTAAGTCTTTTTTTCTTTGTTTGTGCTTTGTGGCCATCCTTTATGCGACACAAGTTTATAAATACCGTTTGAACAAAACAAGTTTCTTTCATCCTAAAAGCTAAAAGTTAGGTCTTATTATTCATACTAAAATACTCGTTATGTTCTAGATATTATTTTTGGCTATTTAATAATTGATACCTACTACCTTAAAACGGCAAAAACTATAAAGATCAGTTGATACCTTCTACCTTAAAACGGCAAAAACTATAAAGATCAGTTGATACCTTGAATTTGGAGTAAAGAACTATTCTAAAGCAAAAGACATAGAATGAAATACTTTTTTGTTGCCCAATGCTGTAAGCAAATAATTTATTCTTGGATATAGCTTGCAACCCACACTTTTGATTATATATAGTCAACCCACCTTAGGATTTGTTTACTAAATAATATCTCCATTTTAAGCACACAATCCAAGCCATGTCTTCAATAGCACCAAAAAGGTATCTCTCTCACTCTTTCTATATATATATATATATACATACACACTCAATTTAAAACAACAAAATATGCTAAGAGTAGGTTAGTACTTGTAAGTAATAGAATTTGAGTAGAATAGTTCTCAAATAGTTCTCAAATGGTTAATTACTATTTTAGCCCTGACTTAGGCTTAGACTCAGGGTGTCTCAGGGCTAAAATGGTAATTTGTCATTTTGTTTTTTTAAAATTTTTATACTTGAGGGGCGGCTAGACCCTGCGTACAGGACTAGACTGGACATCTAGAGTTGTTTAAAAGACTATTATACACCTGAGTTAGGGCTAGACTAGGGGCAATACAGGGCTATAAGCCTATAATAGTTATTTGGACCAAACTAGACGCCCAATCTTGCTCTGTACGCGGCATATATTTCTATTTTTTTTTTGTTTTCTCATTTTCTTTAAGATGGGGCGTCTAGCCCTAAAAGTGGCGCATGAAGTGATTGATTTGACATGGTACGAGGTTGACCAACTGGTCGGAGACTTGAACCCTAGATGCCCCATCTAGGCCTGTACTAGGCGTGTTGAAGGTGTGGAAATAGGCCCATGGGTGTGTGAATATGTAGACCTTTTATAAAATAAGATTTATAAATTTATTATCTATACTATATTATAATGCATTAGGGAAATCCTAGTTTTGATTATTATTAGTTGCATCCTTCCTTTCATACGGTACTAGATCTTTTCTTTAATCATCATGATCAGTAGCAGGTTTCTTGCTTCGTTGCTGCTTAGTGGTCTTAACAGTTTCTTTATCTTCAAGGTTGTTTAAGTTAGGAAAACATACCTGAAGATTTATCATCTTCTCTTCTCCTTCCAAAACAAGTCTTTCCTTTTTTTTTATTCAATCTTTCCTTTTCTTTACTTTCCAAAACAGCTTGGAAAGCTTCTTCTTTCTTTACAGCTTCTTGAGCTTCGTTTTTAGGAGCTTGTTCTTCTCGAATAATTGCTTCCAATCTTTCTTTCTCAGCGATCTTATCTAATCTTTCTTTCTCAGCGGCTTCTTGAGCTGCTTTTTCCTGTTCTTCCTTTCGTACATGATCAATTCCAAGATGCCGAATTTTCAAAGCACGTCATACTTCCGTAGCATTCATGAGTATGCCAACTTGTACCAAGATGTTATGTATCCCAATGCGGTGTACATTTTTCTTTCATCTACAGCTATGTCAACTGTAGGTTCAATAACATCCCAAAAGCCATAGTCTTTCAAAAATTCCTCCATCTTCGTCGACCATACTTTGTAGTTCGATTTCGTTAATACTGGTAGTCCCCCAATTACCATCGTATCTTTTCTATATCTAGTTTCTTTTCGGGTTTGTTATTCTTTAATTGGAATTGATTCCTGATCTCAAAACCAATCTCCAATAACCAAACTCCATGAACTTCTCTTCCCTTTCTTTCTTTCAAGAAAAGTTCTTGATAATTTTCAAGGACGCTCTCGATTACTTTCCTGTTTGTTTACTTCGTGCTTGATATCTTCCTTCTTACTTACAATCTTAAACCTGAACCGGCCACTCAACTGCCAAACTTTGCTACCCTGCGCTAGAAAAGAAACCTTGTAGCTGCTTTTTTTAAGGAATGTCGCAACCCTATGAAAGTCAGCAAAAGAAACAATTAATTGTTCATACTCCAGTTGTTTAAAAAAAACAATGAATCACAAGATGATACACTAAATAAATGTCTCATCCCCCACTTATGGTCTAGTGGTAGGAGACTTGGGTTTTCCAACGGAGACTCAAGTTCAATTCTCACGTGTGTCATACATATTGGGTGGATATTGGGCGGATATTGGACAATGATGGTGACAAACCCACCGAGGGGGGTTCGATCCTGAGCCGCACCCCGGTTTTCATTCGGCTGTTACTTCAGTGAGGCAACTCGTGTGGAGGCAGTACGGTTTCCGGGGGAACGCTGTAACCAAGTCTGGCCAACCCAGCACGGGCCTGGTTAAGACAACGTAAGTCTGGGCAGACTTGGCTAGAGCCGCCGATTAGGCGGTGTGACATTGGGTCAATCAAAAAGAAAATCACCGTTCAAAAAAAAATAAATGTCTCTTTTTCTTTTCTCTTGCACTTCACAACGAACCACAAAAGGAATTCGTGTTCTACTTTTCTTTTCCTTAGCGAAGACACAAAGATGGAATTAATTCCACCTCCTCAAAAAACAGTGCCACCTAAATTGTTTTTTTCTTTCAGTTTCCAAACGTTATGAACAAACAGCCTTTATATGGAGATATTGCGAAACATTACATGTCCCAACAAGCCGTAGCTTTGATATCAATTGTTGGCCCAAACAGTTCAAACAATCATATTAACAAACAAGAACACGAGATATTGGGGGTTGGGGGGGGGGGGCAAACCCGCAACTATGCTCTTTCTATTCAATCAAACGAACTTACAAAGAAAAGAGATAAATAAAAGTGAGGAAAAAGAAATTGTCAATTGAACAAGTGATGCAACAAATATTTGAAGATAGAAAAGTTCAAGAAAAAAAAAGTGATGAACGAATTTTCATCTCAGATGAATGTGGAAGGTTTGAATGATGAACGTGAAGAACCTGTTAAATAGGTGTGTTACAAACAACTGAAAAGAAAGAGTAACAACGTGAAGAACAAGTCAAGAAAGTTTGAGTTGAGTTTTAGGATTAAGGGGGAATGTTGAAAGTTAATCCTAAATCTCGTATAAGTTGAAAGTTGAAGGGCCAAAGTGAAAGATTGATATAATTAGTTTTTATTAAAGTTTGGTTTAATTTGGTTAATTATATTGTAATTAGTTTAGTAAAGGTTTTATAATTAGTTGTTATTAAAGTTTGGTTTAATTTAGGTAATTATATTGTAATTAGTTTAGGAAATGTTTAATTGTCTTGGAGAGCAAGTTTAGTAGTACTATAAATAGGGGTCTAGGTTATTGTTTTTATTTGTCTCTTTTCTTTGTAAGTTCGTTTGATTGAATAGAAAGAGTTGCAGGTTTGTCCCCCAATATCTCCTGTTCTTGTTTGTTAATACGATTGTTTGAACCGTTTGAACCAACAAGCTCAACCCTTTCCCTTCTGCTTCTGATCATCATTCTTACTAGCAGATTCCTTCCTGGTTGCCATGGTCTTGGTTATTATCACATCCATGTCAACGACCCCGGTTTGAGTTGTATCCTGTTTGATTGTTTGAACCGTTTGAACCAACAAGCTCAACCCTTTCCCTTCTGCTTCTGGTCATCATTCTTACTAGCAGATTCCTTCCTGGTTGCCATGGTCTTGGTTATTATCACATCCATGTCAACGACCCCGGTTTGAGTTGTATCCTGTTTCACGTTTCCTAGACGACTCACTTTTTTAAAGTTAGAAGACGATTGAGATTTAGAAAACATTAAGTTACCTGAGTTCTTGTTTGATTCTTTCCACAGAGGCTTTCAAACGTCCAACAACATTTTCAAAACTGATAGTCTTCAAATCCAAGATCTGCTCAATCGAAGCGATGATTTGTATGAACCTCCTTAGCAAACTTGACAGGAATTTCTTGACCAACTTTGGTTCATCGATTGCTTGCCCCAATGTACTTGCCTTTGATGTAGTCCCTGATAACTTGGAATGCAAAGTCATCAATCATT
The DNA here is from genome assembly GCA_030545235.1 of Helianthus tuberosus. NCBI lineage: Eukaryota > Viridiplantae > Streptophyta > Magnoliopsida > Asterales > Asteraceae > Helianthus > Helianthus tuberosus. Next base: position 59,324,626 of record CM060383.1, read on the forward strand.
CTCGTGTCTTCGATCTTTAACCCTTCAAATTTGGTTATAATGCTTGAAGTCTTGCCTCCCTTACTCGACCGACTCCTAGATATTGGCTCTTCAATGCATCCCACATCTCTTTAGACGTGTTCAAATTACCGATCTGCAAAATATGATCTTCGGGAATTAAATGGAAAAACAACACGGTTGCAATGTTGTTCTTCTTGGCATCTCCGTTGCCTAGTTCAGTAACTTCTCAAACACCATGAATATTAAAGATGACTCGCATATGGATGTCGCCACCGGTGGTGCTATTATTTCAACCATCCTTGATCTTCTCTTCTTACAACTCTATAGAGTTATCGGAGATATAATATCCATCCTTAAAACTCGGCTGGTTCGGAATAAGAAAACGACCCACACTCTTTCCTTTTTTATCGTCGTCGTTCATGATTTCTGCTAACGCCAGAAATTTTTTAAAAGTTCTTTGATCTTGAACTTGGCACCTATGTTGTCAAAGACGCAAGGCGCAAGCGAGGCGCATCGGCCTCGCCCGGAGCCTAGGCGCAAGGCGCAAAAAAAGCGTGGGTTTTTTTTAAGAAAAGCGCACATTGAGAAAAAAAATATAAAAAATATGTCATGCTTTGAAAATAAATAAGATTCCACATATAAAATTAAAAAAAAAACTATTATATAGAGAATTTAAGTAGGGGTCTAAAAGTACTGTCTGTAGGGCATCTTGTTTGCTTTTATTTTAATGTGTATGTTTATCTGCTTAATTATTGCCTTAGTCATTCCATACTTATTCATAGTTCGACTGCAGCAAGAAGACATACTACTCAAACACAATGGATATGGACATGACTGCAGCCGATGATGTATCGGTCGAAATCACCGATAATCAACCGGTCAATAACAACAATATTGGCGTAATCGGGGAGTGGGTTGCTTGCCTTAGAGGAAAGGAGGCCACAAATGATTACAAACGCCAACGCCACATCCAAAAAGTACCACCATTACTCTTAGAAGGTGAGAAAGGTCAAAGAAACCGTGACTGTTACGAGCCTGCTGTGGTTTCACTTGGCCCATACCACCATAAGTCAAGAATCCGCTTTGCTCAAGCTGAGAAATACAAACACATAACACTGAAAGAGTATAGTTTGAGCACCGGAGAAACTATTGATTCGTTATACAACAAGGTCTTTGAAGTGGTACATGATGCCAGAAAGTGTTATCTTGATGGTTCTACCGACGCTTACAATGATGATGAGTTCAATCAAATGATGTTACGTGATGGATGCTTTGTTTTGTTCTATATTGAATGCATATCATGTCAAAACGACAAGTCAGTGCTAAACAACGAGTACTTGGGCGCATTAGGGTTTGCAAACTTGACTCGTGACATTTTCTTGCTCGAGAACCAGATCCCGTTTATAGTACTCGAAGTTTTGTTAAAGTTGAGGTTCCCCGAGGATAATGGCGAAGATGTTCTAAACGGATTCTTTAACTATTTAAACTATGGCGAGGTGATCATTAGGGATAAAAAGGTTCTCGGAAGAAAACAACCCCTTCATCTTCTCGAGCTTTACAGGTCGTATTTCATATCGTTTTCGGCTTCTTCAACTAAATCGTCATGCATGGGACGAAGACGGAGCAAAGAGAATGATTCAGTTAAGGATTATAATTATGTGAAACGAAATCGGTCGTTAGCTTCTGTAACAGAACTCAAAGCTAAAGGGATTTTCTTGAAATGTACCCACGACGAGTCTATGAATGAAGGCATTAAGTTCTACTCTTGTCATTGCTACGGTAAGCTTGTGCTTGTGTGTAGAGCGGTGTCCCCAAATACAAAAGCTATATACTTGAACATGATTGCGTACGAGATGTGCCCGCATAACCCAAACGACTTTCGAATTTCAACTTACCTTCGCGTAATGAAGTCGTTAGTTATTCAACGCAATGATGTGAAGGAGTTGCATGCTAAAGGTATATTGATTCATAGTCTTGGTCGTGATGAAGAGGTGGTGAAGATGTACGATGAGATTGAAACACCAGCGGAAAATATTTATGTGTTTCATCAGCTTCGGCAAGAGATCGACGAGCACTGCAATAGCAAGTATAAGACGTGGGTGGCAGAGCTGTTGACCGTGTACCTTAGTGGTCCATGGAAGACAATGGCTATGTTGGTGGCTACTGCTATTCTGTTCACTACTTTGCTGCAGACTTACTTCGCGGTCTGGCCACTTCCTGATAATGCTTCTTAGACGATGCTTACATTTTAACCCTCCACCAACCCTGCTTGATTTAAAGTACGTTTTCATTACATACACTGCCTGCCACCATACGTGTTCATTACATACACTGCCTGCCACCATAAGCGGCAATTACCTCAAGTCAACGATCTTTACTCAATCTGCCAGAATTAAGAGAAACCTGCCGTTGCACCGAGATCTCAAGCAGTTTTTCAAATAATATAAATGGATTGTTTTATTATTCAAGTTTTTTAAGTCAAATTTAAGTTTTAGTTTGAATTTCTTTTGATACACATATTACATGTCATTAGTTCATGTAAGAAACACAACTAACCTAGAAATACCATATTGTATTTACGAGTAGCGTGTATTACAGGTTTTATTTGATTATGTATATTAAAATCTTAGATATATAAGTGTGTAGAATCGCCCAAAATCAAAACATCATGTGCAAATAGTTCAGGTGTGGAACAGACATTAAAAATACATGCGACTATATCATAATTAAGTGAAAAAACGAAACGAATACACTGCTAAAGAAAGTTATTTTGTCATCTCTTTTAAGGAATGAACTGAAAGCTTAAAACTTTCCCAAACTCTGTAACTACATTAATTCCTCTAAAATAGTATACTTTGTTAAAATAAATCTTACAATGTTAAAATAATAAGTAAAAAGCATTTTTTATAATCTTTGCAGTTTGTACATGTTTAACGCCTTAGTTTTAGTATAACTTTTCTTTAATATTTATCAAAAACATGCACCAAGTAGAAGTAAATACATATCTTGATTCATACATAACAAGAACAAACTAACTTGTATTTATTTATTAAAATGTATATATAAACACAAAAGACCCTTTTATTTTTTCTAAACATATCATGTTAAATGGTTATACGAATAAAAATGAAAAGTATGTAGAATAAAAGCAAATATAAGACAATAACCTTAACCAACTGCTGTTTTTTGATCATGATCTTGCATGCATCCATTCGTATCATCTGCACCAAAGATCTCCATGTTGTTAAAACTGAAGGGCTGCATAACTGGTTCATAGAAGAATGTTACCAGCAAACTACAAAAGATGGCACCATAGATCCTTAAAACATGCGATGTTATTATTATCGTTGGTTAATGCCTCCGCATTAATGCTGCAGCAAACCCGCCAGCTATAAGTCCAACAGCAGTAGCACTAATGCCAATTCCAATCACACCATCTGCATGAATAGTGATAAAAGTATGCTTATGACCTATTGACACATGAATACAGTGGCGGATCTAGAAAAAATCTAAAGGGGCAACGTTTCTATAAAAAGGGGTAGCGGAAACGAAAAAACGTCAAATTTTTCCAAAATTTACACTAATTTTACACTACCGCCGAAGCGTCAAGGGGCAACGGGGGTTGCCCCTTGTTCTATGCTAGGTCCGCCCCTGCATGAATAATATCAGTAAGCAACAAATTTAACAAAACAAAGACCTTTAGTAACTCGATCTTCTATTGCCTTTTTGAGTGTCAAAGCTTGCCTCCAATCTGGAGCAATCTATGATCACACCATCAAATCAGTCATGAAATTTATTTACACTATATAAAAAAGTTATATAAAGTATAAAAGCCCATAAAAAAACAGAGGCCATGACTAGAACTGAGAAAAAAACCTCCAAACATTGTTCAAGAAGCATCCTACTCCTTGAAAAGTCGCTATTTCGATAGTATCCAACAGCTAGTAGATATATTTTCTCTCTCTTTTGCAATGGGCTGTTGGTACTGACTATTGAAGCTGCAGAGATAAGTTTAATTACTTTCTATGATTTCAAGTTGCATGTCTAGTCCAAAAAGGATCGCTCAAACTTGTTGAGAAAAGAAGAAATAAATTCATGAAACAGTAATCATGTTTCAATATTGTTCTAAAGTTACTCAAACCTTTTCAACAATAACGGCCACTCTTGTTTCAATAGTTACCATGTTATGAAACTTGATTACTATTTAGACTGGACGGTATGGGGGCCGTCTTAGGCCCGGCGCCGGTCCCCCACACCGCCCCCTGGTCCCGTCCCGGCCTCACCAGCAGCCCACAGCCAAAGTCGACGTGCCCCATTTCAAAAATATATCCGTTGATAACGGATAGTTTTAATAAAAAAAAAAAAATCACCTCTTTCACGTTAAATATATATCAACTTCATCGATTTTTTATACCATTCTCATCCATTTCTCCTCATTCTTCTCCCATTCTCATCCAAATTAAATATAAAAAACGACTTCACGCATGCAAACCTTCAACAGGATTTGGTAGAACATATATGGAACAACGTAAACGTCGGGGACGGTGACGGAGACGAAGACGAGTAGTGTAATTTTTTATTTTTAGGAAATGTAATTTTTTTTTTCGGAATTTTTTTTTTTTTTTTAGGAAATGTAATTTTTTTTATGTTATGAAATGAATTTATTTATGTTGTTTTATGTTGTATTTTTTAATTTTTATAAAGTTTTTATTAAGTTAATAAAAAAACTTAGAAAATTATAAAATATTAAGGTGGGGTAGCCCCATCCTCCACCCCCTCAAAAGTGAAGGAGACTCATCCCCCATGAGCCGGTGATGTGGCGCCTACGTGGAGGCCCATCCTCATGGGGATGGGCCTCACCATACCCTCTATTCTTAGTGACCTCTTTTCACATTTGCATGTTAACTTCTGATTAAATTTGAAAAGATAATCACTAAATATTAACCAAAGTCCACTCAGGTCACTTAGTTTTAAAGATTTTATTTTAAATTTCACTAGCAAAGGAATAATATTGAAAATTTAGTTGCTTTTTGTTTTATTTTTTATTCTTTAAAGTTTGAGTGACTTTAGTGAAAGAGTGAACAAATTGGATTCCTAATAGCATGTGTATGATGAGTATAACGGCATGATCATGAGAGTTATATCGTACCTGAAACTATCAGAATTTTCAAAATGGTAACCCAACATCATCATGTGCAGTAGTTTAGATTACCTTCAAGCATAGCTATTCCACGATTCACATCTTCTGGTTGCCTAGAGTGAACCAAGGCCCAAGACAAGCGCATGATGCTCTCACCCTTCGCCTCATCAGAGGCGCCATTTGCAGCCTCGGCAACTTCCTTCTCACAACCCTGAAAAATCAAAGCATCATAGTACGTAAACTGGTATTCAAGTTCACTTAGGGGCAGCTTGGCAACCTCCGCGCCAGTAAGTGCTGAACCATTAAGAGGTCTGACTTGACTTGGCTCGGCCCGGCCTGACTAGTTGGTAGTGGAGGAGGTGGTGTGTGAGTGGCCGGTTGAGGGTTATGAACACAAGTGGATGGATACGTTGTAAAATTTTCAACGAAATAAACTAATTTGAAAAGTGACCATGTTAACATTTGGATTCATTATCATATTATACAACTTCATCAACTTAAAACTTGATAACATAATGCTTTAATTCACAAAAATTAAGGTAAATTTCCAGAACAGATAACGGAACTAAGACAACCTGCAGATATGTTCTGATCAAACTAAAACTAATCAACGAAATTTGAAAGGTTAAAACATGATGAGGTTGGGTATAAATTAAACACATGCAAACTCCAATTAATAGATTATGGCAAAGCATACATAATAATATTAACAATCCCAAAAATGATATTAATAGAATAGTGGATCACATAACCGGAAGGAGGGAAATCAAAGAGTGAGAATCGATGAATAAATTACCGCAATGATGTCGCGAGAGCACCATGGGAGCTGATCTCCACCGGAGAAGAAGGAATTTACGGATTCGAAAAATTGGTTCATCGTTGCAAAACTTTCACGACAGAGTTATGAAAACGGAAACGTGTAAACAATAATTGTTTACGATGTGTTCTTGAAATTATTGTTATCTGAGTAATTACTTAGCCTTAAATAGTAAAAATTTAAAAGTGTGTTAGTGAGGCCGGAGGGTATGATTCTAGCCTTCAAGGGGGTTTGTCGCGACACATCAGCACCATAGGACAAAGGGCTCTATTGTTTTTGTTAAGTACACCGTATAAAATTGAACCCCTTTAATGATTTTAGGGAAAATTACAAAATTAGCCAAGAAAAAAGTCAAATTACCAATCTAGCCACCTCATGCGTCTTTGGAAGGCCACTCACAGATCCCAAGTCTTCTAATGCGTCTGCCAGGCCAAGTATTGCGTCCGCCAATCCCCAACTGACACGTGGAAAGACTCATCACATCACACACATAAAAGACTCATCCCATGCGTCCGCGGACCCACAAATCACATCACACACATGAAAGACTCATCCCATGCGTCCGCGGACTCATCCCATGCGTCCGCGGACCCACAAGCCATGCGTCCGCAGACTCATCCCATGCGTCCGCAGACTCATCCCCGCCACGTGTCTTTTTTTTATTGGGTTTCTCCCCAAGGACTCATCCCATGATTGAAAGACTCATCCCATACATGAGTGGCCTTCCAAAGACGCATGAGGTGGCTAGATTGGTAATTTGACTTTTTTCTTGGCTAGATTGGTAATTTTCTCATGATTTTACCTATTTAATTTTTTTTAATATTTCTAACATGTTTTTATATTTCTTAGAGTTAAATGCTCGGATAGTTCCTACGGTTTGCACTTTTTTCATCTTTAGTTTCTAGCTTTCTAAAATTAACTCTATAGTCCCCAACTTTTCAATTTTCGTTCCCGAATAGTCCCTGGAGTGAATGTCAGTTAGTTTGTCCAGTTAAATGTGTGTGTAATAACTAAAGTACCCTTACAAATTAAATATAATAAATTAAAAATTAAAATAAATATTATTTTTATAGGGCCACCTTCATTACCCTAACCCACCCCCAATTACCCCTACTTTCATCAACTCATCTCCATCTTCTTCCCTGTTCATAATATCTTCTCATCAGTTTCAAATCAATTCAACAATCACTTAACCAATTTCTTATTCTCTCGATCAATGGATAGTTTGAAGAAGATAAAACAATTTACAGAACTTTCTACTTTGTCTACTCTTCTATCTTTATTTCTCTTTACAGTGAGCAAAGGGTGGATGATTAGAGGAGGTGAATGGCGACGGTTAAGGGGGTGTTGCAGGTGGCAGCAGTTCAGGTGAACTGTGGCGTGCGGCGGTTAGTGGGTAACGGTGGTGAAGGGGTGAATGGTGGCGGAAGGTTACGGTGGTTGGGGAGGTTTGCGATGGAGGTTGTGGTCGATGGTGAGGTTTGCGGTGGAGGTTGCAGGGTGGTGTACGGTGGATATGGAACTGTCACACCCTTAAAATCCACAAGTGGAGTATCACCACGAGGAGTGTGACTGACCAGAATCATACCACCAATCATAATAAACATTAAGTAAAGTAAGATAAAACCAAACGTCTACAGTTCACCAAAGCAAAGTTCAAAACCAAATTTAACAGTCAGCGGAAGCATTAAGTTCAAAACCAAAATTTAAGTTTTAAGTTTCATAAAGTTTCTCATGAACACACAGCGGTTCATGTCCCACAACGACTCCTTCTCCATTGCAAGCTCCAGCAAATAACCTACCGACCTGCAAAGCATGTGGTAACGTGTCGACAAAAAGGTTGGCGAGTTCACAGTTGGTTGTCCGTTTTAATGTTGTTCCAAAAACCATAAGGTGTTAAGTTGTTTCGAAAACCAAAAGTTATCCAGTTCCATGTTCCCATAACCATATACCATGGGGGCTACCTCGTGTTGTAAACCACTAGACCCGTTACCATACCGACTACTGACTTAAGTCATGTTTATGCCCTGCGTCAATGTCTATCATCATTGACTAGTGCCCAAGTACATTAGTCCACTCTTGTCCTCTACGGCACGGTGTGAGGCTTGTCAGACCTAATAGCGCTATTTAACTAATGACCCGTTCGCCAATGGCCCGACGATTAAGTCGATATAAAAATGAGGGACTTCAGATAGAGTTTTGTCTAGTAAGTTTAAGGTTGTCCTACCCAAGGAGGACCGAGGTACGTAATCTACCCAAGGAGAATACGCAGGTTGCATCCCACCCAAGGAGTATAGTTGTTGTTCCTTAACCCATTCCCAAACCATCGAGAATCCTTACTTAACCCATTCCCAAACCACCAGAAATCCCATGCTTTGACGAAAGTGTGAACTCACCTTTGATTGCTCGGTTGGACTCTTAAAATAGCTAATAATCAGGGTTGGTCAATCACGTCCTAATATAATTACCACTTAGTCCATTAGTTGTTACAAATAGAGCACAAAGTTCCTACACGCATCTACCACATAACATGCACCCACTTTGACAGTTCACACCCATAATCACAATCCACCTACAACTACTCAAGAGCAAGTACACCATACTTCACATAACACTTTCGTTAACATATAACAAGTTGGATCATTATCAGATAACCTAACCAACATTTAGACACGCAAATCACTACTTATATTGTTTCAGCTTTAACATCCAAAACTGGACTGTTTTCGGGTATTTTAATAAAATAGTTAACTTATTCCAAAAATTTCCAAAATTTTAAAGAATATCTTAAACGATCCAAATATTATTGTGTAAAAATCTCGAGACTCAATTCATTACCAATTATTTTATAAAAATCATTTACCGGGCTGCAATCAGATTCGTCACTTTCTGACTGCAGTCAACAGAAAAATTCATTTAAAATTCATCGTAAGTCCGATTGACTAAATTCAAGTTGGAGAATTACAATGACACCCGTGGCCATCTACAGTACAAATTTCGTGACCTAACTCTATCCAGGTTTCAAGTTATGATGAAAAACATAACACACATTTTTTGCAGAAAAAACGCAGCTTTTGCTGCTGTACAAAACGGACCTTTAAAAATAGCAAAAGACCTAGAAAAAATATGATTCCAGTGCCATTTGATTAGTTTTTCGAAAACATATAATTTAGACTTCAGAAAATCAATTTATCTATTTATAACGGTCTGTTTACAGCCAACTGAAGTTGGCTGTTTTCATCAATCAACATGCAGTTTTTACATTTAAACAACACCAAAACGCGTATAAACAATCCCGACCCTTCCTAATAACATCTAACAGCAGGTTAATCATCCTTTACCATCTAACCATACCAATAATCACAAAACCTAGATATAAACATCATATTTTTTTTACCAAAAAATGCAGCCAATGATCATTTATGCATGCACATCATCAAACAATTCACCCAATCGTATAATTAACCAAAATAAATCATGTAACATCAAAACCCTAGCATGTTAACTAAAAATCACAGCCATGTTTCTACAAAAATCACACCAATAATCACAATCCAAATCAAGAATACTAACCTTGGAGCAAGAGAAGGGATTACGAGGAAGTGGAAGGCGAATCAAGAAGCTGAACTAGGGTTTCAATTTGCGTGCGGGGGGGGGGGGGGGGGGGTCCCTTCTGGTCGACGTACACAAGGGAAGGTATTAGGGTTTTGGATTTTGATTTCTTTTTCCCAAAGTCAAGTAATTATAATTAAAACACAAGGAGGTTGGGCTAATGGGCTACAAGGAACAAGGGAGTGTAGTCTTGGGCTCAATTTTTTGAACCAGGGTATGGGAGTGGGGTTTGGGCTCGTTTGTGGGGCAAGGGGGAGAGGGGTGGTCTTGGGTTGGGTTTTAATAAGTGACGGTTTCGCAATATTCACGGAAAAACTAATTAAAATGATTCGTATCGCAAAGCAATATATTGCAACGCTTCGTTTCACAAAATAACATATTTCAATATTTCAGTTTCGGGTTTCGGTTTCACATAATTCACATTACGCCTTACCAAGCACACAATTGTTCAAATAAAATAAATCACCAAATTCAATTCATTTAACGGACATCAGATTACACATTAAAACAAAACGTTCAGGAAATTGCACGAGTTGTCACAAGAACGGTGGTCGACGGAGGTTAGTGGTCAAAGTGAACAAGAAGCCATGGAACAAGCAGTGGTTTCATTTTTTTCACCAAGAAGATACATTGCGCTTCCTTTGTTAGATCCATAGTGCCAATGAATACATCTATTGTCGGATACTTGTTCTCCGGTGTAACTTTACGCAGATTCTCTTGAGTTACAGTAAAATCGATCAAAGAATTGGCTAGAAAAAGAGGACGGTATGAAAATAGATTAGATTACGAAGGAGAGGAATTGAAACAGTTCAACCATTTAGTTTAGATTAAGCCATTTTGTTAGTTAGGATGAAGGTTTGGAATTCGTCATTGATTTCTGGTTATTGTCCATGGGATGGAACCAGATGAGTTTGAAAACTATTATACATTTTTTGGATCATTACAGAATGACGCTTTTTTAAAATCATCGAATACTTCAAGAATTATCATACTACTTGTTTTCATTGGATCAATTATTGGTTTATTCGCATTAGTAGGTGAATTCTACAAAAGAGTGATAAACCTTTACAGAAAAGGGTTCCTTGAATCTGAATGTATAAACAGATAGGGAAGAGTAAATCGAAAGACATTCCAGAATGATATGGTGAACTTGAAAATAAAAACGGCATAAACTTCGAGGGTGATGTTGTGGTGATGGTGGTTCTGGTGGAGTGTGGTGGCGGGAGGGTGAGGCTGCAAAGGTGGGTGAAGTAGGTTGAAGATGGAGATAGTGGGTCCTACAAAGAAAGATTGGAGGGGTTTGATTGGGGGAGGGGTTGAGTGGGGCCAATTGAATTTATAAATGTTTTATTGTTTTTATTATTTTGTTTTGAAGTAAGGGCATTTTAGTCATTTCGCACCCTTTTAACACCAGAAACTAACCCCCATCCACATCAAGGACTATCCGGGAACGAAATTCAAACAATTGGGGACTATAGGTGTAATTTTAGAAAGTTTGGGATTACAGGTGAAAAATGGGCAAACCACAGGAACTCTCCGAGCATTTTTCTCTATTTCTTATTGTTAAATAAATAGATAAAAACCAAACATCTAAGTAAATTAGAAAAAAAACATAGCATTTTAATAACTTAGAAAAAACATAACATTTATACAACTTTGAAAAAACATAAGACATAAAAATAAAACATCAAGCATCAAAAAAAAAAAAAAAAAACCCTAATCTATGGTTGTGCCACGAAAAGCCCTTCATTCTGGGCTCGAAAACCCTCCAAGCTGCAACGTGATCAAACAGCCTTAAGTATATTGCTTCGTACTCGGCTCGTGCCTCGGGAAGCGCTACATCCTCGGTTACACCTTCCTCGCGGTTCAACACGGTGATGTAGCGCCTCTCAAAAATTAAACATTTTAGGTGTAGATGCATAGGCCTTCCGAGAATTTGTTCTGTTCCACGAATGTTCTCACCTACACGTTCGATGGGGAAACCTAATGCGTTATCTTCCGCCTCGGTCCAACGACATGCCAATGTGACAAAAAGGTTTGAGAGTGAAAAAATAGCTGAGGGTGTTAAAATTTGAGAGGATAGGAGAGGTTGTTTATGAAAAAATAATAGAGTGTACGTTTATACAGAGAGGTGAGATTTTTTTATTTTTGAATTTTTTTTAAATTTGTGTTGTTTTCTTCAACGGCTATTTTGCACAACAACCCACAAAGCAAGCTCATGAACACTCGCTAACGTGCTGGCGAGATAACAATAGCGCCCCACCCATGACGCCCACGGTACGGGGGTGGGGGCGCTATTGTATGTTTTTGGTTACTACTATCACCTGAATTCAAAACCAACTTAAAAATTAGTTTTGATAACTTAAAAATGTATTGAAACAAGTTTCATGAGTCAAATTAACTAATTTCAAACAAAATGCAGCCAATAAGGCCCTCGCGGGCCGCGACCAAGGTCGCTCAACTCTGTCGCGGGCCGCGACCATAGTCGCGTTACGCGACTGTGATTCTGGGTTGGTGCCGCGCGACACGACACCTTGTTTTCGACAGTAGCTTGGCTGGTTTGTTGTTGCATATTCCCAGCTCCATATTTTTACCAAAATCAACTTAAAACATTCATAACTTTTATTCTATAAATCCGTTTTATATGATTCTTTTTCCTACGCGTCCGTAATTTAAATACAAACACATTTATTATCATTATTTGCTAAAAACTCCGGGTTATGGGCTGAATGCCTATAAGTCCCCTTTTTATTTATTCGACTCGTTTAGTTATGTGTTATACTTTTCATTATTTATCTAACGTGATTTCTAGACGTACTTACCTTTTCCCTGGGCTTGTGAACTTCGGCGTATCATTACCATTCCATGGTTTTACGCTTTCATAATCCAAAATCATCGAGTGACATTCAAGTCATTTCTATACTACCAATCTAACCATTGTTTGACCCGTTTGGGTGTCTAAAGGAATCCACCATTTCAATGACATACCAAACTTACTTTAACCAATATTTTAACCCGTTTTGATTATCTAGTGAACTTCGTCACTTCTACAACATACTACATTCTCTTATAACACTAATTCAAGTTACTAACTACATTCAATATCAAAGCATAATGTAACGAAACCAAGGTTACGTACCTTCAAAGCTTTCCTTTCAAGCGCGTATCGCCCCCGGCTTGTTCGCTTGAAGACTTGGTTTCCTTGTCTATAGAGTTCAACCACAACCCGTTTAGAACTCCATTCTTAACACATAATGTATAATTCGCCATATTAATCAAACATGCGTTTTTGTCCGAAATTTCAACATTTTGTTTTCTTTTAGGCATTATATCAAACACCTAATGAGCATGATTTTTGTAAAATCAGAAAATCAAGTTTCATGACTAGTTATTTCACCAATGTTAACATCTTTGCCAATTTAGTGTCTAATTTACACTTTAATATCAAAACTAGCTTCATAAAGTTCAAATAACACTAGTTTGGCAATCATGATTCTATGGTTCATCATGTTTCTACAAACCCATTAAACATATAAATGGATGATTATGATTTCATAACTTTGAACACTAATTCAACAAATTATTGACTACGGCTTACTCCTAGACATGATTTCATTCCTAATCTCATCCAAACATCAAACATTTAGGCTCAAATTTCGATTTCTCATGTTCATCAAGAACTCAAGACGAAACTAAATAACAAAATTAGGCATACCTTATGATCCTTTCGCGAAGGTGATCACTAATTTGAGTTTAGATTTATGTTTGAACTTGATTTGCCCCTTTAATTTGATGGAATTTGGTTGATTAGGGTTTGAGATTAGAAGCTCCTTTTGGCTCCTGTGAAGAACTCGACCAGAACACATAGTCAAGGTGTGTGTTTTGGTGTTTGGTATTTTATTTATTAAAAACAAACTTCTAGTTTATCACTTTTTGATCCCTCTATTTTACCCATGTTACATATAGTATGTTCTAACCAAATTTCTTTATTACTACAAGATTTGTGACTAACTATGTTATTTATTCCTAGTTACTTTATCTTGTTTATTACCGACATTTAAAGTTTTAATATAAAGATTTATATTTTCGGGGTGTTACACCTGACCCTATATATATATATATATATAGGGTAAGGTTCATGCGAGAACCACCTTTATTGCGAGAACCGCGAGAACCAATGTGAACACAACCTAAAATAGCTAAAAAAACCTAACCCCCACCCCCCCCCCCCTCAAAAAAAAAAAAAAAACCTAAACCCCCCTCCCCCACCCCCCAAAAACCTAACCCCCAAGCTAAAATGCTAAAAACTAAACCCCCCAAAAACCTAAAAAAATCTAAAAAAATAAAAAAAACACACAAAATTTTTTTTTTCATATTTTTTAACTTAAAATCGCTACTTTTAGTAGCAAAAAAAAAAAAAAAAAAATTTTTTTGTGTTTTTTTAGTTATTTTTATGTATTTTTGGTTGTGTTCACATTGGTTCTCGCGGTTCTCGCAATAAAGGGTGGTTCCTAACGGATCTTTGTCCTATATATATATATATATATATATATATATATAGGGAGAGGATCATGAGAAAACTACATATAAATGAGAAAACTAACTAAAAAAGACTAAAAAAACATACCAATTTTTTTTATTAAAAATCGCTATTTTTACATATAAAAAATTTTCAAAATAAAAAAAAAACTTGTACCGCACATGTTCATTATATGTGTACTACACATGCGCATTAAATGCTTAACATTAGTTTTTGAGTTTAGTTTAGCTTTTAGGGTTAGGTTTTTTGGAGGATTAGGATTAGGATTAGGTTTTTGGGTGTGTGTGGGCGGGGAGGGGGGGGGGTTGATTTTTTTCGGGTTTATGTTTAGGGTTTAGTTTTAGTTTTATTTTTTTGGTGGTGGGGGGGGGGGGGTTTAGGTTTTTAGGGGGTGGGGGGGTTAGGCTTTTGGTCGGAGGCTGAATTTCGGTTTTTTAGGGTGGGGGTGGGGGGTTTAAGTTTTTGGAGGGTGTCGGTAGGTGGTGGGTTAGATGGTTTAGGCTTTTCCGTAATATTACATATGTGCACTACAAGTTTTTTTTGAATTTTTTTTATATATAAAATTAACGATTTTTAATAAAAAATTGTAAAATAAAATTGGTATGTGTTTAAGTATTTTTAGTTAGTTTTTTGGTTTTCTTATTTAAACTAGTTTTCTCATGATCTATCCTCTATATATATAGTGGGCTAGGAGTTTGCCAGAAAGTCCAAATTTCCTAAAAAGTGTAAAAAGTCATAAAACAACATAATGTCAACCATAAAACACACCAAAAACCCACAAATAATATGATGAAGATTACTAAAACATCATGTATGTGGGTTTTGTGTTGTGTTTTAGATGTTAAGGCTCTGATTGTGGAATGACAAATATTATTGTGTTTTATGTTGTTTAGCATTGTGTGTTTTATATTCATAGTTCTACGATGGTGTGTTTGAAGTTTTTATGGACTATTAGAGTTTGAATATGATGTTTTAGTAAATATTCATTCTATTATTTGTGAGTTTTAGGTGTGTTTTATGCCTGAAATTATTGTGTTTTATGACATTTTACACTTTTTAGGAAAAACACACTTTCCGTAGGATCTCCACTCTATATAGTGAATACTAGTGTATTTGTGAACTGAGTGAACAAATCCTGGTCATTGATTTGCACACTAGTATGGCTATGATTTTATTATCAAATTGTAAAATACACAAGTATATTTCATCATAAAATCCTGGCCATTGATTTACACACATGTATGACCAGGATTAGTTCGCTTAGTTCGCAAATACAATAGTAGTCACTCTTAAACCTAATCTTATATATATAATTTGGATTATCTATATACATGGCTTATTATTTTTTTTTTTTTTACGAGCTTCACACCCCTCTCCTCTTACTTGCCTGGCCCATTCGTCTGATTCAATCTGTCTTCACTTTTTGAATCTTTATTTGTTTTGGTTCTCTTTAACTTTAAAAAAGATGATCACCTGGGTTATGGAGCCATATTGGTGCATTATTTTCTTATTGTTGGCCGAGAAGATAATGCCAAGTGGACGTAAACTTCACAAAACAACATATCATATATACACCTTTTTGAAAAGTTGTTTTAACATAAATCCCACTAAGTAAGTAGGTAGGCCCAATGAGATGACTAAAACGGAACGTGAGCATTGCATAAATAAAAGCAATGTTGGTTCAAACACACACACACACACCACCTTGCGAGAGGTCACTAGGAACTTGAATGCACCACTAAAAGGATTTGAATGTGTCTTATGTTTACAATGCAGTGGGTTAAATCTAATAGGAACTTGTTCTTTTGGGTGATGTTTACACTCGGTTTACTGGAGATCTAAACCATCAGCTCACTAGGCGGTGCAAAAACACAAATTTAGAGTACGTTTACAAGTGGATTTAGAGATTTAAATTTAATTTCCATGTAAATAATTATAAGTCTTAAACATTTAGCTCGTTCTTGTTCTTATATTGGTATGTTAATTTAGCTACTTACTTATGCCTATTCCCATTTCGACAGCTCAAACCCAATGGAGAAGGAGATGAGGATGAAGATGACTGAAAGTGAGCATGTAATGTTTGAAATCCCCTGTAGTCGACCGGTCACCGACAACATTTCTAGCCAGGCCATGGAGTGGGTTAACTGCCTTACAGGCAAGGCGACCACCAAAAGCTATGAACGTGAAGGACGTATGGAGAAAGTACCACAGTTACTGTTAAAAAGCGAGAAAGGTCGTAGAAACAGTGAGTGCTACGAGCCTGCAGTGGTTTCACTTGGCCCGTATCACCATAATCGACCTGCCCTTGCTCAAGCCGAGAATTACAAACTCGTAACACTAGAAGAGTATAGTTCGAGCACTGGACAAACTATTGATACTTTGTACAACATGGTGTTTGAGGTGGTACATGATGCTAGAAAGTGTTATATCGATGGTTCTACTGACGATTACAGCGATCATGAGTTTAATCAAATGATGTTACGAGATGCTTGTTTTATTTTGCTCTATATTGAACGAATGCCGTGTGGACACACCAATATATTCTTAAATAACGAGTACTTGGGCGCAATAGGGTTTGCGAACATAAAGCGTGATCTTTTGTTGCTAGAGAACCAGATCCCCTTTGTAGTACTCGATGTTTTGTTGAAGTTGAAGTTCCCCAAAGATAAAGGTGAAGAGGTCCTAAACAAATTCTTTAATTACTTAAACTATGGCGAGGTGATGATGAGGAAGGATAAAAAGGTGCTGGAATACAAGCGACCGCTTCATCTTCTGGAGCTTTACAGGTCTTATTTCATCTCACTTCCAACTAAAGATAAGGCGTTACATGAAAAATTTAATTATGTAAAACGAAATCGAGCGTTTGCTTCAGTGACGGAGCTCAAAGCTAGATGGATTTTCTTGAGATGTACCTCAGATGAGTCTACGAGTGACATGGAATTTAACTCGTATTGTTGCTATGGTGAGTTTATGCTTGCACGTAGAGCAGTGTGCCCGTATACCAAAGCTATATACCTGAACATGATCGCGTATGAGATGTGCCCACATACCCCAAATGACTTGCGGATTTCAACTTATATTCGAGTAATGAAATCGTTAATCCTTCAACGAGCTGATGTGAAGGAGCTGCTTCGTAATAATATATTGCTTCATAGTCTTGGTAGTGATGAAGAAGTGGTGAAGATGTATGATGAGTTTGAAGTCCCGGCAGTTAACTATTACATGTTTAATCAGCTTCGGCTAGGGATAGAAAAGCTGAACGAGAGCAACTATAAGACGTGGGTGGCGGAGCTGATTACTGACTACTTTGGTAGTCCATGGAAGGCATTGGGTTCGTTGGTGGCTACTGCTATTCTGGTCACTAGTTTTGTGCAGACTTACTGCGCACTCAAGCCGCGGGATTGATGGTCACTCTTTATTTTGTGTTACACTTTTGATGCAGGGGCGTTGGGATTTAAAGACAGGTTCAAGATCTTATCTTTCATTTATTCGAATTTCGTTTTGTCTACTTTGTTCGTCGTTTTATTTTGTTATCTAATCTCCTGGTATGTAGGAATTAGAAGTCTTATATATGTTTTGGAATTGAATTATTAAAACAGTATGTTTTTAGAAGAACACTTGTGTGATCAAAGAGATGACTCAAGATGGAATGTTTGAGGTCACCCTGCCCATGTTGGTTCAGGCCCCTCAAAACACACACTCACGTATGTATATACATGGGCGGCATTGGGGGTGGGCGGGGAGGACCACGGCTTGGGCCCGATATTTCAAAGGCCCGTTATTTAAAAAAACCGATATGTATATGTAAAAAAAAATTACTAGGGTATATTCATACAAACACAAAAACAGACCCACTTATAAAACTATTCCTATGATCTAGATTAGGTATTAGCCCATTTGCATTAGGTTTAAACCTTTAATGAGCCCAATACCCAATTTCATTAAGATCTAATGGCACGTTTTTCGAGCTCGAAAAGGGTACACAAATTCTCAGGATCGGCCCTGTGTATATATAATAGTGAATTGGAAGCTGAAAGAAAATATGCAAAAATAATAAACGAGGGTACATTTGAAAGCAAACTCTATCCTATTTATTAGAACAAATAAACAAACACATGCTAAAAAAACTCAGTCCTCGATCCCATGAATCACCAACAAATTCGCTCTTTAGCTCCCATTTTACTCGATCATCTATGAATCATGCAACGTTCACAACTTTGTATTTTGCATGTGCTCAAATTAATAACACAGATGACACTTTAATACTTTAACCTTAAAATGCAAATTTTGACTCTTTTACTTATGATTCATTTGCACTATTGACCCGCAGCAAAACACCAGCAATCTGTTAATAAACTTGTGTGAACTCGAAAATGAAGCAAAAACTACATAACTTCTCATTAAAATTAGATTTAAATAACACGAATTATAAGATAAACACTACATGATTTGCAAGATAAACACTACATGATTTCTAGCTAGTGGTGGTGGTCCGGTGGAGCTTGATGGTGGTGGTGGTGGTCTGGTGAAGCTTGACGGTGGTGGTGGTCCGGTGCAGCTTGACGGTGGTGGTGGTCCAGACGTCCAGTGCAGCTTGACGGTGGTTGTGGTCCGGAGCAGCTTGACGGTGGTGGTGGTCCGATGAAGCTTGACAATGGTTGTGGTGGTTGACGATGATTGCAATGATGATGGAGAGGGTGGCAGATTAAGTTTTAGGTGGTGGTTGACAGTGATGTGTTAGAATATTATAAACATAATTTCGTATTTATGTTATGTATTAAACCTAGGATATATATACTTATATGTGTGTGTAACAATATATATTCGAAGAGGTGTGACTGGTAGTTGGTATCGGTTTCGAATGACGGTCCCCGCCAAATTCAACCGCCATCCCAACCGTCTCTCTTCTCAATGTATTTATGTGTGTTGCCGGGAACATTACTAGGCACCAAGACAATTAATCGCCAATAATTTTCCATTCAAATTTATCTTTATCAATTCATTATCGAATCATTATCGATATGTTTTGCTATCATGGATCCAAATCAATATGGGATTTCCGCTGCACAACAACCTGATGGCCATCATAGTGGTATCAGAGCCCCTGGTTATTCTGATCTTAGGGCAACGTCTACAACAATTCCGTGTCAACATTGTGCAGACGAAAGAAGGGAAAGAAAATGGCTAATGAAACGTTGTTACTATTGTAACAACCCAGGTCATCAGGTTTCAAACTGTAAGAAGAAGGAGGATGACGAAGATTCCCAACTAATACGTCTTGCTATTAACACCGGTGTACAACAACGGGATGACGAGTATGAAGATCTCAGAAGCGGTCAGAAACAAGAATTTCTAGTGGCCGGAACCGACGGAGGTTTTTGGTCGGAAATGTGGTATGTCAGTAAAACTTTAAAACATCATTTCTCTGGAAATTTAAACATGTTTAAGCGCATTAAGAGTATGAATGGTGTAGAGACAAACACGGGTGAAAATCAGTTTTACTTTATAAGGGGTATCGGAGTTGTGGATATTATTTCAGGGGTTGAAAAGATTCGTGTTCAAAGTGTATTTTTTACACAAGACATAGATAGGAATGTCTTAAGTTATGATCAGTTGATTACACAGGGTTTTACGGTAAAATTCACTGGGGATAAGTGTAAACTGTTTCCTACATTTAGTGTTCCCCTAATCAATAATATAAATGCAAAATCTGGATTAACGAAAGAGGAAAAAATGGGTGTTATAGAAAAGCAGAAGATGATGAATAAAGAAACGGAATTTATGGTATTCAAAACAAACTACTTGAACAATTATTTCGGAAAACTTGAAATATCATCCAACGAACCGGATTGGAACGTGATGATACTTCAAACAATGGAGTTCAAGGAGTTTTTGGATTACAAGGCTTTATTAGACATGATGGACGATGATGAGTATATCGGAAAGTATAAGTTCATTCTTCAAACAAAGTTTGAAGAAATGGTGGAATGGTTT
This sequence comes from Helianthus tuberosus, assembly GCA_030545235.1. NCBI lineage: Eukaryota > Viridiplantae > Streptophyta > Magnoliopsida > Asterales > Asteraceae > Helianthus > Helianthus tuberosus. Next base: position 59,344,729 of record CM060383.1, read on the forward strand.
ATAACAAAGAAACTGGGGGTAACAACTAGACTAATTCCGGCTTATGCGTCTAATAATCGGAAAGTGAGTCTCTTGGATCTGTATTTAGAAATAGAGAAGGAAGGAGGACATAGAAGGGTAACTGAGAATAATCTGTGGCCTAAGGTGGCCAAAGATATGGGATTCGACTACAGTGATGGTGAAATAATGCGTCTCATGTATGTAATGTACTTGGACGTCCTTGTCTATTACTATAAATTCAAGATCATTCAATCGAAAGCATGTGAGAAAGAAATGACAGATGTGAAGGAAGTGCTGGTTAGTAAGATGGATCAGAGGAGCAGCCAGAGTGAAGGGGAAGACGTCAAACAAGATGAGGGTAAAGATGAAAGTCAACAGGTTGCTGGGAGTCCAAAGGAGCACTATGCGTTTTTCACTGATGATGGATGGAATGAGATCAAGAGGAGACAGATCATGTAACACCCTTGTTATTATTTCACGTTTATCGTATAATTTAAATCCATAATCATGTAATAATAGTCACAATTACACTGAAAATAAGGGTTTGTTAAAAAAAACTTTTACAATTTAAAGTGATACAACATAATATGATTTAATTCGCCGTTTTAGAACAACGACGAAACAACGTTGCGGAAGCTTTGTTTAACGTGTGTTCGGTTCTTGCTCGATGCTTGATCTTCATCCGGGACTCTCGACATTCACCTGTGATCAAAACCAACTTAAAGGTCAGTTTTGATAATTAAATAACTAATACAACAAGGAAATTAGGAAAATCCAACATTGATACCTTGATCCAAAAACAATTACTTGAATCTGGCCTTCACCGTAACTTACGGTGGACCCCTGTGTTAAAATTTCTCTACCGAAACTCAGGAGGCAACCACCGTATCGATTTCAGCCCCACCGTAACTTACGGTGGGCACCGTAAGTTACGGTGGCCCCTGTGTTATGCCCCTTCCATTTTTGTCGTTTTTGACGCGAAAACTTTCGTATCTTTCGATCCACGTATCCGTTTGACCTCCCGTTTCTTCTTACATGATCGTAATTTGATTCTCCATCTTGTAGAGTAAAATTCAACATTTAAAACTAATGAAATTCTAAATCTTTAAGCATTCGGCTTATTGTTCAAAATCAATATTTCGACCCGTTTGTATTTAGGACCTCTAAACTTGTTCCTAGTTAGTCATAAATCATAAACTAAGATATCTAACTTTAAATCTCTATCTTGGATTCCTAACTTTCATTTAAAAGATTAGAAATCAAGGCATTTGAACAAAATAATTAAATACAAGAAATTATATATTTTGTTTTCAGCCCCTTCACCCGGCCGTGTCAAAAGATCACCCGGCTGTGTCAGCTTAACATATATTTTTCACAGCCCCTTCACCCGGCCGTGTCAAAACATCACCCGCCCGTGTCAACTCTGCACGTTTATTTTTCATCAAATTTGCATCCAAACCTATCCAAACTCATTTTAATTGCTTGGGGTTCGTTTCTTAACATGTCTAAGCTATCATCCATTACCCGGATCCATTATTCATATAGTTTACGCTCCCGTTACCCGGTTTACGTTTTTCTTTGTTACACTTAAGCCTACATTTCACCACCTACTTTATTTTGACCCGTTTAGAATTTTCATGCATTTGAGCATTCAAACTCGCTATTTTCTTTTCGCGCCTCTTCTCTTCTTGCTAATTAACTACTTATCTTCCACCCAAACTATTTCTATGGTGGATTCAACATAAGGAACCCAAAATCCCAAAATTTTACCCTTTGGCTAGTCCTTTTTCGCAATTGACTATTTCTAGGCGTTCGACCCACAAATGTTTTTGGCGTAGAACTTTTATACACATCTAAAGGTTACAAACTCATAATATAAATTTCTAAACAACCTCCAAGGGTCGTTTACACTGTTTACCTATTAAGGGCTCTTTGGTCACATTTAATCCTTCATTTTTTTGCAATGAAGGATTTCGGCTAGATATTTGACCTTCTTTGCACTTTTAACTATAAGTCCACATATGCGTACCTGGCTCGGGTCATAGCATCTACCCATATACATACCTTTTGCTTTAAATTTTCTAATTAAAGCAATGCGATCACATGTTATATCCTGTTATCACAAAACTCAACAAGTAGTCGTCAGTCATCGTTGTCAAATGGTATTTGTACCCTATTTGACTCGTTTAGTCGACATGACCATTTATCAACGTATGATGGTAGGTTAATACCATCATGCCCCTTGAACGTATTCCGGTTCGCGCCATGGTTCTTATTACTTAAAAACAATATTTTTAAATTGTTTCGACCCATTATACTTTTACCAAATGGTGTCTTCATTTTAATCATTTTTATTTTAACTATTAATTTGACCCATTAGGTTGTCGAGTGAATTCCATCACTTCAATGACATACCAAACACAACCATTTTCGTTATATCAACATTACACATATTTAAACTAAGCTTGTCTACATAAATGTAACGGAGTGACAAGCCACTTACTTCAAAGCTTTCCCTTCAAACGAGCGTCCGCACCAGCTTGACTTCCCGACGCCTCGCTTGTGTTGCCTAAAATATACAAGCCAATTATCATTAGAACCTTCCGGCTCATAACTAAAGCTTGTTACTTTGCCAATCACCACATTTAGTGTCTATCAACGTCTTTTAGGCATTTTGTCGAGCACCTTATGTGCATACTACTTAATTAGCCATTTTTATTCAATTAAACCTTGGTAAATCCAAGAATTTCATTCTTATTCAAGCTTCATTGCTCATCACAGCCCATACCATCATACTAGTTCAATCAACCTAGATTATTACTCACATAGTTCATACAATATGTTGGGGTTTCTCATTCTAGATAGAAACCCACTTCATGATATGGCACATAGTTACATTAACACACAATTTATTAATCTTTTTCACATGATTTCAGTTAGGTTTATGATCCTACACTCTAATCACACATTCTTGAATCATAACATTACTCAATCATTCAAGAATTTCTACTAATCAAACTTTACCCAAAAATCAAACATCACTAGGGCTGTCCAAACTGCTCGACGATCGAAGATCGCTCGACGATCGCTCGAAAAATGCTCGAAAAATGCTCGTTCGATTTCCGCTCAGTTTGTAAATGAGCCGATCGGATCGGTTCGATTCAAATTCAATCCGAGCATGAGCATAGCTCCGCTCGCTCGTCGATCGCTCGGTTTCGATCGAATTATTTTTATTAATAATTAATATATATATTTATATTATAGATTTTATAGATTAAAAACTCAAAAAATATAATAGCCCAAAAAAAAAATTAAAAGCCCAAATCACATTCAACCCAACCCAACTTAATATTTAATACGTAAATCTAAGTATCTAAATCCTATTCAAAAGAGTATTCAGTATTCACTCACAATTCAGTCGCCGCTCCTGTGTTTCGCTCTCTAGTCTCCGACACAAACTGAGCGGTCTTCAATCTCCGGTCTTCAATCTGCAATTGTTCGTCGGACGGTCTTCAATCTCCGGTCTTCAATCTGCAACAGTTCGTCGGACGGTCTTAAATCGTTTGGTATGTTAAATCGTTCAGTCGTATAACTTCAGTCTAATCGTCTGTTATGTTTCTGTTTGTTATGTTAAGCAGATTGTTTCTGTATGTTTAGCAGATTATTTCTATTTATATGTTAAATCGTTTCTATTTGGTAACCAGTTGGTTTCTGTTATGTTTCGTTTCTATTCGCACTTTATTTTGTGTTGCTTTTGTATTTGCACTTTAAGTTAGAATTTGTTTTTGTTGAACGAAGCCTTATTATTCAATCGAGCAAAAACGATCCGCTTGCTTTTTTTTAGGATTTGATAAAAACTGAGCGACACCGAGCCGATCGATTCAAAACTGAGCCGATCGATTCAAATTCAATCCGAGCATGAGCATCACTTTTGCGATCGGTTTTACAAATTTGATCCGCTCGGATCGGATCGGTTGTAATTCAATCCGAGCATGAGCAGACCCTCGATCGAATCGGATCGGATCGTGAACACCCCTAAACATCACCAAATCTGAAATTGCAACTTACCTAGTGTTAGACAAGTGTAGGTGATCAAGATTTTTGATTCATGCAGTGATTACATGCCCAATTCACCCTTCAATTGATCAAATTGGATGAAATAAGGGTTTGGGGGTTCTTTCCCTCTCCTGGTCGCTCCCACGCACGCACACACTGATGTGTGTGAGTGTTTGATTTGTTTTATTTTTATAAAAATCAAGTTTGGCCATTTATACAAAATCAACCCCTTTAGTTTATCTTTTTGGACTAATGCACATCAAACTAACTTCTTTCCTTTTAGTTCATAATTTAGGTGCTTTTAACTCACTTTTGAGTTAACACAAGTCTTATAACTAACTGGGTTATTTTGTCCTAGTTAGTTTGTCCTTGTTTATTTAAAACTTTATAATTTTAATATAAAGTTTTATATTTTCCTAGTTATAAGGTTTTAACTCACTAGTATGTCACTACAAGACTTCTCTTCTAACTAGGTTATTATTATTCCTAGTTAACTTATTGGATTCCGGGAGTTATAACCCGTCTTATTTAAGTTCCGTTAACTCAGGCTTTTTATCCCTTTTATCCCTTAAAAGTTCTTATCCGCCTTTTAATTAATATTAGGATTATTTATTTAAATTCTAATATTTATCTGGTTGCTTTTGCCGCTAACGATACTTTACCCGTCTTTTAGTATTAGCGGGGTTTGATTACCAAACCCGTTTTCGGGGTGTTACAAGTCTACCTCCCTTAAAGAGGTTTCGTCCTCGAAACCTTGTTTACATAATTCCTTTAATTTGGATTAAACGAACTTAGTTTCGTTTTTCAAGACATTCATTCGTTCCTTTTGATCTAACATTTTCATTTATATTGACGTGTAAGTCTTTCGTGTGTAAGGCCTCGCAGGCCGTTACTTTTCGGCTTGTATCCATTATCTTTATCGTTTATTCATTTTGGCGGTTAGACTTGTTAGTCACCGGCTACTTCATACCCCGTTGCCCGGGTATGCTATTTGCCATCTCCGGCCTTATGTGTGTTTAAAATTCTCTAAGACACCCCGTACCACTTGTGTTTTGTCAAAACGTTACTTTTGACTAAAAACTAAATTCTTAGTTTACGTTTCCTCTTTGTCGTACATCTTTCTCCCGTTTCCAGGAATGTTACTTCCGAGAATCTAGTCCTTTCCGTTATTATTTAATGCGAGGAATTATATCAAATCTCCAAGCTTAACCCCTATGACCCGTAGGTTCTTTCACTTAGCCTCGTAAGCTATTTATTTAGATTTTTACCTTTTTAAGGTGAGACCTTTACAATTCGTTTCCTTCTATTTGTGACCCGAAGGTCTTTTTGGTCCTGCAGACCTTAACACTATTTATGATCCCGTAGGTTATGATGATCCCGTAGATCGTCTTTTATCCATGTCTATATTCAAATGTATATATACATATGTAGCTTCAAAGCATCTTTTTCGTGTGGGCAACACCTTTGTTTTCATGATCCGGCGGATCATCTATACTTTGGTTTTACTCGCCCACTTTGCTCACCATGGCTCTTTCGTCCAAGATGAATTATTTTTGTGAATTTTATTTTGATCATTCATTTATATCGTCATTTACATTAATCCCTGTCCCTTCTCTCGGGCTTATTATCCTAATGTAATACGCTTCCGTCACCCGGCTGTGCGTTTACATTATTGTCAACTATTTTGTTCATTTGTTTCATTTGGGTACTTTTAATCTGTCCCATTCACCCCGTCCTTACTACATCGGATGTAAATATGTCCATCATAAAAGTTCATGGTACCACGTGTTCACTACTTACTTGGCCAGAGTAAGCGATCAACACCTGATATACATGACCCTTTAAAATTTTCACATTACACCCCATGTAAGTAATGCCTCTATTTAATTTTCTTGGAAATAAAATTCTGGATAGGTATTCAATTCAGGTTTTCCAAGCTTTTAATTTGCATATGCAACAATCATTCTCTACATGTTTGTTGCATATTGCTATTTCTACGATTAAGTTTAAAATGTGCACCTGGTAATGCCTGCCATAACGGGCTTCTTTTGCCGTTAACCTTGTTCGCGGTCGTTACGCGATTTAGTCCTTGGTGAGCATGCTCCTCTTGTCATACTTCGGACCGTTCCTCCATCATATCCGTAATTTGTTCAACTCTTGTCATCTTTAAATGCAAGTGCCCTTCAAGTAAGGCATTCACAGAATTTAGTAATGTCAACTTTACTAAATGCCCGTATCATAATACTAGGCTTTTCTACAATATGTGTCAACGCACGGAATTTTGTTAGCTATATCTATCATTTAATTGGGGTAACGTGTATTACAGGATAACCCTATGTGTTGTTTACAACACTTTAATACGCTAAACGATTAATATACATGCACTTACCGGATTTGCGATCAAGCCTCGAACCGAACACCAATCTTTATTAAGAGCATAAGGTTTAAGTCCAAGCATAGTTTTCCCACCATACTTGAATCTCTTAAACCAAGGCTCTGATACCAACTTGTAACACCCTTGTTATTATTTCACGTTTATCGTATAATTTAAATCCATAATCATGTAATAATAGTCACAATTACACTGAAAATAAGGGTTTGTTAAAAAAAAATTTTACAATTTAAAGTGATACAACATAATATGATTTAATTCGCTGTTTTAGAATAACGACGAAACAACGTTGCGGAAGCTTTGTTTAACGTGTGTTCGGTTCTTGCTCGATGCTTGATCTTCATCCGGGACTCTCGACATTCACCTGTGATCAAAACCAACTTAAAGGTCAGTTTTGATAATTAAATAACTAATACAACAAGGAAATTAGGAAAATCCAACATTGATATCTTGATCCAAAAACAATTACTTGAATCTGGCCTTCACCGTAACTTACGGTGGACTCCTGTGTTAAAATTTCTCTACCGAAACTCAGGAGGCAACCACCGTATCGATTTCAGCCCCACCGTAACTTATGGTGGGTACCGTAAGTTACGGTGGCCCCTGTGTTATGCCCCTTCCATTTTTTGTTGTTTTTGACGCGAAAACTTTCGTATCTTTCGATCCACGTATCCGTTTGACCTCCCGTTTCTTCCTACATGATCGTAATTTGATTCTCCATCTTGTAGAGTAAAATTCAACATTTAAAACTAATGAAATTCTAAATCTTTAAGCATTCGGCTTATTGTTCAAAGTCAATATTTCGACCCGTTTGTATTTAGGACCTCTAAACTTGTTCCTAGTTAGTCATAAATCATAAACTAAGATATCTAACTTTAAATCTCTATCTTGGATTCCTAACTTTCATTTAAAAGATTAGAAATCAAGGCATTCGAACAAAATAATTAAATACAAGAAATTTTATATTTTGTTTTCAGCCCCTTCACCCGGCCGTGTCAAAAGATCACCCGGCCGTGTCAAAACTTCACCCGCCTGTGTCAACTCTGCACGTTTATTTTTCATCAAATTTGCATCCAAACCTATCCAAACTCATTTTAATTGCTTGGGGTTCATTTCTTAACATGTCTAAGCTATCATCCATTACCCGGATCCATTATTCATATAGTTTACGCTCCCGTTACCCGGTTTACGTTTTTCTTTGTTACACTTAAGCCTACATTTCACCACCTACTTTATTTTGACCCGTTTAGAAGTTTTCATGCATTTGAGCATTCAAACTCGCTATTTTCTTTTCGCGCCTCTTCTCTTCTTGCTAATTAACTACTTATCTTCCACCCAAACTATTTCTATGGTGGATTCAACATAAGGAACCCAAAATCCCAAAATTTTACCCTTTGGCTAGTCCTTTTTCGCAATTGACTATTTCTAGGCGTTCGACCCACTAATGTTTCTGGCCTAGAACTTTTATACACATCTAAAGGTTACAAACTCATAATATAAATTTCTAAACAACCTCTAAGGGTCGTTTACACTGTTTACCTATTAAGGGCTCTTTGGTCACATTTAATCCTTCATTTTTTTGCAATGAAGGATTTCGGCTAGATATTTGACCTTCTTTGCACTTTTAACTATAAGTCCACATATGCGTACCTGGCTCGGGTCATAGCATCTACCCATATACATACCTTTTGCTTTAAATTTTCTAATTAAAGCAATGCGATCACATGTTATATCCTGTTATCACAAAACTCAACAAGTAGTCGTCAGTCATCGTTGTCAAATGGTATTTGTACCCTATTTGACTCGTTTAGTCGACATGACCATTTGTCAACGTATGATGGTAGGTTAATACCATCATGCCCCTTGAACCTATTCCGGTTCGCGCCATGGTTCTTATTACTTAAAAACAATATTTTTAAATTGTTTCGACCCATTATACTTTTACCAAATGGTGTCTTCATTTTAATCATTTTTATTTTAACTATTAATTTGACCCATTAGGTTGTCGAGTGAATTCCATCACTTCAATGACATACCAAACACAACCATTTTCGTTATATCAACATTACACATGTTTAAACTAAGCTTGTCTACATAAATGTAACGGAGTGACAAGCCACTTACTTCAAAGCTTTCCCTTCAAACGAGCGTCCGCACCGGCTTGACTTCCCGACGCCTCGCTTGTGTTGCCTAAAATATACAAGCCAATTATCATTAGAACCTTCCGGCTCATAACTAAAGCTTGTTACTTTGCCAATCACCACATTTAGTGTCTATCAACGTCTTTTAGGCATTTTGTCGAGCACCTTATGTGCATACTACTTAATTAGCCATTTTTATTCAATTAAACCTTGGTAAATCCAAGAATTTCATTCTTATTCAAGCTTCATTGCTCATCACAGCCCATACCATCATACTAGTTCAATCAACCTAGATTATTACTCACATAGTTCATATAATATGTTGGGGTTTCTCATTCTAGATAGAAACCCACTTCATGATATGGCACATAGTTACATTAACACACAATTTATTAATCTTTTTCACATGATTTCAGTTAGGTTTATGATCCTACACTCTAATCACACATTCTTGAATCATAACATTACTCAATCATTCAAGAATTTCTACTAATCAAACTTTACCCAAAAATCAAACATCACCAAATCTGAAATTGCAACTTACCTAGTGTTAGACAAGTGTAGGTGATCAAGATTTTTGATTCATGCAGTGATTACATGCCCAATTCACCCTTCAATTGATCAAATTGGATGAAATAAGGGTTTGGGGGTTCTTCCCCTCTCCTGGTCGCTCCCACGCACGCACACACTGATGTGTGTGAGTGTTTGATTTGTTTTATTTTTATAAAAATCAAGTTTGGCCATTTATACAAAATCAACCCCTTTAGTTTATCTTTTTGGACTAATGCACATCAAACTAACTTCTTTCCTTTTAGTTCATAATTTAGGTGCTTTTAACTCACTTTTGAGTTAACACAAGTCTTATAACTAACTGGGTTATTTTGTCCTAGTTAGTTTGTCCTTGTTTATTTAAAACTTTATAATTTTAATATAAAGTTTTATATTTTCCTAGTTATAAGGTTTTAACCCACTAGTATGTCACTACAAGACTTCTCTTCTAACTAGGTTATTATTATTCCTAGTTAACTTATTGGATTCCGGGAGTTATAACCCGTCTTATTTAAGTTCCGTTAACTCAGGCTTTTTATCCCTTTTATCCCTTGAAAGTTCTTATCCGCCTTTTAATTAATATTAGGATTACTTATTTAAATTCTAATATTTATCGGGTTGCTTTTGCCGCTAACGATACTTTACCCGTCTTTTAGTATTAACGGGGTTTGATTACCAAACCCGTTTTCGGGGTGTTACAAGTCTACCCCCCTTAAAGAGGTTTCGTCCTCGAAACCTTGTTTACATAATTCCTTTAATTTTGATTAAACGAACTTAGTTTCGTTTTTCAAGGCATTCATTCGCTCCTTTTGATCTAACATTTTCATTTATATTGACGTGTAAGTCTTTCGTGTGTAAGGCCTCGCAGGCCGTTACTTTTCGGCTTGTATCCATTATCTTTATCGTTTATTCATTTTGGCGGTTAGACTTGTTAGTCACCGGCTACTTCATACCCCGTTGCCCGGGTATGCTATTTGCCATCTCCGGCCTTATGTGTGTTTAAAATTCTCTAAGACACCCCGTACCACTTGTGTTTTGTCAAAACGTTACTTTTGACTAAAAACTAAATTCTTAGTTTACGTTTCCTCTTTGTCGTACATCTTTCTCCCGTTTCCAGGAATGTTACTTCCGAGAATCTAGTCCTTTCCGTTATTATTTAATGCGAGGAATTATATCAAATCTCCAAGCTTAACCCCTATGACCCATAGGTTCTTTCACTTAGCCTCGTAAGCTATTTCTTTAGATTTTTACCTTTTTATCCTTTTTAAGGTGAGACCTTTACAATTCGTTTCTTTCTATTTGTGACCCAAAGGTCTTTTTGGTCCTGCAGACCTTAACACTATTTATGATCCCGTAGGTTATGATGATCCCGTAGATCGTCTTTTATCCATATCTATATTCAAATGTATATATACGTATGTAGCTTCAAAGCATCTTTTTCGTGTGGGCAACACCTTTGTTTTCATGATCCGGCGGATCATCTATACTTTGGTTTTACTCGCCCACTTTGCTCACCATGGCTCTTTCGTCCAAGATGAATTATTTTTGTGAATTTTATTTTGATCATTCATTTATATCATCATTTACATTAATCCTTGTCCCTTCTCTCGGGCTTATTATCCTAATGTAATACGCTTCCGTCACCCGGCTGTGCGTTTACATTATTGTCAACTATTTTGTTCATTTGCTTCATTTGGGTACTTTTAATCTCTCCCATTCACCCTGTCCTTACTACATCGGATGTAAATATGTCCATCATAAAAGTTCATGGTACCACGTGTTCACTACTTACTTGGCCAGAGTAAGCGATCAACACCTGATATACATGACCCTGTAAAATTTTCACATTACACCCCATGTAAGTAACGCATCTATTTAATTTTCTTGGAAATAAAATTCTGGATAGGTATTCGATTCAGGTTTTCCAAGCTTTTAATTTGCATATGCAACAATCATTCTCTACATGTTTGTTGCATATTGCTATTTCTACGATTAAGTTTAAAATGTGCACCTGGTAATGCCTGCCATAACGGGCTTCTTTTGCCGTTAACCTTGTTCGCGGTCGTTACGCGATTTAGTCCTTGGTGAGCATGCTCCTCTTGTCATACTTCGGACCGTTCCTCCATCATATCCGTAATTTGTTCAACTCTTGTCATCTTTAAATGCAAGTGCCCTTCAAGTAAGGCATTCACAGAATTTAGTAATGTCAACTTTACTAAATGCCCGTATCATAATACTAGGCTTTTCTACAATATGTGTCAACGCACGAAATTTTGTTAGCTATATCTATCATTTAATTGGGGTAACGTGTATTACAGGATAACCCTAAGTGTTGTTTACAACACTTTAATACGCTAAACGATTAATATACATGCACTTACCGGATTTGCGATCAAGCCTCGAACCGAACACCAATCTTTTTTAAGAGCATAAGGTTTAAGTCCAAGCATAGTTTTCCCACCATACTTGAATCTCTTAAACCAAGGCTCTGATACCAACTTGTAACACCCTTGTTATTATTTCACGTTTATCGTATAATTTAAATCCATAATCATGTAATAATAGTCACAATTACACTGAAAATAAGGGTTTGTTAAAAAAAAACTTTTACAAATTAAAGTGATACAACATAATATGATTTAGTTCGCCGTTTTAGAATAACGACGAAACAACGTTGCGGAAGCTTTGTTTAACGTGTGTTCGGTTCTTGCTCGATGCTTGATCTTCATCCGGGACTCTCGACATTCACCTGTGATCAAAACCAACTTAAAGGTCAGTTTTGATAATTAAATAACTAATACAACAAGGAAATTAGGAAAATCCAACATTGATATCTTGATCCAAAAACAATTACTTGAATCTGGCCTTCACCGTAACTTACGGTGGACTCCTGTGTTATAATTTCTCTACCGAAACTCAGGAGGCAACCACCGTATCGATTTCTGCCCCACCGTAACTTACGGTGGGTACCGTAAGTTACGGTGGCCCCTGTGTTATGCCCCTTCCATTTTTTGTCGTTTTTGATGCGAAAACTTTCGTATCTTTCGATCCACGTATCCGTTTGACCTCCCGTTTCTTCCTACATGATCGTAATTTGATTCTCCATCTTGTAGAGTAAAATTCAACATTTAAAACTAATGAAATTCTAAATCTTTAAGTATTCGGCTTATTGTTCAAAATCAATATTTCGACCCGTTTGTATTTAGGACCTCTAAACTTGTTCCTAGTTAGTCATAAATCATAAACTAAGATATCTAACTTTAAATCTCTATCTTGGATTCCTAACTTTCATTTATAACTTTAAATCTCTATCTTGGATTCCTAACTTTCATAAACTAAGATATCTAACTTTAAATACCACGAGTTTCTTATAGCGGACACATTTACATTCGATGTAGTAAGGGCGGAGTGAATGGGACTAATTAAAAAGTACCCAAATGAATCAGAGAAGCAAAATATTTGATAATAATGTAAACGCACAACCGAGTGACGGAAGCGTATTACATCAAGATAATGAGCCCGAGTGAAGGGACAAACAAGCATGTAAAATGATTTAGACAAGTATTGGGAGGGAGTGTACTTACACTCGAACCCAGAAAACGCAAGCATGAAAAAAAATGATTTAGACAAGTATTGGGAGGGAGTGTACTTACACTCGAACCCAGAAAACGCAAGCATGTAAAATGATTTAGACAAGTATTGGGAGGGAGTGTACTTACACTCGAACCCAGAAAACGCAAACATGTAAAATGATTTAGACAAGCATTGGGAGGGAGTGTACTTACACTCGAACCCGGAAAATGCAAATATGTCCCTTAACGGGTCGTTTTTGTAAAACGTCAAACTTAAAGACAAAGTCGGAATATAAAAATGAAGCGAGGTCTTAATGCACCAGAAGGGTTGCAATAATAACGACTTCGGTAAAACACCAGGTTGATGGGTAAGAATTAAACACATGCGTAAACCAAGAGACGTGAATGCAGGTTAAAAAAAAATCAAAGGACTTGGATTACGAGTTATGACTATAAAATCTCGTATATAGAAATTGTGAATAAATATGTTCAACTATTCGAAGTCGAATGAGTTGAATAAAGAATAAAGTTGATTGTTTATAAGTGATGGATTTCACATTAATAGGTCAAACATGTTGAATACAACATAACGCCGAATGGCATAAATGAGCGCTAGCCAGATAAAAGTAGCGTTAAATGCAAGAGAATGATGAGTCCGGTATTGGGGTATAACCAAATAAGAATAAATTATGGACTGTCAATATCCTGGTATGGATAATTGACAAAAGTTAAAGAGAAGATCCTAAAACTAAAACTTCGGTTTTAGTAAGAAATAATGTTTTTACAAACATAAATTCTGATAGGAATTTAAATAATAAGTATGAAAGATACAAGTCTTGACATTGATAGGCGCAAGACAATATATTCGAAAGGTGATATTTTCGAAAATGAAAGGTTGATATAAATTAAACCTGATGTGACATGATCACGGTCAAGAAATACATTGTGAAGTAGAATCACATTATAATCAAGCAAGTGGTAAAAAGAAACTGGACAAATAAGTCTAGTTAGTGAAACCGGTTAAAGTCAGCAATTCAAGTTAAGAAATTTGGTTCGCTTGTAAACGGTAAATTCGGTATAACTGAACCGAATAAATAAATTTGAAAATAAAAAGGATTGTTGCTAAAAGTGAAAGATTTCACTAGAGACCTTTAAACGGGTCAAAGTAACTGAATCATAAAGAATTCGATAGTATATGAAAGCGATGAATATCGCTAAGTTAATCAAACTAGTGGAAATAACGAGATTACGTTATTTCAAGTTGCATTATGTCATATGAGGTACGTAGATGTTATGTAACCAAAAAGATATTACCATAAATTTTCTGGTAATACTAACAATTGGGTAAAGTATGAGTAATGCTTAAGAGATTTCTCAGGTCAAATACATTGAGTTTAAAACTCCATGAACTATGTAAGAAAGGTTTCGAGGACGAAACCTCTTTAAGGGGGGTAGACTTGTAACACCCCAAAAACAGGTTTGGTAATCAAACCACGTTAATAGTAAAGACGGGTAAAATACCGTTAGTGGTAAAAATTAACCCGGTAAATATTAGGACTCAAATAAATAAACCTAATATTAATTTAAAAGAATGAAAAGAATACTTGAGAAAACAAAGTATATAAAAAGGGCCCGAGTTAACGGGACTTAAAAGAAAAACAGATTTTAAACAAGATAAAGTAACTGGGAATAAATGACCTAGTTAGTCATAAGTCTTATAGTGATAAGACAATTTGTTAAAAACACATTACATGTAACTTGTTAAAGTATAGGGACTAAAGGTGACAAACTTGAAGCAAGTTTGTATTAAATAAAACATCTAACACCAAAACACACACTTTAAGTGTGTGTTCTGGTCGTGAATCGCAGGAGAGCCAGGGGGTTCCATGCCCAAACCCTAGCCTGCAAAAATCAAGCAATTGAGAAGCCAAATCGACTCCAAATTGAAATCTAAGCTTGGATTAGTGATCACTTCAGTGAAAGGATCATAAGGTATGTCAAAATTTCCACTTTTGTTCCAACTCAAATCTGGATGAACACATAAGAATCTGAAATTTATGGTTGCATGTTTGTTATATGGATAGAATAGGAACATAGTAGTGTCTAGGAGTAAACCCTAGACAAGTATATGTTGAAATCATGCTTAGCTCAAGTCTTTGTTGATACCAAATTCATGTATGAGATGTTTTTAGGGTTTTGATTTCAAAAGAATAGTGTTATGATGTCAAGAACAAGCTTAAACTGAAAGCTGAATTCAAACGATTCTTGATCAGAATTTACAGCCGATTTGTATTGGCTGTAACCTGGACAAAACCTGATAAAATCATGTGTTTCTTGAGTCTAAAATGTAATTCCAGGAAATATCTTTAAAACCCCACTGGAATCGCATTTTTTCGACGAAAATTGAGCGTTTTATGAATTTTTCCGTATCAAAGGTTCAAGCTGCGTTTTCTGGAAGAATTTGCAGCCCATTACGAATGTCATAACTCAATTTAGGAATTGAGTTATGATCTCAAATTTGTACTGTAGAAAGTGCTAAGTGATTAGAAAAATCGCCAATTGGAATTTCGTCAATCGGATAAACGAGGAATTTTAAATGAATTTTTCCGTAAGCTGCAGTCAGAAGTGATGAATCTGATTGCAGCTTAGTAAATGAATTTTCACGAATTTTTGGTAAAGAGTTAGATCTTTAAATTTTAACTCAAGGGCTAACCCTCCGAGAGGTACGCCACATAAAAAATCATAATTTTTGAAGACTTGTAAACAGGTTAAACAAGTCACCAAAAACAGCCAATTTTCATTGATATGAAATACCTAAATGAAATCGCGGCTTACTAGTTAGTATGTAAAAATTGATTTTTTGTTAAGAGTTCGGATGAAATATGCATAAGTGAGTACAAAGAACCAAATGTGCATATGAATATATTGGTAAGTCAATTGACTTTTAAAAGTCAAACTAACCAATGATAAAGTCAAATAGTAGTTTCGACATAGAAAATACGTGAGGTGGAATAGTCGTGAATTGAAATGACTAATCTAACCACCTTGTGAATGATGATAGTTTGTCGCCTAACGAGCTAGGTGGAGGCTTGGGAAAGAAGCGGTCAAACGAATCAAGCACGAGAAGAAAAGCATATTCGGATACGAGGTAAGTAAAGCTTACACATTTGTCAATTCCTGGAAAATATCTTATTGTATTGATTTCGGGTAAGATAGACAAACACTAGAAAAGTGATGTTCCGACATATAGTTGTATGGAACAATATAAGTGAAAATGATAGGAAACCACATTGATGGTTAAAAAAAGGATTTAAATTGATTAATCGTTTATACCATAACGATTAGAAAGATGAAATTTTATGGTTACCTCATAAGGTAAGCCAAACGAGAAAATAAGGAAAACAGTAATTTGGGGATGCGTTAACAATAAACATTTGTTTTTTAAAGACACATTTGGCATAAGCCATAATGGGTCAAAGGAGTTGAGAAATGGGTTATAGGGGGACAACCATACGGTGTAAACCGTAGTGCGTCAATTGGATGAGACGGTAATAAATATCGTCTTGCAAAGATAAACGGATATTTAGACCAAACGGGTCAAAAGGTGAAAATATTATTTTTTTGACAAAATTGACTAACGATTACCGTTGAGTTGTATGATTTCAGGAGCCTATATAAAATGGATATTTCCTTCACTATTAATTAGTGATTTCTAAATCAAGGTATTAAAACGGGTTAATGCATTGACCCGAGTCAGGTATGTAAAAGGGTTTAATTCATCTTTTAGAACTTGAGGTTCTCGAAGAGTTAAACAAGGTCAAAATTTGATATTCGGTTATCTAAAAGGTAAACCGAATAAGTTAAGTTATAATCGTAATGTTTTAGAAATATAATGGTTTCTAAACAGATTTATAGTTAAAAGATAGGATTTTGGAGTCAAACAAACATGTTTGTTTGATAAATACACGAATGGGTCAAATTTAGTAAAAAGGGTAATAAGCCGAAGACTTAGAAGTCTGAAATTTTATTTAACCGGATGTGAGATTTTAACTCCATATGATGGAGAATTAAATTACAAACACGTAGGAAGAAACGGTAGGTCAAACGGATAAACGGATTGAAAGATACGAAAGTTCTCGTGTCAAAAACGGCAAAATGGAAGAAGAAGAAGCTGATGCAGAGTCCACCGTAACTTACGGTGGTACCGTAAGTTACGGCGGTTAGCTCCTGCTTTACGGTGGAGTGTTTTCAAATCAGGGCTACCGTAAATTACGGTGTCCACCGTAATTTACGGTGGACCCTGATCAAAAATGTATTTTGATTAGTTTTGTTTCCCGGACTCGTTTAGATACATATTAAATCCCGTATGACTAAAACATTTCATGTTTTTATGAAATGTAGGTACTTTTGGATACCGGCAGACGATCAAGCTCAGCGAAGAACCGAACACGATAAAGATACACGCTTCCGCACTTTGTAACGTTGTAAATTTTAAACAACGAATTCGATCACGTTTTGTTGAATAACTTATAATTTGTAAAAGTTTTAACAAACCCGCATTTTTTATGTATATGTAATCATTAATCACATGATTATTTTCGCAAAATATACGTTAAACCTAGATTTATAACAACGGGTGTTACAAGTTGGTATCAGAGCCTTGGTTTAAGAGATTCGAGTATGGTGGGGAGGAACCATGCTTGGACTTAAACCTTATGCTCTTGACAAAGAATAGTGTTCGGTTCGAAGCTTGATCGCAAATCCGGTAAGTACAAGTATATTAATAGTTTAGCAGGCTAAAGTGTTGTAAACAACACATAAGGCTATCGTGTGATACACGTTACCTAAATTAAATGATTAAAATAGTTGACGAAATTGCGCGCGTTGACGTGTACAATAGAAAAGCCTTGTATTATGATATGGGCATTTAGTAAAGTTGACACTACTAACTTTTATGAATGTTTTAATTGGAGGAAACTCGCATTTGAAGATGACGAGGATTGAACAAATTACGGATATGATAGAGGAACGGTCTGAAGTATGACAAGAAGAGCATGCTCACCAAGGACCAAAATCGCGCAACGATTGCGAATAAGTTAATGGCAAGGGGAGCCGTTAGAGCAAACATTACCAGGTGCACATTTTAAATAACCGCAAAAATATTAATATGCAACAAATAAGTAGAAATTGAAAGTTGCATATGTAGATTAAAAACTGGGAAAAAAAAAAACCTGAATGGAAAATGTATTCGGGATATTGTTTCCAAGAGAAACAAATAGAGGCGTTACTTACATAGGGCGTGATGTGAACACTATAAAAAGGCCGTGTATGTCATGTGTTAAATCGCTTACTCTGGCCAAGTAAGTAGTGGCATATGATACCACGAGTTTCTTATAGCGGACACATTTACATTCGATGTAGTAAGGGCGGAGTGAATGGGACTAATTAAAAAGTACCCAAATGAATCAGATAAGCAAAATATTTGATAATAATGTAAACGCACAATCGAGTGACGGAAGCGTATTACATCAAGATAATGAGCCCGAGTGAAGGGACAAACAAGCATGTAAAATGATTTAGACAAGTATTGGGAGGGAGTGTACTTACACTCGAACCCAGAAAACGCAAGCATGAAAAAAAAATGATTTAGACAAGTATTGGGAGGGAGTGTACTTACACTCGAACCCAGAAAACGCAAGCATGTAAAATGATTTAGACAAGTATTGGGAGGGAGTGTACTTACACTCGAACCCAGAAAACGCAAACATGTAAAATGATTTAGACAAGCATTGGGAGGGAGTGTACTTACACTCGAACCCGGAAAATGCAAATATGTCCCTTAACGGGTCGTTTTTGTAAAACGTCAAACTTAAAGACAAAGTCGGAATATAAAAATGAAGCGAGGTCTTAATGCACCAGAAGGGTTGCAATAATAACGACTTCGGTAAAACACCAGGTTGATGGGTAAGAATTAAACACATGCGTAAACCAAGAGACGTGAATGCAGGTTAAAAAAAAAAATCAAAGGACTTGGATTACGAGTTATGACTATAAAATCTCGTATATAGAAATTGTGAATAAATATGTTCAACTATTCGAAGTCGAATGGGTTGAATAAAGAATAAAGTTGATTGTTTATAAGTGATGGATTTCACATTAATAGGTCAAACATGTTGAATACAACATAACGCCGAATGGCATAAATGAGCGCTAGCCAGATAAAAGTAGCGTTAAATGCAAGAGAATAATGAGTCCGGTATTGGGGTATAACCAAATAAGAATAAATTATGGACTGTCAATATCCTGGTATGGATAATTGACAAAAGTTAAAGAGAAGATCCTAAAACTAAAACTTCGGTTTTAGTAAGAAATAATGTTTTTACAAACATAAATTCTGATAGGAATTTAAATAATAAGTATGAAAGATACAAGTCTTGACATTGATAGGCGCAAGACAATATATTCGAAAGGTGATATTTTCGAAAATGAAAGGTTGATATAAATTAAACCTGATGTGACATGATCACGGTCAAGAAATACATTGTGAAGTAGAATCACATTATAATCAAGCAAGTGGTAAAAAGAAACTGGACAAATAAGTCTAGTTAGTGAAACCGGTTAAAGTCAGCAATTCAAGTTAAGAAATTTGGTTCGCTTGTAAACGGTAAATTCGGTATAACTGAACCGAATAAATAAATTTGAAAATAAAAAGGATTGTTGCTAAAAGTGAAAGATTTCACTAGAGACCTTTAAACGGGTCAAAGTAACTGAATCATAAAGAATTCGATAGTATATGAAAGCGATGAATATCGCTAAGTTAATCAAACTAGTGGAAATAACGAGATTACGTTATTTCAAGTTGCATTATGTCATATGAGGTACGTAGATGTTATGTAACCAAAAAGATATTACCATAAATTTTCTGGTAATACTAACAATTGGGTAAAGTATGAGTAATTCTTAAGAGATTTCTCAGGTCAAATACATTGAGTTTAAAACTCCATGAACTATGTAAGAAAGGTTTCGAGGACGAAAACTCTTTAAGGGGGGTAGACTTGTAACACCCAAAAAACAGGTTTGGTAATCAAACCACGTTAATAGTAAAGACGGGTAAAATACCGTTAGTGGTAAAAATTAACCCGGTAAATATTAGGACTCAAATAAATAAACCTAATATTAATTTAAAAGAATGAAAAGAATACTTGAGAAAACAAAGTATATAAAAAGGGCCCGAGTTAACGGGACTTAAAAGAAAAACGGATTTTTAAACAAGATAAAGTAACTGGGAATAAATGACCTAGTTAGTCATAAGTCTTATAGTGATAAGACAATTTGTTAAAAACACATTACATGTAACTTGTTAAAGTATAAGGACTAAAGGTGACAAACTTGAAGCAAGTTTGTATTAAATAAAACATCTAACACCAAAACACACACTTTAAGTGTGTGTTCTGGTCGTGAATCGCAGGAGAGCCAGGGGGTTCCATGCCCAAACCCTAGCCTGCAAAAATCAAGCAATTGAGAAGCCAAATCGACTCCAAATTGAAATCTAAGCTTGGATTAGTGATCACTTCAGTGAAAGGATCATAAGGTATGTCAAAATTTCCACTTTTGTTCCAACTCAAATCTGGATGAACACATAAGAATCTGAAATTTATGGTTGCATGTTTGTTATATGGATAGAATAGGAACATAGTAGTGTCTAGGAGTAAACCATAGACAAGTATATGTTGAAATCATGCTTAGCTCAAGTCTTTGTTGATACCAAATTCATGTATGAGATGTTTTTAGGGTTTTGATTTCAAAAGAATAGTGTTATGATGTCAAGAACAAGCTTAAACTGAAAGCTGAATTCAAACGATTCTTGATCAGAATTTACAGCCGATTTGTATTGGCTGTAACCTGGACAAAACCTGATAAAATCATGTGTTTCTTGAGTCTAAAATGTAATTCCAGGAAATATCTTTAAAACCCCACTGGAATCGCATTTTTTCGACGAAAATTGAGCGTTTTATGAATTTTTCCGTATCAAAGGTTCAAGCTGCGTTTTCTGGAAGAATTTGCAGCCCATTACGAATGTCATAACTCAATTTAGGAATTGAGTTATGATCTCAAATTTGTACTGTAGAAAGTGCTAAGTGATTAGAAAAATCGCCAATTAGAATTTCGTCAATCGGATAAACGAGGAATTTTAAATGAATTTTTCCGTAAGCTGCAGTCAGAAGTGACGAATCTGATTGCAGCTTAGTAAATGAATTTTCACGAATTTTTGGTAAAGAGTTAGATCTTGAAATTTTAACTCAAGGGCTAACCCTCCGAGAGGTACGCCACATAAAAAATCATAATTTTTGAAGACTTGTAAACAGGTTAAACAAGTCACCAAAAACAGCCAATTTTCATTGATATGAAATGCCTAAATGAAATCGCGGCTTACTAGTTAGTATGTAAAAATTGATTTTTTGTTAAGAGTTCGGATGAAATATGCCTAAGTGAGTACAAAGAACCAAATGTGCATATGAATATATTGGTAAGTCAATTGACTTTTAAAAGTCAAACTAACCAATGATAAAGTCAAATAGTAGTTTCGACATAGAAAATACGTGAGGTGGAATAGTCGTGAATTGAAATGACTAATCTAACCACCTTGTGAATGATGATAGTTTGTCGCCTAACGAGCTAGGTGGAGGCTTGGGAAAGAAGCGGTCAAACGAATCAAGCACGAGAAGAAAAGCATATTCGGATACGAGGTAAGTAAAGCTTACACATTTGTCAATTCCTGGAAAATATCTTATTGTATTGATTTCGGGTAAGATAGACAAACACTAGAAAAGTGATGTTCCGACATATAGTTGTATGGAACAATATAAGTGAAAATGATAGGAAACCACATTGATGGTTAAAAAAAGGATTTAAATTGATTAATCGTTTATACCATAACGATTAGAAAGATGAAATTTTATGGTTACCTCATAAGGTAAGCCAAACGAGAAAATAAGGAAAACAGTAATTTGGGGATGCGTTAACAATAAACATTTGTTTTTGAAAGACACATTTGGCATAAGCCATAATGGGTCAAAGGAGTTGAGAATCATTAATCGTTTATACAACGAATTCGATCACGTTTTGTTGAATAACTTATAATTTGTAAAAGTTTTAACAAACCCGCATTTTTGATGTATATGTAATCATTAATCACATGATTATTTTCGCAAAATATACGTTAAACCTAGATTTATAACAACGGGTGTTACAAGCGTCCGTACCGGCTTGACTTCCCGACGCCTCGCTTGTGTTGCCTAAAATATACAAGCCAATTATCATTAGAACCTTCCGGCTCATAACTAAAGCTTGTTACTTTGCCAATCACCACATTTAGTGTCTATCAACGTCTTTTAGGCATTTTGTCGAGCACCTTATGTGCATACTACTTAATTAGCCATTTTTATTCAATTAAACCTTGGTAAATCCAAGAATTTCATTCTTATTCAAGCTTCATTGCTCATCACAGCCCATACCATCATACTAGTTCAATCAACCTAGATTATTACTCACATAGTTCATACAATATGTTGGGGTTTCTCATTCTAGATAGAAACCCACTTCATGATATGGCACATAGTTACATTAACACACAATTTATTAATCTTTTTCACATGATTTCAGTTAGGTTTATGATCCTACACTCTAATCACACATTCTTGAATCATAACATTACTCAATCATTCAAGAATTTCTACTAATCAAACTTTACCCAAAAATCAAACATCACCAAATCTGAAATTGCAACTTACCTAGTGTTAGACAAGTGTAGGTGATCAAGATTTTTGATTCATGCAGTGATTACATGCCCAATTCACCCTTCAATTGATCAAATTGGATGAAATAAGGGTTTGGGGGTTCTTCCCCTCTCCTGGTCGCTCCCACGCACGCACACACTGATGTGTGTGTGTGTTTGATTTGTTTTATTTTTATAAAAATCAAGTTTGGCCATTTATACAAAATCAACCCCTTTAGTTTATCTTTTTGGACTAATGCACATCAAACTAACTTCTTTCCTTTTAGTTCATAATTTAGGTGCTTTTAACTCACTTTTGAGTTAACACAAGTCTTATAACTAACTGGGTTATTTTGTCCTAGTTAGTTTGTCCTTGTTTATTTAAAACTTTATAATTTTAATATAAAGTTTTATATTTTCCTAGTTATAAGGTTTTAACCCACTAGTATGTCACTACAAGACTTCTCTTCTAACTAGGTTATTATTATTCCTAGTTAACTTATTGGATTCCGGGAGTTATAACCCGTCTTATTTAAGTTCCGTTAACTCAGGCTTTTTATCCCTTTTATCCCTTGAAAGTTCTTATCCGCCTTTTAATTAATATTAGGATTATTTATTTAAATTCTAATATTTATCGGGTTGCTTTTGCAGCTAATGATACTTTACCCGTCTTTTAGTATTAACGGGGTTTGATTACCAAACCCGTTTTCGGGGTGTTACAGATCAGAAGAACTTTCGACTTCAACAGAGCAAGGGCAGCCATGGATGAAGCTAATGAGAGTGTTCTTAAATACTCCCGTAAACACGATTATGTTTAGGGGAGAGTGTTAGAATATTATAAACATAATTTCGTATTTATGTTATGTATTAAACCTAGGATATATATACTTATATGTGTGTGTAACAATATATATTCGAAGAGGTGTGACTGGTAGTTGGTATCGGTTTCGAATGACGGTTCCCGCCAAATTCAACCGCCATCCCAACCGTCTCTCTTCTCAATGTATTTATGTCTGTTGCCGGGAACATTACTAGGCACCAAGACAATTAACCGCCAATAATTGTCCATTTAAATTTATCTTTATCAATTCATTATCGAATCATTATCGATCTGTTTTGCTATCATGGATCCAAATCAATATGGGATTTCCGCTGCACAACAACCTGATGGCCATCATGATGGTGATGGTGACGATGATGGAGACGGTGGCGGATGAAGTTGTAGGTGGTGGTTGACGGTGATGGTGATGATGATGATGACGATGATGATGATGGTGATAGTTGACGATGATGGTAACGGTGGTTGAAGGTGATGGAAGTTAGAGGTGTTTTTTGAAGCTGGAAGGTTGATGGTGGTGTTTTAGAAGATAAGATGGGGATATGTGTTTGTTTGAGAAGGAGACAAAGAAACCCTTGGATCATTCTATTTTCAATGGTCAGGATGAGTTCTGGCAAAAGCACACGGATCGGTTCTTTAGGGGCGACGACAATAGGGGCGACATGCAGCAATAGGGGCGACCCGAGTTGATGTCGCCCCTATTGCTCTATGTCGCCCCTAATGCCGTCACCCCTAATGCTCCAATTTCTTGTATTGTCCGGGAATTTTACTCTTAACTAAATCACAATTTAAAATAACAATGACAAACTATTGATAATAATGTTGGATCTATATATGTCCAAAACACAACTTGAAGGGGTAAGGTCCTGAAAACCTCGTATTAAGTACTCGAGGCCATACCACAACCTTATCTTTTAACCCTCTTTTGGCCTTGCGCGGCCGCGCACTGGTCCTACAAAAAGAGTTTAGAAGAAAAACAGCAGACAACATCTGTGCGCTAAAAGGAAAATTATAAATCCTTGTGCCGATTCTCCGTAACAAAGGGATAAAAATCCCAACAAACACTCCCGCTTAATAATACCCAGACTTGGATGTTATTTACTAAACTGATACCACACAATAAGGAGTCACACCGGATTATGGCAATAACCTTCTAGAAGGCTCAATCGTGCACCACCAGACGGTTATAACCGTCTGGGACAAGTG
Source organism: Helianthus tuberosus (assembly GCA_030545235.1). Classification (NCBI taxonomy): domain Eukaryota; kingdom Viridiplantae; phylum Streptophyta; class Magnoliopsida; order Asterales; family Asteraceae; genus Helianthus; species Helianthus tuberosus. The sequence continues at coordinate 59,369,258 of CM060383.1, forward strand.
TCATCATCCCAGGCCACCCTGAAATCACGATGATGGCATGAAATTGAAGAGAAACCTCCACTTGCCCACTTTCCACGTGGCAATCCCCCAGCCTTTGATCCAAACAGTAATCCGTGTGCTCCCACATCAGATTAACGGAAGGAAAATTAACCGCTTACGGAGTTGGCATCTTCCGTCAACATTTCAATAACAGGTTTTCCCGCCCAAACTCCCGGCTATAAATATGAGAGTAATTCAGGTATAAACTTCAAGTTACATTCACTTCACTAATACTTCTTCTTCTTCATAAACACATACTTATTCTCACGCCGGAGTGTGGTCACGGAGAGAACCTCCCTTCTCCCCGTGGCGAGACTAACGGTGTTCTGTTTTGCAGTATTCATCGGAGAAGAAGAACCAAACCCTTTGAATCAAACGAGAGAGAACAACCTCTTTTTATGTAGAACCTAACCCCCTGGATAATTTGATTCCGATCATTTATCTAGTGTTTCTTCACAACTTATACAATCTCATCACTTACATATGATCTTAAAGGTCTCACACACTAAGCAATTAATCCAAATGCGTGTTTATATTCTTTTAACATATACAACACGGTTGTAATGTCAAGTTTATTTTTACTAGAGAAAAATGCCCGGATAGTCCCTATGGTTTGATTCATTTTCACCATTAGTCCCTAATTTTCTAAAATTACATCTATAGTCCCAAACTTTTTCTATTTCTTTCTCGGATAGTTCCTGACATGAATTGGGGTTAGTTTTTGGTGTTAAGTGGATGTGAAATGACTATAATGCCCTTACTAATAAAAATTGTTTTAATTATTTAATATTAAAAGAAATATTTAAATGGGGCCCACCATCCTCATCTTCTTCACCCCAACCCACCCCTAGTCGTACCCATCATTAACCCACTGCAACATATATCTAGATAGAGAGAACCTGCATAGATCAAACAATTTCAATTTAAAACCGAACATATTGAATCTCTTAACCGATTCCACAACCTGTTGAATCTCTTTCTCCCTTTCCACTGTGAAAGCCTCACTTTTCTTCAATTTTGCCATCTTGAGTTCATTGAAACCCTACATATATGATCAATGATCTCATCATTCTAGACTATATCATTTTGCAGGAAACGATAAATTAAATGTAGAGCAGGGAGAATTCAACATACCAAGTCATCAAACCTTTCATCAATCTTATCACTCTCTCTTTCTTCTCTCTCTTTCTGGTACCACCACCATCACATCCACCGCCGCCATCACCACTACCGCCACAAGCACCCCCGTCACAAGTACCCTCGCCACAACCACCACCGGTTCCACCTTCATCACGATCAACTCCACAACCACCCCCGTGGTTGTGATTTGACCATCGTAACGTTGGTTAGAGTTTATGCGGAATGTTGTACAGATTCTGGAAAAGTCGTCCCGCGTAATTACTCGTAAAAAGAAGAGTTAATTACTGTTTTCGTCCATGTAGTTTGTCAAAAATCACTATTTCAGTCCATTAGTTTAAAAATTGCGATTTTAGTCCCTGTGGTTTCAATTTCGTAACCATTTCAGTCCACCTCCGTTAACCCCATCCATTTATTCCGTTGAGTACTCGTGAATTGACCATAATGCTCTTATTAATAAAAAAAAAAAACAAAAAGATATCTAAATGAGTTAATTACTGTTTTCGTCCCTGTGGTTTGTCAAAAATCACTATTTCAGTCCATTAGTTTAAAAATTGCGATTTCAGTCCCTGTGGTTTCACTTTCGTAACCATTTCAGTCCACCTCCGTTAACCCCATCCATTTATTACGTTAAGTACACGTGAATTGACCATAATGCCCTTATTAATAAAAAAACAAAAAGATATCTAAATGAGTTAATTACTGTTTTCGTCCCTGTGGTTTGTCAAAAATCACTATTTCAGTCCATTAGTTTAAAAATTACGATTTCAGTCTGTGTGGTTTCACTTTCATAACCATTTCAGTCGAGTCTCCTAACACCATCTATTTTATCGTTAAGTTTTTAATGAAATACCTAAATTACCCTTGTGTTAATTAAATATGGACTTATATGATTTTATTATTAGAATTATATGATTTTATTATTAGATTTATATGATTTTATTGTTATATGACATATGGACTTAAATTGGATTGTAGGGTTCGACCCACCGTTGCTTCAATAGAAGTAGAAGTCTGGCACTATTTTTACATATGTGGTTCAAGAATTTTAATTTTGGATTTTAGAATGAGAAAATGTCCAGGTAAGCATTATAATTCAAAGTTAGGGCCTGTTTGGTTGGCTCTGAATGAAACCATTCAGAGGTCCACCTCTGATTCGGTCAGAGGTGAAGGTGTTTGGTTCATTAAGACATCACCTCTGAATGGGTTCCATTCAGTCTGAATGGGTCAGCTAGTTACAACATCTGAATGAAACATTGGACTTGTATGCCCTTTGCCCCCATCTCCTTCACGAGTTCTCCACAGCCCCATCTCCTCTCCTCTCCTCTCCACTCCTCCACAATCACCGGCCTCCTCCTCCACAGCCGCCATCACCGTCACTGGCTCCACCGCCGTCGTCCTCTCTCTCCTCTACGTCTGTCTTTCTCTCTCCTCTACGTCTCTGTGTGCGTCGTCGCACCACCACCAGACGGTGGTGGTGGTGGTTGTCGTCCCCGGTTGCACATCAGCGGAGAAGAAGAAGAGGGGGGGGGGGGTTGTCGGCTGAACAAAATCACCACCGCCACCGCCGTGAGAGGCGGCAGCTCCGCCTGCCGTCGCAGGAGATCATCGGAGAGGGGGGGTTTAAGAGGTGAGGGTTGGGTGTTTGGGTGAGGGGTTGATTTCTTTGTGTTTGATTTGAGTGTTGCAGGTAGGGTGTTAAAGTTTGGTGGTGGAGATGATGATGATGATGGCGGTGGCGGTGTTGCAGGTAGGGAGAGAAAGGGGAAGAGAGGGGGGAGGGGGTTATTACTGAATACTGATGAATGATGATGATGATATTGGGTTTTATAGAAAAAAATCTATAACGGGTTTACTTTGTGGGGAGGGGTAAAAATGTCATTTTACACTGTCATTCAGATATGGAACCAAACAGCACTTTACTGGTTCAGCACTTACCCATTCAGACCCTCTTACCCATTCAGACCTCTTATTCATTCAGCACTTACCCATTCAGATGTTGCCAAACAGCCCCTTAGTATGTTAATTGATGCTGCGAGGAAGATATTAATTGAGGTGGGGTAATGCGTTGCCGGACATTAAGAGGGTGGGGTTGTGATGCCGAAGAAGATGACCGGAAACTTTCGCCGGAAATGAGAGCATGGATGGAGTGGGGTGGGGTAGCGTGGGGTTGTGTTTAAACAAGTGGGTCCTAGAATACACTCTTTTAAATTTCCATGGTTTTTTTATTTAATTAACACAAGGGTAATTTAGGTATTTCATTAAAAAATTAACGTTAAAACAGTCGGTGTTAGGAGACTGGACTGAAATTGTTACGAAAGTGAAACCAAAGGGACGGACTGAAATAGTGATTTTTGACAAACCACAGGGACGAAAACAGTAATTACCTCATTTAGATATCTTTTTGTTTTTTATATATAACGGCATTATGGTCAATTCACGTGTACTTATCAGAATAAATGGATGGGGTTAACGGAGGTGGACTGAAATGGTTACAAAAGTAAAACCACAGGGATTGAAATCGCAATTTTTAAACTAATAGACTGAAATAGTGATTTTTGACAAATCACATGGAAGAAAATAGTAATTAACTCTATATTTTATTTATGAAGATACATGAAATGAAATGCTGACACATAAATATGTATAAGGATTTATTTATATTTATGATTCAATGAAACTAATATGAGCCTAAAAAACTAAAGATTTTATGAGTTTATAAAGGATCGCATATAATTTTCTAAAGAGTTAATTATTGTTTTCGTCACTGTGGTTTGTCAAAAATTACTATTTCAGTCCATTAGTTTAAAAATTACGATTTCTGTCCCTGTGGTTTCACTTTCGTAACCATTTCAGCCAACTCGTAACCATTTTAGTCCCTGTACTTAACAGAATAATGGATTGAAATGGTTACGAAAGTGAAACGACATGGACTGAAATGGTTACGAAAGTGTAACCACAGGGATTGAAATCGCAATTTTTAAACTAATTGACTGAAATAGTGATTTCTGACAAACCACGGGGATGAAAACAGTAATGAACTCTTTTCTAAAAAAAATAGATTATCTGTATATGGTTTGGATCCAGCACTTGTGGCTCAGTGGTAGGGAGGTTTGGCTTCTTCGATGGACACCCAAGTTCAATCTTCACTTTTATCACTCTGTTGGATTATACAATGATGTATAGAGTGTATCCTCTTTGCAAAGGTGTCAGCTTCTATCCTGAGCCCACCCAGGTTTGCGTCCTACCGTGTGTTATGATAGAGAGTGTTGAGCTCTTATGGTGGCAGTCGGCGGTATGGTGTTCTAGGGAACGCCAAGTCAAACTTTAAAGCCAGCGTAAGTCCGGTTAAAACAATTTAGGAAGTACGGTAGCCTAATAGTCTAATAAAAAGAAGTCATCGTTATAAAAAAAATCTAAACATAGATTGGGTTATTTTTATGGTTGTTACTCGCCTAGCACATTCGTCTGATTCAATCATTCTTCACTTTTTGAATCATTATTGGTTTTGGTTTTCTTTTACTTTAAAAAAGAACACCTCGGTTATGGAGCCATATTGATGCATTATTTTCTTACTTGTTGGCCGAGAGGATTATGCCAAGTGGACATAAACGTCACAAAACAACATATCATATATACCTTTTTGGAAAGTTGTTTCAACATAAATCCCACTATGGCAATAGGGTATGAAGATTAAACATGATTTATCACGTATAGCAACATGAATAGAAGATTATGTCACCATCTTCTCTAATCTACCATGGTTTGTATGGAATAAATCATAGCAACCATGGTTCTCATTTCCATGTTTCAAATAATCATTTCTTTTTTTTTAAACAAAAATAAATTAAAATAAATAAGGGGGTAGTGGTTTGAGTCATGACCACACCCTTAGAGTAATGGTTTTGGATTGTGGATTAGTGGTGGGTGACATGACACAGACGTAGAGGGTCATAGTGGTTATGAGGGTCATGACCACACCCTATAGCCTAAGGCTAAAGGGTGTGGGGGTCATAGTCGGAACATAATTCGGCACGTAAGAACATGAATGGAAGACTATACCACCTATTTCCCTAATCCACCATGGTTTACATGGATTAAACCATGGCAACCATGGTTCTCCTTTCCATTTTTCAAGTAATTATTTTCTTTTTCTTTAGAAAAAGATAAATTAAAATAAATAAGGAGATAGTGGTTTGGGTCATGAGTCATGACCACACCCTTAGGATGGTGGTTTTAGATTATGGATTAGAAGTGGGTGACATGATACTAACGTGGAGAATCATGATGGTCATGAAGTCATGAAAATCATAACCACACCCTATAGCCTAAGTAGGGAGGCCCATTGATATGACTAAAACGGTACTGAGCTTTGCATAAATAAAAGCAATTTTGGTTCAAATACACACAAACCCCACATTTTGAGTGGTGTTTAAATGCACATATAAGACTTTAATGTGTGTTAGATTTTCAAAAGAACCGTAAGTTATTAATAGTCTTAATAATTTAGTTCGTTCTTGTTCTTGTATTGATATGTTAATTTTAGCTACTTATTTATGCCAATTCACATTTAAATTTTGACAGCTCAACGCATTGGAGAAGGATACGAGTATGAAGATGGCTGAAAGTGAGCATGTAATGCTTGAAATCCCCTGTAATCGACCGGACGACCACATTTGTAGCGAGGCCATGGACTGGGTTAACTGCCTTACAGGCCAGGGGACCGCCAAAAGCTATGAACGCGAAGGACGTATGGAGAAAGTACCACCTTTACTCTTAAAAAGCGTGAAAGGTCGTAGAAACAGTGAGTGCTACGAGCCTGCAGTTGTGTCAATTGGCCCATATCACCATAACCGACCTGCCCTTGCTCGAGCCGAGAAGTACAAACTCATAACACTAGAACAGTATTGTTTGAGAACTAGAGAAACTATTAAAACCTTATACAACACGGTGTTTGAGGTGGTACACGATGCTAGAAAGTGTTATATCGATGGTTCTACTGACGCTTACAGCGATCACGAGTTTAATCAAATGATGTTACGTGATGCTTGTTTTATTTTGCTTTATATTGAGCTAATGCCCCGTGGACACGCTAACGTATTCTTAAATAACGAGTACTTGGGCGCCATAGGGTTTGCGAACATAAAGCGTGATCTTTTGTTGCTAGAGAACCAGATCCCCTTTGTAGTACTCGAAGTTTTGTTGAAGTTGAGGTTCCCTGATGATAAAGGCGAAGAAGTCCTAAACAAATTCTTTAACTACTTAAACTATGGCGAGGTGGTGACCAGGAAGAATAAAAAGGTGCTGGAATACAAGCGGCCGCTTCATCTTCTGGAGCTTTACAGGTCTTATTTCATCTCACTTCCGACTAAAGAGAAGACGTTATATGAAAATTTTAATTATGTAAAACGGAATCGAGCGTTTGCTTCAGTAACGGAGCTCAAAGCTAGATGGATTTTCTTGAGATGTACCTCAGATGAGTCTACGAGTGACATGGAATTTAACTCGTATTGTTGCTATGGTGAGTTTATGCTTGCACGTAGAGCAGTGTGCCCGTATACCGAAGCTATATACCTGAACATGATCGCGTATGAAATGTGCCCACATACCCCAAATGACTTGCGGATTTCGACTTATATCCGAGTAATGAAATCGTTAATCCTTCAACGAGCTGATGTGAAGGAGCTGCTTCGTAATAATATATTGCTTCACAGTCTTGGTAGTGATGAAGAAGTGGTGAAGATGTATGATGAGTTTGAAGTCACGGCAGTTAACTATTACATGTTTGATCAGCTTCGGCTAGGGATAGAAAAGCTGGACGAGAGCAAATACAAGACGTGGGTGGCGGAGCTGATTACTGACTATTTTGGTAGTCCATGGAAGGCATTGGGTTCGTTGGTGGCTACTGCTATTCTGGTCACTAGTTTTGTGCAGACTTACTGCGCGCTCAAGTGTCACGGCCCCCGACCCGGTTTGACCCGTTCCAGGAGCCGCGGGACAGAAATCCCGTGGTATTTATTTAATTGAGTTTAACAGCGGAAGTTTTCATCAGGATCTTTTAAAATGTAAATATTTCCCGTTTATTTTATTTCACAACGCGGGATAAAACCCGGTAATTTACAATGATTTGATTTCACAAAGAAATCTTTTATTTTACAAAACATGTTTCTTTATTTTATACTGAGCCACTTCCTTGAGCTTGTAGTGCTATATGGCACTTTTCCTAGATCATATCTGATCACCTGAAACATGTTTGAAAAAGGTTTTGTCAGCGGGAAATACTGAGTGAATCATTCTATTTTGCATAATGATGCATAGTTATAAATTACAGCATAAGAGCGATTACAATGGCTTCTATCTTATTTTTATCTGGCCTTCTGTCACAATGGTGACAAGTCACAATGATGACGATGGTCATACCACTATTTAGATCAATGAACCTAAATAGTGACGATTATCCCTGTAGGTTAATGAACCTAACAGTGATTATCCCGAGTAGGTCAATGAACCTAACTGGGAGAAAATTAGTAATGTGCACAATACCCCACTAACCAGTAATTCAAGATATCCACGACTTAGTCCCTGTAATTATAACCTTGAAAATAATTTGAGGTATTGTAAAATAATTTGATAAAAAGAGAATGACTCACAAACTGTGAGAAAAGGAGAATGACTCACATTGCAGATTTATACGGGCAGAGCCTAGCCTACTGATTTAGCCTTTTCAACCTAAATTTAATAACAAGCACACAATTCGGGGTTAGTAATCAATCCAGCATTTACGATAACTCACGAGATCAAATTCTCACAACGAATGACAAAGTGCAATACTTTATCCATCGAATTAACGATGATCCGTCAAATTAATGACGAACAACAAAGTATAATACTTTATCCATCGAATTAACGATGATCCGTCAAATTAATGACGAATGATAAAGTATAACCCTAATGTGGGCGGCACTTAAACATCCATTGGATATATTGATTGATCGGACAATGAATCGTAATAGCGATTGTGCTAATACCCTGATTGCGGCGTCGATTTAGTGCCTGTGTGTGTTAATTGTAGTAAAATTACAATATCTCAACGATCAATTTGAGTTTGAACGTCGAACTAACGCACAGAATCAAGTCCCAAACACTTCTATTTATACCTGAAAAACCTCCCCCCTCGCGTGGCGCGAGGGGGTGTCGCGTGGCGCGAGAGGCCGCCCCCTATCATAGGGTGGCCGCGTGTCTAACTAGCCTTGCTGAGTTGGTCTTGCGTTCGTTTGAAACTTACACGTAAAACTGTGTAGATAATACCGACTAGGTTTTACCCCCCCTGAGTTTTAGGGGCCCTGATCCTGATTCCGATTGTTCTGAAAATTTTAGGGTTTGTTCAGAATCACTTGGGTTTCTTAATTAGGGTTTCCTATTGGTCAATTTAATTTAATAATTATGACTTTTGATAAGAGTCGTTACATTCTCCCCAACTTAAGAAAAATCTCGTCCTCGAGATTTACCGGAATAATTGAGGATACTTTCGCTTCATTCCTGATTCCAGCTCCCAAGTGTATTCAGCTCCTTTCTTTGAATCCCATCTAATTTTGACTAAAACTAGTCGTTTTATGTTTGAGAAACTGGATCTTTAGATCCTCAATTTGAAGTGGTTTCTTAACAAATTTCAGCTTTTTCGTTTACCTCTATATCTCGAAGAGGTACTACCAGTGATTTGTTTGATAAACATTTCTTGAATACATGAAATACATCATGTATTCTAGCTAACTTTCCTGGTATTTGTAAATAATAAGTAACTGGTACTACGTACCTTTGACTTAGCTTTCCTTTCTTACTCCATTCTAAGGAGATACTTTCAATTATATTTTGTCTCCAACTCGAACTCCAACAGCTTTCATCTATTATCTGTATAACTTTTCTGACGATCTCTTGTCGTCTTCATCCTTTCCTTTGTGATACTGAATATCACAGTTGTAGTCACTTAGGTTTTTCATCCATCTCCTTTATCTCATGTTTAATTCTTTTTGCCCAAAAATATATATCTTAAATTCTTATAATCCGTATAGATAGTACCCTTACTTCCATACAGATAATGTCTCCAAATCTTACGGCAAAAATTATGGTTCCTAATTCTAACTCATGAGTGGTATAGTTCCTTCATTCTTTTTCAATTATCTTGATGCATACGCAATTACCTTTTTGTGTTGCATTAATATGCATTCGAATCCTAACGTTGAAGCATTACCTTATACTTCAAAATCTTCAGTTCATAAGGCTAAGATTGGAGCAGTTTGGTTAATTTCTACTTTAAGATCCTCATTCAACTTAACTATTTTACAGGTTAACTTAGTTAATGGTATAACTATCTTAAAAAAAAAAAACTTTCCTTAATAAATTGTCTGTAATATCCGACTAAACTTCTAATTTCCCTTGCGGATTAGGGAACCTTTCATTTGGTAATATCTTATCAGAATTTACGTGAATACCTTCGGAATTCACCATATGTCCTAAAATTGTACTTCTAGCAGCCAAAATTCATTCTTCGAAAATTTGGCGTAAAGCTTTTCTTTTCTTAACAAAGTTAAGAGTACATGTAAGTGCTGATAATATTCTTTCTGATTTTTAGAATAAATATGTATATCGTCGTTGAAGACAATTACCAATTTATCCAACTATGGTTTACAGATCCTATTTATCATGTCCATGAATGCTACAGGTGCATTCTTTAATTTTGAAGGGTAGGACTGTAAAACTCGTAATGACCATACCTAGTTCTGAAGACAGTCTTAGGTACATCTTCCTTTGATACTTTTAATTGATAATATCCGGAACATAAGTTGATCTTAGAAAACTATCTATCTTCATGGAATTGATCGAATAGATCATTAATTCTAAGTAATGGGTATCGATTCTTAATTGTAACCTTATTCAATTCCTTATAATCAATACACTTTCTCATCGAACCATACTTTTTCTTAACAACCAATATTGTGCTAACCGATAAGGTTCCCTGGCTTATCGGTAAAATTCCTGGAATTTAGATGAATCCTAAATTCTATCTTCCTATCTGGTGATAATCCAGGTAAATCTTCTGGAAATACATCTGGGTATTCTGAAATTACAGAAATTTCCTTAATTTCTTTATCTTTAGTATTAATGATTACTGAAATCATATATACTATTCCTTGCTTTCGTTCATAATTAGAAATTTTCATTATTGATTATGAACTTTATGGTTTTACATGATGTATCTCCTTTAATCATTATTACTTTTCCAGTGGTTGCACAATTTCTATAGAATTCTTATCACAGATAATTCGAGCATACTTTGTTTTACTAATCAATCCATTTTTTTTTTAGCACAACTTTGATTTCAACTAATTTCATATGTAATAGGGTTGCAGAAAATTTATGACTTTAAAAGTTCTATTTCTCCGTTTTGCAGAACCTTATTTATTTTAACTGAATTCCCATCTGCCAAATCTACTGTAGAAATTTATCTAATGTTGGTTAATGGTAAGTTAAGAGTTTGGCAGAGTAAAATATTTATAAAACTTTGGTTTGCACCAGGGTCAAATAATAATTTCGTGTAAACGTTGTAAGCTAAGAACATACCGGCTATCACATCTGGAATCATCTCGACTTCATGAGTAGTCAGCTGAAAGGCTCTCGCATTCCTTTTTGCTCCTTCTGCCGGTTTGGCTTTATTGTCAAATGGTTTATTCAGTTTTGGACAATCTGGCCTAAGATGTCCAGCTTCTCCACAGTTGTAGCAGACTGAAAATTTCTTCCTCCTGCAGTCTTCTTCTTGATACCCCGGAATTTTGCAAAAATTGCAATATCTTTTGCATCTTCCAAAATGCTTCCTTTTGCAGAAATTGCAAAATGTACTAGTAGAAGATTGCCCATTCCCTCCTTTCTTGAAATTGTTACAGTTACCCGAACGGAATTCTTGGGTAATCTTTTGGGCTACTTCCTTCCTTCTATTTTCTTCTCTTGTCCGTACTAGCTCGTCAGTCAGAGTATTGGCTAATTCTACTGCATCATCAATCGTATGAGGTTTCGCAGCCTTGACGATATTACGGATTTCGGAAATCAATCCCCAAATATAACGAGAAATAAGTACCGACTCTGGCGAAGCCAGGGTTGGTACCACTCGAGCATATTCGAAGAATGTCGTAGTATACCCTCGACAATCTACATCCACCATCCGGTGGGTTAGAAACTTATTTTCCATTTGATCTTTTTCATATTCGGGACAGAATTTTCTTTCTACAAGACTCTTAAATTCTTCCCAGTCCATAGCATACGCCATCCTTCTTCCTTTTGCTTGTAACACGGTGTTCCACCATTCTAACGCCACTTCTTTGAAAAGGTTTGATACATACATAACCTGATCATCCTGAGCACATTTACTTATGGCAATTACTGCCTCGGTTTTCTCTAACCAACGCAGTGTCGCAGTCGCTCCTTCATTGCCTGCAAACTCAGTGGGTTTACAAGCAAGAAATTCTTTGTAAGTGCAACCAGGTGTTGCAACTTTCCTTTTCTTAGGGAGCGGAGCTTGCCGTGGTTCATTATCATGATTAATATGATTACCGCCTCCATTTATGCTATTACTGAAATTATCTTCAGAAATGCGTTTACTAGGAACAACTTGTTGCGGTTCGATTGGATTTTTAACAGCAGCAATGATTGCTGGAATAGCATTGGCTATCCCTTGAGCAACTATCCCTGGAATAGCGTTGGCTATCCCTTGAGCAACGATATTTCTATATCTTGCCTAGTCACATATTGGTCCCCTGGTTGGTGCTCAGATTGATTACCCTCATTAACTGGTTCATTATTATCGTTTTCCATCTGATATCTAATTTATAGATACATAATTAGTATAAAGGAAATAATCCAATGTCATAATTTAATTGCACATAATCACATAAACGAATATACAAACAAAATTGTAATTTTTTTTTTAAATTTCCTTATTTCATGCTTCTATATACACCTGTTTTATTTATTCTACACATACTAATTTTACTATTACTATTACATAACCATAGTTTCATAAATCCCCTATCCTTTGTCAGGTGATGTTCTAGTAACGGCGTTCCTTCTCATCGTATTTCCAGGAGATCTGTCCCAAAATCTCTTGGATCCTATTCCCAGCATCCATTTTGTCAAAATGACGAAGTTCAGTCATATTCTTGTTACTCATTGGTGAATTTGGTAAAGGTTCTAGATTATACTTAGGAAAAAGCCTATAGGGATGGTTTTGTAACAGTATTTCATTATTCAACCATTCGTCTATATTCCAGTGGTTCGAAGGGTTTGGAATAGCTGGTTCTAAGTTCATAAAATTATTTTCATTAACAGGCTCAATAGTATCATCGGTTGCCATTATAAAATCTAGTTCTTCTTGAGATGGTAACTCTTCAATTTGCCTAGAGCTTTCCCCAATTTCCATTTTCTTAGACTTGGGTTTCTCGAGAGGTAAAGCGTTGAATTCTATAGGTTCTTCTATGTCTGGAATATATCTATTGAAATCTCTGGAAACTTCTATTCTTACTGGATAGAGATTTAAATTCTGAAGGGCTTCCGACAGATCACTCATGCTGTTTAGCAAAATACACACAATTACTTAAGTCATAACAAAATTTTATAGAACAACTTTTTAAATAGAATTTCATACTACCAAACCAACTGAAAATTAAAACATACTAGGTTTTATTTGTAATTTATTTACAAATTTTCTAGACTGTAGATAATAAAAATACTAAACTTTAAATCAGAATATTTAAAGATTTATATTTACTATTACAGTAGTTAACATATAAAAATCTATATACTAAATAAGTATGATGACTTAATTTATATATATTAACTAGTCATTATCATGGTGGATATTGGTTAGTGCTGTCTTGTTTAAGCATAGGTGATCAGTCCATGCCTAACTAAGGCTAGGCTATCCAATATCTGTTTTTGATAATAACCTTAGTATTTAAAAATAATCTTAATACTACTACTATTAATATATTATTATTAATAATAAAATTATTAATAATAAAAATCTAAACAAATTTTTTTTTTTTTTTATAAGAGTATACTTCAAACATAAAAATATAATTTCTTTACCGCAATATAGTAATACTATATTTGTAAATTAGGTAATTCCATATATAATCAAGTAAATTTATAATGTTTTTCGATTAACGATGATAGAGCAATAAATGTTACAATATATATAAAAATTTGCCCATACTATTCAAAATTAGTCAAATAATTAAAACATATAATCACAAAATAGCAATTAATAAAAATTATTAAGTATTTTCTAAATACTTAATTGGCTTAAATCAGTGGCTCGATAAGTGGCTCTGATACCACCTTTTTCTGTCACGGCCCCCGACCCGGTTTGACCCGTTCCAGGAGCCGCGGGACAGAAATCCCGTGGTATTTATTTAATTGAGTTTAACAGCGGAAGTTTTCATCAGGATCTTTTAAAATGTAAATATTTCCCGTTTATTTTATTTCACAACGCGGGATAAAACCCGGTAATTTACAATGATTTGATTTCACAAAGAAATCTTTTATTTTACAAAACATGTTTCTTTATTTTATACTGAGCCACTTCCTTGAGCTTGTAGTGCTATATGGCACTTTTCCTAGATCATATCTGATCACCTGAAACATGTTTGAAAAAGGTTTTGTCAGCGGGAAATACTGAGTGAATCATTCTATTTTGCATAATGATGCATAGTTATAAATTACAGCATAAGAGCGATTACAATGGCTTCTATCTTATTTTTATCTGGCCTTCTGTCACAATGGTGACAAGTCACAATGATGACGATGGTCATACCACTATTTAGATCAATGAACCTAAATAGTGACGATTATCCCTGTAGGTTAATGAACCTAACAGTGATTATCCCGAGTAGGTCAATGAACCTAACTGGGAGAAAATTAGTAATGTGCACAATACCCCACTAACCAGTAATTCAAGATATCCACGACTTAGTCCCTGTAATTATAACCTTGAAAATAATTTGAGGTATTGTAAAATAATTTGATAAAAAGAGAATGACTCACAAACTGTGAGAAAAGGAGAATGACTCACATTGCAGATTTATACGGGCAGAGCCTAGCCTACTGATTTAGCCTTTTCAACCTAAATTTAATAACAAGCACACAATTCGGGGTTAGTAATCAATCCAGCATTTACGATAACTCACGAGATCAAATTCTCACAACGAATGACAAAGTGCAATACTTTATCCATCGAATTAACGATGATCCGTCAAATTAATGACGAACAACAAAGTATAATACTTTATCCATCGAATTAACGATGATCCGTCAAATTAATGACGAATGATAAAGTATAACCCTAATGTGGGCGGCACTTAAACATCCATTGGATATATTGATTGATCGGACAATGAATCGTAATAGCGATTGTGCTAATACCCTGATTGCGGCGTCGATTTAGTGCCTGTGTGTGTTAATTGTAGTAAAATTACAATATCTCAACGATCAATTTGAGTTTGAACGTCGAACAAACGCACAGAATCAAGTCCCAAACACTTCTATTTATACCTGAAAAACCTCCCCCCTCGCGTGGCGCGAGGGGGTGTCGCGTGGCGCGAGAGGCCGCCCCCTATCATAGGGTGGCCGCGTGTCTAACTAGCCTTGCTGAGTTGGTCTTGCGTTCGTTTGAAACTTACACGTAAAACTGTGTAGATAATACCGACTAGGTTTTACCCCCCCTGAGTTTTAGGGGCCCTGATCCTGATTCCGATTGTTCTGAAAATTTTAGGGTTTGTTCAGAATCACTTGGGTTTCTTAATTAGGGTTTCCTATTGGTCAATTTAATTTAATAATTATGACTTTTGATAAGAGTCGTTACATCAAGCCACGGGATTGATGGTCACTGTTTATTTTGTGATGTAGGAGCGTTGGGATTTAAAGACATGTTCAAGATATTATCTTTTATTTATTCAAATTTCGTTTTGTCTACTTTGTTCTTCCTTTTATTGTGTTATCTAATCTCCTGATATTGAGGAATTAGAAGTCTTATATGTTGGCCCAAAATGGATCTTTGATCTCTAGACATGAATCGAACTTGAATATAAAACCGAATATCTTTACATGTGATTCTGAATGAGTACAGGGATGTATTACAATTGAAAACTATAAGCCTATTTATACTAATTGAATAGATGCGAGTGAAAGGACGTGTCTCCTCTTGAAACATCCCGTCTGATGATCTTGTGGTGTAGGAGTCGATTGGGAAGAGATGCGTCCCCTGGATGTGTCGCTCCATCTAGTTGTAGGTTATAAATTTCCATTTAGTCGCATCTGGTCCTTGCACTTGTTACACTATTCTATTTACAACATAAATTATCTATTAACTATTTACCGAACAACCCTCGAACTTAAGGATGTGTAGGGATTATAACTTTCATTCACCCCCTAATCACGAACATCCTTGAGTTGTTGTAGATCTCGAACTCCAAGCAGCTTTATCTTCTCGAATCTCCTCGGTATTCAATACTTCACATGGAATCTTCTTATTCACCAATCCTTGCTCTTCACGAACTTGCTTCACACGAACATTTTGCTTCACACTTGTCTTAACCGTACTTGATTTGTATCACACGAACCTCCTCTTGTGTAGTTGTCTCAACACGAACTCCACCGGTCTTGATTAACTTGCCCACCATCATATCACATGAATTAAATCCATCTCGCATAGATTTTTGGATAGCCTGATTCACTCAGATTTCTCTTGCGGTTATATCACACAACAATTTTTTCTGACCCAGTCATAGGATTATTTGTATTCTTTACACGCGTGTCTTCTCCTTGATTTATCTTCTTCACGGTTGTCTCTAACAACGAGTTCTTCATCACTGGTTGCTTCCCTCACGGACTCTTCACAATTACCTGATCTGGTCCACTCATTGGATTATTTATTGTACTTACTATATCAAATTCTGCATTCACTGCATGTATTTCCCAGCATTCACGGCTTCATTTTCCTCTGCATCCACTGCACCTTTTCTGCACTCACTGCAAATTATCTTCTAGTTTCCGACATTCACTGCATCACTTTCTTTCCATAGCACTTTGTTTCTTCACAACCCTACTATCGCTTCTCTCGACTTTTGTTTCTGAAATCGATTTGTGGCTCGTGACTTCTGATTCTGAATCGATTTTTCTGAGTATCTTGAACCGAGACTGAATCGATTTGATTTCTTCTTGCTCTGAATCGATTTAACCTGAATCGATTTTCTTTGTTGGGATTCTTTGATGCGTTCTTTCTTCATGGCTCTGGTTCTGAATCGATGTTATACCGAATCGATTTTCCTTCTCCTTTAATACTGATTCGATGTTGACTGAATCGAATTATCTAAATCAATTTTCTTCTGAATCGATTTGGTTTCTGATTGATCACGAGTTGAAGAACGAATTTGATTTGAACCCTAGGCTCTTTCGGTTCATCTCGGACAGAATCACACGTTTCTTTTAAATAGCGATCATCGCTTTTCTTCGAATCACTTGATCTTAACAACACACTTCGAATTTCTCAAACGATTCCTTCTTTACCGGCTTCTTCTTCGAGATCGACTCGCTCGATTTTTTTCTAAACTTTTGGCCTTCACCCGCGAATTGAACAGATCGCGTATAACTACCGAATTAAATTTTGATTCTTCCTAGCACTCCAACGAAACAAGAAAACAACCCTGTTTTGTGCTCCTGTACTCAGTTTCATTCACTCACGAACCCTAGTCTGATTGCTAACTTAGAATTCTCACAACCCTTACTTTCTTGTTTCTAAAATTTCCTGACCACCAATACGAACCACTGTACTGGTAAAATTCAATTACCTAGAATTCAACAAACTCTCAAATCTTTAACCCGCGAATAACCACAACGCGTATTAATTGAATTCCTAACAATCTAATTCGCACTAAAACCCCGAAATCAAAACCCTAGATTTCGAACAGAACCCTGGTTCGACAACTTTGAACCGAAAAAACTAAAACTTGCGAATTGGAAAATTAGAATGATGAAACCTGATCGCGAATGACTTCCCTCCGATTCGTTGCCTTGCGATTCCCAATGCCTAGAGTCTGACGCTCTGATACTAATTGTTGGCCCAAAATGGATCTTTGATCTCTAGACATGAATCGAACTTGAATATAAAACCGAATATCTTTACATGTGATTCTGAATGAGTACAGGGATGTATTACAATTGAAAACTATAAGCCTATTTATACTAATTGAATAGATGCGAGTGAAAGGACGTGTCTCCTCTTGAAACATCCCGTCGGATGATCTTGTGGTGTAGGAGTCGATTGGGAAGAGATGCGTCCCCTGGATGTGTCGCTCCATCTAGTTGTAGGTTATAAATTTCCATTTAGTCGCATCTGGTCCTTGCACTTGTTACACTATTCTATTTACAACATAAATTATCTATTAACTATTTACCGAACAACCCTCGAACTTAAGGATGTGTAGGGATTATAACTTTCATTATATATGTTTTGGAATTGAATTATTAAAACAGTACATTTTTAGATTGAACTTCAATTCCGGAACCGTTGCATATTGAAGCTTTTGTGAACGTATATATTTTGTGCAATTTGATTATTTCCGTTTCTACGTTATTCAGTATCGAAGCTTTTGGTTATCAAATGACTGCTCATGGAAGAGAACCACCTTCTACTAGCAATCTATCATAATCGCCAAGTATATTTCAACCACAGGATCTCAAGATCAAGCGGATCCAACAATGGATCCCAGCATGGGCGAAGCTTTTTAAGGGGCGGGAGGGGACGGCCGACCCTCCGAATTTTTCGCTCAGTAGTGGAGAGTTTTTAGATTTCGTACAGAAATTTTTGGGTATATACGTTTTCAACCCCCCAGTTTAATATAAATTTTTTGGTCGGTTACTTCCGCCCCCGGTCGGAAATCTCAAGCTTTGCCACTGGATCCCAGATCTTGAACGTGATCTTCAAATCAAGTTACTCCAACAGACGATTCGAAATCTTGAGTTCCAACAAGAGATGCTTAGCAAGGAAACCGGTCTATGTTAGGATCTGAGTTTACTTGTTTGTGTTTGTTTTAAAGATAGTTTATGAAAGAAGATAATAAGATGAACAATTGCAGAGGAAATGGAGAAAACTTTATAACACAAACAAGGTAAGAAATGCTTTCATCATGAATTACAAGAGAAAATAATAAGATGAACAATTGCAGAGGAAATGGAGAAAACTTTATAACACAAACAAGGGAAGAAATGCTTTCATCATGAATACTTTATGTCGAAAGATTGTATTACACAATGTTTCACGTATGCATGAATTACAACTCCCCCTCAACCCGAGATCACAGTGATTGTTCGTACAAAATGCAAGTGATGAACGTGATCTGATAGAACAGTACAAGCACTGTCTATTTATAGTACAATCCTAACCATTGTGGCATCTTTGCTGACATCACCAAGACAGTGACATCTAACAATACTAACTGACTCAAAACACTGCTAATACTAAAACACTGTTACATTAATAAAACACTGATTACAGACTCTGTTGATGCTATCCTTTGATGAGCTCAACCGTTGATGAAGGTTTAGCAGTGCTTTACTCTAAGGGTGATCAAACCTTTGACTTCCAGCAGATCTTTGACTTCCACAGTGGTTTAGTCTTCAACAGTCTTTATAATCTAGCATTGCTTAGTGTTGAGTAGACCTTTCAAGCAGCAGTTGTTAGTTGTCTTTGCCATTGAAGGAAGTAGTAATTCAAAGCACTGTTATTATGGATCAGTTGTTGCAGAAACTGTTTTGGCTTTGTATCATCTGTTCTCAAGGAAGTTTCACATGAGCCAAGAATCTCCCCTAGAACAGATGATGCCAAAACCCTTCATTATTTCTAATCTTTATTTCCTCATCAGTAATTCCCGGATTTTACTAAAACCCATTACTTAAAGTAGGCTTTTACTATTGTATATTTGTGTATACATGTATATGTATATATATGCCGAGACAACCACATGCTAATACGTGATACACATACATATAAAGACAATAAATACATTTACATATACACACATATATATATACACCTCCACATTATTAAATATGAAAAAAATAAATGTTTTAGTCGGAAACTGGTCGGAAATTACCGACAACTTTCCAGCCAAATGGTATGTTTCGTCGGCAAGTGGTCGGAAATTTCCGACCATTTTCCGACACCAATATCCGTTTTTAAGATTTTTCAACCTTCTAACATAGTTTTTTCATTACGTATTTTGTACACCTTAGTTATACATGAAATGCTTTTACTTAACTAACTTATACGTATTATTATACCTAGTCATACATGCGTGTACGCTATCGAGACCCATTACTTAAAGTAGGCTTTTACTATTGTATAAGTGTGTATATATGTATAAATATATATATGCCGAGACAACTACATACTAATACACACATACACATACATATAAAGACAAGAAATACATTTATATATACACATATATATATATATACACCTCCACATAATTAAATATGAAAAAATAAATGTTTTAGTCGGAAACTGGTCGGAAATTACCGACAACTTTCCAACCAAATGTTATGTTTCGTCGGTAAGTGGTCGGAAATTTCCGACCATTTTCCGACACCAATATCCGTTTTTTCGGTTTTTCAACCTTCTGACATAGTTTTTTCATTACGTATTTTGTACACCTTAGTTATACATGAAATGCTTTTACTTTACCAACTTATACGTATTATTATACCCAGTCATACATGCGTCTACGCTATCGAGACCCATTACTTAAAGTACGCTTTTACTATTGTATAAATGTGTATATATGTATATGTATATATATGCCGAGACAACTACATACTAATACACACATACACATACATATAAAGACAAAAAATACATTTATATATATACATATATATATATATACACCTCCGCATAATTAAATATGAAAAAAAATAAATGTTTTAGTCGGAAATTACCGACAAATTTCCAAGCAAATGTTATGTTTCGTCGGTTTCTCAACCTTCTAACATGGTTTTTTCATTACGTATTTTGTACACCATAATTATAAAAGAAATGCTTTTACTTTACCAACTTATACGTATAATTATACCTAGTCATACGTGCGTGTACGCTATCGAGACCCATTACTTAAAGTAGGCTTTTACTATTGTATAATTGTGTATATATGAATATGTATGTATATGCCGAGACAACTACATGCTAATACACACACACACATACATATAAAGACAATATATGCATTTATATATACACCTCCACATAATTAAATATGAAAAAAAAAATGTTTTAGTCGGAAACTGGTCGAAAATTACCGACAATTTTTCAACCAAATGTTATGTTTCGTCAGTAAGTGGTCGGAAATTTCCGACCATTTTCCGACACCAATATCCGTTTTTTCGGTTTTTCAACCTTCTAACATAGTTTTTTCATTACGTATTTTGTACACCTTAGTTATACATGAAATGCTTTCACTTTACCAACTTATACGTATTATTATACCCAGTCATACATGCGTGTATGCTATCGAGACCCATTACTTAAAGTAGGCTTTTACTATTGTATAAGTGTGTATATATGTATATATATGCCGAGACAACTACATACTAATACACACATACACATACATATAAAGACAAAAAGTACATTTATATATATATACATATATATATATATACACCTTCGCATAAATAAATATGAAAAAAATAAATGTTTTAGTCGGAAACTAGTTGGAAATTACCGACAACTTTCCAAGCAAATGTTATGTTTCGTCGGTACGTGGTCGGAAATTTCCGACCATTTTCCGACACCAATATCCGTTTTTTCGGTTTTTCAACCTTCTGACATAGTTTTTTCATTACGTATTTTGTACACCTTAGTTATACATGAAATGCTTTTACTTTACCAACTTATACGTATTATTATACCCAGTCATACATGCGTCTACGCTATCGAGACCCATTACTTAAAGTAGGCTTTTACTATTGTATAAGTGTGTATATATGTATATGTATATATATATGTCGAGACAACTACATACTAATACACACATACACATACATATAAAGACAAAAAATACGTTTATATATATACATATATATATACACCTCCACATAATTAAATATGAAAAAAATAAATATTTTAGTCGGAAATTAGTCGGAAATTACCGACAACTTTCCAACCAAATGTTATGTTTCGTCGGTAAGTGGTCGGAAATTTCCGACTAGTTTCCGACTAACTAATTAAACTAGGCTTTTATTATTCTATAATTATATATAGGTATATATGTGTGTGTATGTGTATATCCGAGTCATATACATACACATACATATAGACACAAGCAAATACATTCACATGTATACATATAGCTCAATATAATTGAATAAAAGAAATAAAGGTTGTAGTCGGAAAATTGTCGGAAATTTCCGACAACTTTCCAACCAGTTTTTTTCTTTTTTTTATAGTTTTTTTTTTGTCGGAATTTAGTTGGAACTTTCCTTCAAATTTTCGACGACTTATCTCGTTGTCGGTAAGCGGTCGGATATTGGTTGGTAATATTTGACTTTTGTTCTAGTCGAAAGTTTGTCGGTAAGTGGTCGGAATTTCCGACTGAAATTTTTTTAGCCGGTAATTTTGGTAGGAAATCTTCAATTTTCTAGTAGTGATGTCAAGTTTATTTTTACTAAGTAAAATAATAATATGAAATGAGTAATTACAGTTTTAATATATTTTATTTATGAAGATACATGAAATGCTGACACATAAATATGTATAAGGAATTATTTATATTTATGATTCGACGAAACTAATATGAGCCTAAACACTAAAGATTTTACGAGTTTATAAAGGATTGCATATAATTTTCTAAAAAAAAGATTATCTGTATATGGTTTGGATCCATGACTTGTGGCTCAGTGGTAGGGAGGTTTGGCTTCTCTAATGGAGGCCCAAGTTCAACCCTCACTTTTGTCGTGGATTATACAATGATGGATAGAACATAGCGTCCTTGCAAAGGTGTCAGCTTCAATCCTGAGCCCACCCGGGTTTTCGTCACATCGTTTGTTATACCAGAGAATGTGTAGCTCTTATGGTGGCAGTCGGCGGTATAGTGTTCCGGGAGAACGCCAAGCCAAACTCTAAAGCAAGCGTGGGGCTCTCCAATTTAGGGATTGCTATAGCCTAATATAAAGAATTCGTTGTTCTAAAAAAAATCTACACATGGTTTGGGTTATTTTTATGGTTGTTAATTTGCTTCACAACCCTCTCCTCTCACTTGCCTGGCACATTCGTCTGATTTAATCTGTCATTCACTTTTTGAATCATTATATTGGTTTTGATTTTCTTTTACTTTAAAAAAAGAACACCCCGGCCAGGTTATGAAGCCATATTGGTGCATTATTTTCTTACTTGTTGGCCGAGATGATAATGCGAAGTGGACATTTTTTTTGGAAGGTGACTTTCTATGTACTGGACTTTTTGGTCACCGGGTTCATGTCGAAGACAATCCCCCGTCAGCCCCACACTCTCGGACGCGATGTTCGATCGGGCCCCGGCCGCCGCGCAAGCTGACTTCCGCCCGGAAACCATACTGCCCCCACACGAGAGACTCGCTGGGGTAACAGCTGGGTAAAACCGGGTTGCCCTCAAGACCGCACCATGCCTCGGTAGGATACGATCTATCATTGGGACGTCCCACCCCCCGTTGCACCTCCCGGGGATCGAACCGGCGACCTCCAAAGAGGAAGCCGGCCCAATCCAAACCACATGGGATTGCCGGTTGGGCTAGGGGATGGGATTTAATGCGAAGTGGACATAAACTTCACAAAACAATTTCGGTTCACATATTTTATATACACCTTTTTGGAAAGTTATTTTAACATAAAACCCACCAAGTGGGTAGGGCCAATGAGATGACTAAGATGGAACGTGAGGTTTGCATGAATAAATTGCATGAATAAAAGCAATTTTGGTTCAAAGACACACACACACACCCCCCACATTTTAAGTGGTGTTTAAATACACATATAAGATTTGAATGTGTGTTAGATTTACAAAAGAACCGTGAGTTATTAATAGTCTTAATAATTTAGTTCGTTCCTGTTCTTGTGATATGTTAATTTTAGCTACTTATTTATGCCTATTCACATTTAAATTTTGACAGCTCAAACGCATTGGAGAAGGAGACGAGACGAGTACGAAGATGGCTGAAAGTGAGCATGTAATGCTTGAAATCCCCTGTAATCAACCGGACGACCACATTTGTAGCGAGGCCATGGACTGGGTTAACTGCCTTACAGGCCAGGGGACCGCCAAAAGCTATGAACGCGAAGGACGTATGGAGAAAGTACCACCTTTACTCTTAAAAACCGAGAAAGGTCGTAGAAACAGTGAGTGCTACGAGCCTGCAGTTGTGTCAATTGGCCCATATCACCATAACCGACCTGCCCTTGCTCGAGCTGAGAAGTACAAACTCACAACACTAGAACAGTATTGTCTGAGAACTAAAGAAACTATTAAAACCTTATACAACACGGTGTTTGAGGTGGTACATGAAGCTAGAAAGTGTTATATCGATGGTTCTACCGATGCTTACAGCGATCACGACTTTAATCAAATGATGCTACGAGATGCTTGTTTTATTTTGCTCTATATTGAACTCATGCCATGTGCACACCCTAAGGCATTCTTAAATAACGAGTACTTGGGCGCAATAGGGTTTGCGAACCTAAAGCGTGATCTTTTATTGCTAGAGAACCAGATCCCCTTTGTAGTACTCGAAGTTTTGTTGAAGTTGAGGTTCCCTGATGATAAAGGCGAAGAAGTCCTAAACAAATTCTTTAACTACTTAAACTATGGCGAGGTGGTGACCAGGAAGGATAAAAAGGTGCTGGAATACAAGCGGCCGCTTCATCTTCTCGAGCTTTACAGGTCTTATTTCATCTCACTTCCGACTAAAGATAAGACGTTATACGAAAATTTTAATTATGTAAAACGAAATCGAGCGTTTGCTTCAGTAACGGAGCTCAAAGCTAGATGGATTTTCTTGAAATGTACCTCAGATGAGTCTAAGAGTGACATGGAATTTAACTCGTATTGTTGCTATGGTGAGTTTATGCTTGCACGTAGAGCAGTGTGCCCGTATACCAAAGCTATATACCTGAACATGATCGCGTATGAAATGTGCCCACATACCCCAAATGACTTGCGGATTTCGACTTATATCCGAGTAATGAAATCGTTAATCCTTCAACGAGCTGATGTGAAGGAGCTGCTTCGTAATAATATATTGCTTCACAGTCTTGGTAGTGATGAAGAAGTGGTGAAGATGTATGATGAGTTTGAAGTCACGGCAGTTAACTATTACATGTTTGATCAGCTTCGGCTAGGGATAGAAAAGCTGAACGAGAGCAAATACAAGACGTGGGTGGCGGAGCTGATTACTGACTATTTTGGTAGTCCATGGAAGGCATTGGGTTCGTTGGTGGCTACTGCTATTCTGGTCACTAGTTTTGTGCAGACTTACTGCGCGCTCAAGCCACGGGATTGATGATCACTCCAACGCCTGTTTATTTTGTGTTACACTTTTGATGCAGGGGCGTTGGGATTTAAAGACATGTTCACGATATTATCTTTTATTTATTCGAATTTCGTTTTGTCAACTTTGTTTGTCGTTTTATTGTGTTATCTAATCTCCTGATATTGAGGAATTAGAAGTCTTATATATGTTTTGGAATTGAATTATTAAAACAGTATATTTTTAGATTGAACTTCAATTCCAGAACCGTTGCGTATTGAAGCTTTTGTGAACGTATATATTTTGTGAAATTTGATTATTTCCGTTTCTACGTTATTCAGTATCAAAGCTTTTGGTTATCAAATGACTGCTCATGGAAGAGAAACACCTTCTACTAGCAATCTAGCATAATCGCCAAGTATATTTCAACCACAGGATCTCAAGATCAAGCGGCTCCAACAATGGATCCCAGCATGGGCGAAGCTTTTAAGGGGCGGGAGGCGACGGCCGACCCTCCGAACTTTTCGTTCAGTAGTGGAGAGTTTTTAGATTTCGTATAGAAAATTTTGGGTATATACGTTTTCAACCCCCCAGTTTTATAGAAATTTTTTGGTCGGTTACTTCCGCCCCCGGTCGGAAATCTCAAGCTTTGCCACTGGATCCCAGATCTTGAACGTGATCTTCAAATCAAGTTACTCCAACAGACGATTCGAAATCTTGAGTTCCAACAAGAGATGCGTAGCAAGGAAAGCGGTCTATGTTAGGATCTGAGTTTACTTGTTTGTGTTTGTTTTAAAGATAGTTTATGAAAGAAGATAATAAGATGAACAATTGCAGAGGAAATGGAGAAAACTTTATAACACAAACAAGGTAAGAAATACTTTCAACATGAATTACAAGAGAAAATAATAAGATGAACAATTGCAGAGGAAATGGAGAAAACTTTATAACACAACCAAGGGAAGAAATGCTTTCATCATGAATACTTTATGTCGAAAGATTGTATTACACAATGTTTCACGTATGCATGAATTACAACTCCCCCTCAACCCGAGATCACAGTGATTGTTCGTACAAAATGCAAGTGATGAACGTGATCTGATAGAACAGTACAAGCACTGTCTATTTATAGTACAATCCTAACCATTGTGGCATCTTTGCTGACATCACCAAGACAGTGACATCTAACAATACTTGTAGGTCCACCCGGAGGATCGAGTAACCTCTATTCCCTGTTTTCCGACAAACCCGAAAGTGCGGAATCCAAACGGGTAAGTTAAACCAAGTGACGAACACGTAAAACACAAGATTCACGATTAACACTCCATTGTATTACTCTAGAAAACGGTTACAGTACAATGTTTACAAGATGCTCTAATAAACTCTCAGTGTGTGTGTGTTTACAGTGTGTTCGCTCAAAGAAATCTATTCAGACTTCGTTAGTTTGTTCTGTTCTGTGTCTGTGTTTATATACTACACATGTCGACGAAATCTGAAGCCCACGAAATCACATGGGACGAAATCAAGGATATGGACGAAATCACCTGATTTTGTCCTATTTGGTTTTCACCACAAAGGGTTTTCACTAAAAGGGATTTCGTCCTATTCGGTTTTCATCCCATTTGGTTTTCACCAAAAGGGATTTCGCCCAGTATAGTGTTTTCGTCATATGTGTATGGGCTTGGATATTGCTTCTGTCTTCATGTTGGGCTTGGGCATTATGGGCCAAAACAACAAACACACAAACAATACAAACTTAATCTAAATTGCATACTGCACACACGCAGTCGCAATTACATCAAATGTTACAAAGTAAAACGCATACCGAGTCAAGACAGGAGGTTGTCTTGACTACGGCCTTCACTTCGTAGCCGAGTCGAACCGAGCCGAGCCGTATCCACACGATATGTATCAACAAACTCCCCCTTGGATGCTGCTCGCGAGGTTCGTAATCTCGTTCTCCATCTCTTGATGGTTCATTCATTCTTGTCGTAGGATCTTCAAAGTCTTCACGTATTGTACGTAGAAAGTGTATTAACAAACTCCCGTTTTCATTTAGGAAGTGTATCAATAAACTCCCCCTTTGATTATGCTCGTGAATCTTTTGATTTTCAAAGCTTGAGATCCTTGTGGTGTTGAAGATTGATCAGCGGCAACTCGATCATCTTTATCATTTGAGTGCCTTCACGTCGTGTCTTCATTCCGAAGCTTCTCATCGAACATGTTCTCCTCGCCTTTAGCATCTGCACATGCAAGAAAGCTAAACACGTAATGAGAACAAACGCTTGGAATATAGTTAACATAAACCTACGACACATATGAGACCAATTCTCATTCAACTACCGTCCGACAGTTAGTTTGAAAAGTTAACAGATTTTTCAATTTTGATTATTAACTTTCAAAACTTGCAAACTCTGACCGTTTATGAAGATTCAGTCGTTTTGGTTTTCATTCAGATTTCAGGTAACGAAGACTTGAGTTCCAACATCGGTTAATAAAAAACTAAAGCAGAAATAAAATCTTTTTGGCTTTTGTAAAGTTTATATTAAAACACACCTAAAATCTTTTTGGCATTTTGAATATTTCAAATGTAAAGACTAAAAGCAGTAAATAAATATATACTGAGTTGCAGAAACTAAGAAAAGTAAATATATACAAACATTATTTTTGCGAGTTTCGAGGGTAAGAGAATCATATCAGTGTACGGTCATGCCAAAACGCTCTTGTTGTTCTTTTTGTTAACATTTAGATAAGCATCCTATAACGATTATCGGTATTGTTATCCACATAAGCTCAACTTATCATATGTAATCATGGCGAGGGGATACGTTAAGGTATGATTTATACTTACCGACCGGTGTTTATCCACATCACGACACATTCCCGTATCAAGGTATGCACGAGAGTTCATCTTACTGGTGAGTATACCATTTATCATCTGTTTTGACGTATATGAAAAATGTGAGAAACTCACTTATTTTGATTGAAAACAAGCCCTATGTGATAGAATCACTTATTGATGAGGAACTTGATTTTCAGATGCATGAAGGGCACAAGAGCAAGTCCGTGAACAGGTCAGTACTTTCGTACAGCAAAGAGACGAACTTGACTCCCGGATAAATGTGATATATTATCACTTGTTTGAGGGACATGTGATTGTTGATCACTTATTGAGGTCGTATGCAGTATGTACACGTATGTATGATATCATGGAAGATCTAGACTTCGTCTCCGTTTTGTTTCGGTAAAAGAAACAACCATGATACCCAGATGATAAACATCATAAAGACCACATATCTCAGAACCTCGGCAATCTCTCAAACGAAATTTCGGTACTAAGACCATATGCCAATGAATGGTTCCCACCTGGTCTTCAGTCGATTTAGGTTTATATCACCCTGCACACTTTAAGATGATTTTGAGCCTACCGATACATCTTATATAGAGCTGTTTATCGTTTTTCATTTTGCATTTCATTTTAAAGAGGTTTGGACAGACCACTGATGTACTATCATTTTCTCTTTTGCTCGCCATGGAAACTCATTTTTGTTTTTCTATTGTTTTTGCGTTTTGAAATTTTTCGATGTTTTTGAATTTTTCAAATTTTGGATTTACTCCCCCTAAAATCAACAAACTTACAATAATTTTAAAAACACAAAGATATTTACAAAAACGATTTTCCGATGTCGATTACTCTTGCTTGACCTTAATGCCGTTTACCAATAATAAAAAATCAAATCTTGATTTATCAAATGCTTTGGTAAATAAGTCGGCACGTTGGTCATCAGTGTGGACTTTAACAACATCGATTAGCCTTTTATCAAAGCAATCACGTATGAAGTGATACTTAATTTCGATGTGTTTGGTCTTTGAATGCTGTACAGGATTTCTAGTGATAGATAAAGCAGCAGAATTATCGACATAAATAGGAGTAGTTAGGAATTCAAAACCGTAATCACGCATTTGCTGTTGTATCCACAGGACTTGGGAGCAACAACTTGAGGCAGCAATGTATTCAGCTTCACAAGTTGATGTAGCGACACAAGTCTGCTTCTTGCACTGCCATGTTACGAGGCGATTTCCTAAAAACTGGCATCCAGCCGTTGTGGATTTGCCGTCGATTTTGCATCCGCCAAAATCAGAATCACTGAAAGCGACTAATTCAAAGTTATCATCCTTAGGGTACCATAGACCGGTGTCTGGGCAACCCATCAAATAACGAAAAATCCTTTTTACAGCTGCAAGATGTGAGGCCTTCGGGTTCACTTGATATCTGGCTAGCAGGCATGTTGGATACATTATATCTGGTCTTGATGCTGTGAGGTACATAAGGGATCTAATCATCGCGCGGTAATATGAAGAGCTAACAACTTCACCCTTCAAGTCTGGATTGATTCCGTGATTTTGCTGCAGTGGGGTACCAATGGGCGATGTGTCGGACATCTGGAATCGGCTCAAGATGTCTTGAACATACTTAGTCTGATGGATGAAAATCCCAGACTTCGTTTGTTTCACTTGCAAGCCCAAAAAGAAACTCATCTCCCCCATAGCGCTCATCTCGAATTTATCCTGCATTACACGCTCGAAATCCCTACACATAACATTGTTAGTAGAACCAAATATAATATCATCCACATATACCTGAACCAGTAGAAGATCTCCATCTTGTTCTTTTATGAAGAGAGTGCAATCGATAAGACCTCTACGAAATCCATTCTCCAACAGATAATTTGATAAGGTTGCGTACCAAGCTCGCGGTGCTTGATGTAGACCATAGAGAGCTTTGTTCAGCAACCAAACCCGATCGGGATGAATAGGATCTTCAAAACCTGGAGGCTGTTCAACATACACCTCTTCTTCGACTAGACCATGTAAGAATGCACTTTTGACGTCCATCTGGTAAACCTTGAATCCTTTGAATAAGGCACAAGCCAGAAAGATCCGAATTGCTTCCAGACGTGCAACAAGTGCATACACTTCGTTGTAGTCTATACCTTCAATCTGACGAAAACCTTGAACGACCAATCTAGCTTTGTTGCGAATAACGATTCCACGGTCGTCCTTTTTGCATTTATACACCCAACGGGTACCAATCTTCTTATAACCAGCAGGTTTCTCTACAAGCTTCCAGACACCAAGTTTCTGGAATTGTTGCAGTTCTTTCTGCATTGCTTCAACCCAAGAGTTATCTTTCAAAGCGTCTTTCCAAGTTCTTGGCTCTTCCTGTGAGACATAACACGCGAAAGACCAATCGTTTTGTTGACCAGATTATCGAATCGCCGCATACAGGCCTGCGTTGTTATTGTTGTGCAACATGTTTCTTGTTTGTATGCCACTTTGTACATTACCAATGATGTTTTGTTGAGGATGGGTATTGTGAATCCTTGTTTCAGGGTTTTCCGGAACTAGAATGTTTGTACCCAGATTGTTGAGATTCAGATCAACAACCAATTCAATACCCGGAACTGACGAAGAGGATGATGCAGTAGCTTCAGCTGTTATAGGGGCGTCCACTGGAGGTGTAGCCTCTGAAGTACCATCAACAGCTGATGTAGGAGCTTCTTGATCTGCATCTAGAAATTCTTCATCCTCTGAAGATTCGTTCAGTTCGGTTGCATCATGAAAATCCTCATTGTCGAGAGCATTATTGTTCACTGAAGATGGCTCTTGATTGACAACAATTGGACGAACCAACGGTGAATCTGTTGCGTTGTCACTCTCGAAAAACATCCTTGCCGCAGCAGTTTCTTCAACTGCTTCAACATTGATCGAATTGAAAAAGTCATCGTACTCAAACATCCATGGTTGACCAGGACATCTGACTGGCAATGTGTGCCTTTGTACTCTGACCTCAGACCATTCTTCAACCCTTTTAGTCTCTAGATTCCAGACTCTTAAGTTCGGGGTGGCATAACCAAGAAAGTGACCTTCAATAGCTTTTGCCCCAAACTTTCCATTAGGATCGATCATTGTGCAAGGAGCTCCAAACGGTTCAAGATATGACAAATCTGGTTTCCGTTTGTGAAGAAGCTCGAAGAAGGTCTTGTTGTGCCTTTTGACTGTAAGGACTCGGTTCATCGTGCAACATGCGGAGGCCACAGCTTCACTCCAGAATGGAATGGGCAACTGCGACTCTACCAACATAGTCCTAGCAGTCTCGATTAATGTACGGTTCTTACGTTCAGCGACGCCGTTCTGTTGAGGAGTATAAGCCGCACTAAATTCGTGAAGAATACCTTTTAATGTGCAAAACTCCGCCATGGCTTGATTTTTAAATTCAGTACCATTGTCGCTGCGTATCCGTCTAACCTTCAACTTATACAAATTCTCAATCTGAATTATCAAGTTTTTGATAATACCGAAAGTTGCACTCTTGTGAGCCATAAACGCCACCTAAGAAAATCTTGAATAATCATCCGTTATCACGAGGCAGTATTGATCATTCCTGATGCTTTTGTGCTTGACAGGACCAAACAAATCCATGTGCAAACGTTCAAGAGGAACTGCCACCGTATTGATCTTCTTTGTCAGATGTCGTTTCTTCGTTTGCTTTCCTTTTTGGCATGAAACACAGACGTCTTGAAGATGGAAATTTTTAAGAAGAACACCATTCACTAATTCATTCGTTACCAAATGATTCATTTTGCGTAAGTGAATGTGACCCATACGTCTGTGCCAAGAGATTGAGTCTTTTACGTGGCTTTTGTAATGAAACAAGTTGCTTATGCAGTCGTTGTAATGGCTTGGCTCATATCAAGGACATACAAATCGTTTATCCTTGGAGCAGATAAGAGAATCCATTCTTTTGGAATCTTGAAGCCGGGTTTCAGCACGTAATATCCATTTGCATCAAAGTGTACTGAAAACTGTTTATCACAGATTTGTGAAACGCTGAGAAAATTGTGATCAAGTTGTTGTACAAAGTTGATCTTGTCAAAACTTACAACCCCGTTAGATACCATTCCTTCTCCAGTAATATATCCGCCTTTATCTCCAGCAAAAGCAACATAACCTCCTCTAATAGATTTAACGTCGTAGAGAAGCTTCATGTCGCCTGTCATGTGCCTGGATGCCCCACTATCAACAATCCAATGACTGCTGAAAGTTCCTCCTGGAACACCCTGCACATGTACTCACATAATTAGTTGGAGATGGGGACCCAAGCCTTTGTGGTCTTGGGTCTTCCATTTTCATCAACGTAAGTTACTTGAACTTCTCGATGTTGTGGAAATTGTGTTGTTCCCCCTGATTCAATAACCGTTTTTGGTTTCCAGGTCTGTTTTGTTTTACCAGTGTTATTCTTTAAAATCTTAACTTCATGATTGTCTGAAGTTGTTGAATTGTCTGGTTTGACAGAAACAGATGTTTTGTTAACCACATTGGTTTTAATCGCCTTTTCAATTTTCTTGACCTGTTGGCGTTTCTGTTTCTTTTCCCTTTCTTTTACAAGACGGGGATCTGGTTTTGATGAAACAGATCGCTCGCGGTCAATTTGGTCACGGGGATCATCAACTTTGGCTTTTTGTTTATGAAGATATGGACAATTTCGAATGATATGTCCAAATGCGCCACATGAAAAACATGATCTACGTTCTACAAACCCCGTAGTATCATGTGATTGTCTTGTCGATGATGAACTTTGTGATCCCTAGGTACTAGGTTTTGAACTGTTTGGTTCGTTTCTTTTCAAAGAATTAACTTGAATGACATGATCTAAGTTAGATTTATTGGAAAATGTTTCAAGTTTATCTGTTCCCTTCGATTTCACAAAGTTCACTTTCTTGTCCTTTTTCTTGGTCTGTTTCTTTTGCCATTGAGTCGGTGAGTTACTTTTAGGTTTGGTGCGATTTTGCTGAACTTTCTCAGTTGGTAATTTTTTATTGCCACATTGTTTTCTAACTTCAGCCTTTGGGATAGGAGGACACTGTGTTACCACAACGTGTGATCTTGTCTTTCCCAAAAACTTACTTGTTGAATCCTCAAAAATTTTACTTATTAAAGATTGATCAACATTCTTAATAGGAAAATCTTTGTCAGAGTAGATTTTATCATCACCAACAAGAGTGTACAGCAAATTCACACTCTCAGACTCTTGTGAGGAAGTAGACGTGGACTCGGTCAGAACAGTCGTAGCAGGTTTTGCGGGAGGATCACATAGAATATGATTCTCAATAGGTATGTCCTTTTCTTTGATTACCGCATCTGACTGTGCTGAGTCAGTATTATTAGATTCATCATCTGAAGAATCAGCATCCTCAACAATAACTGGAGGATCCTGATTCTGTTCAGCAGTTACAAATGTATCTGCTGACACATCCAAATCTGATGATACTTCCGATTTGTATCCAAGTCCCGTTGCAAATTCCTCAATGTCTAAAGAAACAGATTCTTCATAATGAGTTCTATACTACTCATCAGGCATTGCATCATAATTTTGTCTAACAGGTGGTGGACAATTTTTATATCCAATGCACGTGACATCCTTTTTCTCTTTTTGTGTGCCAATGATGTGATCCAGCACATATCTAGAGTTAGAATAACTGTCTAGTTTAAGCCGGATCACCTCACTTTCACACTTTGTGCAGGCTAACTCTTTTTGCATGCTTTCAAGACGATTGATATAAAGGTTTATGTCAGTTTGTTTTCTTGAAACCATTTTTGTCAGTTCGGTTTTATCTTTTCTTAAAGTTTCAACCATCGTTTTAAATTCCTTTTCATGGTTTTCATAAAACATATTAGCCTCTTTGCATTTTGAAAGATCCACTATCAACTTTTGATTGTGCATATTTGTCACTTCAAATTTGTTTTGCAAAGCCTCATGTTTGCTTTGCAAATCACACCACTTAGCATCAAAAGAAACATGTTTGTTTTGCAAGTCAGACAATTCAGCATTTAAAGCATCATGTTTGCTTTGCAACTCAGACATATTAGCATCCAAATCAGCACATTTAACACTTAAGCTAGCACAATTATCACAATTAACAACAGTTGGTTCATCGACACATACCTGGCTTGATGAACTGCCGCCATTAGCCATAAAGGCTGAAAGAAGAGAAGAAGAAGAAGAATAAGCAGCTTGATCCACCAGAATAGATCTTCTATCATTCCTTGCTGCAGCTTCTCCTAACAATTCATCGATTCTCCCACTAGATACATCATCAGAAAAATCTTCACCTGAGGTTGAGACTTCCTCATCTGAACTCCTTGAATCACTAGAACTCTCTTCATCTGAAGATTCACCACCACTGGTGGAAGATTCTCCACCACTGGCGTGCTTCAAATCCTTAGCAGCTTCAGCAAAACAAGCTGCTCCTCCTTGATCACCAATGCCTAATTGCATTGACCAGTCGCAACCTTCATCTATTTGCATCACAAGAGCTTGATTGGTGTTCGATGGTCCTGCTTGATTGTTTGCATGGACCAAGGCTCGATCATCATTCCTGGGTTGATTCTGATTCTGTTGGTTACCTCCTTGACCTCTGAAAGGATTCTGGTTCCCATGCTGAGCTGGCTTTGTGCATTCCCTCTTGAAGTGACCATGTTCACCACAGTTAAAGCACTTGACGGATTGCTTGTCGAACCCATACTTGGTATCTTTCTTGCTTTCCAAGCTGGTTCGACCCGTCCGTTCCATGAAGTCTTTAGCTCGCCTAACAGCACTAGCAAAAGCCCATTTGATGTCCATCATATCCATCTCTTCTTTATCGATCTGCTGATAATCTTCTTGAGTTAGATTGATGTTTCCGATCTGCCCTGCAATCAACCCACAATACGAGCTCACCAATGTGTTTAGTATCTCCATATGATCTTTAGCTACTTCAACGCTAACTTTGGAGAAGTTTGACGTGTCAAGCCGTACTATATTTGACTTTGATTGCTGACCAACAGATGATGTACTTCCATAACAAGCTTGCTGTTGTGGAGCTGGTGGTAATGGATTTCCATACAAGTCTGTGGTTGGAGCTGGCTTCACAGGAACTTGTATCGGATTGCCATATAAATCTGTGCTAGTGACAAACGCCGTTTGAAGTGGAGCGTGTGAAGCAGGTCTTGCAGAAGTGCTAGGAGTTCCATAATACATATCAGGATTATGTCGCACTGGTATTGTAGAAGTGCTAGAAGTTCCATAATACATATCAGGATTTTGTCGCACTGGAACCCTTTTTTCCTTTAGGATTTCTTCCTGATCTTTGTTCTCCAAGAGCTGACTGAAGTCATTGATGTTTGTCGTAGCCAATGTGCCATTGTATTTCAGGATTTCCAAGAAACTATTCCATTGAGGTGGCAGTGCATCGGCAAACTTTGTGACAACCTGTGTTGGAGTTGTTACTACCTCATAATTGCTC
Organism: Helianthus tuberosus; assembly: GCA_030545235.1. Lineage (NCBI taxonomy): Eukaryota > Viridiplantae > Streptophyta > Magnoliopsida > Asterales > Asteraceae > Helianthus > Helianthus tuberosus. The sequence goes on from CM060383.1 coordinate 59,404,380, forward strand.
AATTCAGTCAGCAAGTGATGAAATCGACTTGTCATATCTCCCAAAGATTCATTTTCCATACAAGTGAAACCATCAAACTCCTTTTTGAGTAAATCATGTAGTAATTGACGTGACTTTTCATTTCCTAGACCTCTTGTCTTCAATGCATCCCACAATCGCTTTGATGTCTTGAAACTAACAAACTGATGATATATATCCTTGCTCATCGCCTGAGTCAGAATAGCATATGCTTTCTTTTCTAAATCATATACCTTTTTCTGGTCTTCCGAAAGATCTGCAAATGTAGCGGCAGTTGAAGCGGCAACCTCAAGAGTTTGATCAAAATCTGTAGTAAAACGTAACCACTGTTCCGTGTTTTGCCCATTGACATACGTCTGAAATCTATCAACCCAACCAGGATATTCGTTTAGGTGCATCAGTTTCGGTGGACGATTCAGACTTCCGGTCTCGCTTTCGCTGAGGAGTATACTTTGAATACTTGGAGTTTGATTTGAAACAAACGCCCATTGACCGGTTGACATTTGATTTGCTTGTGAAGATGCGGGTGCCAGAGATTCAGCCCATGATGGTGACAAACGCGTGTTTGTATACTTACTTTCCGTATTAGATGCGGGTGCGGGAGATTCGGCCCATGATGGAGATAAACGCGACGGATTACCCCACCAATTCGGATTCATTTTTGATGTATGATGACTAATACCTGAACAAATCACACAAATTAAACAGTTAAAAATGTTTTACAAGTCTACTGTTTAAAAAAATAACATAAGTCCAGTAACAAGTTGATTTCGTCTGGATACTGAATAAGGAGTGATTTCGTTGAATGATGTTTGACGAAATCAGACTTGGATTTCGTCCAGCATAAGTGTTTTTGTTGATAGGGGATTTCGGCTAAGTCAAGACAAGCACACAAGTGATTTCGGCTAGGGAGTGTTTTCGGCTGAGGAGTCTGATTTCGTTGATAAGGTGGTGATTTCGGCCAGGACTTGATTTGGGCCCAGAACTGATTTCGGCCCAAGTGGGGTTTTCGACCAAGAATAGATTTCGGCCAGGAGGTAAGGGTTTTCGGTTGATAAGGCATTTCGTTGACAGGAGGTGATTTCGGCCAATGTGATTTTGTTGAAATGGGATTTCGTTGAAAAGTATATATAAGGGATTTCGGCCAAAGCTTGATATTGTTGACCAGGTATTTTCATTGACTGATGAAAAATAACTTGCAAGATATTTATACTCTGATTTCGTTGACAAAATGACCAGACAACAAGATATTTTCTAAACCTCATCCAATTTACTTCCTGACAACAAAACCACAAATTTCAAACTTTACCTTACCAAGACACTCTTTTGTCAAACCACCTTACTGAAACAGATTTCGAAGCATGTTAATTTCAACCTTTCATCATTCCACTTGTACACATTTGTCAACTAAATATATAATAATCATAAACAATTCAATATTTCATCAAAACACAGATCAAACACAATAATATATGAAGAACACGCATGATCAATATGAAGATCCTGATGAACACTTTGAATATTCCGGTGACCGATAAATTTTCCGAACAACGATTTTGCACAATGTTTCAATAACAACCTTATCCTAACATGTATAACAAAGATTTAACAAGGTTTTTAGCAAAACAAACAGCAAAATAACAAGGTTTTTTGAGAATTTTAAAGTGATTTTCCAGAAAATGTATGATCTCTAAGTTCAAAAATCAAGAAAAACACCTACAAAACTTTGAAAAACACAAGAAAAACAACTTGGTTTAAACAAGGAATCGAGCCAATGCTCTGATACCAATTGTAGGTCCACCCGGAGGATCGAGTAACCTCTATTCCCTGTTTTCCGACAAACCCGAAAGTGCGGAATCCAAACGGGTAAGTTAAACCAAGTGACGAACACGTAAAACACAAGATTCACGATTAACACTCCATTGTATTAATCTAGAAAACGGTTACAGTACAATGTTTACAAGATGCTCTCATAAACTCTCAGTGTGTGTGTGTTTACAGTGTGTTCGCTCAAAGAAATCTATTCAGACTTCGTTAGTTTGTTCTGTTCTGTGTCTGTGTTTATATACTACACATGTCGACGAAATCAGAAGCCCACGAAATCACATGGGACGAAATCAAGGATATGGATGAAATCACCTGATTTCGTCCTATTTGGTTTTCACCACAAAGGGTTTTCACTAAAAGGGATTTCGTCCTATTTGGTTTTCATCCCATTGGGTTTTCACCAAAAGGGATTTCGCCCAGTATAGTGTTTTCGTCATATGTGTATGGGCTTGGATATTGCTTCTGTCTTCATGTTGGGCTTGGGCATTATGGGCTAAAACAACAAACACACAAACAATACAAACTTAATCTAAATTGCATACTGCACACACGCAGTCGCAATTACATCAAATGTTACAAAGCAAAACGCATACCGAGTCAAGACAGGAGGTTGTCTTGACTACGGCCTTCACTTCGTAGCCGAGTCGAACCGAGCTGAGCCGTATCCACACGATATGTATCAACAATACTATCTGACTCAAAACACTGCTAATACTAAAACACTGTTACGTTAATAAAACACTTATTACAGACTCTGTTGATGCTATCCTTTGATGAGCTCAACCGTTGATGAAGCTTTAGCAGTGCTTTACTCTAAAGGGGATCAAACCTTTGACTTCCAGCAGATCTTTGACTTCCACAGTGGTTTAGTCTTCAATAGTCTTTATAATCTAGCATTGCTTAGTGTTGAGTAGACCTTTCAAGCAGCAGTTGTTACTTGTCTTTGCCGTTGAAGGAAGTAGTAATTCAAAGCACTGTTATTATGGATCAGTTGTTGCAGAAACTGTTTTGGCTTTGTATCATCTGTTCTCAAGGAAGTTTCACATGAGCCAACAATCTCCCCCTAGAACAGATGATGCCAAAACCCTTCATTATTTCTAATCTTTATTTCCTCATCAGTAATTCCTGGATTTGCCCTTTGAACTGTAGTTCAAAGTCCAAGGAATCCATATCTTCTTCATCCATTTCCATTCGAAGGTTCAAAAGATCTTGAAGGTCATCTGCATTCAGACCATATGCATCCTTCCTTGTTATTATTTCAACATTACCATCTGATCTGAGCAAAGGCAATACGTGGGTGTCTAAGGATGACTTCCACTTTAGTATTTTTGGATCAGATGGTTTTCTAGGGACAAGAGTTATTTGTGATGAGTTTGGTGAATGAGGCCTGCTCGCCAACTGTTTAATTGTTTCAGCTAATTGAGCAGTGAGTTGGTCAGTAGCATCATCCATTTGGAATACAATCTGGCATCTGATCCCCTCTTTTCTAATTTCTTCAAACTTCTTCTCATATTCCTTATCACTCTCCCTTTGCCTTTTTAATTGATTCAAGACAGTTGTGGGTAAGGCAGATAATAAGAAAAGCTTTTTGGAAGTTTGGGTCAGTTGGGGTCTGCTAGTAGTGGTTTAAGGATAAACTGGCTTTTGAGGAACTTTTGGGTCTTTGGCTCTAAGTGCTTCTAGCCTTTTGTAGGTCTCTTCAACATTCAGTTTTGACCATCTGGCTATTGATCTTGCAGACCCATAATCAGCAGCAACAAGCTCTACTCTAATTCTCTTGAAACTTAATGCATCATCTGGATTAACTTGCTTGGATTTCTTCCAATTTGGTGCAGTTTTCTTGACAAGAGGATCATTGTTCATCTTTGTAATTCTATCAATTTCTTCTTTGAGAGCAACTGCTAACCAGTCCTTGAATTGGGCCCTGATACTTTATAAGGCTTGTGCTTCATGATATGATCCAAGTAATCAACCTTCAGTTCCTCTTCAAGCTCAGTATCCAATGGCCGCTCAGACATGGATTTACTAAGGTCGTTAGCAAAGTCTTTAAGCTTTCTAACTTTGTTAAGCCCATGTGATAATAGACCTTGGTAACTCCTGTCACCTAACCCTTTACTTTCTTCTCTGGTTGTAACCTCTGCTTGTTTTGCTTTCAATTTCAAGTACTCATCTAGGTTCTAAGGTTTTCTAAAGCCATTGAGAGATGGGAAGGTTCTTTTGGATGGTTCCTCTATCATGTAAAAAGATTCCATTTCACTTTGAACTGCAAGTAGTTTTAGAGGATATTGAGCAGCTAAAGGGATGACAGATGGCATGTAACCAGTGGGTGGATGGTTAAGTTGATTTGTAAGTGGAGATGATGAGGGTGGAGTGGTTTGGATGGGAACAGATGATAAATGGATTGGTGATGGAATCTCCATATCATCATCATGCATAACAAATTTTCTTTTGCGTGCATGAGCAAATTTGGGTGGTGGAGGAACTTTAGGTGGAGAATGTGGTTTAGGTGAAGAAGGTGGTTGTGAAGGGAATCTTTGGGGTGTTGGTGGTGGTTGTGTTGATGGTGGTGTGTTGAAGTGAATGGAAGCAGTGGATTGGCTAACCTTTGCTGAGACAACTGGTGTCTCAACAGCTGTTGCCTTAACATCTGCTGATGCTTTTGTAGCATCAACATCTATTGGTTTGATGGGTGAGGGTGTTGGTTTTGAAGCTATTTTCTGCTTCTTTTGTGGAGGTTTTTGAGGTGAAGGTTTGGGTTTGGTTGTAGCAGAGGATACAGGCCTTTTAGGAGTAACAGATGTTTTGGGAAAGGTGACTATTGGTGGTCTGTTATGTTTAAAAGACTTTCTTCTTTGTGAAGTACCAATGTTTTCTCTTTTCATCTTTTCCTCCTGTTCTTTCTTCCAATTGCAGGCTTTTCTCTCTTCTGTATCTTGCTTCTTCTGCTTTGCTAAAATCTCCTCATCAGTTTGGATATTTAGGGTCTCATCAATTCCCTTTTTCTTTCCAACATCTGATTTTTTTGAAGTTTTTGCAGAAGTTTCTTTGGCAGACTCTGGCTTTTGTTTTTGTTGGCCATTTGGTTTTACTTTAGGATCAGGCTCCAACTTTCTCATAGAATCTTTCTCCCCCTTTTTGGCATCATCATCATCATCATCCTTTTCAAAAACAGGTGCAGGGGAGGAGCCAGTAAGTTTAGCCAGGGAATCTTTGACACCCCTGATGTCTGCCTGAGTATCTTTATACCTAGGCTCAACCATGACTCTTATTAGTTCCATATGGGAGTTATGGTTAAGTTCAGCTAATTCCCTTTGAGCTGCAAGTATTGGTTGCATAGAAATCCATGACTCTTGGGTGATTTACTGATGGCTAGGCTAACTTTTAGAAGCCTCCAACATCTGTTTCATCATGTCTTTCATTTCTCCAACAGAGTTTTCAATAGCAGACATTCTATCCATCGAATTCTTGTATCTTAATTTATCACCTAACTTAATAGGATCATCTGAATTTCCACCAGAGGTGGTTGTATTTGTTTTGATAACAGGAGAAGATTCCATGTCATCAGAAACAAATGCTTCTTTTTCTTGGTTCTGGGGACTTCCCACTGGAGCAGAGGTTACAGTTGTAACCTCAACAGTGGTTGCCTTCAAGGGAGTCTTAGAGATAAAACTACTGTCGAAATGTAAATTAGTGGATTCAACATTTGTATTAGCTACTCCAATTGAACTACCATCAAGAGTTTCGTAAAACTCAAGAGGTGTAGCCTCCTCAACTGTTTGTGGGATAGCAGATTGAACAGGTTCAGACACAGTCATTTCTGGTGTTATACTCTCAGTAATGTGTTGGTGAGAGGGACTGCTTTGGGTCTGAATGTCAATTGCTTCAAACAGTGGTACAAGGGTTGGTGGAATAGGAGATGAAGGTATTGGTGTGGAAAGAGACATTGCCCCGGGAGAAGGGCTTTTAAGCATACTTTCAAATGAAGGTATTGCTTCATATTGTGGTGTCCCTGTGATTACAAGATGTTCCTTTTGTGAGGAATCATGAGGAGTTTGGTCTATAGGTTGAGATCTTTCCACTTGCTATGAGGAAGGAGTAGTAGTGGTTTCAAGTGACATTTGTGTTGTCACTGGGTTAACCTTTGGGATCTCATCTTCTAGAGGACCCGTTTTATTAGATTTGGTGGGTTTTTGGATTTGGCAAGGGTTTTCTTTTTGGATTTTACTGGTGGGGGTTTCACAGCAGTGGTTGTGGTGTTGTGATCACAGGGAGCAGTGGGCTCAGCAACAGAGGTTTGAGGAGCAGATGTGGACTCATCTAAAATTTGCTCATCCCCCTTTGCTTGTGTTTTGGAAACGTTTAACTCTTTTGTCATAAGACGAGTAAAAGTTTCAGAAGTTAGACTATTAATTTTAAATGCTACACCTTGTTCAAAAGCTTTTTGATAAACATGTTTTTGGAGGTAGTAACTTAATAGTCTTTGATACACATAAGAAAAGAATCATTTTTCCCTTTTTTAATGTTTTTCACGTTTGAAACCAAATCTTGAAATAGTGCTTGGGAGTAGTTAAAATCAGTATTTGTTAAAATTGCATACCCCAAGTACTGAATTTTTAAAGGTATTTCATTAAAAACAATGGCTTTTGTAGAGAGACATGTTAAGATGGTATGGAAAAAGAATTTCATTGGGGGTGGAAAATTTGCTTTTAACATAGTAGCCCCTTTTAACTATCCATCATACCCCCTCTCAATCAGCTCAGTTCCATAGCTTTTGGTCTGCTATCCTGATCATGATTTTTCTACCCCCAGAGGGAAAGGCCCTTCCCTTTTGGGCCGGTTGTGGGCGAGGAGGGATTCGAACCCCCGACACCGTGGTTCGTAGCCACGTGCTCTAATCCTCTGAGCTACAGGCCCCACTGTGTCTCCAATGGATCTGTTCCCAGAAGTACCCTCAAAAAAAGGAACCTTAGCTCTCCTCAGCCATTTCGGGTTAAGAAGATGTCAAAGCTCCTTTATCTCTACTTTCTCTCTATAAGAATGGGGCGTTCCGAGGTGTGAAGTGGGAGAGAGGGGATGTCATAATTGGGGTTTTGAATAAGAGGATCTTTTTATTTTTCATTTTTTTCATATTGAAAAAGTATGAAGAACGGGAGGTGTGAAGTTTTTTATCATCCTGGCGTCGAGCTATTTTTCCGCAGGACCTCCCCTACAGTATCATCACCGCAGTAGAGTTTAACCACCAAGTTCGGGATGGATTGGTGTGGTTCCTCTACGCCTAGGACACCAGAATATCGAACCATGAACGAAGAAAGGCATGAGATAAAATAGTGATTGAGAGGCCCCAATTCTTGACTGGGGGGGACACCAAAGGACTCTGCCCTTCCATCCCTTGGATAGATTGAGAGGGAGGGTAGAGCTTTTGATTTTTCATGTTGTCAAAGAGTTGAACAATGGTTTTTTCGTGTTGTTAAAGAGTGGAACAATGAAAATAGATGGCGAGTGCCCGATCGAATTGATCGGGTCATGTAGGAACAAGGTTCAAGTCTACCGGTCTGTTAGGATGCCTCAGCAGCATACATCACTGCACTTCCAATTGACACCTATCGTAATGATAAACGGCTCGTCTCACCGTGACCTTCTCTTGAATTCTCAAAACGTCTGTCGCTCCATCCCCGCAGGGGCTGAGAACCCGTCGCTGTCTCGCCTGTGCTACCGGAGGCTCTGGGGAAGTTGGAATAGGAGAGCACTCATCTTGGGGTGGGCTTACTACTTAGATGCTTTTAGCAGTTATCCGCCCTGCACTTGGCTACCCAGCGTTTACCGTGGACACGATAACTGGTACACCAGAGGTGCGTCCTTCCTGGTCCTCTCAATGCTCTAACGTCCACACCGAATATGGACCGAACTGTCTCACGACATTCTGAACCCAGCTCACGTACCGCTTTAATGGGTGAACATCCCAACCCTTGGAACATACTACAGCCCCAGGTGGCGAAGAGCCGACATCGAGGTGCCAAACCTTCCCGTCGATGTGAGCTCTTGGGGAAGATCAGCCTGTAGGTATTGGTATGTACCCCGATTTTGTTCTTTCACTATCATTTGACATGGTTGAAGGTATTCTATCTAATTATTTTATAGATAGTTTTCTAAAAAAACTCCTATTATTTTTAGAGTTGGTTGGCTAATGAAAAAAAAAGTATTTTTATTCTCTTAAATTAAATTTTAAATAAAGTCAAAACAAACTATGAATTTAAAATTTTAGTCAATGTACTTGGTCTTTGCGAGAACCGCATGAACTCGATGCTTGAGTCTGTCATGAGTGAAGATGCCACTAGGGAAGCACTGGGAATGGCAGAAGACACACCAGTAGTGGAGGCAGGAATCAAAGTAGAGTTCTTAGAGGAAGAAGGAGTTGTTGAGTCAGATGTGGCATTAGACTTCAAATAGGTTCTTCTCGAAGTGGTCATTAGTAAGCCAAGGAAGTTCTTTCCCCAAGGCTAAGAGTCCGTTCATGGTAGAAGTCCTTTCCTTTCAACTAAGAATGCCGACTTTCCTCAAACGATTGGAACTAAGGTATCCTCGCCGAAGTAAAAGAAGTGTAAGCCAATAGTATCCCGGGGAAAGAAGAAAATGTCACATTGACATTTCGAAAGGCTTTGAGAAGAGGGGCAACAGTTTAGTTAGTGATCCCGGCTTAGTGAGTCCTTTCTTCAGTGATGAACTATTGGCGGCAGTCCTACATTTTGTCTCTGTGGACCGAGGAGAAAGGGGGCTCGGCGGGAAGAGGATTGTACCGTGAGAGAAGCAAGGAGGTCAACTTCTTTTAAATATACAACATGGATTCTGGCAATGCAATGTAGTTGGACTCTCATGTCGATCCGAACGAATCATCCTTTCCACGGAGGCAAATCTTTGCCTGTTAGGTAAGAGGATAGCAAGTTCCAAGAAATCACATGAATAAATAAATTCTATTTGACTCTGCCTCTTCAAGTGACTCAATAAGATAGACTGACCCATTCCAACTTCCCAAAACTTCCCAAAGATTCAATCCATAAAGAATCATTACAAATCTTTATACTTGAATTTGAGTCATGTTTTACAGTAAAGACTCCATTTGGTTATCATAAAACAGATAATTTTTTGTTTCTTTTCGAATGGAATTGTCAATGATGTGTCTGAAACTTATTTTTAGGGAAAGATGTTTTACCTGCCAAGTCATTTAACCCAAATGTTGTTGATATGATGGTTGGGGTTATGGCAACAAGTTCACCCCCGACTTTGGAAGTTATACGTAAGGCTCTTTCTTTTGTTCTTTGATTTTGGCATTTGCCCAAAATTCTCGAAGTGTATCTTGATAAATAGGAGTGTTGGCAGTAAGAATAGGTTTATATTTTGATGTTGTAAGTACATTAATTATTGAGTGGAATGCGATGTTTTTGTCTGTTTTCTCGAAAATAGGGAGGTAGTTATGTGGATTTTTGATTGTCAAAGCCATGGTTGGAGTCGGAAATTGTGAGAGGTTGAAGAAGAAGTGAAGAAGAAGATGGTAACCACTTTGGAGAATTTTTGAATTCGATACGGCGAGTAAAAGCTCTGTTTGGGGATAAAGCAGGGTTTTATAAAGTGAAAAAGTGAATGCTAACATGGCAGCAGTTTCAAAGATCGGACGGCTAACATCTGTCCACGTGGCAAACTCTGTTGAAAAATTGGATGACAGTTGTTTGGAAACCACTGTTGAGCAACAACAGTGGTTGGGAACAGTGGAATGAACAGTGGCTGATTTTAGTCTATCAGTGGATAGACATTTGTGTTTGAGACCAACAGCTGTTTGATCAACAGTGGTCGATGGAGTAGTGTTTGATGAAAACAAAGGATACATTTCAGCAGTGGGTTAATTTTTAGCCAATCAGAGGTTTAAAACATCAATGGTTATGGACATACTTTTAAGGATTAATGAAAAATTTTCATTTTAACTATTTTTAAGGATGGAATTTTTTATTTTCTGAAAACATTTTAATGCTTTTTATTCATGGAAAACAAGTTTTTGCCTTCCAATCCATGTTTAGCATGCCAATCCTAGAGATCAAGCTTTCAAAGGTAGATGTGTCTAATGTTTTTGTTAGCACATCTAACAGCTGATCCTAAGTTGGAACATGATGCAGAGAAATCAAACCTTTTTCATAGCAATCCCTCACAAAGTGATGTCTGATTTCAATGTGCTTGGTGGTTGAATGGGATACTGGATTTTGATGATATTTTCAGCTGCTTGACTATCCGACATGAGAGGAGTCTTTAGAGCAGTTATACCAAAATCCAATAACTAGTTTTGAAGCCATAACAGTTGGGCTGTACAGCTTGCAGCAACAATGTATTCTGCTTCAGCAGTGGATGTGGAAACAGCTGCTTGCTTTTTGCTTTGCCAAGACACTAAGCAATTGCCTAGGAATTGACACCCTCCTGAAGTGGACTTCCTTGTGGTGTTGCATCTTGCAAAATCACTACCTGAGAAACCTGAAAGCTTGATATTCCCATTAGCAGGATACCAGATACCAAGTGTGGAAGCACCTTATATTTATCTGAATATTCTTTTCACAGAATGAGATTAGACTTCCTACGTGCTGACTGGGATTTGGCACAGACACATGTTGCAAACATGATGTCTGGCCTTAATGAAGTTAGGTACAATAAAGACCCAATCATGCTTTTATACAAAGTTTGATTAACTAAGTCATATTTTTCATCAGCAATAACAAGCTTTGTGGTTGCCATGGGTGTACTACATGGTTTACAATCATTCATGTCAAATTTGTTTAAAATTTCTTTTGCATATTTGCTTTAATGAATGAATATTCCATTTTGCAATTGCTTAACTTGGAGACCAAGAAAGCATTGGAGTTCACCCATGACACTCATCTCAAACTCTGTTTTCATTAGTTTCCTGAACTCTTCACACATGGAGGTACATGTGAATCCAAAGATGATTTCATCAACATAAATTTTGACAATCATCAGATCCCTACCCTTCCATTTTAAAAATAACATTTTGTCAATTTTACCCATTGTAAATCCAATTGAAATTAGAAAGGTGGAGAGAGTTTCATACCTGGCTCTTGGTGCTTGTTTCAAGCCATACAAAGCTTTATTGAGCTTGTAGATGTGATCAGGACAAATGACATCTTCAAAGCCAGGAGGTTGACAAACATATACCTCCTCTTGAATCTTTCCATACAAGAATGCACATTTGATATCCATTTGGTACACCTTGATGTTGTGATTGACATCAAAAGCTAAGAACAATATGATGGCTTCAAGCCTTGCTATAGAAGCAAAGGTTACATCATAGTCAATGCCTTCTTCTTGTCTAAAGCCTTGAACCACTAACCTGGCTTTATTCTTGACAACAATGCCCCTTTAACCAGTTTTGTTCTTGAAGACCCACTTTGTGCTAATTGGACATACATCCTTAGGCAGTGGTACAACTTCTGTTGTCTTTTAAACTGTTGGATCTCCTCTTGCATAGCTTCTACCCAACTATTGTCTTTCAGTGTCTCTTGGTACTTGACTGGTCGGATGAGAGATAGAAAGCCAGCAAAAAGACAGATGTTTTGGGAATGACTTCTTGTGAGAACCCCTTCACTGACATTGCCAATGATTTTATCTGGTGGATGAGATTTTAGGAAGATTAGATCCCCCTTTTATGGAACAATGGCATTGAATGGTGAAGGCTGCAGATGTGAGTCATCTAAGCTAAAATCTGTTGGCAATTTTGAATAGCCAACATCTGTTGGTGATGGTGGTAGATGAATATGGGGAATGGGTATGGCACAATGTTGGTTTTTATCCACAGAAGATGGATTTTTATCAACATAGGTTGGACTTGATGAAGCGGTAGAGGTTTGATCAACAACTGTTTATGCAGTAGTGGTAGAGTTTTGACAACTGTTTTGAACATCTACTTTTCTGGTGGTGGAAGTGACTTTATATTGTGGAATCACAATGTCAAATCTATAGTCTTGTGAGGAATATTGTGGTGTACCTGCAGGGTTAGTCTTGACAGACACATCTTCAAATGTAAATTTATCAAGGTCAAATAATTCAGCAGGATTTGCTAGGATTTTCAGTGATGAAAGTTCATTGAACTTTACATTCAAAGTCTCTTCCACACACCTAGTCCTTGTGTTAAACACTTTGTTGGCCTTGGCAGTGGTTGAGTATCCCAGTAAAAAACCACAATCCACTTTGGCTGCAAATTTTGAAATTGAGTCTTTTAAGTTTAGGATATAATATGGGCAGCCAAAGATTCTGAAATATGAGATTAGTGGTTTGATATTGAACAGAGTTTTATATGTAGTCTTTTGATGCCTTGGGTTGATTAAAACTCTGTTCTGCACATAGCAAGCAATGTTTACAGCCTCTGCCCAAAAGGTTAACGGTAAACCTGAGTCTGCAAGCATTGTTCTGGCAGCTTCAATCAAAGTTCTGTTTTTCCTTTCAACCACCCCATTTTGTTATGGTGTTCTTGGGATGCTGTACTGCTTTATAATCCCTTTTGACATACAGAACTCATCCAACTCCTTGTTTCTAAACTCTGTTCCATTGTCACTTCTAAAGATTTTTACTGGCAGATCAAATTGCTTTTCAACCTGTTTGACAAAGTCTTGCAAAATACTCGTAGTCTCGTCCTTAGAATGTAAAAAGTAAGTACATGTAAACCTAGAAAAATCATCAACAATAACCAGACATTATCTTTTCTTTTTCAAACTCATAATTTTTACTGGGCCAAACAAGTCCATGTGCAACAATTGTAAGCACTGGGTTGTTTTGGACTCATCAATGGACTTGTAAGAGCTTTTATGTTGTTTACCTTTTAGACAGGAAACACAATGCTCATTGTAAGTAAAAAGTTTTGGTGGAAGGCCTTTTACAAGACCTTGTTTAGAGAGTGTGGTGATAGTTTTCAGATTTGTGTGCCCAAGTCTCCTGTGCTATTTTTCTCTCTTTGGTAGAGGCAGCTGAGAACAGACAAGCATCAGCCATTGGGTTATCTTTCAACATATCAACCACATACACATTGCCATTCCTTTGAGCAACAAGTTGTGTTTTGCTCCCAGCTATGATTTCTTCAATCTTTTTAACCACTTCTGACCCAACAATCTTACAAGTTTCCTTAGTGAAAAATAACCCATAGCCCTTGTCACTCATTTGTGAAACACTAAGAAGGTTAAATTTAAGATTGTCAATAAGATTGACATATTCAAACTTGAGTTTCCCAGCCAGAACTATTCCTGACCCCAACACCTTCCCTTTTGAATTATTACCAAAGGATATATCACCCCTCCATGTTTTTTGAAATCTTTGAGTAGGGCTCTACATCCAGTCATGTGCCTGGAGCCTCCACTATCTACATACCATAAACTATCTAAGCATGTAGAAGCTCCTTGCACATCAAGTAACAAATTAGTTCAGGTGGGTCTCCAAGGCCAAGATGGCTTTAGATGGGGTCATAGACAAGTCAGCCTCAAGTCCAGGAGCATGGACAGGGGTTGGGTCAGAGGTTTGGGAAAATTTTGCAGATTTTTGTAACCACTATTGTGGACCATCTCTTATTAAGTGATGATAACCATAAGGATGCCTATTCATTTTGGGTTTTGATGGCCTTTTGTAGGCTTCATAACCATGAGGGACCTTTTGGTATGATGGTTGACCATAGCCTCTTGGGAGTTGGTTTGTAGATGGAACATCTTTTGCTTTTGCCTCTTTGGGAACAGAGGTTGGTTTCAGCTGTTTTGCAACAAATGTTTGAACAGGCACAAAAGTCTGTTTGTTTTTGGGGGTTGGTTTTTGTGGACTCTCTAGTATTTTTGATGTATACTCTTTTCTTTTAACCTCAAAAGTTTTGAGATACACACACTATTGAGTTTGATGATTGGTTTTTCCACAAATGGTGCAATGTGGTGCAGGCTCAATTACAATTGTTTTGTTTACATTATATGCTTTTAGAAGAAAACAGTCTTTTGTAGCATGATTCTTCTTTTCACAGAAATCACAAAACAGGTTTTTAACTTTTTCTCTTTTCTTCCTCTTTTCAACTTCATTTTCAACAGAGGTTTTAACCTCTGCTGGGATGTCTTTCAGAGGAATGATTTTAGCCTTAGGTGCTTTGACACCCTCAATTATGGAAAAATCCATTGGCTTAAAGTTTTCAAGGATGTCACATTAGACCAGGAGGGTTTGAATTGATATTTTTCTATCTCTTCAAAGGTTGATGACCCTTCTGGGTTTTTTAAAACAATTTTGTTTCCTTTCTATCAGTGACTTTTATCTCTTGACCAGCCAAATTTTTGGGGATAACTTCAACCAAGCTAGATTGAATTTCCGCAGTGTTTTTGGAAATTTCGTCATTTTTCCTAACTTGATCTTCTTTTCCAACATCAACTCATAACCTTTACAAGATTCCACCCCCTTTTCACAAGTGATTTGTGTAGATTCAAGCTCCTTTTTACAACTTTGGTATTTTTTTCACCATAGTCTGGAGTTGATCTTTGGTTATGCTGGATTCATGTTTTAAGTTGCTGATTTCAATTTGTTTTTCAAACAATTTATTTTACAACTCTTTAAAAGTTTTCTCAAATTGCACTTCATCGTTTAAGATCTTGTTTCTAAGGTTTTCATTCACCTCTTTTATGTTAGCAAAAGCAATAATGCATTTATCTAAACACGATTCTTTTAAGACCTGAGGTGAGACCTTAGCTGCAACCATCATGGCACACTCACATTCACCATCACATATACTTGCATCCCATGGATCAGCCAGAGGTTCCAGCAGAGGTTCAACAACCTTTTCTTCTAACATTTGTTCACCAACAATATCTGCTGTAACCACTGTTTCAGCAACTTCTTCCACCACTTCAAACCTGGACTCCACTTCCTCTCCTTCAAGCCCTTCAGGTATTGAATCTAATGCCATAAAACAGAATTCATCAGGTAAAACATCAGAATTAGCAACTAGGGCAAAGTTTTCATCAGTTAAGTCCTCAGGTAAGCTTAATTCTTCATTCAGACCCATCCTTGCTGGACACTCTCCAACCTGGTGTCCTAACTCCCCACAATCTGTACACACCGCAAATGCATTACCTGCCCTAACTTTGGTTCCCTTTCCCAACTTCATCTGAGCCACTTGTCGCTCTAATAGTAAGTTTTGGTGCCTCAACTTCTCGACCCGTTCCTCAGCTTCATAATCAACTAATTTTGCTGAAATTGATTTTGCCCTCCTGCTAGATTGTGCCTGCCTCTTAGAAGTGGCACTTTGTCTCTCTAAATATGCCCAATCCGCAGTTTATGTATTCGTGAGAAATGTACCATTGCTTACAGCTATAAGATATCTAACATAGTCCGGAAGCAACCCATCATAGAATGCTTTAATTATTTCCCATGTCTAGATGCCATGATGGGGGCATTTTCTGAGCAACTCCTTAAATCGCGTGTAAGCCTCATGGAATGTTTCCCCTGAATGTTGTTGGAATGATCCGATTGCTTCCTGAGCTTCACTTGTTCTATTCATGGTGTAATATTCTTCCAATAATACCTGCTGCATCTTTTTCCAAGTGTAGATACTACCTAGAGGTAATGTCGCGAACCACTGTCGTGCTTTATCTTTCAGAGTAAACTGGAACAGCATCAACTTCACTTCATCCTTTGTAAAACCCAACCCCCTAATAGTCTGACAAATTGATTCAAAACTTGCAATGTGCAAGTACGGTTCTTCAGTCCTTTTGCCATAAAACTCCGGAAGATGGCCTAAGTATTGAGGCCTAACCTCAAAAGCTCTATCATTGTCCCCAACAGGTGTAACTACAGCCAGCGAATTTGGCACTATGACTGGTCGACAGTGCCCTTCAACTCCTCGAATGGGAGCCCTTTGAATTACTTGTGGAACACCATCAACAAACTGCAACTGACCACCCCCAAACCGATTGTTAACCCCGTGATTCGTCGCGTTGAACTGTGGGACTCCATGTTGAACTTGGTTGTGTGGAATTGGGTTAGGGATGTGATTCCTACGATTTCCCCGTTGTTGCAGTGGATATACTTGATCCATGTTGTACCCTTCATCATACCTATAATCAGCATATCTCCTGTCATATTGATTTTGATTTTCCTCTTCTTCCCAACAGGATTCCCATGCGTGAACATTTCGTTCTCTTTGTTGGGGACCCTCATTGTACCCATGTTGATGTTGTGGTTGGTTAAGATAAATAATTTCCCCATGTCGGAATTGTTGGTTCCCGGGTTGGTTTTGTGGAGATGGGTTAAATTGCGGAAATGGGTTTGGTGGTGGTTGATTTTGGTTTTGATTATTGGGCTGGTTGTGGTTTTGGTTTTGGTTTTGATTTTGAGGAATTGGTGGATCTGGAATTAGAGGTATTGGTTCATTTTGTGCTTGGTTTTGTGTCTCTTGATCAGCCATCTCGTGAGCTGCTTGTTCAAGATCTTGAGCAACAGTTGATGAATTAACTTTGGCTTTTACTGCTGAACGTAAGAGAACGGGATTTTGTCCAGCAGTCTTTTCAATATCTGGATCAAACAGGAGCGATGAGGATTTCTTTGAAAACCTGGTATGCATGCAACGCTGATGTCACATGCGCACAGACAAACAAGAAACCAACGTAATACTGAACGAAACAAGAAGAAACAAAAGAAATGAAATATTTTTTTGATTTTTGGTTTTTTTCTAATTTTTTATGTTTTAAACTTTTAAGAAAAACAACTAACTAAACACTAAGCGCATGGATTCCCCGGCAACGGCGCCATTTTGATCTATGTCGTAAGGTCGATCAAAAATATAATTAAAAGTGTCCTAATCACCTTTACTAGTAAAGAGTAAGTAGGGTGTCGAATCTACGGGAAATTAGTGAAAAGTGTTAAAGTTCATTGTTTGTAATGATTATCTAATTCTAAACTAATTGCTTTTTGCTGACTGCGATAATGATTACGAAAACAAATGTAAATTGTAGTTGTAAACAGAACGAGAAAAGGACCAATCTCCGGGTTTTCAGGTTGTGTAAAAACTTGGATAATCTAATTACTACCAATTGGAAATCACATAGACATGATTTGTAACTACTTGTTTTGATAAATAATTAACAGATAATATATTTGATTGCAATGGTCCATGATCGAAACCGAAAGATTGATGCAACTGAGTAGTAACCTAATTAATTACCAATCCTAGATTTCATAAACACAAACGAGTTCAATGGTTAAAGGTTAAAGAATAATGATAACTTAGAATTTAATCCCAGTTGTTGATGACAAACCAAATAACTGAAGAACAATTATGTCTACGATAATCCAACAATCGTTTAACCAAAACCAAGTACCAATAAGATAAACTAACCGAATGATTAGTCAAATCCCAATCCAAAAGTTCATAAATATCAGACAACCTAGTTTCTAACACAAACCCTAGTCCTGGAGATGATCACGGGTGGTTTAGCCGCTCATGTTGCACAAACAATCTTCAAAAGCTTGAAAGGAGAATGATTGCATGATTGACTTGGTGATTGTGGATGAATTTTGATGAATCAGATGAGATTTGGAGCCAAAAAGATGAAGTCTTGCTGCCAATTTTCATGGGAAAAGAAGTGTCCCGAAATTAGGGTTTAACAACCCTTTTAATTCCTTCTAAAAACTCAATCCATGCGCCCCTATAATTCGCGTCGTAGCTTACGGTTTTCAAACCGGAAGTTACGGTCTACCATTTGATGGAATCTCTTTTCAGCCGTAAGCCCATGTGTTCATCTGTAAGCTATAAGTGAAAGTTGTTGTACATATTTTATGAACAATACATAAACCGTAAGTTACGGTCGACTGACCGTAACCCACGGCGCGAATTCTCATCTCTTCTTCACTCACATATCAACTTCCCATTAATGATTTAAGCCCCTCGACTTTGATCATTCATGTTTCTCTTGCACATTTACTACAATTCATCATTCAATTAATTACCAATCAACCCTTGAACTTTGTTGCTTCACATTCATCACACATCCAAGCCATCACTTTGACCCAAACAAGTTTCGAATAATACCGTTGGCTGCAATTATCAATCTCAAGTGTTCCACTTCATCTCTAAACATGTTAACTTCCCCGAATTAAGAAATTAACCTGTAAAACCACAATTTCTGGTAGTTATCTAATTCAACGCATATAATTACTTAAAACCGAACAAAACACGCAAGATAAACACTTTAAAGCTCGGGTTTCACCCTCTCCATCAGTATGAGGCAGCATTATAATTCTTTTAACACATTCACGAATCAATTTCAAATTTCACAAGAGTATGCATTAAAGTGTTTCTTGGAAGGATTGAAAGAAGACATTTAAATTAAGGTGAGAATGTTTAATCCGATGACTCTTTATCATGCATATTGTTTAGCAAAATTAGAAGACGCTATTTTAGAATCAATTTTAATATCTCCATTACTTAGATGTTGCAATGGAATCAAACAAAGTAGAAGAAACTGAATCAAATGATGCCCTTGAAAAAATTTATATGGAATTTGTTGGACATGAAACAGTAAGTATATGTAGTGGTCCTGGAAATGAGGAAAATATGGGTAAAAAAATTAATGGGGATAGAGGAGAGTTTCAAGATGTTATTGTTGTTGATGAGGGCAAAGAAACAGAAAATAAGTCTAATTTTCCACTTATGAAATCACGAATGCCAAGCCTGGTGAAAGTTCAAACAACCCAAGTTAAAAGTTTTACTAATCACATTAAATCAGATAGTTGTGGGTGGGATTCAAGTCATCCACACATTTGGGTGGCCAAGAAGATTAAGCACTTAACAAAAACACATGTTGAGGAGTATTTGATGGAGCTACAAGTTGAGAACAGAAACTGCACAACCAGCAAAGTGAGACCTTAAAAGCAGTTTACATAAATTCTATATTGATTGATGTTGCTTATCGGGTGGTGACTATTGTGACTTATGTTCCTGAATTTCCTAAAAATCAAAGCAAAGAAAAAACTGGTAGTATGTCGGGAAGAGAATCTGATACTTATTGGCTACACAAGATTGATGTCAGGTGTAAAAAAGAATATGTGAAAAGATGGCTTGTTAAATGGAAATGGAAAGATGTTGTCAAAAAGGGTGACTTGGGTGTGAAGGATAGGAGTATGTTAATATGGTTAGTGCAGTGGAATT
This sequence comes from Helianthus tuberosus, assembly GCA_030545235.1. NCBI lineage: Eukaryota > Viridiplantae > Streptophyta > Magnoliopsida > Asterales > Asteraceae > Helianthus > Helianthus tuberosus. Next base: position 59,423,434 of record CM060383.1, read on the forward strand.
TTTCATAATTTGAAGATGCCACATGGGAAGATGCAAAACTGTTGGTTCAAAAAGTTTCCTACACTAATGCAATATTGTTGGTTCAAAAGTTTTCTACATTTGATCCTTGGGGTCAAGGATCATCTTAACAGGAGGGTATTGATGTGTGCTAATGAGCTGAGCTGTTTGTTCTATTAGTAATAGTCAATAAGTCAACGGTTAGTTGGATTAGCTGTGTTAGTTGTATGTTAGTTCAGTTAGTTGAGTGTTTTGGGTATAAAAAAGATACTTTGTAATAGTATAGGGTTATCAATTAAATGAAATAAAAACTTTCCCTCTTTTAATTCTCTCTCAAACTACCATTAACGGACTTTCAAGAACCATTCGATCCGAGGTTCTTCTGAGCGTTAATCCACTTGACCATTGTTAAACCAATCTCAAGTTCACTAAATCTGAAACCGTATCATAAGTCTTTAAGGGTTTGTGAAAGGATATTAAGCAACAGTTTGGTTTTGTTGAGATAAAAAATTTAGGGTTTATATGAATTGACATCATAGTAAAAAAAAAGTTAATCTAAATTCTAATAAAAGACTTCAAATAATGCACATGGCACTCTCTCATTTAATTTAATAATAACTAGGGTTAAGACCCGCTCGCGTTGCGGCGCGGGTATATCGTAAACATTGAATGGATTAGTCCAAACGTTATATGATGCATTAACCATATGAAAACACACATTTCGAACTATCCTATTGAACTCAATGTAACCTGTATAAGCATTTTGATTGGATCAAACGAAAAGTAAATCAAATTCATATCGAACAATCATAACGTATTATATGTGACCCAACTCATACATAGAAAACGAAACGGGTATGAAGGAAAATATGTTCATGTAATCGAAAGGGATTAATTAGAGCTTTCGAAAAAAAGGGAGCAAAAGAAACCATAATTTGACTCCACTCGGTTTGAAACAAACTTTACGAAACCTACATAAAATAAACACGAAAGCGTATTATAATTGACCTGAATCATTTCCCAAAAAAGTTTACGTCGAAACGTAGAACAACTTGAATTTATACCAAAACGTACATAAAAATATGCACGTAAAAATGGTCTCTTTAAACGAAAACGTATTGTATTTGACCTGACTCGTCTATAAAAAAAGTTTACGTCGGAATGTAGAACAAATCATATTTGTACATACCCGTACATAAAATATGCACGTAAAAATAGTTTTTAAGTAAAGGAAGTGTAGGGGTAAACCAAAACAAAATATTAGTAAAAATTTAATACGTTAAAAACGTTCGTAAAATCGTGCCAAGTAGCACCAATGCCACAACGACATCGGGTCTCAACATCGTAAAAATAAAATAGATAAAATGGTAAAAATTACACTGAACGAAAAACAGACTAAAATCGTTGAACCACGCACACCCGTTACAGCGTGTTAATGCGAAGAAATTAACCAGAAACGTAAAACGTAGAAAATAATAACTTAGTCGATCTAGGACCCGCCCATTGCGGCGAACTTTTCAAATGGGAAAAATGGACGCATTGCGATGGGTCTATCAAATATGAAAAAAAAATAGAGAAAAAAGAGTTGAACCTCACATGCACGCTACGACATGTTAACTTGCAAAATTTAGAACGAAATGTAAAACGAAAGACTTGCGAAAGATAAAAAGTATGGGGGACCAAAGTTTTAATAATAAAGTATTGTGTTAAATTATAAAAGATGGAAAACTTTGGGTTAAAAGTAAAAAAATTAAAAAGGGTTAAAATACAAAATATTAAATGTATGGTTTAAAAGTGAAAAAACAAGTTTTTTTTTTAAAAAACTCACTAAGCTTGAGGTACAACTCCTAATGCATAAAAAGTTGCTTCTTTATAGTGCAATAATTATAAAAGACGGAAAACTGTGGGTTAAAAGTAAAAAAAAAATAAAAGGGGTTAAAATACAAAATATGAAAATTTTGGGTTAAAAGTGAAAAATCAAGTTTTTTTTTTTTTTTGAAAAACTCTCTAAGCTTGGGGTACAACTCCTAATGCACAAAAAGTTGCTTCTTTATAGTGTAATAATAATAATAATTATAAAAGATGGAAAACTTTGAGTCAAAAGTAAAAAAAAAATTAAAACGGGTAAAGATACAAAATATGAAATGTTTGGGTTAAAAGTGAAAAATCAAGGTTTTTTTTTTCTTTTTTTTTTTTTTTTTTTTTGAAAAACTCACCAAGCTTGGGGTACAACTCTTAATGCATAAAAAAGTTGTTTCTTTATAGTGTAACTAGGTTAGAACCCCGTGTATTACACGGGTTGATTAAATATATTTTTATATAGTAAAAAAGTTACATCTTTAATTACCCGTGTATAAAATGAGTTGAATAAGCACGTGTACTGCACGGCTTGAATAAATATAATGTAATCAGTTAACACATACAGTCGTCAAAATACGTTTTTTGTAAAAATAACTTTGATATACTATTTACATATTAGAACATTTTACTTTGTTTTTTTTTTCCATTATTAGGTTATAAACTTGTGTATTACAAAAGTCCATTAAATCCACTTATTTCTTCTTTCCCCATTCATGACCCATTGCTTTGTACCTAAATATTAGTTTTTATTCTTCCCTACTTAATACATGTAATCTCAATCAAGTAATCAAAACTAAAGAGGAAAACAATTACAAAAAATGATATGCACTTTTCAATTTGAATTCACATACAAAACTAACATGAGGCTATCAACCTGCAAATATGGCTTGTTTGGCATTTAGTCAGCGAAACGCTGACTGGATCTCTCCTCCGAGTGGATGTTGATAGCTCGGAATGAAAAGGGGCTTGCTCCATGTGAATGGCCCCATAAATTTAAGAGATCCAATTGTGTTTGGACTACATCTCCAGTGAAAACAGAGGCAATTTTGCTTGGGTTTCAGGCAGTTTTGCGTTTGCACCACATCCCTATTCCATTTTGCGAGTCAGTTGATGTCGGTCATCAAACGATAGTGGGATCCTCACATGTTAGGCATGTGAGGGAAATAAACTGAGATAATTAACTTGGTTAGTCATAAAGGATTAAACCAACAACAAAAATAAACTTAAAGGATGTTTTTAGCAAGTTTTAAACATTAAGGCTGGAACTTGCAAGTTTGAGGAAACATAAAGGACGTTTTGTGCAATTTACTCGCAAAATAATAAACTAAAGATAAGTATAAAGATTATATTAGAAGATAAATATAAATATAGAGATATAGTTATAGATAAATATCGACTTAAAATATGGGATAACTTGATAAATTATTCTAAAACTTGAAATTTTTAAGATAAAAATAAACATAAATATATGGCAAGAAAACTAAAAAATAGATGTCTCTCGTATCGACACGTGTCCATCAATTGGTTTCTTTTATTATATGTATAGATAAAGTAATGTAATAATGTTATTAATATTAATATATTAGATTAATTATATCAAAATATTATTAATATATAATATGTATCTTTATCTATTATTGTGAATATTATTATTTATTGTTGTGTATTTATTTATTTATATTATTAATGATATTGTTATTTACATTATTATTGATAATTCGTATAAATGTTTTAGTATTGTTTATTTATTTATTTATTATTATTATTATTATTAAATGAAAGATCTTTAAGAATATATGTTACATTTTGGTGTTTTCTTACATTTATTTTTTTTTTGGATCTCTCTCTAGCCTTTTTTTTTTGAACGGCTTCGGTGTAATTGGCTTGTAACACGGTAAGGTTATACATGCCGGCACCTTACCCAAGTTCGAATCCTTGAATAGTGGTGTTCTCCCGGATTATTGGCATATACTTGTTGGATTCGAACTTGAAACCCCTAGGAGGAAAGCACTTTGTGGAAAAACTCTTGACCAACTAGGCTATACCATGTTTGTGGATCTCTCTACTACTAAATAATAATTTTAAATAACAAGTATCCCGTTTATCTCTCCTATTAAATAATAATTATCCCGTTTCTTTATCCTATGAAATATTATTATTGAATCATAATTTCCCGTTTATCTTTTATTTTTTTAATATTTCTTTTTTAACTATTTCCTTAATTTTCCCGCTTATTAATAACCTTTTATTTTTTCCGCTTATCTATTATGTTTTCACCTTTGATCAAACCTCATGTATTACACAAGTTTATAACCTTATAATCTCATGTGATACACAAGTTTCTAATTTTATAATAAATAAAAAACAAAGTAAAATGTTATAATAAGTAAATTCTACATCAAAGTTCATTTTCTAAAAACATATCAAGAAGAATGTATGTGCTACGAAATTACATTATATTTTATTCAACTTGTGTAATACACGCATTTATTCAACACGTGTAACACACAAATATTTTTTAGAGATTTAATTTTTTTTATATTTGCTATATATATATATATTTTTTTTGTGAACAGCATCTCGAACAGGACTATACATGACCAAAGCTCGGTTGAAGTGGGATTCGAACCTGAGCGCTCCCGGGCAGGAACGCACAAGGTGGTAAACCTTCCCAGATCCATTTGCTATATAAAATTACATTTATTCAACCCGTTGAAACACAGGGTTCTAAACTAGTAACAATAATGCTAGGCAGTATGGGGGTCGGCTTGGGCTCGGCCTGCCCCTCGCCGCCCCAACACCGTTTCACCCCCCCCCCCCCCCCTTGTCGTCCTCATCGTCGCCCACATGACGTTTGAGACGCCCACTAAATGACAAAAATGGGACCGTTGGCATTTTATGATCGTTGCAAAAGAAAAAAAAAATTAACTTGAATCTAACGGCTATTAATTAAAAAAACCCCAAAATTCAATAAATTTTTTTATAAATACAACCCCAACACCCTATTTTTTACCCACTTCAACCCCATCTCTCTCTCAACTTTCATACTTTTATAAAAAATAGGCATGTCTTCGTCTTCTTCTTTAACGTGGTATTCGTAATCTTCGGGTTAGAACGAAGCATTTTTTGCAAACGTCATAATGTACGTAGCTGTCACACCCCAACCGATGGCGGAAACATCAGGATGAGACGAAATAGATTGCAAGAGACATCATAACACTATGTGACAATATAATTAAAATTCAAATTTCATAAATGGACTAAATGTCATACAAGATTCCAAAGAAATACAACATTGTTCAACAAAACATAACATCAAAAGATAAACTAAATTTAGGTGTGTATCTAAGTTCACCTAATCTTTGTTCTTCATTGCATCATCATCAAACTATCAACCTGCAACATGTATTAAAATATCAACAAAAAGTTGGCGAGCATACAAGTTTGTTTACATAGCATAATATAGACTAAAAGTTGCTCATATCCACATGAATCATAATATGCGAGTTACTAGTATGCCTAGATTGTGTAACAATATGTTCAAACCCAAGTTTTCAACGCGTTTAATTTTGCCTATCCCATAGTATCGCGGGAGGTTAACATGTTTAACTTAACAATACCCCAAGTATCGTGGGCAGTGCGTTAATCCTATAGCGCGATAATTGTTAAGGTAGGCTAGCAAAGTTATTGAGCATATATCAACACAAATAGTTTACATGGCATACGAGATTAACAAGCATCACACATTATCACACCCCAACCGAGGGCGGAATCATCGGGGTGCGGCACTAGCCGAATCAGATTGCTCAAGAGAATCCATAACAACTATTTAGTGACAATATTTTAAGCGTTCATTATCCCATACTAATAAACAATATATCAATAAACAGTCACACAGATTTTCATGTTCTCTCAATCAATACAAATCCGACAACCTAGATTCATTGTGATTTTCTAGACTTCCTAGCTTGATTTTGAGATAGCCTGCGATTTATCCTGCAACATACGTTAAAGCGACGTCAATACAAAAAGTATTAACGAGCATACAGGTTTGACATAGTAAATGAAGTAGGTAAAAGTGTTGCGAATTTCTACACACATAAACGAGACACACAACATATACACTACAAAACAGATACTACCCGCTAAGTCACTCGATGCTAGCTAAGGTGGGACATCGCGAGTAAAAGTCCTAGCACATATGTATCAAACATCTCGTGTAAATATGTACGACAGTAATTCGCATGTGATAATAGTTTTGATAAGTGCGTTTTAGATATGAACGTATGTTACACTCCAAAGTGTGTTTAAAGCGTAAAAAGGGGGTCAAGTATACTCACAGTAGGTGTTTAACAAGTAAACACAAATTGATTGGATTGATTGAGAGCGTCTGAGTTAGCCTGATCATAGAACGATAGCATAAGCGATGAACGGTGCGTTAAACGGTGCGAGTGAACTGAGTGACAAAGGGTCATTCGATCGGATGACAATCCGGACGGATGGTCATCCGCTCGGATGACCATTTGGTCAGATGGTCATTCGTATGGGATGGATGTGTTTGTGTATGATGTGAACTTTGAAGTTTTCGTTGTAGCATTTTGAAAATTAAGAAGTGTTTCTACATTCTCAGGTCATCCGGTCGGACGGTCATCCGATCGGATGGTTGTCCGCTCGGATGGTGATCCGAGTGGAGGTGTAACACTTTTAAAATTTGGAAATTGATTAAGTGTCCAACATCACAAGTCATCCAGGCGGATTGCCGTTCGATCGGACGGCGATCCGATCGGACTGTGATTCGTTCGGAGACCAGTTTGTTTTGCAACTTGTAAAATTCGTTAAACTTTGAAAGTTGTGCGATTTAACCGAGACGATATGACAACGTGTTAAACAACGGAAACCACAACAAGCCTAGTCATCCGATCCGATGGGAATCACCCCATTCGTCCGGTGACTGTTCTTGTCGGGATTTTATGTTCAACCCGTGAATCGGTCGTCTCTTCGTTAGGAATCCATTCTTAGTCCTGGTCCACACTAGAGAGTGAGTAGTGAACCCGAATTAGTTCAGATTCTAACGGTTTTTGAGTCAGAAGTTAAGAAAGTTGAAGAAAAGCGGAAATCAGATAGAAGATGATTAGATTATAACGAAATCAGTGTTTAATCTTGCTGAAATCCCTTAGATCTGAGTTGTTTTTGGTGGAATGAAGTCACACTTTAGTGTTCATAAGAACCCATGATGACGTCATCCTAAAACAACTCAAATCCATAGATTTCATGGTGAAAAGTTGAGATTTGTTGGTGAAAATGATGAAGATGTGTGCATAGATCAAAGTAGTACAAGATTTGAGGTGGAAACTTACAAGAATCGCGAGGAATCGAGAGAAAATAGGCCAAGAGAGTGCTGGTCGAAGGGGAAGCTGTCACATCAATATTTGTTGATGTGAAAGGTGCTATTTATAGGCAATGAGGAGAGGTGAGGCGGTGTAAGTGACGGATCGGACGGCCCTTCGATAAGATGAACTCAGAAATGAACAGTGAACTTTGGAGTTTTTATAGCAACATTCCAGGGACTTATTTACTGTCAAAAACCCATGGGATCGAAGCTAAGGTCAATCCAAGCACATAGGAAAAAGAATGAGGCAAAACGGATAAGAAACGAAGAAGTTATGCTCACTTTAGTGAAGAGGTAGCAATCTGCTCGAATCTGGAAACTCGGCTGCGTTTTAGATGATTTGAGAGTGCTTTGGACGAGTTTGCAATGTGATTTAAGCTTGAGAATGGCTTGGTATTTATAGGAGAAGGTTTGGTTAGTTGTTAGGTGGGTATTTAACCTTAAATCATGGCTTAAAACTCAAAAAAAGTCCCAAATTCGCGCTTAAACAGACCTGGCTCCTTTATTTCTGCGTTCTGGGCTTGCTGGCGGGCCGTGAAGCTGGGCTGGGCCTGATCGCGGGCCGCCTAGGCTTGTCTGGGCGAGGGCATAAAGGAATTAAAGGCCCGGGTTTGATCACAAGAGAGCCACAGCTCAGTTGGTTCGGCGCGCCTTTGGTTTGGGTGGAGACCAGGGTTCGATCCCTGGGGTCTTCAGTTTTTGTTTCTTTTTTTTATATTTAAACGTAACCTCATACTTTCAGTAATTGCACAATCAGTCCCTGCAACTTTTATACTTTCAAAAATTGCATAACTCACCCCTGTATTATTAGATAACCTAGTTATATTAAAAGAAAAGTAATATTTTAGTTTAAACTAACTAAGTTAGTTTACTAACTTTAATATCTAACGAGATTAACTTGCTTATTAATAAAAATAAACTTTTAAATAACAAAATTAATTAATTTAATTAGTTTAAATTTGAATAATGACCATATTTTTTAACGAATAAAAATCTTTAAATGTTTTATTCGTTTCACAAAGCTTTCGAGTTTCGAGATTTAGGATCCGAATCTCATCATTTTAATTGTTTCAACTAGTTCAACGAGTATCAAGTATCGATAAATATAGAATCAAGAATCCTTGAATGATATTTCGTTCAAACGAGAAACCGATTAACAGTTGTACATAATATGAATACACAAAAAATAGTTTCGTTTTCATTATGATCAATAGTCTCGAATTACAAACGGTACGAAGGTAGATTACAAAGAGAGTACAAGCGTCTAAATATGGAAAGTACAGCACGACTTGCTAAAATAAGAAAGTGCGGAAAATGCGGAGCGTTACAGTCTCCCCTCCTTTAGGGAATTTCGTCCCGAAATTTAGGAAGAAGTAGCGAAAAGATATGGATACTTCGTTTTCATGTCACTCTTGAGTTCCCAAGTGAATTCGGCGCCACACTTTCCTTCCCATCGAACCTTGGTGATAGGAATTTTAATGCGCCTCAATATTTTGACTCCTTGGTCCATTATTTCGATGGGTTTTTCCACAAAATGCAAGGTTTCGTTGACTTGAAGATCTTCGAGGGGAACTTGAAGTCCTTCTTCAGCGAGACACTTCTTTAGATTCGAGACATTAAACGTTGGATGAACGTTGTTGAGTTCTTGAGGTAAATTGAGTCGATAAGTCACCTTGCCAATCCTTTCGAGTATCTTGAAAGGGCCAACATAGCAAGGGGCAAGTTTTCCCTTTTTACCAAAATGCACTACTCCTTTCCAAGGAGATACTTTGAGTAGAACATAGGCACCAACGTTAAACTCCAATGGTTTGCGTCTCTTGTCAGCATAGCTCTTTTGTCGACTTCGAGCCTTGAGTAGATTATCACGGATTTGAAGGATCTTATCCGTTGTTTCTTGTATGATCTCAGGACCAGTAAATTGTTTGTCACCAATCTTGTGCCAGCTTAAAGGAGATCGGCATTTGCGACCATACAAAGCTTCAAAAGGAGCCATTTGAATACTGGAGTGGTAGCTATTGTTGTACGAGAATTCGATCAATGGTAAATGCACATCCCAACTACCACCAAAGTCGATGACACAAGAACGGAGCATGTCCTCTAGGGTTTGGATAGTACATTCAGTCTGTCCATCCGTTTGAGGATGAAAGGCCGTACTGAGATTCAAATGAGAACCCATAGCGGACTGGAAAGTTTGCCAAAGACGCGAAGTGAAACGACCATCACGGTCGGAAATGATATCGAGGGGAATGCCATGACGTCATATGATTTCGTCAGTGTAGAGTTGAGCAAGTCGTTCAACCTTGAAATCTTCACGAATAGGAAAGAAATGAGCTGACTTGGTCAAACGATCGATGATCACCCAGATGCTATCGTGACCAGAAGGCGTACGAGGAAGTTTGGTTATGAAGTCCATAGCAATGCTATCCCATTTCCAAACGGGGATTTCAGGTTGTTCGAGTAGACCAGAAGGTCGTTGATGCTTGGCTTTGACTTTCGAATAGGTGAGACAGTTGGAGACGTACATAGAAATATCTCTCCTCATACCAGGCCACCAATAGGATGTACGTAAATCGTGTTACATGTTATCAGCACCAGGATGAATCGAGTACTTGGATTTGTGTGCCTCGTTCATGATGAGTTCACAAAGATTATCGCGATCTGGAACCTAGATACGATCACGACAGTATTGAAGACCATCGGATTTAGTCACAAGTTGATCTTCAGTAGCACCACATATTTCGACGAACAAGGTTCCTTCATTGATAGACGAGTATTGCGCTTCACGAATGCAAGTGTGAAGGTTGCTCGAGATATGAAAACAACGAGTACTATTAATATGAGTCTTACGACTAAGAGCGTCGGCCACGACATTCGCTTTTCCAGGATGATAGCGAATCTCGCAGTCGTAGTCGTTAAGCAATTCCCCCCATCGACGCTGTCGCATGTTAAGCTCTTTCTGGTTAAAGATGTGTTGTAGGCTCTTATGGTCAGTGAAAACCACACACTTTGTACCATACAGGTAGTGTCGCCAAATCTTTAACGCAAAAACAACTGCGCCAAGCTCGAGGTCGTGGGTAGTATAGTTTTTCTCATGTATTTTGAGTTGACGAGAGGCGTAAGCGATGACTTTGTCTCGTTGCATGAGGACACAACCAAGTCCACAATTTGAGGCATCGCAATATACCACGAAGTCATCATTCCCATCAGGAAGAGCGAGAATGGGAGCATTACAAAGCAAGTCCTTTAGAGTTTGAAAAGATTCCTCTTGCTCAGGACCCCAAGCAAAAGGTTTCTCTTTTTGAGTCAACGAAGTGAGAGGAACGACGATCTTTGAAAAGTTCAAGATAAATCGGCGGTAATAACCCGCCAATCCTAAGAAGGAACGGATTTCAGAAGGGTTTCTAGGCGCGGTCCAACTCTTCACTGCTTCGATTTTGGAAGGATCAACATTGATTCCTTTTTCACTAACAACGTGCCCAAGGAATTGGACTTCTTTGATCCAGAACTCGCATTTGGAAAACTTCGCATAAAGACGTTCAGTACGTAAAAGCTCAAGTATAAGACGTAGATGACGCTCGTGATCGGCTTGAGATTTAGAATAAATAAGAATGTCATCGATGAAGACGATCACAAAACGATCCAAATAAGGTTTACAAACACGATTCATGAGATCCATGAACACAGCGGGCACGTTAGTCAAGCCAAAAGGCATAACCACGAACTCGTAGTGTCCATAGCAGGTGCGAAATGCATTTTTGGGAATGTCCTCTTCGAGAACACGAAGCTGGTGGTAACCAGATCGAAGATCGATCTTGGAGAAGGAAGTAGCGCCTTGAAGTTGATCAAAAAGATCATCGATACGCGGAAGAGGATAACGATTCTTGATTGTGATTTTATTAAGCTAACGATAGTCGATACACATGCGAAACGAGCCATCCTTCTTCTTGAAAAAAAGCACAGGAGCACCCCAAGGTGAGGTACTTGGACGAATGAATCCCTTCTCGAGGAGTTCTTGGAGTTGACTAGATAATTCTTGCATTTCAGAAGGTGCAAGACAGTACGGATCTTTCACAACAGGAGTCGAACCAGGTACGAGGTCAATAGGAAAATCAACAGATCGAGGTGGAGGAGGACCAGGCAGATCTTCAGGAAAGACGTCAGGGAAGTCGCGCACCACTGGAACATCATTTATGCTCTTTCCCTTGCCCTTTTCTTCCACAATGTGGGCTAAAAATGCAAAGTACGGTTTACGTAAATATTTGTTCGCTTGTGTGCAGGACATTAACCTTAGTCCTTTTGAAGGTCGGTCCCCATAAACGCCTAAAGTGTCGCCAGATGGAAGAGGTAGACGAACATACTTCTCGTAGCAAGCAATTTCAGCATGGTTTTCACGAAGCCAATCCATGCCTACGATGATTTTGAAACTACCCAATTGCATGGGTATAAGGTCGATAGTGGAAGTATGATCGTTAAGAGTAAGAAGACAACCGCGAAGAACGGAATTGACTAAAATGGATTTGCCATTGGCAACTTCGACAGAGAACGACTTAGGCAGTTTAGAGCGTGTAACATTTAACAAAGGTTCAAATTCAACGAACACAAAACTTTTGTCCGCACCAGTATCAAATAACAATGAAGCATAAAGGTTGTTAACAAGAAACGTACCATTAACGACTTCATTGTCATTGCGTTTTTGGTTCGCATTAATGTTGAAAGCTCGACCTCTAGCAGGTTGTTGTTGCTCTTGGTTCCATTGCGGGCATTGAGGACGAAGATGATTGGTGTCACCACATTTAAAACAGGCTCTGACTGGTTTGGCGTTTTGAGGAGCAGGTTGAGCTTGTTGGGCTTGTGGTTGTGGATTGTTATGACAGTGAGTGGTATTATGCCCATAACGGTTACAAATGATACAGTGGCGACAATTGACATTGGTCGGGTGATGATAGTTACAAGTGGTACACTTGGGATGAGGTCCGACGTACGACTTTTGAGTGTTAACGGGAGCAACAGGGTTTGGGTTTGCAGCTGGTACAATCGCGTTGCAAACAGGGTTCTGATGCTTTCGCTTCTTTCCCCTATTGCCACTCGACTGTTGGGTAATTTGGTTGGCTGGCTTGGATGAAACAGGTTTTGCAGCTTGTTTATCGCGAATGCGATTGTTGTTTAAGGAAGCGGCCAAACGGTAAACGACTTTGATGTTGTCAAGTTTGGCTGCCTCGATCGCATCGCGCATGCCAGAAGGTAACCCATTGATGTATTTCCTTATTTTACGGTCGTGGTCATGACGAGGTGGGGAACAATGAAGCTAAGTTGTTTGAAGCGGGTAGTATAGGCTTGGTTATCATCATCAGCTTGTTTTAAAGCCCAAAATTCTTCTTCCAACCTTTGTTGCTCATGCGGCGGGCAAAATTCTTCCATCATCATTGTCTTAACTTCCTCCCAAGGCAGGGCATAAGCAACTTCGTTCGAACGAAGATTCCTTTCGTTTGTCCACCATTCGAGAGCTCGGGCTTGGAATACCCCAGTCACACTACGCGTTTTGAGCTCTTCGTGGCATTCACTATTGATAAACGTGACTTCTATGCTGTCAAATGACTCGAGCATAGCAGTCACCCCATCGTTACCAGTGAATGGTTTGGGGTTGCAAGACGAAAAGTGCTTGTAGTTAAACGACACAGGCTTGCGTGCTTCAACCTTTAAATCAACGAAGGAGTTTGGAGTATCAGAAGCTCGAATCTCAGTGACGATCTTTGGGACGATACGTGCAATTTGATTGGCCATGAATGCCATCATCTTCTTTTGAGAACTGGTCTTTGACTTCTTAGTCGAATTGGAGAGATGAGAAGACATCTAGGATTCAAAAGAACGAAAAGGGTGAGACTTGATCATAATGTTTGTTTAAGAAAAATCGTTTTCATAAAATGAATCACATAGCATAAAGTGTCACATAGCATAAAATGTTCGAATTGTAGCACATAGCATATAAGATTCAAATTGTATCACATAGCATAATCCTGAATTCCACATAGCATAACATGAATAATGAAAGCATCATAAATTTAGTTTGTTCACGAGGGGTTATTATTGTTTTTGATTGCGATAATGTGTGAAATGAGTAAAAAGTTTGAAATGAACAAACGTTCAAGTATAAAATCACATATAAATTGAGATACATAAAAGAGAGGCTCAATAAAACATTGGATTGTTTCGGGTAGAGAAACGTCGACTATTCCAAAGTGGGTTGAAAGTCCTTTCGAATTAGAGAGATCGTGCTTTGGCCTATAGGTAAGATACTCTCGTCGAGGAGCGATTAACGGTATCTTACCCTTCCAATTACTACACATCTCTAATCGATTGAAACAATCGGGACTTTGGCGAGACTGAAAATCGAGGAATGGGACTTAATCGAAAAGGTGTGGGTTTCACCCCTAACTGGACGATTTCGTACCCTAAATGTGGTTGGTACCCGTCGGGTCAAAATATAATTTCGACACTTTGACGAGGGTCCACTAGAGTTGAAATAGAAATTACCATTAAGTTGTGGATTTCACTCCTAGCTTAATGGTGTAATTTCGTGCAAAAATATTTTAAGGTAGAATGAGAGTCGTTTACCAAATTGTGGGTTTCACGCCTATTTTGGTAAAGTCGTCTCGTTTTTGTTACGAGTGTCTTCAAAGAATCAAAAGTGTATTCGTGTTAGCCTTAGGAAAGGCATGTAAGTTTAACAAACAAGAAGTATTGCTAGAAAGCATGTAAGGTAGAATGCATAAGTTTTAAACAACAAATAAGAGGAAAAGTTTCTAAAACTATAGACTAGGGCAAAGCATTCCTATTTTTTCCTAATTCCCTATAGTTATGGCTCTGATACCAATCTGTCACACCCCAACCGATGGCGGAAACATTGGTATGAGACGAAATAGATTGCAAGAGACATCATAACACTATGTGACAATATAATTAAAATTCAAATATCATAAATGGACTAAATGTCATACAAGATTCCAAAGAAATACACCATTGTTCAACAAAACATAACATCAAAAGATAAACTAAATTTAGGTGTGTATCTAAGTCCACCTAATCTTTGTTCTTCATCGCATCATCATCAAACTATCAACCTGCAACATGTATTAAAATATCAACAAAAAGTTGGCGAGCATACAAGTTTGTTTACATAGCATAACATAGACTAAAAGTTGCTCATATCCACATGAATCATAATATGCGAGTTACTAGTATGCCTAGATTGTGTAACAACATGTTCAAACCCAAGTTTCCAACACGTTTAATTTTGCCTATCCCATAGTATCGCGGGAGGTTAACATGTTTAACTTAACAATACCCCAAGTATCGTGGGCGGTGCGTTAATCCTATAGCGCTATAATTGTTAAGGTAGGCTAGCAAAGTTAATGAGCATATATCAACACAAATAGTTTACATGGCATACGAGATTAACAAGCATCACACATAGTTTCATGTTTCAACAATGGATAGAGTTCGTTTAAAAATAGTTTCAAAGTGAAGTGTAGTTTGTATAATATACATGTTGCACCCAAAAGTGATTAAAGGCCCGTGTTTGATCACAAGAGAGCCACATCTCAATCGGTTAGGCACGCCTTTGGTTTTGCTGGAAACCCGGGTTCGATCCCTGGGGTCTTCCATTTTTGTTTCTTTTTTTATATTTAAGCATAACCTTATACTTTCAGTAATTGCACAATCAGTCCCTGTAACTTTTATACTTTCAAAAATTGCATAACTCACCCCTGTATGATTAGATAACCTAGTTATATTAAAAGAAAACTAATATTTTAGTTTAAACTAACTAAGTTAGTTTACTAACTTTAATATCTAACGAGATTAACTAGTTTATTAATAAAAATAAACTTTTAAATAACAAAATTAATTAATTAATTTAATTAATTTAATTAGTTTAAATTTGAATAATGACCATATTTTTAACGAATAAAAATCTTTAAATGTTTTATTCGTTTCACAAGGCTTTCGACATTTAGGATCCGAATCTCATCATTTTACTAGTTTCAACTAGTTTAACGTGTATAAAGTATCGATAAATATAGAATCAAGAATCCTTGAATGATATTTTGTTCAAACGAGAAACCGATTAACAGTTGTACATAATATGAATACACAAAAAAATAGTTTCGTTTTCATTATGATCAATAGTCTCGAATTACAAACGGTACGAAGGTAGATTACAAAGAGAGTACAAGCGTCTAAATATGGAAAGTACAGCACGACTTGCTAAAATAAGAAAGTGCGGAAAATGCGGAGCGTTACAGTAGCTCAGTTGTTCACGGATGAGGACGAAGAGTCTGAAACGTCATCACAACGGCAAACTAGGAGAGCCGCCTTAAACCGAGACCGTGAATGTATTTTAATTTTTTAGAGTATGTTTATTTAAATTTAATAATGAATTTAATTTATTTTATTTTTCGTTTTTAATATATAGCCGACCATGATAATTTAGTGGCCTATTATTTTGTCCACATACCTGTGTACACTGACGAGATGTTTCGACGTCGGTTCCGAATGAGTCGTCGACTTTTTCTACGTATCGCAGACGACTTGGCCCAGTCTGATCCGTTTTTACACTGCGATACAAAGCTAGGGGCCAAAGGGGATTCAGTATTTTACAAAAATGTACGTCGGCCATTCGCCAACTGGCATATGGGTACCCGATTCGTTGGACGAGTATTTAAGAATGTTCGAAAGAACCGTACGTGAATGTTTGCACAGGTTGTGTGAATGGGTTGTGAAATTATATAGCAAGAAATACCTTCAGAAACCAAACGCGAACGACGTTCAAAAATTATATCAAGCACACAAACAAAGACATGGTTTTCCAGGAATGCTTGGGAGCATTGATTGCATGCACTGGCCGTGGCAGAACTGACCTACTGCCTGGCAAGGTCAGTATACTCGGGGAGATCATGGTCATCCAACTATAGTTCTAGAGGTTGTTGCGTCACAGGATCTCTGGATCTGGCATGCTTTTTTTGGTCTACCTGGTTCACTTAATGACCTTAACATCATCTACCAGTCACAAATATTTGACGATGTAGTGGCAAAAACAGGTCCAGACACCAGTTTTACTGTTTCGGGGGTGGAATACAGGCGGGGTTACTACCTTGCGGATGGAATATACCCAACGTACTCTACAATCGTTAAAACTATTCCGCACCCGACAGACGATAAAAGAAAGAAATTTGCGAAGTTTCAAGAGGGTGCGAGAAAAGATATTGAACGGTGTTTTGGGGTTCTACAAAAAAAATGGCATATCATTGAATATCCAGCACGTTCTGCTACACCAAAGAGGTTGTGACACATTATGTACGTTTGTATCTTGCTGCATAACATGATCATTGAAGACGAAAGTAGAGCGATTTGTGAGTACGATGAAAACGCGTCTAACGGGAATTCTGTTCCAGTTAGTTTGGAACAACAAGATTTAAACGGATTCTCTCTACGTAACGAGTACACATATCAAAACGTACAAGCGGACTTGGTGGAGTACATTTGGAACAACGCACAAAACGAACCTAACGACCACATGCCGGATGAAGACTAGTAGTTTTTAATATTTTTTTTTAAGAATATGTTAGTTTTTTTAATATTTGGTTTATAATATTATGTAATTTTAGTTTATATTAATTTTAGTTTTATGTAATATTTTGTTTATAATATCATGTAATGTTTGGTTTTTAATATTTATGATTTTATTTTTACATCTTATTTAACCATTGTTGTAACATAAAAGATCAAGCCCAATTATCATTCTAATAGTGTTTGAATTTTAAAAGCCCATTAACTTTTTATGATTTGATAAGCCCAAGAACCTAAGCCCAATCATTGACAAAGCCCGGTTCATTAAAAGTTTACTAGATTCGGTTTAATCTAGTGGGTCGTGATCCAAAAGTTTGTTTGAAAGTTGAACGTTGAAGGTTTCTAACTTTAGTAAATTTATCCCGAGTTTATTATTTCTCTGATAAATTGGCAACTAACCTCTGGGGTTTGCCAAACGGAAATAATCAAAGCTCAAGCAACTCTTCACAATCATGCAATTCTTCGACATGGGCTCAAATGTGTTTAGGACTTCCATTCTTAGATAATCCTCCTCCACAGAACCAAAAGATGTATTTTGGAAATTGTGGTGGCATCAGTAGTTGCACACCACAAAGTAAACATAAAATGGCAACAAATCTGTATGGTTGGATTCCAGATTTAAATGCGGACAATACTTATATACAAAAGGGTTTAGCACCATCTTGGTTTCAGTCTCCTATACCGTCAAGTAACTTTCCATCACCAAAAATCAATCACTGGGCTAAACCTCGATTGTGAATAGACCGTAAAATTGAGAAATGAGAGTCAAACAAGAACTGCGTTCTATGCCGAAATTGTCAAGAATGTCAGTGATGGTGAATACTCGGGAAAAGATGATAGTTCCAGATATAGCGGTAGTTCGGATGAAGATGTTACAAGTTCAAGCGAGGATGGATCCAGATGTCCATCGAGGGAGGTTGTTGATTATGAGGCATATGAGTTAATGTCTGAGGGTGAATTCAGTCAGGTAAGTGTCGATAACTCTATCTGTACTAAGTGTGTTAGATGTGATAAATGTTTTGAGTTAGGTATTAAATTGTCTGAATTAGAAAGTAAGTTTGACTTTACATTTATTCACAATCAAAAACTGATTGTGGATATCTCAAAATGTAAAGAGGCTAATATGGTTCTTAAAATCATGAAAAAGAATTTAAAACCATAATTGAAACTTTAAAGAAAGATCTTTCCGAGCTAAAGAAAACGGTTTCATGAAAACAAACTGCAATTAACAATTATATTAACATGCTCGAGGAAACAAAAAAAAGGAATTGGCTTGTGCTAAGTGTGAAAATGAGGCGATCCAACTTAAGTTGGATAGCTATTCCAACTCCCAGTATGTGTTGGATCACATTATTGACATACAAAATGAGAAAAAGGATGTCAAGTGCATTGGGTATCAAAGTGTCCTCCGCCAATCAGACACAATATACCAAGATGCCTGATGAGAAGAATATGCCTCATTTTGAGCTTTCAGTCTCATTAGACATTGAGGAATTCGCAGCTTGGCTCGGATTCAACAAGGAAATATCCTCTGATCAGGCTCAATCAACTGATGTCAAAGATTTCACAACCGTACAGGATCAAGATCCTCCAGCCATTGGTGAGGATTGTGATAGTTCGGATGATGAGTCGAATGAGGACAAACCTAAGCAGTCAAACACGACGACAAAAGAGACAAATATATCTCTCGAGAATCACATTCTATGTGATTGATGTGTGGTAAAATATACATATTTGTCCCGTGTAATTGTATAATTTTTGTATAGTTTTTATTTATTATTTTTAGTTTTAATTGTTATATTATATTATTTTGTGTTGGGCCAAGTCCTGATGCAAATGAAATTACCAATTGTACCACCCGTACTCAATCTCCATTCGGGGGATTTCGGAGTTGTTCAGCAAATATCAGGAATTTACCAAGTGTACTAGTCAGAGTCGTCGATCGCGACCGAAATGCTATACGATCGAGCTGGATTGGACGGGAGTTTTGGAACTTACGTGTTATATTATCAGCTAAGTCCTTTCCAATTTGCTATTTGTTTTTTATTTCTTATTTATTTTTAGTCTTTCGAGTCGGGTTTCCATCCTACATTGAGGGCAATGTAGAGTTTAAGTGTGGGGATGGGAAACTATCGTTTAGTGTCTAGTTAGTAGAGTCTTGAGTCATAAAAATTTGAAAAATACAAAAAAAAGTTAAAAATTGAAAAATTGAAAAAATAGAAAATGTCTCTCGTATTAAGAAGTATGCAAAATAAAAACGGAAAAGGATAGAAAAATCAGTTTTGTTCGGGTTTCAAATAATAATAATATGAGAATAAAAAAAAATTAATCTTGTGTCTAATATGGGATGTGTGAGTAGGCCTGGCTCGGTTTTATGTTCCTTTGATCTTAAAATACTTAATTGTTAGTTTGCTAGTGTGTTCTCATCTAGGAAAAGTAGGGAAGTCGAAACCGCTAAAAATAGTATAAGGAATACCGTTATAAGCTAAAATAATTAGAATTTTTTATCAAAGAAAAAAAAAATAAAAAGAGCTAGACTGAAAAAAATTGACAAGGCCTACGTAATCTCTGTTAGGGATAGTGACTCTGACTTAGAATGCCTCTGGGATTGTTAAATAAAAATGCAAAAATACTGATGCCTATTGTAATCTCTCTAGCGGATGGTGACTCTCATTTGGAATGCCTCTGGGATAAGGTATGCATAGTCTAAAAGCTCAAAAGAAAAGAAAAAAAAAAGAGAGATAAAAATTTGATGTTAAATTCTTTTAATTTTGGTATAAAACGGTTAGGAAATAGTCCAGTGACTGTTCCTTTTGTTCTATAAGCTTGAGGCGGGATTAGGTGAAACGACAGATTCTAGTGTGAGACCCTAGGTAAATTAACCGAATTTGAACTTAAATTGCATGATAAGGGCTTGGAACTGGGTTTGGGTTTAAGGGGATAACTCGATAAGTATACTTGTAATTGCGGTTAACAAAAGTTTTAATTTAATAAGTAATCCAGATTTTTGAACCCGAATACTTTCTGATTATGATTCCGTTTGCATAAGTCTTTTTCAGGGACGAAAAAAGGTTAAGTGTGGATATATTTGATATATTGTAAAATATACATATTTGTCCCGTGTAAATTGTATAATTTTTGTATAATTTTTATTTATTATTTTTAGGTTTTAGTGTTATATTATATTATTATGTGTTGGGCCAGGGTCCTGGTGCAAATGGAGCAAAAACGAGTAATATGAAAATAATCAGCCAGTTGGACAGAGTGGGGCGCGAGTGACTGAAGTAAAGTTGCCGCTATTTTCTGTGAGTGGGCCGAGGCCACTATCGCTATTTCGTCATACTTGGGCCGCCAAACCGTTAAAGCCCAGCTAATTCCATAAATAAAGTAGATGTGGGCCGTGAATTCTGTGGGGGTTTGGTTTTTATTAACAAATATAATGCATGGATATTATCATAAACAAAAGCCTAGTCCTACGTAATAAACATCAGCCATCGTAAATAAGTTTCTTGAAAGCAAAGGAATATTATTTTCAACAACCACAGAGAGGAGTGTCGGCGAAAATAGTTCTTGGCCTTTATTGGGTGACATGGGCGGCAAGGAAACAGTGCCAGGCAGCTGCCTGACACTTCCCCGTTGGCCCAACAAATTTACGCTTTTATCCCGATTTAAAACTACGATTTTGCCATCAGTTCAAAATTATGTTTTTACCCTCACTTAAAAACAAATTTACGCTTTTGTTCCCAGCTAAAAATTTCAATTTTGCCCTGAGTTCAAAATTACGTCTTTGCCCCGGGTTCAAAATTACGTCTTTGCCCCTTTTAAATTTACAGTTTTACCATTATTTTTTTTTCCCATTATAATTAGGATTTTGCCATCACTTCAAAGTTATGCTTTTACCCCGACTTAAAAATAAATTTACGCTTTTGCTAACAGCTAAAAATTTCAATTTTGCCCTTGGTTCAAAATTATGATTTTGCCCCGTTTAAATTTACAGTTTTGCCATTAGTTTTTTTTTTCTCATAGCCAAGTTACGATTTTTCCCTCAAATTAAATTTACATTTTCTCCATCGTTTTTGTTTGTTTTCCTAGTTAAGTTACAATTTTGCCCCCAGTGTAAAATTACAGTCATGCCGGCGGCTGCCTGACACTCCCCCATTGGTCCATTTAATTTACGATTTTATCCCTGAAAAAAAATTATGATTCCGCCCTCAGTTCAAAATTACGTTTTTTTCACATCGTTTTAGTGTTTTTTTGCAAAAGTATAAAAGTTTTTTTTAATTGGTTTACTCGATTTAATTTTTTCCGTGTCAAGGAGCTGCCTAACACTCGCTCATTAGTCCTGAAAAATTACAGTGTTGCCCTGATCCGAAAAATACGGTCTTATCATCGTTTTAATTTTTTTCCTAACAAAATTATAGTAGTGTTTTTTTAACTGATTGAGAATTATTCGGCCATCGCCACGCAACGCGTGCGGGACATCAACTAGTATATAACAAAACTTGTTTTCTATCATACGTCAGCATGTTAAATAGTAACACAAACAAAAAATATCTTCTGGCGCTTTTTTGATAATTTTTTTTCAAAGTGATGGAAATTCTATACTTACTTAAAGTAAAAAGTCGGTGCAAGAGTGCACGCAAAAGTACAATGTTACCCTTTTTCAAACAACAAAATTACAGGATGCACTGCGAAAGTACAATGTTACCCTTTTTCAAACAACAAAATTACAGGATTATCCTAGCCCTAGGTCCTTTGGTTCGTCGTCGTACATTTAGAATCGCCGGTTTTGAAAACGGCGCACAATAGTTTAAGAACTGTTGTCGTCTGATTGTAAGTGGGAGAAAACCGGGAAGAGGCGGCGAAGGTGGTGGTGGACGGTGGTTATTTTAATGCCAGTGGGTGAGGGCGATGGTGGATGGCAGCTAAAAGGATGATGTGACGGACTTCAGTTTCTCCCGAAGATTCAGGTTGCTGTGACGAGCGGCAACAGTGGTGTTAAGATTTGGTACTGGACCTAATGTCGTTGCTAGACCACCACCGTTGCTGGATCTTCACGATCTGTTTGCCGGTGTCTATTTGAATCGCATTCGTGCAACCACGATCTACCATCGTACACCACCACTGCTACCGTTAACTCTTTATAAATCAAAACGGAGAGTAAGGAGGCGAATGGAGTGAAGGAGGACTTCTGGAGACGCTCTAGCTCCGCTGCGGTATGACGTGCCGAATGTCGAAAACCTAGAGTCAATAAAAGTATGTATCTCGACCCAACGATTCTGGTAGTGGTGGTGATTGACGGTGACGCTCAGGTGAGGTGAGGCTAGAGGGTATGGTGCCCATTCTCCCTTGGAGGATGATCCGCCACGTAAGCGTCACATCATAGTCCTTCCAAGGATGGTCCATCCCACAAAACTAGTGGAAATGGGAGGATGGTCCTAGATGATCCTACCCCACCACTTTTATATTTTTTTATTTTTTTAATCTTCCACTTTTTTGTAACTTTTAACAAATAAATTAATAAAAATATTTTCATTAATATTAAAAAACAATACATAAACTTAAAAAAAAACATAAACTAAAAAAAAAAACATAAACTTAAAAAAACATAGACATAAATAATTTGATGCTTCTTCATGATGTCGGTTTGTAGTTTTTTCAACATCAAACGTTTCGGCTCGAGATAATTATCGGCATCCATCGTTATTATTTCCCATTTCTTGAGCCGAATCTTTTCATCGGACAATCGGATTTTTTCATCGGACCTTTTCGCGTAACTTTTCTCGCGCCACACGAGACTTTTCTTCGATGGCCCGCTCCTTCGTCTTCGCCTTTTGGGCCGTGACCTCGGTGTACGTTTTAAATTGTGCCATAAACTCGTCCATCTTCGGGTCCACCTTTTGCTTTTCTTTCTCCTTCGCCCGCTCCTTCTTTGATTTGTCCCGGCCCGTGGGACGCTCCGCTTCATGTATGGCGTATTCTTCTTCGTCGAACTCGGTGTCATTGTTTAAGTTTATGTGACACCTCGCGTCCGATCCATCAGCGCTAAAACTACCCGATTCCGATGTCCTTTTTCTTCGTTTGCCTTTTTCTTTTTGCGGTTGGGTTTCAGGAACAACTTCCACATCCTCGTCGGGTTTGGATCGTTCGGGTTACGTCGGGTTCGGTTGGGGTTGAACGGGTTGCATCGGGATCGGTTGAAGATTAAAAGCACCCCGCATCATCAATTGTTGAAGGGCTTGATTTTGAGAGAATTGAGAGAATTGGTTCGGTGAGTGTTGGAATGCGGCAAAGGCGTTTGACGAATATTGAGAGAATTGGTTCGGTTCGATCGTCGGATAATATCCCGGAACCGAGAAAACATTCGGTTGGGTCGGGTTGTTTGGATTGTTCGGGTTGTTGAAGGGATCCATGGTAGAATATAAGTTTATAAAAGTGGAAGATGTTTTATAAAAAATAAAGGGAGAGAGATGAGAAAAGGGGTTAAAAATGGTGAATGGAGGTGAAAAAGGTTTGAATTTTATATATTTGGGGGAATGTTACCGTTGCTTTGTTTTTGAATTTCGTAAATTAATTTTTTATTTGATGTCGACGGAGAGGACGGGGACGCGGGGGGGGGGGGGGGGGATGGTGTGATGGCAGCGCCGGTCCTCGACGGGTATAGGGATGTACCTCATACCGCATAGCCTGATAACAAACAGAGTGGCATGTGTGTGTTGTGTGTGAGAGAAAGGATATAAGGCTAAACTTGAATTTCTTGCAAACCAAAATATTGTAATATTATATAATCTACATTTATTTATCCATAACAGTGGTACAGGTTTTTGCTTTTTGAAAAAAAATATTAGCATTCAAATCCTAACATAACGGTTTTTAAAAAAGATATTAGAATTTAATCATAACATACATATAATTTAGTATTTATTGGTGTAGTTTAATGTAACACTTGTCATTAAAAAAATATTTCTTCAAATCATACTAATAACATGGATGGTAGAGGTATGACCCTGGGCTATGGCTCAGTGGTCATGGAAATGAAGGAAAGACTCCTGACCGAATGGTCACGAGTTCGATTCTCGATCCACCCGGGTTTTACCGGCTCTTCATTGTCGTGCCCTCAGGCGGGTG
Organism: Helianthus tuberosus; assembly: GCA_030545235.1. NCBI lineage: Eukaryota > Viridiplantae > Streptophyta > Magnoliopsida > Asterales > Asteraceae > Helianthus > Helianthus tuberosus. Next base: position 59,447,432 of record CM060383.1, read on the forward strand.
CAGAGTCTTGCTTTTCCCCAGAACTGGTGGCATGGTGGGCTAGGGGCTCCGTGCGTGCAGGTTGGGCTGCCGCGGGCTACCTTTCGGCCAATGGGAGTCGCGTACGGAGTACCCGGCGATTCTTATGTTGGACGTTCAAAAAAAATATGGATGGTAGAGGTTGTTGTCTCTTGAAAAAAAAAGATGAGCGTTCAAATCGTAACATATGTACTTTAGTATCTATAGGTGTAATCTAAAAGAGTAGGAGTAATGAACCTTTGCCATTAAAAAAATCATGCAAATCATATTGATACTTTTATGTATTTAATTTTGGCATCTAAGTTTAACGTTCGCTGATGTGCGAGATGCGTTTACGTAAAAGTTTTGAATATGATATTTAGAATTTCGTGAACGCTAATGTTAATATTTTTTTCGGTTTAACGCGCCGCAACGTGCGTGGTTTCATAATAGTTTGACGTGCGTGGTTTCATAATAGCTTGAATAAAAACAAACAGAACTCATGTTAACCTACCTTTCCTTATAAGATAATATAGAACTATACACCGCAACGTACGAGACATTATATTTTTTTATATATGCCTAACCACCTTAATGTTATTAACGTAACGTGTGTAACAAAGTAACAAACGTGGCACGTCACACGTGGGCATCACACGTTATTGTCACCATCGAATCGAGTGTAACGAAGTCACAAACATAACGTGGCCGCTGCAAAGCGTGACATGGGTTAATATCTAGTTTCATACGAAGATCAGACGCACGTGATCAAAAGAATGAATTCAAAAGGCCTTTTAAATATTATTATATTTTCTTTAGGGGATGCAAATAAAGAAGGGGGATCATCAGACAAAATTAATTGGGCTTGGCAGCCACTAAGTAGGGCTGTCCAAACTGTTCGAAGATCGAGGATCGTTCGACGATCGAGGATCGCTCGAAAAATGCCCGAAAAATGCTCGTTCGATTCCCGCTCAGTTTGTAAATAAGCCGTTCGGATCGGTTCGATTCAAATTCAATCCAAGCATGAGCAAAGGTCCGCTCGCTCGTCGATAGCTCGGTTTCGCTCGAATTGTTTTTTATTAAATAATATATATATTATAGATTTTAAAGATTAAAAACCCAAAAAATATACTAGCCCAAGAAAAATTAAAAGCTCAAAAAATATACAAGCCCAACTTAATAGTTAATACCAAAATCTAACCCTAAATACCAAATTCCTAAAACAATGTTCAAATGTTCGATGACTTCGATCTACTGCATATCGCCGCTACCACACACCAAAATCTAACCTTAAATTCCTAATTCCTAAAACAATCTTATAATCTGATTGTTCGATCTCATGATGAGGGTGAAGTCCTTGGTATAACTCATCTGCATAAAGTTCTCTCATTTACACAATCACATAACGCCTTTAGCAGGTTATTCTCATCTACATATCGCCGCTGCCAGTCTGCTACACAAATTACACAATCACATATCGTTGCCACGTCCATTCTCATATCGATATGTTCCTGCCATGTTCTGTTCCTGCCATGTTCCATAGGTCCATTCTCATGTACATTCTCATGGCTATTCGATTAACCTTAGGGTCATTGTAAGTTAAAGAGTATGCTACTGTTTGTTGAAATAAATTGCAGGTCGGTTTGTTAAAGAGTATGCTGCTTCTGCTATTCGATTAACCTTAGGGTCATTGTAAATTCAACTTCTGTTTATGTGCATATTTTTACAGGGAGCAGAAAGCTCAAGGTTAACAAAACTTCTGTTTATGTGCATATTCAACTTCTGTTTATGTGCATATTTGATTAAGCTTTCCATAGTTTCACAATTGTGTAGTTATAATTGTGTTTTTTTTTTTTTTTTTTGGAGAATGTCTTCTTACAAAGAATCAAACGAGAATCCGGCTGCTCATGTTGACTTGACTGATGGAGAGGACGACCTGAATCCAATAATTGATGAATCGGGTGATATCGATGTAGCTGATACAGCGACCGGAGCTCTCTTTAGTGCTGGGGGCGTATATTGGATGACTACTGGAGCTCTCTTTCAAAGAATATGGTGGAACTTCTTGTTTATGGAAGTGATTGGTTAAAGGCCAGCTCAAAAACAACCTTAAAAGCATTGATTATTACATTTATAATCTACTTATACTTTTGTAGTTGATGCATTAACATTTTTATTTTGTTTTTTTTAATGTGTAGCAAGCTGCAAGAGATGAAGAAAAATTGAAAATTGATGTGTTGACTCCAGACGGGTCTGATAATAAATGAAAGGTATTTTTATAGTTAACAAACCATAAAAGTTGTTATGTAATGTGGAGAATTAATGGTTTTATTTAATGCTTTTGTTAATAGATTATATATGTTGATTTGAAGTTGAATTTTGTGGATGGAGATGATCAAGCTTAAAGAAGTTTATGGCTTTTGAGCTAAATGATAATTTGTATTTCGCACTTTATTTTGTGCTTCTTGATATTGTTAAGAACATTTTTAGAATCATGATTTTAGTTATTTATTGCTTTTGTTAGTAAGGTGTTGGACATGTTTTAATTAAGTTATGATTTGTTTTTGTTGTACGTAGCCTTATAATTCAATCGAGCGAAACCGAGCGAAAACGATCCGCTCAATTTTAGTTTGCATTTAAGAAAAACCGAGCGAAAACGATCCGCTCGATTCAAATTCAATCCGAGCATGAGCATCACTTTTGTGCTCGGTTTTGCAAATTCGATCCGATCAGATCGGATCGGTTGTAATTCAATCCGAGCACGAGCAGACCCTCGATCGGATCAGATCGGCTCATGAAAACACCTACCACTAAGGGACATGAAACGTGATCAAGGAATACATATTTAATCGAACATAAGGAGATCAGTGGGGGACGCACGGCTGAGGAAAGGAACATCAGCCGCAACTATTCCTATCAACATCCTAAGGCAGAGAGAACATCAGACGTGAGGAGGCGCACGAAGATCATCAGGAACGAATTTTTGAGATTTATTTGAAAGGGTTCAAGTTCAAGAATTATTGGGGTGGAAGCAAGAAGCTTAGGGATCAAGAATTAAACGGGTTCTATCTATTTAATTATCTTGTTTTCTTAGTTTCTTTATTTTTACTTAATGAATTCAGATTTTGAACCTTGTTTATTATCTTCGTTCATGACTTTGAGTGGGTAAATTGTTTTTACTACCTAGACTTGGATGAATGGTTTGCTAAAGTTGCGTTTTTTATAATGGATAGTTAATTTTTATGTATTGTTTATGAATTGTGGGCGACTTGATTGTTGATTAGATGAGTTTGCATGCATAATACTGTTTGGAAATTGTTTATTACTTCGCACAATTCTTGGTGACGGTCTTTATCACATAATAGAGTCGTGCTAGGTTTTAGATTTTGGTGAGTGTCTATATCATATAATAAATCTTTAATCTTTAGGGTTGAATTGCGCAATATACCTTAGAAGCTGTAATATTCGGTAATCAAAGAAATTAAGTGTTCTACTAATTCTCAATAGCTGAGAGGTGCGAGATTATTGTTATGTCTAAGTCATTAAACCGTAAGGTAGGAGTTTCGTTAGGAGTAAACCTATTGGTTGCTGTCTAACAAGTCTAATCAAGAACCCAAGTTTACCCTAGGTTTAGGTCCTGAGAGGGAGTGAATCTTTTAGGGTACTTTCATAAACCCCTTAGATGTCTTGAGAGAGAGTCTAACCAACCGGTATTCGAAACAACCTTTAGGGTGCCATAAGTGTGTCTTGAGAAGGGTTGAGGTAGAGGTGTACAAAAAAACTGATTAATTGTACAAAAAAACTGATTAATCAATCGAAACCAGAAAAAAACCGAAACCGTTTTTTTAAAAACCGGTTTTTTTTCTAACCGGTTCGGTTACAACCGGTTTGACCGGTTATTAATCGGTTATATATTTTCTAGGCCGGTTCGGGTTTAAAACAGGTTTTTTAAAAAACCGGCTAATTAATCGATTAAACAAAAAACCGGTTAATAATCGGTTAACCGGTAACCACTATAAAAAACCGGTTTTAACTGGTTAAAAACGCCCAGCTCTTATTAACGGTCATATGACCGTTTGGGACCCAAACTAGCCGTTTTTTTTTTTTTTTTTTTTGGCGTAAAAATCATCTCCAACTAGTATAAAAGGTTTGTGGATGTTTAGGTTCAATCACAACACTTGAGAATCTTCAAAAACTCTAAAAAAGTCTCTTATTCTTGTTCGATAACTCTCAAAACGCTATGGCAACCTCTAGTGCCCATGATTCGGTCAATGTTGGCGAGTCTACAACCGACACGGTGATTCGTGTTGTTCCAACGAAGCGCAACCCTGAGGTTTGGTCACATTTTGATTTGTGCGAGATGGCCAACGGTAAAAGAAAAACGTGTTGTCATCATTGTCAAGGCTTTTACGCCGAAACCGCAAACTCCACCTTGAAAAAACACATTGAAAAACCATTTTGCAAGGCGTTGAAACAACAACACGTTAGTGGTCAAGCTTCCATGGCAAGTGATGGCGCTAATATTTTCAACTACAATTTCAATATGGATAGGGAGGAAATGGCGAAGTTTGTAATCCAAGAAAGTTTGCCGTTCAACCACTTCGACAACCAACGCTATACAAAGATGGTTCAATGAACTCTCCAACCACGATACACCCATGTAAGTCGTGCTACTCTTAGGAGGGATTGTTACCGCCCATTGGATTGAACCGACGATGTGGCAAATGATGAAACGCACGATTTTGTTTAAATTATCCGATTACCCTCACACCGGTGAAGCTATGTATAAAGTAATCGACAAATGTATTACAACATACAAATTGGAAAAAAAAAGTTTTTTCAATATCTTTTGATAACGCCTCAAACAATACGAGCGCGGTAATGCGTTTAAAATTAAAATATAATCCGATTTGTGATGGTAATTTTTTCCATAGCCGATGTGTTGCACACATCATAAATTTGGCCGTTCAAGACGGTTTAAGGGTTATTGAACCACAAAAAGAAGCTTTCAAAAGAATGTTACGGAGTATATTTAGTAACACGCAAAGACATGCAAAATATATTAAAACTTGTAAGGAAGCGGGTCGAATATGCTTAGGACCCAATTGGGACGTTGCTCATAGGTGGAACTCGACTTGCATTATGTTTGAAAAAGCTATTTGGCAAAAGGAAAGTTTAATGGAATTTCATAACCTTTTGGCTAGTCGTAGAAAGTGTTCGCCTTACCACCCATCGGGTTGGGATACTATTGAAACGGTTACACAATTGCTTCAAGTTTTCAAAACATCAACAAAGACTTTATCGGGGGTTTATTATCCAACAAGTTCATTGGTACTTCACAATTTGTTTAAAATGTGTTTAAAAGTAAACGCGTTGTCGGTTAGAGGTAGACCATATTGTGACATGGCGGATACAATGAAGGAAAAATTAAGAAAATATTTTAAAGAACTACCGGCGGTTTTCACTTGTGCCGCCGCTCTAAACCCTTGTTTTAATATTTTTGGAACCGGGTCTTTGATTGAAAAAATTGCACACCAATTGAATTTAAACACCACTCAAGAACCAAACTTTGGTGAAGCCGCAAAATCTCGTTTCAACGATCAACTTTCAAAATTGTTTGATGTTTATGTAACAAAATATGGTACAACCTCGTCACACATTCACGAGTCAATGAGAAACGCCGCTTTCGGTGAAGGTTCAAGTATGGAAGATCAAGATTTGTATGTTTATAACCAATTGTATGATGAGTCAAGTCAAATGCATCGTGGTAACACTAGTAGTAGTGAACTCGGTCGGTATGGTGGGTCGAACTTTCTACAAATGATGAGTTCACAAGACTTTAAAAATTTTGATTTGTTGGCTTGGTGGAAAAGTAAGGAAGATCAATTTCCGATCTTAGCCACAATGGCCCGAGATTTACTAACGGTCCAAGCTTCCACGGTAGCTTCGGAAAGTGCTTTTTCTATTAGTGGTAGGGTGATTTCGATAAGGAGGACTCGACTAACACCTAAGGCGGTTGAGATGTCGATTTGCTTAAAAGATTACTTGGATGCGGCGGAGAGATGTCAAGACACACACTCACTCCAGGAAGAATTAGATTACGAAGAAGAAGTTTACGAGGACGAGGTCGAAGCCGAATTGACAACCCCAATGACCGACGAAGAAGCCGAATTAGATGAATTCCTACGCAATAGTTCGGGTTCGGGCGAAGAAGATTAAACGAGGCTTCTCAAGATATATTTTAGTATTGTAGTTTCACTAAAAAAATATATATATATTAGTGGACGTTCTTGCGGATTAATAGTTTAAGTTTACGCATTTCGTTTGTTATGTTTACGTTCGTATTTCATTGTTATGTACAACCGTTTTTTCCAAGACTAATGATATTATTATGTTTTTAACTTTTTATGAGTTTATTGTTAATTTTTGTATAAAAAACTGCATTTACACTTCAAAAAATAACAAAACTAGCTGAATTGTGAACAAAACAGCCCAAAAAGCTGAAAAAAATGAAAAAAACAACATTCTGTGAAGTTCCTGCATGTTTCTGCAGAACCGGTTTTTTTTTCGGTTTTTTGTTAACCGGTTTTTTTAACCGGTTTGAATCCTATCGGTTATTAATCGATTATAAAAAACCGGTTTTTTATTTAATCGGTTACAACCAGTTACAACCAGTTAGGACCGGTTACAATTTATTCATGTTAAAACCGGTTATTAACCTTAACCGGTTTTTAAAAAACCGGTTTTTTTTGGGCAGATTTTAACCGAACCGGTTATTAACCGTAACCGGTTTTCCAGAAAAACCGATTTGTACACCTCTAGGTTAAGGGGAAACAACCTCTAGGGTGCCATAAGTGTCTCTTGAGAAGGGTTGAGGGTCTTGTTCGGTATCCTGAAAGGTGCGAATTTTAAGATCCCGGTTCCATAATAATTAATATCCTAATAAAAATCACTACTAAAAGCAAATCAGGATTCCAGTCTAGGTAGTGTCTTCCACCATCTGAGTTTAAGTCTAGAGTTAGTTCGTTTTGGTTAATCTAATTAGTTTACTTTAGTTTAATTTCATTGCAATTTCTAGGATTTTTAGAAACCTCCCCCCCCCCCCCCCCCCAAAAAAAAAAACATAAAAATAATTAGAGTCCGTGTCAGTCTAAATCTAGATAGAGTCGTTAACGTAATTAAATAGAGTCTCGTGGGTTCGATACTCGGACTTACTTAGGCTATACTACATTGGCCGGTACACTTGCCGGTTGTGTGGTCTAGATTAGAGAGTCTTAGTTTTATAAATTTAAAATTTAGGTATCTAATTTAGGGTTAATTTAGTTTATATTTATTTGACCACTTTTAGCACTTCAGTGATCCTCCAGCAAACCGTGTGTGACTGCTCCAGTCAAGAATGCTGAAACTTGTGTTGAAACATGTGAAAGCGCAAACTTGCTTTATACGTTGACCGATTCTGAAAAAGTTTGCCCAAACAAAGATTTTCCCATTCGATGGGGGACATATATGTGATGAGATTAAATATGTAAAGAATAAATGGGGGAATGGATCTAAGGAATCAGAAATGCCAAAAACTTCTAATGGAAGAGGGGAGGAGACACTTAAGAGAAAAAGAAAAGTATATACGGTAACAAAACACATACCTGTTGGAAAAAAATCAACATATGGTATTGACAGCTTAGGTATTCGCAATATAATTTTGTCCAACATTGTATTGATTTCATGCATGTTGAAAAGAATGTGGTAGAGAGTCTTTTTGGAACATAGCTAAACGTTCCAGGAAAGACGAAGGATGTATTGAATGCTCGATTGGATCTAAGACATTTTGGGATAAAACCAGAGTTGCAGCCTATTACAAAAGGCGATAACACAATACTTCCTGCAACATGTTACAAATTAACCAAAGACGAAAAAGACACTATATAAGTTAATCTACGTTAATTGTTCACATCTGAAATCAATGTACCTATGTGATGCAGAAACATCTAATATTTGTTTAAATTTGAATTTCCGATTTTATTTTGTTTAGTTTCCTATTAAAGTTATGATTCCCACCTATAAATTGGAATTTAGGGATTTATTGTTATTCAGTTTTTGATTGAATTTTATTGAAAAGAACATTGTTCTTGAACCTTTTGGGTTCCTTTATCGTCTTTGATTAATCAATCGTTCTTGAGCCATTTGATTGCAAGCGAAACTACATCAGTTGGTATCAGAGCTATGGTTTATCAAATGGCTCTACGTGAAGGCGAGTGTTTTCCTATTCTAAGAGTCGTCGATAGAGGCATCGACAAGAGCATCGGTGATTCATGTGCTTGTGGAGATCGATTAAACTGTGATCGTAGATCCGCCGGCCGAGGCAACGAGATCAAAAACCGTGATCCACGCGATATTATTAAGATCAAAAGACTCCGACAACGAGTCCAAGATCTTGAAGAGATCAAACGGCTCCGTCAGCGAGTCCGAGATCTGGAGTTCCAATGGGATACACACAAGACAGAAACCGAGTCGAGTACCGTCGTCTGGGACGAAGGTGGCGACGGAGAGCAGCAGCCGTTTAGTCGTTATCCACACCGGTTCTTTGAACCACTCTATCCAGAGGGTGGTGTGTCGAGAGACGAACCCATGTTTGACGAAAATGAAATTGAGGTGGATGAAAAAGAATATTTATTGGCTCAACAAGCTATTAACGGAGTTTTTAATCCAAAGGAATATGAAGAGAAAAAAAAACAATCATAAATCTTCAATGATTTCTCCAGGTATGTTTGATGATTTACTTAAAGCTCCCTCGACCAAAAATGGTGGTGTTGCGGTAGTTACCGATGGCGATGTGCTGCATTGGGAAGATCCATGCAATCTGCCGAAAAATAGGAAAGGTTTGACCTCTGAATCATATACAATATTATCTCCAACAAATCTGCAATTTCAAATTGGAAGTAATTTTAAAATTGGTGATAATAATTTGGTTAACAAATATATTATCAATAGCACTAAAAAGATGGAAGTGGAGAATACATATCCACCGAATAGTAGATATGCTTTGGATTATCCATATTGTGATATTGGAATTGCTCAACAAGAAAAAACCTCAGGCGCCTCGTATAATTCCATTGGGCCACCAAATATCTCTCAAAATAGTGGGTCACATGGGTTGTTTGCACATGCGCTTAATAAATATTGTGGGCCACCTAATTTGTTGTCTCGTATCCATGGGCCAAAATTAAAGCCTAATGAACTCATAACCTTTCATTTGGATGATCAAAATGGATCGCAATTGAAGACGAAGTCTACTGGATCGCAACCTAAGCCCAATGCAAATGAAGCTTCTAATTTATATTCTAGTTTAAAGTTTTCACTACTGGAAAAGATTTTATTACTGGAAAAGATGGGTGATAAGATACAAAATGGTTTTGTCCCACTAAACTCTTATGAGAAGTCTGTTCCACCGATGGCACAAGTTGTAGTTAAACTATTTGAACAAGTCAAGTCGATAGTGCATAGGAGAAGGTCCAATGCCCCATTTGATCCAGGTAGTACAAGTTTAGAGTTGGGCGAGGGGATTCATGAAGTTGAATTGTTTAGGCGGATTGTTATAATAATAATTCAGAATCGGGTTGATGTTCCATTTGATCCAGGTGGCTTTGTTTCGGAAGACAAAACTCGAGGACGAGTTTTTTTCGAAGAGGGGGAGTATGATGCAGAATCATCTAATATTTGTTTAAATTTGAATTTCCGATTTTATTTTATTTAGTTTCCTATTAAAGTTATTATTCCCACCTATAAATTGGGATTTATTGTTATTCAGTTTTTGATTGAATTTTATTGAAAAGAACATTGTTCTTGAACTTTTTGGGTTCCTTTATCGTCTTTGATTAATCAATCGTTCTTGAGCCATTTGATTGCACGCGAAACTGCATCACTATGTACCTAATCAAGATGAGAATTTGACCGTATTTTATTTTTAAGAGGTGTTACATTCTCCCCTCCATTAATTCACCCCTTGAAATTATACTTAGGGCATGTTTGGCTAAGCTTTTTAAAACAACTTATTGACTTATTAGCTTTTTGGAAAAGTCAGGATGGAGTGACTTATTGACTTATTGGCTTTTTCCCCTCACATACACCCTCATTGCCAAACATCATTTTGAAGCTTATGACTTTTCAAAAAGCCAATAAGTCAATAAGTTGTTTCAAAAAGCTTACCCAAACATGCCCTTAAATGGAGAATAGGTGGCATACTTCTTCCTCATTTCCTATTTTGCATTCCGAAGTGAAATCGGGTCCTCGTTTTGAGTTCCACTTGACCTTAACTATTGGAATTTTCTACTCCTAATTTTCTTGACCTTCCTGTCTAATACTTCTATGGGTTCCGTCGTAAATCGGCATTGATTATTTACCGTCATGACTTCATTAAAGGTGTTGCAAACTACGTTAAGCCATTCTGGTAGTTTAGGTTGGTAAGCTACTGATCCTATCTTGTCGCTAACCTAAAATGTGCTGATAAATCGCCTGTATGATTCAATGCCAGTAATGTGCAACTAAAAACACAATTTTTTCAACCTGTGTAGCCTTTTATGTTTAAGAGACATAATGTTTTATGAGTTTTAAAACATTACCAAGGATTTATTTAAAAATAATTTATTATCTAAACATGAGTTGGATTATTTTAAGGGGAAATCACCAAATTAGTCAAGTTGACCAAAATCACCAAAAACCAGCAAACCGTGTGTGACTGCTCCAGTCAAGAATGCTGAAACTTGTGTTGAAACATGTGAAAGCGCAAACTTGCTTTATACGTTGACCGATTCTGAAAAAGTTTGCCCAAACAAAGATTTTCCCATTCGATGGGGGACATATATGTAATGAGATTAAATATGTAAAGAATAAATGGGGGAATGGATCTAAGGAATCAGAAATGCCAAAAACTTCTAATGGAAGAGGGGAGGAGACACTTAAGAGAAAAAGAAAAGTATATACGGTAACAAAACACATACCTGTTGGAAAAAAATAAACATATGGTATTGATAGCTTAGTTATTCGCAATATAATTTTGTCCAACATTGTATTGATTTCATGCATGTTGAAAAGAATGTGGTAGAGAGTCTTTTTGGAACATAGCTAAACGTTCCAGGAAAGACGAAGGATGTATTGAATGCTCGATTGGATCTAAGACATTTTGGGATAAAACCAGAGTTGCAGCGTATTACAAAAGGCGATAACACAATACTTCCTGCAACATGTTACAAATTAACCAAAGACGAAAAAGACACTATATAAGTTAATCTACATTAATTGTTCACATCTGAAATCAATGTACCTATGTGATGCAGAAACATCTAATATTTGTTTAAATTTGAATTTCCGATTTTATTTTATTTAGTTTCCTATTAAAGTTATGATTCCCACCTATAAATTGGGATTTAGGGATTTATTGTTATTCAGTTTTTTTGATTGAATTTTATTGAAAAGAACATTGTTCTTGAACCTTTTGGGTTCCTTTAATGTCTTTGATTAATCAATCGTTCTTGAGCCATTTGATTGCACGCGAAACTGCATCAGTTGGTATCAGAGCTATGGTTTATCAAATGGCTCTATGTGAAGGCGAGTGTTTTCTTGTTCGAAGAGTCGCCGACAGAGACATCGACAAGAGCATCGGTGAATCATGTACTTGTGGAGATCAATTAAACTGTGATCGTAGATCCGCCGACCGAGGCAACGAGATCAAAAACCGTGATCCACATGATATTATTAAGATCAAAAAACTCCGACAACGAGTCCAAGATCTTGAAGAGATCAAACGGCTCCGTCAGCGAGTCCGAGATCTGGAGTTGCAATGGGATACACGCAAGACGGAAACCGAGTCGAGTACCGTCGTCTAGGACGAAGGTGGCGACGGAGAGCAGCAGCCGTTTAGTCGTTATCCACACCGGTTCTTTGAACCACTCTATCCAGAGGGTGGTGTGTCGAGAGACGAACCCATGTTTGACAAAGATGAAATTGAGGTGGATGAAAAAGAATATTTATTGGCTCAACATGCTATTAACGGAGTTTTTAATCCAAAGGAATATGAAGAGAAAAAAACAATCATAAATCTTCAATGATTTCTCTAGGTATGTTTGATGATTTACTTAAAGCTCCCTCGACAAAAAATGGTGGTGTTGCGGTAGTTACCGATGGCGATGTGCTGCTTTGGGAAGATCCATGCAATCTGCCGAAAAATAGGAAAGGTTTGACCTCTGAATCATATACAATATTATCTCCAACAAATCTGCAATTTCAAATTGGAAGTAATTTTAAAATTGGTGATAATAATTTGGTTAACAAATATATTATCAATAGCACTAAAAAGATGGAAGTGGAGAATACATATCCACCGAATAGTGGATATGCTTTGGATTATCCATATTGTGATATTGGAATTGCTCAATAAGAAAAAACCTCAGGCGCCTCGTATAATTCCATTGGGCCACCAAATATCTCTATAGTGGGTCACATGGGTTGTTTGAACATGCGCTTAATAAATATTGTGGGCCACCTAATTTGTTGTCTCGTACCCATGGGCCAAAATTAAAGCCTAATGAGCTCATAACCTTTCATTTAGATGATCAAAACGGATCGCAATTGAAGACGAAGTCTACTGGATCGCAACCTAAGCCCAATGCAAATGAAGCTTCTAATTTATATTCTAGTTTAAAGTTTTCAGTACTGGAAAAGATTTTATTACTGGAAAAGATGGGTGATAAGATACAAAATGGTTTTGTACCACTAAACTCTTATGAGAAGTCTGTTCCACCGATGGCACAAGTTGTAGTTAAACTATTTGAACAAGTCAAGTCGATAGTGTATAGGAGAAGGTCCAATGCCCCATTTGATCCAGGTAGTACAAGTTTAGAGTTGGGCGAGGGGATTCATGAAGTTGAATTGTTTAGGCGGATTGTTATAATAATAATTCAGAATCGGGTTGATGTTCCGTTTGATCCAGGTGGCTTTGGTTCGGAAGACAAAACTCGAGGACGAGTTTTTTTCGAAGAGGGGGAGTATGATGTAGAATCATCTAATATTTGTTTAAATTTGAATTTCCGATTTTATTTTATTTAGTTTCCTATTAAAGTTATGATTCCCACCTATAAATTGGGATTTAGGGATTTATTGTTATTCAGTTTTTGATTGAATTTTATTGAAAAGAACATTGTTCTTGAACTTTTTGGGTTCCTTTATCGTCTTTGATTAATCAATCGTTCTTGAGCCATTTGATTGCACGCGAAACTGCATCACTATGTACCTAATCAAGATGAGAATTTGACCGTATTTTATTTTTAAGAGGTGTTACATTCTCCCCTCCTTTAATTCACCCCTTGAAATTATACTTAGGGCATGTTTGGCTAAGCTTTTTAAAACAACTTATTGACTTATTAGCTTTTTGGAAAAGTCAGGATGGAGTGACTTATTGGCTTTTTCCCCTCGCATACACCCTCATTGCCAAACATCATTTTGAAGCTTATGACTTTTCAAAAAGCCAATAAGTCAATAAGTTGTTTCAAAAAGCTTACCCAAACATGCCCTTAAATAGAGAATAGGTGGCATACTTCTTCCTCATTTCCTATTTTGCATTCCGAAGTGAAATCGGGTCCTCGTTTTGAGTTCCACTTGACCTTAACTATTGGAATTTTCTACTCCAAAGTTTCTTGACCTTCTTGTCTAATACTTCTATGGGTTCCGTCGTAAATCGGTATTGATTATTTACCGTCATGACTTCGTTAAAGGTGTTGCAAACTACGTTAAGCCATTCAGGTAGTTTAGGTTGGTAAGCTACTGATCCTATCTTGTCGCTAACCTAAAATGTGCTGATAAATCGCCTGTATGATTCAATGCCACTAATGTGCAACTAAAAACACAATTTTTTCAACCTGTGTAGCCTTTTATGTTTATGAGACATAATGTTTTATGAGTTTTAAAACATTACCATGGATTTATATAAAAAAATAATTTATTATCTAAACATGAGTTGGATTATTTTAAGGGGAAATCACCAAATTAGTCAAGTTGACCAAAATCACCAAAAACCAGCAAACCGTGTGTGACTGCTCCAGTCAAGAATGCTGAAACTTGTGTTGAAACATGTGAAAGCGCAAACTTGCTTTATACGTTGACCGATTCAGAAAAAGTTTACCCAAACAAAGATTTTCCCATTCGATGGGGGACATATATGTGATGAGATTAAATATGTAAAGAATAAATGGGGGAATGGATCTAAGGAATCAGAAATGCCAAAAACTTCTAATGGAAGAGGGGAGGAGACGCTTAAGAGAAAAAGAAAAGTATATACGGTAACAAAACACATACCTGTTGGAAAAAATCAACATATGGTATTGACAGCTTAGGTATTCGCAATATAATTTTGTCCAACATTGTATTGATTTCATGCATGTTGAAAAGAATGTGGTAGAGAGTCTTTTTGGAACATAGCTAAACGTTCCAGGAAAGACGAAGGATGTATTGAATGCTCGATTGGATCTAAGACATTTTGGGATAAAACCAGAGTTGCAGCCTATTACAAAAGGCGATAACACAATACTTCCTGCAACATGTTACAAATAAACCAAAGACGAAAAAGACACTATATAAGTTAATCTACGTTAATTGTTCACATCTGAAATCAATGTACCTATGTGATGCAGAAACATCTAATATTTGTTTAAATTTGAATTTCCGATTTTATTTTATTTAGTTTCCTATTAAAGTTATGATTCCCACCTATAAATTGGGATTTAGGGATTTATTGTTATTCAGTTTTTGATTGAATTTTATTGAAAAGAACATTGTTCTTGAACCTTTTGGGTTCCTTTATCGTCTTTGATTAATCAATCGTTCTTGAGCCATTTGATTGCACGCGAAACTACATCAGTTGGTATCAGAGCGATGGTTTATCAAATGGCTCTACGTGAAGGCGAGTGTTTTCTTGTTCGAAGAGTCGCCGACAGAGGCATCGACAAGAGCATCGGTGATTCATGTGCTTGTGGAGATCGATTAAACTGTGATCGTAGATCCGCCGGCCGAGGAAACGAGATCAAAAACCGTGATCCACGTGATATTATTAAGATCAAAAGACTCTGACAACGAGTCCAAGATCTTGAAGAGATCAAACGGCTCCGTCAGCGAGTCCGAGATCTGGAGTTGCAATGGGATACACGCAAGATGGAAACCGAGTCGAGTACCGTCGTCTGTGATGAAGGTGGCGATGGAGAGTAGCTGCCGTTTAGTCATTATCCACACTGGTTCTTTGAACCACTCTATCCAGAGGGTGTGTCGAGAGACGAACCCATGTTTGACGAAGATGAAAAAGAATATTTATTGGCTCAACAAGCTATTAACGGAGTTTTTAATCCAAAGGAATATGAAGATAAAAAAAACAATCATAAATCTTCAATGATTCTCCAGGTATGTTTGATGATTTACTTAAAGCTCCCTCGACAAAAAATGGTGGTGTTGCGGTAGTTACCGATGGCGATGTGCTGCATTGGGAAGATCCATGCAATCTGCCGAAAAATAGGAAAGGTTTGACCTCTGAATCATATACAATATTATCTCCAACAAATCTGCAATTTCAAATTGGAAGTAATTTTAAAATTGGTGATAATAATTTGGTTAACAAATATATTATTAATAGCACTAAAAAGATGGAAGTGGAGAATACATATCCACCGAATAGTGGATATGCTTTGTGACAACCCGCACTAAACCAGGTATCCGTACAACTTAATTAATGATTAATTACTGCTTAATTACTGTGCTTGTTGAAACTAGCTGATAAACTGCTACCTGCATACTGATACATGCACATACTTGCATCATACTTTATTTGCTGTCACTACAATATTTACATGCTGAACCCTAGTGACAAACATGATGCACAAAAAGCACAGTAGCACTAAACGGATACACAGTGAACATGCTGATATAACCAGCATCAGGCAAGTACTGCCTCTAAGGCCTGTTAAGAGCCTCATATATTTTGGCGACACTGGTAGTGAGTGTAGGGATATAAGGGTTGTGGTACCGCGTCTCTAGGAATAAGATACACTGATTCGGATGTGCCTAAAACGTACTTTAAGTACCAAACACAGCACTTTAATAAACAAACCAGCTTCTAGCTGACTAATAAAGTGCCAGAAAATGAGAAAATAACACTAGACACTTTCTAAAGTGTCGGGAAAACAAATTGTGTCACTAAAAATGTAATAACGACACTTTAAAGCGTTACAAAAGGCTTTAACGGATTACTATCCAACCGGACACCCGGACTTTACCCGGAACATGAAAATATTACTATTTTCACTATTTATACTTTTCTGAGCCAGTTAGGGTCCCTGATTACCCTAACACCCGCCATAACGTGTAACATGCAACCAACTAAGTTAAATACTTGGTTAACTTACTTAACTAAACTAATTATCCTAACCACCTACTTAAAATCGAACCAAGGACCCCCCCCCCAAACCGAATCGGTTACCTAGGGGGCACCCCTTGTACTTGTAATCTTGGTTAATCTTGTTTTGTCTAATATCTTTAGGACACAATATCCATTGGACAATAGCACCTAAACTTGTTTATAAAATGGCACTAAGACATATGTTAATTATCACTTAACAAATCACCACAACAAATTACTCTCTTCTCTTGCTCTCTACCTCTCGGCCGAACACCCCACCCCCCTTACCCACCATTTTCGATCTTGTTCACTCCATTCCATCATCATACAAACATCCAAGGTCGCGTATTAGGAGCTTTGGTGCAAGCGGAACACGAAGGACCTCTACCGTTAGCTTTTATCCACCTCTTTTTCGCCAAAGATCTTCCCTAGCCTTGAGCTAGAGGTATAACACTTAAAACTTGTTTTTAATCTTATCTAAAGTGGTTAAAAGGAATATTGTCGGTTGAATCTCGTTAAAATGTAAGATGATGATCAAAAGTCTAGTAAAAACTATAAAAGTGGTGGTTAATAGCATATAACTTGTGTAAAAGTCGTAGGACTTGAAATATGTGATTATTGAGACCCGATCTATGATGTGGTAGCTCGGATCTCCGTTTAACCCGAATTTGTAAGATCACGTATCTTCACATAAGCTCGTTTTTGACTAAATACAAGGGTTAAAGGCGAAACTCTACCACACAAGATACATGAACTTGTGTGAAAATATTTTACTTGTGTAAAAGTGATTTAACCGGTAAAATGGTGTTTAAAACTAGCGGATCTACGTATCCGCAAGTGGTATCTTCAAAGAACCACACATTTGAGAAATCATGTATTTTAAAAAGTGGATCTTACACTAGTAAATATGGTTTTATAAACCACAAGTGTTTAAACACTTGTGAAACAAAAAGACCCGACAAGGAAGTAGTTTTGTCACTTGTTACTAGAAGTTGTAAAGACGGATTTTTCCAAACACGAGGTTTTTACAAGATTAAAGCTACTTTATATAAAGATCTAAATATATAAAGGTGATTTACATTAAAGATGCGGAAAAACTACAAGTTCATGCGATTATGCAATTTACATGCTTATCGACTAGTTTGATGTGTCGGAAATTGTTTGATTGAATAAAGAGGATTGTTGAATTGATTTGTTAAAAGAAAATGATACGCTTGAAAGCGTGGCCACCTCCAGTTACAGAGGAAACTCTGGCGAAATTTTCTTAAAAACCTAACACTTAGAATTTTTACACAACAAGTGTTAGAACTATTTTTGG
This sequence comes from Helianthus tuberosus, assembly GCA_030545235.1. Taxonomy (NCBI): domain Eukaryota; kingdom Viridiplantae; phylum Streptophyta; class Magnoliopsida; order Asterales; family Asteraceae; genus Helianthus; species Helianthus tuberosus. Next base: position 59,465,176 of record CM060383.1, read on the forward strand.
ACATACTTACGAAACATAAATTTCGCCAGCACTATATTTTACTAAATATTCGGAGGTGGGATTTTCACAAGGATTAACGTGATAAATATATTTGTCACAGCACTGTTTATGATTATTTTGTGAAAATACATAAATATTATTTTAGAGTAAAAATAATATTTACAAGCGTTAATGATTCCAAAATTTTACGAACGCTTCCACATTAACATATAAGTTACACCGGTAATTACATTACCACACGATTGATAAAACGTAACTTACGCACATGTATTGTATCCCCCATCCTTGGGAAGAAGTTTAACTACCAAGTGTATACAGAACAAACACACGAAATAGTTGTCTAACTATTTCCCCAAAGACTTAAACTATAAAGCTAAAGCACGGCCGTCTGTCTAATAGAATTAGCACTTGTAGGTCGTTGCACAGCTTACTGTATTGGAGACACTGGTAGAGACGCGCATTCACTGTGAGTTCATGTCCCCCTTTTCTCTAACTGTTTTCAGTTTTCTTAACTGCGGGGGTGAAATACATGTTACTTTGTTTACAAGTACTTTATACACGGTATGAATTACGTAAGGAGGTTTAGATCATGTGAATGGGTAGTTAGAACACCGAGGGACTCGAGCGGTAGATCTATCTGGGTGTAGCGAGCCCAGCTCCCGGCCCAACAGAACAGGCCTCTCGGAGGACTAACAGAACGGACCTGGAGTGACTTGGTACCCAACGCAAAATCGGCTAGGGTTGTGTCTACCTACTTGCATTTCACAACATGCTAATGGCCTTGCAAACCATTGGTGATCACAAGTCCTCTTACACTGCTACATACCAGGAAACTTTTATACTTACAAGTGTTTTTACTTACTCACTTGCACATGAACTCGCTCAACATTATTGTTGATTTTTCAACTCACATGTATTTCAGGAAATTAAACGGATCTGGCACGGTATGGAACGTTTTCCGCTGCACTTGTCATGAAGTCATCAGGGTTTAGGGGATGTGTCTCTTTCCTGGACAAGACACAATCCTTAACCCACGTTTATGTTATGTTTTAGTTTGTAATGTTGTTGAACAAGGTTATGGTTGTTGGTTAAAACAATGGTACTGTATTTTGTTTTCAAAACTTAATGGATGACTTGCATGGTTTTTAATTCATATAGCTTGTTATGGTTAAGCTATGGTATTAAGAAGTCACACCAAAATTTACCACGCTTCCGCAAAGCCAGGGTGTGACAGCTTGGTATCAGAGCTCTGATCATAGCGAACTAGGATTCTTTCTCGAGTCTAGACTATGATCACTAGGGCTCTCACGAAAACATTTTTTCTGCATACCACTTAAGTCCAGATCCAAAACTTTTTACAAACAAATGTTGAGCACATTTTATTAATTATAGGCTCAGCTTGGAGGGCTGAGGATCGGTCTGGAGGATCAAGGTGATTAAGGTAGTTGAGCACGTTGGTTTGTTATAGGATCGATCTGGAGGATCGAGGCTCGGTCTAGGTGACCGAGGTAGTGGGCTAGCAAGGCTAGGAAGAAAAGGCTCAGCTTGGAGGGCTGAGGATCGATCTGGAGGATCGAGGTTTGGTTTAAGGATAGAGCAGTCTTGTAGACTGGATAGTATTGGCTAGTAAGACTAGGAGGATTATGTGATGCATTACTTGATGACTTATGTGATTACTTGATTTGTGATTGACTATTTGTGCATGTTTGTGTATATGTTACAGACACATGGATTCTGCAGACACTGGTGGTTCAGGCACCACAGGCCCGAGGCCTATCGTTTCAGACGACATTGAGTCATCGGAGCACGAGGTTTATACGTCAGACTTCACCAGCACGGATGATGATGACTTTCAGCCATTCGCCTTACCCGACGGCGTTGATGAGCTCCCAGTTGATCTTCCAGCCGGGGATCTACCACTCGTTGTGATCCCTGCTCCAGTACCCCTTGCATCATACCCTGTTTTACCCATCGACGACGAGGAGGACGACGTCGATATGTTTGAGGAGGAGCCTTTGGAGGATGCTCAGGGCGAGGCCCTACCTGCTGTTGCTCCCTTACTGATCGCAGATGCTCCGGCTGCGGAGTCACCTGCTCATTCCCCAGTCGCGGACTCCTTTGAGTCTGTGGCTTCTGTACCCACACATGCTCATAGTGCGCAACACTTCTCCCATGGGTCCGATTCTGACCAGGCTTTTTCTGTTGCTTCCATACCTGGACTTGTTTTTGACCATGACGACGAGGGGGATTCAGATCCTGTGTTCCCACCAGGATTTGATCCTGACCGTGATTTGGAGTTTGTCCCGATGGACGAGTTGATGGAGGATCCAGCAGATCCTATTGACCCTTTTGATCCGATTGATCCCGATGTTGATTTTGACATGGCGTTTGATGATCTTGAGCCTGCCATTGCACCTGAGCAGGCAGCTGCCCTTGACCCTTTACCAGAGCATGACCCTGTGCATGCTGATGTACCTTTTGAGCCCATTGCTGATGATCACCACATAGATGTTCCTGTTGATCCCATTGGTCCTTTACCCATTGTTGTTGTACCTGCTGACCACCCTATAGAGCACCTTGCACCCGTTCACCCTGTTGTTGCTCCCTTATTTGATCCCGTTCCCCTAGAGCCCGGACATGCACTGTTCGCGGCACATATGGATCCACCGGATGAGTCTGCACAGCATGGCTGGATACCGGCAGACGAGGACGTTCCCCCATTCCCTCCACAGATTCCTGTTGCACCACATATTGACTTTTCGTTTCAGGTTCCTATGTTTATACCTCCAGCAGGGCCTGGAGAGGGTTCTTCAGCTCACCCTGATGGGCATGTACCGATGCCCATGCCTTTCATGCCTCAGATTCCTTTTGTTCCACCCACTACAGCTCCTTTTGGTGTGGCACCTTTTGATCCCACACGTGAGCCACTGCTGTGGGCACCGTTTTCCCCTATGCCACCCACTGATCCATACCACAGGTTCCATGTGGGCCACACCATTGAGGATGTATTGATGTCCTTTGTATACCAGCATGAGTCGCATGAGCAGCGACTACAGGAGTTGGAGAGAGCCCATCTGCAGCCATGTCAGTGCCATGGCCGGGTACCCTCTCCGTTGCAGCCATCACGACCATTACCCCCTGACTATGCTGCTCGTCTTACTACTTTGGAGCACCAGATTGCTTCCATTATTCGTACACAGCAGGCGATGGAGGCGGACTGGTTACAGTTGCGCTGTTTGTTTTATACCCGTTTTCCTCCTCCTCCACCACCATCTGCTTAGAGCTCATCGGTGCCACTTGGGTAGGCGAGGTGAGAAGGCGGCGATTGCTTTTTGACTGCACAGCATTTTGGGGAGACTACGTTATGACTTGACTTTATTATGTACTTGATGTTGTATTGATACTGATGTAGCTTTTGACAGGGGTGATGTAGCCCCTAGTGATTGATGATTGTATGTATACACTTACGATGTGGTCTCATTTATATGGCAATCGCAGTTTTCTCACCATATTTGGATTCGCTTGATTACTTGTTTATATTTTATGACACGAGATGTGGATGATTGATATATGTGATGTATTGATGACATGAGATATTACGTGCTATTACTATTACTATATACGTATTTTTCGCTATGGCCTGACCAACATAAACCATCTTTTAGAAGATGCCGCCAAAGCGCCCAACACCCATGCCTACTAATGAGGCAGAGCTACAGCAAGTCATTGCAGCTGCCATAGCACAGTACGCAGCATCTCAGCCAGGAGGGAGCGGAAGTGTTAACCAAGGCAATAACAATCCACCTCACGGTAATACCACGCCATTCGAACCTACCATGAACTAGTTGGAGATTTTAGCGATGATGCTAATGCCAAACACATGTTTTAACATACGTGCAGGATGCACCTACAAGCAGTTCTTAGACTGCAAACCAGTTAACTTCGATGGCACAGGAGGTGCAGTTGCCTTTACCCGCTGGGCTGAGAAAACCGATTCTGTCTTACGCATGAGCAAGTGTGCAGAGGATCAGCAAGTCACGTACATTTCAGGGCTATTTCTAGATGGAGCCCTATCCTGGTGGAACCTACAAGTACAAACTCTAGGCGAAGCTGCCGCCTACGCCCTGACTTGGGCCGAATTGAAAGAACTGATGCGCAAAAAGTACTGTTCACGCGCAGAAATTCAAAGGTTGGAGACTGAATTTTGGCACTTAAAGATGGATGGACCAAAGATTGCGGAATACGTCCAGAGGTTTCACGACTTATCTCAAGTGGTTCCTTACATGGTTACGCCTGAATACAAGCGAATCGAGCGCTTCATTTGGGGTTTGGCTCCCCAAATCATTAGTATGGTAACCTCATCAAAGCCTGCGACAATTACCGAGGCGATTGATTTGAGCGTGGCTCTCACAGAAGAGGCCATTCGTCTGAACAAGTTTGGTGATGTTAAGGCAAAGGAGAAAGAGACTCATGTTGAGTCGTCTGGAAGTAACAAAAGAAAGTTTTCGAACTTCAAACAAGTTGTTAGCAGTGATGGTAAGAGAGGAGCACCAAGCACGCCAGCTCAGGGAGCAGCTGGCAGTGGAAGGAGAGGAAGAGGATATATGGGCACTCTGCCTAAGTGTAGTGCCTGCCAGCGTCACCATTCTGGCCAATGTGGGTTAAAAGTGTGCGAAGCTTGTGGGAAACGTGGTCACTCGAAGGATACTTGTTGGGTCCCTGCCGGTCGCGGAGGCCAGGGAGGATATGGAAATAGGAATGATAACCGTGGTGGAAATGGAAACCGCCCACAAGGAAATTTTGGAGGTAACAGAAATCATGGCAACAACGCTAACCAAGCGGGCGCAGTAAATCGTAATCAGGGGAATGATCAAGCTGGTGGTAATGGACAGAGGCCCGGATGCTATAACTGCGGGGAAATCGGGCATTTTAAGAAGAATTTCCCAACACTGAATCAAGCCCGTGGTAGAGTGTTCCAACTTGAAGCTAGGGAAGCACGCCAGGATCCAAACGTTGTTACTGGTACGTTCCCTATCAATCAACGCTATGCATCCGTTTTATTTGATACTGGTGCCGATTATAGCTTCGTATCGATAGAATTTAAGAATATGCTTGGGTTAGCCGCTAATAAGTTAGACATTCCCTACTCGATCGAATTAGCTATTGGAAAGTTAGTTGAAGCCAACGAAGTAATCAGAGGCTGCGTGATAGAATTGGGAGAACGTGAGTTTACTTTGGATCTACTACCAGTTCAATTGGGAAGCTTCGACGTGGTGGTAGGAATGGATTGGTTATCCGGAAACAAGGCTGAGATAGTATGTCACGAGAAAGTTGTTCGTATCCCAACTGATGATGGTGAGACAATTGTGGTTCACGGAGAGAAGCGTGACACACCGCTAAGATTTATCGGCTGCTTGAAAGCAAGGAAGTGTTTACATAAAGGATGTGTTGCTTTTCTGGCGCACATCGTGGATAAGAAGGCTGCTGAGCCAAGAATCGAAGACATCCCTGTCGTAAGGGAGTATCCAGAAGTCTTCCCGGAAGACTTACCCGGACTGCCACCTCAGAGGCAAGTGGAGTTTCACATCGACTTAGTTCCAGGCGCAGCGCCTGTGGCTAAGGCACCTTATAGACTTGCCCCGTCTGAGATGCAGGAATTGTCAACACAACTTCAAGAGTTGCTAGACAAGGGTTTTATCCGACCAAGCTTCTCGCCTTGGGGAGCTCCGGTCCTGTTTGTCAAGAAAAAGGACGGAAGCTTCCGCATGTGTATTGACTACAGAGAATTGAACAAGCTGACGATCAAGAACAGGTATCCTCTGCCTAGAATCGACGATCTGTTCGATCAACTTCAAGGTTCAAGCTGTTACTCTAAGATCGATCTTCGATCTGGATACCATCAACTAAGGATACAGGAGGAAAGTATCCCGAAAACAGCCTTCCGAACTCGTTATGGACACTACGAGTTCCTCGTTATGCCATTTGGTTTGACAAACGCACCTGCGGTATTCATGGATCTAATGAATAGAGTTTGCAAGCCATACTTAGACAAGTTCGTGATTGTATTCATCGACGACATCCTGATTTACTCAAAGACGAAGGCTGAACACGAACAACATCTTAGAACCATATTGGAGCTGCTAAAGAAAGAACAACTGTACGCCAAATTCTCCAAGTGCGAGTTTTGGCTACGCGAAGTCCAGTTTCTTGGACATGTGGTTAATGGGGATGGAATTCATGTTGATCCCACAAAGATCGAGGCAATCAAGAATTGGGAAACGCCTACAACGCCAACCGAGATTCGACAATTCTTGGGCTTGGCTGGCTACTATCGAAGGTTCATCGAGGATTTTTCGAAAATCGCTCAACCGTTGACGCTCCTGACCCAGAAGGACAAGACGTTTGATTGGGGAATCAAACAGGATGAAGCATTTCAGGTATTGAAGGATAAGCTTTGTAACGCGCCAATCTTAGCTCTACCAGAAGGTACTGATGACTTTGTGGTATACTGCGACGCATCGCGTCAGGGATTGGGTTGTGTGTTGATGCAACGCCAAAAGGTCATTGCTTACGCATCACGCCAACTGAAAGTGCACGAAAAGAACTATACCACACACGATTTAGAGCTTGGCGCAGTGGTTTTCGCTTTAAAGATCTGGAGACACTACCTGTATGGTACGAAGTGCACAATTTTCACAGATCACAAGAGCCTACAACATATATTTAACCAGAAGGAGTTGAATATGAGGCAAAGACGATGGGTTGAGTTGCTGAACGATTACGACTGTGAGATAAAATATCACCCAGGGAAGGCGAATGTAGTCGCCGATGCCCTAAGTCGTAAAGAAAGAATCAAGCCCATAAGGGTTAGAGCTTTGGAAATGATCATACGAACCGATCTTTCCTCGCGCATTCGTGCTGCACAAAAGGAAGCTCTCAAGGAGGGAAACCTTGAGGAAGAATATCTCCGTGGAATGGAGAAGCTTTTGGTACCAAACGAGGAAGGAACGTTGTGTTTTGAGAAAAGGATTTGGGTTCCTCTGTTTGGTGGATTAAGGGAAGTTATTTTCGACGAAGCGCACAAGTCACGGTACTCTATCCACCCTGGATCGGATAAGATGTACCAAGATCTCAAAGATTACTATTGGTGGCCTAGGATGAAAGGCGACGTTGCTGTTTACGTGAGCAAATGTTTAACGTGCGCTAAGGTCAAGGCGGAATACCAGAAGCCCTCGGGACTTCTGCAACAACCTGAGATTCCCAAGTGGAAATGGGAACAAATCTCAATGGATTTTTTACAAAACTGCCAAGAACGCCAAGAGGCCATGATATGATTTGGGTGATTGTTGACCGCCTAACAAAATCCGCACACTTTCTGCCAATCAAGGAGAAAGACAGCACTAGTAAACTTGCGGAAATTTACTTGAGAGAGATCGTAGCACGTCATGGAGTACCACTCTCGATCATCTCTGATAGAGACGGAAGGTTTGTGTCAAGAATATGGCAATCTTTCCAAGAATCTTTTGGCTCACAATTGAATCTGAGCACTGCGTTCCATCCGCAAACTGACGGCCAGAGCGAGCGAACGATACAAACTTTGGAAGACATGCTGAGGGCATGTGTTATGGATTTGGGAGGTAGCTGGGATAAACACTTACCGTTGGTCGAATTTTCATACAACAACAGCTACCACACCAGTATTGGTGTCGCGCCATTTGAGGCCCTATACGGACGCAAGTGCCGATCACCACTATGTTGGTCTGACGCAGGTGATAGGCAACTTGCTGGTCCCGAGATCGTCCAAGAGACAACAGACAAGATTGCGCAAATACTTAAACGCATCGAAGCCGCTCGCCACAGACAAAAGGCCTACGCGGATCCAAACCGGAAGCACGTGGACTTCCAAGTCGGAGAGATGGTGTTGTTGAAAGTTTCACCCTGGAAGGGGGTGGCACGCTTTGGAAAGCGTGGGAAGTTGAATCCGCGCTACATTGGTCCTTTCAGAATTCTGGAAAGAATTGGGACAGTAGCATACAAGTTGGACCTACCTGCTGAACTGAATGGCGTTCATGATACATTTCATGTATCCAATCTAAAGAAAAGTCCAACTCAAATTGACGTTGCCATTCCCATCGACGAGATTCATATTGACGACACGCTCCACTTCATTGAAGAACCTGTTGAGGTCACGGATTGGAAAGTTAACAAGACACGCCGGAGCAGTGTCAAGCTCGTCAAAGTTCGTTGGAATGCCAGACATGGTCCTGAATTTACCTGGGAACGTGAGGACCGGATGAAAGAGAAATACCCCCACTTATTTCCCAAGAACCCTGCTTCTACGAGCAGAACTTAAATTTCGGGACGAAATTTATTTAACGGGGGGAGAATGTGACAACCCGCACTAAACCAGGTATCCGTACAACTTAATTAATGATTAATTACTGCTTAATTACTGTGCTTGTTGAAACTAGCTGATAAACTGCTACCTGCATACTGATACATGCACATACTTGCATCATACTTTATTTGCTGTCACTACAATATTTACATGCTGAACCCTAGTGACAAACATGATGCACAAAAAGCACAGTAGCACTAAACAGATACACAGTGAACATGCTGATATAACCAGCATCAGGCAAGTACTGCCTCTAAGGCCTGTTAAGAGCCTCATATATTTTGGCTACACTGGTAGTGAGTGTAGGGATATAAGGGTTGTGGTACCGCGTCTCTAGGAATAAGATACACTGATTCGGATGTGCCTAAAACGTACTTTAAGTACCAAACACAGCACTTTAATAAACAAACCAGCTTCTAGCTGACTAATAAAGTGCCAGAAAATGAGAAAATAACACTAGACACTTTCTAAAGTGTCGGGAAAACAAATTGTGTCACTAAAAATGTAATAACGACACTTTAAAGCGTTACAAAAGGCTTTAACGGATTACTATCCAACCGGACACCCGGACTTTACCCGGAACATGAAAATATTACTATTTTCACTATTTATACTTTTCTGAGCCAGTTAGGGTCCCTGATTACCCTAACACCCGCCATAACGTGTAACATGCAACCAACTAAGTTAAATACTTGGTTAACTTACTTAACTAAACTAATTATCCTAACCACCTACTTAAAATCGAACCAAGGACCCCCCCCCCCCCCCAAACCGAATCGGTTACCTAGGGGGCACCCCTTGTACTTGTAATCTTGGTTAATCTTGTTTTGTCTAATATCTTTAGGACACAATATCCATTGGACAATAGCACCTAAACTTGTTTATAAAATGGCACTAAGACATATGTTAATTATCACTTAACAAATCACCACAACAAATTACTCTCTTCTCTTGCTCTCTACCTCTCGGCCGAACACCCCACCCCCCTTACCCACCATTTTCGATCTTGTTCACTCCATTCCATCATCATACAAACATCCAAGGTCGCGTATTAGGAGCTTTGGTGCAAGCGGAACACGAAGGACCTCTACCGTTAGCTTTTATCCACCTCTTTTTCGCCAAAGATCTTCCCTAGCCTTGAGCTAGAGGTATAACACTTAAAACTTGTTTTTAATCTTATCTAAAGTGGTTAAAAGGAATATTGTCGGTTGAATCTCGTTAAAATGTAAGATGATGATCAAAAGTCTAGTAAAAACTATAAAAGTGGTGGTTAATAGCATATAACTTGTGTAAAAGTCGTAGGACTTGAAATATGTGATTATTGAGACCCGATCTATGATGTGGTAGCTCGGATCTCCGTTTAACCCGAATTTGTAAGATCACGTATCTTCACATAAGCTCGTTTTTGACTAAATACAAGGGTTAAAGGCGAAACTCTACCACACAAGATACATGAACTTGTGTGAAAATATTTTACTTGTGTAAAAGTGATTAAACCGGTAAAATGGTGTTTAAAACTAGCGGATCTACGTATCCGCAAGTGGTATCTTCAAAGAACCACACATTTGAGAAATCATGTATTTTAAAAAGTGGATCTTACACTAGTAAATATGGTTTTATAAACCACAAGTGTTTAAACACTTGTGAAACAAAAAGACCCGACAGGGAAGTACTTTTGTCACTTGTTACTAGAAGTTGTAAAGACGGATTTTTCCAAACACGAGGTTTTTACAAGATTAAAGCTACTTTATATAAAGATCTAAATATATAAAGGTGATTTACATTAAAGATGCGGAAAAACTACAAGTTCATGCGATTATGCAATTTACATGCTTATCGACTAGTTTGATGTGTCGGAAATTGTTTGATTGAATAAAGAGGATTGTTGAATTGATTTGTTAAAAGAAAATGATACGCTTGAAAGCGTGGCCACCTCCAGTTACAGAGGAAACTCTGGCGAAATTTTCTTAAAAACCTAACACTTAGAATTTTTACACAACAAGTGTTAGAACTATTTTTGGACATACTTACGAAACATAAATTTCGCCAGCACTATATTTTACTAAATATTCGGAGGTGGGATTTTCACAAGGATTAACGTGATAAATATATTTGTCACAGCACTGTTTATGATTATTTTGTGAAAATACATAAATATTATTTTAGAGTAAAAATAATATTTACAAGCGTTAATGATTCCAAAATTTTACGAACGCTTCCACATTAACATATAAGTTACACCGGTAATTACATTACCACACGATTGATAAAACGTAACTTACGCACATGTATTGTATCCCCCATCCTTGGGAAGAAGTTTAACTACCAAGTGTATACAGAACAAACACACGAAATAGTTGTCTAACTATTTCCCCAAAGACTTAAACTATAAAGCTAAAGCACGGCCGTCCGTCTAATAGAATTAGCACTTGTAGGTCGTTGCACAGCTTACTGTATTGGAGACACTGGTAGAGACGCGCATTCACTGTGAGTTCATGTCCCCCTTTTCTCTAACTGTTTTCAGTTTTCTTAACTGCGGGGGTGAAATACATGTTACTTTGTTTACAAGTACTTTATACACGGTATGAATTACGTAAGGAGGTTTAGATCATGTGAATGGGTAGTTAGAACACCGAGGGACTCGAGCGGTAGATCTATCTGGGTGTAGCGAGCCCAGCTCCCGGCCCAACAGAACAGGCCTCTCGGAGGACTAACAGAACGGACCTGGAGTGACTTGGTACCCAACGCAAAATCGGCTAGGGTTGTGTCTACCTACTTGCATTTCACAACATGCTAATGGCCTTGCAAACCATTGGTGATCACAAGTCCTCTTACACTGCTACATACCAGGAAACTTTTATACTTACAAGTGTTTTTACTTACTCACTTGCACATGAACTCGCTCAACATTATTGTTGATTTTTCAACTCACATGTATTTCAGGAAATTAAACGGATCTGGCACGGTATGGAACGTTTTCCGCTGCACTTGTCATGAAGTCATCAGGGTTTAGGGGATGTGTCTCTTTCCTGGACAAGACACAATCCTTAACCCACGTTTATGTTATGTTTTAGTTTGTAATGTTGTTGAACAAGGTTATGGTTGTTGGTTAAAACAATGGTACTGTATTTTGTTTTCAAAACTTAATGGATGACTTGCATGGTTTTTAATTCATATAGCTTGTTATGGTTAAGCTATGGTATTAAGAAGTCACACCAAAATTTACCACGCTTCCGCAAAGCCAGGGTGTGACATGCTTTGGATTATCCATATTGTGATATTGGAATTGCTCAACAAGAAAAAACCTCAGGCGCCTCGTATAATTCCATTGGGCCACCAAATATCCCTCAAAATAGTGGATCACATGGGTTGTTTGCACATGCGCTTAATAAATATTGTGGGCCACCTAATTTATTGTCTCGTACCCATGGGCCAAAATTAAAGCCTATTGAACTCATAACCTTTCATTTGGATGATCAAAATGGATCGCAATTGAAGACGAAGTCTACTGGATCGCAACCTAAGCCCAATGCAAATGAAGCTTCTAATTTATATTCTAGTTTAAAGTTTTCACTACTGGAAAAGATTTTATTACTGGAAAAGATGGGTGATAAGATACAAAATGGTTTTGTCCCACTAAACTCTTATGAGAAGTCTGTTCCACCGATGGCACAAGTTGTAGTTAAACTATTTGAACAAGTCAAGTCGATAGTGCATAGGAGAAGGTCCAATGCCCCATTTGATCCAGGTGGTACAAGTTTAGAGTTGGGCGAGGGGATTCATGAAGTTGAATTGTTTAGGCGGATTGTTATAATAATAATTCAGAATCGGGTTGATGTTCCGTTTGATCCAGGTGGCTTTGGTTCGGAAGACAAAACTCGAGGACGAGTTTTTTTCGAAGAGGGGGAGTATGATGCAGAATCATCTAATATTTGTTTAAATTTGAATTTCGGATTTTATTTTATTTAGTTTCCTATTAAAGTTATGATTCCCACCTATAAATTGGGATTTAGGGATTTATTGTTATTCAGTTTTTGATTGAATTTTATTGAAAAGAACATTGTTCTTGAACTTTTTGGGTTCCTTTATCGTCTTTGATTAATCAATCGTTCTTGAGCCATTTGATTGCACGCGAAACCGCATCACTGTGTACCTAATCAAGATGAGAATTTGACCGTATTTTATTTTTAAGAGGTGTTACATTCTCCCCTCCTTTAATTCATCCCTTGAAATTATAAATGGAGAATAGGTGGCATACTTCTTCCTCATTTCCTATTTTGCATTCCGAAGTGAAATCGGGTCTTCGTTTTGAGTTCCACTTGACCTTAACTATTGGAATTTTCTACTCCTAAGTTTCTTGACCTTCCTGTCTAATACTTCTATGGGTTCCGTCGTAAATCGGTATTGATTATTTACCGTCATGACTTCATTAAAGGTGTTGCAAACTACGTTAAGCCATTCAGGTAGTTTAGGTTGGTAAGCTACTGATCCTATCTTGTCGCTAACCTAAAATGTGCTGATAAATCGCCTATATGATTCAATGCCAGTAATGTGCAACTAAAAACACAATTTTTTCAACCTGTGTAGCCTTTTATGTTTATGACACTACAAGAAACGGGTACCTTTAGCGGCGACAGGTGTCGCCGCTAAAAGTCCTTTTTTTCGCCGCTATTTGTTATTACCGGCGACACGTTGCCGCTAAAGGGTCGCCGGTATAGATCGGCCGCTATTGCCCTTTTTGACGCCGCTAATGATACCGTCGCCGCTAATGCTCTTGCCGGAAAATTTGCAGCAAAGTTATAAAAAAAAAACATTCAAATCTCATATCAAAACATTCAAAAAAAATTTGCAGCAAAGTTATAATAATTTGAAGATTACGTAACTTTCATTCAAATCTCATATCAAAACATTCAAATCTTATAAAAAAAATGAATTCTACCTAAAGTTACACTATATATTTTCTACACAAAAAAAACAAAGTTGGCCGGAACTTGAAGGAGCTTGGCCGGAACTTGACGGAGCTTTAGCTTGTTGAGGTGGTGGTAGCTTCACGGTGGTGGGGATGACAGTTAGGTGGTGGTGGTGGTGGTAGCTTCATGGAGGTGGCGGTGATGGTGGTGGTAGCTTCACGGTGGTGGGGATGGCATTTTGGTGGTGGTGGCGGTGGCAGTTTGGTGGTGGTGGTAGCTTCATGGTGGTGGTGGAGGTTGTTGTTGGTGTAGTTGAAATTGGAGAAGATGGGTGTATGTTGAAGAAAGTGGGTTTAAAATGAAGTTTGTGTTTGTTTGAAGGAGAAAAACCAAGAAAGTGCCCACGCCGTTGGATCATCTTCTCATCAAGGGCCAAGATCTGCCTTTTTTCAGGTTCACACGGATTGACTATTAGCGGCGACACCAATAGTGGGTATTTCTTGTAGTGTGACATAATGTTTTATGAGTTTTAAAACATTACCAAGGATTTATATAAAAAATAATTTATTATCTAAACATGATTTGGATTATTTTAAGGGGAAATCACCAAATTAGTCAAGTTGACCAAAATTTTTAATAAAATAATCATCGAATTTTAGCTTTTTGACAAAATAGACATTTACGATTCCAATCAATCACCTTCTGCCAAATAAGCTTTGTCGGTTGTGGCAGCAAAGACATAGCCCCCACTTTTGGCCATCAACTAAGGCTTAGCCCATGTTCTGGCGGCTTATCCTTGGCTTTTGGCGGCTTAGCCCGCGCTTTTATAGGCTTAGCCTGCGTTTTTGGAGCAGCCTAAAATTCAATTACTATTTTGATAAAAATAAAAATAAAAAAACAATCTTGATCTTGACTTGTCTGGTGATGTTCCCTTATTTTAACGGTGGAGGTATCCACACCCCCCCCCCCCACCCAAAAGTATCTACACACCCCCTAACCCTAAATGACCCTCATTGCCCAATACGCCTGAAACTGGCCCCACCCATACGCCCCTCATTGCCCAATACGATTGAAAAGTATTTACACACCCCCCGCCATCTAATTAATGCCAATCATTGGGTGTCAGCCAATGATTACCAATGATTGGGGTGTGTGGAACTTTATTTTGATAGGGTATTTGTATGGGGAAGTTGTGAAATATTAAGAAAATTAAAAAAAAAATTATAAAATGTTGTTATAAAAAATTGTGTTAGTATTATAAAAACTTCATATTTTTATGAAATGAATTGTGTATATTATTAAATGCCAATTTTTTATAAGTATTATTAAATGTCAAATTTTTTTTTTATAAAACGAATTGTATATATTATAAAATGCCAATTTTTTATAAGTATTATTAAACGTTTTATTAAATGTCAACTTTTTTATTTATCAATTATTATTATGTGTTTAATTTTATTAAATGGGTATATTATAACGTTTTATTAAATGTCAATTTTTTTATTTATCAATTATTATTATGTGTTTAATTGTTTCTATAACGCAATGTGTATGTTAAAAAATGTCAACTTCTGAAAGTCTTTAGTTGTTTTCCAATTGTCGTTTATTAACCATAACGCAACAAGAAACGTAATTTAAAATGTAATTAAATATCGTTTTATATTAATACACAAAACATGTAACTTTGATACAGAATGCGACTAAACCCTAAACCCTAGATCGCTAATTGTTACATATTTTTGAATTCCTGTACAGGAAAACGATGGGTGCAGCATACACAATATAAAGACAGCCACGGCTGTCTTGAAATTGTGTACCGAACCCAACCTTCCAACGGGATTCTGCTTCACATCTACCACACTGAAATGGCATAAGGGATCAGGAGGTTGGAGTAGTGGAGTCGGCATTTCGTTTATCAACCACCGTCCAGCCTTCCGCGTCTTTTCGGGATGGTGAGCGAAGTAGCATTCCCGTTGGTGGAAGGCTCGTGAGAACACTAATGAACTCCTCTATTGGAAGGACATGTTACGGGGCGGACCGCGTTGGCTAGCGTCACTTGGAGCTGACGAGTCAACAGGCTACTCCGATAACACGTAATCCTAGATCGGCGTTCTAGTGCATGAATCTGAAATACGAACGTAGTTTCTCCATATACCATCACGCGTCTGAACCGGCTTTTAAACCGGACGGAATCTACGGAGAAACTGTTCGATTTCACGGTTTGTTTGAGAACCTGGTTCAGACACACAACGGTCTCTTTGCTTCGTCCACTAGAACTATTTGTGTATGCATTCTTGTGATGGTATATGGTGGTCACGGAACTACCGGGCGTCGGTAGATGCTATCAAGAGTGCACCGTCAGAGTTCCGAGTGACTTGGCTAATGATGTTGGATGATGCATCCCCCACCGCCAAGCACCTCACCCTAGACCGACGTCCCGGCGCATGAATCTGAAATATGAACGCAGTGCACTTCTCCATAAGAATTACGTTTCCACCACCGTCAAAACACCGACTTTCGATATCCTGTTAAAAAACATAGAACTATAGTGTTAGACTCGATATTAGAAATTATATTGTAAAATATAATAAACAAACACCACCACCACCACCACCACCACCACAGCCGACCACCCACCACCACCACAGCCGACCTCACCACCACCAAAACCACCACAGCCTACCACCCACAACTCAACACCACCGTCAACCACCACCACCCCAGCCAACCCACCACCACCACCACCCCAGCCGACCCACCCCCCCACCACCCCTACCCCCACCACCACCACCCCAGCCGACCCACCACCACCACCACCACAGCCTACCCACCACCACCACCACCACTACCACCACCCCAGCCGACCCACCACCACAACCACCCCAGCCGACCCACCCCCACCACCACCACCACAACCACAACCCCAACACCACCACCACCACCCCAGCCGACCCACCACCACCACCACCACCCCAGCCGACCCACCCCCACCACCACCACCACCACCACAACCCCAACACCACCACCACCACCACAACCCCAACCCCAACACCACCACAAACCGCCAAAATAAAACCACAAAAAAACAAGGGTAAACAAACCTTGAATATTCCGACCATATAGACCCATACGAGGGCAAAAACTATACGAGAGACGCGTGCGGTCCCCTTCCGTGTAACAACCTTGATTTTCAAACATGTACTTGTTTGATACACATATCACATCTTGAGATGCAATTTGTTTGATACATGTTTAGTTTTACTGTTGCTACATATTTTGCCGACCCAAACGCGTGAATAGTTTCAATTTGTTCTAGTTTCATACTTGTAAACAAAGCCACACTAATTACAAGGGCCAAACGTGTCATTTCATGGAAGTATAAGTTAAAGGACTCCTTTTGTCATTCCCTGAAACTTGTTTAAAATGTTTAATATTTAATCCGTATTTTAAAACCGGCACTATTTTGCAAAACATAAGTCCGGGGACTAAATTGTCATTTTTGAAACTTAAATGTTCGGGTTAAAAACGTAAAATATAAAACATAAAGTTTAGGGTCCTTTTTGACATTTTTGAAACTAGTTTTATAATTGAAATATAAAATTTTTAAAACTTTTAAAAGTAGAGGGTTCAAAATGTCATTTTTCAAACTTACATTTTAAATAAACTAAATACATATAGTTTTGATTTAAAAAAAAACTACAAGGGTTATTCGGACATTTTTCCAAAACTATAGTCCAGGGACTGTTTTTGTAATTTTTAAAACAGTTTTAACCTAAAAGTCTAACCAAGTTAAATATATATAAAGGTTTTCTTATTAAAAAGTTAACCTAGTTAACAACCTAAGTTAACTGTTTCAGGGACTTAAGTGCACTAACTGAAACCTTAGGGACCTTTTGGTCATTTTCTGAAAACTGGTAGTTCAGAGACTGAACTGGCATTTTTAAAACAAATTTAACCTTAAAATCCTAACCGGGTTAAGTATTTCACAAGGTTTCTTAATAAAAAGACTAACCTAGTTAGTCTACCTAGTTAACTAATAGAAGGACCACCTGTGACTAATTCAGAAACACCAGGGACCATTCTTGAAACTTCATTTCAAACCGGCTTATACCGTTTGTATCGTCGGAATCGTTCCAATTCGCAAACAGACAAAGCTCATTGATCAACGAACACACCTGCTTGTTCTCCTCGACATCATGATCCGTCCAAAGTCTTTAATTTTACCAAAACATGCAATATTGTCTACGGAATCGGAAACTCTTTTTTTAAGTTCTAAGTGGGATTCGAATTGTCTGTTTCCGTATGTTTGAGGATCAATTGAAGTTGTTAAAGCGTTCCTGCAACCTTCACAAACCTCAGAGACCTTTAAAAATTCATAAACACTCCGTATATCGTCTCTGGTTCACTTCTGTTTCTTCGCCGGAATAGCATTCGCCGGACTTAGACGGAAGCACCCTTCCAGTCGATACCGGAGCCCTCCTTTTTGACATTTCGGTATAATAATACCTGTTCATAGTTCCTGTTAATTTAATTTAGATTTGATTCACATTTGATGGGTTAATTGAACGTGTTGACTTCTGTTGACCTGTTAATTGGGGAAGATGATAGATTATATTTGTATTTTATTTTTATTTTGAAAACAGTTTATTCTTTAAATTCATATTAATTCGATCTCAATTAGTTAAAGTCCGAAAATTTTAAGATATATACTTTACATACTGATGCATTTATTAAAAATATAAAGTCTGCAAAATTTTTATAAAACTATTTTTGTTTAATTAAAAACAGTTTTAACCTTAAAAATTTATATTAATTCGGATATTTTTAATTAATTAATGAAAATTTTATGTTATTTATTTTAAACAGTGAACTATATAGAAATAATTTTATCACTAATATTTGATACTGTTCTGGTATTTTTATAATTAAAACAGTTAGATTGCATATTTTTTTTTAAAATAAATTTTTATCAGTTAAAATTATATAACTAAGCAATATTGCTCCGAAATGATTTTTATAATATCATGCACATTTTGGTTGAACTTATAAAATTTCAGAAACCATGTTTTATCTTTTGCATGTTATTTTTATATAATAAACTTTATAAATCAGTTTATTTGTAATATTCCTTTTTAATTCCAGATTATTATATGAAATTAATTAAAGGCCATATATTTTATTTTAAAATTGCTTGCTAATACATAAAAGTGTTATTTCAAAATTTTCCTGATTAAATTAATTACTTAGATAATTGTTTAGATAAATTATTCAGTTATTTCATTTTTAAACTAATATTTAACTGTTATTCAAAATATATATATTTCTGTCATGATAATTATTTTAAATCTGATTTATACTGTTATATAATTAAAACATTATTTTAATTATTCTGCTCTAAATTAATTGTTAGATAATTAATTTGTATAATTATCATGTTATTTAGAAAATACATATATTTTTATAACACAGAAAATAATTTAGAAAATTCCACAATTAAACTTGGACTTTTGGATCATATTTTTGAAACTCTTAAATTAATTTAAACTATCACATAATTTTTGTAAGTTGATTTTATAAACATAATTATATATATATATATATATATATATATATATATAATTGTTGTTTTAAATATACAAATAATATTTTTACCCATTATTTGTATAACTTAGTATTTTTATGAAATGTATTACATAAATTATCCCTTTGAAGGATAACCAAATTACCAAGTTTTCCCCAAACAGATTAGTCAAACCATTCAAACGCCCTAAACCTTGTCACCCGTTTATACAAAATTTCAGTTTTGCCCTTTTGTTGATGCCAAGTTCCATGTTATTTTTGTGCATGTTAAACCATCTAGAGGGACATTGGGAATCCTAAACTCTTACAAATTTACTTGTTTGGAATTTACACGCAGACCAGGTGAGTTCATAGTCCCCATTTTCTGTTTTACAATATTTTCGGGCTGAAACATATGTAATAATGTGATACAAACTCATTTGCATTCTGTGGCTATCTTGATTGTTTTCTTGCAAATTGTTTGATTACTTGATGCTTAACCTACATTCATTAACTCCGATCAAGCCGAACGGTACATTATAGCGCTATAGGGGTGACGGCCCCATCCGACTTCAGGGTCTATTGTTGTTGTTGCTGTTGTTGTTCATGTTATTCATTGCGGAAGTCTGGGTGATCAATGCCGTGTTCAGTCTACAAGGTTTGAATGTTAATCAGGCGGGACTTGTTTCATTCAATTGTTTAGAACATATCAAATGCCACATTGTTAAACATTTTATTATCACATTATTTGTTTATTATCAAACTAACCAAAACCTATGAACTCACTCAACCCTTTGTTGACCCAAATTGTTTTTTTTTACATATGTTTCAGGTGAAAATATTTGAAGTTAGCTTTTGCAAGGATCACATAGGATTGCTCAAGACAAGTGCCTTAGCTTTAATAAAAACAAAGACTTTGTGAACAAAGTGTTGTATTTGTTTTGTACTAGTTTGGATGTGAATGCAATCCTATCAATCAACTTAATTATATTTCAACTTTAATTTAATCACCATGTGCTCATATGCATTCTATCAAGTTTCGTGATGCCCTCGATGTTTCCGCCTCCGGCCAGGGTGTCACATTCCGGATTGTCATCGTGTGGTCCAGAACTCGTCTAACCAAAAAATAACTTTTGTATTTGGATATGTACACTGTACTTGTTCTCGGTTAAAGTATAAAGGAAGTGAAACTGAACTTCAATGAGACCCGTATGGGTCGATGAGAAGCATATGCAAGTGGGGTGTCATAAATGTCCTGTCAACTTTTCATAAAAGGTAGGTGGATATGGGTCTCATCGGGCTATACGAGGCATATGGGCTGAAAAGTTGTCATGATCCATACCCACCATACGCGCGTATGGGCCTATGAGCGGCATATTGGTTTGGTTTTTTTTTTAAAAGCTTGTATATGTTGGTTGCAAATGTCGGGTATTTTTGTCATCCTTACTTGCCATAGAAATATACACCATCTTCACAATCACAAATTCACAATGGTTGTTTGCAGATGTGGTAGGACGGCTGCACTAAGAACATCTTGGACTGAAGCTAAACCCGGATGTCAATTTTACACTTGTCACAGTATGGTATGTTTTTAATGTATTTTTTTTTCCATTAACCCTTGTATATTAGTGATTTATTTTTTTTTCGTGTCAGCGTTCTAAGTGCAACTTCTTAGTGTGGGTCGATCCTCCCATGTGTCGTCGAGCATGTGTGGTCATCAAAGAACTGATGGATACGAAGGCTTTGCTTAAAACGAAGTCAATTTTTTGAGAGAGGAGGTTCGAATTTATAAATTGCAAGAAGCGGAATTTGAAGATATTCATTCAAGTGTTGTTCGTAAGAGGGAACGTTGGTTGACAATCAGTTGGATTTTTTTGTGTTGTTTGTCTTGTTATTTTTCATTGTTAGTATGTAAGTTTATGCAAGACATGTAATCGAATATTAGTTATAAATGCCGTTTTTTATATATATTAAGTTTTAAAAAAATGTAATTCAAATATTGTGTTGTTTGTCTTGTTATTTTTCATTGTTATTATATATACTAAGTTTTTTTTTTTAAAATGTTGTTTTTTAAAATAAGTCGACTAAGCATAAATAACTAAGCATAAATAACAAAACGAACAAACATTCATCAAGTTACAAATGTTTAAACATACCAAAATAAACAAAAAGAAATAAATATTTGTTCATACATGCCCACAAATGTTTAACAAAATAAAATTCACCCAACAAAAACAAATACTAATCCTCCATCTCCTTATCGCTGTCGTCAGAATCATCCCCACCACCTGCCTGCGTCCCGGACGGACCTGCCTCCATGTCGAAACCCGGATACACTCGTGGATGTGGCGGGGGTCGAACCGGCAACCCCGCCTGGGTACGTCTCTCGGCCTCACTAGCCATCACCCACTCCATCAAATCCTCCATCCGCCTGTCCATCCTCTGAAACTGCTGTGTCCAGCTGGCCATCATACCATCCTGACCCGCCACCAGCCTCTCAAGGAGACGTTGGGTGGACTGAGGCAACCGTACTGCATGATAAACGCGTTGTGGAATCTGTGGCGGCTCCTGCGGATGCCCCTGGTCAACCTGAGGCTCCATGTCTCCATCCATAGCAGGCACGTCAGCAATATGCGGCATCTCCACCTCCCCAGCCTCGAGCAGTGGCTGGTGGACTATCGGTTGGGGTTCATAAATCTGTTGGTGTTCGTCAACAAACCGATGCCCGATATCCTGAAAGTTCACCGCAATCTTCATCCCTCTCATCGTCCTAAGATCTAAGAGCTCGTGTGGTGCTGGGGCCGGCATATCATCAAGGAATGGGTAATACAGACCGCAATGCTGGGCAAACGCGTGATAAACGCCCCTCCAATCAAACGGCTACGCCTCTGCCGTTTGCCGTACGAGGCGAAATACTCCGCCAGACAGCGATGGAGGGCGCACGGTGTGCCCGTATATAAGCAGTACAGAAAGAACAAATCCACCTTCGTGACCCACTCGTTGCTTTTGACACGCGCAGAGATCGACGTGGCAATGCAGCGGTGTATATAGCGAACGAGTGGGTCAGGAATGTCAGAAACTCGGTCCTTCTTATCGAATGGTCCTCCAGGACATAGAGTGGGCCACCAAGCAAACAACTGATCATCAGGCATAGCCCAAATCGCGGTGGTATAGATGTCCTGAACCAACTCATCATCGGTATAGAACCCGGTGGCAACAGCAAACTGACGCAACGACCAATTTTGTCGCTGCCCAAACAAACAGAAAGATACCTCGGGAGGCGGTGCTTCCACGTTCGGATCGTCCATATCCGAATTGGGCCGGTCAGCCGGCCGTGGACGAAACACGAATGTGGACAAAAACTCCACCATCATGGTCCTATAAGATGGCCCAGCCGCCACCGAAAACATGCGATCCCACGGGGAATTCTCCCTGATCAAACCCCGGGCTCTCTCTTCCTCCCCGACGTCCCGTAAAGCCTCCCATGACAACGCCCTCTGCCGACCCACCTTCATTTGTTGCAACCTATTAAAACGTTTATACTCCCTAGAATTGTTTGGGTAGTCCATAAAGGGAATACCCGAACAATCACCCCCGGCCATCTCATCGAATCTAGGCACCTGTATCGCACCAAACTCCTCCTCGTCTGACGACATATCTGCTAAAATTAATATATAATACGTGTCATATTATAAACTTTTTACAATTTTTATAAACTTGTAAGAAATTTCTAACAAATTAACATCTAAATAATCGACAAACCTCCACCACAACCACCACCACCACCACCACAACAACCACCACCACCACCACAACCACCACCACCAACACAGCCGCCTAACCACCACCACAGCCGTCAATAACCACCACCACCACCACCGTCAAACCCCCACCACCACCACACCCGCCTAACCACCACCACACCCGTCAATAACCACCACCACCACCACCACCGTCAAACCCCCACCGCCGTCAATCCCCCACCACCGTCAAACCCAACACCACCGGCCATAATTTAAAAAAAATAAAAAATAAACGAAGGAAAGATGAAATAATACACTAACCTTTTATGAAAATATGGACCGTATAGGTTGATACGTTCTAAGCCGAGCTATACGAGAGAGACAGTGTGTGTTTCTTGGTGTTTTAGTGTGTGGGTTTTAGATCTATTCTCTATTTGGTCAAACTTGAAAAGTAGTTTTTGAATCAATGAGGGGCGTATAGGGCAAAAAGGGCGTATAGGAGTTGTTGTTAAAGCGTACGAAGTGTATAAAGGATTTACTAGAACCAATTTATCAGCTCCTGTACAGGAGGATAAACTGGTTAAGGCTTGTGTGTTCTATGCAAGTTGTGCGAGTTCGAATCCCGGGGGAGGCCGGTCCGAGACAGAAGGACCCCTCCCTTTTTTATTTGACATTTTTTATTATTCATTTATTTATATTAAAATTAATTCCTTTTAAAAGTGGAAACCACCAGGGGAGGCTTTTTGGTCAATGAGACACTCATAAGGTGTCAACCAGGGGAGGCTTGTTGATCAATGAGAACCTTATAGGAGTTGTAAATGGGTCTCATTGCCCTATACGGCTCATGAAATTAATTTTTTTAACAATTTTATGTGGTAATTAAGGGTTTTTTATATTATAAAACACCCTAATTAATATATTTTTTTAAATTGTTGCATACACTATATTTCACGGATGTTACACCTTTGCCAAGTTAACAAATTCTTTTTCGTGAAGTTCTATTACTATCTACTAACGCCCTACCCCTGTGTAATACGATACATGTACATTGTCACCCATTCATAGCTTCTATACGTCGGTGAGGTATTTCAAAGTCCATTTCGTACGGAAATCGGACAATCATCCCGTTAACTTAGCAATAATAATAATTAATACGATACATGTACATTGTCACCCATTCATAGCTTCTATACGTCGGTGAGGTATTTCAAAGTACATTTCGTCCCGGCAAACGGGTCGGGCCGGGGATCGGGTACGGTCTTTGACCCATGACGATATTTTATGAAATGAATTTTGTGTATTATAAAATGTCAAATTTTTTATTTATCAATTATTATTATGTCTTTAATTAGTATTATAAAACGTCAACATTTTTTTAATTAGTATTATAAAACTTCTACATTTGTTTTATCAAGTGTTATTATAAAACGTCAAATTCTCTATAATCCATAACGCAAATGTAAGTGAACATTCTTTGATAAAATAACACAAAACACAACACTTTCATACAAAATGTAATACAATACATAGCCGAAACCCTAAACCCAAAACCCTACACACTAAATCGCTAACTATTACATATTATTACTTAGATTCACACGAACCCGTTGTGTATCTGAATCAGGTTCTCAAACAAACCGTGAAATCGAACAGTTTCTTCGTACAACTGTGGCTAATGGAAATGCATGAAAAATATGATGAAGAAGTTGATTCTTGATTTCAGTTATTTCTATTGATTCAGTAATTCAACGTATTTTAGTTGGTTTCGAATATACCCAAAGAGATCTGAACCAACCGAAATCCACTTCCGAGACGATTCAAGTGAGTCCTATGAAGCAAACGAAATCGGAGCGCGCCGCTTAAATCGGAGGACAAGTAGAGTAACGTTACCGATCAGTCCGTTGACCAGAAACTGTTCGTGAATCTGGAATACGAACGCAGTTAAGCGTTTGAATCTGAAATATGAACGCAATGTACTTCTCCATAAGGATTACGCTACCACCACCGTCAAAACACCGACTTTCGATATCCTGTTAATAAAACATACAATTATAGCATTAAACCCGACATCCGAAAATATATTGTTAAAAATAATAAATATAATAATAAAAATAACATATGCACATTTAAAAAAAACGATGATATAAGTCTAGACCCGGCAAACGTGTCGGGCCGAGGGTCGGGTAGGGTTACCCTACCACCACCACCACCACACCCGCTTAACCACCACCACCACCACCACCACTACCACCACAGCCACCACTACCACCACAACCACCACCACACTCGCCTAACCACCACCACCACCACTACCACCACAGCCACCACCACACCCGCCGAACCACCACCACAGCCACCACCACCACCACCACAACCACCACCACCACCACCACCACCACTACCACCACCACTGCCGTCAATCACCACCGCCGTCATTCCCCACCAAAGTCAATCCCCCACCGCCGTCATTCCCCACCACAGTCAATCCCCCACCACCATCAAACCCAACACCACCGTCAAACCCAACACCACCGTCAAACCCAACACCACCACAAACGGCGGAAATAAAACCAAAAAATAAAAAAAGGTTGAAGATTAAGCAATAAAATTTGGAATACAAACTAACCTTCATCGTGTGGTCCAGAGTTTGTCTTGTGAAAATCGTGTGGTCCAGAGCGTGTGTGTGTGTTCTTGGTGTTTTAGTGTGTGAGTTTTCAAATTTTAGATATAGTTTACCCCTTTATTGAAGTTGGGAAAGTGTTTGTGTTCAATGAGGGCCGTATGGTTCAATGAGCAACTTATAGGAGTTGTTGGGTTTAAAGCGTATGAAGTTTATAAAGGATTTACTAGAACCAATTCATCAGCTCCTGTATAGGAGGATAAACTGGTTAAGGCTTGTGTGTTCTATGTGAGTTGTGCGAGTTCGAATCCCGGGGGAGGCCGGTCCGATACAGAAGGACCCCTCCCTTTTTTATTTGACATTTTTTATTATTCATTTATTTATATTAAAATTAATTCCTTTTATTAAAAAAAACAGATTTCATTTTTAAATCCCTTTATAACAATAGTAACAATAATAATAAATAATAACAATAATAATAATAAACAATAATAATAATAAAAATTTTAACAACAATAATAATAACAATAATAATAATAATAAACAATAATAATAACAATAACAACAATAAATAATAAATAATAATAATAAACAATAATAATAATAAATAATAACAATAATAATAATGATAAATAATAACAATAATAATAATAAACAATAATAATAATAATAATAATAATTTTAACAACAACAATAATAATAATAATAATAATAATAAACAATAATAATAACAAAAACAACAATAAATAATAAACAATAATAATAATAAACAATAATAATAATAATAACTAATAACAATAATAATAATAATAATAAATAATAATAACAATAATAATAATAATAAACAATAATAATAATAATAATTTTAACAACAACAATAATAATAACAATAATAACAATAATAACAATACTAATAATAAACAATAATAACAATAATAACAATAACAACAATAAATAATAATAAATAATAATAAACAATAATAACAATAACAACAATAAATAATAATAAACAATAATAATAATAATAAATAATAACAATAATAATAATAATAAACAATAACAATAATAATAATAATAATAATAATAATAATAATAATTTTAACAACAACAATAATAATAAAAATAATAACAATAATAATAATAATAATAAACAATAATAACAATAACAACAATAAATAATAAATAACAATAATAATAATAATAAATAATAACAATAATAATAATAATAAATAATAACAATAATAATAATAATAATAAACAATAATAATAATAATAATTTTAACAGCAACAATAATAATAACAATAATAATAATAATAATAATAATAATAATAATAAACAATAATAATAACAATAACAACAATAAATAATAAATAATAATAATAAACAATAATAACAATAACAACAATAAATAATAAATAATAATAATAAACAATAATAACAATAACAACAATAAAGAATTTCACGAAAAATAAATTGTTAACTTGGAAAAGGTGTTAGTAGATGTATCGTATTACACATGGTAAGGCGTTAGTAGATAGTAATAGAACTTCACGAAAAAGAATTTGTTAACTTGGCAAAGGTGTAACATCCATGAAATATAGTGTATGCAACAATTTAAAAAAAAATTAATTAGGGTGTTTTATAACATAAAAAACCCTTAATTACCACATAAAATTGTTAAAAAAATTAATTTCAAATGAGTCGTATAGGGCATTGAGACACATATACAACACCTATAAGGTGCTCATTGATCAATAAGCTTCCCCTGGTTGACACCTTATGAGTGTCTCATTGACCAATAAGCCTCCCCTGGTGGTTTCCACTTTTAAAGTAGTTTTTGAATCAATGAGGGACGTATAGGGCAAAAAGGGGCGTATAGGAGTTGTTGTTAAAGCGTGTATAAAGGATATACAATAACCAATTTATCAGCTCCTGTACACGAGGATAAACTGGTTAAGGCTTGCGTGTTCTGTGTTAGGTGTGCGAGTTCGAATCTGGGGGGAGGCCGGTCCGATACAGAAGGACCCCTCTCTTTTTTATTTGACAACTCCTATACGCCCCTTTTTGCCCTATACGCCCCTCATTGATTCAAAAACTACTTTAAAAGTGGAAACCACCAGGGGAGGCTTATTGGTCAATGAGACACTCATAAGGTGTCAACCAGGGGAGGCTTATTGATCAATGAGCACCTTATAGGTGTTGTATATGTGTCTCATTGCCCTATACGACTCATTTGAAATTAATTTTTTTAACAATTTTATGTGGTAATTAAGGGTTTTTTATGTTATAAAACACCCTAATTAATATTTTTTTTAAATTGTTGCATACACTATATTTCATGGATGTTACACCTTTGCCAAGTTAACAAATTCTTTTTCGTGAAGTTCTATTACTATCTACTAACGCCTTACCCTGTGTAATACGATACATCTACTAACACCTTTTCCAAGTTAACAATTTATTTTTCGTAAAATTCTTTATTGTTGTTATTGTTATTATTGTTTATTATTATTATTTATTATTTATTGTTGTTATTGTTATTATTGTTTATTATTATTATTTATTATTTATTGTTGTTATTGTTATTATTATTATTATTATTATTATTGTTATTATTGTTATTATTATTGTTGT
The DNA here is from genome assembly GCA_030545235.1 of Helianthus tuberosus. NCBI lineage: Eukaryota > Viridiplantae > Streptophyta > Magnoliopsida > Asterales > Asteraceae > Helianthus > Helianthus tuberosus. The sequence goes on from CM060383.1 coordinate 59,493,041, forward strand.
TGTTAAAATTATTATTATTATTATTATTATTATTATTATTATTATTGTTGTTTATTATTATTATTATTATTGTTATTTATTATTATTATTATTGTTATTATTTATTATTATTATTATTATTATTATTGTTATTTATTATTTATTGTTGTTATTGTTATTATTGTTTATTATTATTATTATTATTGTTATTATTGTTATTATTATTGTTGTTGTTAAAATTATTATTATTATTGTTATTATTTATTATTATTATTATTATTGTTATTATTTATTATTATTATTGTTTATTATTATTATTTATTGTTGTTATTGTTATTATTGTTTATTATTATTATTTATTATTTATTGTTGTTATTTTTATTATTATTGTTTATTATTATTATTATTGTTATTATTATTGTTGTTGTTAAAATTATTATTATTATTATTGTTATTATTTATTATTATTATTATTGTTTATTATTATTATTATTGTTGTTGTTAAAATTATTATTATTATTATTATTATTATTATTGTTTATTATTATTATATTATATTTATTATTGTTATTTATTATTATTATTATTGTTTATTATTATTATTATTATTATTATTTATTATTTATTGTTGTTATTGTTATTATTATTGTTTATTATTACAACCTATAAATTAGCAACAATGTTGAGCTTTGGTGGGTTGTACCATTACCTTTGGGTGTTTTTCAAAAAAATATGGAATATGTGGATGTGCTTTATACACATGTCCACACAATCTATGCAACACAGTCTGGGAGAGAGAGAGATAGAGTGTGAGAAACGGAGAGACAGAGTAGCCAGCCACCGGTGCCACGGCGAATCTGTCTGCGTTTTCTCAGTATCGGCGAGTGTTGTACCCCTACCTACACAGCAGAAGACAAGGAATCCGGTGAGGCGGTGCGAGCTAGGGTTCTGACGAGACTCCGGTTAACTCCTGCACGAATTCCGGTAAGCCTCGATTCAGTTGTATGTTTATTTTTTCAGTTAGATGGGTCTATCTTGTGTACGTTGAAGCTATTTTCGATGTTACAGGCCTCCGATTAAGCTCCGGCAACTTCTCCGGTTATCGATCTGGGTCTGCATGTTGTTAGATCTTAATGATCAGTGGATGACCCGTATCCGGAAGTCAGCGTGGGTACAAAGGACGGATGGTGTAAAACCTGAATGCCATCTCCGCTCCGATGTTGGCCGGGTTTTCGCAGATCTGATCGGTTTTTGGACATGAAGTCAAGGTAATTTTTTGTCCAATATCGAAATTGCTGAAAAACTATGAGTTGGTGCTTTCGAGGGTGTTTGATTGTAATGAGTTGGGTTTGAATTGTTGTAAAAAGGATATTTATACGAGATTGTGTGCACCCAATTCGATTGATGGCGGCACGAAGGTTTGATTGCATAATTTTCATATATGACTCTGTTTTTTTGTTAGGGTTTTTGACGAAGAACAATGTTTGGTTTACAGAGCATGTGGTTTGATTTACGAACTAATTTTGGTGCATAAAGACTTTGATTTTGTATGTGTTATATGGGTATTCTTTGTTGAATTTGGTTTTTGATTGGTGATTAGAGTATCTTAGAAACAGAGGTTTTGAAACAGAGTTTTTAAAGTGGATTGTAATTTGTTTGAAATCTGTACTCTAAACTGATAATTAATGCTGGAAATTGAAATATGAGTGTGCCTGTGGTTTGATTCAGAAACAAATTTTGGTGCATAAAGGTTTTAATTTTATATGTGTTTTGTGTGTATTGGTTGAATTTGTTTGTTGATTGGTGATTAGGATATGTTAGAAACAGAGGTTTTGAAACAGATTTGTAAATTGGATTATTATTTTTTGTTTGGAATCTGTACTATAAGCTGATGATTTTAACTTGAAATAACAATAGTGATGACATGAAAATTTGGTTTCACACGGAATTGTGTTTAGTGGTAATTTTGAATTGGATCTTTGTGTTTTTAGTGAAGTTTATTGATTTGATTTTGGTATTCTTTTTGGTTTTATTTAGAAACATTTTTTGTTGCATAAAGACTTCACTTTTGTATGTGTTTATGTGTGAATTAATTGAATATGTATTTTGGTTGGTGATTAGGGTATGCTAGAAACAGAGTTGTAAAGCGGATTATAATTTGTTTGAAATTGCAATAATTAATTTAAATGCATCATGCATGCTCACATCCAAAACATCCCACAATGATGACATGATAATTTGGTTTGATACTGAATTGAGTTAGGTAGTAATTTACTAAAGCAGATAGTGTGATCTTGATGTTTCTTGAAATGGGTTCTTTTGCTTTTTTTAATAAAGTTTATTGATATGATTTTGGATTTTTTTTTTCCAGAAAGTTTGGTTCGATAAAGGCACAGGAAAAGCTTGTGTTTTGATATCTTCCAATGGATTAGCGATAACTGGGATTGACGATCGTAGATACTGGTAACATTTTGCAGCTCATTTGGGCATTTTGTAATAATTACTATTCATATATTATTTTGCAGCTTGTCGATATTTACTTTATTTGTGCTTTTTCAGCCTTCGGCGACTCAGTATGGTCCCCACGATTACACTCGGGGTGGCAATCCTACACGAGACGTGCTTGAAACGTATGACTTATGAGACCCTTTTATTAAAAAATAGTCTCATGGCAAAGCTTGATAAAGCGGATCTCGCTTTATGCTTTTCAAGCGGAATGGCTGCGTTATCAACTGTTACTCATCTTGTCAACCCTGGTAAAGTTATTTGATTTCTCTTTTTTACACAAAAATGTAATTTTTTGGTCATTGTATTTATTAATTATATTATACAATAACCATAATTGCAGGTGAAGAGATTGTTGCCGGAGAAGACATATATGGCGGTTCAGACCGATTACTGTCACAAGTCATTCCAAAGAGAAGAATTGTGGTTAAGTTAGTACAAAATCTTAACTTCTTAACATAATTAACCACATGAATATTTAATATCTTTTGTCATTTAACCACAATTTTGAATTTTAATTTTCGGTTTTCAATCTATAGGCGAGTGGATACAACCAACTTAGACATCGCGCAACTATTAGCCCTGCAACTAACGTAGAACGGGAAGGATGAATCAATTGGTAACCACTTTTAATCCATGAAAGAAGAAGCTACAACTCAAGAAACATAACATGAAGTTAGGAAACTACCATATGACGAGTTAGTCCCTTAACTTCTTGATATGTCAACACACTTAGCTACATGAACACACAAACATACTAAACTTCTTCATGTAAATATATACTGGCTTCTGGTATGAAATCATTTAGTCATAAATATAAATATGTGTTTGCTTTTTGCTATGGTTCTTTAGCATCATATTATGTGTTCAACTCAAAAAGCCCCGCGGCGCAACGCGCGCGGGTCTTTATCCTAGTATATTATCAATTAGTAACATAAGTATGAATAGGTGGTTGTACATTCTGCAATACAGGTTTGCAAGGCATATAGTCATCTTACTTTTAGTTTTTTTGTTTGTAAATTGTTCCCTGACGCGTGTTCCGTTCCAGCTCATAAATATCAACTAACAGAGAATCCTGAGCGATGGTGGCTGAATTAGGGTTCTGACGCGGTGGTTCTAAGGCGGTGTAGTAGCGGCGTCACCACAATCACCATCGGTTTGCACCTGCAAAACCCTAACCTAGCTGAACACCATCTATATAAGCACTAATCAAACACTAGGTCGTCAGAATCGCCTTGAATTGAAGACCCAGTGGAACACCGGTCTGCATCTCTACCAACATTATCACCACTGTCAACCTCCACATCCACACTCACACCTCTGATAAGGTACTTTGTTCTATCTCGCTATGTGTTAAGTGTTCCTGATTATGGTTAATTAAACATGCTTAAATAACCTTTTGGTTGGTATTTTGAAAATATTTTCTACTATAAAGCAATGTAACCACATAAAATTATGTGGCTAAAGTTAAGTTTTGGATTTAATTTTTTACGTTTACTAAACAGAGAATATTAAATCATTGTTGATATGTTCCTAGAAGACAACTAACAGCTGAGTTTTGTTGAGTAGGCGAATAGCTACTCACTATGATCGGAATTGGTGCTATTGGTGAGGTATGGTTACCCTGCCCTTTTTACAATCTCCATCCCTTTTGATGTTATTTTTATGCTGGATGTATTTCACAACTGTAAAACCTGTGCGGCAATTGTTTGAGAGAGAAACTTTAGTGAGTATTGTGATTTTGGTAATCGAAGATGGAAATTGACCCTTTAATCTGTTCTTCAAGCCAAGAATGGTGAGTTTTAATTGTGTTTGATTTGGATTTAGGCCTAATTTTGTAACTTTATTATTTATCTCTTACTTATTTAGCTTTTTATACTGTATTTGATTTTTTTTTGTTGGTGAGATTCAGGCCTAATGTCGGAGGTTCATAATGAAAATGAAATAAAACGTTCTCAGACCCAGCTACGATTGGTAATATTATCTTTGTTGTTAATTTTTTTTTATGTGTTCTCCTGTAGATGTGTATGTTTTTTTTCGAGCTATGTAGCAACAATTGTGTACTCATTTAGTATTTGAGTGTATGATATGGTTACATACATAGCGTGTTAATTTGTTGTCAGATACCTCTAGACCATGATGATTACAGCCAATTTCTGGCAATGGGTTGTTATAGTTTAAAATGGTAGATGGGTTTTAGTTTACAACAAAGAAACTATGGTTAGTTTTGAAGTTAAATCGTATGTCATTTGACCACCAAAAGTCAAAAATAGACTTTCTAATAGAATAAAAAACCATTTGATTTCATGATTATGATTTATGATGCATTTTGTTTCTAATTTTCAATGTGTAGGTATACAGCAGCTGTCGAATTTAAAGACAATGGTGTGTTTAATGGTACAAAAAGGCAAAGAGAAAAAGTCAAACATGAGCATACATGTAAAACGACTTAACTCACAGGACCTAACACCAACCACATTACCCAAACCAGTCACCCAAACGCGAGCCTTGCAATCAGCACCACCAAGCTTTCGAACGTGGGTCAAACTGTTTCAACCAAGACATTCAACAATCACGAGTCGTATGCGTGCATTATCAGCCCATCAACATCAGATGCAACAGAGCAATTTGAAAACAATACGAAGGTAGTACAGGGGTGCTGCCTGTCCCACATCCGCTACCGCTTCCAGCACCATACACCACCAATTTGAAAACAATGGGAAGTTTTAAAGTCGACAGTGACAATGGCCCACTGCTGCTGCTGCTGCTGCCACAAAATGTTTCTGGTCCTCTGGCATTGCCCCAATCCAGAAACCACCTACTGCCAATGATTCCTGCCTCTTTACCCTCATCTGGAACACTTAAAAATTTCTCCTTTGAAGAACTTGCAGTCGTCTGCTATTATTTTTCACCTCAGACGTGTGTCAGAAGGTCTTTCATCTGTGTTATGTATAGAGCTTCTTTCGGGGGAAGATGTTTCTAGCAATAAAAATCCTGAAGCGGCTGTTACAAGTCTTCATCTTTCATCTCAGGTAATTATAATATTACAGTTTCATTGTAATTTATGTGTTTGACAAGCAGGCACACATCCTAGAACCAATTTTAAGTAGGGATACACACATGTACATAATGCTGACCAGATAAAGGGGGTGGGTGCATAAGTACATAACCATGTTGTGTATCACAATTAAATAAATACATGCCTATATTTGTGGATACATAATTTTGGGTCGCGTTTCTTTTCATTTCTTCAAAACAAAAAAAAGATAAGCTTTACTTTTTTCTGCGACTAATTTATTTTCCCATTCTTTTCCTTGAGCTAGAAAGGAGGAGATTGCAAACTCATGGAGGTGGGAAATGAACATGGCAAAAGACACTACAAGGTAACAACTGATGATCATTTGATATGTTTGCCAATTGGTCAAAGACAATTTGAATCTAAGTTGACTAAAGTGTTCGAGTTTTATAAACTGCCATACTATTATTTTCCCAGCCTACTTGTCATCCGTATAGTGTTCAATAGCTTTTTTTTTATTCTAAGACTAATTTTTGTTTAATGGCTTTAATGCTGACTTCGGGCCTTGCTGAGTTGCATATGCAACATATGTAGAATTGTATACATACGGATAAAGGTTGATTTAGGTCGTGTTTTGTTTCAACTACAGGTCAACTAGAGAATAATTTAAAAGCGAAATGGGTTAGAAGGGTTGAAGTTTGCCCAAAGGCTGTCATACAATGTCTTAAACTCCTTATGCTATTGCTTTTATAATCACAGATTAATGCATTAGTTATTTATAGTGTTTCTTCATGAGAGAACATCAATTGTTATGTAAAATGTACAGAAAATGATTGTGGCGAAATTGAATAAGAAATACTCAATTTGTTCCCGACTTTCTAATCATCTTTGTATTTCGTACCTAACAAGGTTTATAGAATGCTTTGGTTTAGCGTGCCGCACCACGCGCTACAACGCGCGCGGGCTTTAACACTAGTTATTATTATTATTGTTTATTATAATAATAATAATAATAGTAATAATAATAATAATAGTAATAATAACAACAGTAATAAATAATAATAATAATAATAATAATTATAACAAATAATAATAATAGTAATAATAATAATGATAATAATGATAATAATAATAATAAAACATATGCACATTTAAAAAAAAACGATGTTATATCTAGTCCCGGCAAACGGGTCGGGCCGGGAGTCGGGTACGGTCTTTGACCCATGACGATATTTTATGAAATGAATTTTGTGTATTATAAAATGTCAAATTTTTTATTTTTCAATTATTATTATGACTTTAATTATTTTTCACTTGTCATTTATTAACCACAAAGCAATAAATACACGAAACATCGTTTTATATTAATACACAAAACATGTCATTTTAATACAAAATGTAACGACTAAACCCTAAACCCTAAATCGCTAACTGTTACATATTCTTAAATTCTTGCAAACTGTATCGGTTATTCAGATCTCTATTCGGTCACCATATTGTTGCTATCAAGTTTAAGGATGTGTTCCACGGTAAACGTGGCTTCCCCATTACCACATGAAGAACCTCCGACCTGATCTGGTGCTCCCTCGTTGTTACAGAAGATATCTCAGTAACCGGTTCCACAGCATGAAGAACCAATCCGTACAGAAGGAGTTCTCCCTCGAGGTTGCTGACGCAGAAGCATTGTCGTTGGTGGAGGTGGAAGAACATTCCAGTTCACCCTCATAGTCACCGGTAAATATCTACTTCCACCGTCACAGACTGTGGGTGCAGAAGCATTGTCGTTGGTGGACGTTCCGGTGCATGAATCTGGAATACGAACGCAGTTAAGCGTTTGAATCTGAAATATGAACGCAGTGTACTTCTCTATAAGGATTACGCTACCACCACCGTCAAAACACCGACTTTCGATATCCTGTTAATAAAACATACAATTATAGCATTAGACCCGACATCCGAAAATATATTGTTAAAAATAATAAATATAATAATAAAAATAACATATGCACATTTAAAAAAAAACGATGATATAAGTCTAGACCCGGCAAACGTGTCGGGCCGGGGGTCGGGTAGGGTTACGCTACCACCAACACCACCACACCCGCCTAACCACCACCACCACCACCACCACAGCCACCACCACACCCGCCTAACCACCACCAACACCACCACCACTACCACCACAACCACCACCACACCACCACCACCACCACCACCACCACCACTACCACCACAGCCACTACCACCACACCCGCCTAACCACCACCACAACAACAGCCACCACCACCACCACAGCCACCACCACACCCGCCGAACCACCACCACAACAATCACCACCACCACAGCCGTCAATCCCCACCACCACAACCACCACCACCATAACCAGCACCACCACCACCACCACAGCCACCACCACCACCACCACTACCACCACCACCGCCGTCATTCCCCACCAAAGTCAATCCCCCACTGCAGTCATTCCCCACCACAGTCAATCCCCCACCACCATCAAACCCAACACCACCGTCAAACCCAACACCACCACAAACGGCGAAAATAAAACCAAAAAATAAAAAAAAGATTGAAGATTAAGAAATAAAATTTGGAATACAAACTAACCTTCATCGTGTGGTCCAGAGCGTGTGTGTGTGTTCTTGGTGTTTTAATGTGTGAGTTTTCAAATTTTAGATCTAGTTTACCCCTTTATTGAAGTTGGGAAAGTGTTTGTGTTCAATGAGGGCCGTATGGTTCAATGAGCAACTTATAGGAGTTGTTGGGTTTAAAGCGTATGAAGTCTATAAAGGATTTACTAGAACCAATTCATCAGCTCCTGTACAGGAGGATAAACTGGTTAAGGCTTGTGTGTTCTATGTGAGTTGTGCGAGTTCGAATCCCGGGGGAGGCCGGTCCGATACAGAAGGACCCCTCCCTTTTTTGAATCAATGAGGGGCGTATAGGGCAATAAGGGGCGGATAGATTTTTGAATCAATGAGGGGCTTATGAAGTGTATAAAGGATATACTATAACCAATTTATCAGCTCCTGTACAGGAGGATAAACTGGTTAATGCTTGTGTGTTCTATGCGAAGGGTGCGAGTTCGAAACCTGGGGGAGGCCGGTCCGATACAGAAGGACCCCTCCCTTTTTTATTTGTGTAATTCTAATTTTTTTATTATTCATTTATTTATATTATTATATATATCAATTTCTAACGCATGTTTGCGCCAGTCAATTTTGATGACTTTTTAGATTAACCACCAAGCTTTTTGTTTTTGTTCTTTTGCCACTCCTGCCTCTTAGTTCAAATCAAATCAAAACCCCAACCAAATCTTCATCAATTCCCCAAACTCTCACAATGGACTCAGCCGACGACGAAGGAGAAGAATACCTCTTCAAAGTCGTCATCATCGGCGACTCCGCCGTCGGTAAATCAAACCTCCTCTCCAGATACGCTCGCAACGACTTCAATCCGCACTCTAAGGCCACAATCGGCGTCGAGTTTCAGACTCGGAGCATGGAGATCGACGGTAAAGAAGTTAAGGCTCAGATTTGGGTTACCGCCGGTCAGGAACGCTTCCGTGTCGTGGTGCTGTTGGTGCCTTGATTGTTTATGATATCTCCAGAAGCACTACCTTCGATAGCGTCTCGCGGTGGCTCGAAGAGCTTAACAGTGAGTTTATACTTTGTTATATACTTTTGTTGATCTGATTTCAATTTGATTTAGGTTAATTTTTTGATTTTGTGCTTTAGAATTTAGATCGGTTAGTATTAGGTCGATAGTGAGTTTGTTTTTGTTGATCTGCTTTTAGTTTGATTTAGGTTAGTTTGTTTGTTGTTTAGATGATTTGTGATTTGGATAATTGGATGAGTTTGTGTTAGCCAGATCGAGATGTGTTTGACTGAATTTGAACGTCAATATGTTATATGTGATTGTAAGATTGTTAGTTGATCTAATATGACGTAGATTTACTCTGATTGGAGTTTATTGTTTAGGATCTGAATTAGATTTTGGCGATGATGAGATCGGTAATTCGGTATCGGTGCCGTTGCTTCGCGTAGTATTGATACCGGAATTTAGCTAAAGTCAAAACCGAATACCGTAGTGTATAAGTCTTGAACCGATATCTCAGGTTAATTTTCTCTCTTTTTTTTCCCTAATTTTGTGCATAATATGATTTGTTAGATGATAGAGATGTTATTTGGTAGTCGTGATTGATTTGTGTTTCACCCAAACAGTCATGCAGCATGCTCAAATCTTTAGGATCATTTATGGTCTGTGTTGTGAGGTGTGTGTTTTCTGATGAATAACAATAATATAGGCACATCATAGAGGTGGTTATAAGTACTCAGTTTTGGAATTGCTTCCAAACATTACAAATTGGAGTAGAAACATAAGACATAAAAAAGTGATGGTCTTCAAGAGATAAACATATTTACGGACGCAAAACTGAAAAAAGAAGTCGGAGTAAGCTTTGTAAGATTAAGATTTTATGTTCGTTTTAGTTGATCCTTTATTCTTTTGAGTCCAAAAGAAAAAGTAATGATAATCTTTCTTATAATTCTACGTTTAGTTACTTATAGTTCTAAACTTTGTATTTCTTTTAGGCGTACTTTTAGCACGTGGTGAAGAATACTGGAGCGCTTATACTTCTTGACAAGGGACACCAGATGGGGCACATTACTACAGCAGAGATGTCTTTTAAGATACACAAGCTTAAACATGGGCTTCCTTTAGTTTGTACTTAGGTTGGTGTTTATTTTTTAATTCTAATTGTGAGTGCACTTTCTAAGGTCAAATTTCTCTACTTGTAAAACTTTAACAAAGCTATCATACGGTCCCTAGACTTTCGTCGTCACACGTTTTAAATATGCTTGATCTACCGCGCAACGCGCGGTTGGGGAACAACTAGTTAAAATTAATTCCTTTTATTAAAAAAAAAACAGATTTCATTTTTAGTTTGTGTCAACAATTTTAAATCCCTTTAAAACAATAGTTTTCTTTTATTTTGTACTCTTTTCTTTTAAATGAAGCACTTTAATTAAAAAAATTTTATAAAAAAATTGTTGCGTACACTATATTTGACGGATGTTACAATATATTTAAATTATAATAAAGAGAAACATTAATAAGTTCGTTGCGTACACTATGTTTCACGGATGCTACACCTAACACAAGTCAATAACTTCTTTTTGTCGAGTTCTATTACTACGTAGTAACTCCCTACCCTGTGCAATACGAGACATGTACATTGTCTCCCATTCCATAGCTTCTATACTTCGGTATATATTCCAAAGTCCATTTGGTACTGGCATCGAGCTATCATCCGCTAACTTAACCATGATGAAATGGCTATCTTCGACATAAGCAATCGTTAAAATGGAATGGTTCGGGTAAACCTGCGGTCCATCGAACATTGGGAAGTAAGTTTGACAAACACCGTTGCTTAAATGTTGAACAATCACCCCAAATTTTTGAGCCACCAACAACCCTGTGTAGGGCAACCACATCCAGCATGCCATAGGTGCAGGTTCAACATTTAACCAATTTATCGATCGATACACATTATCGTAACATCCATTGTCCAATGATTCGAGTATATGCCGCCAACGCATTCTGTTAATGAACATCTCGTCGAGTAGCTCTTGGCGGACCCACTTCCACTCTTTCTGGTCATACCCCAAACCCATAGCTATGGATCGAAACCCACAGTTACCGTCCGGCTGGGCATCTTCGATATGCGTTATGTATCTCCGATAGCTAGATGGAAGCCAATCCTTAAAACGCTCGATCACGTTTTTGTACCTATAATTGGCAAAAAAAAATAAAAAACTAAAAAATATTAAAAAATAAAAAATTGAAAAAGAATTCTAAATATATGTATGTATATACGTATGTACCTGTGCCCGGCCAACCGTGGAAAGTCTTTATCTATAATTGGAAGTGTATTTTTTTCTTCTTTGGTTTTCTTTGAATGACTATGTCGCACATTTGGCTTTTGAGTGTTGTCGTTCCTCTGTGATTCAGGTTGTTTATCTTTATTCTTTTGTTGTTTTACTTTCGTAGTTGGGCGGCCCCTAGTATCTTGTTGTACCTCAGGCGGTTGATGGTCAGTCATACTTGGATTCAACACCGCTTTCATCTCCGACAACATACTTTTTACCACTAGAGGTAGCTGCGTATGTAGTTGCTGTGTGAGGTTATCCATTTCCGCCTGAATATTACACTCGTCTTGATTAAGTTCTTCTGTCGAAAAATCAAGTTTTGTCCAGAATTTATCTATCGCGGCAAGTGGAATTTTGCAACCTGTTTTTCAAGAATCATTGTTAAAACATGAAGTATAATGATGATTATATTCTATGGATCGAAGCATATGTTATAGTTGTTATGTTACCTGTATTTTCCCACCACTCCATCTGACAAGCACATGGCAACCCACAACCCGTAGAAAGCTGGTGGCCACAAGTCCCCCCTCCTGCCCTCAACGCATTTAGCTTCTTCCACTCGACAACCAATAACTCTAAGGCTTTTTGGGAAACATTACCGCGTAGGTTGTCAAAAAATAGAAATCTGTGGTCCCCCATTTGCACGGACCTGCTCTCCTGAAAACTAAGTTTTATTTGTATCTTTTGTGACTCTACAACTTTGCCAACATGACACACAAGTCTATGGAGCGAGTTGTTTGGCCCTTTAATGTATCTCTTAAACTTAGAATGCTGGCTTTCAACTCTGTTGGTTGTATGTTGACCAAAATTGGGGACTGTGTTAGTCCAAGCTGAAACGAACTTTTCTTTATAATCTTTCAGCCACACATCATACAAATAATCCACAACATCTGAAAAAAAAATTGAATACAATGATTTGTAATGTTTGTATGTATATATGTATGCAAACTAATATAATATGTACCTGATCGTCCGTCGTTAACCAGTCGCGTGAAAAGCCGCTGAAAGTTATAATTGTATATCGTTGGAATGGGAGAATTACACAGTCGAGACCAAGAAAGCTTGAATATTTTCCAGTCTTCATCCGTAAATTTTGCCCGACAGTGTTTTAGAATATTCTGTGAGATGTGCCACCTACATAGCAATTTGGAAGCTTTTGGGAATACTTTATCGCAAGCATTCATCAAAGCTTGATCCCCATCTGTTACAATTACACGTGGCTCCATGCAATCTACCAACAATTCTTTGAGCTTCTCCAGGACCCATAAGAAGTTATCTTTTTTTTCTTTAGAGACAAACGCACGAGCCACACAAAAAGACTTGTGTGTCGATGTCACACCCACAACTTGAATGAACAGAAGCTTATACTCATTCGTCTTGTAGGTAGCATCAATCATCAACACATGTGGGAATGCACGCCACATGTTGTACGAGTCCGGATGAACGAAAAAAACCTCCTCGACCGCGTTTGTGGAGGGATTCACTCTGGTGAAATAAACGTACCTTTCTTCTTGCAACATGCTCTCCAATATCTGCATTGGAGTTCGATCGCCGTACATTTTTCGTTTAATCTTTTTAATCCCGTTTTGTACATCTTGTAGAATGCACACGCTATGTGGGTACTGATTTCTTATGGTTAAATGTATATTTGTAGGCTCCATGTCTTGCATATAAAGTCTCTCCACCAGTGATTCTTCGTCCGGGGTCAGCCTTCTAGCAAACGCGTGGCCCTCGAGAAATTCAGCAGGCTCATGGTTGTGAATGTTTTTCTTCTCCACAAGGCTCCAACTACCACTACTTGAGTCTAGTTTCCCAATCAGACTAAAAGGACAGCCGACCTTTTTGCTACCGGAACGCCGAACGGATGCTTTACTTTTGTGTTCGCCGCCACGATCGCATTGCAACCATATCTTCACTGTCCTTGCTGATGCACCTTCGCCTTTTTTCCTCGTTCGTTGGGTGACAATGACGTAACCTTTCGCAACTTCTCTTTTGTATACCCAATTCTTCAATTCTTCAAGTGACCCAAATACCTCAAAAAAAAAAAAAAGGTTCATTAGAAATCCACATAAATGAAATTAATATATTAATTTGTCAAAAAAACAATAAAAAAACTCGGGTTCAACATCGGGTTCGGGTTAATATGTATGACACATTTTAGGGTTTGTATGAAATTTCGTGTCATACATTTTCTGTGAAATAATCAGTATACATGCCTCGTTCGTGTTCGTTCGGTTCATTTACAAGCCTAAGTAATCTATTTTTAACAAAATATTTCACCGGGACATATATAATATTTCACCAAAATGATAACGAAATCGGGTTAATATGTATGACACAATTTCGGGTCGGGTTCGGGTTAAGGTCGGGATGGGTCAAACATTTTCTAGATTTCTTCTACCTAATAAAAATTATATACATACGAATAACACGTATACAAAATCATTTTATCCACTCTAAAAATTATATCAACATTATGTAACACGAATAACACGTAATTGACGGTTATGTCATACCTTTTTTGTTTTTTTCTCGTCATTAGCACCTTCCTCGTAAGCAGGTTCCTCGTTAGCACGCTCGTCGTCGTGAACACCTTCCTCGTTAGCAGGTTCGTCGTCGTCAACATCCTCCTCAAAGTACATTACACCTTCCTCGATTTCGTTATCATTTTCCTCAAAGTCCTTAGCACATTCCTCGACTTCGTTATCATTTTCCTCAAAGTCGTTAGCACCTTCTTCGACTTCTTTATCATTTTTCTCGTACTCCTTAGCACCTTCCTCATACTCTAACTTGTGTTTGTTTTCCGTATACGAATGGTAAGTCCTGTATTCGTGTCGCGGATAACTTTGGGCAACATTGTAAGATGGTTCCCCCTCATCTATAAACACCTTGTTCAAGCCAGGTAACGTGGGTCGCACACCCCCGTCATCACAACGAGGCACGGACACAACCTCCTCCTCACCTCGATCAACGCCGGATAACCAAACGCTTTCGGAGACGTACGACTGGTTCGAATCTTCGCCAAAAATATTACCAATGCCCCAAAACGACATCTTTATGCTTCACGGTCTCAACCAAATTTTTTAGTTAAGAATCTTCAGGAGTTCAGTCGGAATTTTGCGAGTTTGAAAAAATTTGGAAGCCATAAATCCCGTATGCTTGGGTAAACAAACATTTTTTCTTGATAAGGGTCGTATAGGTCGATAAGGGTCATATGGGTCACTTTCACGCTTTTTCAGACTGAACTCCTTTCATGTCAGTAATTATACCTTAAAATCATCAAAAGTCGTGCCGATAAGCCTCTCATTGCTCAATGAGAGGCGTATAGGGTTTAATGCTCCAACTACCACAACCTTATATGCCTCTCATAGGGCAATGAGAGGCTTATCAAAACACTTTTTCTGGCACATTAATTGCTTTCACACTATATACGCCCCTTATTGCCCTATATGCCACCTCGGGGGGGGGGGGGGGGTGTGCACACAAAAAGGGGGGGTGTGTCAATACCCTCACCCTATTTTAATGATCATTAGCTTCACACCTCTACCTCTCATTTGTCCCTTTATGCTGATTCCATATTGGTGTATCATATTCTTACTTGTGTAACGAGAGGATAATTTCCAAGTGGACAAAAACTTCACAGTCAATTTTGGTTCATACACCCTTCTGGAAAGTTGTCCTCAGATAAAACCTACTAAGAGGGTCGGAATAATGAGATGACTAAAATGGACCATGAAATTTGAATAAATAAAGTGTATGTGTGCTTTGAAGAACATGAAACACACACATACACCACCCCACATTTTGAGAAAATGAAACACACATATACCCCCCACATTTTGAGTGGTCTGGGTGTGTTTGAGTGCACTACTAAAAGGTTTTGCATGTTTGTTAGTTTTACAAAAGAACCGTGAGTTATTAATCTATGGAGCACAGGTATTAATTTTGTGTTCTTATTTTTACAAAACATCCAGTTTAATCTAAAAGGATCTTGCTGTTTTGGGTGATGTCTTGTTAAGAAAACAGTGAGCACAAAAAGCGTTTATATTTGTTTTTTAGGATCTAAACCATGAGCTCACTAGATGATGCAAGAGATTGGTTTTAACATCTTGAGCATGTGATAGTTGAAATCCCCATTAACATTTAGAAAACATTTACAAGTGGATTTAGAGATTCAAAAATTGATTTCCATGTAAATTATTATAATGCCTCAATAATTTAATTAGTTCTATTTTTTGTGAGTGTTGGTATGTTTAGCTACTTACATATAACTATACCTATTTTGACAGCTCAAACCCATTGGAGATGGAGATGGAGATGACTGAAAGTGAGCATGTGATAGTTGAAATCCCCATTAATCGACCGGTCAACAACGGCAACATTAGAAGCGTGGCCATGGAGTGGGTTGACTGTCTTACAGGCGAGGCGACCACCAAAAGCAACGAACGTGAACAACATATGGAAAAAGTACCACCATTACTCTTAAAAAGCGAGAAAGGTCGTAGAAACAGTGAGTGCTACGAACCTGCAGTTGTTTCACTTGGCCCATACCACGACAACCGACCTGCCCTTGCTCAAGCAGAGAAGTACAAACTCATAACACTAGAAGAGTATAGTTTGAGCACCGGAAAAACTATTGATACCTTATACAACAAGGTGTTTGAAGTGGTACATGATGCCAGAAAGTGTTATATCAATGGTTCTACTGATGCTTACAGCGATCACGAGTTTAATCAAATGATGTTACAAGATGCTTGTTTTATTTTGCTCTATATTGAACGAATGCCGTGTGGACACACCAATATATTCTTAAATAACGAGTACTTGGGCGCAATAGGGTTTGCGAACATAAAGCGTGATCTTTTGTTGCTAGAGAACCAGATCCCCTTTGTAGTACTCGAAGTTTTGTTGAAGTTGAAGTTCCCCAAAGATAAAGGCGAAGAAGTCCTAAACAAATTTTTTAACTACTTAAACTATGGGGAGGTGATGATGAGGAAGGATAAAAAGGTGCTGGAATACAAGCGACCGCTTCATCTTCTCGAGCTTTACAGGTCTTATTTCATCTCACTTCCGACTAAAGATAAAACGTTGCATGAAAATTTTAATTATGTAAAACGAAATCGAGCGTTTGCTTCAGTGACAGAACTCAAAGCTAGATGGATTTTTTTGAGATGTACCACAGATGAGTCTACGAGTGACATGGAATTTAACCGGTATATTTGCTATGGTGAGTTTATGCTATCACGTAGAGCAGTGTGCCCGTATACCAAAGCTATATACCTGAACATGATCGCATATGAGATGTGCCCGCATACCCCAACTGACTTGCGGATTTCAACTTACATCCGAGTAATGAAATCGTTAATCATTCAGCGTGATGATGTGAAGGAGTTGCGACGTAATAATATATTGCTTCATAGTCTTGATAGTGATGAAGAAGTGGTGAAGATGTACGATGAGTTTGAAGTCCCGGCAGTTAATTATTACATGTTTAATCAGCTCCGGCTAGGGATCGAAAAGCTGAATGAGAGCAGATATAAGACATGGGGGGCAGAGCTGATAACCGACTACTTTGGTAGTCCATGGAAGATGGTGGGTGTGTTGGTGGCTGCTGCTATTCTGGTCACTAGTTTTGTGCAGACGTACTGCGCTATCAAGCAAGGGGATTGATTGATGTTTATTCCCATGCAGCACGCTTCACCAACACCTACTTTATTTTAATTGAACAAGTTATTTGAGCTAGCTAATAATATGTATTCCTTCCCTTTTGATCCATATTGAAAGCTTTGAAATGTTTTTAATTTTTGACTTTGTATGATACAATAAGCTGTAGCTATAGATATTAAATAAGAAGTAACGTAATCATCGAGCAGTGTTATTTGATCATGATATCATTTTAAACGCTTTGAAGACACATTAGCTTCTATATTCTCAGGCTTTGATTTTGATGTATTCGTTATCTCTATTAACATTAATTAACATAAATATAATTTTACAACTAGCATCTACAAATGAATTATAGTGAAACGTTTAGGGTAAAATAGGTAATTCACAACAATTTAAGACGCCTGCAAGGCCCGTATGGTAATTTCATGAGAAATCTAAGTTTATTAAGCGTTTGAGCTTCTTTGGTTGTCAACCCCAAAAGTACGGTCGGCGGAAAAACTGCGGAAGCACGATACGAACAGTTACTGCCATCGAAGCCGGCATCTCGATGTGAGCAATCAGGCAGTCTTGTTAATCGTCTACCATTTGATTAAATAGAAAGTACAGTTTGTGTAGGAAGGACATGAAGTAACAGTTTGTGTAGGAAGGATAGAAGGTTATGGTTTTTCCCTAGGAGATATATTACATGGGAGAGGATCAAATAGAAAATAAAGTTTGTGTAGGAAGGATATGAAGGAATGAGGTTGTGACATGTGACAAAATTGAAAAATAAAGGGGAAAACTATTTTAGTCAATCTTATCTCATCTTCTCCCCTTCTTTTTTCCTACAACTTCAAAACCCATCATTTTTAAAACCCACTATCTTCAACATTTGCTTCACTTTCTATCTTAATAATCACTACATCATAATGCGATTTTCGTCATCAATCAGCGATTCAAACATTTAATCAACGTGTTCTTCAACTTTTTTTCGAAGAAACCAAGTTTAATTTCATACGTACAATTTCTTATTTTTTCTCATGATTTTAAAGTGAATCACACCATCCGTTCGATTCGATCGTTGATAAATGTTTCTAACATTCAAATTTCGTCAATCGTTGAAGAAATCCGAAGAAATTGGCTTCGATCTGTGTAAGAAATTTTTGATTGCGTTTTACGATTTAGGTTTTTGAATTAGCTCATTGCGTTTTACAAAATAATGAAAAACACATTTTTTTATGTTTTTAGTCCATTATGTTTTAAAAACAACACATTTCTTTGTGTTTTTTGTCAATTGTGTTTTAGAAAAAAAGACAAATCTTTGTGCTTTTAGTCCATTGCGTTTAAAAAAAATTTCTTTGTGTTTTTAGTCAATTGCATTTTAGAAAAAAAGACATTTATTTGTACTTTTAGTCCAATGTGTTTTAGAAACAACATATTTCTTGTGTTTTTTTTTGTCTATTGCTTTTTATAACAAAATGAAAAATACATTTGTTTTATGCTTTTAATCCATTGCGCTTTATAACGCAATGAAAAAACATTTTTTTGTGTTTTTAGACCATTGCATTTTAGATCTGGAGTGGTGTTGGACAGAACCATGACCATGTTAAAACATGAACATGTGAAACCTCATTGCGTTTTAGACCTGAAAGGTGAGGTATTTTTAGAACTAAACTGACATGATCATGCTAAAATAGAAATATGTTCATGTTGTGAAACACAACCCATTGCGTTTTAGACCTGTAGGTGAGGTACACTAAACTGACATGATCATGTAAAAACATAAACATGATCATGTTGTGAAACCCAACCCATTGCGTTTTACACCTGGAATACCTTTTAGAAACTGAAAGAACATGATCATGTTGAAACAGAAGAAGAAGAAGAAGCATGATCATGTTGAACATGACCATGTTAAAACGGAAACATGGCCATGTGAAACCCAATTGCGTTTTAGTTAGACTGGTGTGGTAACATGATCATGCTAATAGAAACATGATCATATTGGAACAGAAACATGACCATGTTAAAACTTATGCAACAGAAACCCATGTTAAATAGAAGTCAATACCCATTACGTTTTAGACCTGTAGTGTATGTTTTAGAGACCTGGAGTGTAAAATATTGGAATAAAGGTATGACCATGTTGAAACATAAACATGACCATTGTGGTATTCGAGGGTTATCTGGTGATCAAGGTGCCATTGAGTAGTCTAATGGTGGGAAAGGTTACGAGAGACGCAGTGGCGGTGGTTCTCGTGGCGTGGTGGTCGTCGTGGTGGATTTGCTAATGAAGATGTGTTGGATATAGATCATCCTCGCCGTCCATATGAATGGCGCAGCGGGTCAGGCTATGGGTATACCCGTTGAGATTTTCATGTATATATGTTTTTTGCTTTCCTTTATAATTTTATGTTTTAAAATCTATATAATTTGTTAAATTATGATAAACAACATACATATCATCATTACCGTAATAATATTTGATATATTTAAAAATGTAAATATATTACAATATTGATCTCAAAAAATAATTTTGTATTTCATAGCATATAAATATGAATAATGCCATCAAAATATATATTTAAAATGAAAATTTTATTTTTCAAATAATAAAGCTAAAAGAATGAAACATCACTAAACTATAGTTAAAGTAAAATAAATACAAAACTCAAAAGTTTTCGGGTATATATTTTGAGTAAACGGGTATATAATTTCGGGTAATCGAGTTGTGTATCATCTAAACTCATACCCGTGAAATATAATTTTTTTCATACCCATACGGCCATCAGGCTCGGATATTTTTGCCAAGGTGAAAATTGACAAAGAGCACATCCATGCAACAGCTCTCTAGCAAGAAGAGTAGTGATGACATCTTCGTTAAATTGGTGACAAATTTATATATTAATATTTAACTAGCTTTAAACCCCGCGCGGTGCGGCGCACTCGACCGGTTACGAAATGTTTTTAGATTACATGTATGCAGTAGGCAAGTTTATACTACAGTTTGAGTATACAAAACAATTGTCCAAGTGCTACTGGTGCTAGTTTGATCAATCATATTCAAATGATAATAAAAGTGAGCTTTGTTGTTTCGCAGCTACTAGCCCATTCGAGAACTAAGATTCTCTATTATATCAGGCAGATATATTTTGTATTATAGAGATAGATTTGTATTTATTTTACACTTATCTCCTTCCATGTATTGTGGAGATAGTTTTTGTATTTATAGAGGTTTTGTGGAATGAAGAGAGATATCAAAATCAATTATCTTTCATGGTATCAAGACCCTGTCGACCCTCTTAAACTCCCATCAACCTTCCGCTACCTTTACAGCCTCTCTTTATTCCCTCAATCTTTACCTCTGTTACTTCCCAATCCTCCCTCTAAAATTCATCATGTCTTCCCTCTCCCCCCCCCCCCCCCCCCCCGTACTTTTATCCCTATAACCCTAGACATTGAAACCGGTCATTACACGTCATGGTCGGAGGTATTCAAGATTCACTGCAAAGCTTTTCAGGTTTTCAGGTTTACGAGCACTTACAGCCACATGTAACACAGACTACTTCATCCTCAGACAAAGAAAAGGAAAAGACAACACCAGTCGAATCATGGGAACGACTTGCTTCAATCGTGCTTCAATGGATATACGACACGATTTCAACGGATCTTCTTCACACTATCCTGAAACCGAACACCACCGCTTATCTGCTCTCTCAAATCTGTTTCAAGACAACAAGGCTACTAGAACTATGGAGCTTAATAATCGATTTGCCAATACTCGATTAGAACAGTTTACCTCTATGCCTTCCTACTGCCGGTCCATGAAGGTGATTTATGACCAACTCACTAATATCGGTGCTACTATCACGGAGGAACAACTAGTTTTGCAGATCTTAACAGGGCTCGGTGAAGCCTATGAAAGCATAGCCCTCATCATTCAAGGACAAAAACCTCTTCCCACTTTTTACGAAACACGCTCGCAACTTTGTATGGCCGAGACACGTAAGAACAATCAGGCAAAACAGGCGGCTCAACTAACTGGCACCGCACTTAACACCACCACCGAACGAGATCGGAATGCTCCTCCGCGTCAATCGGAGTTTCATGATAACCAGGTGGAACATGGCAGAGGACGCGGCGGTCGTGGCCGCGGCAGGGGTAGAGGCCAGGGATGCTCTTCTCGTGGCAGAGGAGGCTCATGGAACTATTCTCTTGGTCATCGATCGTCTTCTCAAACCTCATCTATGCCTCCTCAATGGGGCAATCCCTTGAGTTATTGGATTGGCCCACCTCAACCATTTAACCACAATCTTGGCCCCTTGGATGGTACCCCCTGCCCATACCCAATTGCACCCAAACAGAATAACGCGGGCCCAGGTCTTCTAGGTCCACACCCTGTAACGCCCTGCGTTTTCATACTTTCTATATTTGGAAATCTTTACTTGAAATTCTATCTTTGGAATTTTTTTTTTTGTGTTCTTGTAATCGTCGTTTCGATGTAATCTTTGTAGAATCTGAGACTTAAATCACAACGAAATTCTCGTTTGAACGAAATACTTTTCAAGGATTCTTGATTCTTTATTTATAGACACTTGTTACTCGTTAAACCAATTGAAACTATTAAAATGATGAGATTCGGATCCTAATTCTCGAAACTCGAAAGCTTCGTGAAATGAATAATCGTTTAAAGATTTTTTTATTCGTTATAAATATGGTCATTATTCAAATTATTTAAATTAATTAAATTAATTAATTTTGTTATTTAAAAGTTTATTTTATAATATCTAGTTAGTCTCGTTAGACATTAAAGTTAGTAAACTAACTTCGTTAGTTTAAACTATAATGTTAGTTTTCTTTTTAAGATAATATAACTTGGTTATCTAATAGTTCAGGGGTGAATTGTGCAATTTCTAAAAAGTAAAGTTGCAGGGAGTGACTTGCTTTTGCTGAAAGTATAAGGTTTTAAGTTAAAAAAATAAATGAATAAAAGCTGCTGACCACGGGACTTGAACCCGGGTCAACAGCAACACCAAACACACGCCCAGCCACTGGGCTGTGGCTTCCTTTTTGAACATAACCTAGCCCCAAATATACTTATACACTTGCTCAGAAGGCCTGAGCAGCGCGACCAAGTGTTTCAGCTCGCTGATTTTGGCGTTTTTTTTGTGTTTTTTTTGAGTTTTAAACTCGAAATTAAGCATTAAATACCCACCTAACAACTAACCAAACCTTCCCTATAAATACCAAGCCATTCTCAAGCTTAAATCACTTTGCAAACTCATCCAAATCACTCTCAAAACATCAAAAACGCAGCTGAGTTTCCAGATTCGAGTAGATTGCTACCTCTTCACTAAAGTGAGCATAACTTCTTCGTTTCTTATCCGTTTTGCATCATTCTTTTTCCTATGTGCTTGGATTGATCTTAGCTTCGATTCCATGGGTTTTTCACAGTAAATAAGTCCCTGGAACTCCTGCAAAAAGGCTCCAAAGTTCACTATTCATTTTCGTTTGGATTCAAACTTTACTAAACTTGTTCAAACTTGAGTCTAGCTCATCTCAAACCTATGTCCTAATGCTTATAACCTCATCTATGGTTAGTTAGGCTTAACAACAAGGTTGAGACATGTTAAATCAGAGGTTAAACCTCACAAACATTCTGTTTTAGTTAGGGTTTTACCCACAAGAAGTGTTCAAGCTTGAAACTTGATGAATGTGTGATTGTTAGACTAGCTTGGGCTATCTTTCATAAAAATCCACTCACTTCTTGATGTTTTCTTATAGATTAGATATTGTATTTCATTATTCTTGTAAGTTCATGACCCTCCTTGTTGTTTATAACAACAAGTGTAGTGGTGAACAATAGAGGTGCCTAAATGGAAGCTTGTTCCTCCTACCTCATGTATGAATTCTATGATACTTAGAGGTGCCTAAATGAAGACTTTAATCTTCTACCTCATGCTTGACATATATGATGTAATATACACTATGTAATACTTATGTAACAACCAAATAAACGAACTCTTGGTAATGAACTAATGGACATTCGTCAAACTAGTAGATTGTATCATCTTAGGCCTTGACAACTTGTCACGATTCTAATGGAACCTTGTTCCATGAAAACATTTAAACTCTTTTAGAGTTTCATAGTGTCAAGAACAAGTGTCATAGGTGTTAGATGATTATTTTCATATGTTTATTTTCATGTTATTTAAACTCCAAATCCCTAGAACCATATGTAAACACCTCTTAAACTCCAAATCGAACACATTCAACTTTCTAGTCTCAACAACTTCGTCACTTTGGATAAATCGGAAAGCATATGCAATTTTGTGAGTATACTCGAACCCATTTTACTTTTAAACACTTTTGGGTGCAACATGTATTATATGTAAAAACACGAAAACACTTGAAACTATTTGAATCACACTCTATCCATATTGAAACATGTTAATCTCCCGCTAGACTATTGGGAGTGAAACTTGAACAATTTGATGCTTGTTAATCTCGTATGCGATGTAAACTATTTGTGTTGATATATGCTCATTAACTTTGCTAGCCCACCTTAACAATTATAGCGCTATAGGAGTAATGCACCGCCCACGATTCTTGGGGTATTGTTAAGTCAAACATGTTAACCTCCCTTTGTTCTATCCGGGGATAGACTATTTTAACGCATTGGATTCTTGGGTTTGAACATATTGTTACACAATCTAAGCATACTAGTAACTTGCATATTGTTGTTCATGTTGGATACGAGCACGTTAAATAATTTTATTCTATGTTATACTATGTATCAAACTTGTATACTCGCCTTTGCTTTTGCATTGAACTCTATTTTAATACATGTTGCAGGTTTGATAGACAAGATGATGCTAAGTGAAGAAACAGGATTTAGGTGGACTTAGAAACACATTTAGATAAATCTATTTTGTCAATGTATCTTTGAAACAATGTTGTCTTATTTGATTTTTGTATGACATTTTTAGAAATTTTATGAAATTTGAATTTAATCTATATTGTCACATAGCGTTATGAAGTTTTGAGCAATTTGTTCGTCTCATCCCGATGTTTCCGCCATCGGTTGGGGTGTGACACACCCGGCCCAGTCTTATGCTGCCTCTTATACCGACTCTCAGACACCAACGGACATCAACCAGGCACTCTACAATATGTCATTGAATCAGCCAGATTAGAACTAGACCATGGATACAGGTGCGTCTAACCACATGTCTCAACATTCTAATAATTCCTCGTCTTTTTTTGTGACAACTGGCACTTTTCCATGTATTCCGTATAATACGAACAGTAATTGTCCTGTAATGACTGTGCATGATTGAATTAATGATATGAATAAATTTCTGATTACTGTCATGGACATACAAAAACATTTCATGATTTCATGTGATTTATGAACGTTAAATGCAACATGAGACACTTGAATTAGTGCACAGAACGGAACTAGTATATTGATCACATAAACTAGAAGTACTGACGGGAGTTTAGTACCCAGACAGACATGTTGTTAAGACACAGAATGAGCCCCGGAACCAAGTGTTACACTAGGATATTGTGTAGGAAAGTAGGGACTATAAAACTGCCTTCCGAGTGACGATTTAAGTGCCAGAAAGTGCCCGAAACGCACTGTAAGTGCAGAATTTTACCAAATTCAGCAATTTTCAGCATTTTAACATCAAAATATAATGCAGAATTATGGTTTAATGGTCCAGAATACCTTGATAAGTGTCGGGAATCAAAACTTTCATAAAAGACATCATATTGCACACTAAACTGCGCAATTTAGCACTTTAACGAACCGATAACCAAACGAATAACCGGACACTACACGAAACACCAAAATTTAACTAGAAGTATTGTTTTAATGTTACCAAGCTAGTTATATTCACCAAACATCATAATACATCTTAAAACCCCTAAACACATTAAACACTAACTAATACCCTTAAAATCTAACCATAACACTTAACTAGTATTTGAAATGGGACTAATCCCCCCCCCCCCCCCATGTTGTGGACGGTTATGGCATGGGCCCCACATGCCACATTTCTTTTAAATTGTTTATTTGATTTGTCTAATTGATATGTAACACATTAACTTAAGGTTAATAACATGTTGGAAGATCTTTCTTATAAACCACAAGGCTTTAACTCATAATCACTTCATCACTTCAACACCACAAAACTCATCCTTCACTTCCTCCATAGCTACGGCTCAAACACCCCTCTCACACTCCTCCATTTTTCAATCCATCTCATACATTCTAAGGTGATCATAAGGTATTACAAGCATACCTAAGAAGATTGGAAGCTAAGGAGCTTGAAGGACCTTCTCTAGGAGCTTTTAACCACCCTATTTCTTCATCAACTTGCATCTTGAATCTTTCCTAGCCATAGTGCTAGTAGTAAGCCTCTTGATCTTGTTTTTACTTCTAATTTTAGTGGTTAAAGTATAATGTAACTTGGTAATTCAAAGAATCTCAACAAAACATGAAGATGATCATGAACATAAAGGTTAAAAACATGAAGATCAAGTTGTTTTAGTGTATGTGTTAAACTTATTTGTTGATTACTTGTGTTTATGGTGTAGATCACCATAAGAAGCTTGCTAGATGATGATTAAACACATGATCTAGCAAGTGTAAGGATGGATCTTGAGAAAATCATGTTGATCATCCTTTATGTGAATCATAAACTTGAAGATGATTTTGTTTTTGTGTAGGATGATAAATCCTACAAGATGTAAGTCTTAAAAGTAAAGGATTTCAAAAATAATATTTTCAAGAAATTAAAGTTTACTACAAGATTTCACATGATTTGATTTCTAAGAAAAATAACCATCTATTAGAAGGTTAAATAGAACAAGTAAGGTGTATGTAACAAGAAAAATACAAGAAGATTACTTTTTGAAAAATCATCATACAAGTTGTAAAGAATGAAAGTTCACAAGAATGAGTTTTATAAAATAAGAACCATGGATTTAGTGTTCTTACAACCTATTAAACAACATGTTAAATTACTACAAATTTGTACTAACTTCAAGTTCATGACATATTATGAAGATGCATATTTTTGGCTCATGGTAAGTTATATGTGAATTGTTGTTGTTTGATGATGAATTTTTCAAAGAAAATGATATACTATTAAGCATGGAAACCTCCATTTTTAAGGGGAAACTGTGGAAAATTTTTTGTAAAAATTAAACGCTTAGAAAAATATTTTTAAACAAGTGTTTACAAGTAATTTTTGATCTTGGTTTTAATATAAAAATTTTCCATAATTTTTGTTATAAAAATTACAAATATTGGAGGTTGATTGTTGGTAATAAAAATGGCTAAGTATATATTTAGGAAAATATATATTTAGATGTCACAAAATTATGTGCTACTTGTATATTGTTTGTATTAGTTATATTAAAATTAGGAATCTTGAAGATAATATAACACATCAAAATACCAAAAATTGTAATATGAAAATATTACCAAATTCGCAAGAAAATAAATGTATATTTTATACCCGAATATTGGACAAGTCAGACAATGGACATTGGACTATAAATATATATATTCCGGAAATAAATTCGTAACTCGACAAAGGTGTTAAATGGTATTTTGAAACCAAGGAAATGGCAAAATATGATTTTTTACAAGTATTACAACATATATCATATTTTGTTGAATTAGAAAATATGTTATTTTTGAAGTATATATTTTCTTAAACAATTCAAAAATATATTATTTTGGTGAAAACTAAAAATATATATTTTTCTAAATTTAATCTTAAAAATATATTATTTTTAAGATATATTTGAGTGAATACTTATTTTTGCCAAAGTAAAGTTATAGATCTTTTTCTATAAAAGTTCTCTTAAAATATGTATATTTTAAGAATACAAAGTTGGTGATTTTTAATTGTATAAAAATAATATTCCGGAAAATTATACACAAATTTAAGTATAAAATACTTAATAAATACAAGAAAATATGTATTCCTATACGTATAAATACATACCGGAATACACTGCCAATACTTGGCAAAATACACAAATACAAGTGTACCTAAACTTGGAAAATACATATGTGAGAAATACATGATAAACCAAGTTAAAAATATATTATTTTTAACAATATTCCAAATATCGGATAAAACTAGTTTAAGTTAAAATATTCTAATTTTAACTAATAATTATATAATTTGGAATTATATAATGTATATCAAACGTTTAACTCAAAGTATACCAAGTCCAAAAAAAGTCATGAAACATAAGACTAAGAGTCGTTACACGACCTAACCGTCTAATTAATATAACACGTGTGTAGGTAGTTGTACGACACAAGGAAAAGGTCTTTGAGTATACGTAACAGCAGGACGCAAACTATTAAGTTCATGTCCCCCTTTTCTTTTAACTGTTTTTGGTTTTATAACTTACGGGGGTGAAATACATGTTACAAACGTTTTCAAATGGTATGGTTAGCTAAGGAATGAAGTGTTAGATCATGTGAATGGGTAGGCGCACACTTAAGACCATTAATCCTTGTATAAGGACCGAGGGGCATGAGTGATAGATCTATCTGGGTGTTGCGAGCCCCACCCATGGGCCCGTGAGTGGCCGAATGTGGTGACTATGTCGTCCCAGCCGGGTGGACCGGTACAAAATCCGCTAGGTTGGAGTCTTCCTACACCGTTGCACACATATTAATGACCTTGCAAGTCATTAATTGATCTGTTCATAGACGCTTTCATACCGGTTATCAAAGGAATACTTACGAATGTTTACAAGTTTATACGAGCTCACATACAAAACACATGAACTCGCTCAACTTTTGTTGATGTTTTCAAATTACATGTATTTCAGGAAACTAATGGATCTGGCAGCGTTAAGAAAGTTTCAAGAAGTGATGTCATCCCATTTTGGAAGGGTTTAATTTGGATATCCTATCTTAGATAGGACATACGAATTAAAGCCTTGGTTTTAAAGTCTTTTGTTTTAAAAGTCCCTTATGGAACTTATTACTACTTTGAATGGTTGTAAACTTAATTTGAAATTCGTGGTTTGAAACTTAACAATTTATGGTTGTATTATTTGGAAATATATGAATGGATGATCATCACGTTTTAATCATATAGTCGTTTGTTATAATTGAATGCAATGGTATTGATCAAGTCACACATTACACGCTTCCGCAAAAGTCAGGGTGTGACAGGTTGGTATCAGAGCTTCGATTGTAGTGAACTAGGATTCCTTCTCGAGTCTAGACTACAATCATTAGGACTCTCTCACAAAAATATTTTTACAAAATATTTTTCATTGCATTTACAAAACGCC
Organism: Helianthus tuberosus; assembly: GCA_030545235.1. Lineage (NCBI taxonomy): Eukaryota > Viridiplantae > Streptophyta > Magnoliopsida > Asterales > Asteraceae > Helianthus > Helianthus tuberosus. Next base: position 59,521,472 of record CM060383.1, read on the forward strand.
AAGATCCATGGAACAAACATTTTACAAAGGAAAGAAATAAACACGAGAAAGGACATAGTCAGTGGTTTAGTTTACATGGGGTAGACTTGTTAAGTTAGAAAAGACTCACGTAGGAATAACATGAATTCATGCGCTGTGATGCCTACCTTTGCCTGTATATACTAAGTAATAGTAATTAATGTATGTACATATGTTATGATTGTTATGTTACAGGTACACATGTCTTCATCCGAGAGTGGTCTATCAGAGGAGCACGACCCTATGGTCGTCATATCTGATGATGAGGTTGCCCCAGACCCTGAGGTCTTCACGTCCGACACAGAGAGTGGCCCCGAGATGTTATCGGAGGATGAGGATGACTTTCAGCCATTCGCCTTACCTGATTTTAGAGATGACGCTCCATTGCTTGACGATGTTCTTGCTTTTCCCCTCCCTATTCATGCTCAGCTGATCATCAGGCATCCCGATGGTGAGCACCTTGTTGAGCCGATTCCTATTGACGCTGTTCCCCTTGATGACGTCCCTCCTGAGGACTGGCCTTTTGATGATCTGGACGATGATGATTTTGACATATTCGTGGGCGATCACCCTGTAGGCGACCAGGGTGACGGAGAGGTGGATGATGTCGCTATTTTGGATGTAAGTTCTCCAGTCGTGTCTGTTATTAATATCTCCTCCGATTCGGATATACACTCCGTTACAGACTCCTTCGAGTCTGTAACTTCATCGGCGCTTCAAGCTGCAGGACTCAGGCTCTATGCTACTAATCTCGACGAGGATGATGCGATGTCTGCCGCCCCATATTCTCCTGTCCGAGCCCCCACACCTCCTCATATTCATGATCACGTTCCTGAGCCCATTTCATCTCCACTCGATCTCCCACACATTGCACCAGTTGTCCCACAGTATCTGCCTACTGTTTTTGTTCCCCCTATTCCAGGGAGTCCTCTCCCGCCTTTTGTTACTGACGAGCACCGCACTGATCTTCCTGTCGTCTTTCGGCATGAGATTCCTGCCCCACGCCCAGGGGAGGGCACATCGGGGCAGCCCCCGAGCTTTGATCCCTTCGCATATGCTGATTTGCGACCTATCCCTCAGTTTAATCCTTTTGAGTCAGACCCATTTGACCAGCCATTTAGATGGTTTCCCCCATACACCATGCCCATATCGGACCCATATCATCCATCACACCACATTGGTTATACACGTGACGACCAACTCCTATCTCTGCAGCTGCAGTTTGAGATACTCAACCGTAGAGTCCTAGAGCTCGAGTTCGGGGATAGTGCCTGACAACCTCCGTTACCATCATACCCTCCATCTGTTCCTCCTTTTGTTCCCCCTCCTGCTGCACCTACTTCGATCGAGGGCTTCGATGCCCGTTTTCTCACGGCGGAGCAGCAGATTAGTTATCTTGTCCGCCGCGTCCACGAGCTTGAGGAGGAGCTCGCTCACCTTCGTAGCCTGATCTTTTTCCCTCCTCCCCCACCGCCACCATCGTCCTAGATCTTTTGGGTTTATGCAGGTACCCCTTTTGATGAGAAGACCACAATTGAGCACAAGATTTATGAAGACATGAAGACATCATGGAAGAAACATGATTGTTACTTTTGTATGCTACAGACTTGTATGACCGGGGTAGTGTAACCTCGCGTCTATTTTGTTATGCTACTATTAAAAACAATGTATCATGTGGTTGAATATTTATGAAAGCTCAATGGTCATTTTCTCATTAAATACATTGTTGAATTATCTGTTTATGTGATTACGTGGTTGTTTGATGTGATGATTATCTATATTATATGTATGCCTAAATATATATATACACCTCCAAGACAATTATTTAATAAATAAGGCCTAACCTGCCCGATACTTCTTATTAGAAGAAAAATGCCACCTCGACGAAACACCAACAACACATTTCCCAGGACTGAAGCTGAACTTCAAGAACGCATATCACAGGCAATTGCTCAGCACGAGGCCATCCACTCAGAGCACAGCGGTGGTACCTCTGGAAATAACCCCCCAACTGGTAATGTTAAGTCACCCAAGACACATTACAAATCTTTTGGATATTTCCAATTGTGCTTTGTCAATGCTCATTCGTGAATTGTGTTGCTTGTGTTACAGGCTGTACTTACAAGCAAATTTTAGACTGCAAGCCCCTGAATTTCGACAGCACAGGAGGTGCCGTTGCCTTTGTTCGCTGGGTTGAGAAGACCGATTCCGTGCTAAGAATGAGGAAGTGTGCACCTGAATAGAGAGTCACTTATATTTCTGGGTTGTTTTTGGATGGTGCACTCTCTTGGTGGAACCTCCAAGTTCAAACTCTTGGCGAGACTGCGGCATATGAGCTAACTTGGGATGAGCTTAAGGAGCTAATGCGCAAGAAGTACTGTTCACGAGCTGAAATCCAGAAACTGGAGACAGAGTTCTGGAACCTGAAAATGGATGGTCCGAAAATAGCGGATTACATTCAATGTTTCCATGATTTATCAAGGGTTGTTCCTTATCTGGTCCAGCCGGAGTTCAAAAGGATCAAGCGGTTTATTTGGGAACTTGCACCACAAATCTTAAGCATGGTTACAACCTCTAAGCCTCCGACCATTGCTGAGGTTGTGGATCTGAGAGTAGCACTCACTGAAGAAGCCCTTCGCATGGGAAAGTTTTCGATATCCGAGACGAAAAAGAAGGAGACTCATGTGGAATCCTCAGGTGACAACAAAAGGAAGTTCACGAATTTCAAGAAAAGCACACGAACAAACAACAACTACAACAAGCGTAGGGATACCAATCCACCAGCAGGAGCCCAGACTGGCGTGACACACACTGAACCCAGGGGAAAGGGGTATATGGGTACCCTACCGAAGTGTGACATCTGTCAATTTCATCATACTGGTCTGTGCAGATATGGAAAATGTGACAACTGTGGAAAAATTGGGCATTCAAAAGATACATGTTGGTATGGTGTGGGACACGGAAATGGAAATCATGGTGGAAATGGTAATCGTGGTGGGAATGGAAATCAGTATGGAAACCGAAACCAGGGTGGAAACAATAATCAGGGAGGAAATGGAAATAGGGGTGGAAATGGAAACGAAGTTGGTAATGGAAACTGCGGAGGAAACAACAACAATGGTCAAGGCGGAAACGATAATGGACGTGGCCAAGGCTGTTTTGGCTGCGGTGACGTAGGGCATTTTAAGCGGGATTGCCCTAAGAATAATCAGGCGTATGGAAGAGTGCTTACCATTGGAGCCAGGGAAGCACGCCAGGATCCTAATGTGGTTACTGGTACGTTCCCTCTTAACCAACGCTATGCATCTGTTCTGTTTGATACCGGCGCTGACTTTAGTTTCGTATCCATAGACATTAAGAATACACTTGGTTTAGTTACAAGTAGGCTAGACGTCCCATATTCGATAGAACTGGCTAATGGAAAGTTAGTATAGGCGAATGAAGTGATTAAGGGTTGTACTTTGGAGCTTGGAGAGCGCGAATTTTCTATTGATCTTCTACCGGTTGAATTGCGGAGCTTTGATGTGGTTGTTGGGATGGATTGGTTGTCAACCGTGTGGAAATAGTTTGCCACGAGAAGACCATTCGCATTCCGTCAGTGAATGAAGAGACGCTTGTAATTCACGGAGAAAAGCACGATACGCCCTTACGGGTCATCAATTGTATGAAAGCGCAGAAATGTTTATGAAAAGGATGCATTGCCTTCCTAGTACATGTAGTGGATAAGAAAGTTGAGTAGCCGAAGCTTGAAGACATTCCAGTGGTGAAGGACTTTCCTGAAGTCTTCCCTAAAGACTTGCCAGGATTACCTCCGCAAAGACAAGTCGAATTTCATATTGACTTGGTTCCAGGCGCCGCTCCTATAGCCAAGGCACCATATCGACTTGCGCCATCCAAAATGCAAGAGTTATCTGCGCAACTCCAGGAGTTGTTGGACAAAGGATTTATCAGACCGAGCTTCTCGCCTTGGGGAGCTCCAGTATCGTTCGTCAAGAAGAAGGATGGCAGTTTTCGAATGTGTATCTACTACAGGGAGCTGAATAAGTTGACCATCAAAAATTGGTATCCTTTGCCGAGGATTGATGATTTGTTTGACCAATTGCAAGGCTCAAGCTACTACTCGAAGATCGACTTGAGGTCGGGATATCATCAGCTACAGATACAAGAAGAAAGTGTCCCTAAAATGGCCTTTAGGACTCGTTATGGGCATTACGAGTTCCTGGTCATGCCGTTTGGCTTAACAAACGCACCGGCAGTATTCATGGACCTTATGAATCGGGTGTGCAAGCCATATCTGGACAAGTTTGTGATTGTGTTCATCGACGACATTCTTATATACTCGAAGACCAAGGAAGAACATGAGCAACATCTGCGAGCCATATTGGAACTTCTGAAGAAAGAGCAGTTGTATGCAAAGTTATCAAAATGAGAATTTTGGATTCACGAGGTACAATTCTTAAGTCACGTGGTGAACGAGAATGGAATTCATGTTGACCCTGCTAAGATCGAAGCAATCAAGAACTGGGAAGCCCCAAAGACGCCAACTGAAATACGACAATTTCCGGGGTTAGCAGGCTATTACAGACGGTTCATTGAGAATTTTTCAAGTATTGCTCAGCCGCTAACATCTCTAACCCAGAAGGATAAGAAGTTCGATTGGGGAGTGAAACAAGAAACATCATTTTAGACATTGAAGGATAAACTCTGCGACGCACCTATTTTGTATTTGCCTGACGGTACCGATGGATTTGTGGTATATTGTGATGCTTCTCGACAAGGTCTCGGTTGCATGTTGATGCAACGAGACAAGGTCATTGCTTATGCGTCACGTCAGTTGAAGGTGCATGAGATGAATTATACAATGCACGACCTTGAGCTTGGAGCTGTAATAGTTTACGTTAAAAATTTGGCGTCATTAATTATATGGTACCTGCTGCACGATCTTCACAGACCATAAGAGTTTGCAGCACATCTTCGATCAGAAGGATTTGAATATGAGACAGCGTAGATGGGTTGAACTATTAAATGATTACGATTGTGAGATTAGGTATCACCCGGGCAAGGCAAATGTTGTAGTAGATGCCTTGAGCCGCAAAGAACGCGCAAAGCCTCTAAGGGTGCGACCTTAGAGATGACATACAAACTGATCTCACAGTTCGGATTCGTGAAGCTCAGCAGGAAGCGCTTAAGCCAGAGAACCTACGAAAAGCTTATTCACTGCGTGGTATGGAAGTGAAACTGTTGCCCAAGGAAGATGGAATATTATACTTCATGGAATGACTTTGGGTTCCGTTTCGCGGTAATCTGCGTGCACTTATTATGGACGAAGCTCATAAGTCAAGGTACTCGATCCATCCTGGATCCGACAAGATGTACCAAGACTTGAAAGATTGGTATTGGTGGCCCAAGATGAAAGCCGATATCGCAACATATGTGGGTAATTGTCTTACATGTGCCAAAGTTAAGGCAGAATATCAAAAGCCGTCAGGGTTACTACAATAGCCAGAGATCCCCGTATGGAAATGGGAACAGATCTCAATGGATTTCATTACAAAGCTACCAAGAACCCAAAGAGGACATGATATGATTTGGATGATTGTTGATCGACTCACAAAGTCTGCACATTTCTTACCGATCAGCGAGAAAGATAGCACAAGGAAACTACCAGAAATTTACCTCAGAGAAATTGTGGCACGTCATCGAGTGCTTGTATCTATCATATCCGACCGAGATGGTCGATTTATGTTAAGAATTTGACAATCGTTTCAGCAAGCATTTGGATCACAGTTGAATCTTAGCACAGCCTTTCACCCTCAAACGGACGGCCAGAGTAAGTGAACGATTCAGACTTTGGAAGACATGCTACGCGCTTGTGTGATGGACTTTGGTGGAAGTTGGGATTCTCACCAGCCCTTGGTGGAGTTTTCCTACAATAACAGTTATCACACCAGCATTTAGGTCGCCCCGTTTGAAGCTCTCTATGAATGGAAATGTTGATCCCCATTGTGTTGGGCGGAGACCGGAGATACACAGGTCATTGGTCCTGAGTTAATTCAGGAGACTACAGACAAGATTGCAGATACGCGATCGTATCAAGTCAGCCTGTGACAGACAAAAGAGTTATGCCAACAAGCGAAGGAAACCATTGGAAGTTGAGGTTGGTGATATGGTTTTGTTGAAGGAATCGCCTTGGAAAGGCGTGGTACGTTTTGGTAAGCGTGGAAAGTTGAACCCATGGTATATTGGACCCTTTGAGATCCTGGAAAGGATCGAAACAATTGCCTACAAACTGAAACTCCCAGAAGAACTCAGCAGTGTCCATGACACGTTTCACGTGTCTAATCTAAAGAAGAGTCCGACTCAAGAAACAGTTATCATTCCCGCAGACGAGATTCACGTCAACTACAAACTCCAATTTATTGAAGAACCTATAGAGGTTACGGACTGGAAGGTCCACAAGACTCGGAGAAGTCGTATCAAACTTGTCAAAGTTCGTTGGAATTCACGTCATGGCCCAGAGTTTACTTGGGAGCGTGAAGACCAAATCAAGTCAAAATATCCACATTTGTTTCACTACTCCGCTGCAACCAATAACGCAACTTGAATTTCGGGACGAAATTCTTTTAACGGGGGGAGAATGTGACAACTGGCACTTTTCCATGTATTCCGTACAATATGAACAGTAATTGTCCTGTAATGACTGTGCATGATTGAATTAATGATATGAATAAATTTCTGATTACTGTCATGGACATACAAAAACATTTCATGATTTCATGTTATTTATGAACGTTAAATGCAATATGAGACAGTTGAATTAGTGCACAGAACGGAACTAGTATATTGATCAGATAAACTAGAAGTACTGATAGGAGTTCAGTACCCAGACAGACATGTTGTTAAGACACATAATGAGCCCTGGAACCAAGTGTTACACTAGGATATTGTGTAGGAAAGTAGGGACTATAAAACTGTCTTCCGAGTGACGATTTAAGTGCCATAAAGTGCCCGAAACGCACTGTAAGTGTAGAATTTTACCAAATTCATCAATTTTCAGCATTTTAACATCAAAATATAATGCAGAATTATGGTTTAATGGTCCAGAATACCTTGATAAGTGTCGGGAATCAAAACTGTCATAAAAGACATCATATTGCACACCAAACTGCGCAATTTAGCACTGAAACGAATCGGTAACCAAACGAGGAATCGGACACTACCCGACACACCAAAATTTAACTAGAAGCATTGTTTTAATGTTACCAAGAAAGTTATGTTCACCAAACATCATAATACATCTTAAAACCCCTAAACACATTAAACACTAACTAATACCCTTAAAATCTAACCATAACACTTAACTAGTATTTGAAATAGGACTAATACCCCCCCCCCCCCCCCCATGTTGTGGACGGTTATGGCATGGGCCCCACATGCCACATTTCTTTTAAAATGTTTATTTGATTTGTCTAATTGATATGTAACACATTAACTTAAGGTTAATAGCATGTTGGAAGATCTTTCTTATAAAGCACAAGGCTTTAACTCATAATCACTTCATCACTTCAACACCACAAAACTCCTCCTTCTCTTCCTCCATAGCTACGGCTCAAACACCCCTCTCATACTCCTCCATTTTTCAATCCATCTCATACATTCTAAGGTGATCATAAGGTATAACAAGCATACCTAAGAAGATTGGAAGCTAAGGTGCTTGAAGGACCTTCTCTAGGAGCTTTTAACCACCCTATTTCTTCATCAACTTGCATCTTGAATCTTCCCTAGCCATATTGCTAGTAGTAAGCCTCTTGATTTTAGTGGTTAAAGTATAATGTAACTTGGTAATCCAAATAATCTCAACAAAACATACGGATGATCATGAACATAAAGCTTAAAAACATGAAGATCAAGTTGTTTTAGTGTATGTGTTAAACTTGTTTGTTGATTACTTGTGTTTATGGTGTAGATCACCATAAGAAGCTTGCTAGATGATGATTAAACACATGATCTAGCAAGTGTAAGGATTAATCTTGAGAAAATCATGTTGATCATCCTTTATGTGAATCATGAACTTGAAGATGAGATTGTTTTTGTGTAGGATGATAAATCCTACAAGGTGTAAGTCTTAAAAGTAAAGGATTTCAAAAATAATATTTTCAAGAAATTAAAGTTTACTACAAGATTTCACATGATTTGATTTCTAAGGAAAATAACCATGTATTAGAAGGTTAAATAGAACTAGTAAGGTGTATGTAACAAGAAAAATACAAGAAGATTAATTTTTGAAAAATCATACAAGTTGTAAAGAATGAAATTTCACAAGAATGAGTTTTATAAAATAAGAACCATGGATTTAGTGTTCTTACAACCTATTAAACATGTTAAATTACTACAATTTTTTACTAACTTCAAGTTCATGACATATTATGAAGATGCATATTTTTGGCTCTTGGTAAGTTATATGTGAATTGTTGTTGTTTGATGATGAATTTTTAAAAGAAAATGATATGCTATTAGGCATGGAAACCTCTATTTTTAAGGGGAAACTATGGCAAATTTTTTGTAAAAATTAAACACTTAAAAAAATATTTTTAAACAAGTGTTTACAAGTAATTTTTTATCTTGGTTTTAATATAAAATTTTGCCATAATTTTTGTTATAAAAATTACAAATATTGGAGGTTGATTTTTGGTAATAAAAATGGCTAAGTATATATATTTAGGAAAATATATATTTAGATGTCATAAAATTATGTGCTACTTGTATATTGTTTGTATTAGTTATATTAAAATTAGGAATCTTAAAGATAATATAACACATCAAAATACCAAAAATTGTAATATGAAAATATTACCAAATTCACAAGAAAATAAATATATAATTTATACCCGAATATTGGACAACTCGGACAATGGACATTGGACTATCAATATATATATTCCGGAAATAAATTCGTAACCCGATAAAGGTGTTAAACGGTATTTTGAAACCAAGGAAATGGCAAAATATGAATTTTTACAAGTATTACAACATATATCATATTTTGTTGAATTAGAAAATATGTTATTTTTTAAGTATATATTTTCTTAAACAATTCAAAAATATATTATTTTGGTGAAAACTAAAAGTATATTTTTGAAGTATATATTTTCTTAAACAATTCAAAAATATATTATTTTGGTGAAAACTAAAAGTATATATTTTTCTAAATTTAATCTTTAAAATATATTATTTTTAAGATGTATTTGAGTGAATTCTTATTTTTGCCAAAGTAAAGTTATAGATCTTTTTCTATAAAAGTTCTCTTAAAATATGTATATTTTAAGAATACAATGTTGGTGGTTTTTAATTGTATAAAAATAATATTCCGGAAAATTATACACAAATTTAAGTATAAAATACTTAATAAATACAAGAAAATACGTATTCCTATACGTATAAATACATACCGGAATACACTACCAATACTTGGCAAAATACACAAATACAAGTATACCTATACTTGGAAAATACATATGTGAGAAATACATGATAAACCAAATTAAAAATATATTATTTTTAACAATATTTTTTAAATATCGGATAAAAATAGTTTAAGTTAAAATATTCCTTTTTTAACTAAGAATTATATAATTTGGAAATATATAATGTATATCAAACGTTGAACTCAAAGTATACCAAGTCCAAAATAAGTCATGAAACATAAGACTAAGAGTCGTTACACGACCTAACCGTCTAATTAATATAACACGTGTGTAGGTAGTTGTACGACACAAGGAAAAGGTCTTTGAGTATACGTGACAGAAGGACGCAAACTAGTGAGTTCATGTACCCCTTTTCTTTTAACTGTTTTTGGTTTTATAACTTACGGGGGTGAAATACATGTTACAAACGTTTTCAAATGGTATGGTTAGCTAAGGAATGAACTGTTAGATCATGTGAATGGGTAGGCGCACACTTAAGACCATTAATCTTTGTATAAGGACCGAGGGGCATGAGTGATAGATCTATCTGGGTGTTGCGAGCCCCACCCATGGGCCCGGGAGTGGCCGAATGTGGTGACTATGTCGTCCCAGCCGGGTGGACTGGTACAAAATCCGCTAGGTTTGAGCCTTCCTACACCATTGCACACATATTAATGACCTTGCAAATCATTAATTGATCTGTTCATAGACGCTTTCATACCAGTTATCAAAGGAATACTTACGAATGTTAACAAGTTTATACGAGCTCACATACAAAACACATGAACTCGCTCAATTTTTGTTGATGTTTTCAAATTACATGTATTTCAGGAAACTAATGGATCTGGCAGCGTTAAGAAAGTTTCAAGAAGTGTTTTCAAGAAGTGATGTCATCCCATTTTGGAAGGGTTTGATTTGGATATCCTATCTTAGATAGGACATACGAATCAAAGTCTTGGTTTTAAAGTCTTTTGTTTTAAAAGTCCCTTATGGAACTTATTACCACTTTGAATGGTTGTAAACTTAATTTGAAATTCGTGGTTTGAAACTTAACAATTTATGGTTGTATTATTTGGAAACATATGAATGGATGATCATCACGTTTTAATCATATAGTCGTTTGTTATAATTGAATGCAATGGTATTGATCAAGTCACACATTACACGCTTCCGCAAAAGTCAGGGTGTGACATTTTTTAATAATAGTATTTTTCATTCAGTTGTAGTCGGTAGTGGTAAAACCATTCCAGTTCATGGCCACAGTAACCAAACCTTGCCCCCACCTTTTCCCCATTCAAATTAAATAATATCCTTTATGCCCCCCCCCCCCCCTAATTAAAAACATGCTTTCCATCCGTCGTTTTACTAAAGATAACCAAGTTTCTATTGAATTTGATCCGTTTGGTTTTCTTGTGAAGGATCTCAAGACCCGGACCCCTATCCTACGGTGCAATAGTTCTGGTGACCTCTACAAGCTTGATCCTACACAAGTGTCCAAGTTCACCTCTCCAACCACCTTTGCTGCAATAAGTCAAGACATTTGGCATCAACGCCTCGGTCATCCGGGCTCAAATTTATTACAACATCTCAAACAATCTAGTTCTATTAGTTGTGGTAGTTTGAAAAATAAACTGTGTCAATCATGCGTGTTTGGTAAACATGTTAGGCTTCCATTTTTTGATTCGGTTAATTTTACTTCTTTGCCTTTTGATATTATTCACAGCGATTTATGGACATCTCCTGTTTTGAGTGGAGGAGGTCATCGTTATTATATCTTATTTCTTGATGATTTTACTAATTTCTTATGGACATATCTTATTTCTTGATGATTTTACTAATCACAAGTTTTCTCAATCTTTACTGCCTTCTCATATTTGATTAAAACACAATTTGAACGACATATCAAACAATTCCAATGTGACAATGGAAAAGAATATGCTAACACACGGTTTCAAAATTTTCGCAACCAAACTGGTATGCACTTTCGCTTCTCTTGTCCACATACCTCATCTAAAAATGGTAAAGCCGAACGTAAAATAAGAACTATTAATGATGTCATTCGGACCCTACTTGCCCAAGCCTCACTACCAAACACTTATTGGCATCACGCTCTAGAAGTTGCCACTTATCTCTTAAACATCCTACCTAGCAAACCCCTTTAATTCAAATCGCCTACTGAACGTCTTTATCTGATTCGTCCTTCTTATGACCATCTTCGCATTTTTGGTTGTCTTTGCTACCCACTAATTCCTCATACCACAATTCACAAGCTTGAACATCGTTCAATGCCATGTGTCTTTCTCGGTTACCCTCCTAATCACCGAGGAAACAAATGTCTTGACCCTGCTACAAAGAAAATTATAATTAACTGTCATGTTTTTTTGACGAAACCACTTTCCCATTTGCCAATCACCCAAAACCCTCACCCAACTCCTACGATTTTCTCATGAATTCTTTACACCCACTTTATTGGCCACATATTAGTGGCCCAACCCCCACCTCCACATCCCATGCTTCTACATCCGCTGGCCCAACCAGCACACCTACACACCCCGTACCTCTTACCAACTCCACCTCTAGCCTTCCACACTCTAGCTCCGACCCGCTTCCTGAACAGCCCAAACCACCCGAACCCACTAACACAACACATAAATCTCCTATTACCCGCCAATATTCCCGCAAGCCCAAGCCTATATCTCCCACCACACAATAGCCTCCACACCCTCCTCCAATCCCCCATCCACCACCACAGCCTCTACAAGCCCGCACCATCCGCACTCGTTCCATGGATGGTATCTCTACCCCAAACGTACATTTAACCTTAACACCACTCCTCTCACCCCACTCCCAAAAACACCTAATGAAGCCTTGTCCACACCGGATTGGTATAATGCCATGACTACAGAATTTAATGCTCTTATTAAAAATAGGACGTGGGAATTAGTTCCCCGTACGGCGGACATGAATGTCTTTCATAGCTTATGGTTATTTCGACATAAATTCCGGTCAGACGGCACGTTAGAAAGGTATAAAGCTCGTTTGGTATGTGATGGTAGCACTCAACAAGTGGGTATTGATTGCGGTGAGACTTTTAGTTCGGTTGTTAAACCGGCCACTATTCGGACTGTATTGACACTTGCATTATCTCAGTCTTGGTCCATTCATCAGTTGGACGTCACTAACGCATTTTTACATGAACATCTAAATGAGACAGTATATATGTATCAGCCTATGGGTTTTCGTCACCAACACTTTCCGGATTATGTGTGTCGACTAAAGAAATCCTTACATGGATTGAAGCAGATACCATGAGCATGGTACCAAAGTTTTACTGATTTTGTTTTGGAGATTGGTTTTCAACAAAGCATGTGTGACAACTCCTTATTCACCTATCATCATGGACATGATATTGCTTATTTACTTATTTATGTGGATGATATTCTTCTCACCACTACTCCTGTGGACACTAAATCCAAACTTAGTGTTGCTTCCTGTCCTCTTTTTGACGATCCTACTCTCTACCGGAGTCTCGCGGGTTCCCTTCAGTATCTCACCTTCACTCGTCCGGACATCAGCTATGCAGTTCAGCAGATTTGTATGCATATGCATTCTCCACGGATTGATCACTGGAATGCATTAAAGCGAATTATTCGCTATCTTCAGGGTGCCTCTTCTCATGGACTCACACTCGAATTTGTTTCGGACTTTACTTTACGGGCTTATACTGATGCGGATTAGGTGGGTTGCCCAGACACTCGGCGTTCTACCTTAGGTTAACGTGTTTATTTGGGCTCCAATCTTCTATCATGGTCTTCTAAACATCAGGCGGTTGTATCTCACTCCAGTGTCGAGGCTGAATACAGGGGTGTCGCCAACGTCGTTGCAGAAATTTTCAACTTCGAAATTTACTACTAGAATTACGTAGGCCATTGCCCTAGGCTAGCCTTGTCTATTGTGATAATATTAGTGCAGTTTATCTCTGAGGAAATCCGGTTCAGCATCAACGCACTAAATATATTGAATTGGATATTCATTTTGTTCGTAATTTGGTTCAACGTGGTACCGTTCGGGTTCTTCATGTTCCATCTCGTTATCAAATTGCGGACATCTTCACCAAAGGTCTAGCTCGGGTTCTGTTTGATAACTTCAGATCCAGTCTCACCATTCGACCTCCTCTAGCTTCGACTACGGGGGTGTATTAGATTAGGCGGATATATTTTGTAATTTAGAGATAGATTTGTATTTATTTTAAACTTATCTCCTTCCATATATTGTGGAGATAGTTTTTGTATTTATAGAGGTTTTGTGGAAAGAAGAGAGATATCAAAATCAATTATCTTTCATTCTCCGTGTTAACAATCCACGGCATTCAATTACGCGCTGCTGCAAAAATTTTACGAATATCTAGAATGCCCCTGTATAGCTCGATTTGACCTATAATCTTCTAGCGAATCGAAAACTACACTTGCTTTGCAACCACATGTTATATCTTATAAGATAAACTGTTGACTAATTATAAGAACTATTTTTCTTAGTTTAGTTATGTTTTGTGCCTAAAACTTTTAATCTGCAAACCACTTTTTCCTCTGTTGCAAACTGCTGTTTGAATAAAACAAAATCTGCAAAAAGGTAACCTTAAAGAGCCCCCACAAATTCTTGGATATAATTTGGATACAACAGCACCAAAGATATACAATCTTCAAAGTATCCTTGAATATAAGGTAGTTGTTCCCCTTTTAATATCTACATTTCAATTTATGAACTGTGAGTAATACCTGTGATTTGAAAGACTTGCAGATCCAAAATATTCCTAGTACCCATTGAGAGTTTAAATTTGCGAACTCAAAACTACAATGACCTTTTTATTGATTTATTTTGCAACCTTAAGCTTCCGACAATACCTATTTCTCTGATATCAAATCTATGATATGAAATTATTAAAAACCCAAATATGTAACTTAAAAAATAGGAAGTTTTGGTAGCCCAATAGACTGTCAGTTACAAAAACAGTACATTCTTTGTTGTTCACAGTTATGGTGATTTGTGAAAAATGAAATTCTGTAGGCATTGTCATTTTATCAGAATGTTTAGCAAAAGAAAAGGATACAGCAGGGATGGATAATAATGTAAATGCAAATCAAAGTAAAAAAACTGAATTTTCTATTTGGGGCTTCTTGATTTTGCAATCTAGAAGTGGGTTTGGTTTGTTTTGTTTTGGGTTGGAGAAATCTTGAAATTTGGGGGAAAATCTTGGCTGCAATTGGTTGGAGCAAAAGGGGAACATTTTAGGGCTCTTGAGGAATTGATTCTTGTTCAAGTTAAAATTGGGATCTGTCACAAGTGGCGCACTCATGACGTAGCTCTTTCTTGGTGGGGTGTCTGGGAGGGTGAGCAACTGTAGGTTGCTTTCCTCTCATTCGTTTCTTAGGTGGGTTGATACCTGGCCACCTCCTCACCTCGAGACGGGGGACTTGTTATCACTTCTCGATTTTGATTGTTTCCAATGGGCTCTGCCAAGGGTAGGAGCATGGCATCAAGTGCCTCTGAAGGGGATGTTGGCTCCACCTCGTCCAATGGAGTGTGGCTATGCCCCTTTAGAAACTTCCACGAGTGTAAAGACGGCAAGCCTGGGTCTTCTGGGTATAACAGATTGATCGCGCATTTTCAGCAATTTCATTTTAAAGATGATCGTAAAGAATCCCTTCAGGATATGCTTTCCAAGGATTTAGACTTGTTTTCGAATGTTGGGGAAACCCTACGGGTTTTTGGATATTGGTTGTGTGGGAGGTGCATGAAGACACACGCACTTAGTAGGGGAAGTCATCATCCTAATGGTGTTTTCACGTTCTCTAGGAAATCCAAGTCTGGTGAGGATTTTGTCGTAGGGATCCCAAGGCCCCAAGATCCTGGGATGGTTTCTGAGCTTAGGACCCCGCAAGGAGTGATGGGAGATGTCGCTCACCTTGAACGTGTTTTCTCCCTTCCGGTTCGAACTGTTAAGAGCATCCCCCCAAGCTGTCGTTTGGCATTTGCACAAGCTTTGACAGGTGCCATCCATAAAGTAGTAGCTTCCCCTGGGACTGTTGAAAGCTGGGTTAAACTCTTGCTCTTACCCCGTTGTACCCTTAAGGTGGTTAAGCCGTCTTCCAGGCAAGAGCGAAGGTCTGGTAATCGAAAGTCCGTGCAATGTGATAGTATTTTGCGGGCCTTAGCTATGTGGAAGGAGGGCTCTGGTTTTGAGGTTTAGGTCAATTCCCTCCTCGCCAATAGTGGAGAAGGGATCGTGCGTGGGGGGGAGGCACACCGGGAGATAACTAAGTAGGTTAGCCCCAACATCAAGCAATGTCTCGGGAAAGTGAGTGATGGTCACTTCACTGCTGCAGTTAAGGTGTTGTGTTCCAGTGGGGTTACTCCCGGGGGGGGGGGGGGGGGAATCTACCATGCAAGCCCTAACCATCCCTTCGCGCCGCCCCCGAACCTCCCTTCAACCCCTCTTTCCTAGCCTGCGTTATCCGTGGATGAACACTGTGTCCATAGGTGTGTGAAATATTTCCCGAAATAGACATATTGTGGGCAAGATGGCCTTTGGGCCCAACACCTATTGGACGCTCTTAGCGGCGAGGGGTCGGTGACTGCCTCGGGACTGCTTACCGCCATCACTGAAGTGGTAAACCTTTGGCTAGGGGGTTATGTCTTAGTGTGCTCGCGGATTTTGATGCTTCGGCCCCCTAACCCCTTTGTTGAAGCCTGATAATGGAATTCGCCCCATTGCTGTGGGGGCAATTTGGAGAAGATTGGTGTCTCCAAAGTTGCCACGAAGAAAGTTGTGAAAGAAGCTGTTAAGTACTTGCGGACTACCAATTAGGGATGGGGGTCCCCAATGTGGCAGATGCGGTGCTGAATAGCGCTAACAGGTTCCTTAATTCTTTTCATTCAGATGGCTCGATGGCCATGCTTACGGTTGATTTTCCAACGCTTTCAACTTAGTTGACCGTTTGGTTTTGCTTCGCGAGGTCCATCGCAATTGCCCCTCCATATTCCCGTGGGTTCAATTTCTGTATGCCCAGCCTGCTAGGCTATACGTGGGTAATGACCGCATCGGGGCATTCACGGGGGTCCATCAAGGGGATCCCTTGGGACGTTTGCATTTTGCCCTAGCCTTACACCCCTTAGTGCTTCAGGTGCAGGAAAACTGCAAACTCCCCTTCCATGCTTGGTACTTGGATGACGGGACGGTTATTGGGGACGCTGTTCAGGTTACTAAAGCTCTTGACATCATCGGTTCGGAGGTTCCAGCCTTGGGGCTACGGCTTAATATTAGAAAAACTGAGGTATTTTGGCCGACATGCAACGGGGTGAAGTTACGGCTAGGGCTTTTCCCCAGTGAGATTAGGAGGCCAGAGAGAGGTGTCAAACTGCAAGGAGGGGCAGTCAGCCGTGATGCCAGTTTTATTAGTGGTCTAGCAGCTAAGAAGGCAACGCGAGCTGTTGACATTATGCGACACCTTCCCTTGTTGCGGGATCCTCAAAGCGAACTCCTTTTGCTTAGATCTTGTATAGGGGTTGCAAAGTTGCTATTTGGTTTGCGAACTTGCTAGCCCCCCTTTTGTGGATGATGTTGTTTCATGTTTTGATAAAGGTCTTCGAAAGGCAATAAAAGACATTGTCGTATGTGGAGGGCCTTTTTTGGTGAACTCTAGTGGCGGATCGCGACCTTGCCGATGCGGCTTGGTGGGTTGGGCCTTCTCTCGACCTGGGATGTGGCTGCCTATGCCTTTGGGGCTTCCAGGTCTCAATCTTGGGAGTTGCAGGACGACATCTTACATAACAGTGGGGTTGCTAAAACTGACCCGGATTATGCTAGCGCCTTGGAATGCTTGCATGAATCTCTACCTGACTTTGAATCTCGGCGGTTTCTCTAACAAGGACACCGCCCCCAAAAAGCCACAGAAAACTTTGGCGAATGCCCTTTGTTGCCGAATCGCACAAAGTTTGGGAGAAGATTTCCATTTGCCCCCCCCCCCCCCCCCGCCAGAAAGCCGTCATTGAATGCCTACAGAGGCCTCACGCTCAGGATTTCTTAACTATTATTCCAATTGAAGGTCCGGGTCAACGCATGTCAGCGGTGGAGTACCGGTCAATCCTTAAGTACCGTCTTATGATCCCCATGTTCCCGAATGATGAAACTTGCCCAGTCTGCCATAAAGCATGCTTGGATAAATACGGGTAGCATGCGTTACACTGTAGAGAGTTGTTAGGGTTTAAGTATCGACATGACTTTGTTCGAGACGCGTTAATGGATATTCTCAGACGAGCAGGGATCTCGGCAAAGAAAGAGGCACCGGTTAATTTTCTTACAGATCTGGCGGAAGGGAGGTCCACCCTACGCCTGGCGGACGTGCTAGTTTTTGGTTGGGAGGGTAGGAAACATGCTTGTGTCGATCTCACAGGTGTATCCCCCTAGCCGGGTTCCGGGAAAATGGGTTTGTGGCGGGGCAAGCGGTACTGAAAGCAGAGTTAAAGAAGGGCACGCGAAAGCTTGTGAGGATAATCAGCATGCCCTTGTACCCCTGGCGTTTGACACGTTCGGCTCCTTGGCGCAGGAGGCGGTTCGGTTCTTGGCTAGAGTTCAACGTGTGGTCCACAGCAACTTTTCGACCCCTCAATGACGAGGCTTTGTTTTTAGTAGATTAGGGTTTTCTATTAAGAAGGGGATGACCGCGCAGTTTGTTGCTCGCCTACCTGATATCCTTATGTAATTTGCCCTGGTGATTGGAATGAAAACAAATTAGTTTGTCGAGAAAAAAAAAGTAAAAAAAAAAAGCATGAAGCAAGGATACATTTGTTACGTTAGTTTAGATTTGTTATGTTAGTTGAAGTTATATCAGTTTACCAAGTTTACATTTGTTATGTTAGTTGAAGTTCAATGTGCGTAACGTATAGTCAAAAACGGAGGTTGAAATAAAAAATAAGCCAATGGCCATCTGCCACATAGCTGGCACTATCCCCTGCCATGGTATTTGTAGATACACGTAATTCTGAATTTTTCAAAGCTAAAATCGGTAATCATTATATTTTGAGTAAACTGTCATTTTGGTCCCTGTGGTTTGAGCAATTTTACCATTTTAGTGCAAATCTTAAACTTTTTAAATCTGGGTCCATGTGGTTTTACTTTTATTGTCATTGTAGTCCAAAATTCAAAACCCTCCTTTTTTAACTGTTGCAACCTGCCTATTTTGTCATTTTGTTCAGGGGCATTTTTATCCATCTGATTTTAATATAACATATTAATAATTAATAAACTAAATTAAATATATTTAACCCTTTATACCCTAATATAAACATATTAATAATTAATAAACTAAATTAAATATATTTAATTCTAACAAAGTATTGATTTTTAAAGTAAAAAGGTATAATTCTTGACAACCCAGATAAGCTATTTGGATCTTTTTCAAGATTTATTCATACCCAGTTCCACACATTGACTTATAGAGTCAAAACTGGTAATAAACATCACTCCAGTTACAATTCTTAGTTAAAATTCTCATAAAGTTTCAATCTTTAGACTAAAAAAAGTATAATTCTTGACATCCCAGGCTTCAGTTTCTCTCTCTCTCTCTACAAAACACACACACAAAAGATAAAAACCTTAGAAAAGGAGATAGTGGATCGGAGAGTGAGAGCCGTAGGAGAGAGGACCTATAAGAGATCGAGAGAGACGAAGCCAGTTGGTTCCAGCCACCCACGGCAACTGCAGGCGGCGCACGGCGGTGCACAGCGGCGGCCCACCCTCCTTTTATCCCTTTTATCATCCCAACTAAGCAACGTTGCGGATCAAAGTGACATCAGTTGGTTGTCATAACAATAAAGGGGCAGCACCACATTTAGGGTTTCGCCTAAACCCACGGCAGCGCACGGCGGCTCAGTTATCTGATGACGGATTTGGTGTGGTGGTGACGCGGTGACGTCCGGAGGTAACGCAACGAGAGCCTCTGTTCAGATCTCCGGTACGTACAAACAGGTCTTCAACGTTTAGATCTGTGATGAAACGATATCTTTTGTCTCATTGTACAGATCCACGTTTAAACTAAATTAAATATATTTTTGTCCATCAGTTCGTTGTGGGATTAGGGTTTTTTTTGAGGAAGATGATCTGCTTAGATTTTGTGGGTTAGGGTTTTTTTTTTGGGAAAATGATGGTTAAATGGGGGAAGATGATGGTTAAATAAGGGTATAAAGGAATTAAATATATTTAATTTAGTTTATTAATTATTAATATGTTATATTAAAATCAGATGGACAAAAATGCCCCTGAACAAAAAGACAAAACAGGCAGGTTGTAATAGTAAAAAAAAGACAGTTTTTGAATTTTGGACTAAAATGACAATAAAAGTAAAACCACAGGGACCCAGATTTAAAAAGTTTGAGATTTGTACTAAAATGGCAAAAATGCCCAAACCACAGGGATCAAAATGGCAGTTTACTCTTATATTTTTTTAAACCACTATTTGTTAATTTGCTTTTCATAGGGGACTGGCAACGATAAGCGAAAAGAGATTGCTGAGAAAAAAAAAATGCTTAGAAGGTAATGCGTGTTACATGCATGGTATGTGTGGGTTGTTATGTTATTGTATGTATAAAAGGTGCAACAAGAGCCTAGAGGCACCTCAGTTTTAGTATCTAACAAAAAACAAAAGAGGCATCACATAATCTTTCTTAGCATCCTAAGGGTGAGAGGGGCACTCCTTTCTTAGGGGAGTCCCCTCTCTTACGCATGGCCAATCAGCATGCGCCACGTCAACTCCCCTCTTAACTCCCCTCATACCCTCAATTTGATGGCGGCACTCCTCTCTTAGGGGACTTTTTTTTTCTTTTTTTTTTCTTTTTTTTATTTGTTTTAATTATGCATGTTTATAAATTAAAAAAATATTAATAAAAATTAAATAAAATTTAATAAAAGACATTTCATTAAATTAAAAATAAAAATTACATTCAAACTAGAAAAATAAAAAAACATACTACTCGTCGTCGGAACTCACTTCAAGGTGAGGTAGATCTAAACGTCCGAGATGCTCAACGAGATCGTGTTTTAGTCTCCAATGCGTTTCTTCGTCAATGAGCTCGCTATAAGCTGTATCATCGAAGACGGGTTCGACTGGAGGATCTTGAATGTGTACCAGTGCTATCGCCCTTCCGTCGTCTTTTATAATCATGTTATGTAAAATAATGCACGTATACACGATGGACCTTATCTTTTTCACCGTTTTGGAACGCATTGGACGATTTAGTATTCCCCACTTCGCCTTTAACACACCAAACCCCCGTTCCACATCTTTTCTTGCGGCCTCGTGTTGCCTCTTGAACTTTTTTTCATTCGGGATGTGAGGATATGGAAAAGACTTCACAAACACGGACCAGCTAGGGTAGATCCCATCAGTAAGATAATACCCGCGTTTGTATAAGTGGTCGTTCACCTGAAATGGACAATTTGGCGACGTTCCGTTTCGTTGAGTAAGAAATAACGGAGATTGTTGGAGCACGTTGATGTCGTTTTGTGAACCCGCCGGGCCACAAAAAGCATGCCAAACCCACAAATCTTGAGACGCCACCGCCTCTAACATAACTGTCGGGTATTGATGATCGCCTCTCATATATTGTCCACACAATTCTGTGGGGCACATTCTCCAGACGAAGTGTGTACAATCCAGACTACCCAACATACCAGGTAGGTGATGTCTCTCCTCATGAGCCTGATACAATAACGCAACGTCGTGGCTCGTTGGTCTACGTAAGAATTCACCGGCATACATTGTACAGACCGTCTCGCAGATATATTCAAGGCACTCACGAGAGGTCCTTTCAGCCATATTTAAATACTCGTCGTTTTCATCTGGTGGGTTACCGGTTGCAAGTTGTTTAATCGCAGAAGTGACCTTTTGCAACGCCGTGAAACTTTTCTTCATTCTCCTGTCCAAGCCCTCTTGAAACCACTCGTTATTCGCTTCCACGTCACTAACAATTTTTAGGAACAAAGACTTGGACATACGAAATCTCTGACGAAAAATATCGGCATTAAATTTTGGATTTTCGACAAAATAATCGGCCATGAGTGTTTCGTGGCCTCCCACACGATCTCGACGGACAATTTTTTTTTACTAGACGATGCCGTGTCTAGTAGCTCCGCTTGTTGGATGAGATTTTGGAAGAAAATTAAACTACCATCGCTTGACGATGAATCTTCATCGTCGGGAAAGTCGGGCAGGGGAGAAAAAAACGGGAACTTGGAATCCATTTTTTTTAAAGATTGGTTAAAAAAATTAGATGAATTGAATGGGTGAGAGTTGTTTTGGGTTTGAAAAATAAAAAGATTAAAGAGGTAGTATTTATAGGTGTTAGGAAATTTTTTTTTTTTTAAATGTATAACGGCTATATAGCCGTTTAAACCTCGATCCCCTCATCGGTGAATACACACCGATCCTGCTCACAGATTTCGCTCCCCGCGGTGATGGCGGCGGTGTTCCCGCTCGGGGACTTGGGTCACCGCATGGGGTCACCGAGAGTGCCCCGTATACCCTAATAATTCTTATGTGGCATGTCCCTTCGGTATAGGTCAAAACAATTATTATCATCATCATGTACGATTTGAAACTTTTTAAACCGAGTTACCAAAAAAACGAAAGATATATTAATTATAGGTACGTGATCAGGAGAAAACGATGAGAACGTATCCTGGCTTGCCACATGGTATAGCGCGCTAAATGATTTGCAGGGGTACGATTATCATTGTCCAATTTCCGCTAAATAATGGCGTTATGATTCCGTTACAAACAAAATTTCAAATAGAAATGGCATTTTGATCGTTATGCTAGTTTTCGATGGCGTTTTTTTTAAAGTATTTTTTCGAAAGACGTTTATGTTTCACTGGCATTCTATGGATATCCAGCAGATATGGCGTTTTTTGTTGTTTTTTACTTGTTTTAATTGAGTTTTTTAAACCCTTTTTTAAATGTTGTTATGTTTCAATGGTTACTATTTGCTAATTATTCAAATCATGGCGTTTTCATTAACATGTTTTATTTATTATTCATTATGGATTACTAATCATGGCGTTTTTATTGTTTTCTCACATATTTGCACAAATATTTTCGAAAATCACAAAACGAAACATGTAGATGCAATAATCTAAAAAGCAAAATACAATAGTCAACATTAAAATTATACAATCCATACCGTTTAAGTTAATCTACATATTGTGTCATCCTTTATTTTACTTTCTTGTCTCTTGTTTCATACAATTCATGTATTCTCTCCCCCCCCCCCCCTAAATTCAAGAATATTCTTACAGATTTGGTCACTTGTGTTATGTTTTCATTTTCGCTATGCAGCAGGATTTTTACAATGTATTTCATCTTGAGGTCATTTAGCTGTCTTTGATGTAGTTGATTTGGGGTATCTTTTTTTGCCATGCCACATGCCCAACCAGCTATCTACCCCATATATGTTTCCATATGACTCATTGCAAAAATCCCACAGTCGACCATGTTAGACGTTGTCCTCCATTCCATCTTTTGTCTAACAACGGGCGTCCACTTCATGATCTTATGCTTTGGATGTTTTTTAAGATGCAAGTAGTTTGCAAAAGCACTGTGCTGCAGTTTCACATTTTTTTTGCATATATTAGTATGGAGTTTTGTCAACATAGTTTCTACATACAAAGTTTTTAAGATACTTACCAACTTTTCCACCCATCAAGCATACTTTTTTTGATGCTGAGTTTATCCTCTACAGCGTTGTTATACAATACATCAACTCTGTTGTGTTTTATGCTGAAGCAAACAACATAGAAATGTCTTGCCCATATTATTGGCACGAAGTCCAGTTCATAATCTGTTATGTTTCTGTCTTTTTGGTCTCCTTTGAAACGGGTGTTTTTCAAAACCGTTGCCATGTTTCTTTTGAATTCTTTGTATTGATAACTTACTTTCGTCGTTTCGTCGTACGTCGGACGATTCTGTAATATTAAGTACCACATTTTAAACAACAAAATAATGACCTAATTTAATTTCATCAATTAAATATAGCAAAAGAGTTACCAGCATTATTTCTGTGCAAAATAACCTTGAGGGTGATTCTAGAGCCTTGTATCTTTCTTCATAGTTCAGGATATGCGCCCAACATTGAATAATGCTAATGTGTGCATCTAATCCTGGTCTCATGCTCTCACAAAACACCCTTGCTAGCTTAAACTCTCCTCCCATCTTGAACACGATAGTACTGAAAAAAAACATCATATGGCGTTTTAGTTATCCAAACTCATTCTATTATAAGACATGGCGTTTTGAACGTTTTTACATGCATATTCAAGTAAACGTGATAAATGCAAAGTTTGGCGTTTTTATTTGAGTGAAGTGTACATACTCGTATTCACCACATCAGTGAAGATGTATATGGCAACGTTGGTTTCATGGTTCTTCCTTGGTTCATGTATAACCACTTGCCTCCTTACATAAGGTGACAAACATGGCCTGCTCATTTTTGTATCTCTCTTCTCCTTTTTCTCCCACAGGGTTTTCGTTTATATTTTCATCTTCTTCATCATCTTAATCAGCTTTTTCATCACCAGGCACCTCAGGGTTTAAAATTGTGTTATCTTGCATCAACTTTGTGATGTTTGGAGTTTTGTCCTCATTACCCTTCTCCTGCACATCTGACATGTTTGGCGTTTTAGATGGTGATGTGTTGTTGGCATTTTCATCTTGGGGTTTATGGGGTGTCTCTTTTTCTTCAAAAGTTTGCAAGGGGTTCTTCCCAGCTGTAGATGGTGGCTCCTGATATGGCGTTTTATCAAACACTGCAACTTGTTGGTCAACAATTTTGTTCACCATCTCCCCTTCAGTTTTTTCTAGTTCAGTGATGAACCCCTGACTGTATTGCGTTTCTGTTGGGGGGATATTTGGTGTTTTATCAAATACAGGCATTTTTGGGGTCTCTTTAACAGATTGCAGATGTTTTTTTTATAGCTTTAATCAGTTCATCCACCATCCTTGGACAATCTAGACCTTCTTTTATTTCAATCATTTGTTTTAGATCTTGTCCCGACAGTTCTAAAACCTTAGCAATATTCCTTTTTATTATTTTTCCCATTGTATCTGGAAATGTGATATTCAAGTGTCTTGAAATCACAATCCCATCTTTCAATATCGTTTTCTTTATATCTTCATCTGAGAATATAGTATTCTCATCATCATCATCATATATCGGGGCTGTTGTAGCAGTTGAGGGTTTGATGTTTTGTTCTCCAGCCATATCCCCTTCTCTTTCTACTCCTCTTTCCCCTTCTACTTCCCCTTCCTCTTCTCCTTCTCCTTCATTTCAACTTCATTGGCGTTTTGTATTCCAGCCATCTCATCCTCCCCTTCTCCTTCATTTTCACCTCCTACTTCCTCTTCCTTTTCACCTTCAACTTCTTTTTCAACCTCATCTTCATTTTTACCTTCTTCTCTCTCAGCTGCCACTTCCTTGGCTTTTTCATCAACAAATTTTGACATGTTCTCCAACAATGTCAGACATTGTAAGTATTTAATGTGTACCAGGAGGTTGTTTGGATATTCAATATTTGACTATTTTAACAATGTGCTTATTTTATTGTAACAGTATTCTAATTCTTTGTATGCCCCATCCAATTTATCAGGCATTGCCTGTTAAATAAAAAAAGGATTTTATTAATCATGGCGTTTGTGGTTTTTATTAAATTTATTATTTGAATAACATACTTCTTTAGTTTCATTGTTTTGTTGTTCTTCATCAGCAACATTGTCTTCATATTGTGTTATTCCTCTGATTAGAGCATGGTTCCCTGATGCAGAACTTCAAACATCATGTCCCGGCTTTCTATATCCTCAGCTACAATCCTTTGAAGCGAAGCCTCTTCATCCTCATTCTCTTCATTCTCATTTTCATCATGCCCTAAGCCGTCATCATCATCAACCTCATCATGATCATTATCATCACGCTCATCAACATTGCCAACATCATCTTCATCTTCATTCTCAACATCATCACCATCAGCATCTTCTTCATCAACAACAACCGGCATTTTTTTTTGTTTTCTTGGGTGTGGCTTCCTTAGCCTTTTTAACTGTTCTCTTTTTTACATCTTTTCCAACATGACGTTTTGCCAGTGCACCCTCAAACAAGTCAAGAGTTTTTGTTGTAACCCACTCAATTGGGTATCCTTCTTTTAGCTCGAATCTTTTTCTATTGCAAGCATCGTTCACCAAGGAAAGCTGTAATAAAATAGATTTTCAAATGATACATGTTTTGGCGTTTAGTAACAAATATATAAAATGATACATGTTTTGGCGTTTAATAACACACACAAATGATATATGTTATATAGGGAAATTTTATTCTTACCGCAAGTATGATCAACGGCCCTATGTAATGCTTTGTTTGGAGACCATGCGGTTTTGGTGTGTTGCAAGCATTGGATGATATAACCACACCAGTTCAGTTGGTTTATTTGAACGTTTGGTTTAACGTTGTGCAAGAACTGTTGGTTGATGACCGCATTATCACTTGCATGCCCAATTATAGTGAAGAATGCTACAAGGAAATTTAGGCAGAAGTTTTTCCCAAAGCTATCCATCTCAGGAAAGATGTCATCAAAGTAGAGCTTCACACTTGGTCTGCCAATCCAGTCAAACCCTTCGAACTGTGCTCTCCACTCAGCCACTACGTGGCCTTTAGTTGTTGACCTTTTTTTCCCCTGCACGGGCACCATTCCATTTGGTATACCCGTTAAAGAGTTTATCAATTCTTCATTGATATGTACGGTATGGGTGCCAACATTTAGGTTGTTTGTCTTTTCATTGTAATTTTCAACCAATCAGTACCCAAGCATTGTCGATACGCTGTCTATTTTCAACTTTAGTGCAGCACCAAACCCCATTTGTTCTACTGCCTGTCTTTGATTTTGGTTTAGATTTATAAACCAACCAGCCAAGTTTGTAGGTTTTACTCTTGACATAACCCTAGCCCCACTGAACTCATAATATGGTTCTTCCTCAACCTTAACATCCTGATTTAAGTCCTTCCTCTTAATGACGTTCTGGGCCTTGCCTGTGTGCACATTTATTCTCACTCTCAAGCTCTCCTCGCCTATAAAACATGATTAATATTCATGGCGTTTTATTTTATGGCGTTTAATAACATAAATGATACATGTTTTTCATAAGTCAATCACAGATGATACATGTCGTTCAATAAGACAATAACAGATGATACATGGCGTTTAATAACACAAATGATACATGTTTCGGCGTTTAGTAACAAATCTATCGAATGATACATGTTTTGGCATTTAACATCACACGAATTATATGTTTTTCAATAAATAACAGATGATACAGGCGTTTAATAACACAAATGAGATATGTAAAATTGCATTCTCATACATTTAAACAATACTAAACAAACGATACAAATTTTGGCGTTTAGTAACAAAGTATCAACGTATATTACATGATCTATGGAGTTTTACAAACAAACATCATAAAAAGGAACAATTTGTACCATGTTCTCTTGTTGTCTTCTTTCGTTTCTCGGTGGTTTTTTGGCGTTTTGGAGCTAATGAACCTTCCCCTTCCACACTCATAGAAACAGTAAATTTATTGTTAAAATTAGAACGCCAAAAACATCATAAAACTAGCACAATGTAAATCGAAGTTAACTCACTATATTTTTTGCCTCTCGATCTGGTTTGATCTTTCTACTCCATAATATTTGTTATTTCGCGTTTTCTAGGGTTTTCACGTCTTCCGTAGGAGTCGAGGAGGTTTCTCTGGGGAAGTATATATGTTTCGGTCACGTTTGATGTGTTTTGTAGATGTACATTTACCTTTTTGCCCTTATTGAAGCACGTAAACTTTAAAAAGTTTATGTTATTTACGAAAACGCCACCGTGCAATCTCAGCCATAAATTATTTTGATCTGACGATTCATAACCGTTCTCACTTTTCTCACACTTCTCACCGTTTTCCCTAAATCCTGACCCATTAATTATAATTATAAATAATATAAACAAACAACATTTTACTGTAGATCTATAGTTAGTTTTGTGACTTTTTATTTTGACCATCTTAGTTATAATAGATATTGTTTTCGTTATATTTTATTTTAACTTACAATTGTTATACTGTGTATTGATCCTATTGATGCACTCTTGTGTGGACGTGGCACGGTTCGGTTCGTCGCGGTTCGTCTAGTATCAAGACAACATAATTAACATCTTCCTATTAAGTTATGTGAATGAAAATGTTTTGCAGACATGACAACAAAATACAATAGTCATTCAAGTTCTCTAGTTATCGAAACAGAAAGATGATTATGCTTGTTTGAAGAACATCGAAATAGAAAGGTCACACATGGATTGAAATAGATATAAAAGAAAGTGATTCATCACATCGAAATAGAGAACAAACCAAGTGATCGAAACAGGTGGACTTCCTATACATCGAAATAGAGTATGTTTATGTTGAATTATGTGTTATCGAAATAGACTACACAATGTCTATTTCGATATATGTAATCCTTTTAATCAATATTACCTATTTTGATATGTATAAGGGTGTTTCGATATGAAGCTTTTATCCATCCTGTTTCGATCATGATGATGATACAAGGACTATCCTATTTCGATGATGCTGATGATGTCAAGTGTGTTTCGATCAGAAGCTTATTTCAAGTATCAAGTTCAATTTCGATGATGAAGTTGAACATGCCTATTTCGATAATGGCTTAGGTGTAAACTGTTTCGCTATATTTCATTGCTGTCTTGTATTTCGTTGTGTAGTGTTGCTGCTCTGGTAGTATAAACAGTAGCACACACACTCTGTTCTGTAACACAAGAGAGAGAGAGAGCACTTTCAGAAGAGTTTGTAAACATTGGGTGTAATGTCACTCTGTTGAAATCAAACCTTGAGCTTAAATGTGATATCTTGTTTGTGTTTGGTTGGGTTCTTTGCTTAGATTTGCATATAAACAGGGATTCTGCACTTGGTTACGTGTTAATCAACAAGGAATAGGTGATTTAGATCCTCCTCTAGGGACCTACAAGTGGTATCAGAATTTTGGCTCGATTCCTTGTTGAAAATCAAGCATTCTTGTGAGATTTGAGTGATTTTTGAGTGTTTATCAAAGTTTCTTGAAGTTTCTTGAACAAAAACTGAAAACCCACTTTTGTTGATGTTAAAATGGACTAAAAGTTGCTAAAATGGCTGTGTTTTGTGATAGTTTTGGTTGAAATCTTGTCAAAACAGTTTAAGATTATCAAAAACATAAATTTTAGTGAGTTTGCGAGTTGAAAACTGGAGTTTCATATTTTCTGGTGAAGTGTTTGGCCTGAATTCATTGCCGGAATAGTACTTCCGGTGAGAAATCTCATTGGTTTGACCTGCTAGTGTCTTTTTTTCTACCTGAAAATCCCAGATCTTGTCCTTCCTTTTTGTTCAGTTTGTCTGCTTGTTCTATCTGTGAAACATATCTCTCCTATCAATTTCGAAACACAATAAAAGAAACACCTTGTTCTATATCGAAACAGAAAGGAGACTTATCTATTTCGAAAACACAAGGATTTTTTAAAGGAGTTCACATATTTGCAAAACATAAACCTTTTAAAAAGTGTCCACCTTTTTTTTCGAAACACACATTGTATACAATTCTAAAGGACAAAGTCGGTGGGTTTCCCACCGGCTTTGCCTCCATGCCCCCGTATTTTGACGATATTGCAATTTTAGCCCATTGACTTTGGTATCTTCTGTTTCATAAAATGACAAATTTAGTCCCTAAACCTTCTACTTTGAATTTTCAAAACAACAACCTCATCTTTCAAACTTTGCCAGCATCAACCCTCTACTTTGGTTTTCCACCATCACCCCCTTAGCTCTTACACAGTTACGCCACCAATCCTATTCTTTTACATTTCCACCAACACCCCCTCATCTTTTACACATTTCCGCCACCACCCCTATACTTTTACACTTTGTCTTTTTTAGACTTTGTTTTTTTACCCATTGCACTATTACTCTATTTTTACACCCGCCCAACTTTAAAAAAATGCAACTGTAACCCCTAGACTGCAACTCATACTTTTGTAAATGCCAATGCATTGTGTTTTACGAAATGTCTTAGGCATTGTGTTATACACTTTGTGTCTACCTTTGTGATTTACACTTTTTTTTTGTAATTGTCTTTTACGCACTGCGTTTTACGAATCGTGTTTTGTCTTACTATATGTTTCCACCTGTCGTGCGCCGCCGCAACGCGCGGTGGGCAAAATCCTAGTTGGTAATATTTCATTGGTATCGAAACACAAGGATTGTTTTGTCGTTTATCATTTTCTTTAATCATCTCTCAATATCAAATCACCCTCATCTCTCATCTCTCTGGTATCGAAACGCCCTCATCTCTTAAAGCAGGACGTTACTTTATTTCAAAACTAGGTTATAACCCCGTGTATTACACGGGTTGAATAAATGAATTTTATATACCAAATAATAAAACATTATCTTTTTAAAAGCCTCCTTTATTGCACGGGTTGAAAAAATGTAATTTTATATATTAAATAATAAAATAAGTTATATCTATAAGAACCATATGTATTGTACGGGTTGAATAAATGTAATATTATATATCAAATAATAAAAAAATTATATCTTTAAAACCATTGTATTACACGGGTTGAATAAACGTAACATTGTTTACCAAATAATAAAAAAAGTTATATTTTTAAAAACCCCCATGTATTACATGGGTTGAATAAATATGATTTTATATACCAAATAATAAAAAAAATATATTCAAAAAAACTAACGGATTTTTTTTATATTTAAAGTAGGATAAGATTGAATATTAATATGAACTAATGGATTTTTTTTATATTTAAAGTAGGATAAGATTGAATATTAATCTTTATTTATTTAGTTAATATAAGAATGAAAATCATATGATTGAATAGATGAGAGGTTGTATTATGATAAATCGGTTAACCGTACTGAATGATAAAGATGATAGTAATTGTTGAACAAATTAATTAATCGAATTTAACAAAAACATTTGTGATGTTAGGCAGATTTTTTTTTTAATTATTTGAAAGTTAATATCAACTTTGGAATTCGTATGAATTCTTATTAGATTTGATTAAATATTATTGATAATAAAAATTTGTATTAGATTAGATTTTAGATTTGATTAAATATTATTAATAATAAGAATTTGTATTAATTTAGATTAAATATTATTATTTTTAATATTATTAATAATTTTAATCAATTAAATGCGAGAATGACAAGTGTCCCAAAACAGGTTTCTTTTATTATATAGTATAGATATAGATTATTTAATAAACATATAACCAACTAAAGTAAAAAAAATCTATTTACTTCTATTATCTCCTAAACATCACCAGTTGGTTTAAACACACTATTGGATAGAAAATCACCAATTTTCATCTGCAAACTCTTTAAATAATAGATATTCGTGTTCTACCATTTATATTACATGTAATAAATAAACAATGTTAAAAAAATTCATTGAAATAATTAATAATCTCATTTGCGATGAAAAACATTGAGAGAAAAAAACATACCTTCTCAACAAAAACCGAATGTAGGTTAGTTTATTCAATTTGAAGTAGAAAATTAAGAAGAAAAATTCTATAGTGGGTTAAGATTCTTTAAATTAAAATGTCAGCATTTTATATTATTATATTAGATTTTAGATTTGATTAAATATTATTAATAATAAGAATTTGTATTAATTTATATTAAATATTATTATTTTTAGTATTATTAATAATTTTAACCAATTAAATGAGAGAATGACAAGTGTCCCAAAACAGGTTTATTTTATTATATAGTATATTTTTAAAAACCCACATGTATTACATGGGTTGAATAAATATGATTTTATATACCAAATAATAAAAAAATATATTTAAAAAAACTAACAGTAAATATATTTAAAAAAACTAACGGTTTTTTTTATATTTAAAGTAGGATAAGATTGAATATTAATCTAAACTAATGGATTTTTTTTATATTTAAAGTAGGATAAGATTGAATATTAATCTTTATTTATTTAGTTAATATAAGAATGAAAAATCATATGATTGAATAAATGGGAGGTTGTATTATGATAAATCGGTTAACCGTACTGAATGATAAAGATGATAGTGATTGTTGAACAAATTAATTAATCGAATTTAACAGAAACATTTGTGATGTTAGGCAGATTTTTTTTTAATTATTTGAAAGTTAATATCAACTTTGGAATTCGTATGAATTCTTATTAGATTTGATTAAATATTATTGATAACAAAAATTTGTATTAGATTAGATTTTAGATTTGATTAAATATTATTAATAATAAGAATTTGTATTAATTTAGATTAAATATTATT
The DNA here is from genome assembly GCA_030545235.1 of Helianthus tuberosus. Taxonomy (NCBI): domain Eukaryota; kingdom Viridiplantae; phylum Streptophyta; class Magnoliopsida; order Asterales; family Asteraceae; genus Helianthus; species Helianthus tuberosus. Next base: position 59,553,416 of record CM060383.1, read on the forward strand.
ATTTTAGTATTATTAATAATTTTAATCAATTAAATGAGAGAATGACAAGTGTCCCAAATAAGGTTTCTTTTATTATATAGTATAGATACCTTGTTATTTTTCAAAATACGCATAATGTCTGGTTCCACTTCTGTTTCGATCCTGTAATCTTGTTTTTCTTTTATTTCCTATTTCGATCTCATACACACTGTATCCTTCTTTTTTTCGAAACAGCAAACAACATCCAATTTATATCTTTTTCGAAACACAATACAATTCCACACTTTATCCTATTTCGAAAATTCCGGTTGTCTTTTATCACCTTCTATTCCAAAATTGATCTAATTTTCATTCGTTTTTGTTATTTCGAAACAGAAGGTTTATAAGTCCCCACCACTACAAGTTCACAGTAAGTTCAAAGTAGGTTTATAACTTAATTGATTTCAGTCAAAATGAGTAGAGATCTTTGGGGTTAGACTCCTGATGCAAATACGGACAATACGTATACGCAAAAGGGTTTAATACCTTCATGGGCTCAGTCTCCCACACCCTCGCCCTCATCCATTCAATCACAAACGGGTTTGATTACGGCCAATCAACGGGCGTTTGTTTCCAATCAAAATCAAAGTATTCAAAACCTCCTTTTGAGCGAGAACGAAACCGGAAGTAGTAATCGCCCGCCAAAGCTCATGCATATGAACGAGTATCCCAGATGGCAGGATAGGTTTCATACGTATATTCTTGGGTAGAATACGGAGTTGTGGTTATGTTTTACTTCGGAATTCGATCAAGCACTAGAAGAAGCCGGTTCAAGTCCTGCGTCATTTGCCGATCTTATGGCCGACGAGAAGAAGGCATATTATTTAGAGAAGAAAGCGTTCAGAATTCTAACTCAAGCCTTAAACAAAGATATTTATCATCAGTTTGTGAGCTTCAAAACAACTAAGAGTTTATTGGATGCGTTAAAGTTGAGAGGTCAAGAAAATGGGATGTCACGCAAACTGAGACATGATTTTCTCAAAAAGGAATTCGACAGTTTCATGTGTATGGAAAAGGAGTCACTGGGAGATATGACTAGCCGGTATTATCACTTACTGAGTGAATTGGTTAGTTTTGGGGTATCGTTAACTCCAGAAGAGGTTGTTACAAAATTCGCTGATGCATTGCCACTCCAATGGAATGGATTTCTGGAAATTTTGAAGTATAATGGCACTTTGGCTACAGCCAACATCTATGATTTCATTCAGCTGTTAGAGAACAAGAACCAGGAAGAGATCAGGAAGCCAAGAAGAGTTTCGGTGCCATAAAATCCTAACATGTATTATGGAAATTGTGGAGGTACTAGCACTGTTGCAAGATCTGCTCAACATGCTCAGCTACAAACAACTTTTGTCTCAAACACCAACCCGTATGGGACACCATAACCGGTTGCCTCAGAGCCAAACGTTTAGTCCTTTGGATTACCATCATTCATTGATCAAAACTATAATAGTCAACAAAAAGCTTGTTATGGAAACAATTCATCAACATTCAATGCTGGAAGCAATTCATCAACATTCAATGCTGGTCAGTCAACTAATCCAAACACAGTTCGGCTAGACACTTCAAGTTTCTCAAAAGTAAGTGTTGAGGTAGCAAAGGAACATATGGAGCTCTTAAACTCTTTGGTGAGTGCGTACTGTGGGTTGGAAGCAGAGAAAATTGGAAACATCAATTTGACTCAGGAAGATTATCAGCAAATAGATAAGGATGAAATGGATTTGATGGATATCAAATGGGCGTTTGCTAGTGCAGTGAGGCGAGCAAAAGACTATATGGAAAGAACCGGTAGAACAAACTTGGAAAGAAAGAAACACACCAAGTATGGTTTCGATAAGCAAGCGGTCATGTGATTCAACTGTGGTGAACGAGGTCATTTCAAACGGAAATGTACTAAGCCAGCTCAGCATGGGAACCAGAATCCGTTCAGAAATCGAGCCAACCAACTGAATCAGAATCAAACCGGGAATAATGAACGTGCCTTGATGCCTGTGAACAATTCACATCAAGTTGGATCATCAAAAAACAACAATCGTGCTCTTGTGGTACAAGCTGATGAAAGTTGTGACTGGTCGATTCAACTGGGTAGCGATGATCAGGGTGGAATAACTTGTTATGCTGAGGTTATCAAACATCTAAAACAAGCTAGTAGTGGAGAATCTTCAGAAGATGAAGACAGTTCTGGATACAGTGGAAGTTCGGATGAAGAAAGCTCAAGTTCGGGTGAAGATGGTATGGATGTAGTGTCACATGAGACCACTGATGTAGATGTTGAGAAATTTTTCGGTTAAGCTAAAGCAGTGAATGACAGAAGATCAATTTTGGTGGATCAAGCTGCTTATTCTCATCATTCAGCTTTCATGGCTAATGTTGGTGGCCCGTCAAGTCAGGTATGTGTCGATGACCTAAAATCTGATAGGTGTGATAGTTGTGTTGAATTAAGTGCTAAACTGTCTGATTTGCAAAGCAAATATGACGATTTGCAAAGTAAATATGATGTGACATTTATCCGTAATCAAAATTTGATCGTGGATCTTTCCAAATGCACAGAGGCCAATATGTTTCATAAAAATCATGAAAGGGAATTTAAAAAGGGAATTGACACATTAAAAGAAGATCTTTCCGAGCTAAAAAAACTGTTTTGAGAAAACAAATTGCAATAAAAAACTACATCAACAGGCTCAAGGAGACAAAAAGAGAATTGGCATGTGTTAAGTGTGAAAATGAGGCGATCCAGCTTAAGTTAGATAGTTATTCAAACTCGAGGTATGTGCTAGATCACATCATTGACATACAGAAAATGAAAGAAGATGTCACACGCATTGGATATAAGAAATGTCCTCCACCTGTTAGACACAATTATACCGCAATGCTTGATGAGGAAGATAAGCCCCACTTTGAGCCTTCAGTTCCATTAGACCTTGACGAATTCGCAGCTGGGCTCGGATTCAAAAAGGAAGTATCCTCAGATCCGGATCAATCAGTAGATGCGAAAGTATCAACGACTGAATAAAATCAGGATCCTCCGGTCATTGTTGAGGATGCTGATTCTTCAAATGATGAATCTGAGGATACCAAATCAGTAAAGTCTGATGTAGTGACCAAGGAAGAGGACATACCTCTCGAGAATCATGGTAATTGAAAAGGCGCTTAAAACCGAAGTGGTTAAAAAACAATCTGTTTCACTTAAACTAGAAAATTCTAAAACTTTAAACATTTAAACTGGTTAAACATAGAAAATTCAGGGGGAGCATCACTGTTTCCAAACCATCGTGAAGTTAAAATAACTTTTGTTGATGAAAATGGAAGACCCAAGTCCAAGAAGGCTTGGGTCCCCATCTCCAACTGATCATTTGGGTACATGTGCAGGGTGTTCCAGGAGGAACTGTCAGTAGTCTTTGGATTGTTGATAGTGGAGCATCTAGGCACATGACAGGCGACATGAGACTTCTCTACGACGTCAAATCTATAAGAGGAGGTTATGTCGCTTTTGCTAGAGATAAAGGTAGATATATTGCTAGAGAATGAATGGTATTCAATGGGGTAGTGAGCTTTGATAAGATCAACTTCGTGCAACAACTTGATCACAATCTTCTTAGTGTATCTCAAATCTGTGATAAAAAGTTTTCTGTACACTTTAATGCTAATGTATGTTATGTGCTGAAGCCCAGTTTCAAGATTCCCGAAGACTGGATTATCTTATCTGCACCAAGGATTAATGATTTATATGTTCTTCATATGAGCCAAGCAATTACCATGTCTACACAAGTAACATGTTTTGTTTCAAAAGCCACTAAAAAGGAGTCAATCTCTTGGCACAGACGGATGGGTCACATTTACTTAAGGAAAATGAATCATCTGGTCAAGAATGAGTTAGTGCATGGTGTTCTCGTTAAAAACTTTCATCTCCAAGACGTCTGTGTCTCATGCCAAAAGGGAAAGCTAAGCAAGAAATCGCACCCAAAGAGGATAATCAACACCGTGGCAGTGCCGCTTGAACGCTTGCACATGGATTTGTTCAGTCATGTCAAGCATAAAAACATCAGCAATGACTTGTACTGCCTCGTTGTGACGGATGATTACTAAAGATTTTCTTGGGTGGCGTTTATGGCTCATAAGAGTGAGACTTTTGAAATTATAAAAAAACTTGATCACTACGATTGAGAATTTGTATAATTTGAAATTGAGACATATACGTAACGACAATGGAACTAAATTTAAGAATCATGCTATGGAGGAGTTATGTAGATCCAAAGGTATTCTTCATGAATTCAGTACCAGATACACTCCTCAGCAGAATGGTGTTGCTGAGCATAAGAATCGAACATTGATCGAAACTACAAGGACTATGTTGGTAGAGTCACAGTTGCCCATTCCCTTCTGGAGTGAAGATGTGGCCTCTGCATGCTACACGATGAACCGAGTCCTTACAGTAAAAAGATACAACAAGACCTTCTTTCAGCTCCTGCATAAACGAAAACCAGATTTACAATTTCTTGAACCGTTTTGGGCTCCTTGCACTAAGATCGATCGGATGGAAAGTTTGGGGCAAAAGCAATTGAGGGATACTTTCTTGGGTATGCCACCCCGAATTTGAGAGTTTGGAATCTCGATACAATAAGGATCGAGGAATGGTCTGAGGTCAGAGTACGGAGGCATACGCTGCCAGTCAGATGTCTTAGTCAACCATATATGTTTGAGTACGATGACTTTTTCAAATCGATCAATGTGGAAGAAGATGTAGTGGATGCTGCGGTACAAATGTTTTTCGAGAGTGACAACGCAACAGAGTCACCGTTGGTCCGTCCCATTATTGTTGACAATCAAGCATCGTCTTCAGTTAACAATAATGCTCTCAATAATGGGGATTTTCAAGATGCTACTGAACTTAACGAATCTTCAGAGGATGATGAGTTTCACGATGCAAGCCAAAAAGTTCCTGCAATAATTATGCATGGTACTTCTAAGGCTACACCCCAGTGGACTGCCCTGTAGCAGCTAAATCCACTGCATAATCCTCTTCGCCTGTTCAGGGTCTTGACCTGGTTGTTGATCTCAACTTCAACAATCTGGGTATAAATATTCCAGTTCCGGCTAATCCAGAAACGAGAATCCATAATACCCATCCTCAACAAAACATCATTGGTAATGTTCAAAGTGGTGTGCAGATGAGGAATCAGTTGAGAAACAACAATGCTGGCTTGTATGCAGCGATTAGAGAATCAGGTTTGCAAAATGATTGGTCCTTCGCGTGTTATGTATCACAAGAAGAACCAAAGTCTTGGAAAGAAGCCTTAAAAGAAAATTCTTGGGTGGAAATTATGCAGGAGGAACTGCAACAATTCCAGAAGCTAGGTGTCTGGAAACTGGTTGAAAGACCCAAGAATTACAAGAAGATTGGCACTCATTGGGTATTCAAATGCAAAAAGGATGACCGTGGAGTAGTTGTCCGAAACAAAGCAAGATTAGTTGTTCAAGGTTTTCGTCAGGTAAAAGGGATAGATTACAACGAATTATATGCACCAGTTGCACGTCTTGAAGCCATTCGCATCTTTCTAGTCTATGATTCCTTCAAAGGATTCAAGGTTTATCAAATGGACATGAAAAGTGCATTTCTTCATGGTGTGGTTGAAGAAGAGGTGTATGTCCAACAACCTCCGAGTTTTGAAGATCCTATTCATCCAGATTGGGTTTGGTTACTCAGCAAAGCTCTCTATGGGTTACATCAAGCACCGAGGGCATGGTATGCAACATTATCCAATTAACTACTCGAGAATGGTTTTCGCCGAGGACTGATCGATTGCACTCTTTTCATCAAAGAAAAGGATGGAGATCTTTTGTTGGTTCAGGTATACGCAGATGATATTATTTTTTGTTCAACTAACGATGTTTTGTGTAGGGACTTCGAGCGTGTTATGCAGGAGAAATTCGAGATGAGCGTAATGGGGGAAATGAACTTCTTTTTAGGCCTACAAGTTCAACAAACCGAGTTCGGGATATTCATCCATCAGACAAAATATGTCGGTGACATCTTGAGCCGGTTCTAGATGTCCGAAGTGATGCCCATTGGTACCCCACTTTCGTAGAATCACGGGATTACTCTGGACTTGAAGGGTGAAAACGTTAACTCTTCACTTTACCGTGCAATGATCAGAACTCTTATGTATCTCACAGCCTCGAGGCCTAACATAATGTATCCTACGTGCCTGCTTGCCCGATATCAAGCCAACCCGAAGGCCTCACATCTGGCGGCTTTCAAAAGGATTTTCCGCTATTTGAAGGGTTACCCGAACACCATTCTATGGTACCATAGGGATGATAGTTCGACTTGATCACGTTCAGTGATTCTGATTTTGGCGGCTGCAAAATCGACGACAAATCCACAACGGCTGGATGTCAGTTTTTAGGAAATCGCTTGGTCACATGGCAGTGTAAGAAGTAGACTTGTGTTGCTACATCAACTTGTGAAGCCGAGTACATTGCAGCTTCAAGTTGTTGCTCCCAAGTTCTGTGGATCCAACAACAAATGCGCGACTACAGTTTTGAATTCCTAACTACTCTTATTTACGCTGATAATTTTGCTGCCTTACAGATCACTAGAAATCCTAAGCAGCATTTAAAGACCAAACACATCGAGATCAAATATCACTTCATACGTGATTGTTTTGATAAAAGACTTATCGACTTTGTTAAGGTCCACACCGATGACCAACGTGCCGACCTTTTTACCAAAACATTTGACAAATCACGTTTTGACTTTTTTACTTATGGTAAACGATATTAAGGTCAAGCAAGAGTAAACTTACATTGGAAAATCGTTTTTGTAAATATCTATTTGTGTTTATAATTTATCTTACTTTTTGCATCTTAGGGGGGAGTAATTTAAAAAAAAAAAATACAAAAACATCGAAAAAATTTCAAAAACGCAAAAACAATAGAAAAACAAAAATGAGTTTCCTGGTGAGAAAAAGAGAAAATGGTAGTAAATCGGTGGTCTGTCGAAACCTCTTTGAACTAAAAATGAAAAATGAAAAGTAGCTCTATATAAGATGTATCGGTAGGCTCACAAAAATTTTAAAGTGTGCAAGGTGGTATAAACATAATCAACTGAAGACCGTGTGGGAACCACTCATTGGCGTATGGCCTTGGTACCGAAATTTCATTTGATAGATTGCCGAGGTTCTGAGATACGTGGTCTTTATGTTGTTTATCATCTGGGTATCATGGTTGATTCTTTTACCGAAAACAACGGGAACGCAAGTCTTGGACTTCCATGATACCATACAAACGTGTACATACTATCCATACATGTATATAATACATGTTGCATACGACCATCAATAAGTGATAAAAATATCACAGTCACCCCCGAATAAGTGATTCTAAATCACATCTATCATCCGAGAGTCAAGTTCATCTCTTTGTCGGTACGATGGTACTAACCTATTCACGGACTTGCTCTCGTGCCCTGTATGCATTGAATATCAAGTTCCTCATTAATAAGTGATTGTATCACATAAGGCTTGTATTCATCCTCAAATAAGTGAGTATCTCACATCATATACGTTAAAAAATAGATGATAAATGGTATACTCACCAGTAAGATGAACTCTCATGCATACCTTGATTCGAGAATGTGTCGTGAGTGGATGAACACAGGTCGGTAAGTATAAATCATACCTTAACGTATCCCCAAGTCATATGATTACATCTGATTGCTGAGTTTAACTACACAACAATACCGATAATCGTTATAGGATGCTTATCTAAATGTTAACTAATTGAACAACAAGTGTGTTTTTGGCATGACCGTACACTTATATGATTCTCTTACCCTCGAAACTCGCAAAAAGAATGTCTGTGAATATTTATTTATATTTGTTTGTTTCTGCATATCTGTAAATATTTATTTACTACTTTCGGTCTTTACATTTGAAATATTCAAAAATACCGAAAAGATTTTAGGTGTGTTTTAATATAAACTTTATAAAATCCAAAAGATTTTGCTTCTATCTTATTTTTGATTGACCGACGTTGGAACTCGAGTCTAAGCCACCTGAATCCTGATTGAAAACCAAACAATTGCATCTTCATAAACGGTCGAAGTTAACAAGTTTGAAAGTAAAGATCTAAAATTGAACAAATTTTAAAACTTTCAAAATATTGTCTGTTGGTAGTTGATTGAGAGTTGGTCTCATGTGTGTCGTGTGCTTATATAGTTTAAAATCAACTCTTAGTGAGGTTTTCTTTTGAAAATTCTCTAAGATTGATTAAATCCCTAGTAGTTGTTCTCATTACACGTTTAGCTCTGTTGTGTGTGAAGATGTGGCACTCGAACCGGCTAAAGGCAAAGAGAACGTGTCAGATGACAAGCTGTGAAGTTAGGACACGACATGGATGCAATCAGAGGTTCAAGATGATCAAGTTGCAACTGACCATTCATCAACACCACAAGGATCTGATGTCTTGAAGATCAAAGATTCACGAGCAGCATTCAAGGGGGAGTTTGTCGATGTACCTCCCTGATGGTGAAACGTGAATATTTTCAAGATCTTGCCGTGTGAAGAATGAACCATCACCAGCAACATCCAAGGGGGAGTTTGTTGATGCACTCTCGTGTGGAGTTGGTACGGTTCGGTTCGTCGCAGTTCGTCGAGTATCAAGACAACATAGTTAACATCCTCCTGTTAAGTTATGTGAATGAAAATCTTTTACATACATGACAACAAAATACAAGAATCATTCAAGTTCTCTATTTATCGAAACAGAAAGATGATTATGCTTGTTTGAAGAACATCAAAATAGAAAGGTCACACATGGATTGAAATAGATATAAAAGAAAGTGATTCATCACATCGAAATAGAGAACAAACCAAGGGATCGAAACAGGTGAACTTCCTATACATCGAAATAGAGTATGTTTATGTTGAATTGTGTGTTATCGAAATAGACTACACAATGTCTATTTCGATATATGTAATCCTTTTAATCAATATTACCTATTTCGATATGTATAAGGATGTTTCGATATGATGCTTTTATCCATCCTATTTCGATCATGATGATGATACAAGGACTATCCTATTTTGATGATGATGATGTCAAGTGTGTTTCGATGAGAAGCTTATTTCATGTATCAAGTTCTATTTCGATGATGAAGTTGGGCATGCCTATTTCGATAATGGCTTAGGTGTAAGTTGTATTTCGATGGTTCCTTTACTGTTTCGTTATATTTCGTTGTTGTCTTGTATTTCGTTGTGTAGTGTTGCTGCTCTGGTAGTATAAATAGCAGCACACACACTCTGTTCTATAACACAAGAGAGAGAGCACTTTTAGAAGAGTTTGTAAACATTGGGTGTAATTTTACTCTGTTGAAATCAAACCTTGAGCTTAACAGTGATATCTTGTTTGTGTTTGGTTGTGTTCTTTGCTTAGATTTGCATATAAACAAGGATTCCGCACTTGGTTATGTGTTAAACAACAAGGAATAAGTGATCTAGATCCTCCTCTAGGGACCTACAGATACTATACCAATAATATTGTAAATCAAACTGATACTAACCGAATTCTCACTGCTTTCTCACCGTAACGCGTAGGTTGAATACCTAGTATTGATAATATCAAATTTTTGTAACACCCTTACTATTAAGTAACGGTTTACGTATAGATTACGAAAATAAACTTGTAATTATGATTACAAATTACATTGGAAATACGGTTAAACTAAAACTTTTACAATTTAAAAATAATACAACTGAATGTACTTAAGTTTGTCGTTTAAAGGTTACGACAAAACGACGTGCGGAAGCTTGTATCTTAATCGTGTTCGGTTCTTCGTTGAGCTTGATCTTCATCTAGGAATCCCTTGACATTTACCTATGATCAAAACCAACTAAAACGTTAGTATTGATAGTTAAATAACCAATTTAAACGAGTCCGGAGTTCAAAACAAACAAATATAATTTTTTTCCAGTTCTATAGTCTGTCGCAGTCCGCGACAGACTTGGCTTAGTTCTTCGCGGGCCGCCACAACCCGTTGCGGGGCGCGACCGATTTCGACTTCTCCGTCGCGGGGCGAGACGGACTCATTTCGACAGAATGGTTTTTTCTTTGAGCTGCAGATTCCCAGCTCAAAATTTCCAACTTATACTCCACAAAAACATGCATATCTTTTGATCTAGATGTCCGTTTTGCATAATTCTTTTTCCTACGCGATCGTAATTTGATTCTCCATCAAATGGAATTAAAATCCAACATCTGAATTCACAAAATTTTAGATTTCAAGCCTCGGCTTGAAATTCAATTATAACACCTTTTTGACCCGTTCATGATTTTATCAAACAACTTGTTTGTTACTCTCAAATTCTCGTAAACAATAATATTTTAAATGTTTCCTATCATGCAAGGTGCAAATCACGGGTTATTACACATCATTAACCCGTTTATGCTTTTACACTTATTTTGACCCGTTAAGGGTATTTAAGCACCCAAGCGTCGAACTCGCTCTACTCTTTTTGTACTTTACATTTCCTCATTTAAAGTATCTACCTATATTCCATAATCACCATACGAGTTCCTAAATAACCCATATGGGTCGTTTACCAGATTTACCTATCAAGGGCTTTTTGGTCAATTCTAGTCCTTCATTTTACGACGAAGGGCATTCACTAATATTTGACCAAAATATCACTTCTAACTATAACTCAAAATATGCATACCTGGCTACTTGACCCTTTTTAATACCTTGCATTAATGATTTTGCTAATTTATAGCAATGCAAATTTCCGTAAGCCGTTTTTATCCTGTGAGCATTAGACTCGACAATACTTATTAGTCGTTATTTGTCAAATGGCGCTGAAAATCACCATTTAACCCATTAGGTCTAAACGACCAAACATTTTGCATTTGTATTCGAATGGCATACATATTTACCATTTCGTTATTTAACCCATTTCGGCTTACGCCTTAGGGTATCTTTTAACTTTAACTTACGTTTGTTGACAAGCGACTAATTACCATTTTATCCCGATCATTATTATGAATTACCCCATAGGGCAACATCTCAAACTCATTGTATGTTTGTCATTCCATGACTATATTACCATTTACCCATTTTTTTACCATCCATCATGGTTTTCCATCATTATTACTTATTCCGAGCCGTATCAATTACGGCGGAACACCACATTTTACCCATTAGCTTAACATATTCGTAACCCTTATAATAATTAGACATTCTATAAAAAGGGAGTGTAAGCTTTACTTACCTCTCATCCAGTTTAATTTTTTCTTCTCGTACTTGATTCGTTTGACCCGCTTCCTCCCCAAGCTTCCACCTAGCTTGTTAAGCGCCAACTATCATTCATCATTCACAAGGTGGTTAGTTTAATCATAAATTAATACGATTATTCCACCTCAAACATTTTATATCCAAAATTATCATTCATCGCATTGTAGGTCAGGTTGACTTTTTAAAAGTCAAATACCCATTAGTACATGAAATGCGCATTCAAGTTCATTAACTAGTTTAGGCATTTTCAAATGACCCGGTAGGCATTCTTTTAAGCCATCATTTTAACTAATCTTTTAACCGAGTTTATTACATTTCCAACACCTTATCTTGTTCAAGCGATTATCAAGACTAGTTTATTTATTCGTTTCACAAGCACTAAGGGTTTCTCATATACGAGTGAAACCCGTTTCATCATATCACTAGCGTTCATCCGAACACCTAATATAATCAAGTTCTATCTACCAATTAGTCGATAACATGATCTCATACACCTAGTTACGTGAACAAAGTTACCAAATTTCATCATGACATTCTAAAACCCATTTCAATCATGTATGAACAAGTACACAATCATGTAATTTGGTCAAGTACCTTGTTTCTTCTATCAAATATGATGATTTCAAACACAAACTTATCATCATCTTCACTATTAAATCAAAACCCACTTCCTAGTTTACTTGTTAATCACTTACAAGTAACATTACTTCAAGTTCTTCATAATTTCATCATAACTAACGAAATTATACATACATAAACACTCAATTTCAACTTTGGATCATAATCCAACAATCTATTTGCAAGTAACCTACTTGTCTCAAATTGCAACTTTAACCAATCTAGGTTTTACGACATACCTTATGATCCCCATGACTAGGTGATCGTTTCTATGTATTCATGCATCGATTTAGGGCTTGAATTAAGCTTCAATTTGATCATCTTGTTGAATTTAGGGTTAGAGCACCCATGGAGCTTTCTCCTGGCCATCTCACGCACGCACGCACACACACTTAATGTGTGTGTTGTGTTATTTGTTTTGTTTATAATACCCTTTTCAAGTTATCCAACTTTGGTCCATCATGTTTGGTTAGTTATTAAGTAGCCCACAACCTAATTATTTCTAACAATATTCCCACTTATTAACTAGGCTAAATATTCCTAGTTATCTTAGTGGGCTCGAGGAAGTTTATGACTAGGTTTATTTTAAGTCCCGTTAACTCGGGCCTTTTATAAACTTTATTTACCCATAAGCCTTTATTCAACTTTTATTAAATATTAGGTTTATTTATTTAAATCCTAATATTTACCGGTTTACTTTTACCACTAACGGTACTTACCCGTCCTTTAGAACTAACGTGGTTTGATTACCAAACCCGTTTTCGGGGTGTTACAAGTCTACCCCCCTTAATGAGGTTTCGTCCCCGAAACCTTATTTATGTAGTTCATTAACTTTAGACTAAATGAACATAGTTTCGTTTTGTGACATTCATTCTTTTAGTGTCTTTTATGTGTAAGTCCTCACTGACCGAGGCTTTCACCTCTTATTTCTTATCCTTTTAACCTTTTTGACCGAGTTGTCACTTGACCACTTAGTCTCATCAGTCTGTTAACATGTTTATCCCGCGCTTATCTTATATTAACAAGCGCTTTGTATTTGTCATGACATTTTCTTAACTTTGATTAGTTTTACCGGCTAGACTAATTAGTCGCCGTCACTTCATACCCCGTCATCCGGGTATACTATTTTGCTATCTTCGGCCTTATGTGTGTTTAAGATTTTCTAAATCCCTTCATACTACTTATGTTTGTTAAAACGTTGCTTTTGACTAAAAAAACTAATTCTTTTTTTTTTAGTTTATGTTTTCTCTTTTTCTTACATCTTTCTCTCATATCTAGGAATGTTACTTCCGATGATTTGTTCTTTTCCATTATTATTTAATGCGGGGGATTATAACTAGTTCCCACGCTTTACCCAAGTGACCCGTAGGTTCTTTTACTTAGCCTCGTAAGCTATTTCTTTAGATTTCCACCTTTTTAAGGTGAGACTCAAACAGTTTGTTTCTTTCTACATGAGACCCAAGGGTCTTTTTGGTCCCGTAGACCTTGACACTACTTTTAATCCCGTAGGTTATGATAATCCCGTAGATCATCTTTTATTCGTGTCTTTATTCAAATGTACATATATGCACATATATGGTGTCAAGGCACCCATTTATATATTCAGAATTATTGGCCGTAGTCTAAGGCTACATTCGTTTACTTTCAGACAAATCTTCCGACTTTATGACTCCTTACATCGTTTAACCGTCGGTTTGTTCTTACACTTATCGTTTCTCGGTCCATGTAACAACTCGAATCAAAAGTCATATTTATTTAATTAAATTTTCCAATAGGAAACCCTAATTGAGACACCCAAGTGATTCTGCACAAACCCTAAAATTTTCAGAACAATCGGAATCAGGATTAGGGCCCCTAAAACTCAGGGGGGGTAAACCCTAAGTTAATGATTATCTAAAATTACTCGTTGTCAAAATTTGAAATTTAGAATATGTCAAGTCAGCAAAGCTAGTCCCAACCGTGGCTACCCTATAACCTATTTTCAACCCTTACGGACCGTAACGTTCTGAGTCTTACGGTCCGTAAGCACTCTTACGGACCGCAACATTGTGAGGCTTACGGTGCGCAAGCCTGGCCAAATTTTAAGTATAAATAGCAGACATTGGCAATCGAATTTTGGTATTGAAACGACGTAAAACTTCGCTGCATGCACTGAGATACGTTCTATTTACCACAATTAACACACACGGATCACTAATCGACGGCGCAATACAGGGTAATAACTCGATCGCTGATACGATTCAATGTCCGATCGATTAAACTATCCAATGGATGTTTAAGTGCTGCCCACATTAGGGTTTATGCTTTGTCATTCGTCGTTAATTCGATGGATGTTTAAGTATCGCACTTTGTCATTCGTTGTGAAGGTTTTAATCTCGTGAGTTATCGTAAATGCTGTATTAAGTTACTAACTGAATTGTGTGCTTGTTATTAATTTAGGTTAAAAGGCTAATCAGTAGGCTAGGCTCTGCTTAAACTTGCAATGTGAGTCATTCTCTTTTTATCAAATTACTTTCCAAAAGCATGTTTATTTTCAAAGGTTATAATTACAGGGATTAAGTCTATGTAATCTGAAATTACTGCCAGTATGTGGGGGGATGTGCACATAGCTACTAATTATTTATCATTTATGGGTGAACGGACCCAACAAGTGATATGTCCACAGTCACAAGTCCGGTCAAGTGACAATTGGATCAGTTAATTTAAAAGATAGAGACATTGTAATTGCTCTTAATACTGTAAATTATAACAAACAGGTCATTTAGTAAAATGAATGATTCACTCAGTATTTCCCGCTGACAAAACCTTTTTCAAACATGTTTCAGGTGATCTGTTATGATCCAGGAAAAAGTGCCGTGAAGCACTACAAGCTCAAAGAAGTGGCTCAGTATAAAAATAAAGAAACATGTTTTGTAAAATAAAAGATTTCTTTATGAAATCTCAAGATTGTAAATTACCGGGTTTTATCCCGCGTTGTGAAATAAAAATAATCGGGAAATATTTCAGTTTTAAAAAGATTCTGATGATAAACTTCCGCTGTTAATTAAATACCACGGGATTTCTGTCCCGCGGCTCCTGAAACGGGTCAAACCGGGTCGGGGGCCGTGACAGAAAAAGGTGGTATCAGAGCCACTGATTTAAGCCTATTAAGTATTTAGTAATACTTAATTTTCCTGATTTCCATTATGTGATTATGTGTTTTATTAACTGACTATTTGTTAGTTACAGTATGGGTACGCAAAAGTTGTCAAATATCTATCTTAAACTAGATAGGTCATCCAACGAGAAGGGAAGTTCATCCCAAACAAAACCTTATGCAATTCCTGAAGAAGGAATATTTGTGCGAAAGGCAAATTATGAGGAACCATTTTCTCCGGATAAAAGAAATTTGATTATTAGGAAAAGTAAGGAGAAAATAAAGAAAATCCGAGAAAAGAAAGTTAAACAGGAAACCCAGGAATTAATCAGTAAAACACCCTGGGAGGACAAATTAGATGATAAATGGGCAGATTTGTATATGCTAGCCACAGTAGCAGAAAATGCAAATCTCTAAATACTTTAACTCAAGTTTTAGCACCTTTATTTATTTACAATCCAGAAACCTTATTCAGTAAATAAATAATTTTACAGTAAATCGTAGTATATTTTACTTGTCAGTTGTTTTATGTATGGTATGTAAATGGTTATATATAAAATTTTGTTATTCTATTTTAACATTTGGTATGTATTTTGCATATATGTTAAACAGCATGAATGAGATGTCTGAAGCTTTAGAAAATCTTAACCTTTATCCCGTTAAGATAGAAGTTTCCGAGGAATTCACTGGTTACTTCGTTGACAAAGAAGAACCCATGGAATTTCAATCCAAACCACTGGCAAAACCTAAACCCAAGAAAAGAAACAGATTTGTGGGCTGGAGGCGTGTACGTAGGAAAAAGCCAGCAACAAGAAAGGTTACCAAAACTGAAGAACCAAAAGATAAAGGAAAAGAGGTAGAAATTGAGGAAAATGTTAATCAAGTAGAGATAGAAGCTGAGAAGAGTTTTAAGCAAACAGAAAGAGAAGTCGGAGAAAGTTCTAGACAAAAACAGAAAATGACTCCCTGGGAAGTTTTAGATCATAAACTAGTAATGAGTGACCTCATCGGACCTGCCGATGGAAACCTTGAACCAGCTAATCCAAACCTTATATTTACTGAAGAAGATCTTTTCAACTATCCATTAGAAGCTCCAATTCCAATCAATCTGGAACCTGCAATTCCAGATCCTATTGTCCAACCTCAACCATTACCAGTAGAATTAGATGAATGGTGGACAACTGATTGGCAATACCAAAATCTTTTAAACAACCCTGATACATTTTTCCCGCAAGTTGACCAAGAACCTCCACTATACCCAACTATGAGCCCGGAAAATCTGACTGAACTTCGTCTCTGGGGCGAAGAGTTAATTACTGCAGGAAATAGGATTAGGGATGTTGGAGAAAGAGTTACTTGGAAGTACGACGAGAGGGAGCGTCGTTTTTAAGAAATTAGCTGACCAGATAATGGGAGTTTGCAAGATAATCATAAGAATCAGTATGTGTAATAAATAATCATAAGAATCAGTATGTGTAATAACTTAACAATAAAACGTTGTACGATAATCATGTGTACGAGGCATAATATAATATATAGTAATGAAACTCGGGAAATCGATAACTTTTGGTTATATATGTTAATGTGATTACGTGCAAACCGTTTTATTATATTTGTATTTATACTAATTATTTATATAAAATTTATTTATCAGATGGCAAATATTGGTAATGAACCCGTTAATGAAGTTAATCAGTCTGAGCAACATCCAAGGGATCAATATATGACTAGACATGATATAGAAAATATCGTTGCTCAAGGGATAGCCAATGTTATTCCAGCATTCGTTGCTGCTATTAAAAATCCAATAGAACCACAACAAATTGTTCCTAGCAAACGTATTTCTGAAGATAACTTCAGTAATAGCGTAAACGGAGGCAATGATCATGTTAATCATGATAATGAACCACGGCAAGCTCCGCTCCCTAAGAAAATGAAAGCTGCAACATCTGGTTGCACTTTCAAAGAATTTCTTGCTTGTAAACCCACTGAATTTGCAGGCAATGAAGGAGCAACTGCATCACTGCGTTGGTTAGAGAAAACCGAAGCAGTAATTGCAATAAGTAAATGTGCTAAAGATGATCAGGTCATGTACGCATCAAATCTCTTCAAGGAAGGCGCACTCGAATGGTGGAACACTGTGTTACAATCAAAAGGAAGAATAATAGCTTATGCCATGAATTGGGAAGAATTTAAGGGTCTTGTAGAAAGAAAATTCTGTCCCGAGTATGAAAAGGAACAAATGGCAAATAAGTTTTTAAACCATAGAATGATGGGTGTAGATTGTCGCGGTTATACTTCGACATTCTTTGAATACGCTAGAGTGGTACCAACACTGGCTTCGCCAGAACCGGTACTCATTTCTCGTTATATTTGGGGATTAATTGGTGAAATCCGCAATATCGTTAAAGCTGCGAGACCACGCACTATTGACGATGCTGTGGAATTAGCTAATACCCTAACTGATGAACTGGTGCGTACAAGAGATGATAACAGGAAGAAGGAACTAGCTCAGAAAATTACCCAAGGATTTCATACGGGTAATAATAACAGCTTCAAGAGAAAAGGAACAGGGCAATCTTCAACTTTACCGTTCTGTCAAAATTGTAAAAAGAAACATTTTGGAAAATGCAAGATATATTGCAATTTTTGCAAAACTGTAGGACATCGTGAAGAAAATTGCAGGAAGAAATCCATAATTTGTTACAATTGTGGAGAGGCAGGACATTTCAAAACAGAATGTCCTAAATTGGTCAAACCAGCGGACAACAAAGCTAAGCCAGCTGACGGGGCTACAAAGAAAAATGTAAGAGCATTTCAGCTAACTACTCAAGAAGCAGAGCTGATTCCAGATGTGATAGCTGGTACGTTTCTAGTTCATAACGTATATGCAAAAGTATTATTTGACTCTGGTGCAAACCAAAGTTTTATTAATACTTCATTCTGCCAAGCTCTTAAGTTACCTTTAACCAATATTAGGCAGATTTTTACAGTCGAAACTGCAGATGAGAATTCAGTTAAAATAGATCAGGTTTTACAAAATATAGAAATAGAACTTTCAGGTCATAAATTTTCTGCAAATCTGTTACCTATGAAATTAGCTGAGTTCGATGTGGTGTTAGGAATGGATTGGTTAATAGCCAACCATGCTCGAATTCTTTGTGATAAGAATTCTATAGAAATTCAGGCACCTACTAGAGAAATAATTATGATTACAGGAGATAAACCACGTAAACCCATGAAGTTCATATCAGTAATGAAAGTTGCTAGTTATGAACGAAAACAAGGAATAGTATATATGATTTCAGTAATCATTAATACTAAGAACAAAGAACTTAAGGAAATTCCTGTAGTCTCAGAATACCCAGATGTATTCCCAGAAGAGTTACCAGGGTTACCACCAGACAGGGAAGTAGAATTCAGGATTCATCTAATTCCAGGAATCACACCGATAGCCAAGGCACCTTATCGGTTAGCTCCTACTGAAATGTTAGAACTGAAAAAGCAATTAGATGAATTATTAAGTAAAGGATTCATACAACCTAGTTCATCCCCTTGGGGAGCACCAGTGTTGTTTGTAAAGAAAAAGGACGGTTCAATGAGAATGTGTATCGATTATAGAGAATTAAATAAGGTTAAGAATCGATACCCATTACCTAGGATTGATGATCTTTTTGATCAACTTCAAGGGGCTAGATATTTTTCTAAGATAGATTTACGCTCCGGATATCATCAATTGAAGGTACAAGAAGAAGACATACCTAAGACTGCTTTCAGAACTAGGTATGGTCATTATGAGTTTACAGTCATGCCCTTTGGGTTAACGAATGCAACTGCAGCATTCATGGACATGATGAATAGGATCTGTAAACCGTATTTGGATAAATTTGTAATCGTTTTCATAGACGATATACTTATTTATTCAAAAAGTCAGAACGAACATTGTCAGCACTTGCATGCCCTCTTAACTTTGTTAAGAAAAGAAAGGTTGTACGCCAAATTCTCGAAGTGTGAATTTTGGTTACCAGAAGTACAATTCTTAGGCCACATGGTTAATCACGAAGGTATTCATGTAGACCCTGCTAAGATAGAGGCGATTACCAATTGGAAGGTTCCACAAACAGCAATGGAAATTAGAAGTTTTATAGGTTTAGCTGGTTACTATAGAAGATTTATTAAGGATTTTTCTAAGATAGCTGTACCATTAACTAAGCTAACCTGTAAAGCAATTAAGTTTGTTTGGGGACCTAAACAAGAAGAAGCTTTTAGGATTTTGAAGCAGAAGTTAACCAATGCTCCAATTTTAGCCTTACTAGAAGGAACTGAAGATTTTGAAGTATATTGTGATGCTTCAAAACTAGGATTTGGATGTGTGCTTATGCAACGCAAGAAGGTAATTGCGTATGCTTCAAGACAGTTGAAAAAGCACGAAGAAATCTATACCACACATGACTTAGAATTAGGAGCCGTAATTTTTGCCCTTAAGATTTGGAGACATTATCTTTACGGAAGTAAATTTACTGTCTATACTGATCACAAAAGTTTAAGATATATATTCGGGCAAAAAGAGTTAAACATGAGGCAAAGGAGATGGATGGAAATCTTAAGTGATTACGACTGTGATATTCAGTATCACGAAGGAAAGGCAAATGTAGTTGCAGATGCTTTAAGTCGTAAGTATCATGAGAACCAAAGACGAGTTCGTGCTCTCAGATTAAATCTACAATTAGATTTAATGGAACAACTAAAACATTTCCAAGAAACAGCAATCAAAGATGATGCTGAAGGAATGAAGGGACGGATTAAAGAATTAGAACAAGGAGCAGATGGAATTTGGAGATTCCACAAAAGTAGAATTTGGGTACCTAAGCAAGGAGAATTAAGAAATAAGATTCTAGAAGAAGCCCATAAGTCAAGGTATACAATTCATCCAGGAAACAATAAGATGTACCAAGATTTAAGAAATAGTTTTTGGTGGATAGGAATGAAAAAGGATATAGCTAGATATAATTCTAAGTGTCTTACTTGTTCACAAGTTAAGGCAGAACATCCGAAACCTTCAGGTCTACTACAACAATTAGAGATGCCAGTATGGAAATGGGAACTTATAACAATGGATTTTGTTACTAAGTTACCCAAGACCAGAAAAGGTAATGATGCGATTTGGGTAATTGTAGATCGATTAACCAAATCTGCTCACTTCCTACCTATGAAAGAAACCTTTAGCATGGAAAGATTGGCAAAGTTGTATGTAGATGAAGTAGTATCTCTACATGGAGTTCCACTCTCCATTGTATCAGATAGGGATAGTCGTTTCACTTCTCACTTCTAGAAAAGTTTCCAGCAAGCAATGGGAACTCGACTAAACCTAAGCACGGCATATCATCCACAAACAGACGGGCAAAGTGAAAGGACGATCCAAACTCTAGAAGACATGCTCCGAGCATGTGTAATAGATTTTGGTGGGAATTGGGACGATCATTTACCATTAATTGAATTCTCCTATAACAATAGTTATCATTCAAGCATTGAAACTGCCCCATTCGAGGCATTATATGGAAGAAAGTGCAGAACTCCCGTTTGTTGGGCAGAAATAGGAGAAAGTCAATTATCAGGTCCCGAAATAGTGCAAGAGACAACCGACAAGATTACTCAAATCAAGGAAAGACTGAAAACGGCTCGAGATCGCCAGAAGAGTTATGCAGACAATAGATGCAAGCCGTTAGAATTCCAAGTTGGAGACAGAGTACTGTTGAAAGTTTCTCCTTGGAAAGGAGTTGTTAGATTCGGTAAGATAGGAAAGCTAAGTCCAAGGTACGTAGGACCGTTTCCAGTGATCCAACGTATAGGACCAGTTGCTTATCGTTTACAACTACCAGAAGAATTATCTGGAGTACATGACGTATTTCATATATCCAATCTCAAGAAATGTCTAGCAGACGAATCTCTGGTAGTACCCCTTCAAGATATAGAAGTAAACGAAAAGCTAAAATTTGTTGAGAAACCTCTTCAGATAGAAGACAGAAAAGTAAAGTTTCTCAAGCACAAACGATTAGTATTGGTCAAAGTCAAGTGGGATTCAAGGAGAGGATCTGAATACACTTGGGAACTAGAATCTGAAATGAAGAAAAAGTATCCTCAATTATTCCAATAAATCTCGAGGACGAGATTTTATTAAGGTGGGTAGAATGTAACAACTCGAATCAAAAGTCATATTTATTTAATTAAATTGTCCAATAGGAAACCCTAATTGAGACACCCAAGTGATTCCGCACAAACCCTAAAATTTTCAGAACAATCGGAATCAGGATTAGGGCCCCTAAAACTCAGGGGGGTAAACCCTAAGTTAACGATTATCTAAAATTACTCGCTGTCAAAATTCGAAATTTAGAATATGTCAAGTCAGCAAAGCTAGTCCCAACCGTGGCTACCCTATAACCTATTTTCAACCCTTACGGACCGTAACGTTCTGAGTCTTACGGTCCGTAAGCACTCTTACGGACCGCAACATTGTGAGGCTTACGGTGCGCAAGCCTGGCCAAATTTTAAGTATAAATAGCAGACATTGGCAATCGAATTTTGGTATTGAAACGACGTAAAACTTCGCTGCATGCACTGAGATACGTTCTATTTACCACAATTAACACACACAGATCACTAATCGACGGCACAATACAGGGTAATAACTCGATCGCTGATACGATTCAATGTCCGATCGATTAAACTATCCAATGGATGTTTAAGTGCTGCCCACATTAGGGTTTATGCTTTGTCATTCGTCGTTAATTCAATGGATGTTTAAGTATCGCACTTTGTCATTCGTTGTGAAGGTTTTAATCTCGTGAGTTATCGTAAATGCTGTATTAAGTTACTAACCGAATTGTGTGCTTGTTATTAATTTAGGTTAAAAGGCTAATCAGTAGGCTAGGCTCTGCTTAAACTTGCAATGTGAGTCATTCTCTTTTTATCAAATTACTTTCCAAAAGCATGTTTATTTTCAAAGGTTATAATTACAGGGATTAAGTCTATGTAATCTGAAATTACTGCCAGTATGTGGGGGGATGTGCACATAGCTACTAATTATTTATCATTTGTGGGTGAACGGACCCAACAAGTGATATGTCCACAGTCACAAGTCTGGTCAAGTGACAACTGGATCAGTTAATTTAAAAGATAGAGACATTGTAATTGCTCTTAATACTGTAAATTATAACAAACAGGTCATTTAGTAAAATGAATGATTCACTCAGTATTTCCCGCTGACAAAACCTTTTTCAAACATGTTTCAGGTGATCTGTTATGATCCAGGAAAAAGTGTCGTGAAGCACTACAAGCTCAAAGAAGTGGCTCAGTATAAAAATAAAGAAACATGTTTTGTAAAATAAAAGATTTCTTTATGAAATCTCAAGATTGTAAATTACCGGGTTTTATCCCGCGTTGTGAAATAAAAATAATCGGGAAATATTTCAGTTTTAAAAAGATCCTGATGATAAACTTCCGCTGTTAATTAAATACCACGGGATTTCTGTCCCGCGGCTCCTGAAACGGGTCAAACCGGGTCGGGGGCCGTGACAGTCCATACTTATACTTCTTTACAACCCATTACCCGGGTTCTTTTATCTTAATTTTTTTAGCTTTCCGGTTTCACCGGTTTGCGTTCTCCTTTCTATATCAAGCGTTATTCCTTAATTAACTAGTTTGACTCATTTTGGGTGAACTTTCATCACTTATGAGTGTCAAACTTCATTCTTTATTCGACCCGTCCAACTTTGAAGTAGTTGAACGTAATTATCTAAATTTATGTTTGCAAAATCTTGTCATCTTTTAGTCATAACTCTCATTCCGAGTCTTTTGACTTTCAATCCGCGTTCCTGTCTCTTGGTTTACGCCTTCACTCACAATCCTACCCATCCATCGGGTATCTTTACCGAAATCATCATCAAGTAACCATTCTTATATGGTTTTAGATGTCATTTTAATTTATTTGGTCGTCTTAGCGAAATCAATCGCTTTTATTTAGTCAAGTCCTTTATTCTTTATTTAATTCATTTGACTTGTCCGTGTGAATTTCATCACTTGTGACAGTCAAAATTTTATCTCTATACCTTAGCATTCCTATTAGTCGGTCTGTATTTTCATTTACTTTGATCCTTGTCCCTTCTCTCGGGCTCGTTATTCTAACGTAATACGCTTCCGTCATCCGACTTGCGTTTACGTTTACTATCAAACATCTTGCCTATTTGATTCATTTGGGTACCTTTTTAGTTCGTCCCATTCACCCCATCCTTACTACATTGGACGTAAATGTGTCCACAACAAGAAGTTCATGGTATCATATGCCACTATTTACTTGGCCAGAGTAAGTGATCAACACATGACACACATGACCCTTTTATAGTTTTCACATCTCACCCTATGTAAGTAACGCCTCTATTTATTTCATATCTCTGATTTCATTTAGTAAAACTTTATTTAATTGCAAAGCAATAATCATTAGTTTTACATTTGAACATATAAAATGTTTTCCTTTCTATCGAACTATTACATAATCACATTCGTTAATGTGATCGCTACTTTTCTCAATAGCATTATATTGAGAATTATACACTTAGATAATTACTCCCATCCAAGTTTTTATATAATTTAATCCTGTTATTGTTTTCTTATTCATTATTGTGAATAACACTTCTTTCTACTTATTTACTCTTGGAAACTTCATCCTGAATAGATACCTATTCAGGTTTTCTAAGTTTTGTCCTATATATGCAACCGTCATTCTCTACGTGTTTGTTGCATATTACTACTTGTTCGCGATCGTCACGCGATTTAGTTCCTTGAGGAGCATACTCTACTTGTCGTATTTCGGACCATTCCTCTGTCATGTCCGTCACTTGTTACACTCTCGCCATCTTCAGATACGAGTATCCTTCAACGGATTTGCGATCAAGCCTCGAACCGAACACTTTTTTCTTTTAACCTTGAGCTCTGATTACAAACTTGTAACACCCTTACTATTAAATAACGGTTTACGTATAGATTACGAAAATAAACTTGTAATTATGATTACAAATTACGTTGGAAATACGGTTAAATTAAAACTTTTACAATTTAAAAATAGAGTAAACTGCAATTTTACCCCCTGGGGTTTAGGGCAATTGGCATGTCTACCCCCCCCCCCCTAAGGAAATAAATGCAGTTTTACCCCCCTCTGTTTGGGGTTATGTCGCAACTTTACCCCCGGACCATCTTTCCGTCACATATCACCGTTTTCTTTTAATGGTCAAAGGGCAAATATGTAAAATCACAATTGTCTTCACCTATTACCCTTCGCTTCAGCTGCAACCTCAGAAAAATCCCATTCAATCACTTTGAAACCCTCAACATAACCTACCTCTAAATTCAAGAGCTGCTCATTGGCGATCTTCAAGAATTACAGTGGATTAGAACTCTGTTACGAGCATGGATATTCGATTGTGGAAGCTACGAGCTGAAGACCAGTATTTCGAACCGGATGAAATGTACCGTAAGTGACATGCAAGCTCACAGGGTCTGAATTAGGTAAAATTTGAACATTTTTCTATGTTAATTTGTTATTGTTGTTTGTTTATAGGTCAAACCCAATCTCAATTTACCATAAAATTTCACCATGGAGGTAATTTTGTAGAAAACCCAAATAGGAATTACTTTGGTGGGAAGATGAACTACATTGATTATGTAGATTTTCGAGTGTTGAATACTGATGTTTTAGAGGAGATGGTTAAGAAATTAGGATACAATGATGGTCTGTTTTTCTGCATTCATTATAAGGAACCATACTGTTCGTTGGATTTTGGTCTTAGGACATTAAAATGTGATGTTGACTTAGAGCCTATCTTTGATCATGTACGTCAAGGAGTTCACATTATAGACATGTATGTTGAACACCGGAGGTCAACAATCTTGATTGGGTCAAGTGAAGTTCCTGTTGATAGAACATGTAAAGCAATTGTTCCAGCATCATTTACAATAAATAATCAGAATCATAGTATGAATGAAGATGAGGAAGAAATTGAAGATCATGATGAAGAGAGTGAAGAAAGTGATCAAGGAAGTGATCCTGATTATGAGTATATTGAGGAAGATAATTTGGTTTATGAAATAGAGGTGGATATGCAGAGGTTCAGGGCTAATGTTGAATTTACTAGGGAAGAACTGGATGGTTCAACTGATGGGGATCATGATGATGAGAGAAGCGAAGAAGGTCATCTGCTTATAGACCTGGAGGACTTTGAAAGTAGGTCTGATGACAATTCAAGCCTCAGAGATAAGGTTGATAGGAAGATAAGGAGGAGAAACAAGGGTGCTTTAAAAGGTCCAAATGATCTGCCATTCTTTGTTGGTCAGCTTATTGATGACAAGAAAAAGATGAATCAGATGGTGAAAGATTATGCTCTTAAGGCAAGGAGGGATGTGTTTATTCTAAAAAACGAATTGTTAAGGTATAGGGTAGTATGTTTTGGAAGTAATCCACCACTACTTGGTCCTGTAAAAAACAAGGGGGATGAAGGGCAAAATAGTAAATGCACCAAAGTAGGGAAAAAATACAAACACCTTAAAAGGCATATCAAGCCCACCTGTCCTTGGGCAGTTCACATCTCAAGAAATACAGACAAGGATAAGTGGTGTGTGAAGACCATTCATAATCAACATAACTGTTTGACAACAAGGGCCGTTTCTTTGTACACAATGAGTTCGATTGCCAAAAAGATCCAACCTATGATTGAAAGCAATCCAGACATGCCAATTCATGCAATCCAAAGTCAACTGCTTCGGAAGCATCAACTAGAAATATCACTACATAAGGTCTTCAGAGCCAAGAGGATAGCAACTACGAGTATCTATGGTGATTACCAAGAACAGTATGGTCTGCTAAGGTCATACTGTGATGAACTTCTAAAAGCCAACCCATGTAGTACAATTAAAATTGATGTGGAGCCATGTGGGAACTCAGGTAGTCCTACAAGGCAGTTTCGAAGGGTTTATGTTTGTTTTGCCTCTATGATGAGAGGATTTAAGATGATTGGAAGACCATTGTTGGGTGTGGATGGTTGTTTCATGAAAGGTCCATTTCCTGGACAGATCTTGAGTGCTGTTGGTATAGATGGGAACAATAGCATATATCCATTTTGTTATGCCCTTGTTGAGGCAGAAACAACCCAAAGCTGGAAATGGTTTTTGCAACTGTTGAGAGATGACCTAGGGTGTATGGCTGAGTCTTATTTCACCTTCATCAGTGACAGACAAAAGGTAATGACTTCTTAAGTGTTAATTAATAACTTGCAAATAAATTTGATTGCAAAATATTAGGATTAATTGCATTTTGTATCACAGGGTCTGATTCCAGCTATGCTAGCTGTTTTTCCTAATGGTGAGCACAGATTTTGTTTGAGGCACATCCATGAGAACATGAAATCCAAGTGGCGTGGAGATCTTTACAAGAATTTGCTTCGGTCAGCCGGAAGGAAGACATCTACTCCATATTTTAACAAAGCTATGGAAGAAATTAAGACAACAGAACGAGCTATGTATGACTGGCTGAATGAGATCCCATACATAGCTTGGTCAAGAGCATATTTTTCTGGAAGAGCTAAATGTGATATGTTGCTGAACAACATATGTGAGGTTTTTAACAGACAAATCATAGGAGGAAGGGACAAGCCGATTATCACATGCTTAGAATTCATTAGGGAGTACATGACCAAGAGGATAGTGAATGTCAAGAAATTGCAAGCAAAGTGTATGGGGCCACTGACACCTCATGCCACTGAGGTCTTCGATGAGATCAAGCAACAGGCTGCTGAAATGTCTGTTTTAATGGTTGATTCAGACAAGTATCAAGTAACAAGTCCAAGATCACAGTGTGTTGTGAATGTTAAACATAAAACTTGTGCACGCAGGAAGTGGGATTTGACAGGGATGCCTTGCAAACATGCAGTTGCAGCCATATGGGATTGTCAAGGAATAGCATTGATGCTAGCATACCAGAAGAGTGGGTTTCTGATGTGTATTGGCTGTCAACATGGAAGAAATTTTATGACAATGTGATAGAGCCAATCAACGGGCCGGACATGTGGACTCCTTCATAGTGTCCAACAACACTCATCCCCCCAAAGCATCATACACAAGTTGGAAGGCCAAAGAAGAAACGAAGGAAGGCATTTGGTGAAAAAGAGCTTGAGCAGGAGTTCGACAAAGGAGGTAAAATGACCAGAAAGGGAACCAGCATCAAGTGTGGTAAATGTGGGAACATGGGTCACAATGTCAGGAGCTGCAAAGGACAAGGGGGTGAACAATCCACTGCTTCACAGGAATCACACACTGCCACTCAAGGTGCACCAGTTTACAATCTTTAGACTATGTTTGTTTGTTTGTCAAGTTTGTTCAAGACAATGTTAGGTTTGTAACTTTGGCGTATGTTTGTTTGTTTGTTTGTTCAAGACAATGTTTGGTTTGTCAAGTTTGTTCAAGACAATGTTTGGTTTGGAATCTTTATGAGTGACAGATGGTTATGTTGTCATGGATGCTTTATGTTTGGTTTGTATATGGCTTGTATTTTGGTTTACAATGTTTGGTTTACAACTGTTTGGTTTACATATGGCTGCTTTATTTTGGTTTACAATGCTTGGTTTACAATCTTTATGTTTGGTTTGCATATGGCTGCTTTAGTACAAATAATGTGTTCAAACAGAATTTTGGCGGAAAGTGATTCGATTACATTGCAACATTTAGTACAAATAAGAGGTCCAAAATACAAACATACAACCAAACAAATCTAGCCTATTTCCAGTGACAATCATCCAAACAAGACCAATCTGAATCAGAACCATGCTCCCCTTCATATGGGTCAAAGTACCAATCATCCTCTTCATCCCAATATGTGTAATCCCATGCATGTTCCAGCACTTCAGGGTCATAATCCTTTGTCGGATCTCCGAATATCTTTTCATAATCAGTTTCTTGCTCCATGGAAGGTCTGAGTATCTCAGAGTCTTGATCCTAAAAGTATACATAACTGTCTGGTTCTTCGGCTGCAACGACGTCTTCATCCTTAGCAATATCTTTCTCATTCTCAACTATATCATTCTCTTTGTCAGCAATACCTACATAATTACAAGCAGGCTACCAAAACAAAAATATAAGAACTTGAAAAGGACCATTGCATAAACTTGAAAACTCATAACTCAAATACAGTTAGAGTCAAAATACACAAACTAATCCAATTTCTCCACATTTACTACTTAAGCAAAAAAAGTAGAACAATCAAGACCCAAGTAATCCCTAAGTACATCTTCAGTTTGAACACATCGCCATTCTTGTACCGAGCCAACTGGTCTTCGCACTTAGCCAACTCATCCTTATCTTTAATGCTTTGAATTAAAGCAGGCATTACCTATCGACAAATCGGACATCCCTGTTCTTCACCAACATCAGCCCATCTGAGGAATCCACATCCTCCAACCTATTATCGGACATCATAAGCAAGAGTTTCAAACAAACTTGAGTTTCAATAAGCATAAAACAGAAGAAACTTACACATCGAAGATACCATCGACCAGGATTAGCTTTAGATTCTGATTGTTTCACCACTGTTTTCCCACCACAAGGACAGATGATGTCTGAATCTTGAGTTTTGCCCTTGAATCGAAGCACAGAGGAAGAAGATGAAGACATGTTCAGGATAGTTTGAGGGCAGTGAATTGATGGCAGTAAATTGAGGGATTCAAGCTTGAATTGGGGGTCGATTGAAGAAGAACAGCGTTTAGTCCAGTCAATTGAGGGTTCAAGCTTTTAATGGGGAAGATGAAGGGTACTTTGGACATTTCCATATAGACTAACGGTAATAATAACGTTGAAATGGTCCGGGGGTAAAGTTGCGACATAACCCCAAACAGTGGGGGGTAAAATTGCATTTATTTCCTTAGGGGGGTAGACATGCTAATCGCCCTAAACCCCAGGGGGAAAAATTGCACTTTACTCTTAAAAATAATACAACTAAATGTACTTAAGTTTGTCGTTTAAAGGTTACGACAAAACGACGTGCGGAAGCTTGTATCTTAATCGTGTTTGGTTCTTCGTTGAGCTTGATCTTCATCTGGGAATCCCTTGACATTTAAATATGATCAAAACCAACTAAAAATTTAGTTTTCATAGTTAAATAACGAATTTAAACGAGTCTGGAGTTCAAAACAAACAAAATATAAATTTTTGCCAGTTCTATAGTCTGTCACGGGCCGCGACAGACTTGGCTTAGTTCTTCACGGGCCACCACAACCTGTGGCGGGGCGCGACCGATTTCGACTTCTCCGTCGCGGGGCGTGACGGACTCATTTTGACAGAATGGTTGTTTCTTTGAGCTGCAGATTCCCAGCTCAAAATTTCCAACTTATAATTCACAAAAACATGCATATCTTTTGATCATGTCCGTTTTGCATGATTCTTTTTCCTACGCGATCGTAATTTGATTCTCCATCAAATGGAGTTAAAATCCAACATCTGAATTCACAAAATTTTAGATTTCAAGCTCTCGGCTTGAAATTCAATTATAACACCTTTTTGACCCGTTCATGATTTTATCAAACAACTTGTTTGTTACTCTCAAATTCTCGTAAACAATCATATTTTAAATGTTTCCTATCATGCAAGGCGCAAATCACGGGTTATTACACATCATTAACCCGTTTATACTTTTACGCTTATTTTGACCCGTTAAGGGTATTTAAGCACCCAAGCGTCGAACTCGCTCTACTCTTTTTGTACTTTACATTTCCTCATTTAAAGTATCTACCTATATTCCATAATCACCATACGAGTTCCTAAATAACCCATATGGGTCGTTTACCAGATTTACCTATCAAGGGCTTTTTGGTCAATTCTAGTCCTTCATTTTACGACGAAGGGCATTCACTAATATTTGACCAAAATATCACTTCTACCTATAACTCAAAATATGCATACCTGGCTCGGGTCAAGTATTGACCCTTTTTAATACCTTCCATTAATGATTTTGCTAATTTATAGCAATGCAAATTTCCGTAAGCCATTTTTATCCTGTGAGCATTAGACTCGACAATACTTATTAGTCGTTATTTGTCAAATGGCGCCGAAAATCACCATTTAACCTGTTTGGTCTAAACGACCAAACATTTTGCATTTGTATTCGAATGGTATACATATTTACCATTTCGTTATTTAACCCATTTCGGCTTACGCCTTAGGGTATCTTTTAACTTTAACTTACGTTTGCTGACAAGCGACTAATTACCATTTTATCCCTATCATTATTATGAATTAACCCATAGGGCAACATTTTAAACTCATTGTATGTTTGTCATTCCATGACTATATTACCATTTACCCATTTTTTACCATCCATCATGGTTTTCCATCATTATTACTTATTCCGAGCCGTATCAATTACGTCGGAACACCACATTTTACCCATTAGCTTAACATATTCGTAACCCTTATAATAATTAGACATTCTATAAAGAAGGAGTGTAAGCTTTACTTACCTCTCATCCAGTTTACTTTTTTCTTCTCGTACTTGATTCGTTTGACCCGCTTCCTCCCCAAGCTTCCACCTAGCTTGTTAAGCGCCAACTATCATTCATCATTCACAAGGTGGTTAGTTTAATCATAACTTAATACGATTATTCCACCTCACGCATTTTATATCCAAAATTATCATTCATCGCGCTGTTGGTCAGTTTGACCTTTTAAAAGTCAAATGCCCATTAGTACATGAAATGCACATTCAAGTTCATTAACTAGTTTAGGCATTTTCAAATGACCCGGTAGGCATTCTTTTAAGCCATCGTTTTAACTAATCTTTTAACCGAGTTTATTACATTTCCAGCACCTTATCTTGTTCAAGTGATTATCAAGACTACTTTATTTATTCGTTTCGCAAGAACTAAGGGTTTCTCATATACGAGTGAAACCCGTTTCATCATATCACTAGCGTTCATCCGAACACCTAATATAATCAAGTTCTATCTATCAATTAGTAGATAACATGATCTCATACACCTAGTTACGTGAACAAAGTTACCAAATTTCATCATGACATTCTAAAACCCATTTCAATCATGTATGAACAAGTACTCAATCATGTAATTTGTTCAAGTACCTTGTTTCTACTATCAAATATGATGATTTCAAACACAAACTTATCATCATCTTCACTATTAAATCAAAACCCACTTCATAGTTTACCTGTTAATCACTTACAAGTAACATTACTTCAAGTTCTTCATAATTTCATCATAACTAACGAAATTATACATACATAAACACTCAATTTCAACTTTGGATCATAATCCAACAATCTATTTACAAGTAACCTACTTGTCTCAAATTTCAACTTTAACCAATCTAGGTTTTCTGACATACCTTATGATCCCCATGACTAGGTGATCGTTTCTATGTATTCATGCATCAATTTAGGGCCTGAATTAAGCTTCAATTTGATCATCTTGTTGAATTTAGGGTTAGAGCTCCCATGGAGCTTTCTCCTGGCCATTTCACGCACGCACACACACTTAATGTGTGTGTTGTGTTATTTGTTTTGTTTATAATACCCTTTTCAAGTTATCCAACTTTGGTGCCTCATGTTTGGTTAGTTATTAAGTAGGCCACAACCTAATTATTTCTAACAATATTCCCACTTATTAACTAGGCTAAATATTCCTAGTTATCTTAGTGGGCTCGAGGAAGTTTATGACTAGTTTTATTTTAAGTCCCGTTAACTCGGGCCTTTTATAAACTTTATTTACCCATAAGCCTTTATTCAACTTTTATTAAATATTAGGTTTATTTATTTAAATCCTAATATTTACCGGGTTACTTTTACAACTAACGGTACTTTACCCGTCCTTTAGAACTAACGTGGTTTGATTACCAACCCCGTTTTCGGGGTGTTACAATTTTTCTTCTCTAAATCAAGTGATTTGGGTTGGTGTGTTATATTATGGAAATAAACTTTTTGATAATTTTACCCGTTTGACCCTTTGTTAGTTTATTTATTTATTTGGTTGTTTTATTTGTTTGACATGTTAGTGACATACCGACCCATAGATAAGTTAATGGGTCAAAATCCTTTAGTCCATGTGTTGAGAGTTTGTTTTGGTATTTGCAGTCACTTAGCATTAACGAATTCTTGAAACATGCTGCTGGTGAAAGAAACTACACCCCTGGCGGGTGTGGTGGCCAAAGAGGAGGTGGATGTTACAACCAAGGTTCTTCAAGCCATGCCTATCAAGCCCCAAAAATTGAAGACCCAAGTCACTTTTCTACTTTAGGTGGCAAGTTAGCCATTCTTCTCGCCATGCTTGTCACAGCCCTCGATCCCACCCTAGGAGCGGGAGCCACGAGCCAGTCAGATGGTATCGGTGTTTATTTATTTGGCAGCGGAAAACTTTCATCAGGACCGTAGTTAGGAAATATTCATCAGAGTTTAAAATACCATATTTTATAATAAACAAGTGGGATAAAACCCGAGTTTCATTTGCAATTCATTTGTAGGGATAAACCCTAATATTTGAAAACAAAGTCTCCTTTTTATTTAGGTAACTTTTATAGCCACTTTTCTAAGCCTTTAGTGCTCTCTAGCTGGCTTATATTCGCTTCACATTAAGTTACCTGAAACGCGTTTTTAAAAAGATTTTATCAGCAAGAAATACTGGTTAGTGCATCCCAGTTTAATCAAAACAGTTTTACAATTTCACAGTATTGAGGGCGATTACAATGTTTATATCTACACAATTACTCATTAAGTATGGTCAATTCCTGACTTGTGGTCATGTTACTCGTTGGCTAACTATTTGTCCAATAGTAACGGATTTCAAGTAATGTACAAAACCCCAGCATACCGGTAGTAATTGTAGAACACATAGACTCAATCACTGTTAAGTATAATTAAAACATTTGAGGTTTTGGTAAGACAGTTTGGTAGAAAAAGAGAATGACTCACATTTGTAGACTTAGGTATTTCTACAGGCTTCCTGGTATTATTATAGCTTCCTATTGCTTCTACTGGTTATCATTTATTAAATTTAAACAATGCACACGTGTTAGTAAGATAACCCAATCACATTAGTCATACAACACGAGACAGAACTCCAACGAACTAAGTCAGGCAGAGCCTTGACATGCGTTACGGAGTCCTAGATCAATCGAGTAGAGTATCGACTAGTAACCAGGGTTAAAATACTTACAACGGGCAGAGCTTCAGGTTTTAAGGGGGTATTTGGCTATAGCTTTCGCCTACAGAAGTTGAGAGAAAAGAAAGAAAAGTGAACGAGGATGAATGGAAGCTGAACGTCCAATTTATAGGAATTTCAGGACGCCGTCGTGCCCCGCGACACTTTCTGCTTCTTCTCTCGCGCCCCGCGAGGTAGTTCTGAGTCGGTGTAGGGTTGGTGAGTCATCGTGTAGGTCTGACACGTGTGACGACACGTGGCTTAACAAGTGATCAGCAAGTAAGAGGGGTGTCGCGGCCCGCGACTCGCCCTAGTAAATCCTTCGTGGCTCGCGAGCGACAGGTTTTCTTTGTTTTATTTGTTATTTATTAAAATAACTATTATTCAAGTTCGTTTATCGTATACGGGGTATATCTAGGAGCATTTAGGGGTGTTTTTCGAGAGTTTTTATATCCTCCCCACCTTGTTTTAAATCTCGTCCTCGAGATTTGAGCTACGATATCTCCTTAGGGTTATGTCAGGTCTTTTAGTTAGTAAAAACAGTATCAAGGTGTCTGAAGCAGGATCAAGACGTGAATA
Source organism: Helianthus tuberosus (assembly GCA_030545235.1). Lineage (NCBI taxonomy): Eukaryota > Viridiplantae > Streptophyta > Magnoliopsida > Asterales > Asteraceae > Helianthus > Helianthus tuberosus. Next base: position 59,587,296 of record CM060383.1, read on the forward strand.
TAAGAATCAATTTGGAAATTAATCGTTCAATGTAATTAGTGTCAGGAATAAATGTTGAGATGAATTGACACAATCATCCAGATGACTAAGTTTCACAAAGTCAAAATAGACATATAAATCGAATGTAAACGACTTTCAGAAACGGTAGGATTTAATATCAAAAGAGAACTTACTTTGATTATCAATTGAGGAAGACTCCGAATCAATGATTTCAAATAAAAACAGAAGCATGAAAATGGTTGGTCAACTATCAAGCCAGAATAATTGTAGTGATATTGAATTGCAAGGATACACTAAAAATACAATAGAGTTTAGTGTATCATTGTCTTAATATGTAATAATATCAAAACTACTTTAATGATAAGTCAAACGAAGGACGTATGGGTTTTTGCATGAATTTGTATGATTAGGGTTATAATTAGGGTTAGGATTAGCTCAGGCTACAAATTTATACAGACACCGCAAGGTGTTGTAATGATTGTAATAATTCAATAATCACGGTTACGAACAATTCCAACTGGTTTTTGAAATTAACTGAAAGTTTTAATGAAGTGAATCTGGACATTCAAAAATATAGGATTTTCAAGTGAAGGAGTAAATGAGTGTCATAGAATTTATCAAAGATGAAAGAAATATTGGAGGTACATTGGAATATAATATGAATTTATGTACCTTTATCTTAATACATAATTATATTAAGATTGTTTTAGAATAATGAACCAACAGAAGATAGATAAATTTGTACCTTAGGTGTGAAAATGAAATGAGTTCAAGTTTCAAAGAAAACGCCACCATAAGGTGTCGTGATTTAATGAAAAGAAATGGTTATAATGAAAAATTCTATAAGTAATTTTGAAAAGAAAAGGAGTGTTAGGATCTGAGTTTCTTAGATCGTGTTGTTTAATAGAAGTGGAAGATGAAAACAGAGATTAATTATGCAGCGAAAATGGAAATAAACTTTAACACACAGTCATGGAAGAATAGTTTTCAGCAAACATGATTTTCATTAGTCGAAAGATTGTATCTATTACAAGATTCAACTATGCATGCATGCACTAAACTCCCCCTCAGCCTGAGCTCACTGATTTATTCGTACAAGATGACTTGGTGGTGAAAGAGCTAATGGAACAGTACGAGTACTGTTCTATTTATAGTACAGACCAAACCACTAAGCATATTTGCTGACATCACCTAGATAGTGACATCTAACAACCTCTAAACACTGATATACAAACAACTGATACAATTAAACAACTGATACATAAAACACTGATGCAGCTTTCCACTGTTGTAGCCTAAGCACTGATGTTGAGAATCAGTGCTTTCTTCAAAGAGTGATCAGTCCTTGAATGAGCAGTGCTTTGGTCTTCATCAGTATTTGAGAGACAGCAGTAGTTTGGGCTTCAGTTTTTATACGTCATCAGTTCTTTGACTAACAGTTGTTGAGTAGATCAGCACTTAGGAATCATCAGCTGATAGAAGCACTGTCATTGGATGGAGTGAAATGCAAGCACTGTTATGATGGATCAACTGTTTGAGAACCAGTTTTGGCTTTTCATATCATCTGTTCTTTTGGGCTTGAATGCATGGGCCAACAAGGAGTTTCCCAAGAAATCTGTCGACTCGATATCAAAAAGTCAACGTTGTTGTAGGTTATCAAAAATTCAAAATGTCTAGTTGAATATAGCGAAATAATATTTGAATTCTTGATAAAATAATCTTTTGAAGTGAAATCACATGCGTATTAAATAATGCATGTGAAACGTATGAATTTTTCGTTAAGATATGAGGCAAATGAGTGCTTGCTTTATGAAAGAAGTATGGCGATACCATGATCATAAAATTTTGATTGAAAACAAAAATTCAACTAATACTTTAGTACAAACAAAACGTATCAACTGTTTGAGAACCAGTTTTGGCTTTTCATATCATCTGTTCTTCTGGGCTTGAATGCATGGGCCAACAAGGAGTTTCCCAAGAAATCTGTCGACTCGATATCAAAAAGTCAACGTTGTTGTAGGTTATCAAAAATTCAAAATGTCTAGTTGAATATAGCGAAATAATATTTGAATTCTTGATAAAATAATCTTTTGAAGTGAAATCACATGCGTATTAAATAATGCATGTGAAACGTATGAATTTTTCGTTAAGATATGAGTCAAATGAGTGCTTGCTTTATGAAAGAAGTATGGCGATACCATGATCATAAAATTTTGATTGAAAACAAAAATTCAACTAATACTTTAGTACAAACAAAACGTACGGGTGCTTATGTTAGAATTTGCTGTTGTCTTCTGTGTTGTAGATGTTCATGCGTTTCCTTAGCTTCATCTGTGGTTTTAACCTTGTTGTCGGGTAACTTAGATAGTTTCGGGCAGTAGGGACGGACATGGCCTGGTTCGCCGCAGTTGAAACAGATGTTAGTTTTCCTTCTACATTCTTTCTTTGTATGCCCAGTCTTCCTGCAGAAGTTACAGTAGTGTGTTTTCCTAAAATGACTTTTTCCTGGATGCTTTTCTTTATAGTTCCTGCAGATAGGTTGTGCGATTGGCGATCCACTTTCTTTATTCTAATAGGATTTGTCAGAGCGGAATTCCTTGTAAGAGTAACTATAGGTTGTGGTTTTCTTTCGTTTGGGAAATAGAGTGTTGACAAAAATATCACGGCCTTCATTGATACTAGGGCTAAGCTTGAAGTGATGGGTATGCTTACAGTGTATAGTAGGACTCTCGTTTGTAGGCACAGAGATTTTGATAGCTTTAATGATCGAAGGTATGGCATTAGATATTTCTTGAGCTATTATATTTTCTATAGTATTTTTATCCAAAGAATTTCCATTACTAGCCTGAATTTCTTGATTACGTGCTATTTCCCTTGACGTCTGAATTGCAAACATTTTCAGATATTAATATCACATAACTAAACAATCATTCAGATATGTTTTGTTGCTCATACCGCATTAGTACAACTATAATTATACATATCAGTATTATACATTGATAGATATATCTATATATATTATCATTTACTTTCATTATATATATATATATATATATTATGTGATGTGATGTTCTCTCTCGTCGTAGTTGCATGCGAGCGCTTTTCTTTTATTTCGGCGTCCTACTGATAATAGTTTCTCTCCATATTGCCTCAACTTAGCTACATTTCCAGAGCTCATGGCTGGATAGGCATTCGGGATGTATGGTGGAAACTGTAGCTGTGACTTGTGGCTGGAAATAAGGGACTTGTATGAGTTCCTAAGATTCTCCGTTATTGGCCCACCATTGTTTCCTTAGATTTAGTGCTAGTACGGGTATCCTTAATGTTTCCTTTGGGTTAAATGCGGGTATGATTTAAGAAATCATCGAGATAGATTCTGAGTAGATTTGAATTTGTTTCTTCTGCTATATAAAAGCTTGTTTTTCTACATAAGGTATTATATTGTGTATACTATCAAGAATTTTTGTCCTGTATATACATACGTATAAAATTTCAAATTTCCTGTAATATATTACTAAATTGTTTTTATAAAAATTCAATCATATAACTGAAGGTATTAATTATTAATTCTTTTATAATAGCAATAGTAATAGTATATTGAAATAATTTCTGTTAAATTTATTGAACATAATATTTTGGAATAAAAATGGTGGATTTTAAAAGAAATAATTTAATCAAAATATATGAACTTTCTAGATTCATTTAGAACAATTTTATCTTTAACCAGATGGTTGAATTATTTTGGTTGTAAAATATTAGGACTTGTATCTTAATTTATCGTTTTTATTTATTAAAGAATTATAATAAAGAACATAAAGTTTTGTGTTTCTAGATTTGATCTTTAATGTATTAAGTTGTGAAGTAGTATTCCTGTATTTAGAATATATGACTTAAATATAGTTTAAGAAATGAGTTAAACTATTAAATGGTAAAATTTCTTAAGATGTTTCATGTCGATATATATATGTGTTACGTACATATATTTTAAATCATATAGTTATACAGTATCAAAATGTTTTTGTACTTATTTCTATTTCATGTATGAAATATTATTTGTTTCATTAATACAGGTTTTAAAATATAAAATATTTCACTTGCACATTTTCCATGTGTATGTAAATGTACATGTGCTTATATGGATATAATATAACAAAAGCATACGTAATAAAATATAATATTTTCATAGTGTTATTATGAAAATCCTGTTTTAATAATGTATTAAACAATAAACATGTTTAAGTATGCTAAGATATTATATTTTAACAAAATTAATATAATTATATGTTTTGTCAAAACTTTGACAAAAATATATATACACTACAAGAAAACTGGGTTTTTAGTACGCGTAAAAGCGTCCTAAAATGCTAATTTATAGGACCTTTCATTTAATAGGACCAACGGTAAAAGCGTTTCATGTAAAGAGGTTGTAATAAGTCCCGGAACTAAAAAAGCGTTCTAACATCTCAAATAAGATTCTGAAACTAATTTTATGGTCGCATAATATGTTTTTAAACAATCAAAATAGTGTCCTAATAAAAACATATTAGGACACTTTTACGATGTTCTAACATGTGCTTACATACTTTTAATCTTTTAATACACTTACAAGCGTCCTTAGAAATTAATTGATAGGACCCTTATCATGTAACATTATAGCTAACTTAGTAACAAGAAAAGGGTCCTAATATACTAAATAAGATTATGAAACCAATTTTATGGTCGCATAATATGTCAATAGACTACTTAAATAGCGTCCTAAAAAGAACATATTAGGACAGTTTTACAATGTTCTAATATGTGATTACCTACTTTTAATCTTTTGATACACATACAAGCGCCCTTAAAAATTAATTTATAGGACCCTTATGATGTAACGTTATAGCTACTTTAATATCAAGAAAATGGTCCTAATATCCCAAATAAGATTATAAAACCAATTTTATAAACAAACCATCAACATATAACATCCTAATAGTTATTGTATAACATCAACTAATGAAAGAAACAAAACTTCATTATATTTCAAATAAGCATGTTCATAACAAAAACACGAAACATAAATAAGTTATAACATTATCTAACATAAAGTCTTAACATTTAACAAAGAAATTAAAAGCAATTAAAGAAATAAGAAACATAAAATCTTGAGTCCTCATGCGTCCTCAATCCTCATGGACTACCTACAAATAAACCATCCATGTATAAGCATTAAGTTCCATGATATTAAAATTATTTGTATCACAAGTTTAACAAATACATACCGAGATGAATAGATAGGGCCATGCGATGGATGCACCAATACAATCTTGAATTGTAGAAAATAAACCATATGGTCTTACCAAGTTTTCATCTTTTTTTATTGGTACTTGAACGTTTACCTCACACCATTCTAGTCCAATCTGTGTACCACCAACTAGATCATTTGGGTCCAAGCTCTGGACCCTTCCTCTTGCTACAGTCTCGGTAGAGTTTAGAATGTGTAGGACCGGTTTTGACTCCGAAACGATTGCGAAACGAACGTATAACGTGCGAAATCCGTACACGAACGCGACCTAACACACGTGACGTAATATTAATGTGATTCTATTAGAAATCTGAAATCGTACAGCACCTTGAATCACTTTCTCTCTCTAGATTCTCTCTCTAGATCTAGAAAGCTCCAAATGACAAATGTAGCAAAAGTTCCTAATCTATGACATAATCTCCTATTTATAGTCCAAGGCATTTAATGAGATTTCTCATTATTACAATTATGCCACCTTGCCTTTTTGTCTAGCTATCACTAATATAACGACTCGTTTTCTTCTGTTTCTTGCTACGGCTCGGATTGACGAAAGCGATAGACATAAATGTACTAACAGACTCCCCCTTGGATATTGCCGCAGTCAATCTTGATCATTGAGTCAAACTCGTAGCGTCTTCTTTTTCTCTCTCTCTTTGAATCTTCTCGAACAGAATCCCGGTGGATCTGTCTTCAGCTTCAGCTTCTCCTTTTTGTAGACTCTTTTCTTCATCAGACTCCCCCTTTCGTCAAGCTTCCGTGCTTTGGGATCGACACCTTGCTTTACAATTACAAGCTCCTTTAGGATAGTTACATGACTCCTTGAATCCACGCTTCCTTTTGCGTTGAGCTCGTCTTCAGACTCCCCCTTAGACTCGGCTGTCGGGATCGTAGTCTGGTACAACATCTGCAATTCTCAAACATTTATAAGTAACAACGTTTTGAATATTCAATTTTCCAGAAATCGTAATCTGGCAATTCAATCTTTCTAAAACACTCCCCCTATCAACAATCTTTACAGATTTGGCAGAGTTAAGTATCCAAAATCCCTCACAGTTAATCATCCAAGTCCAAACTAATGACCTTGGAGATATCACAAACTGTTTTTTATTTTTGATTTTAAAACTTCAAGTTTCAAATTAATGAACTTGTTTTATTTTCAGAAACACGATCAGCTTACTTAGATTTTGAAACTCAGCACTCAGACATCAGTTGTCGAAAATAAAGCAGAAATCAAAATCTTTTTGTATTTTTCTGAAATATAAAGCAGTAAAGAAATATGTACAAACATATTTACAGACAATATTTTTGTTTGAGTATGCGTCAGAGGATCATATCAGTTTTTGACAAGTCACAAGTACCGTTGAGCTTAGTTACACATTAAGAATTAAACAATTCACTTAGATTGTCGATATACTTGTCCACTTAAATTTTCACACAAAGTTCAACTGATTCAGGATACGAATTAGATGTATTTAGAACTTAAACTCATTCATGTGTCCCACCTCTTGAATATACTCCCGTATCCAGATCCCAATATTCAGTCTTACAGGTAATTATAACACAAATGATATCTGTAAGGGGTTAATAAATTATGAAGAATCATGAGAGCTCAGGTCAGAACTACCGTTCAGCAGAGAGATCATGACTCAACTTGGGTGTGTCCCCTTTAGAAGATCTTTTTTACAACAGCATTGCTAAGCAATTTTATTGTCTTATCAAATATGCTGAGGGTGATGCTGTGTTTCAAGCATTTGCAGAAAGTATTATTCGAGGACTAGGTCAGAACTACCGTTCAGCAGAAGTCCTGGAATAATACCCCAGATATCACTGAGTATAAAACCTAGTATATCAGAAAAAGGAATCTTTCAAACGAGATTTCAGGGGTTACCTATATATCCAAGTAGTGTTCCCCACGAAATAAGCAAGTATTTGAATTTAGGTTTATATCCTGAAAAAGTTTACTAAGTGTATAAAAACCTATCGACATATCATCAGTGAGACTGTTTAACGCTATATAATCATTACAATTCTTTAGCATACTGTAACTGTCTACTGATGTACTATCATTTCATCTTTTTACGCAAAACTTATTTTTGAATTTTAACATGTTTTTGGCTTTTTCAAATTTTCTAATGTTTTTGTATTTTCTGACAATATTACTCCCCCTAAAATGCAAAATCATATAAAGAAAATTTGACAACCAACACTGATAGCTTTGTCTCGCCATCCATTTTCTGCTAAAAGTGCTCTGATTTGCAGAAAATATAACATACCCCCATGATTTACAACACATTGATATTTTACAGTTTGAAAACCGTTTTTCAATCTGATGAAAGTAATCATGTTTGTTCAGCCGTGAGGGTTTCGGCGTATTCAATCAACACATATTTTTGAAATTTTCTATTTTTTTAACAAAAATTAAAAACAAACATATTTTTTATTTTTAAGTTTTTCAAATTTTTAGAGTTTTTGAAAATATTGTTTATTTATGTACAGAAAACAATCAAACTAAACTCCATGTTCAACCAAACCAGGGTCCTGCACCCTCTTTCTGTGCCAGGCTGCTCCAACTTCCCTTTTCACCATCTTCACCTTCGTTGAGCACCTGCACATTCAACAATTTGATCATTTGAACAATTTAGCCCAGGTCTGTTGGACCTTAGGCATTTCAACACAATAATGTTCATTTAATTTCGGAAACTCTTTGTCACTTAAAACGTTTTCAATTTTGACTTCAACTTTCTCATCGTTTACCGACACTTGTTTCTTAGCACTCCACATTTGACCTTCCGGAGTACCTCTTTTGTAAAAATTTGTCTCTTTTTGAACTTTTTGATTTTGAATAACATTTTTAGGTTTCCAAAACTCTTGAGGTTTTGTCATATCAACAGATGTTCTCCAACTCTGTGTTGTTCTAAATCTGGGTGTGTGAGAATTCCAGGTCTGTCTTGAATCGAACCTGTTCGGGTTTGATTTCCAATTTTGATTTGAAGCAAACTTGTCTGTATTGTACCTCCAAATTTGTTTCGAATCAAATCTGGTTGACCTTGGTTTCACATCCTCAGATTTCTGTTTTTCAACATCAACAGGCTTTGGATTTGGACATTTTCGTGCAACATGTCCAACCTGATCACATTTAAAACACACTTTCTTTGAAACGTCCTTGGCCTGTTGTTGTTTCTTTTTCATAGCATCAAACTCCTCATTAGGCTGTTGTCCAAATTTGAGTTTTTCCTCTTCTTTCAAGCTTTTCCCTTGAACAAAATTCAATTTTTGTTGCAAATCCTGTTTTTCATTTTGTTTTCGATTCTGTTTCTTTTTATAACCCAAACCAGCCTTCATGTTTTTCTTCTTAAAACCAGGTTTGTTATAAAAAGATTTATGACCTTTACCAGCAAACTTTGAAATCTCAGACTTCTCAATCTCAACCATTTTGAAAACTTTATCGACCTTCTCTGAAATCACATTCTGAATCGGGAATACAACATCTAAGAATAATTTGTCCGATCCAATCATGGTATAGACCAATCCCTTTGAATCATCATCCAAATTTTTCTCGGATTTTGTGTTTTTCAAATAACCATCATGAAAATTTCCTTCATCTTCATCCTGTGATTCAGACTTACCTTTTGTAGACTCATCTTTCAAAACGCTTTCAACAACCTTACTTACCACCTCTGAATCATTAGCATCATCAGATTTGGAGTAAGTCACATCGATACTTTCAGGTAACTGGTCAGCTATGTTCAAACCCTTTGCCACCTTTTCCTCATCATAAAAAGTATAATTGTTTCTCAATGGTGGTGGTACCTGATGAAATTCTGAACCAATACCCTTTTTGCAATTTTCAGTATCTTTGTCATCTGGTGTGATGTTGAAAATGCGTTCGAGAATGTACGAAGAGTTATGATAACTTTGAAGTTTTGTAACAACCTTTTCTTTTTCAGCCAAGACTTGTTTAAGATTAGCAATTTCATCAACACATTTGTTCAATTCAATTTGCTTTTCTTTAAACTTTCTTTCATACATTTCTTTAGTGACTAAAGTTTCTGACAATCTTTGATCAAAACTTTTGACTTGGCTCTTCAAAGTACCATAAGCTTCTTGTACCCTCTGACTCGACCACTTTAAAGAATCATACTGTTTTTGTAAATCTTGAAATTTAGATTCTTTTTCAACACAATCGACACATTTTGCAGAACACAGTTGTCTATAAACATCATTATCCTTTTCAAGACCTTGACATTTCTGTGTCAATTTTTCAACTTTTAGTTTCAAAATTTCTTCTTTTTCAATCATTTCTTTACATTTTATTGTGAAAACATTTTCAAGTTTAACTATGTCATTTTCTTTTGTTTTTATGATATCATCTTTTTCAGTACAGGCTTTGCACATTTCTATGCAATTCCTGCACTTGTTTTCTTTTTCATCAACCATTTCAACATTCAATAGATCAGAAGATTTTCTAACCTCAGTCTCATTCAGCACCGGTTCTTCTGACTTAACTTTCTGATCTTCCTCCTTTTCTTCTTTCTGAGCTTCTTCATTCTTCTGCGTTTCTTCAGCTCTCTGTTCCTCTCCAGCAAGCTTTGCAACAGTCTTCACTTCTTCAATCATCTTCTTCAATTCTTCTTCTTTTCTTTTCTTCAGTTCTACCACCTTCGGTAAACTTGCTTCAAAAACTTCTTTTAACTTGTTCATCAAATTTGGCAAATAGCTTTTATCAGAAAGCCTTCTTGTGTTGAAAGTGCCCTCACTTGGAAACACATTGGTTACAGCATCAAAATCCACTTTTGATGGATCAACTACTGGATTACCCTGTGGATCCATGTAACACTCTAGTTCTTCATTCCATCTCTTGGCTCTTTGTGCTTCCTTAAATGGTTCATACAATTTGCCAATCTCCCATCTCGCACTGTCTCTTCTCCACCAAGTATCATGATCATCATTTGCAACAAATGCATATCCAACTGCATCTTCTTCAGGGCAAACTTGACTCCAGTCGTAACCTTCATCGTCATATATAACTGCAAGAGCCCTTGATTTTTCTTCAGGCTGTTTCAATCTTGGTGGCTCAGACTTGTTCTGATGGTAAATCGCTTTCTTGTAATAATCTTCGTTGAACGGGTTTGCAGAATCATCATCAGCATACGCATTTCTGCACTCGCGCTTAAAGTGACCTCTTTGTTTGCATTTGAAGCATGTCACCTTAGATTTATCAAATCCCAGTTTGGTAGATGGTCCACCAATTGACTTTCTCCCCGTGATCTCCATGAACCGCTGTGCCCGACGAACCGCACTGGCCATGCACCATCTTATATCCATTAGTTCCATCTCCTCGGGGTCTAATTGGTCATAATCTTCTTTCGTCAAGTTGGTATTGCCAATCTTCCCTGCAACGAGGCTTTCATACGATTCAAGTACAGATGCCAAGAAAACCATCTGTTGTTTTGCCGATTCTTCGCTAAAATTCTGCCCATTCTTTAGATCCACTGCGATATTACACTGAAACAAATTCTTGGAAGTAGATTGACTTGAAGTGTTTGAAGAAGATCCACTGTGAAAACCACTGTGAAGACTTTCATTGTTCACTGATCTTGAACTTTCTGCAGAAAACGCTGTTCTTGGAGACCCAGCCTGCGGTACATTTCCTCTGTAGTAAAGCTCTACATTCTGCTGATAAGCTGGATTGTTGACTTTAGATCTCTTTATCTCCAACTCATGACTTTCAAGCCTTTCAATCAGCAAATCCACTTTTAAATCTTCAGGCTTGATTGTATTTTTCAACATTAGAGCGAAATATTGCCACTCTTGATCATTTGGCAATGAATCAAACAATTTATCCACCAGCTCCTCTTCAGAAGGTAAAATTTCATGTCTGGTCAGCTCCATTTTCAGATATCCGAATCTCTCAATCATTTTACAAACAGACTCATTTTTCATACAGTTGAATAAATCAAACTCTTTACGCAACAATTTCTTTTTGTTTTTAACAATTTCATTACTTCCTACACATTTTCTCTCTAACGCTTCCCATAAACTCTTTGAAGTCTTTTCTTGTTCGAGCAATGAAATAATATCCTCTCTTACTGACTGTTTGATCAATGTTATCATTCTATATTCAGCCACAACATTTTTTATATCTTTTTCTGTAAAATCTTTTGCATCTATTAAATCTCCTCCCTCTTTTACTGGTTCAACGTATTCATGTGTCAGTTTTAACCAGCTTTCAGGAGCGAAAGCTTTTACCCAACCCTCAAATCTGTTTTTCCACCGGTTATAATCTTCAACTTTCATTAGCTTCGGTGGTTTCTGTTGGCTTCCATACATGTTCTCAAATTTCAAGTTCTCCGAAATCTCCTTCGAATATTCTCCCATCTCGGATCTTCTATCTGTCGATTCGAAAGTGAATGCGTTGTAGAATGTGTTGTAGAATTCTTCACCGTTGCTTGACATCTTCAAACACCTCGAATCAACAAACAAACAAACACTTATCAGTTTAAACACTATCAAATAACTGAATTAAAAAAAATACTCGAACAGGTGAATTTTCTGTGCGAACTGAAGATTGACAGACTGTGCGGACTGCTATGACCCGGATCAAATTCAAATGACCAGACCCTTTGAAAACTTTGAACTCCAAACTGTGCGGATAGAAAATTCGGACTTCGTACTAAGTGAATTTGATTTTATGCGAACTGATTTCAATAACAAACCACACAACCTGTAGATTCAAATCAAACACTTTGCAAATAATCGAATATTTCTAAAACTACTAAATGGGCCGATTGATTTATAATGTTGAAACTTGGGCCGTTGAATTACTTTGACTGACAATTGTTATTATCACTCGATTTTCATTGGACCTACACTTGATTATGGCAGACACCTTTAATATCTCGAATATGCATACAAACACAAAGGACTTCTCAATGGCCGACAATCTTGAACAAAGATATCAATCACATGGTCTAGAACAAGTCTTGCCGACAACTTTTAATATCAAATCAATTTCATTGGGCCGAACTCTATAGTGGGCTGCTCTATTCAAGACACAAGCAAAACCTTGGGCAGACAATTCAAATATCAAAATAATATGATTTGACCATCAAAATCATCTCTTGTGCCGACAATTCTTATGATTCAATTCTGACCAAGTGAATAAAGTAACTTTGAATTCTCAATTATTAATATCACATGGGTCGACAAAATTTAATTGTGCATGAAATGTGATTGGGCCGTATGTCTGTAACACTTAATGGGTCGCTCACAATTGATCAGATCAAAGCAACTTTCAAACTGAAATCGTGTTTCAAACGGTCACACCCTCAAACGGACAGGTCTGCTTCAAACTGTCAGGATTGCTTCAAACGGTCAGGACTGCTTCAAACGGTCATGTGTCAATTTCAAACGGACAGTCCATTTTTCAAACGGTCAGAGGCAAATTTCAAATGGTCACGTGCTTGTTCAAACGGTCAGATGCTTGTTCAAACGGTCACATGCTTGTTCAAACGGTCACGCCAATTTTCAAACGATGTCGGACACAAAAACTCAGATTTCTCCTAAACGGTTAGGAATTAGGATCTGAAACTTGGTAGGGTTGTAAATCAAGTGTTCTCGCACAACATATCAAAAAATCAACTGATTCGGACCGTAAAAACCTCTTCAATTTGATGATTTTCAGTGAAAAACGTGAAAAATATGAAAAAGATGAAGAAGTAGATGAAATTCGGATCTGAATCTGATAATATTCTACGCGTAAATGTGTGATAGATCAGTGCAATCGAGCTCCTGCTCTGATACCACTTGTAGGACCGGTTTTGACTCCGAAACGATTGCGAAACGAACATATAACGTGCGGAATCCGTACACGAACGCGACCTAACACACGTGACGTAATATTAATGTGATTCTATTAGAAATCTGAAATCGTACAGCACCTTGAATCACTTTCTCTCTCTAGATTCTCTCTCTAGATATAGAAAGCTCCAAATGACAAATGTAGCAAAAGTTCCTAATCTATGACATAATCTCCTATTTATAGTCCAAGGCATTTAATGAGATTTCTCATTATTACAATTATGCCACCTTGCCTTTTTGTCTAGCTATCACTAATATAACGACTCGTTTTCTTCTGTTTCTTGCTACGGCTCGGATTGACGGAAGCGATAGACATAAATGTACTAACAGAATGCTTTTGAGGAAAACTTCATCTCCGACCTAGATTTTAGTTTTCAACAAATATTTTTTAAACTCTAGTCGTAATAGTGCAAAAAATCATTTTACAAAAAAATTAATAAAGTTTTACACTAGCAGGCTAACATTTTTATAGAAAAACTAAGAAAAATTGGATTTTAATAATCCCACGTTTACAAACAAGAATAGCCACCACCACATTGCACACTAATCTTTTGTAGTGGAACTTTTAGTTTTAATGTTTTCATCCCCCCCCCCCCCCCTCATTTTCTAAAAGCTATTTGACCCCTTAATTTTCTAATATGTGTTGTATAATTGTGAGTCTGTCTACGTTTTATGTCACGTGAGTTATTTGGTATTATAAATTCATGTTTTTTTTTATTTTACACTTTTTCTCGGTTTCGGTCGTTATTGGCTTTCTACTTAGCACTAGGTATGTGCATTTGGTACCGGGTTCTGGTACCGAATCGTACGGTACCGGTTCCCATTTTCTCCGTTTTTTGGTACCGGTACGTTACCGGTATTTATGGGTAAAACACCGGTAAATACCGGTACCGGTACCACTTTTCCCCGTTTTTCGGTACCGGTACTTTTGATACCGGTACCAGTTCGGTACCGAATAGGTACTGTGCTCATCCCTAATTAGCACGGTTCTACCCTCCCACATAACGCTATTAGTACGGTTTTATCCCCCCCCCCCCAATCTTTATTTTCTCTGTATTTTTCACCAAACCGTCGGACTAGGTCTTTTAATTGCCATCGTCAAATGTAAGGTTGATTAAAGATTCAAAATAAATGTCAAATGAAAAACATGAGTGGAAACACCCCGCAAATAATCTAGCTGTCATTACTCATTTTGATAGATAACATATAGAATCATAACATATATTACATATACTAATAATATAATAGAGAACAGAACAACAAGTCACCTGGTGCATCCAATAATGAAAAAACAAATTTGAATATGAGAGTAGCAGAGCAAATTAAATAACACCTTAAAAGTTCCTGTGAAACGTGAGTAAAATGAGATCTTCTTTAAAAGTAACTCAGGATTAGGATGCTTTCCATTCTTCCTTATGTAGAGAATTATGTGCCTACTGCATAAAATTCATAGATAACCTTAAACAACTAAAAAGTCTAAAAGCTAAAAAATAACTACCAATAGAGAAAGCATTGTACAAGATATAACCAAAATTATACAAATAAGTATTTGTTGGCGCAAGCTACTAATAGTAAAAAGGTTTTGGTATGTTTTTGTTATAATGAACCTTTTCGAATCATGTAGAAAACATATCTTACTCTCAAGCAATCTATGAATCTCCTCCCTCAAACCAAAACAATAACTTACCAGAAAATGCTAACATTGCCTAAACAATTTACAAGGGAACATCCTGTTGAGTTCTATGAGTTAATGTTGAATATAGCTAATAGATCATATATGTCATAATCAACCCAATTTAAAAACTGAAGTACATAGAGATAAAGAAATTTGATATTTGCATTATCATCTTGAGCACAAAAAAAGGTGATGAACCTGTTAAAATTCGAGGTCATCCCTGGCTCGTTTTATTCCCTCAATTCAAGAACCCAGAAGAAAGAAATTTCCTGCAAAAAATCAAAGCTTCTATTTTTGCTTTCAATTTCAACAAACTTGGAATTAGTAATCTATATATCTATATATAATCTAAAATTTAGTTACATGTTCTGTTTTAAAATCAACATTTATGATGTTTTAAATGCAGTACTTAAAATATAAAGTAAAAGTGATGTACAATATTGTAATTTTAATACGCGTATAAATTTTGAAGCATCATGTACAAGGTACTTTAAGCCATTTAGGAGAGGGTAAAATTAAAAGTTTAAGACACTTGAGGGGCAAACTAGGGTTTTCACCCATTGAATTGAATGGGAGTTTTGCATAAATTCTCTTTTATGTTTTCTTTTTCCAGCAGATTGAGCTTGCCCTTGAACCATTCGTTGTCCAGGGTTTCATTGAAAGCCACCGATTCATATTCTGTACATACTCTCTCTTTACCTATATGCCGAAACTCTCAAATTCTTCAGATCACCCCTGTTTCTCATTGGCCTCTTCCCTCTTTCCGGCACGTCTCCTCCGCCAGCCACCTCCCTGATCCGTGATTTACAATTGTGCAATTTTATTTGCATTTGTTTAATTCTTGGTTTTGGTGTTTGATTTTGGGTTTTCTATGGTTTCAACGCATCAGCGATTGCAACAACAGAACATCAACAACAATCATCAAGTAAGTGAATAACAGATTGATCCTAAACCCTAATTTTTCAAATTTATGTTCTAATCTAAGTGACCCCATATCCTATGTAAATTGAAATTTGTATCTAAGTTCTCTAATTGGTGTTCTGATGTTCGAAATCAGTAATCACGTCTGGTGCTCCGGTGACTGGCAACCCCGCTTTTAATCAGGTCAGTGATATGGCGGCAGATCGGGTCGTCGGTTCTACATCAATACCCCTGTATTTGGAATCCTTCTAATTCGATCAATAATACTTGAATTTCGTTCCAGAATCCAGATTATGACTATCATCTTCTACATTTCAAGGTATCTTAAACCTGTAACTTTAGTTTGCTTCACACCATTCACATTGATAACTTGAATTCACAATAATTTATTGGGATTGAATTGAATTGATATCATATTCTTCATTTTGCTATTGTTATTTATTGCGATTGAACTGAATAGAAATATTCTTCTTCATTTTTTACATTGTTTTCAATACATGCATACAAGTTGTTCAATGAAATGCGTGTGTGAGGCTATCATTTTAATTAAATGTGACTACAGTAAGCATTGATGTCGTAAATTTAAAAGTGTTCCCCATTGTTTGTCAAGTTTGATTATGCTACTTGGATCACTATCTATGAAACCATGTTCTTATGGAACTAATTTGTTTCCAATCTGATGAAACAAGCAGATGTCATCCATGGGCCAATATTCAAGGCTTGACCAAGTTTTTGACGCTCCACATGCCGTCAAAGAGGTTTTGGTTGGGCAAGCGGGTCTTGAACATTCGGTATGTTTTTGAATTTTTGTTCATATCCGGTTTAGGTTTTTTTAATATTTATAATAAGGGTATACTAACTTTATTTTGGCTTTCAATGGTGCAATGGAACTCAGTGAATGGGTGTCATTGTTTTTAAGATACAACGGAGAGAGGAAGCTACCAATAAGCATGAACGTGCCATGTCGTATGCCTTCTCTCACCAAGTATATATATTTTAAAGGTGACGACATGTAGGTTGATTGGGCTGGGTAATGGGTTAAACATGTTTGGGTTAACACGAGTCACTTTTTAAGCCAGGTTGGAGCGGGTCCATGCGTTGCGCTTTATTCTTTTGGGTATGAAAAATTGTTTTCAAATTGTTTTTTTTTTAATCCAGAGACATTTTAAATGTAGTTAATTGGGGTCATCGTGCATGTTTAAGTAGCTGTGTATTTGATATTAATGGATCCAGTCGTGCATGTTTAAGTAGCTATATATTTGCTATTAAGGACTCCATAATCAGAGCAAATGAGCTTGATGCTGAACCGAAGGGCCTTGGTGCGTTTTAAATTATACATATTGTTTCGGATTTTAGCTTATGTTATTTTTCTTTTGTTTTTTCTTTGGTATGAGAGTGCATTTAATTGGGAGAGATTTTGGCTATTCCCTTTTGGAAGACCACTAGAAGCTGACCCAGTATGTGAACTTTAGCATTTATATTTTAGAGTAAAAAATTTAGCATCCTTGAAACCTAATCCAAAAGATCCAGATATGCCACCTCTTGCAGCACAAAATCCCCAAAACTTATAAAACTTTTTACTTAAAACTCCCAGAACCTTAAACCATACCTTCTCCACTATTAACAAATGATGCAAAACCTGTTGATAAAAAATATAGCCTCGTCAAATCAGAACCAAATTCATAGTGATGCATCACCTCCAATTGAGTCAATTAATATACACCAAAAGATCCAAAATCAAAGGGTTATGTGTGTGTTCGTGAGAGGGTCAGAGGCTTTGAAGAAGAAGAAGAAGAAACATTATTTTTCCCAAACCCTAGCTCCCTATTCTTTTTACAGTATAAATGGCCACCAATCGTCCTCTTGTAACCGTCCAACCTCACACATGAGTCACTTCCGACATGAGAGAGAGAAAGAGAGAGAGAGAGTGCCAGCCAACCACATCGACGGTGGTGGTACCTTCGTCTCCCTGATTAGCCAGCCAGGCAAGGTACCCAAATCTATTATATATAATAAATGTGTTAAATTTTGCTGATGTGTCAAGCAATGAGGGCTCTAAATTTTGCTTTTTGGCTTCAAAACTTCGGGTCAAAGATTTTTGTATATGGGCTACAGCGGGATCCGTTTCCTATTATTATGACCGGACTTTATTTTGTACGACATACATTTGTGTTTCTTTTCCAAAACCCTAGAGAGCCTCCATCTCCATTCTAGCAACTGATTATTTGTTACATCCAGTCTATTACAATCTCAAACCCTAAATCTCAGTCGCTTATGACTTCGAAGATTTCAAGCTGGGCGATTTCATATATTGATTTCATCTGCATCAATTTCATATGGATCGTGGTATGTTTTTTTTTTAATCCAGAATTTGTAGAGAATTTTACTTGAATTTCATATGATTTCATATGTTCAATTGAGGGGTTTTTTGTTCAGATTTGTTTATCAATTTGATATGAGTTTATAATTCACGCTTCTTAGAATTCACCTTTTTGTTCTTTTTTCTTGAATCGTCTACAATCCTTTCGATTCAACCATTAGATAAGCAAAGCTTGCTTATGATATACGAATCATCTTCGTCGTCTCCAAAAAGTGACAAGGTTAGTAATGTTTCGATTTGGGAATTCATATAAGTTGTTCATCTTAGCAATAATTATTGTTTCTATGAACAATTATTTACAAGTCCATCCAAACAATCTTTGTTTCTTTAATTTAGAAGACGTATGGAAACATCTGTTTGGTTCGGTTGTTAATCGATCTCTCAATCAATATCTTCAAGGTTTGTTTCTTTAATTCTTTGATAATGCATTCATTCTGTGTTCTTTTTCCGTTAATTTTGTTAAGCAATCCATTGTTTATTGTGTAGATTATAAGCCCAGTTTTGCCGGTTTTTTTTTTTTTGAAAACATCTGTGTTGTTTGATTTAATTTTGTATATTATAAACCCTAATTGTATTAATTTCATCCGAAAGCGAAGTGCAGGTTTGATTTTTTTTTTCTTAATGTTGAAGTTGAAACATGTATTTTGAGGCGTTAATGAATATTGTATTATCGATTTGTTATTTGAATTCTAGGATAATATCTAATTTTGAAATTCATGTTTGGTTTTCACTAAATTGTTCTTTACGAACTTTGCCTGATTTGGATCCGGATAATAATAAATCCATTGTTTGTTTAGTTTGAGATGAGATTTCTTTATATGATGTTATAGATTACAATAATTTATTTGTCTTATCTTTCAAAAATCCCATTCTTAATGTTTATTGTATAGATACAAACCTGGATTGTATTTTATTTCTTTATTAGTTCATATGAAATTGAGCTATAGGTTTCAGTTAGTTTTAAATCACATATAGTATCCTATGTTGTCAAAAGCGCACTAGGTGCAAAAATGGGTTTTTTTGAAAAAAGCGGGTGAGGCGCAAAAAAGGCGCACAAAACGGCCTGAGGCGCAGCAGAAAAAAATAAAAATAAAAAAAACGGAACTGAGTACGACGAATAAAAACTGCCTCACGCGGGCCCGGGCTTTTTGGAGCTGCATTCGTGTCTGCAGGTGCGGGCACGCATGAGTTCAACCAAATTCCAGCTCGGAAACTCATTTTTGCACCCCCCCCCCCCCCCCGCGGGTAGGACTTGTGGTAAGACATGTCATAAAGCTACAACAGAGTAGTAAAGACTTTACCTTATAAACAACCACTCACTTTGTCCCCACACCGATGTGGGACAAAGTATTTACCACCTTTTGAGACTTTTATTCACACACCCAAAACTTACAACATATAAGTCCTAAACTTTTGCTACTAACTATTAGCTCCATGATCTTAAATGGCATGTATAATAGTTTTTTTAATTATATATGTGGAATCTTATTTATTTTCAAAGCATAACATACTTTTTATATTTTTTTCTCTATGTGCGCTTTTCTTAAAAAAGCCCACGCTTTTTTTGCGCCTTGCGCCTAGGCTCCGGCCGAGGCCGATGCGCCTCGCCTGAGCCTTGCGTCTTTGACAACATAGATAGTATCTGATTTTTAACTTCATGTTTGTTGTTCATTGAACTCTTATTCCCAGATTTCTGCATCAAACAATTGACGGATTCAAGCGCGGGGTAGAATGTATGTTAATATGTGTCAAATTTAAGGTCTAATAGTGGGGTTATTTATTTATTTATTTTAAATTAAGGTATGAAATGTGAAAGTTGAAACTCATTGAACATATATTCATCATAATAAGTGCTCAACCATGTTATACTTTAGCAAGTATTTTAATTATAAATTGTGAAAATTGATAGATTATTTTGGTGATAAAGTTTGTTGTTTTGGATCTTTATTCTTTATGATGTTTAAATTGGATAGGTTGATAAGGTACAAGTGGCCCAGGAAGTGATTGTTATTGATGATGGTGAAGATAATGATGATTCAGATTGGTTGGAATTGCCTCCTAAGGTGCCTGTTTACAAGGAGAAGCGTTGCGAGAATTCGATTATTAAGGAGTTGAGGTATAATAATTTTTTTAGATTTGTTGGCCTATCAATCTTTGTTTAATCTTATATTGGGTTTCCACCGGTGACCGTATGGCGTTCGTCGGAGCATTCTCCAAGTTATCACCTGTCGGCGCTGGTGATTCCTGGTTAGTTTGTTCTTTGTGTTCATCCTTTGTTTATTATTTTAATAAAGATGTTGTGTGCATTGTACCAAGCCGTCGGTGAATAACCTGGTAGCTTAGCAACCTAGGTCTTTTTCGAGATTCATTTTCATATGGTTATCAAAATTTATGATTTCAACAAACCCAACTCATCTTGAAACAAAAAACATCCTTGATTAGAATGAGGTGCTTGAAAATAAAAAATGCCTAATCTTATTGAGTAATAAGAATTTGAAATTATGTGCTTTTTTAGTTTGGATTTGTGTTTTTTATTGGTTGAGGAAGCCAAAAAGGTTTCAGTAGCTTTTGTGGATTCAAACCGGTTATATAACTCAAGAATCACAATCACAAAATAAGACGGTTACAATTAGAGATATACACATATTCAAACACCCCTTTTGTGTTAAGTGGCTGTTTGAATGACACAACAACCTACAAAATCTATGAAGGGGATTTGTGAAATATACCATATGATAATTAATAACAATTATTTTAATTTCTAGAGGTTGCATGTGATATTAAATATGATTTTTACTTAAATTTTGAATGTTGTTGGTTATCAGGTGTATAAAATTTGATACATTCACATAAGGGATGAGCTTGGTACCAACCGGTACGGACCGGTATTTGAAGGTAAAAACGGGTACCGAAAACGTAAAATGTTGGTACCGAATCGGTACCAAAAATCGAGTCGGTTCGGAAATTCGATATCGGTTTCGAACCGGTTACCCGATACCATTTTCTCATCCCTAATCACAATGACAAGGCGTCTTCAGTTACTAGAGCTATAAGTTGAATAACATTATCTTTAAGTTATATATTCATGTATTTAGATTAAGTTATTGATATACTGACCTGTTTTGATCTGTTATACCTGATGCTAATGTATGGTAGTTCGGGTCTGGCATGGCATTTATTACATGTATACTTAAAAATTAGAAAAAATAGTAAGTTTTCTAATCCATGTATTTCTGATAATTAGATCTGGTCCCAATGGATTGATCTTCCGGTGTTTCGTGGTAAGTTTGTTTCCTATACAGTTGCGAAGTTGAGTTCTGCTTTTGAAAAGGATTTGATGACGGAGGAGACGATAGGGATAATGGAGGAGGATGCGGTGGTGGGAGATTGGTGGTGGAGATGAGTGTTGGAATGTTGTGGCGACGCTTACAGAGTTGCAGGTAGCTTGCTTATGCTTTTATTACTTTACTTTTATTTTATATTTTGTTTGTCTGGTTGTTCTTTTCAAAATCACAAATTCACATATGTAATTGGTTGTTTATTATTTGTTTTTATGGTTTATCGTTTTAAGTGATCATCACATTTCAACTTGACTGGTTTTGTAAACTGTATTAGTCATGTATTATAAAGTTGGTTTTTTAGATCTGAATTTCACATTGGTTCTCTGGTTATTCATGATAACAATATTAATGAGTTTCTTTTGTTGAATGTAGGATGCATTTGCCAAAAGTATGTATTTCCTTTACAATTACCCAAGTTGAGTTATTCGTTTGAAGTGTAGTTTGGTTATAAAGTCATAATGACCAATTTAAATGGTGTACAGGTCTTCTAGCCCATTTGAAGTGGTTTTGTAGGGAAAAAGTAATTTGCCTATTAAAGTTGTTACAACAAGGTGTGATTTTTGTGATTATAAAATGTTACTTTACATGTATTAAGCTGTGAGAATGGGTATTAAAAACAAAATGACACTTTTAAAGGCAAATTAACTATTCAGATACAAATTTTATTTGTCTCTCTCTTGATGGATTCTAAGAAAGTTGCCTTAGTTTAACATCGTAACAAAAGCCACAAACTCATTTTAATTGAAATATGTGCCAGTTTAGTTTAATATGTATATGCATATACATATATGTGCCATTGATTTTGATAATTTGTCTATATTTTAATCCGTTTTGTTATTAGAATTAGTTGGTTACGCGCAACAAGTTGGTTCTGCATTCGCCAAAGGTATGTTTTTTCATCATGTTATCTGTGGTGACTTATGTTGGAATTCTCATTCTCTTAATATGCATTTGCGAGTATGACCTGTTTGAAATATATTTTGGTCATAAAGAACAGAGCATCTTTAGCTTATTTGACCCTTTGAAAGTGTGTTTGGTCATAAGGAACAATTTAAATTGTATTCGGGTCTTTTGACCTATTTCAAGTGGTTTTTGTATGTAAAAAGTTAAGAGTAAAGTATACTGATGGTCCCTGTGGTTTACCAAAATTTTGGATTCGGTCCCTGGCTTTCCAAAAGTACATGGATGGTCCATGTACCTTTGGAAAAAGATAGGGACTAAATATGTTACAAAGTGCAAACTATCGCCCCTAACTTTTTCCAAAGTGCAAACCATAAGGACCATCCATGTACTTTAGGAAAGCTAGAGACCAGATTCAAAATTTTGGTAAACCACAGGGCCATCGATGTACTTTACTTAAAAAAGTTATTTCCATGTTTAAGAATAAAGGTCAAATTATAATGCATTTTGTATCAGTTTAATAGTAAATTAATCTAATTCCCCTACTTAAAAACAAGGGGTCAAATGCTCTTTCATTTGTATCAGTTTAATATTGAATTTAGTTCACCAATAGAGTTATCATTTGTTCATTTTAAAAGTAATTATGTGGTTGGGTTAGTATTTTTTAATTTAAAATCAAATCCATCACGGCCTTACAAGACATCAAACCTTCATATCTGAAAATGTGAACTTTTAGGTTTTGTTCTCATGCCTTCATGTTATTCAGTAATGATTTTCACTTAGGAATGAAGCTTAAGTGAAGAATATGGTAGTGAATTAAGGGATAATATGATTCCTCAATTTCAGTAGCAAACAGTAAGAATGTGGGAGCAAAATAACTGATTAGAATGCCAAAAGATTCAAAATGTTGGGTAACAAAAAATTGAACGATATATTCGCATGTGTACATATAGGAGTAGTATGTAGAGGAAATAAGAACTGATTTGAAGGCACTAAACAACAGGCATCTTAAAGCAAGAATATTGCTAATAAAAGCATTAGGAGGCATGTATATGTTATTTATAACAAAAACAACATGAGTCTAAAACTGAAGTGGTGATGCTCGAATCTTGTGCTCTTAATTTTGCTTCATTTGACATTTTTTTCTACTATTCTAATTTTAACATGTTGCTGATGTTCTTTGAATATGTATATAAGTTCTTTGGGTGTTATGTGTTTGGCAGTACTGTTAGATTAGACATGTATTTTATTAATTTTTAATATTAGGTGTCTATCTTGGGAAACAAGAAAAAAACTTGCATGTCTTCAGGGATGCTTGCTTAATAATGGTTTTTTACCCATTGACTTGTGAAAATTGATAGTTTTTACCGTTTTGTGTGTTCTAATAGTCCATTACTTAGATAATTTTAGTCGTTTTGGTTGTCACTGTTGTTTGTGAAGTCGTTGATTAGGTTTCACATTACTGTGACTAATATTATAATTATTAAAGCATGTTGTACAACTTATTCTTGCATTCATTTTCGGGTTTTTAGTGGACATGTAATTTAATCACGATGGGATTGACATTCCTTTAGGGGACTATGATGATCAATTGTTTTTTTGTATATTGTTGAGTATTAGCATGTTATTTGACTTTCCATTTACATTTGAGTCGTTAAGTATGCAGCCATGGCGGATTTGTCCTCTTTGTTTGAAGATGAGGTATTATGTATGTTGATAGGGTAGTCGATATGGTGACGCTTTTTAGTGCTATGCGTGTCAACCAATGAATTCATGAACTGGTTGCATTCTTGGACTTAACAACATCTGTGTACATGCCAATCGGTTTCTCTATGCATTACTTTCATAATGGAACTAATAAGTGATCATCACATTTTAAACTCATTGAGGTTTTCTAATTAGATGATGAATTGTTGATTATTGTTATTAATAAGGCTAAATTGCACTTTTCGTCCTTTATGTTTCAGGGTTTTTGCAGGCGCTGTCCTTTAAGTTTAAAAATTACACTCTATGTCCTTTATGTTTGCAACCTATAACAGGCGGTGTCCTTTCTCATAAACCCAGTTAACTTTTTTATGTTAAAACCCCTCACCATAACAACAGGGACCATATGTGTAACTTTGTAAACATGAGGGACCTTTAATGTTAAAACCCCTTGTCTCTCCCATACGGAGGCACCGTAACCACCGCATCCTTCACCACCACCTTACTATGAAACTCCGCTAACTTCAATCCATAACCTAACACCATACCAGTTAACTCCTCCAGTGAATAAACCGTCACACCGTCATCAATCCTAATCCCTAGCAACGAGTCCTGCGGCTTCTTCTCCGATTAACCGATCGTTAGCGTGAAACGCTACCAGTGCTGGCGATTTGCGCTTCGACATCTCGTTAATGGCGATTGATATCAGAGATTGGCCGGGTTTTAGGTTCACTACGGCGACTTTTATCCATTCTGAACCTAGATCGATGCTCGAAACCGCTGATCGTGATGGAATTGAATTCAATAACAGTAGGAACACTATTAAACCTAATTTGAAAAGCATTGTATTGTATGGATCTACGATGGTTTGAGTTCCGTACAGAAGTAGTTGAATCTGTGATGGTGAAGTGGGATTCAGTTTGGGATTTGTGGAGAAGACGTTTCAAGAAGGTTTTATTACTGTTTTAGCCTAGCATATTTATATGGCTAGAAGTGTAGAACCATGAGGACTGATCTAGCTTTTTTGGGTGACGTGGGAGGTTGACTATACGTGGTCTGGAGTAAGCTTACCAGTAATAAGGTGCCACGTATACAAAATATGCCACGTTGGTTTATGTTACCCCCATTGTGTGTTTGTTAACTTTGCTTGTCGGAGAAGAAACAGACGCCGGAGCGCCGGCCGTACCCGGCTCCGGTTGCCGGCTGTGGATATTTCTAGTAGGCTAGGGTTTGTTCCGAAAGAAAAATGGGAGAGACAAGGGGTTTTAACATTAAAGGTCCCTCATGTTTACAAAGTTACACATATGGTCCCTGCTGTTAAGGTGAGGGGTTTTAACATAAAAAAGTTAACTGGATTTATGAGAAAGGACACCACCTGTTATAGGTTGCAAACATAAAGGACATAGAGTGTAATTTTTAAACTTAAAGGACAGCGCCTGCAAAAACCCTGAAACATAAAGGACGAAAAGTGCAATTTAGCCTTATTAATATATGAATTGGCTTATGGATGTGCAGGATGATAGGAAAATTGTTGTGAAGAAGCTTTCAGAGACATCAAAATAGGGGAATAGAGAATTTACAAACTACAGGTATTTAATGTTCTATCAGTATTTCTTAGTCGGGATTTGGTTTTTATTATCATCGTTGGTTTTAACCCAATATATTTCCCTTTTTCACTCTCAGAACCCTACATGTAGTAGCAACTAACCCTACATCATTCGGTTTTTTTTCTTTTTTCGTGTTGATGTTTGAAATTTGGTGATCAATTGGTTCAGGCAGGCTGAGGCGGCGTCTTCGTCTTCCACCGAAATGGCGGTGGTGAAGGAATCTGGTGGATGTGAGTCGTAAGAACAAAGAACAGGAGGTTTGATGAGGAGGTTCGATCATCTGATCCATGTAAGAAGTTGTCTAACGGATTAACATCTTGCAAGTTTCCTACTTTCAATTACTCATAAAGTTACAATTTTCCCGGTTTTTTTGTCTCTTTTGTGAACCGGCTTGAATTTTCGATATTCATGTAGAGATTTTGTTAATTTTCCATCGTAAAGTTTCAATTTTCCCATATTTTTTTTGTCTTTCATCGTTGAAGATGCCAAGGGCTGGACCAAGACTGTTTGAATGTGTGAAAATTTTTTGGCATAGTGATAAACACAAGCCACTTAGAGAGTCCATTATTTAGAAGTTTTTTAGGTAAATTTTGTTTGATTAAATGGTGGAAAGTTGTGATTTTGTTTGTGTTTTTTTGGTTTTGAATAATGCACACCACATGTTTGTTGATCAGAGTTCCCATAGTCTTGGTACTAAGAAGAATATAGAATGGCAAGAGAAGCTGGCTGTTGTATATTGAAGTTGCGACAAAGCCGCTCGAGGACAATGTTGGGGCGCAAGTAATGAAGTTGGCTGTTGTATATTGAGGTTGCGACAAACAGTGGTGGATCCAGGATTTTTATCCACTGGGTTCACTTTTTTAGGTGCTCGAATTTCGGTCAACTCGACGTTAGAATTTTCGGGTCGGGTCGGGCAGCTTTATCACCTTTTTTTCTATGACGCTTCGTAACATTCCTATCCCAAATAACCTAAGGATGCGTTGTGCCAAATACATTGTTACTTATGTTAATAACTATATCAGAATGTCATTAAAATATATGTAAATCCCATTTTTTTTAACTTATAAATTAATAAACTATGTATTACTGTCAATGGGATATTTGAAAATCTACAAATAAAAGGAACATAGAATTTACTTTAGACCATACTCAAATATACAATGCGAACAGGTTGAAAGAAAATTCTTGGGTTCTCAATCAAATGCCAAACTATTTAAGCTCATAAATGAAAAGTATTTTACTATAAATTCCACAAGTTTGCCAAATTCAAAGAAAGAAAAACAATATCCTAACACACAAAAGATTCTTAGTAATACCATGAAGCAGCAATATTAACTTAAATAAAACAAACAGATGTATAACAAATACCAAATTCAAGTTTAAAAACCCAAATTCAAGTTTAACTACCAAAATTAACTATCAAATTGACAAATTCAGATGTATAACAAACTCAAACTTTCAGCACCAATATTAACCCGTACTTTCTACATAAGTCCGCCCCTGGCGACAAAGCTGCTCGAGGACAATGTTGCAGCGCCGGTAATGCGTGTCCTATGTTTCTATAATATCATGTGAAAACTCGATCAATTACTAAGAATGTAACATATAAAAATGCCCAGTTCCTTTCTTTTAATTGTTTCTAGAAAGTTTTTATTTCTTATTTTCACATATAGGCTAATTCAGTTTAGGTCGTTATCTTTCATTTCAACAGGAAGACCCATTGTTTTCATGTTAAGAAAGACTTTCTTGTGAATTGACACATGTAGAGGTTGATTCTAAAGAGTATTACATGGTTAGTATGCATCTTCTATCCTCTATTATATTATTGGAAAATGCATTGATGTATAATATACAAACATTATTGATTAGTGATTGCTAACTTTATCACATTTAAAAACTTGCGTGGAACAGTAGAAGTAAACAAAAATGGGAAATAAGAGGTCAAAACATAATAAAATAATTTTCCACCAAAATTTTACTATTCATTTACTTTTTTTTTCTTTTAAAACTAACGTTATGGTGTTGCATAGGTTGCGTTCTATGCTACGGAAGTATAATCAATTCGGTCATAACTTGCAAATCTATAGGAACGAGAAGCTCACCTGAAAGCTCGGTAAGCATTAGTTATTTCGGCCCGTGTATGGGTTAACGGGTCGATTCAGGTTATATTTTGTTGAAATAACATGATTTGGTTGTTGCAGCCGAAACTAAGGGACATGCTTAATGAGGAACTGGAAGAGGAGGTCCGGGCTCTAATGTCCGACAAATCTGGAGAAACTGAGTACCAAGAATCTATGCAAAGCCAAATTAACATTATTAAGGTAAACATGCTTTTGAATTTTGGCCGGTTTGCAGACTACAGTTTAAACAAATAGCACTTTATTCATCTCCAAAAATGCTGGTAGGAAAAGCTTTTTGGGTGTGATTTTTATATATTTTGTATAAAAGTAGTATATATAAATAATTACTATATTGTTTAAAAAGTTATAACAATATTATAAGTTTTGGATTCATTAGAGATAAAACATAACCCAAATTCACTATTTATTTTCATGTAAACGGTCTGAAGTTGCAAGCATTGACCCGTGGTCAACCTTATTCAAAGCATTAACATCTCACAAGAGAACAAACCTAAATAGAAGACTATATTTGTTTGGTTTGGGGATAACTCAAGTACCATGTTTCTGACTTTCTAACAAAAGAATGAGTTGTTTTGGTATTTGATTTGGGATACAAAATTGCTATTGAAATATCTTTGTTTGATTGTTAAGGGAATAAAGAGATCAAAGTTTGAAGGAATCAAGTAGAATCTTGGACAAACAAAAGTAAGTTTATCTATACTACTTTTTATTTTAATTATTTATATGCTACAATTGTTTTTTATTGTTTTTGATTGGTAAACGAGTGACTTCAAAACATGAATTGGTCTTTTCACAAGCATAAAGTGTGCTAAAAGTTTTTTTTAATAACAAACGCCTCAGATACGTGATTTGCACAAATCATGCTTCAGAGTTTGGGATCAAAACGCATCAAAGCGCATCACCCTTTTTAAAACCAAGGACTGATGTTGTTATCTTTAGTGACAGGAGCTTCATACCTTTTTAACTGTATAAGGGAAGAAGTCATTGGTTCCCTTTAATATATCAGCTAGCGAAAAAGAAGGGGACGGTTCCCTCCTACACTAGAATTAAGAAGTTGTACCCAATTTGGAGCAACTACAAATAACTAATATTAACTGGAATCTTTATGAGTTGCTTAACTGGTTATTATTTTGGCTTAGTGTTGGTTAAGAAATGAAGTGATTATTATTTTAGTGATGCAGTAAGAATTTGTGCTATCTGAAACATAAAGGTTTATAAGTCAGCGAATGATTTTAAGTTATAGTAAGTAGCGTACTAATGGGTGACTTAATGAAATCCTTGTGAGATCAACTAAGGAGGATTTGTTTGTATTTCGAAGATGCGATATAAACTTAGGTGTATAATAAAATTCGACATGGTTGCTTTTACAAGATAATATGAAACATGGTTCTTGACAAGTTTGTAAGGGAATACACTATTTAAATGTCATCTTCTAACTGAGAGGACGGTTGGTTTCGATATAAGTGTTATAGTTGAATGTTAACAAGTAGGTTCCTCATTCTACAAAGGTATGTATCTCCATCATATTACCCGTATTGAGTTATGTTAGAATTCTCATGTTCTTAATATGCATTCACGTCTTTGACCCGTTTTAAGTGTGTGTTGGCTATAAATATGTGTGTAAATGAAATCGGTTGGGTAACGTGTCAAATGCGTATGGTTGGTACATGTCGGGTTGACATGTAAATGTTTTTGTCCAAAGTTAATATTTTTTATTAATAAATATTTACTTGAAAATTTGAGTTAGAACTTTTTGATATTCAGTAATAATCCAATTTTTTTTTTATCAAAATACTACTTTGGATAACTTTTGACACACATCTGACCCGTTTCCATTAAAACTATTTTTATATACAACTATTTGTTCATGTATTTCATTTAAAGAAAAACAATTTTATTAACTAATAGGAATTCTATTTAATATATTGGTTGTTTTTAAAACTATGAAAAATGGTAATGGTCAACTAGAACCATGACCCTTTTGCAAAAGGGTCATCGTTCGGGTTGAAAAGAGAGATTACTAATTTAGTAGATTGATAAGGCCATCAAAAAATTATTTAATCATAATTTCTTTGCAATTACTGTGGAGAAATTAGTGGAGTACTTAGAATTTGAAATTTGAAACTGAAATTTTTATTGGAGTCTATTTTGGAAGTCAAAGATTGTGCTTGACTTGGATTTGATGACATTGTTTTTAATTAGAGTTTGATTGGTTTTATTTATGGAAGTGATGGGGTCAAAACATGGGAGGGATAGGTTGACCCACTAATCCTTTTCCTACGTTTTTTAATATATTTAAATCTATATTTAGTGGGTTAACAACAATTACAAAAGTATTATGACATTAATTATCTATATCTTTGAGCAAAGAGTGGTAAAAAAGTTTTGATGCTGATTATGGGCTTTTCAACCTGATTGACCTTTACATCCTTTAGCAGTTTTTTTTTATTTTATTTTTTATTTTTTTTATTTGACCACTTTGATCTGTTTGATATAAAGCCAAAACATTGTTCGATTTTAATAGATAACCCAACATGACTCTTTTTTTTTTTCTAGTTTTTGTCAGTCGATGGAGACGTTAATGTTATTTTATTCTCATACGTGTCAAGGGCAACATGGGTATTTACAAGTTAACCGCGAAGGCATCTACTTACAACATGACAAAGATTAGTGATTGGGAGTCATTTGTGTTCCTTAGGAACTACTTATTAGTGTGATCATATCTCTTGCTATCTCTTATAATTATCCTACTCATGATATCATATGCCATTGTAGATTGGCAGACCAACTCTCTATGGGTTGGCCGCAAAGGGAGAGTATGGAGTTAGAAGAAATGTTGAAGGATGAACTTGAGCTCATAATGGCTTTTTCATGTTGCCCCACCCTCAATGATATATGGATGTCACTTTGTTTATGATTTATGAAGTGAATGATATCAAATTTTAGGTGTTTGCTAAATTAAAGAGGACTTGCATCTATAACATTGGATGTGGCAAGGCTTGCTACACCAGCCGGACTGAGCTCATGTTACTTTTAGTAAATTATAATTGTAACATTATTTGTCTTTTTCTTGATATTTTGTACACGGTTTATAAAAAAAACTTCATACCTAATGATGCAATCCACTTTGTTACTAATTTATGTCATGACACTTGATTTGTATTACTTTTATTGATACACTTATGATTAATGTAATTTAAATTTTCCTACCCGGGTTAGCACCCGGGTGATAACCTAGGATGGCGAGATGGGCTATCATCCTTTCATCTTGGTCTGAATCATTCTACATACGTAGAACATTATCTGGTTATATGTTGAAAATTATATGATAATTGTTACCATTGATAAATCACATTGTTTGCATATATTATTATATGCGATTAACATTGAATCATATTATATATATCCCCACAAATTTTATAAAACGGACCATTGTAATAAAATTAATAAAATATTAATATCCTTAAAAATAGAGCGACCCGTGGGTACCACGGGTTATAACAGCTAGTATAATAATAAAAAAAACATCATAAAAATTTATAGTCATTCATACAGTAGGGAGATACATATATATACATAGAGAGAGAGAGAAAGGGGGTATACTTCGAACAACTTTGTTAGTGCCTTTGATAGTGTAAGAATCCAAATCCTTCTTTCCAGACTTCATTTCGCCAATGGAGGTCTAAGATGACAAGAATGGTGAGAAAATTGTGGATTTTGTGGTGGATCTCCGTGAAAATGGGAATGACATAGAAAAACCCTAGAAATTGGTGGAGTTGGAAGGGAAGAAGTGGTGTGGGATGCGTACGATAAGGAAGGTGAGAGTGAGTTAGAAACCCTAATCTTTTACTGTTATAAACTTGTTTTGTATGCTAGATTTCTCACTGTAATCAAATAATTCATTGGCGGTATTCAAATGAAAGTTGCTTGTTTTGGGAATTTGGGGGGGGGGGGGGGGGGGTAGTTTAGGAAGAGGGAAGATTGGGCGGGGTGAATTTGGTGGGGGTTGAAAATCCAAAATTTAGAAGGTAATGTGAAAATTAAAGGTTTCAAAACCTTTAGAAATTAGACCACCCGTAGTGGTAAAGATTTTGGGCGTTTTGTGCCCCAACAACGTCCCAAAACGCCCAAAAACCATCCCCCTTAGCGTGTTTTTCAAAAAAAAAAATTGCTTTTGGCGTTTTTTTCTCAACACCCTGCTTCAATTGTTTTGGCCGATTACCTATTTCCACGCTACATTTGTCCAATAACATTTTTTATGGTTTTTTTATTTAATTCTATTACACCACAATGCCCACATTTCCACTACACTCATTTTAGAAAAACGTCCCATAATGCCCTATTGCTGACTAGGCTGCCACATGGCGCAAAACACCCAAGGTAGGGACATTATCACTACACATGGTCTTAATACGGACCGAATAACGGAACTCGGTTTTTAGCCGAAACTGAAAAAAATCTAAAAATAAGAAAATCACAGTTAATTAATTTGAAAAAACCAGTTATTCACCGAATTGTTTAAAAGAATAACCAAAAAACTGAAATATAAAACAGTTATTATTCATCACTGTCAGATCTCCATAAGCTATCATTTCCGTCTTCATATTCTTCGCACGTGAAATCATCGTTAAAGTAGCTAGTATTGGAGATTGATAGAACTTCTACATCATCTTCCTCCATAAACCTAGGGTTTCAGAATAAGGACTATTCTGCGTCAGAGTCGCTGGTATCGGAGATTGATAGAACTTTTACATCTTCTTCCTCGTAAACCTATGTGGTTGCAGATGAGGCATGGAGCAGATGGAATTGAAATTTTTGGGTGTATATTGGGGGTAACTTTATGGTCACGTAAAGTAATTAAAGGGTGATAATAGGCTACTTATCGTCACGTTTTTAGTTTTACCATAACATCTGACAACTTTTAGTCATACATAAATACTTTCAAGTGACTAATAAACAAAATTTTTGGTCACACAAATTTGTAAGTGGCAGTATGTATTATCTTTTAGTCACACCTTTAAAAACCTACTATGATAGTTAGTAACATATGGCCACACCTTTTTAGTGTGGTTAGTGATTGTCACATTTTATTGTTAAAAGTGTGGCTAAAGATTGAAAAATATGTGTTTTCGTCACATGAATAAAAAAAATCAAATAAATATTGTGGCAGTAGGTTACATTTGGTCACACTTTTCGAGTTGTGGCTAGTAAATGTTACATTTTTTTTCTAAAAGTGTGGCCAAAGGTTTTGAGCTATATATAATGTTCACAATAATAATAAAATATGTGGCTAAAGGTGTTTTAAAATAATAAAAAATGACCTTTAGCTACACATTTTTTAAATGTGTGGCAGGCGGGTTTTGGAAAAAATGTGGCTAAAGCCCAGTTTTGACGTAGCGATACCTCTAAGTGTAGGTGAGAATAAGATGAAATGAAGTTTTAAGGTCGATGGAAACAAAAATTTATGATGATGGAAAGTTGCAGAGTTGCAACGACACACAATAATGAAGAAGACTAAGGATAATAATATTTAATATAATAATATGAGTTGGGACAATGTGAAAAGGCAATACCAAAAAGCGGAAAAGTTAAAAGAGTCAAAAAATTGAATTAATATTCGACCCATACTTTTCCGAAACTGTACGGTGATTCTTTTTTAAATACCAAGATGGTTAAAAGTGAAAATAATATAGGAAAAAGAATTCTAATAAGAATTTCTATACAATTCTATGGACGTACGAATAAAAAGGTTTTTAAACTTCAATTATAGGAAATTAAAGCTAAAGATCTTAGATACGAGTCATTCTAAAGTCTAAAATTTCTAATATTGAAAAGTCATATAAGATTAATACTTTAACAAATATTGAAGGACAATGAGTTTTTAGTTCTCTTTGTTGTGAAGATATTTTTATTACAAACTAAATATTATTTATAAAACTTGTAAATAACATTTAATGTTTTATAAAAAAAATATATGATAACGTTCTCGTGTATGTGGTACGCCCATTAATATATATATATATATATATATATATATATATATATATATATATATACTAGTTGCATAGAGCTTCTAAAAGGGCTCTCAAATTCTCAGGTATGACCCTAGGTAAAAGAAGAATTTAAGGGTCCATTTTTACTAGTCGCACCGTATGACAACCCTCCAAAATATTTTTCTAACACCCCTAATATATTTAAAATATCCCAATACGTCTTAATACATACCTCATATACGAAAACCCAGCCCTAAATACTTAATATAATTTAAGAATAAAATAAAAACAATTTTTATGGTTCCTGGCGGGCCGCGAAGAACCCTTAAGGGTCTTACGCGGGGCGCGACAGACAGTCACCAGGGCCACACCCGGTTGCGCCACGTGTCAGGACGCGTGTGGAGGCTACAAGTCGACTCAGCCAAGCTAGGGCCTACCCTAGTGGGTCTCGCGGGCCGCGAAGCCTTTGGCTGAGGTCTACGCGGGGCGCGAGAAAGTCCAGAATCAGCCCTATAAATAGAGGCCATCAGCTTTCACTTTCCGACGCTCACACACTTTTCTCTCTTGCGAATTTCTATAAAATATAAGCTATACTCGGGTATAATATTCACCTAAATAACGAAGTTCTGCCCCGTTGAAAGTATTATAACCCCGGTTACGTATTAGGTACGCTGCCCGATTGATCCAGGGTTCCGTAACGGCTATCGTGATTTTGCCCGACGTAGTCGTTGGAATGCCATCTCGGGGAGGGTATTACTAATGTAAATATTGGGTTTTTATACTAACGCGTGTTGTAACAACTCTCATTTAAAAGTAATAATTCTTAACTTATTTTGCCCAATAGGAAACCCTAATTGCGATCCCCAAGTGATCCTGCATAAACCCTAAAATTTTCAGAACAATCGGAATCAGGATCAGGGCCCCTAAAACTCAGGGGGGTAAACCCTAGTTAGTATTATCCAAACAGTTTTTGATAGGAATCGAATTTGAACGAACGGTCAACTCCGCTAAGCTAGTAACAGACGTGGCTACCCTATGCTAAAAGTGACCTCTCGCGCCACGCGAGAGCTCTCGTGACACGCGAGCGCGCCGTTTTTCCAGTATAAATAGAGGAGTTTGGCACTTGAGTTTCTGCGTTGGTTCGACGTTAAAACTCGTTTTCTACGTTGAGTTATCTTCTGTTTACTACAAAAACACACACTAGCACGAAACGCTGCCACAATAACAGGGTAATAAATCGATCGCTACTACGATTCAATGTCCGATCGATTGAAACTATCCAATGGATGTTTAAGTGCTACCCACACTAGGGTTATGCTTTGTCATTCGTCGTAAATTCGATGGATGTTTAAGTATCGCGCTTTGTCATTCGTTGTGAGGGTTTAATCTCGTGAGTTATCATAAATGTTGTATTAGTTACTGACCTAGTTTGTGTGCATGTTATTAAATTAGGTGACAAGGCTAATCAGTAGGCTAAACTCTGCCCATTAAATCTGCAATGTGAGTCATTCTCTTTTATTAAAATATTTTACAATACTCCATTTTCAAATGTTATAATTACAGGGAGTAAGTCGTGGTTATCTTAGTCACTAGCTAGTGGGGTATTGTGCACATTACTAATTTCTCACGGGTTAGGCTAATAAATCCTAACAGTGATAAACGTCACTACTTGGGGAAAGACCCAATAGTGGTATGACCATCGTCACCAGGTGACACGTCGCCAGATAAAAATAAGATAGAAGCCATTGTAATCGCTCTTATGCTGTAATTGATAACTAATGTGTCATTTTACATACTTGAATGACTCTCCAGCATTTTCCCCGCTGATAAAATATTTTTAAAACATGTTTCAGGCGACCTGCTGTAAATCAAGGAAAAAGTGCTACGGAGCACTAACAAGCTTGAAGAGGTGGCTCAGTTAAAAATGAATAAACACGTTTTAATAAAATCAGGGAATTTCCTAGTTAAATTCCTCTATTGTAAATTACGGGGTTTATCCCGAATTATGAAATAAAATAATCAGGCATTTTCGAGTTTTAAAAAGATCCTGTTAAAATCTTCAGCTGACGCATCATAGATACCACGGGTTCCTGTCCCGCGGCTCCGGACCGGGTCAAACCGGGGCTGGGGCCGTGACAGGAAAAGGTGGTATCAGAGCCATATTGAAAGAGCCACTGATTTAAGCCAATTAAGTATTTAAAAATACTTAATTTTCCAAATTGCCATTTTGTGATTATGTGATTTTATCTTGATTATTTGTTAATTTACAGTATGGGTAAGCAAAGAATTTCGGACATCTATCATAAATTAGATAGTTCACCGAAATATAAGGGAACTACATCCCAATCAAATTCCTCCAGATACTCAGCAGATACTGGGGAAGGAATATTTGTTCGTAAGGCACATTATGAGGAATCACTTTCCCCTAATAAAAGAAGCTGGATTATTAGAAAAAGTCAAGAGAAAATGAAGAAGTAACAGGAAACCCAGGAAATAGACAACAACCCACCATGGGAAGATAAATTAGATGATAAATGGGCAAATCTTTATATGTTAGCAACTGTAGCAGAAAATGTTAACCTTTAGACTACCAACACCTCGACTCAGTATTAGCACCCATATTATCTATAAGCCCGAAACTTTAAAATAATAAGTAATCGCTAGTATATTTCAAAGTTTAGTTGTACTAAAAATAAATATTTTGTTTCAATAAAATGGTTTATTAGATAGTTGTAATTAATATTAAATTTTTTATTCCATTTTTGATTATGTGATTTACCAAATTTTAACCTAGAATTTTTGTGTGTTTTTCATAAATGCTAAACAGCATGAATGAATTATCTGAAGCTCTAGAGAATCTTAATCTCTATCCTGTGAAAATAGAAGTTTCCAGAGATTTTACTGGTTACTTGGCCGATGTGGAAGAACCTATTGAATTTCAAGCTCCACCTCCGGAGAAATCAAAAGCTAAGAAAAGAAGAAGATTTGTGGGCTGGAGGAGTGTACGCAGAAGGAAACCAGCAACTAGGAGAATTCCCAAGATAGAGAATCCCATGGATAAAGGGAAAGGGATTGAGATTGAGGAAAATTCTAGGCAAGTAGGGATGGAAATTGGGGAAAGTTCTAGGCAAGCTGAGGAATTACCATTGCAGGAGGAACTGGATCACATACTGGCAAGCTGTGATATCCTTAGGCCCATCAATACAAACCTTTTTCCTTATCCTGCTGAAACCCAACTTCCAATAAATATAGAACCAGCCATCCCAGAACCTTTGATCCACACCCAACCTCTAGGAGAAATGGACGAATGGTGGACCAATGATTGGCAGTTCCAAAACCTCCTAAATAATCCTTATACCTTTTTCCCTCAGTTTGACCCAGAACCTGCACCAAACCCACCAATGAGTAATGAAAACTTAGCTGAACTTCGCCATTTTGGCGAAGAACTGATGGATGCAGGGGATAGGATTCGGGAGATAAGGGAACAAATCTCCTGGAAGTACGATGAATGGGAACATCGTTTCTAAAAGGCTAGTGGACTAGGGAATATGGTTGTGAAACTGTGTTTGTATAATAAAAAT
This sequence comes from Helianthus tuberosus, assembly GCA_030545235.1. NCBI lineage: Eukaryota > Viridiplantae > Streptophyta > Magnoliopsida > Asterales > Asteraceae > Helianthus > Helianthus tuberosus. The sequence goes on from CM060383.1 coordinate 59,624,683, forward strand.
AATAATAAAAATATAAGTCTGTAAAATAACTAAAATAAAACTTTTATAAGATAACAGTGTGTACGGATGCATTATATAATATATAAAAAATGGAAGTTGAGAAATCGACAATTTTGACTATACGTGTTGACATGATTATGTGCAATTATTTTGTTATAGTTATTAATTAATTTATGCTAATCACTTATATAAATTAATTAGCAGATGGCAAATGCTGGTAATGAACCTGTTAATGAAGTGAATCAATCTGAGCATATCAACGATGATCAATTTTTGAATAGGCAAGATATCGAGAATATCGTTGCTCAGGGAATAGCCAATGTTATTCCAGCCATCCTTGCTGCTGCTCAAAATCCAATTGCACCTCAACAAATTATTCCTAGTAAACGAACAAACGGCGATAATTTCAGTAATAGTGTAAACGGAGGCGGCAACCATACTAATAACAACCACGATGGAATGCCAGCTCCACTCCTTAAGAAAATGAAAGCTGCAACACCTGGTTGCACTTACAAGGAGTTTCTTGCCTGTAAACCGGCTGAGTTTGCCGGTAACGAAGGGGCAACTGCAGCACTACGTTGGTTAGAGAAAACCGAGGCAGTAATTAAGATAAGTAAATGTGCAGAGGACGATAAGGTTATGTACGCATTCGCATCTTTTTAAAGAAGGGGCGCTAGAATGGAGGAATACGGTTCTACAAGCTAAAGGAAGGAGTGTGGCCTATGCTATGAATTGGGAAGAATTTAAACGTCTTGTAGAAAGAAAATTCTGTCCCGAGTACGAAAAGGAACAAATGACGAATAAGTTCCTGAATCATCGGATGATAGGTGTTGATTGTAGAGGGTATATTTCGACATTCTTCGAGTATGCTAGAGTAGTACCAACCCTGGCTTCGCCGGAACCGGTACTTATTTCCCGCTACATTTGGGGATTGATTGGCGAGATTCGTAATATCTTCAAGGCCGTGAAACCCCGCACGATTGATGATGCGGTGGATTTAGCCAATACGTTGACTGATGAACTGGTACGGACGCAAGAAGAAAATAGAAAGAAGGAAGTGGCCCAAAAGATTACCCAGGGATTCCGTATGGGTAACTGTAATAATTTCAAGAGAAGGGGAACTGGGCAATCTTCCACTGTTCCATTTTGTAATTCCTGCAAAAGGAAGCATTTTGGAAGATGCAAAGGGTATTGCAATTTCTGCAAAATCCCGGGGCACCAAGAAGAAGACTGCAGGAAGAAGAAATCCACAGTCTGCTACAACTGTGGAGAAGCTGGACATATTAGGCCAGACTGCCCAAAATTTGTCAAACCAGCTGATAACAAATCCAAACCTGCAGAAGGAACTACCAAGAAGAACGTAAGAGCCTTCCAACTGACCACTCAGGAAGCAGAGCTAATCCCAGATGTGATAGCTGGTACGTTCCTAGTTCACGACGTTTATGCAAAAGTATTATTTGACTCTGGTGCAAACCAAAGTTTTATAAATACTTCATTCTGCCAAGCACTTAATTTACCCTTAACCAAACTTAGGCAGATTTTTACAGTCGAAACGGCAGATGGGAATTCTGTCAAAATAGATAAGGTTGTGCGAGAAGGAAAGATAGAACTTTTAGGTCATAAATTCTCTGCCAACCTGTTACCTATGAATTTAGTCGGATTCGATGTGGTGTTAGGAATGGATTGGTTAATAGCCAACCATGCTCGAATTCTTTGTGATAAGAATTCCATAGAAATACATACACCCACAGGAGAATTAGTGGTGATTACAGGAGATGAGCCACAGAAGCCACTAAAATTCATTTCAATAATGAAATTGGCCAGTTACTCATGAAAACAAGAAATAGTGTATATGGTTTCAGTAATCATTAACACTAAGGGTAAGGAACTCAAGGAAATTCCAGTAGTATCAGAATACCCAGAGGTATTCCCAGAAGAACTACCTGGATTACCACCAGATAGGGAGGTAGAATTTAGAATTCATCTAATTCCTGGAACTACACCAATAGCCAAAGCACCCTATCGGTTAGCACCCATCGAAATGTTAGAATTGAAAAAGCAATTAGATGAATTACTGAGCAAAGGATTTATACAACCTAGCTCATCCCTGTGGGGAGCGCCAGTGTTGTTTGTAAAGAAGAAAGATAGTTCGATGCGAATGTGTATCGATTATAGAGAATTAAATAAGGTTACAATTAAGAATCGATACCCATTACCTAGGATTGATGATCTTTTCGATCAACTCCAGGGAGCTAGATATTTTTCTAAGATAGATTTACGCTCCGGATATCATCAATTGAAGGTACAAGAAGAAGACATACCTAAAACTGCTTTCAGGACTAGGTATGGTCATTATGAGTTTACAGTCATGCCCTTTGGGTTAACAAATGCTCCTGCATCATTTATGGACATGATGAATAGAATCTGTAAACCGTACTTGGATAAATTTGTAATTGTCTTCATCGACGATATACTTATTTATTCCAAAAGTCAGGATGAACACTGTCAGCACCTACATGCACTCTTAACTCTCTTAAGAAAAGAGAAGCTTTACGCCAAATTCTCGAAGTGTGAATTCTGGCTACAGGAAGTGCAATTTTTAGGACACATGGTGAATCACGAAGGTATTCACGTAGATCCTGCTAAGATAGAAGCGATCACCAAATGGAAGGTTCTGCAGTCAGCAATGGAAATTAGAAGTTTTATAGGTTTAGCTGGATATTATAGACGATTTATTAAGGATTTTTTCAAAATAGCTGTGCCATTAACTAAGCTAACCTGTAAAGCAGTTAAGTTTGAATGGGGACCTAAACAAGAAGAAGCTTTTAAGATCTTAAAACAGAAAGTAACCAATGCTCCAATTCTAGCTTTACCAGAAGGAACAGAAGATTTTGAAGTATATTGTGATGCTTCAAAGTTAGGGTTAGGATGTGTGCTTATGCAACACAAAAAGGTAATTGCATATGCATCAAGGCAATTGAAAAAGCACGAAGAAAACTATACAACTCATGACTTAGAGTTAGGAGCCATAATTTTTGCCCTTAAGATTTGGAGACATTATCTGTATGGAAGTAAATTTACTTTCTATACAGATCATGAGAGTTTAAGATACATATTTGGGCAAAAAGAATTGAATATGAGGCAAAGGAGATGGATGGAAATCCTAAGTGACTACGACTGTGATATTCAGTATCACGAAGGAAAAGCAAACGTAGTTGCAGATGCTTTAAGTCGTAAGTATCATGAAAAGCAAAAGCAAGTTCGTGCTCTTAGATTAAATCTACAGTTAGATTTAATGGAACAATTAAAGGATGTTTAGGAAACAGCAATCCAGGAAGTTGCTGAAGGAATGAAAGGACGAATAAAAGAATTGGAGGAAGGAAGTGATGGAATTTGGAGATTCCATAAGAAACGAATTTGGGTACAAAAACAGGGAGAATTAAGGAATAAAATCTTAGAGGAAGCTCATAAATCTAGGTATACCATGCATCCTGGAAACAATAAGATGTACCAAGATTTAAGAAATAATTTCTGGTGGATAGGAATGAAAAAGGACATAGCTAGGTATGTTTCTAAATGTCTTACTTGTTCACAAGTTAAGGCAGAACACCAGAAACCTTCAGGTCTACTCCAACAATTAGAAACGCCTGTATGGAAATGGGAACTCATAACCATGGACTTTGTTACTAAGTTGCCCAAAACCAGAAAAGGTAATGATGCGATTTGGGTAATTGTGGATTGATTAACCAAATCAGCTCATTTTCTACCCATGAAAGAAACCTTTAGCATGGAAAGGTTGGCAAAGTTGTATGTAGATGAAGTAGTATCCTTACATGGAGTCCCACTCTCCATTGTATCGGACACGGATAGTCGTTTTACTTCCCATTTTTGGAAAAGTTTCCAAGAAGCAATGGGAACCCGACTAAATCTAAGTACTGCATATGATCCTCAAACTGACGGACAAAGTGAAAGGACAATCCAAACACTTGAAGACATGCTTAGGGCATGTGTGATAGATTTTGGTGGAAACTGGGATAATCATTTACCCTTAATTGAATTCTCCTATAACAATAGTTATCATTCAAGCATCGAAGCTGCCCCATTCGAAGTACTATACGGACGTAAGTGTAGAACTCCAGTCTGTTGGGCAGAAATAGGAGAAAATCAATTATCAGGTCCTGAAATAGTGCAAGAAACTACTGACAAGATTACTCAAATCAAGGAAAGACTAAAGACTGCTCGAGATCGCCAGAAAAGTTATGCAGATAATCGACGCAAGCCGTTAGAATTCCAAATCGGAGACAAGGTTCTCTTAAAAGTATCTCCTTGGAAAGGAGTAGTTCGGTTCGGTAAGAAAGGAAAGCTGGGTCCAAGGTACGTAGGACCATTCCTAGTAATCCAACGTATAGGACCAGTTGCCTATCGCTTACAACTACCAGAAGAGTTAACTGGGGTACATGACGTATTTCATGTATCCAACCTCAAGAAATGTCTATCTGACGAATATTTGGTAGTACCTCTTCAAGATATAAAGGTAAATGAAAAGTTAAAATTTGTTGAGAAACCTCTTCAGGTAGAAGACAGAAAAGTTAAGTTTCTCAAACGCAAACGGTTAGTACTTGTCAAAGTCAAGTGGGATTAAAGAAGAGGACCCGAGTACACTTGGGAGCTGGAATCGGAAATGAAGCGAAAATATCCTCACTTATTCCAGTAAATCTCGAGGACGAGATTTTAATAAGGTGGGGAGGACGTAACAAATCTCATTTAAAAGTAATAATTCTTAACTTATTTTGCCCAATAGGAAACCCTAATTGAGATCCCCAAGTGATCCTACATAAACCCTAAAATTTTCAGTACAATCGGAATCAGGATCAGGGCCCCTAAAACTCAGGGGGGGGGGGGGTAAACCCTAGTTAGTATTATCCAAACAGTTTTCGATAGGAATCGAATTTGAACGAATGGTCAACTCCGCTAAGCTAGTAACAGACGTGGCTACCCTATGCTAAAAGTGACCTCTCGCGCCACGCGAGAGCTCTCATGACACGCGAGCGCGCCGTTTTTCCAGTATAAATAGAGGAGTTTGGCACTTGAGTTTCTGCGTTGGTTCGACGTTAAAACTCGTTTTCTACGTTGAGTTATCTTCTATTTACTACAAAAACACACACTAGCACGAAACGTTGCCACAATAACAGGGTAATAACTCGATCGCTACTACGATTCAATGTCCGATCGATTGAAACTATCCAATGGATGTTTAAGTGCTGCCCACACTAGGGTTATGCTTTGTCATTCGTCGTAAGTTCGATGGATGTTTAAGTATCGCGCTTTGTCATTCATTGTGAGGGTTTAATCTCATGAGTTATCGTAAATGCTGTATTAGCTACTGACCTAGTTTGTGTGCAGGTTATTAAATTAGGTGACAAGGCTAATCAGTAGGCTAAACTCTGCCCATTAAATCTGCAATGTGAGTCATTCTCTTTTATTAAAATATTTTACAATACTCCATTTTCAAATGTTATAATTACAGGGAGTAAGTCGTGGTTATCTTAATCACTGGCTAGTGGGGTATTGTGCACATTACTAATTTCTCACGGGTTAGGCTAATAAATCCTAACAGTGATAAACGTCACTACTTGGGGAAAGACCCAATAGTGGTATGACCATCGTCACCAGGTGACACGGCGCCAGATAAAAATAAGATAGAAGCCATTGTAATCGCTCTTATGCTGTAATTGATAACTAATGTGTCATTTTACATACTTGAATGACTCGCCAGCATTTTCCCCGCTGATAAAAAAATTTTAAAACATCTTTTAGGCAACCTGCTGTAAATCAAGGAAAACCTGCTACGGAGCACTAACAAGCTTGAAGAGGTGGCTCAGTTAAAAATGAATAAACATGTTTTAATAAAATCAGGGAATTTCCTAGTTAAATTCATCTATTGTAAATTACGGGGTTTATCCCGAATTATGAAATAAAATAACCGGGCATTTTCGAGTTTTAAAAAGATCCTGTTAAAATCTTCCGCTGACGCATCATAGATACCACGGGTTCCTATCTCGCAGCTCCGGACCGGGTCAAACCGGGGCTGGGGCCATGACACGTGTGCATTTATGTAATTTATAGATAATCACCAGGAAATCATTAAGGAAAACCCTAAGACAGCAAAGTGAGTAATCCTTCTTTTTGTAAACCTTTTTGTGAGTAATCTCCTTTTTGCAAATTGTTTTTATAAAACCTCACTTAATTAATGATACATTAAACAGTGATTAAGTATTTGTACTCTACAATTATCGTCGGTATGTTGGGATTTTGTATACAAAATTTGTTACTACATTGTGAGTAGTAACATGACCCACAAGTCGGGTTGGCAGTACCGTGGGTGGTAATTAAAGTAGATGGAAACAAATATAATTGCGCGACCGCCCTCAATACTGTAGACTGATAAAACTGTTTTGATTAAACTGGGATTCACTCACCAGTATTTCCCACTGACAAAATGTTTTTAAACGTGTTTCAGGTAACAAAATGTGAAAGCCAAATAGAAGCCAGCTGGACAGAACTGAAGGCTTGTAAAAGTGGCTATAAAAGTTACCTAAATAAAGAGATGTTTTATTTAATAGGGTTTATCCCTATGAAAATGCGTGTACTTGAAACTAGGGAATTTTCCATGTGTTTAATATTATAAAAGCGTGGTATTTTACTCTGAAAAATATTTCCTAACTACGGTCCTAATGTAAATTCCGCTTCCAAAATGATAAACACGCGATACCACCAAGATTCGCCGCGGCCGCTCGTTCCCAGGGTAATTAGGGGACGGGGGTTGCGACAGAAGGTGGTATCTGAGCTAAGCCACTGATTCAGCCACAGAAGTGTTCCGCTGACACCAATATATTATTCAAAGTGTTAGGAAATAAAGTATGAAAATACGTGCATACCTGTATTTTATTATTGTGTGTTATTTGACTATTTGTTAGTTTACAGTATGAGCGACCAAGGACCTTCCGACGCATACCGTCAGTTGTCCAGCTCACCTAGGAGCGAAGGCACCTCTTCACAACCTGCCCTCTCAGGGTATTCAGCTGACAATGAAGATGGGATATTCATGTTTAAGGCTCAGTCTGAAGAGCCATTCCCTTCTAAAACGAGAGGATGGTTCAGTAGAGGAGCACATGAACGTCGGAAAAAAATGAAAAAGTTACAACAGCAGCGTGCTTTAGCAGCCGTTAAAAGAGAGACAGATGCTCACACCCAGGATATGCTCAATAGGAGTCTAGCAAACTTCCATATTTTAGCAACCACAGCTGCAGACCCTAACCTGGAACAAGTTGTAGCACCTCATATCACACCCCGACTGCGTTAAAACAACAAACCGCAGCGAAAACGTCGGGGAGTGTCGTAACAGAATCATTGTTTCACAACACATGGATTAAAGTTCTGTTTTATTGAATTAAGTTTATTACATTGTATTGAAATTAGAAACAAAACATGAACAAATTGACTTTCATTGTTATTAAGTCACTAAGGCCTCGTCCATTCCTATATGAGCATGCATCAATATCATCATCAACTATTGTGCCTGAAACATATGTGAAAATACGTCAGCATAAAAATGTCGGCGAGTACATAAGTTTTATGTGAGTGTCAGATTCATGGCTCGTTTACATGTTGAAATAATTTGAACAACTTTGTTAATTGATATTAGAAAACCAAGTTTTTGTGAAATGTTGTATTGTAAATTGAAATAACCAAGTCAAAACAGATTAGTTATAGTTTATAAAACCTCGATGCCATGAATCTTAACTCAAAACATTTGTTTAAGTAAACCCAGATTGTAAATTGTTTTTGTAATAAACTGGAATGGTTTATATTGTTAGGAAAGCCTTGTAATGTAACTTCGTTTTGATAGCATTTACCCAAGTGATCTAGATAACGCAATGATATATAATGTGTTAAAAGCACTTATATATAGGAAGTACCAGCGGCGTATCCACCATGCTTTTATCACATTACACACGCCCCGTTACCTAATCACTTCCCTAACCCAATGGTTCAAAAAGTTCAAATAGTACACATAGATCAAATAGTTCCAACGGTTCAAATAGTTCGGATAAATCAACAGCTCCAAATGGTTCAAACTGTTCCAATAAATCAGATAGTTTAATATAAACCATAGCATTTGTTTAGAAGTCTAGAAAGGACTATGACCATCGTGGTAATAAGTTGGTATAGTCACAAAGGACTATGACCATCGTGATTACGCTCACGTTGCGAAGTTCAAACGAACTTCGTGTTGACCATTGACTGGTCAAAGCAGAAAGTCAAACACTGTTTGACTTTTACGCTTAAAAACACATAAAAGCATGAAAGAATACTTACAAAGTGCCTAAGCTAGGAAGATCTTGATCCAAAATACTCAGGTATGAAGTTTTTGAACTTCAACTTAGAGCAATTCAGATCAAGTGTGAGAATGAAAGGAAAATCTAGTGGGTTAATATAGGATTTCCAAAACCGTTAGGATTGTTTCTTGGAATTTGAGCTTGAATCTGAACCATACACTTGGGCACATGGTTTTCTAAACAATGGGACATCAAAAACAAGCACATGGTATACCAAATCAGTGGCTAAAACCATCAAAAACAGCTGGAATGTCCAAATTCATTGTTTTTGTCTGATGGTAGGTCGCACCCCGCATAAGATATGGTCCCATCTTACGCGCCCCGCGAGGGCTGAGTTTCACAGATTGTCAAAAACAGTACCTGCAAGTCCAAAACTTGATTTTCGATGTATTTTTGACACGTTTATGCCCTGTTAACCCCATTTCAAGGTTCTAAAATGAAGCTAAAGTATAGGGAACTTAAAATATGCTCAAAAATATCTCGGATGTCGGTTCGTTTGGTCGTACGGTTGCGTTGTTCGGTTAATTACAACGAAACACGAACGGACGCGAAAAACGATCCAAATTACGCGACGAATGGAATTTTATCATGCCAATCACTAAAATAAATTATTTTAATGATTACATAAATTTTTGGATGTCCGGATATATTCAGAACGTAAGATATGCACGAAAATGCAAACTTATGCACTTTTTGACGCTTTTAGTCCATATTGATCAGAAAGTTTATCTTTTGCGCACCAAACACCTCAAAGCCTATTTCTAAGCTATGTAAAGGATATTTAGGGCATATTTAACTTATGATCAAGTACCAGAATGTTCGTTACTATTCGATTCGGTATACTTTTGCAGTTTGACGCAAATAGTCCCTACGATCGAATAAACTTGATTTCGACACACCAAACCCTCCAAAACTTATTTCTAAGTTATGTAAAGGTTATTTAAGGTATGCTAAGCCTATGTCACTGTTCCGAAGTGTTTGTTGCATTGAACTGATTACGTTTACGCATCAGTTCGCGTATAACCTTCCAGAAAGCGATTTAAAGCTCGAAATCGAACAAGAATTGATATGTGCAAATGATACACATATTTATACAAATCCCAAGTATGAAACACAATATTTCATTGATTTGGTATTTGATTGATGGTTGAAGTGACACAGATGTCACAGTCTCCCATACTTTAGAAAATTTCGTCCCGAAATTTATTCGTAGGAGTCTGTCTGTGACGTTGTGTTAGATAATTGTCTTGCACGGAATCTAGGTTGTCATCTATTTGCGTAGAGTAACCCATCAAAGATATGCAAGGCATAATCTTGTCATTTCCCAGTTGATATACTTTAAAGCGAAAAATGAGTGGATGATTCATTTTTCCTTACCAGGTATTTCCTCAGAATTGGAAATGACGGAATAATCAAAAGGATATTCATTTCCCTCGACGGATATTCTTCAGAAGCGAAAATGGATGATTCATTTTCCTCAACGGGTTCTTCGTCAGAAATGGAAATGAAGGAATAATCAAAAGGATATTCATTTCCCTTGATGAATATTCTTCAGAAGCGAAAATGGATGATTCATTTTCCTCAACGGGTTCTTCGTTAGAAATGGAAATGAAGGAATAATCAAAAGGATATTCATTTCCCTCGACGGATATTCTTCAGAAGCGAAAATGGATGATTCATTTTCCTCAACTGGTTCTTCGTCAGAAATGGAAATGAAGGAATAATCAAAAGGATATTCATTTCTCTCGACGGATATTCTTCAGAAGCAAAAATGGATGATTCATTTTCCTCAATGGGTTCTTCGTCAGAAATGGAAATGAAGGAATAATCAAAAGGATATTCATTTCCCTCAACGGATATTCTTCAGAAGCAAAAATGAATGGATGCTTCATTTTCCTCAACGGGTTCTTCGTCAGAAATGGAAATGAATGGAGTTAACTCTAGATACATGACAAAACTTGCTGTGATTTCTGTGCACTAAATTCCATAATTATGTATGCATCCATAATTACGTAATTCCTCGCACAGTTTGCACATTTTGTTTTACAATGTGAAGGGGATAGAATTTGAACAAGCTCGAGATAACTTTGATTAGGTCAACACATAAACACATAAGCACATAATTGTTTTCTTGGTTATTAATTTGTTATTATGTTGTTATTAACTTGTTGTCGATTTGTAAATGGGTATTCAAGGTATACCAGGAACCCAGTCGATGGACTTCAACGTTCTCAAGAATCTATCTGTAAAGATAGGATGTTCTTATAAGAATTTGATTTCGATTACAAGGAATCGTAACATTCGAATTAAGGTACACAAGGAATCCAATTAAGGACTTTGATTTTGCGCTTTGAACATCCACGAGGATCTAATTATGAAGAAGAACCTCTAAGGATTTGGAATTCGTATAGCGTGAAGAGTTTAGGAACTTGGTACTAAGTATGCTAAGACCACATACGAAGTACAGTGTTTATGATATCAAGGTGCTAGATATGCCAAGATAACATATGGAGCAAACGGATTCTTGAAGTCATTATGCCAAGCATGCAAAGCTAACATACAATGCAGGGTGTTCTTGAGAATTGAGTGCTACGTATGTTAAGGCAACATACGAGCAAAGTTGTTTTTGAAAGGTATACTAGGAATTGTTAAAAAAAATGATTTTGAAAACCTTTTTGTAATGCTTTTGAAATTATGTACTAAGTATATTAGGTAAACATTTCATAAAAATGTTTTAAAAACATGTGAGATGATTTTGAAAGTAAGTATGAGGTTTTTTTTCTTTCGAAAATGTGCATAATCTTTTGAAATCATATGTTGTATAAATTATCGTGAAGTCGGGAAGATATGATATGTAAGACCAATCAAGGGCTTACGGAAATACCCTTAGGTACCCTATTAAGGATTTATAGTGGTAGTTTGGGTATTCGACCAGAGTTGTCACTCGCGCCTTATACTTCGTTTCCTTGGAAGAAACGGGTACTTAGGATTTTCGTGGAAATCGCAAGAAATAATAAGATGGAAGAATTTTGAGAGTAGGTTTTTTACAAGGAATGCGATTCCTTGACTGTCGGTATCGTAGGGGATATGTCGTTCATACAGTGACCACATTTGCGATGAAAATAAAAGATTTATTTATAAACAAAAACAACCGTTTCATAGACCTTGATAACTAAAGAAAAAAATACATAAGGCTCGATTATTTCTAAACAGCGTTGTCTTCCAGTCGGTCAAATGCTCATCCCTGTGCTGGATTCGCATTAGCAAGCTTTGGGCAATTTCTTTGGAAATGGCCCATCTCGCCACAGTTGTAGCAAGAACCTGGTGGAAAATGAGCTTGAGCAGGATTGTTGTCAGCTTGATTTGTTGCAGCTGCAGCTCGGAAAACCCTCGCTGTATGACCTATAAGTCCACAAATTAGGCATTTGTGGCACTTCACACTAGCATGATGATGAAGGTTACATTGGTTGCACAAGGGTGCAGTTCCATTGTATGGCTTCCTAGCAGAGGGTTGAACGGGTTGGTTGGGGACAGCTTGATCATTGTGAGCAACCACAGCGAAGTTCTGAAAAGCCTTTCGCTTCCTTGACTTCTTGGAGGATTCAGTCTGCTCATCCTTTGGTTTCGATTCATCGGTCGGTTTCTTATCACCCTTTCGGAAAAGTTTACCTTTCCTGATCTGAGATTCTTTTAAGGTAGCGGATAGCTCAATGGCCTGTCTAACTGTAGTGGGGTTGCTACCAGCAACAATGTCTTGCATTGAGTCAGGGAGGCCATCAATGTACTTTTCGATTGCCTTATCCAAAGGCGTAACCATGTTCGGGCATAACAGACTTAACTCCTCATAACAGTCCGTGTAAGCTCGATGCTCACCACTATCTTGCTTAAGATCGTCGAATTCCCTTTCCAATGCCCTAATCTCAAGACGAGGACAGAATTCCCTCATCATTAGAGCTTGAAGCTCTTCCCAGGTTTGAGCCAGTGCCACGTCGGCACCCCTATCTCTCATCACACCATTCCACCATGTTAAAGCTCGTTTCTCAAAGACACTAGATACGAATTCAACCTTTCGCTCGTTTGGACACTGAACATGTATGAAGGTGCTCTCTAGACTCTCGAACCATTGCAGGAGTGTAGTTGCTCCTTGAGACCCAGAAAATTTTTATGGTTTAGCTGAGTTGAACGTTTTGAAATTACAGGGAGCATTATTGTTGTTATTGTAGGCTTGGTTAACTTGAGCAATGATGTTTGGGAGGGCAGCAGCCATTTGCTGCGTAATGATAGCTACCAGTTCGGCATTAGGTATCTGATTGTCACGTCGTGGAGGCATTCTAAAAGAGGAAGCATGAGAGAAAACAAGTGAAATGGCATTCAGTAAGAATAGAATGTTACAATGACCATAAAGCATGGATGATGGTCATTGGTTCGTACCACGAAGCCAACAGACGACGTACAAAAGTTGAACAAAGTAAATAGGTCCTTTTAATATATCGCGAAGACATGCTTTAGCCTATAAGTGGACACTCACCCCAAGAGTTCCCAGGTAAGAGTGACTGGTCCGATTATGTGGATTTGTACGAACACTCTAGCCTTAGACAGAAAACTCAGGATACAGGCACCCACCCTTCCAGATTGCACGTGTTCACATTAATAAGACCCAAACTTTGACGAGATTTTGAAAACTTTAAAGGTTCAAAACCTTATAACAAATCTTCTAAGAAGAGATGATTAGTTTTCAAGTCGGATTCGTAATTTGTGTTCTTGTTGTGGTTGTCACCTAAAGATAGGTAACGGTATTGTTTTAAGACTAAACGCAAGTAAACTCGCGTTAGGGTCCTAGGAAGGTTATAGTCTAGGTCAAAGCATTACTAATAACCTAATTCCATATAACCATGAGCTCTGATACCAACTTTTCTGTCACACCCCGACCGCGTTAAAACAACAAATCGCGGCGGAAACGTCGGGGAGTGTCGTAACAGAATCATTGTTTCACAACACATGGATTAAAGTTCTGTTTCATTGAATTAAGTTTATTATATTGTATTGAAATTAGAAACAAAACATGAACAAATTGACTTTCATTGTTATTAAGTCACTAAGGCCTCGTCCATTCCTATATGAGCATGCATCAATATCATCATCAACTATGGTACCTGAAACATATGTGAAAATACGTCAGCATAAAAATGCCGGTGAGTACATAGGTTTTATGTGAGTGTCAGATTCATGGCTCATTTACATGTTGAAATAATTTGAACAACTTTGTTAATTCATATTAGAAAACCAAGTTTTCGTGAAATGTTTGTATTGTAAATTGAAATAACCAAGTCAAAACAGATTAGTTATAGTTTATAAAACCTCGATGCCATGAATCTTAACTCAAAACATTTGTTTAAGTAAACCCAGATTGTAAATTGTTTTTGTAATAAACTGGAATGGTTTATATTGTTAGGAAAACCTTGTAATGTAACTTCGTTTTGATAGCATTTACCCAAGTGATCTAGATAACACAACGACATATAATGTGTTAAAAGCACTTATATATAGGAAGTACCAGTGGCGTATCCACCATGCTTTTATCACATTACATACGCCCCGTTACCTAATCACTTCCCTAACCCAATGGTTCAAAAAGTTCAAATAGTACACATAGATCAAATAGTTCCAACGGTTCAAATAGTTCAGATAAATCAACAGCTCCAAATGGTTTAAACAGTTCCAATAATTCAGATAGTTTAATATAAACCATAGCATTTGTTTAGAAGTCTCGAAATTGTTTAACACATATGAATCACCCCAAAACAGTTTAAAACGGTAAAAGAGGGGAACAATGTACTCACTTGAGGATGCTTAGAAGTCTTGAATAACAACCAAGCAAAGCTAGAGGAATCACAGAATCAATCGGCACCTAATATAGGCAACTATGTTAATAAACCGGACCTAAATTGGAAGATCAGATAGAATGACGTTTCATAAACCAAATGAGTATTGGAACTCATGTGATATTTTTTAACAAAACCTACATACTAAATCGAAACCTATCCTAAGTGCTTACGACCCATTACGACTCGTTTAGGTAGCTTATGCTACTTTAACGCGTCGTTCGCGTAAAACGTGTTTGGACCGCCTAACTAGTCCTACGACAAGTATTATATACCTTAACATGTCTAATAATGTTTCCTAACCAGTTTAGATACCAAAATTTAGGTTACATATGCTTAAAATGAAATTATGCGAACAAAGGGCATTTTGGTCATTTTCCTAAGGCATATAAATTACCTATCATACAACTAACTAAACGAAGTGACCATAAGGTATAACCTCGGAAGGTTATTCCCTACACAACTATGGTCACTAAACATGCTTGGTCGAATCCTAATGATCGACCAAACGGGTCGAGTTCGAAAGTCTAAGCGGTGGTTTACACAGCTTGACTTTACGACTCTATATAAGCACTAGACTAAAAGTGACGAGTTAAACATGTTAAAACATGTTTAACTAAGTTAGAAAACAAGTTTGATATGAAAACAAAAGGGTTTTGATACCCAAGAATAGTTTGGTTGCAAAATACGCATAAACGCGCATTCAGACCGAAACTACGACTCGTCACTATGTCTAATCAACGTGGTAATCAGTAGGTATAGTCACAAAGGACTATGACCATCGTGATTACGCTCACGTTGCGAAGTTCAAACGAACTTCGTGTTGAACATTGACCAGTCAAAGCAGAAAGTCAAACACTGTTTGACTTTTACGCTTAAAAACGCATAAAAGCATGAAAGAATACTTACAAAGGATCAAAGCTAGGAAGATCTTGATCCAAAATACTCAGGTATGAAGTTTTTGAACTTCAACTTAGAGCAATTCAGATCAAGTGTGAGAATGAAAGGAAAATCAAGTGGGTTTATATAGGATTTCCAAAACCGTTCGGATCGTTTCTTGGAATTCGAGCTTGAATCTGAACCTTACACTTGGGCACATGGTTTTCTAAACAATGTGACATCAAAAACAAGCACATGGTATACCAAATCAGTTGCTAAAACCATCAAAAACAACTGGAATGTCCAAATTCATTGTTTCTGTCTGATGGTAGGTCACGCCCCACATAAGATATGGTCCCATCTTACGCGCCCCGCGAGGGCTGATTTTCACAGATTGTCAAAAACAGTCCCTGCAAGTCCAAAACTTGATTTTCGATGTATTTTTGACACGTTTAAGCCCCGTTAACCTCATTTCAAGGTTCTAAAATGAAGTTAAAGTATAGGGAACTTAAAATATGCGCAAAAATATCTTGGATGTCAGTTCGTTTGGTGGAACGGTTGCGTTGTTCGGTTAATTACGACGAAACACGAACGGACGCGAAAAACGATCCAAATTACGCGACGAATGGAATTTTATCAAGCCAATCACTAAAATAAATTATTTTAATGATTACATAAATTTTTGGATGTCCGGATATATTCAGAACGTAAGATATGCACGAAAATACAAACTTATGCATTTTTTGACGCTTTTAGTCCCTATTGATCAGAAAGTTTATTTTTTGCACACCAAACACCTCAAAGCCTATTTCTAAGCTATGTAAAGGATATTTAGGGAATATTTAACTTATGATCAAGTTCCGGAATGTTTGTTACTATTCGATTCGGTATACTTTTGCAGTTTGACGCAAATAGTCCCTGTGATCGAATAAACTTGATGTCGACACACCAAACCCTCCAAAACTTATTTCTAAGTTACGTAAAGGTTATTTAAGGTATGTTAAGCCTATGTCACTGTTCCGGAGTGTTTGTTGCATTAAACTGATTACGTTTACGCATCAGTTCGCGTATAACCTTCTAGAAAGCGATTTAAAGCTCGAAATCGAACAAGAATTGATATGTGTAAATGATACACATATTTATACAAATCCCAAGTATGAAACACAATATTTCATTGATTTGGTATTTTATTGATGGTTGAAGTGACACAGATATCACACCTCAGCCTTTACCACTGTTTCCCACCAAGCCAATGGAAATCGAAAACAACCCAGAAAACCAAATCCAAATGCATGACTTTGACCCAATGGAGATACCTAGGGTACCAGCACCCAATCCCTTAGACCCAAACTACGACCCGTTGTTAGACGATCATAGAGATTACCAGTAACGTTACCCAATACCAGAAGACGAACTCATGCCAAATCTAGCAGCCTACCCAGGGTTGGACCCTCTAGATCCCTACTATGATAGCGATCAATACATCAGGGAAATTTTAGAGAATCCTTACCCTTACCAAGAACCCATGCCCCAGTTCCCAAATCCAGTCCCAGCACCTGCACCCCCAATGAGTGCAGAAAATGTGCAAGAGCTCCGAACCTTCGGAGAAGAGATTTTAGAAAATAGCGAGAGGATGAGGCAAGTTGGAGAACGACTCGTCTGGAAATATGACGAGCGTAATATGGAGTTCTGGATGAACCCATATCAGTAATGGTAGTGGTAGTAGTAATAATAATAATAATATATAATATGTGTGTATGTTTTAAAAAAAACTTAGACAATGGCTATTGATGCCTAATAGTATTGTAATTTTAAATTCCAGTATCAGTTTGTATTAGATGCATACTATATATAAGAAAGAGTAAGTCACAATGTTCGACGCTTTTGATCAATATGTGTGTCCTATGATTGGTTATATTAAATACTATCTTGTGATATTAATACGTGGTAAATGTTTAAAATTCAGATGGCTGACCCAGTGAATCAAGAGAATCCAGATAATAACTCGGAAAACCAGAATAATGATAACCAGAATAACAATAACAATGGAAACCAAGTGGATAACAGTGCTATCCAACACATAGTGGCACAAGGAATTATAGATGCAATGCCATTTATTATCCAAACGGTTAGGGAAGCTGATAATAAAAGTAATCATGACAGTAAACGACCAACCAATGAACTCAGTCACAGCGTAAACAATGGACCCATACTTCAATTGCCCATTCCCAAAAGAAGAAGAATCATGTCTTATGGTTGTTCTTACAAAGAATTTTGGTCTTGTAAACCAATGGAATTCTCGGGCAATGATGGGGCCATTGTAGCTCTACGCTGGATAGAAAAGACTGAGGCACTCTTAAAAATAAGCAAGTGCACGGAAGAGGATAAGATAATGTTTGCTTCCAATCTGTTTAAGAACTCAGCTTTAGAATGGTGGAACACTATCCTCCAATCTAGAGGAAGCGATAGGATTTACAATATGGGATGGGAGGAATTTAAGAATATGGTGGAAAGGAAATTCTGCCCTCCCAATGAAAAAGAACAGATAGCAATTAAGTTCGTAAACCTTAGAATGACTGGAGTGGATAGTAAGGGTTACACTACGTTATTATTTGAATATGCTAGAATAGTGCAAACCCTTGCATCACCAGAACCAGTATTAATCTCCCGTTACATTTGGGGATTAATCAGTGAGATTAGGCATGTAGTCAAGGCAGCTAGACCTCTGTAACAACTCTCATTTAAAAGTATTAATTTTTATCTTAATTTGGTTAATAGGAAACCCTAATTGAGACCCTCAAGTAATCCTGCATGACCCCTAAAATTTTCAGAACAATTGGAATCAGGATCAGGGCCCCTAAAACTCAGGGGGGGGGGGGGTATTTCCCCATTAGTATTATCTAAACAGTTTTACGTGTAAATTGAATTTGCATGAACGGCCAACTCACCTGAGCTATGCAGACACGGGGCTACCCTATGCTAGGGTGGCACCCCTCGCGCCACGCGATAGCCCCTCGCGCCACGTGAGGGGGCTGTTTTCCAGGTATAAATATAGGGGTGTGGGACTTGACATTCTGCGTTCGTTCGACGTTAAAATTCAATTTATGCACTGAGATATAGTCTGTTCACTACAAAACACACAATTCACGAAACACTACCGCTATAATAGGGTAATAACTCGATCGCTACTACGATTCAATGTCCGATCGATTAAAACTATCCAATGGATGTTTAAGTGCTGCCCACATTAGGGTTATGCTTTGTCATTCGTCGTGTATTCGATGGATGTTTAAGTATCGCATTTTGTCATTCATTGTGAGGGTTTAATCTCGTGAGTTATCGTAAATGCTGTATTAGTTACTGACCTAGTGCGTGTGCATGTTGTTTAAATTTATGTTAAAAGGCTAATCAGTAGGCTAAACTCTGCCAGTATAAATCTGCAATGTGAGTCATTCTCTTTTTATCAACTGTTTTACAATACCTCAAATCATTTTCAAATGTTATAATTACAGGGAGTAAGTCGTGGTTATCTTAATCACTGGCTAGTGGGGTATTGTGCACATTACTAATTTTCTCCCGGTTAGGTTCACTGACCTAACAGGGATAATCATCACTACTTGGGTGACAATACCCAATAGTGGTATGACCATCGTCACACAGTGTGACACGGCGCCAGATAAAAATAAGATAGAAGCCATTGTAATCGCTCTTATGCTGTAATTGATAACTATGTGTCATTTTATCAAATTTGAGTGACTTGCCAGCATTTCCCCGCTGATAAAATATTTTTAAAACATGTTTCAGGCGACCTGCTGTAAATCAAGGAAACGTGCTAAGGAGCACTACCAAGCTTGAAGAGGTGGCTCAGTTAAAATGAATAAACAAGTTTTAATAAATCAGGGAATTTCCTAGTTAAATTCCTCTATTGTAAATTACGGGGTTTATCCCGAATTATGGGAATAAAATAATTGGGCATTTTCGAGTTTTAAAAAGATACTGTTAAAAATCTTCCGCTGTCGCATCATTGATACCACGGGTTCCTGTCCCGCGGCTCCTGATCGGGTCAAACCGGGGCTGGGGCCGTGACAGGAAAAGGTGGTATCAGAGCTACTGAACGAGCCACTGATTTAAGCCCATTAAGTATTTTAAAATACTTAATTTTCCTGATTACCATTCTGTGATTATGTGATCTTATCTTGACTATCTGTTAAATTACAGTATAGGTAAGCAAAGACTTTCGGACATCTATCATAAATTAGACAGTTCACCGAAAAATAAGGGAACTACATCCCAATCAAATTCCTCCAGATACTCAGCAGATATTAGGGAAAGAATATTTGTTCGTAAGGCACATTATGAGGAATCACTTTCCCCTAATAAAAGAAGCTGGATTATTAGAAAAAGTCAAAAGAAAATGAAGAAGTCACAAGAAACCCAGGAAATAGGTAACAACCCACCATGGGAAGATAAATTACATGAAAAATGGGCAAATCTTTATATGTTAGCCACTGTAGCAGAAAATGTTAACTTTTAGACTACCAACCTCTCGACTCAGTATTAGTACTTATATTATCTATAAGTCAGGAACTTTAATATAATAAATAACCACTAGTATATTTCAAAGTTTAGTTGTACTAAAAAATAAATATTTTATTTCAATAAAATGGTTTATTTGATATTGGTAATTAATATTAAATTTTTGATTCCATTTTGTGATTCTGTGATTTACCAAATTTTAACCTAGAATTTTGTGTGTTTTTCATAAATGCTAAACAGCATGAATGAATTATCTGAAGCCCTAGAGAATCTGAATCTCTATCCTGTGAAAATAGAAGTTTCCAGAAATTTTACTGGTTACTTGGCAGATGTGGAAGAACCCATGGAATTTCAAGCTCCACCTCTGGAGAAATCAAAACCTAAGAAAAGAAGAAGATTTGTGGGCTGGAGGCGTGTACGCAGAAGGAAACCAGCAACTAGGCGAATTCCTAAGATAGAGAATCCCATGGATAAAGGAAAAGGGATTGAGATTGAGGAAGCTTCTAAACAAGTAGGAATGGAAATTGGGGAAAGTTCTAGGCAAGTTGAGGAATTACCATTGCAGGAGGAATTGGATAACATACTAGCAAGTTATGATATCCTTAGGCCTATCAATACAAACCTCTATCCTTATCCTGCTGAAAACCAACTTCCAATAAACATGGAACCGGCTATCCCAGAACCTTTAATTCACACCCAACCTCATGGAGAAATGGACGAATGGTGGACCAACGATTGGGAGTTTCAAAACCTCCTAAATAATCCTTATACCTTCTTCCCTCAGTTCGACCCAGAGCCTGCACCAAATCCACCAATGAGTAATGAAAACTTAGCTGAACTCCGCCATTTTGGCGAGGAGTTGATGGATGCAGGGAATAGGATCCGGGAGATAGGAGGACAAATCTCCTGGAAATATGATGAAAGGGAACATTGCTTTTAATATGCTAGCTGATAAGGGAAAAGTTGGGTTGTGAAGTTGTGTTTGTATAATAATAATAGTAATAAAAATCAGTATGTATAATAATAAAAAAAAACGGTTGTAAGATAACAGTGTGTACGGATGCATAATATAATATATAAAATGAAAGTCGAGAAATCGATAACTTTTGACTATACGTGTTAATGTGATTATATGTAAATTGTTTTGTTATGTTTAATTATTAATTATTTATGCTAATCACTTATATAAATTAATTACCAGATGACAAACGCTGGTAATGAACCTGTGAATGAAGTAAATCAATCTGAGCAACATCAGGAGGATCAATTTCTAAATAGGCAAGATATCGAGAATATCGTTGCTCAGGGAATAGCCAATGCTATTCCAGCCATCCTTGCTGCTGCTCAAAATCCAATTGCACCTCAACAAATTATTCCTAGCAAACGTACAAACGACGACAATTTCAGTAATAGTGTAAACGGTGGCGGCAATCATATTAATAACATCAACGAGGGGATACAAGCTCCACTCCTTAAGAAAATGAAAGCTGCAACACTTGGTTGCACTTACAAGGAGTTTCTTGCCTGTAAACCGGCAGAGTTTGCAGGTAATGAAGGGGCGACTGCTGCACTGCGTTGGTTAGAGAAAACCAAGGCAGTAATAATGATAAGTAAATGCGCCGAGGACGACAAAGTTATGTATGCGTCGCATCTTTTTAAAGAAGGGGCACCAGAATGGTGAAATACAGTTCTACAAGCCAAAGGAAGGATGGTGGCGTATGCTATGAATTGGGAAGAATTTAAGAGTCTTGTGGAAAGAAAATTTTGTCCCGAGTACGAAAAGGAACAAATGACAAATAAGTTCCTGACCCACCGGATGGTGGATGTAGACTGTCGAGGGTATACTTCGACATTCTTCGAGTATGCGAGAGTAGTACCAACTCTGGCTTCGCCAGAACCAGTACTTATTTCCCGCTATATTTGGGGATTGATTGGCGAAATCCGTAATATCGTCAAGGCTGCGAAACCCCGCACGATTGATAATGCGGTGGATTTAGCCAATACTCTGACTGACGAACTGGTACGGATGCGAGAAGAAAATAGAAAGAAGGAAGTGGCCCAAAAGATTACCCAGGGATTCCGTATGGGTAACCGTAACAATTTTAAACGAAGAGGAACCGGGCAATCTTCCACTGGTCCATTTTGCAATTCTTGCAAAAGAAAGCATTTTGGAAGATGCAAAGTATATTGCAATTTCTGCAAAATTCCGGGGCATCAAGAGGAAAATTGCAGGAAGAAGAGATCCACAGTCTGCTACAACTGTGGAGAAGCTGGACATATTAGGCCAGACTGTCCTAAATTGGTTAAACCCGCTGACAACAAAGCTAAGCCTGCAGAAGGAACTAACAAGAAGAACGTAAGAGCCTTCCAACTGACTACTCAGGAAGCCGAGCTAATCCGAGATGTGATAGCTGGTATGTTCCTAGTTCACGACATTTATGCAAAAGTATTATTTGACTCTGGTGCAAACCAAAGTTTTATAAATACTTCATTCTGCCAAGCACTTAATTTACCCTTAACCAAACTTAGGCAGATTTTTACAGTCGAAACGGCAGATGGGAATTCTGTCAAAAAGAGATAAGGTTGTGCGAGAAGGAAAGATAGAACTTTTAGGTCATAAATTCTCTGCCAACCTGTTACCTATGAATTTAGCCGGATTCGATGTGGTGTTAGGAATGGATTGGTTAATAGCCAATCATGCTCGAATTCTTTGTGATAAGAATTCCATAGAAATACATACACCCACAGGAGAATTAGTGGTGATTACAGGAGATAAGCCACAGAAGCCACTAAAATTTATTTCAATAATGAAATTGGCCAGTTACTCAAGAAAACAAGAAATAGTGTATATGATTTCAGTAATCATTAACACTAAGGGTAAGGAACTCAAGGAAATTCCAGTAGTATCAGAATACCCATAGGTATTCCCAGAAGAACTACCTGGATTACCACCAGATAGGGAGGTAGAATTTAGAATTCATCTAATTCCTGGAACTATACCGATAGCTAAGGCACCTTATCGGTTAGCACCCACAGAAATTCTAGAATTGAAAAAGCAATTAGATGAATTGTTAAGCAAAGGATTCATACAACCTAGTTCATCCCCATGGGGAGCGCCAATGTTGTTTGTGAAGAAGAAAGATGGTTCGATGCGAATGTGTATCGATTATAGGAAATTGAATAAGGTTACAATTAAGAATCGAAACCCATTACCTAGGATTGATGATCTTTTCGATCAACTCCAGGGAGCTAGATATTTTTCTAAGATAGATTTACGCTCCGGATATCATCAATTGAAGGTACAAGAAGAAGACATACCTAAAACTGCTTTCAGAACTAGGTATGGTCATTATGAGTTTACAGTCATGCCCTTTGGGTTAACAAATGCTCCTGCAGCATTTATGGACATGATGAATAGAATCTGTAAACCATACTTGGATAAATTTGTAATTGTCTTCATCGACGATATACTTATTTATTCTAAAAGTCAGGATGAACACTGTCAGCACCTGCATGCACTCTTAACTCTGTTAAGAAAGGAGAAGCTTTACGCCAAATTCTCGAAGTGTGAATTTTGGCTACAAGAAGTGCAATTTTTAGGGCACATGGTGAATCACGAAGGTATTCACGTAGATCCCTCTAAGATAGAAGCAATCACCAAATGGAAGGTTCCGCAGTCAGCTATGGAAATTAGAAGTTTTATAGGCTTAGCCGATTACTATAGACGATTTATTAAGGATTTTTCCAAAATAGCTGTACCATTAACTAAGCTAACCTGTAAAGCAGTTAAGTTTGAATGGGAACCTAAACAGGAAGAAGCCTTTAAGATTTTAAAACAGAAATTAACCAATACTCCAATTCTAGCTTTACCCGAAGGAACAGAAGATTTTGAAGTATATTGTGATGCTTAAAAGCTAGGATTAGGATGTGTGCTAATGCAACGCAACAAGGTAATTGCGTATGCATCAAGGCAATTGAAAAAGCACGAGGAAAACTATACGACTCTATTTAGAATTAGGCGCCATAATTTTTGCCCTTAAGATGTGGAGACATTATTTGTATGGAAGTAAGTTTACTGTCTATACAGATCATAAAAGTTTAAGATATATATTTGGGCAAAAAGAATTAAACATGAGGCAAAGGAGATGGATGGAAATTCTAAGCGACTACGACTGTGATATTCAATATCATGAAGGAAAGGCAAACGTAGTTGCAGATGTCTTAAGTCGTAAGTATCATGAAAAGCAAAAGCGAGTTCGTGCTCTTAGATTAAATCTACAGTTAGATTTAATGGAACAATTAAAGGATGTTCAAGAAACAGCAATCCAGGATGTTGCTGAAGGAATGAAAGGACGGATTAAAGAATTAGAGCAAGGAAGTGATGGAATTTGGAGATTTCATAAGAAAAGGATTTGGGTACCTAAGCAAGGAGACTTAAGAAATAAGATTTTAGAAGAAGCCCATAAATCTAGATATACCATGCATCCTGGTAACAATAAGATGTACCAAGATTTAAGGAATAATTTCTGGTGGATAGGAATGAAAAAGGACATAACTAGATCTGTTTCTAAGTGTCTAACTTGTTCACAAGTTAAGGCAGAACACAAGAAACCTTCAGGTCTACTACAACAATTAGAAATGCCTATATGGAAATGGGAACTCATAACAATGGACTTTGTTACTAAGTTGCCCAAAACCAGAAAAGGTAATAATGCGATTTGGGTAATTGTGGATCGATTAACCAAATCAGCTCACGTTCTACCCATGAAAGAAACCTTTAGCATGGAAAGGTTAGCAAAGTTGTATGTAGATGAAGTAGTATCCTTACATGGAGTTCCACTCTCCATTGTATCGGATAGAGATAGTCATTTCACTTCGCACTTTTGGACAAGTTTCCAAGAAGCTATGGGGACTAAACTGAACTTGAGCACTGCATATCATCCTCAAACAGACGGACAAAGTGAAAGGACTATACAAACCCTGGAGGACATGCTTAGGGCATGTGTAATAGATTTTGGTGGAAACTGGGATGACCACCTACCTTTAATTGAATTCTCCTATAACAATAGTTATCATTCAAGCATTGACGCTGCCCCGTTCGAAGCACTGTACGGACGTAAGTGTAGAACTCCAGTGTGTTGGGCAGAAATAGGAGAAAGTCAATTTTCAGGTCCTGAAATTGTACAAGAGACTACTGACAAAATCACTCAAATCAAGGAAAGACTAAAGACAGCTCGAGATCGCCAGAAAAGTTATGCAGATAACCGACGTAAGCCGTTAGAATTCCAAGTTGGAGATAGAGTACTGTTAAAAGTTTCTCCTTGGAAAGGAGTAGTTCGATTTAGAGAGAAGGGAAAAATGAGTCCAAGGTACGTAGGACCATTTCCAGTCATCCAACGAATAGGACCAGTCGCCTATCGCTTACAACTACCAGAGGAGCTAGCTGGAGTACATGACGTATTTCATGTATCCAATCTCAAGAAATGTCTATCTGACGAGTCCCTGGTAGTACCTTTCAAGATGTAGAGGTAAATGAAAAGCTAAAATTTGTTAAGAAGCCACTACAGATAGAAGACAGAAAGGTCAAATTTCTCAAACATAAAAGACTCGTACTGGTCAAAGTCAAGTGGAATTCCAAAAGAGGACCGGAGTACACTTGGGAGCTGGAATCAGAGTTGAAGCGAAAGTATCCTTACCTGTTCCAATGAATCTCGAGGACGAGATTTTTATTAAGGTAGGGAGGATGTAACAACTCTCATTTAAAAGTATTAATTTTTATCTTAATTTGGTTAATAGGAAACCCTAATTGAGACCCTCAAGTAATCCTGCATGACCCCTAAAATTTTCAGAACAATTAGAATCAGGATCAGGGCCCCTAAAACTCAAGGGGGTATTTCCCCGTTAGTATTATCTAAACAGTTTTACGTGTAAATTGAATTTGCATGAACGGCCAACTCACCTGAGCTATGCAGACACGGGGCTACCCTATGCTAGGGTGGCACCCCTCGCGCCACGCGACAGCCCCTCGCACCACGCGAGGGGGCTGTTTTCCAGGCATAAATATAGGGGTGTGGGACTTGACATTCTGTGTTCGTTCGACGTTAAATTCGATTTATGCACTGAGATATAGTCTGTTCACTACAAAACACACAATTCACGAAACACTACCGCTATAACAGGGTAATAACTCGATCGCTACTACGATTCAATGTCCGATCGATTAAAACTATCCAATGGATGTTTAAGTGCTGCCCACATTAGGGTTATGCTTTGTCATTCGTCGTGAATTCGATGGATGTTTAAGTATCGCACTTTGTCATTCATTGTGAGGGTTTAATCTCGTGAGTTATCGTAAATGCTGTATTAGTTACTGACCTAGTGCATGTGCATGTTGTTTAAATTTATGTTAAAAGGCTAATCAGTAGGCTAAACTCTGCCCGTATAAATCTGCAATGTGAGTCATTCTCTTTTTATCAACTGTTTTACAATACCTCAAATCATTTTCAAATGTTATAATTACATGGAGTAAGTCGTGGTTATCTTAATCACTGGCTAGTGGGGTATTGTGCACATTACTAATTTTCTCCCGGTTAGGTTCATTGACCTAACAGGGATAATCATCACTACTTGGGTGACAAGACCCAATAGTGGTATGACCATCGTCACACAGTGTGACACGGCACCAGATAAAAATAAGATAGAAGCCATTGTAATCGCTCTTATGCTGTAATTGATAACTATGTGTCATTTTATCAAATTTGAGTGACTCGCCATCATTTCCCCGCTGATAAAATATTTTTAAAACATGTTTCAGGCGACCTGCTGTAAATCAAGGAAACGTGCTAAGGAGCACTACCAAGCTTGAAGAGGTGGCTCAGTTAAAATGAATAAACATGTTTTAATAAATCAGGGAATTTCCTAGTTAAATTCCTCTATTGTAAATTACGGGGTTTATCCCGAATTATGGGAATAAAATAATTGGGCATTTTTGAGTTTTAAAAAGATCCTGTTAAAAATCTTCCGCTGTCGCATCATTGATACCATGGGTTCCTGTCCCGCGACTCCTGATCGGGTCAAACCGGGGCTGGGGCCGTGACAACCTCAAACCATACAAGAGGCTGTAGAACTAGCAAACACCTTGACTGATGAGTTAGTGCGTACTTGAGAAGAAGACCAAAGGAGAAACCTACCTCAAAGGCTTACCCAAGAATTTCGTTACGGAAATTCCAACCGTGGGAAAAATGTAGGTTCTACCTCTACACCTTATTGTAAGGCCTGCAAGAAGAAGCATTCAGGAAGATGCTCCACTCACTGTAATTTCTGTAAGTTACCAGGACACAGAGAAGAAGATTGTAAGAAGAAACCTAATAATGGAATGTGCTTCAACTGTGGAGAAAAAGGTCAAATCAAGCCGAACTGTCCGAAGCTAGCTCCGGCCATGAACAACAAATCTACTAAAAATGCTAGAGCATTTGTTCTGACTACAGAAGAAGCCAAGATGATTCCGGATGTGATAGCCAGTACGTTTTTAGTTAATGATGTTTTTGCTAAAGTATTATTTGACTCTGGTGCAAACCAAAGTTTTATTAATACTTCATTTTGCAAACTTCTCAACCACTCATTAACTAAAATCCCACAAGAATGTCTAGTAGAGACAGCAAATGGGGAAACCATTAAGATTTCTGAAATCTTGCAGGGAGCAAGAATAGAAATTTCAAACCATAAGTTTATTGCAAACCTTTACCC
Source organism: Helianthus tuberosus (assembly GCA_030545235.1). Lineage (NCBI taxonomy): Eukaryota > Viridiplantae > Streptophyta > Magnoliopsida > Asterales > Asteraceae > Helianthus > Helianthus tuberosus. The sequence goes on from CM060383.1 coordinate 59,652,125, forward strand.
AATGAATCTGGCAGGATTTGATGTTGTATTAAGAATGGATTGGTTAATAGCCAATAAAGCCAGTATTTTATGTGATCAAAAGTCAATCCAAGTAAATTCACCAAAGGGTGAAAAGATTACAATTAAAGGAGATAAACCCTCTAGATTTACAAAATTCATCTCTGTGATGAAAACAACAAGTTATGTAAGAAAAGGGTCATTAGTGTATTTGATTTCTATAATCATTAACACTAAAAGGAAAGAACTGAAAGATATTCCTGTAGTATCTCAGTTTCCAGATGTGTTTCCAGAAGAACTACCAGGATTACCGCCAGATAGGGAAGTTGAATTCAGAATACACCTGTTACCAGGAACAACACCGATTGCCAAATCACCTTATCGTTTGGCACCAGCAGAAATGCAGGAACTGAAGAAGCAATTAGACGAATTGCTGGAAAAGTGATTTATACAGCCAAGTTCATCACCATGGGGAGCGCCAATATTGTTTGTTAAAAAGAAAGACGGATCGATGCGTATGTGCATTGATTACCGTGAATTGAACAAAGTCACGATTAAAAATCGGTATCCATTACCAAGAATCGATGATCTGTTCGATCAATTACAAGGAGCTCGATTTTTCTCTAAAATCGATTTGCGCTCAGGATATCATCAATTAAAGGTACAGGAAGAGGATATTCCTAAGACCGCTTTTAGAACAAGGTATGGCCATTATGAATTTACAGTCATGCCATTTGGTTTAACCAATGCCCCAGCTGCATTTATGGACATGATGAACCGAATATGTAAACCATACTTGGATAAATTCATAATTGTCTTTATAGATGATATTCTCATTTACTCTAAGAGTAAAGAGGAACACGCAGCGCATCTGCATGCACTTCTAAGTTTATTGAGAAAAGAAAAGCTTTATGCTAAGTTTTCAAAGTGCAAGTTTTGGTTAGAACAGGTACAATTTCTTGGACATATAGTTAATCATGAAGGAATTCATGTAGATCCCACCAAGATCGAGGCAATTACTAAGTGGAAAACCCCTGAATCACCAACCGAGGTTAGAAGTTTCTTAGGATTGGCCGGTTATTATAGGATATTTATCAGAGATTTTTCTAGAATAGTCATTCCCTTAACTAAGTTAACCTGTAAATCTGTTAAATTTGAATGGCGACCAAAACAAGAAGAAGCCTTTAGAATTCTTAAGCCAAGACTAACCAACGCACCCATATTAGCATTACCAGAAGGAACTGAAGATTTTGTAATATATTGTGACGCTTCTAAATTAGGTTATGGATGTGTGTTGATGCAACGTCAAAAGGTTATAGCTTACGCATCTAGGCAACTTAAGAATCAAGAAGAAAATTATTCAACCCATGATCTAGAATTAGGAGCCATAATTTTTGCCCTAAAAATTTGGAGACATTACCTTTACGGTAGTAAGTTTACCATTTTCACTTATCATAAGAGTTTAAGGTATATTTTCAGGAAAAAGGAATTGAATATGAGACAAAGACGCTGGATGGAGATCCTTAGTGATTACGATTGTAATATCCAGTATCACGCAGGAAAGGCTAACATAGTAGCCGATGATTTAAGTCGAAAATATTACGAAAAGCCAATAAGAGTACGTTCTCTTAAATTAAATCTACATGTAGATTCTAATGAGCAGATTAGAAAAGCATAAGAATCAGTGATCAAGGATGATACTGAAAAGTTAAAAGGAATGATTAAGGTATTAGAACAGGGAACAGATGGAATATGGAGATTCCATAAGAAAAGAATGTGGATACCTAAATTAGGAAACCTACGCCACCGTATATTAGAAGAAACCCATAAGTCTAAGTATACGATGCATCCTGGAAGTGATAAGATTAATTTTTGGTGGATAGGAATGAAGAAAGATATAGCAGCTTATGTAGCCAAATGTCTAACTTGTTCACAAGTTAAAGCTGAACATCAGAAACCCTCAGGTTGTTGGTGCATGTTTGTGACAACAGCTTAGATTTGGTCTTTGGATATCTTGTAATTAGTTAAACGATAAACAGTTAGCGGGTTTAGCTTTGTAATAGTTAGTAGAAATGTTTGGGCTAACCAAACCCAATGAATTGGGTGATGGAGGGCGAATTGGGCCTGTCCAATTCGCAGTCCATGATGTTTAACCTTGGCCCAAGTAGTAACCTTGTGTTATATAAACAAGGTTAGGCTTTAGGGTTTAGGTTAATCAGCCAAAACAGTTTGAGAGAGTAATTTCGTGAGAGTTCTAGGGCTTGGACGAAATTGATAGTTGGTTAGGGATCTTGATTGATTGTAATCACTTTGATAGATAATCAATAAAGATCCGGTTTAAAAGTGAATTGATGTTTCTGTTTTCTACTCATTTCTGTGATATTCTGATCAAGAGGATTCCGCACTTTTGATTGGAAAGACAATTCTGTGAAAGATCCATACGAACAGGGGACCTACAATTGGTATCAGAGCATTAGGCTCTTGAAGGCTCGGTTCAGAATTGTTTGCTGCAGAAACAGGAAGATTTTCGAATTTTGTGTTAAACCTGACAATTAGGGTTTCGAATTTTTTGACTGTTTTGATAAAATTTTTCGAATTCTTTGGCTGTTTTGATCTTGTGGTTTGTTTGATTGCTGTTTTGCAGGTTTTAGGGTTTCCAGGAGAGTTTGTGGTTGATTGTTTTGAAGAATTTTGGCTGAGAAATTTGAAGATTCGAAGACTGTTCTTCGTGTTCTTCGTGGTTTTCAATCTGTTCTTCATAATTTTCGAAAATTGTGAGCTGATTAGGTTTTCTGATTTTGCAGATTTGTGTTGGAAAATCTTCAGAATTTCGAACAGATTGACTTTCCAAAGTTACTGGGCGATTTTAACATTTTCGCAGACTGATCAGCGAATTTGTGTCTCAATTACTCGGTGAACGGCGAAGTTAAATCCAAAGGCGACTTTGGTAACCGGATAACTTTCCACAGCGAAGTTATTACGGTTTTCGGCGAATTTACTGGCCGTCATAATAGCGAAATTGATCAGCGAATTTAGCGAATTTGACCAGCGAACTTGACCTGCGAACTTGAATTTTCAAGCGAAATAGAACAGCGAAATTGACCATCTTACCTGCGAAATTAACTGCTCGTCAGCGAAATATTCAGCAAACTTAAAAACCAGCAAATTTAAAAGGGTGGAATTTTTGTTGGCAAGCGTAAGAAAGAATTCACGTTTTCGAAAATAGAAATTGATCAGTAGCTCGTTTGACAGAACCGTTTGGACCGTTAGATTCCTCGAAAAAAAGACTCTGGAAAATCCCGAATTCAGTTTTCGACATTAGATATCATTGGACTCGTCTTTTCGAGACGATTCTAACGGTGTAATTTGGTAACCACTGTTTTCGGAAAAATTTTGTACGGTTTTATCAGTCTGTTAAGTTAAAAATGTCGAACATGTCTAGTTTGAATGAGCTTTTGAGAATGGAGCATGAGGTTGGCACTACCAACAAACCACCTAAGATGATGAAGGTGGAGAACTATTTGACATGGAAGGATCGTTTTCAATCGTTCATTGAATATCAGGATACTCGCATGTGGATATGCATTGCAGAAGGGTACATAGACCCAACACATGATTTTGAAGGCAGACCTCGTAAAACTGCTTATGTGAACATGGACGATGCTGAGAAAAAGATGTATGAGGCTGAAAAGAGAGCCTTGGCTGCAATTAAAATGTCCTTACCTGATAGCATCAAGCATACTTTCAAGAGGTACACAAATTCCAAGGATATGTGGGATGCATTGGAAAAGAGATATGCGGGAAATGCAGATGTCAAGAAAAACAAAGTTGATCTACTGAAGAAGCAGTTTGCTGTTTTCAAGTTCATGAAACATGAGTCACTTGAGGACATCATCACTCGCTACTATCATCTGATGTCAGAAATGGAAAATTATGACATCGATTGCTATACTGACGTAGAGAAGAATGACAAGCTGCTCGATGCCTTACCTACTAAGTGGGATATCTACACTCTCATGATTAAGGGAGAGGCAGATTATGAGACAAAGGAGCTGGAAGAAGTAGTTGGCAAGCTGAGAGCTTATGAGCTCAGTATGAAGAAGAAAGATACTGGATATGATCAGGTTCAAGATCCAACGATTTACAATGGGCTTGCATCTTCTTCATCACACAACGCTTCTAGCGACTCTGCTACTGCTTTTCTTTCATGTGAGAATGAGCAGGTCACAGTGAATGAAGATGGTGATGTGTGTTTTGTAGCTGCTTCAGGAGGAGGATCAACAGGAGCCAAGAAAACATCAGCTTCTAAGCAAAGTAGTGGTGTTAAGTCAATGCCAATGAGTGTGAAGTCTGCTGAAGAGCATCTGGCTTTACTTGCTTCATTTGTTGCTTCCTATGAGAACTACATTCAGGGGAAGATATCTGATCCTGCTACTTTGGATGAAGATTATGATCAGATTGACCCTGATGATCTTGAAGATATGGATTTGCAGTGGCAAATGGCCATGATCACTAGAAGAGTGAAGAGATTTATGAACCGAACAGGAAGGAAGTTTATAGGAAAGACGGTTGGTTTCGACAAGACCAAAGTGAGATGCTTCAACTGTCAAAGTTATGGGCATTTTGCTAGGGAATGTCAAAAACAAAAGCAGGAGACTTCGAGTCAGAGTTCAAACAATAGGAATGCATCAAACAACTCTAACTCAAGAGCACTGATCTCTACTGCTAGAGAAGGTTCATATGACTGGAGTATTCACTTGGAAAAAGATGACAATGTCACACAGGCATTCATGGCAGAAATAACTCTAGTTGATGATAGTGAAGCTACTGTGGGAGATGCTGAAGCAAAAGTGGATGCTGAGGCTGAGGTGAAGATAGAGAATAAAGTTGACGAAAAGAAGGCTGATCAGACAAAAGATGCTGAAGAGGATAAGCAAAAGTATGACCATGAAAAGGAAGCTGAAGAGAAGGAAGCTGAATACAACAGAGTGAAAGCTCAGCTTGCGGCCCTCATGGCCAACCTTGATAAACAAACAGGAGAGGTAAAGTCTAATTCTGTGTGTTTAAAATGTCGTGAACTACAGGGTGAAGTTGACAGGTTGTCCACACAAAACCAAAGTCTGGTGGGCGAGATGTCTACCATAAAAGAAGCAAACTTTTTTGCTAAAAGAAATGAATCATCATACTTGAAGAAGATAAAAGGTTATGAAAGTAAAATTGAAGCTGTAACCTGCAAATTAAATGAAAAACTTCAAGTGATAGACTTAGCTCATGAAATGATGGCAGAGAAAACAAAAGAGATTTCTGAAAAATGCAAAGAGTTGTCAGATGCACAACTCAAAATTGTTGAACTTGAAAGGAAATTAGGTCAATTCAGGGACTCTACTTTTGTTATGAAACATATGATGGGTGGCTTGAAGAAAAGTAATGACAAAACAAGTGTGGGATTTCATGGTTTCAATGAAGTTCCACCTCCTGTTAGTCATGACTATTCTTTCTTGCCTGATGAAGATGATCTCATGGACTTTGGGTCAACATCACCAAGTTGTTCCACATCAAGTCAAGGAAATGTGTTTGTGAGTGCTGATGCTAAGAAGGATAATAACAGCAAACCTGTTTTGAAAAAGAACACATCACATCCTAAAAATAACAATCCAACTTTTGTTAAAAAGGTTAATTTTGTTCATGGAAGTGACATGAAAAACGAAACAGCTGTTATTGAAAATGAATCTAACATAGAGTTTGCTAAAAACAAGAACATAGAAAATTCTGAAACTAAGCAAACTGAACCAAATCCTTCTAAGGCATCATCAGAAGAAAAACCCGAATCTAGTTCAAAGGCTTCAGAAAAGAAGTCTTCGAAACAGAGATCGTGCTTCAAATGTCACACCAAGGGACATGTAGCTAGCTGCTGTCCTAACAAAAAGAGTGAAGCACAAGTGAGTGAGAGAAAGAAAGAGAAATCACCTGAGAAGAAAGGTGATAATGAGGAGAAAGTTGCAAATTCTCCAAAGAAGTCTGCTGCTAAGCAACCAGAAAATGTTGCTGTTGGTGAAGATAAGGCTGAAAAAGGAACTCCACAAGTTCCTCGTTTTCAAAGAAATCAACCAAGATTTCAGCCTAGATCTCCACCAGGAAGATTTGAGAGACCTAGAAGCAGTTCACCAAGAATGAACAATTATAATGCTAATAATTTCAGAAGTCAAGGTCAATATCAAAATCGATACCAAAATAATGGTGGTCGAACTTTTAATAACAATGGCTTTAGAAATTACAACAATAATGCTTCTTGGAATCAAAATTCAAGATACCCAAATTAAAATTTCCAAAGGTCAAATAGTCCAAATACATATAGGAACCCTCAGGACCAAAGACCTAGTGGAAATCAAAATCAAATTCCATCAACAGGTCTGAGATCCAAGACTCCAGTTAGGAGTAATGGATATTGGATGGATGTTCCAGTAGTTGGTGAATTTGGACGACCCAAGACCATTAAGGCTTGGGTCCCCCAATCTAACTAATTTCTTGGTTGGTGTGTGCAGGAGCTGCTAAGGAGGATTATCAACTTATGGTATGTTGATAGTGGCTGCTCCAGGCACATGACGGGGGATGCGAGATTGTTGACTGAATTTGAAGATTATGATGGTGGAAATGTGAATTTTGCGGGTGCTAAAGGTGGTAGAATTACAGGACGAGGAAAGGTGACCAATGGGAAGATCACACTGGACAAAGTGAACTATGTGGAGCAGCTTAAACACAATCTGATGAGCGTGTCACAAGTCTGCGACAAGGGTCACTCGGTCCATTTTACCAAGAATGAAGCATTAGTGTTGAAACCAGGTTTGAAGATTCCGGACGATTGGATAGTGATGCGAGCGCCAAGGAGAAATGACACTTATGTCATGGACATGGGTGCTAAGGATCCGACTGCTGTGGTGGCGTGTTTACTATCAAAAGCATCTGAAGCTGAATCGATGTTGTGGCACAGACGCATGGCCCATATTCACTATCGAAAAATGAATTACCTTGTTAAAAATGAGCTAGTGAAAGGGGTTCCAATGCAGAGGTTTCAAGTGGAAGATAAATGTCTTCCATGTCAAAAGGGAAAACAACACAAGAAACCTCACAAATCTAAAACAGTAAATTCCATAGATGCCCCTTATGAATTACTTCACATGGATTTATTTGGTCCAGTGAATGTGAGGAGCATAGGTGGAAAGTACTATTGTTTAGTTGTCACTGATGATTACTCACGTTATTCATGGGTTTTCTTTTTAGGTTCAAAAGATGAGACAGCGGAGATGCTGATAGATCTTTTTACGAAATTGGAAAACGTCCATGATGCAAGAATCAAGAGGATAAGGAGTGATAATGGCACGGAGTTCAAGAATCGAATTCTGGATCTCTACTGTCTTCGAAAGGGAATTGAACATCAATATTCTGCTCCTTATACACCTCAACAAAATGGAGTTGCTGAGAGGAAAAACAGGACGTTGATTGAAGCCGCTAGGACGATGCTTTCAGATTCAAAGCTACCAGTTCTTTTCTGGGGAGAAGCTGTGAATACAGCTTGCTACGTCCTGAACAAAGTTTTGACTGTTAAACGTTTTAACAAAACATGTCATGAATTAATGTTTAACAAGAAACCAAACTTAGAAGGCTTTGAACCCTTTGGATTACCCTGCACCATTGTGCGAAATAAAGATAAACAAAAATTCGGTGAGGTGGCTGACGAAGGCTACTTTCTAGGTTATGTACCTGGCGCACCGAATAAAAGGGTTTTTAATCTAAAAACTGGTAAAATTGAGGTTGTGTTTAATGTTGAAATTACTTCTTACAAACCTCAACAATTAACGAGTGGTCCTGCTATATTATATGATTATGAAAGCACTTTTAAGTCATTTAATATTCCTGAGTTTCCAAATGCAGATGATTCTCAGTTGATTCAAACAATGATTGGTGGAGACGATGAAGGCGAGTTCATGCCTAGATCGAATGTTGATATGACAGATGCTGCGGAAACTTCCAAAGGTGCTGCTGATCCTGATTCAAGCAATAGCGACTCTGAACCCATTCAGGGGGAGGAGTTCATTAATCCATTTGCGGATCAGAACATTCAAGGGGAGGTTGGATCAAACCTGGGTGACAATCTAGAAGTTGATACCGTTGCTACTACACGAGCAAATAGAGATCATCCAGTTGACATGATACTTGGAGATCCTACTGCAGGTGTTCAGACGAGAAGAAGCATAGCAGCGAATTCTGGTTTATTTGTGTCGATTGAGAAGACTGGGATTGTGAACGAATGCTTGTATAGTTGCTTTATTTCCCAAGAGGAGCCGAAGAACATTCATATGGCTCTTAAAGACAATTCATGGGTTGAAGCTATGCAAGAGGAATTGGCCCAGTTTGCTAAGTTGAAAGTTTGGGAGTTAGTTGACCTTCCTAAAGGTGAAAGAGAGATAGGCACTAAATGGGTGTTTAAGTGCAAGAAGGATGACAGAGGGATAGTGACGCGAAACAAGGCTCGATTGGTGGTTAAAGGTTTCAATCAGCAAGAAGGGATTGATTACAATGAAGTGTTTGCACCAGTGGCAAGGTTGGAGGCAATTCGGTTGTTTCTAGCTTTCGCAACATTCAAGGGCTTTAAAGTTTACCAACTAGACGTGAAGAGTGCATTTCTTTACGGGCAAGTCCAAGAAGTGGTGTATGTCTCACAACCAGATGGGTTCGTTGATCCAGATTATCCAGATCGAGTGTACAAACTTGATAAGGCTTTGTATGGGTTACATCAAGCTCCCAGGGCGTGGTACGAGACACTGTCTACACATCTGATTAAAAATGGTTTTGAAAGAGGTCAGATTGACAGTACATTGTTCATCAAGAGGAAGAAGGAAGATTTTCTGCTAGTACAGGTGTACGTGGATGACATCATCTTTGGGTCATCAGATGAGAACATGTGTAAAGAGTTCGAGCAGGTGATGAAGAGCAAGTTCGAAATGAGCGCTATGGGTGAGCTGTCTTACTTTCTGGGATTACAAGTTGAACAGAAGGAGGATGGGATGTTTATTCATCAAACAAAGTATGTGTATGACATTTTGAGTCGGTTCAAAATGAATGATTGCTCTACTTTCAACACACCCATATGTGAAAATCACAATCTTGGCCCAGATCACGAAAGTACTGAAGATGTTGATCCAACTCAATACAGGGCGATGATTGGTTCTCTGATGTACTTGACTGCTTCAAGACCTGACATCATGTTTGCCGTATGCTTGTGTGCCAGATATCAGGCTAATCCAAAAGAGTCACACATGAAAGCAGTGAAGCGTATTCTTCGTTACTTGAAGGGGAAACCTAAACTTGGGTTGTGGTATCCAGCTGATAGTGATATGAATTTTGTTGCTTACACTGACTCAGACTTTGGAGGATGCAAGTCGAACAGAAAGTCTACAACAGGTGGTTGTCAGTTCTTAGGAGGCAGGATCGTGTCTTGGCAATGCAAGAAGCAATCCTGTGTGTCTACATCTACGTGTGAAGCTGAATATATTGCTGCGGGTAGCTACTGCTCTCAGGTTCTCTGGATACAACAGCAGATGCGCGATTACGGTTTGGATTTCACTCGTACTCCTATTATGATAGACAATAATGCCACAATTTCAATAACTAATAATCACGTGAAACACAGTCGCACAAAACATATTGACATACGTCATCATTTTATACGGGATTGTGCTGAAAAGAGATTAATTGAATTACATCGAGTCGACATAGAAGATAACCTGGCAGATCATTATACTAAAGCTTTTGACAGGGCTCGCTTTGAACATTTAGTCGAACTCAACGGGATGAGGAATCCTGAATAACTGGTTTTTCATAAGAATTTTGTAAATAGTTTATTGCTTTTCTTAAAAATCAAAAATCCAAAAACATTGAAAAATTGAAAAATAAAAAAAATTAGAAAATCAAAAATGAGTTATCACTGTGTGCAAAAGGAGAAATGATAGTACATCGGCAAGTTAGACTGTCACACTGAAACTGAAATTAAATTGCTTAAGTGTGATAGCAGCTTCATCATATGATGTACCAGTAGGCAAAAAGCATGAAATAATCAACTTACCAATGTGATATAAACTTAAATACAACTGAGTATGAGTGGGGAACACATCAGTGGTGTATGGTTTAATGACCTTAAATCTTGCGTTGATAGATTGCCAAAATCTGAAGTTTTGGGTCTTTATACTGTAATTTCATCTGGGGATATCAGGGGTGTCCTTCTGCTGCATCCAGATACATGCTGACCTAGGCACACCCAGGATATCTTAAAAGAGCTAAAAATGCCAAAACCCTTAAATGAAGAAGCTCTCATAGAGAGTCATTCAAAAATGTGCAAAATGCATAAATCGTACCAAAAAATGGTATTTGTCATAGCCCTCGTTAGATATTTTGGTCTCTCTGCTGTACGGAAGTACTGACCTGTTCACCAAGTATCTAAACGTTGAAAAGTAAAACGGATGAATTCAGTATACTCACCTACTACGATGAATCTTTGTGCATACCTTGATCGCGGGGGTATATCCTGAAGTGGGACACGCTAATATATCAGTATTAAAATTACCTTAAAGTATCATATGGTAATGGTACTTGAAATGTTCATGCATTTTGTTTAAGAGGACAAACATACTGGTAATCGTCTTGGACTGCTTTTCACGAAAAATTAAATAAAGAATTATCTAATAGTGTGAAACAGTTTGATTTTGTTGATATGATCTTCTTACCAGTGATTCTCACAAAAATAGAGTGTTTATTGCTTTTGTATTTACTTGCTTTCAGAAAATATAAAAATCCAAAAATAGTGTCTTTTTCTGTTTAAAATTCTTAACGTACGGAAAACTGTTATTCTTGGAGGAATTGTTACTGATAGGGGGAGACGGTGTTGGAAAGTGAGTTCAAAATTTTAAATCATGCGGGTTATAGTGTGTGTGATTAACAAGTTTTGCGTGTTGGTGATAAATTGAAAATGCTTAATCTGTGATACTATCTCTTGAAAAATAATAATTTATTCAACTTTGTTGAAAAATTCTTATGGTTTCTCGAGATGTTTGTTTTATAGTATACAGATTGAAGCGGTGTGTTGCTGAGAAGTTAAAGTGAAGAGTTGCTGTGAAGATGAGAGTTTGATTGGATGCATGGTAGAACCTCCTTTCTATATTGCAGACAAAGTTGAAGAGTTTGAAGATTGCTATACATATGCTGAACTGGAGTTTTACTCAACCGCTAAAGTTTTTGAAGATTTGGTGATTGGATGCATCAGCTTAGGGGGAGTCTGTTGCTGACAGTGCTGTTGAAGCTGAAGCTATCCAAAGACCAAAGACAGTGCACGATTACATGAAGATTGCAAGAAGACTGAAGACAAAGTTATTTTATGAAGCTATTGTCAAGGGGGAGTTTGTTGGTGCATGTTTGTGACAACAGCTTAGATTTGGTCTTTGGATATCTTGTAATTAGTTAAACGATAAACAGTTAGCGGGTTTAGCTTTGTAATAGTTAGTAGAAATGTTTGGGCTAACCAAACCCAATGAATTGGGTGATGGAGGGCGAATTGGGCCTGTCTAATTCGCAGTCCATGATGTTTAACCTTGGCCCAAGTAGTAACCTTGTGTTATATAAACAAGGTTAGGCTTTAGGGTTTAGGTTAATCAGCCAAAACAGTTTGAGAGAGCAATTTCGTGAGAGTTCTAGGGCTTGGACGAAATTGATAGTTGGTTAGGGATCTTGATTGATTGTAATCACTTTGATAGATAATCAATAAAGATCCGGTTTAAAAGTGAATTGCTGTTTCTGTTTTCTACTCGTTTCTGTGATATTCTGATCAAGAGGATTCCGCACTTTTGATTGGAAAGACAATTCTGTGAAAGATCCATATGAACAGGGGACCTACACAGGTTTATTACAGTAACTAGAAATGCCAGTTTGGAAATGGGAATTGATAACAATGGATTTTGTTACCAAATTACCCCAAACAAGAAAAGGTAATGATACAATCTGGGTGATTGTAGACAGGCTAACTAAGTCAGCTCATTTCCTACCAATGAAGGAAACTTTCAGTATGGAACAATTAGCTAAATTATATGTAAATGAAATAGTTTCATTACATGGAATTTCTTTATCAATTGTTTCTGATAGAGATAGCCGTTTTACCTCTCATTTTTGGACAAGTTTCCAAAAAGCAATGGGAACCAAGCTAAATCTAAGCACAGCTTATCATCCTCAAACAGACGGACAAAGCGAAAGGACAATTCAGACAATGGAGGATATGCTTAGAGCTTGTGTAATTGATTTTGGAGGTAATTGGGATGATCATTTACCATTAATAGAATTCTCTTATAATAACAGCTATCACACAAGTATCAATGTTGCACCCTTCGAAGCACTTTATGGACGAAAGTGCCGAACCCCAGTCTGTTGGGCAGAAGTTGGAGAAAAACAACTATCCGGACCTGAGATAGTGCAAGAAACAACAGACAAGATCATTCAAGTCAAGGAACGACTGAAAGCAGCACGCGATCGACAAAAGAGTTATGCTGATAAGAGACGGAAACCCTTGGAATTTCAGGTAAGTGACAAGGTGTTATTGAAAGTCTCTCCTTGGAAAGGAGTGGTAAGATTCAACAAAAGGGGAAAGCTAAGCCCCAGGTATGTTGGACAATTTGAGATTATCAGAAGAATAGGACCTGTAGCCTATCAGCTACAACTGTCAGTAGAAATGGCAGGAATACATGATGTATTTCATGTATCTAATCTCAAGAAATGCTTAGCTGATGAATCATTAGTTGTGCCTCTTAAGGAAATAGAGGTAAATGAAAAGTTAAAATTTGTAGAAAGACCTCTACAGATTGAAGACAGGAAAGTCAAGAATCTCAAGCACAAGAGATTAGTTCTAGTCAAAGTGAAGTGGGACTCCAAAAGAGGACCAGAGTATACATGGGAGCTTGAATCAGAGATGCAAAAAAAATATCCGCATTTGTTCCAGTAGATCTCGAGGACGAGCTCTAAAACAAGGTGGGGAGGATATAACAACCCTCCAAAATATTTTTCTAACACCCCTAATATATTTAATATATCCCAATATGTCTTAATACATACCCCATATACGGAAACCGAGCCCTAAATACTTAATATAATTTAAGAATAAAATAAAAACAATTTTTATGGTTCCTGGCGGGCCGCGAAGAACCCTTAAGGGTCTTACGCGGGGCGCGATAGACCGTCACCAGGGCCACATCCGGTTGCGCCACGTGTCAGGACGCGTGTGGAGGCTACAAGTCGACTCATCCAAGCTAGGGCCTACCCTAGTGGGTCTCGCGGGCCGTGAAGCCTTTGGCTGAGGTCTACGCAGGGCGCGAGGAAGTCCAGAATCAGCCCTATAAATAGAGGCCATCAGCTTTCACTTTCTGACGCTCATACACTTTTCTCTCTCTCGAATTTCTATAAAATATAAGCTATACTCGGGTATAATATTCCCCTAAATAACGAAGTTCATCCCCGTTGTAAGTATTATAACCCCGGTTATGTATTAGATACGCTGCCCGATTGATCCAGGGTTCCATAACGGCTGTCGTGGTTCTGCCCGACATAGTCGTTGGAATGCCGTCTCGGGGAGGGTATTACTAATATAAATATTGGGTTATTATACTAACGCGTGTGCATTTATGTAATTTATAGATAATCACCAGGAAATCCTTAAGGAAAACCCTAAGACAGCAAAGTGAGTAATCCTTCTTTTTGTAAACCTTTTTGTGAGTAATCCTTCTTTTTGTAAACCTTTTTGTGAGTAATCTCCTTTTTGCAAATTGTTTTTACAAAACCTCACTTAATTAATGATACATTAAACAGTGATTGAGTATTTGTATTCTACAATTATCGTCGGTATGTTGGGATTTTGTATACAAAATTTGTTACTACATTGTGTGTAGTAACATGACCACAAGTCGGGTTGACAGTACCATGGGTGGTAATTAAAGTAGATGGAAACAAATGTAATTGTGCGACCGCCATCAATACTGTAGACTGATAAAACTGCTTTGATTAAACTGGGATTCACTCACCAGTATTTCCCACTGACAAAATGTTTTTAAACGCGTTTCAGGTAACAAAATATGAAAGCCAAATAGAAGCCAGCTGGACAGCACTGAAGGCTTGGAAAAGTGGCTATAAAAGTTACCTAAATAAAGAGATGTTTTATTTATAAAAGCGTGGTATTTTACTCTGATAAAATATTTCCTAACTACGGTCCTGATGTAAATTCTGCTGCCAAAATGATAAACACGCGATACCACCAAGACTGGCTACGGCCGCTCGTTCGCAGGGTAATTAGCGGACGGGGGTTGTGACACACCGGGCACTTGAATTCTTAGGGATGGCTTAGGTAAAAGCTTTTTGGGATACCTCTAAACTTTTCTTCTAGTTCCGCCACTGGGTATTCGGTATCGGTATTGTATCGGTCCCGTACCAATATTGAATTTCTCGTACTGAATTTTTTCGGTACCAGTACCTACTTTATGTATTGGTACATTCGATATTGTTACCGGTTCGTACGGTATTGGTACCACTCACCGGCCACCACCACTACTCACCACCACCACTCACTGGCCACCACCACTCACCGGCCACCACCACTACCACCACTCACCACCACCTCTCACCAGCACCACCACCTCTCACCAGCACTGCCACCACTCACCGGCCACCACCACTACTCACCACCACCACTCACCGGCCACCACCACTACTCACTACTCCCACCACCACTCACCGTCCACCACCACTGGCCACCACCACTACTCACCACCACCACCACTCTCCACCACCACTCACCGGCCACCACCACCACCTCTCACCAACACCTCTCAACACCATAATGATTAAGCGTCCTATAAAGGTTAAAGTTATAAGACCCTAGTGTCAAGTGTCCTATTAAGTTATGTTATAATAGAACTCTAGCGAATAAGCGTCCTATAAAACTAATGTTTTATGACTCAAATATCAAATGTCCTATTACGGTGTATTATAATAACACCACAATGATTAGGCGTCCTATAAAGTTTAAAGTTATAAGACCCAAGTGTCAAGTGTCCTATTAAGTTAAGTTCTAATATGAATTCGACTAGAAAGGGTCCTATAACACTGAACATTTATGTCTTAACTATAACGTGTCCTATTAAGTTATGTTATAATAGGACCACAGATGATCAAGTGTCCTAATACAGTACCATATAATGGGACACTAACAATTAAATGTCTTATAAAGTACTTTATTATGATCTACATTTTAATTGTCCTATTAAATTATATGATAATAGGACCCCAAAAAATCATCCATCCTATTAAATAGTTTTTTAGGACACCAGTTTAGAAGAGTATATTATAAAAAGACCCCAAAAGTTCATTAGTCCTATTAAATAGTTTTTTAGGACCCTTTTTTACAAGCGTCACACAGAAAAGATACTAAAAAGCCATTTTTGTTGTAGTGATATTTAAGTCGAGTAAAATTTTAGGTTATATCATAAACCATAAAACATATTACTCGTATCAACTAATATCTTATATTATGATGTTTCAAGGGTATCATACCTGAATTATGTTATCTTATATTAATATCTTTGATTAGGATATTAATGTCAAAATCATAATATTATAATGTTATAAAATTCATATTGAATTATGTTCATATACATATACATATATGGGTATGATATATATATATATATATACATATATATATACATATATATATAGGGTAAGGATAGTGTAAAAAGGCCCTAAAGTGTGAGAAGTGTATTATAACACTATATATAATACTATATAACACCATATAAACACCGTATAACAATATGTAACACCATATAATACCATATAACACTATGTAACACTATATATCATTATATAACAAATATAACACTATACATCTATCATAGACATGCTATCAGACAACCTATAGTGTTGTATTTGTTATATAATGATATATAGTGCTACATAGTGTTATATGGCATTATATGGTGTTACATATTGTTATACGGTATTTATATGGTGTTATATAGTATTATATATAGTGTTATAATACACTTCTCACACTTTGAGCACTTTTTACAGGATCCTCTACCTATATATATAATATATCACAAAAATTAATAAGACATAACATTATTAACATATCACCTAATATATATAATATTAAACATAGCATAACTGTAAGATACAGATATGGGTTACACATATTGGAAATTCAAAATTTGTTAAAATGGTAATAAAATCATAATATGAATATTAAGATTTTATTTTCACAGAATAATACATAAGGTATTAATTTCCTAACAATAATGTTTAAGTTTTAGGTATTAGAAGAACACCTAAATGGCTTAAACAAGTGGCATAGCTCTGATACCACCTTCTGTCACAGCCCCTGATCCCACCCTGGGAGCGGGTGCCGCGAGCCAGTCAGATGGTATCGGCGTTTATTTATTTGGCAGGGGAAAACTTTCATCAGGACCGTAGTTAGGAAATATTTATCAGAGTTTAAAACACCATATTTTATAACAAACAAGTGGGATAAAACCCGAGTTTCATTTGCAATTCATTTGTAGGGATAAAACCTAATATTTGAAAACAAAGTCTCCTTTTTATTTAGGTAACTTTTATTGCCACTTTTCTAAGCCTTCAGTGCTCTCCAGCTGGCTTATATTCGCTTCACATTAAGTTACCTGAAACGCGTTTTTAAAAAGATTTTATCAGCAATAAATACTGGTGAGTGCATCCCAGTTTAATCAAAATAGTTTTACAATTTCACAGTATTGAGAGCGATTACAATGTTTATATCTACACAGTTACTCATTCAGTATGGTCAATTCTTGACTTGTGGTCATGTTACTCATTGGCTAACTCTTTGTCCAATAGTAACGGATTTCAAGTAATGTACAAAACCCCAACATACCGGCAGTAATTGTAGAACACATAGACTCAATCACTGTTAAGTATAATTAAAACATTTGAGGTTTTGGTAAGACAGTTTGGTAGAAAAAGAGAATGACTCACATTTGTAGACTTAGGTATTTCTATAGGCTTCCTAGTAATATTATAGCTTCCTGTTGCTTTTCCTGGTTATCATTTATTAAATTTAAACAATGCACACGTGTTAGTAAGATAACCCAATCACATTAGTCATACAACACGAGACAGAACTCCAACGAACTAAGTCAGGCAGAGCCTTGACATGCGTTACGGAGTCCTAGATCAATCGAGCAGAGTATCGACTAGTAACCAGGGTTAAAATACTTACAACGGGCAGAGCTTCGGGTTTTAAGCGGGTATTTGGCTATAGCTTTCGCCTACAGAAGTTGAGAGAAAAGAAAGAAAAGTGAACGAGGATGAATGGTAGCTGGACGTCCAATTCATAGGAATTTCAGGACGCCGTCGCGCCCCGCGACGCTTTCTGCTTCTTCTCTCGCGCCCCGCGAAGGAGTTCTGAGTCGGTGTAGGGTTGGTGAGTCACCGTGTAGGTCTGACACGTGTGACGACACGTGGCTTAACAGGTGATTAGCAAGTAAGAGGGGTGTCGCGGCCCGCGACTCGCCCTAGTAAATCCTTCGGGGCCCGCGAGTGACGGGTTTTCTTTGTTTTATTTGTTATTTATTAAAATAACTGTTATTCAGGTTCATTTATCGTATACGGGGTATATCTAGGAGCGTTTAGAGGTGTTTTTCGAGAGTTGTTATAATGCTGACCTATCATCAACTTTTTAACACTTTTACCAATGCACCAATGGCAGAAGCAAGAGTATTAGAATAATCAATTCCTGTGCATTTGAAAATGTATTAGAAATGTAAAATTCTTTTTTTTCATGTGCTTTTTTGTATTTGTCATTGTATTTATTGTATTTGATTTAGAGATGTTCTAGCTTTTTTTTCTTTTTTTTAATTTTTTATAATAGATGGATAACAGTTGATATGTTTTTTTTGGATGTGCATTAAGCAATGAGGAGTTTCTATATTAGGCATCTATATCATGTATGGTTGACCTAGTTTAAAAACAAAGAAACTGAACATCAATCTTCATGCATCTTATATTTAGAATGGTATTGAGTCACAAATGTCACACCCCAAAAAGGTCGCAGCGGAATTTAAAACGTAGTGGTGACGGAAGCTGGTGCCCATTTATATCTTGATGATCGATGCATTAATTTGTTGGACATTTCACTTAATTAAAACATAGATTTTAAAACATGAAGTCTTAAAGTCCGTTACAATCACATCATAGTTAAATTGTTTTGATCCTTATGGATCTTATTACATTTGTCCCAGAAAGTTTTAAAATTAGTCCAACATATTTAAGTGACAAAACATGCATCAACAACCACAAGATACGCCATAATTCCCGAAGCCGAACTCAAGTACCTGTAGAACACGTTAAAATCAAGTGTCAACACAAAGGAAGGTGAGTTGACTTATTCACATACAATCAATATTATTTCAAGGAAAACTTTCTGATTAGGTGTTTATTTGAAAACATCCATGTAATTTTAGAAAGTCCATTTTACTTCCTTAATAAAAATCCATGGGCCTTCCGTCGGTTCATTACTTCGACAACAGTAATACTGCCCAGGTTTTGTATATTAAATTATTGCGTCAATTTTCAGACTCGTATGTTAGCTAGACGATACGAACCATATATTAACCATGCAGGGATAATCAAAGCTAGACAATAAACAGAATATTAATTTATCATTTGACATTGACACGGGGAGACCGGTCACGACGGGGTTGTGAACCCGATAGATCTACCAACAATTCAACGCGTGCAATACTTAACTGATTAAACGACATCATGGGCGCAGGGTTCTTTCTCGAAGAACAATATGATGTCTGCCTCACGTACAATATATATCCTACTAATATGACAATTTAATACACGACATTATACGAATTCCCCTTATTCTCCATCATATGAGACCCAGTCAAGAATTCGTCCCCAACAGTACGGTCTTGTATCACTTAAGAAATACCGTACATACAATATTCATTCATAAAAAACGTTTACTTCGAAACGTATAACTTATCAAATCTCATATATTTTCAGCGAAAATATATATTTTATATTAAAAGGTATGTTTTATTTCGAAAACATTATTAAACCCTTTTAACGACGTGTTCTACCCCCAAAATATGTACAAAGCAGTAAAAAGAGGGGTTTAGTGACACTCACCTTTGGGTGCGTATTTTTAAATAGCGCAATCCCAGAGTTTGATTTCTACACGTCCTATTATATAAGTAGGAACGATTTTTAAATCAATATGCATACATTACAAAATCCTAAGTTTCTCTGTTTCTTAGAATTTTCACATAACTTTGGGATTTTCTCGTAAAATTACCATTTTTGATTATGTTGGCACGTTAATATATATATATGAGTCCATGTATATATATATATTTTTATGATTTTGCGACTTGAACGATTTTATTGGTGACCGTTATTGTGTAAATCCGTTAACTCTCCCGTTTATACGCAATATATCTATGGTTTGCGTGTCGTAATATATATACATAAACGTTCACATAATTTAACACCGAAACATGCGAAATCTTGTTAACTTATCTATTTTGTCATTTTTAAAGCAAATATACATGAAACATCTCATATGTACCAAATTTCATGCTCGACAATCAAGTTACATATTTAACGCAATTTTTACCGTTTCTACCGCACAAAATGCACAAGTATACATGCATAGTCTAAATTTCCCACTATCAAGTTAACACTTAACATATTATCACATTTACATGTTTAAATCACTTAACACATTTTATCACATAAGGTTCACTCAGAATTTACCCATACTAGTGTTCATCGAAAAATGCGTATTTTAGCGATTCGGTAACGTTTTCGGGCGTCGGAAGTCACGTATGACCAACCAAACACCAAGTAAACTTAAAATTAGTTAAAATACTTATTTTTAAACTAAAAATATCATTTTACTTACTAATCTAAATCAGTTTTATAAAAATCACTTGAAAAGCCGATTTTTGACCGTTTTAATGCATAGTTTTGCGTTAAACATTACTATAATCATCCCAACTCGAAACGACTTGATATTTTAACACAATTCATATTATTTACTGACTAAAATAGTGGTTATAATCAGATTAATGCAGTTTTTGTGTAAGTCACATAAATCATACGATTTCACGTATTTTACAACTTTTAATGCACCAAGTACATTACGCAAAGCTAGCAAACATTATGACAAAGTTATATGTCACTAAACACTTTAAAATAACTTTATTTTAGTGTTTATAATCTGCTCAAAACTGATTTTTACTAAATCATACATGTAACACATTATTTCACCTATTTTACAAGATTCTAAGCCTCATGTATAACATACAAAGCTAGTAAATCTTATGACAAAGTTTTATACCATTTTAACACTTCAAATAATTATATTTTTAGTGTTTAGAACCTGATTAAATATTATCTTCATCATACCATACATAAATCATCATTTCATGAACATTCATCCACATGCATGCTTAAGTACAAGCATCTAATGCATTCAATTCACATCATCATCAACATGCATGAACTAACTTATATCTATCATGCATTTCACTAATGTTCAACATTCAAGAATCATCATCTTCATATGATCACCATTTTATCATTCATAAACAATGCAAGTGTTCTTACATTTATGAGTATATGACTAAAAATTACATGCATGCATTTCACTTTCGAGAATAAAATCAAACAAGAATCAATCAAAATCAAAACTCAACTCAAATACACATGTATACACACACTCACGGCTATACATACACATACGATTACATCCATTTTTATTTTCTTTGAAAACACATTTGTTATTAGTTTCAAGTTTGTGTTTAATTCCAAGAACAAGAGAAACCTTTTTACTATCATCTTCTTCACCAAGAATCAAGAACATTTTTAAGAAAATAATTTTTCTACCTTCAAGATTCAAATGGGTTTTTGAATGAAAAAGATGGTGTGAAACTTGTTCTAGCTTAAATCTTCTTGAAAACACCTTTAAACCTTCAAATGAACTTGAAAACTCCTTGAAATGGATCATGTAGGAGTATGGATCTTTAGAATTTTCAAAATTTAGTGTGTGTGTGTATGTGACCAGCCGTGAATTAAGAGAGAGAGTGAGAGAATGTTGTGTTTATTTGAATTCTTGGAAATTATGAAAGGTTTATGGAGATCTTTAGCAGACATCATCATCACCACCTCCTTTTTGAACCATTAAGGGGAGGAGAAAGAAAGAGAAGTAAGGTGCATGGCTGCCACCTTTTCTCTACACACACACACCTCACGAAAATATATATGTATATATGATTTATTGGCCAAAAACTGGTATTTTACTGGATACCGGGTATTTTATCTAGCGTTTTAACCCGTTTTAGCGCGTTTTAAATTATTTTTAACACTCTATAAAAATAATCTCACCAAAATATTATTAAACAATATTTTGTTTGCCCGGACTGGCTACGTTGTCGGTATTTGGCAGTATGCGTGCTGTGCTGCGCGGTACGCGCTTAAAATCGCAAAAATAGGAATTTAAGCGTTTTGTATTTATTTTTATCATTACATAGTAATAAACTCATCAAATTATTATTAAAATGATTATCAGTTGCCTTGACAGGCTGTGTTGACAGTATTTTGTCGGTATACGCGCTGCATCGCGCGGTACGCGCTTAAACACGAAAAATAGAGTTTCTTAGCCTTTAAATTTATTTTTCCTCACGAATATGATTAAAATTATTATTCTAATCATAACAGACTATTTTTAGGATTTTAACACTGATCGGGTGGTCACCGACGTTCGTTTCGCATTTTAACAGTTACGCGATAAGCTTTAATTTTATGGTTGCCAACATAATTTTTACCAAAGTTTAAATTTACCAACTCAATAAATTTCACATATAAACATCATATTCAGTCAAATATGGCCTTTTATCTATTCACAACATGTGTTACAATTGTACGGTACGGCCTGAAAAGCCGGGTGTCACAGTCTCCCCCTGTTTAGGAAATTTCGTCCCCGAAATTTTTACTCTACAGGTTTTACTTTCGCACTAAGCAAGAATAACAAAAACGGATACAATGAATATAGTCTTATAGTTTCTGCAAGAAACTGGGATTCTTACGAAGAATCTTTGTAGACCTATATTACATACATTCTCAATTCTAAATCTCACATCTCAACGCTTTCCACCCTTTCCAAGGTTCAACATTTACAAGCACTTAATCAAGAAGATTAAGTAAAAATTTCACCAATTCGGGTTCTACATACGTATATTTATATATACATTACCCCACACCTGAGGTAGTCTGAGTTTACACACGATTGATTCAACTCGAGATGGGCTCTCGAAAGAATCAAATCTCATAAACTCGTTATCTTTCCTTCTTGCATTCATTTCAGATATCCACAAATCGCCAAATCAATAAATCGCATACACGACTAGAATGCTGAAATCGCCTGTCTGGTTATTAGCATAACTCTTCTAGCTATACGTACTGCTTCTACAGTGCTTCGATAAACTTCCGTTTATCTTCCAAACAAATCTCTATAAAGAACAAAATCAGTGTATTATCCATTATACACTTTCTCAACTGAACCCAAACAATACATCATGTACACTACTCCATCCTTATGGTAGCTTGAGCCTATAAGCGACTGATCCAACTCAAGATGGGCTCTTGAAAGGACCTAATCGTTGTGACTCAGCTCTTATTTTCTCTGCTAAACCTAATAGCATCCTTTAAAGTAACTCCTCCAATAGAACCAAATCTTCGATCTGAAATCGCAATAGTTTCCTTCAATTGTCCATGTAATCCTTCTGTTGATCAATTGGCAACTTTCAACCTTCCCTCGATCCAGGCAAATCCTGTCGCTGGTTTCCTAGATAAACAAAGGTCTGGTTAATTGTCCTTTGTCATGTTAGCTCAACATAATGGTGATCAACACTTCCATCCATGCAAGGCTTCAAATGGAGCAACCTGAATACTAACGTGTTAATTATTATTGTAAGATAACTCTGCCAAGGGCATGTGAGTATCTTAACTTCCTTCGGAGTCCATCATACACGCTCCCAACTTTTCTTTCAAGGGTCCGAAAAGCTTCCCACTATCTTGTTGTCCAATCAATTTCCCTTTTCCTTTTAGGATTATTAGTGTCGAAGGCTGCACTAATTTAGGGAAACTCTTAATAAATCTCCGGTAGTACCCAGCTAGTCTTATGAATCATCATACTCCCGACGGGGTCTTTGGCGCTCCTCATCATTTGATTGCTCCAATCTTAGACTAATCTACATGCATACCTTCCTTATTCCTTAACAACTCCATAGTCAACCTCAATGTTTCTTGGTGCATGCGTCTGTCGACTTCGTCTTGTATCGAGTCTTGCATTGTTCATGGCACGAAGTTCGAGAAAAATGTCAACAAAGCTAATTCCGCTTGAAGCATGTAATTCCGCTTGAAGTGTATAATTCCGCTTGAATCATGTAATCTCGTTTGAGATGTTAATTCCATTTGAACTAAGTAATTCCGCTTGAGTCATGTTCAAGCGAAATTACCAAGTCTATAAATAGAGGTTGGTCCATGTCATTTAAAACGGAATTAGGAAGTGGTTTTCCGACGGTGAAGCTCTGTCGAAGTGTCTACAGATCTGTATTTGTGTCAGAATCAATATAAAGACAGTTATTAGTGTATATCTTGCTGAATCACACACAATATGTCTATTTCCGCCTTTCATATTATGTAGAACGCCTCTGAACGACTCATCTCGGGTCTGCACACGATCCTTCATGTGGTATCAGAGCTCAGGAGGAGGAGTTCTGCTAGATTTCAGCTTGTTTTCTTACTTCTACACCTTCTTTTCTCAATTGAACAAGTTTTAATGGATAAAATGGTCTGAATTTTTCACAACATAAGCGAAATTGTGTTTTAACAAACCCTTGAGAAAATTGGACCTAAAACCGAGCTATAACCAGATCAATTTGACAAAAGTTGGAATTCTGTTTGAAAGTTGGTGTTAATTCCGCTTCAAATCAGTGTAATTCCGTTTCAAAACGTAATTCCGCTTGAAGTTTCAAACGAAATTAGAGATTCCGTTTGAAGTTGGTATTCCGTTTGAGTGGATATTCCGCTTGAACTGGTTATTCCGTTTGAATTTTTAATTCCGTTTGAAGTTGTTGTTTCAGGGTAATCTCGCTTGAAGGTAATTTCGCTTGGGAGTAATTTCGTTTGAAGGACCTGGTTTCGCTTGAAAAGTGTCTGTTTTGATAAACTTGTTTCCGAATCATGGAAGAAGAATTCTATAACGCGTTTGCTACATCCCCGACTACTCCAGCTGAAATTGCTAAGAACATGAACATGGAAAACGAAACTGGAACTTTGCATAAACCCCCGAAACTTATGGGAATTGAGGAGTACCATGGCTGGAAAAATTGTTTTGAGAACTAGGTTCAGGCAAACCATCTAAGAGCTTGGGAAAGCATTGAAACCAAGTATGTGAGACCACAGACTGCTTTGAAAGTTGATAAAATCATCTCAGAATTTACAGACAACGAGAGAGATAGTTATAAAGGAGAGAAAATGATGATTAGTCTTTTACAACAAGCTGTCAAAGAAGACATTTTTATTTTGCTTCAGCATGATGGTAGTGCATTTTCGATTTGGGAGGCACTTGAGAAGAAATTTGAACGAAGTACGGAAATGATCAACAGCAAAAAATCATTATTGAAAAAAGAATTTGAATTGTTTACAAGTATGCCAGGTGAAGTAACAAAGACTCTCATTGAGAGATATTGTCATCTTGTGCGTACCATGTCTCAGTTGAAAATTACTAAAACTCCAGCAGAATGGGTTGAAAAGTTAGCTGACGCATTACCACAGAAATAATGGGGTACTTATCTCATGATCTTAAAGAATTCAGGAGAGTTTAGTAGATTGTCAATTGGACAGTTTATTGAAAAACTCGAGGCACAGGATCTTGAACAGCAAAAGATTGCCAGAATGAACAGCTCGAGCAATCAACAAGACATCAAATTGTAATACAAAGGAAATGTTCAAATTGTTGAAGCAAGTCCAAAGATCCAAACTGCTTTTAGTGCAGGAAATTCATCTGGATCAGTCAGTCAAAGTTCAATCAATACTAGTGGATTTTCAAATGTCAATCCTCCAAGTGTTCAAAGTTCAAATGTTGGTAATGAACATATGATTCAGTGCAATGTTGCTTTGCATCTTCAAAATGGTCAGAATTTTTCTGATGAAGTTGTTAAAAGTCATATGGCATTACTGGTTACTGCTTTGGAATCTTATGAAGGATTGATTGCTGGAAGAATTGGGAATCCTATGCTAACCAAGGAAGATTATGATCAGATCGATACAGAGGAATTGGAGCTCATGGATATAAAGTGGTGCTTAGCTAGTGTCTTGAGGAGAGCAGAAAAGTTTAAAATGATTACAGGAAGAAATGATTTCTTAGATGCAAATGTCTCTAATTTAGGTTTTGATAAAGCTAAAGTTACGTGTTTTCGATGCAGGGAGAAAGGACATTTTAAGCGAGAATGTAAAAATCAAGAAGCAAGTGGAGCAAAGAATCCGTTTGGTGGCCATGATTACTATCGGAAAGCTATATATCAACAAATCGCTCATCAACCGCATCAACAAAAAGAACCACAAACGACACATGCTAGGATGATCGAAGATGCTAATAAGAAAGCTTATTATGGTATAATTGATCAAGACGATGAGAAAATGGCTCCAGGATTTAGCTGGGATAGGTTTGTGGATGAGAATAGAGAGTGTAAGGCTTTTATTACTCAAATTGTTCAAAAGCCAGAATTGATGAAAGAATGGATAGCAGTGTTATCTGATGAAGAGAAAAGTCAAGATGAAGAATCTGTTTCTTCTGAAAACAGTTCAACAGATACTAGTGAGGATGATGAAGAAATTGAACAGATAAATGTTGGAAAAACTCATTTATCTTCTGACAGTTTTGAATTTTATTTTGCAGATAAATTGAAGAAACTTAAAGAGAGAAAAGCTGCAAAAGAAATGAAAGAAGTCAAGGTTGTTGAGAAGATAGTTGAAGTGGAAAAGGTAGTTGAAGTCGAAAAGATTGTTGAGGTTGAAAAGATTATTGAAATCACAAAACCTTGTTTTACATGTTTGGAATCATGCAAAAAATGTGATGAAAAAGATGAGAGGTTTAGTGAACTAGAAAAGTTGAAAGAAAAATTATTGTTTGATGTTAAGAATGTAAAAGAATCATATGATGTGTTGAACAGAACTGTGAATAGTTTGCAGAAGACAAATTCTAAAAGAGAAGATGCTTTGACTATGATGAATGCAACAATGATGTCGAAGCAGAAAGAGATAAATTTTTACATTGAAGAATGTGCGAAATGGAAGCAAGAGTTGGAAACTGAGAAAGCTGAAAATGAAAGAATCAGATGATTACTGAGAAGTTATTCAAGTTCTGACTATTTAATTGACAGAATTTATCCAACTGTTGCAGGTTTTGAAGTGTTTGAAGATAAGAAGTCGAAGAAGAAGGATACTGGTAAGAAACAGAGTGTCTGTTATAATAAGTGTCCGCCTCCGATTTGGGAAGGGTATTCGCCTAGAAAACCGAATGAGGAACAAGTAAAAAAGACAGTCAATATAAAGTTAGAGTCCGAGATAACCGATGTATTACCAGACAATATTGACATCACGTTTACAGCGTTCGACACAGATCATGAGTCTGAATTAATAAAAAAGGTGGTCGATTAGGTGTTGGATAAGGATGAGGAGTCAGAGTCAAAGTCCGAGTCCGAAAGTTCGTGTTTGTCAGTCGGGAGTTCGAGTTCGTCTGTCAAGAGTTCTAAGTCGTCGAGAAAACGGGTGTATAGTAAAGAATTTTTGTTGTCAAAATCTAATTTGAATGATGAAACATTTGAAGTTGCATATACTTTGAATGATTCTGACAAATTATATTTTGATAAAGAATTTCCAATAAGAAGTGTTCAAATTGAAAAGATCAAAAAGATTTTCAAAATGACAGAAATTAATATTTCTGAAATAAAAGATTTAAATCTTACTGAAAAACCTAAAAAGTACACTTCAAGAGTTCAACAATGGTTAAACAAGAAAAAAGGTTACAGTTCTGGTTCTGGTTTTCAAAAGAAACCAAACCATAACAGTAATTTCAAAAGAAAAGTTTTAGGTTTTATTTCACCTGAAAATTATAAAAATGAGAAAATTTCTAAAAATACAAAATTGGTTTCAGGTACATCTGCTGAGAATGAAAAGAAGAGCTCATTCTGGAGACAGTCAAATCAGGAATTTCTTGCTGAAAAGAAGAAAACTGAAGTTCTTCAGAGAAAAGAGACAAGAACTTGTTACAAATGTCAAGAAGTTGGTCACATCGCCTGGAATTGTCCAAAGGCAACCAACACAAAACAGGGAGTCTCAGAAAAACTGAAAGAAATAGTTGTTGATAAAACCGAACCACCAACTGAGAAATTTAAAGTGTTTAAAAATTCAACATATGAAGTTGGTGAGTGTTCGAAAAGGTTTTACAAGCGAAGGGGTAATCTTAACAATCAAGCTTGGGTTGTTAAGAAATCAGATGTAAAACCTGGCGATGGATCTGATTCCACAAAATCAGAGGAGCCACATGTTGTTAAAAAAAGTGAAAACTCAGTTCCTCCAATGGATGATGAGAACTTTCCACCATTGAGGACTGAGAATTTTAAACAAAAGATTGGTAAAGTGGAGATCTCGAATCAATTTTATTCTGAGAAGAATGATTTTGATGTTGAAAAAGCTTTTAATGGGAATGTGAAGAAGATTTTTGGAAAAATGATCGAGGGGAAGGTTAAAGGGGTTAAAGATTTTTATGCTACAAAGAAAGCAACTTATAACCCAACTGCAGATGAATTGGTATCACCCAAGGCTGGTCAGGCTTGGGTGAACATTTTCTTTCATTAAAAAAACCTGACTTGCCGGAGCTCCCGAGTTGGTAATCGTGGAGCAGGAATTGGCATCTTTCTACAAGTGGTTATTTGGTAAACCTACAAGTGGTAGTTGTTTTTTAAATTATTATATTTTTCAAGTGGTTGAAAGAACAAGATGATGAATCCCTAACCTATAAGTGGTAAAATCAACAAAACTTATTTTCCGGAAAAATCATTTTGGTTAAAACAAACTTAAGTGTGTTGAAATCATAATGAGAAAATAATTTGTTGTAAGGAGGAGTTCTGATTGTTTATGCCAAGTGGATGGCGAACTGAAGTGATTCGATATCAGTTGTCACTTTATTTGTATAGTTTGATTTCAAATTTCATTTAAATGTTTTTGCATTTTAGGGGGAGTAAGAATTTTCAGAAAATCCAAAAACATTAGAAAATTTGAAAATGTCAAAAACATGATAAAATTCAAAAATGAGTTTTGGTGTCAAAGAAGAGGAAATTATAGTACATCAGTAGACAGTTACAGTATGCTAAAGAAACGTAATGATTAAATAGCGTTAAACGGTCTCACTGATGATATGCCGATAGGTTTTTACACATTTAGTAAGCTTTTTCGGGATATAAACTTAAATTCAAACTTGCTTATTTCGTGGGGAACACTACTTGGATATATTGGTAACCCCTGAAATTTCGTTTGAAGGATCCCTCTTTCTGAGATACTAGGTCTTTATGCTCAGTTATATCTAGGGTATTATCCCGGGACTTCTGATTTTGCGGAAGCAATGGCCTAGTCCCCGGAGAATACTTTACGCTTGCTTGAAATATAGCCCACCCTCAGCATAAAAAATGATGAAATATTGAAAAATGTAAATCATGTGCTGTTGTAAAAAAGATCCTCTAAAGGGGACCCACCGAAAGTCGAAGCCGTCATCTCTCTGCTGAACGGAAGTTCTGACCTGAGCTCTCACGGTTCTTCGCATTTAACCTCTTACAGATATCATCTGTGGTATACTCACCTGTAAGACTGAATATTGGGATCTGGATACGGGAGTATATTCAAGAGGTGGGACACATGAATGAGTTTAAGTTCTTAATACACCTAATTCATATCCTGAATCTGTTGAAATTTGTGTGAAAATTTAAGTGGATCAGTATATCAGCAATCTAAGTGAATTGTTTAATTCTTATTGTGTAACTAAGCTCAACGGTACTTGTGTTTTGTCAAAAACTAATATGATCCTCTTACACAAACTCACAAAAATATTTTATGTAAATATTTCTTTATTACATTGCTTTATAAATCAAAATTTCAAAAAGATTTTTAGTGTGTTTTAGTATATTTTTGGAAAAATTCAAAAAGATTTTCGACAACTGATGTTGGAGAGCTGATTTTCGAAATTCCGAGTGCTAAACATGATGAGCATTTTGTGAGGGGGAGTTTGTGTTTTAAACTAAAAAGTTTGAATATTTTCTTACAAGTGGTTCATCAGTTATTAACATTGTTAAATCATTTTGGATAAATTTGAGGAGGAGTCTGGATGTATAAATTTGTAAAATATTAAATTTGTGAAATTTATTTTTGGGTAGAGATTGTACAGGATTGAAGATTGAAGAATGCATGGTTTCTGATTCTAAGCTTAAAAAGAATCAAGAGATCTGATCAAGAGAGTTAGAGAGAGATAAGAGCCAGGTTGTGATTCTGGAACTGGAGTTAAAGAAAAGAAAAGATTGAAAAAGTTTTATATTGTCAAGATACTTCAAAGAGAGCAGTCAGACTGATAAAGACTGAAGATGTTGAAGACTCGACACTTAATACTCGTTAACATTCGAGGGGGAGTCTATTGGTGCATGCGTCTGTCAACTTCGTCTTGTATCGAGTCTTGCATTGTTCATGGCACAAAGTTCGAGAAAAATGTCAAGAAAGGTAATTCCGCTTGAAGCATGTAATTCCGCTTGAAGTGTATAATTCCGCTTGAATCATGTAATCTCGTTTGAGATGTTAATTCCGTTTGAACTAAGTAATTCCGCTTGAGTCATGTTCAAGCGAAATTACCAAGTCTATAAATAGAGGTTGGTCCATGTCATTTAAAACGGAATTAGGAAGTGGTTTTCCGACGGCGAAGCTCTGTCGAAGTGTCTACAGATCTGTATTTGTGTCAGAATCAATATAAAGACAGTTATTAGTGTATATCTTGCTGAATCACACACAATATGTCTGTTTCCGCCTTTCATATTGTGTAGAACGCCTCTGAACGACTCATCTCGGGTCCGCACACGATCCTTCAATGTTTCTCATGAGTTTCCTTGGCTCGCGTGAAAGCAAGTATGTCGTCGACAACTATTATCACGAATTCATCCGATCAAGGTTTCCATACCTTGTTCATGAGATTTATGAATAAAAATGGCGCATTAATTTAGTCAAAAGGCATGACTAATAACTCGAAATAGCCATATCGTGTTCGAAAAGCAGTCCTCAGCATATCTTCGTCAGCAACCTTCAACTGATAATATCCCGATCGTAGATCGATCTTCATGTAGCAGCTGGATCCCGGTAGCTTGATTGAACAAATTGTCAATTCTCGATAAAGGGTACCGATTCTTGATAGTCAACTTGTTCAGCTCTCTGAAATCCTCTCACATCCTGAAGGATCCATCCTTCTTTCTCTTAACAAAACAGATGCGCCTCAAAGAGAAAAGCTTGATCGAATATAGCCCTTGTCCAGTAGCTCTTGAAACTAACTCGACATTTTTATCATTTCAAGCGGTGCTTAATCTATAAGGAGATTGTGCAATTGGGTGCAGCACCATGAGCCAGATCGATTCGAAATTCGATCCATCTCGCAGGGGAGATCCAGGTAAGTCTTTTTTAGGAAGACTTCCGGATAGTTGCGATTGATAGAAATCTCTCCGACATTCCTACACTCGGCTTTCGTATCCACCACGTTAACTAAGAATGCATGATAGCCCCTTTCGCAACCACCTGAGCATCCTCACAAAACTGACAACTCCCAACCATCAACACTCGACATTTGAAACTCGACTCAGTCGGTCTTCGTGAACAACTACCACCTTTCTACCGTCATCAGGGCGAGATATCCTATCTAGCTTCTTCAAGCGATAGTCCCCACTTCGTTCTCGGATAATCAATGCATCCTCGCATCTACGTCAAAGCTCCCCAGCTCCACTGGAAATAAACCAACTCTAGAACTACGATCACCTAACTAAATACTACAACTGTAAGCGACCTCACTAGTTTCCATCAACTTACCAATTACTAGTTCTATCGAGCACTTTATACCCAGCTTACTTGTTGGTGAACACAAAAATCCTTCAAAGTTTTTCGAACAAAACTAAAGTCAGCTTTGGTATTAAAAGTATGATCATAGATTGGTTTTTAATTTGAAACATACTGGTAACAACAACAAGATCGTCTCGTGCCTTCCCAGCGTTTAGCTCGAACGCTCTACCCCTGGTATCCTGACCCTTCATTTTCAGACAATCTCTCTCGAAATGTCCTTGCTCACCACACTCGTAGCATCCCTTGAGTGTACCTCCTTCTGATATATTCTTAGCATAGCACTTGCGAGTCATATGTCCAGTCCGACCACATCTGGCGCGCTTTCTCTGCTCATCCTCGTGAGTCTTCTTCTCGAAACTACTCCTGCCATCCCTGTCATTATCCTTTCTAGAATGGCTAGAACTGGCTACATACGCCTTCCTCGAACTCTCAGACTTTCGCTTTCTCGAATCCCCAGATCTAGGCTCGGAATGCGGAATTATTTGAATGGTCGATCCGCTGTGACGGCCCGACCTCAAGCATACCGTTGCCACGTCATTGCATAGGGTGCCAGTAAATGATCTTGGGTTACAACCCTGGATTGTTTTATGTGTACGTCTATGTACTGTTCACAAAGTTAATGAAAAATCAGAATTACGCTCCGATTATGTCATACCACAGGAACTACTAAAACTTTCCGATCATTATATCATCTGAAGGGTTTCCGATTCTGTGTCCCACCAAAACCATGCCCACAAGCATCACATCCACGTTCCTGGCCATTGTTTTGGTTAACATCGCGCTGTTCCATAGCAGTATTAACGTGTTGGGCTATGAGGTGTGCCAACTCTTTCGGGGTAATAGGTGGTCCAGAACCCTGTCTCGCTTTTGGCGGCATTTCGTCGTTTATATTATTTACAACAATAATAATCACATAAGACGATAACCACAAATAATTCAATCATTAAATGGTAGTGGACCAAACATTGCGCATGTATAATATCCACATATTAATGAGAACAATTCTTAAACCAAAAGAAACCCGTTTGATATTTATACCATAAATTTACAAAGCTTGTTTTTAGTACGAAGACTAGTCAAAATTCGGCGTGTCTACATCAACACCCGTAACAAGTCTATATGAAATTTCCTCCTAAATATCTGAAAATTTGGCACGCAAGCCATAAATAGGGTTCATCAAATGAGACATACAAAACAAACAACAAAAACAACCATCAACTAATGCTTCAATCCCTGGAAGTCCAACATCATCCTAACAATCTCTCCTAGCTCAACATAACAGTCCATCTGTCTCTCTAGGTCCTTCATCGTCTCCATGCCTCCGCGTAACGTGGCGAACTGACGATCACAGTGAGAGCGATTGACCCAAACCCCTTCTGCTTCTTCAAAGCGGACGTTGTCTCAGCTCTCAAAGTCGAATGCGATCTCTCCAACGGGTCGAGTTCTCTTCCTACGACGAGTGTAGACCAAAAGAGGTGTAGCAAAACACGTGAATCGAATAACAGAATAAACGATTCTGTGATGACGGACGAAAGAATCTCAAGTGTAGGCTCGACAGTATCAGTGAGCAGAACTACTAATGGCTCTATAGATCGAGACGTGACACATCGTAACCGTACAAAGTAAATGTGTGATCAATATGAATAGTAACACATAAGGCCCAAATAAATAGAAAATCACGTATGCACATAAACACATAAGGGTTTTCATACATGATAAAATTTCCACATTTATTTAAAAATCTTGGCTTTGAGAATTTTGGATTTTATATTTCAAAATTCTCCGGTTGAAGTCTAGTGTTTTCTTCCGAAAACATCTAGTTCGCTAACAACCATTGGCTCTGATACCAACTTCTGTCACACCCCAAAAACGTCGCAGCGGAATTTAAAACGTAGTGGTGACGGAAGCTGGTGCCCATTTATATCTTGATGATCGATGCATTAATTTGTTGGACATTTCACTTAATTAAAACATAGATTTTAAAACATGAAGTCTTAAAGTCCGTTACAATCACATCATAGTTAAATTGTTTTGATCCTTGTGGATCTT
The DNA here is from genome assembly GCA_030545235.1 of Helianthus tuberosus. Classification (NCBI taxonomy): domain Eukaryota; kingdom Viridiplantae; phylum Streptophyta; class Magnoliopsida; order Asterales; family Asteraceae; genus Helianthus; species Helianthus tuberosus. The sequence continues at coordinate 59,685,503 of CM060383.1, forward strand.
ATTACATTTGTCCCAGAAAGTTTTAAAATTAGTCCAACATATTTAAGTGACTAAACATGCATCAACAACCATAAGATACGTCATAATTCCCGAAGCCGAACTCAAGTACCTGTAGAACACGTTAAAATCAAGTGTCAACACAAATGAAGGTGAGTTCACTTATTCACATACAATCAATATTATTTCAAGGAAAACTTTCTGATTAGGTGTTTATTTGAAAACATCCATGTAATTTTAGAAAGTCCATTTTACTTCCTTAATAAAATCCATGGGCCTTCCGTCGGTTCATTACTCCGACAACAGTAATACTGCCCAGGTTTTGTATATTAAATTATTGCGTCAATTTTCAGAATCGTATGTTAGCTAGACGATACGAACTATATATTAACCATGCATGGATAATCAAAGCTAGACAACAAACAGAATATTAATTCGTCGTTTGACATTGACACGGGGCGACCGGTCACGACGGGGTTGTCAACCCGATAGATCTACCAACAATTCATCGCGTGCAATACTTAACTGATTAAACGACATCATGGGCGCAGGGTTCTTTCTCGAAGAACAATATGATGTCTGCCTCACGTACATTATATATATCCTACTAATATGACAATTTAATACACGACGTTATACGAATTCCCCTTATTCTCCATCATATGAGACCCAGTCAAGAATTCGTCCCCAACCGTACGGTCTTGTATCACTTAAGAAATACCGTACATACAATATTCATTCATCAAAAACGTTTTACTTCGAAACGTATAACTTATCAAATCTCATATATTTTCAGCGAAAATATATATTTTATATTAAAAGGTATGTTTTATTTCGAAAACATTATTAAGCCCTTTTAACGACGTGTTCTACCCCCAAAATATGTACAAAGCAGTAAAAAGAGGGGTTTAGTGACACTCACCTTTGGGTGCGTATTTTTAAATAGCGCAATCCCAGAGTTTGATTTCTACACATCCTATTATATAAGTAGGAACGATTTTTAAATCAATATGCATACATTACAAAATCCTAAGTTTCTCTGTTTCTTAGAATTTTCACATAACTTTGGGATTTTCTCGTAAAATTACAATTTTTTATTATGTTGGCACGTTAATATATATATATATATATATATGAGCCCATGTATATATATATATTTTTATGATTTTGCGACTTGAACGATTTTATTGGTGACCGTTATTGTGTAAATCCGTTAACTCTCCCGTTTATACGCAATATATCTATGGTTTGCGTGTCGTAATATATATACATAAACGTTCACATAATTTAACACCGAAACATGCGAAATCTTGTTAACTTATCTATTTTGTCATTTTTAAAGCAAATATACATGAAACATCTCATATGTACCAAATTTCATGCTCGACAATCAAGTTACATATTTAACGCAATTTTTACCGTTTCTACCGCACAAAACGCACAAGTATACATGCATAGTCTAAATTTCCCACTATCAAGTTAACACTTAACATATTATCACATTTACATGTTTAAATCACTTAACACATTTTATCACATAAGGTTCACTCAGAATTTACCCATACTAGTGTTCATCGAAAAATGCGTATTTTAGCGATTCGGTAACGTTTTCGGGCGTCGGAAGTCACGTATGACCAACCAAACACCAAGTAAACTTAAAATTAGTTAAAATACTTATTTTTAAACTAAAAATATCAGTTTACTTACTGATCTAAATCAGTTTTATAAAAATCACTCGAAAAGCCGATTTTTGACCGTTTTAACGCATAGTTTTGCGTTAAACATTACTATAATCATCCCAACTCTAAACGACTTGATATTTTAATACAATTCATAGTATTTACTGATTAAAATAGTGGTTATAATCCGATTAGTGCACTTTTTTTGTAAGTCACATAAATCATGCGATTTCACGTATTTTACAACTTTTAATGCACCAAGTACAATACGCAAAGCTAGCAAACATTATGACAAAGTTATATGTCACTAAACACTTTAAAATAACTTTATTTTAGTGTTTATAATCTGCTCAAAACTGATTTTTACTAAATCATACATGAAACACATTATTTCACCTATTTTACAAGATTCTAAGCCTCATGTATAACATACAAAGCTAGTAAATCTTATGACAAAGTTTTATACCATTTTAACACTTCAAATAATTATATTTTTAGTGTTTAGAACCTGATTAAATATTATCTTCATCATACCATACATAAATCATCATTTCATGAACATTCATCCACATGCATGCTGAAGTACAAGCATCTAATGCATTCAATTCACATCATCATCAACATGCATGAACTAACTTATATCTATCATGCATTTAACTCATGTTCAACATTCAAGAATCATCATCTTCATATGATCATCATTTTATCATTCATACACAATGCAGGTGTTCTTACATTTATGAGTATATGACTAAAAATTACATGCATGCATTTCACTTTCGAGAATCAAATCAAACAAGAATCAATCAAAATCAAAACTCAACTCAAATACACATGTATACACACACTCACGGCTATACATACACATACGATTACATCCATTTTTATTTTCTTTGAAAACACATTTGTTATTAGTTTCAAGTTTGTGTTTAATTCCAAGAACAAGAGAAACCTTTTTACTATCATCTTCTTCACCAAGAATCAAGAACATTTTTAAGAAAATAATTTTTCTACCTTCAAGATTCAAATGGGTTTTTGAATGAAAAAGATGGTGTGAAACTTGTTCTAGCTTAAATCTTCTTGAAAACACCTTTAAACCTTCAAATGAACTTGAAAACTCCTTGAAATGGATCATGTAGGAGTATGGATCTTTAGAATTTTCAAAATTTAGTGTGTGTGCGTATGTGACCAGCCGTGAATTAAGAGAGAGAGTGAGAGAATGTTGTGTTTATTTGAATTCTTGGAAATTATGAAAGGTTTATGGAGATCTTTAGCAGACATCATCATCACCACCTCCTTTTTGAACCATTAAGGGGAGGAGAAAGAAAGAGAAGTAAGGTGCATGGCTGCCACCTTTTCTCTACACACACACACCTCACGAAAATATATATGTATATATGATTTATTGGCCAAAAACTGGTATTTTACTGGATACCGGGTATTTTATCTAGCGTTTTAACCCGTTTTAGCGCGTTTTAAATTATTTTTAACACTCTATAAAAATAATCTCACCAAAATATTATTAAACAATATTTTGTTTGCCCGGACTGGCTACGTTGTCGGTATTTGGCAGTATGCGTGCTGTGCTGCGCGGTACGCGCTTAAAATCGCAAAAATAGGAATTTAAGCGTTTTGTATTTATTTTTATCATTACATAGTAATAAACTCATCAAATTATTATTAAAATGATTATCAGTTGCCTTGACAGGCTGTGTTGACAGTATTTTGTCGGTATACGCGCTGCATCGCGCGGTACGCGCTTAAACACGAAAAATAGAGTTTCTTAGCCTTTAAATTTATTTCTCCTCACGAATATGATTAAAATTATTATTCTAATCATAACAGACTATTTTTAGGATTTTAACACTGATCGGGTGGTCACCGACGTTCGTTTCGCATTTTAACCGTTACACGATAAGCGTTAATTTTATCGTTGCCAACATAATTTTTACCAAAGTTTAAATTTACCAACTCATTAAATTTCACATATAAACATCATATTCAGTCAAATATGGCGTTTTATCTATTCACAACATGTGTTACAATTTTACGGTACGGCCTGAAAAGCCGGGTGTCACAACAAAGCTTGGAGAACCTAAGTAATCTCGATGTTGTGACTGATAAGATGAAATCGGGCAGCTGACCGAAATTATAAATGTTGCTCAGTGTCGGCTGAGACAGTGCCTATGCCTCTAACAAGGTATGCCAACCATTAATTTTCATGATAAGTTTTTTAGGTGGCAAAATGGAAGGGTGAGGTAGCTCCGATAATAGGTAAATATAGGTAACTCTTTGGGACAAGTTGAAAGGGACTGGGTATACATGTCAAACATGGTTACAAAATTTATGTTATTTATAAGAATTTAGTTTTTGGATATTATGATTTTCGAGGTTTTATGCGCTAAAGATAAACACCATTGACCCGCTTTGTTTTAATCTGAGTATTGATTTAGCCTATTTGATCCGTTAAAGATAAAACATGACCCTAATCATTCTATTAATCAATTGGTTGAAATTGCTTAATGGGTAAAATCTTTCATATGTATATACAACTTATTAAGTATATTTTTTCTTATTGAATTATGTTCTCGACCCATATTATCGACTTCGCCGCAACGCGCGGGTTCTCCACTAGTATTATATTGATAGGAGTCAAGTGGCGTAGCAAAACCAAAAACACCAATGTGCACACACGATAATCACATAAAACATAAAATAATAATCAATAGATGACACAAGAATTTTACGTGGTCCCCCCGGTCGACGGATTGTTACTAGGTTATTTCATTGAGCTAAAAGCCTCACAGATGACAATAAATAAACACTATATATATATATATATATATGAGAGAGAGAGAGAGAGAGAGAAATAGGGTTTTTTTGGATTGGGGAATAAGAATCCAAAATTCGGCCTTCTAAGAACCAATTAGAACAAGACCAATAATAAGGACTTCAGACCCAACAATCTCCCACTTGAAGGTGTTGCAATAAACACTAAGTCTGCCAATAAGCACACAATAATCCAGGGATCTTCATTATCCGATAAATAAGTCTTCCAGGTCCAGCTCCTAATGAATAGACAACGGCTCTTCTAATCAGTTACCTGAGACCATTGAAGCTTTTGATAGCAAGAAAAAGGTCATCACAAACCCAGTCATGGAAAAACCAGCCTATGACTCATCCTCATTTTCAACCGGCTCCCACTGATTTTGCTGCCAGCTCTAAAGACTTCCAGATGATAGAACACTCTCCAAAAACACAGCAAGCACCCAGGGGAGAATTTCCATTTAGATTCCGATCTCAAAACCCACTGTCACAATGTAACTATGTTAGAACACCCCTCGCACTCCCATTGTTACTAAACCTTGAATACGCTCGAGCTGACATCTCTATGGTTCTAGGATTCATGCATGTAAAATGAATCCACTTAGCTCTACCCGATTCAGCGATCCAATACTTTACTACTTGGAAGCTGGTTCACTTCTTCCAACGTTACATAAACCCATACATGCCAAAAGTCTTCATCAGATTCACCAATACTTCACAACAATGGGTATAACATGAAATTAAGCATACCAAAATCTTGAACCCAAGAGTCTTCATGGCCTTCCACTGTGTACCAATGCATCAAACCCAAACACATTCCCAGAATCAGAATTATAATATAATTTAGACATCGACTCTAGGGAATGTCCACACCTCCATGCTGTCACGACAACTCCACTATGTCCAACTCCCACTGTCCCTATTATCCCAACCTGTGCGACGTATTTCGCCATCGATTGGTGTGTGAGATAGCATGAAGATGCAATGCAATTGAAGAAATAGAATGGTAGAAATTGCTTACTTTCAATATCAATGGTCGTTTGAAGACGCCGTTTCCAATATAACCACATTATAATTAAAATTTTAAAAAACTTATGTTGTTAACCTTTTGTTCTTCAATCACCAAACCCAATATCTTAACCCCCGGCATCTGCAAAAATCAAAGGGATCAGAGCCCCAAATTAAATCAGAAGACCAAAACCACAAATTGCTCAAAAAATCAACAAACAAATATTAATCATTATGAACACAAACAATAACACGACAACGGAGGAGAGTGGCGGTTGTTGGTCAGTGGCTCACTTCAGTGGTAATGATGGTGGCGGTGGACACAGATGACCGACGGCTCACTTCACATTTATCAAAGCGAACCCTAATTTTTCCAATTTGGGTGTAAACAATTGAATGCTTCTTTACCTTTTGTAGGTCACTAGAGGAGGATCTAGAACACCTTCTCCTTGTTACCGAACACACCTGCAAGTGCGGAATCCAAGCGGGTATGCAACCAAGACAAAGAACACACAAATACACAATAGATTTCAAAGTTAAAACCTCATGTATTAACTTTCAGCAGAGTTTGGTTACAAAGATTAGTACAAGAAAATGCTCTCTCAAACTCACTGGTGTGCTCTCTGTTCTGTGTGTCCTGTGTCTTTTACAAGCTGTTTAAATAGACAACACAAATCAGTACATCCACGAACATTGGACTGGGCCACGAACAACTAGGGTAGCTCACGAAGAATGAGTCTTCGTGGCTTGGACTCTTCGTCCACAATAATCTTCGTCGTAAACATGGAGTCTTCGTCCACTTTAATCTTCATTAAGTCTTCGTCATATATAGTCTTCGTCGACATGCAATCCTTCATCCAAAGGAGTCTTCATCCCTTATACATTCTTTGTTGACAAGATACCATGGACGAACACTCAGTCTTCGAGAGATGTATCATGCTTGACAAACCTTGATTCTTCATGGCATGGAGTGTTCGTGGAAAGCAAGGAGTCTTCGTGAATATATCTTCTGGACGAACAGTCACAATCTTCGTCCAATGGATTGATTCATCGTGGATTGGCTGCACATTTGTTGACTTGCAAATTCAATGTTGACAGCAACAAACAACAACATGCATCAACATGCATCAACATGCAGAACAGCTTGAGAACATGCAGATTACAAAGTCGAGATCGCGCCGAGACATGATGGAGGATATCGCTTCGGTCTTCACTTCGAACGTCGTCGAACCGAACCGAGTCGCGTCCACATAAAATGTATCAATAAACTCCCCCTTGGACGCTACTCGTGATGGTTCGTTCTTCACATTGTTGTCGGATCTTTCAGAGTCTTCACGCGTCACAAACAGGGAGTGTGGTATCAGCAGGCTCCCCCTTGAACGTTGCTCGTGAGACGTTGATCTTCGAATTTTAGATCCTTGCGGTGTTGAGAAGTGGTCAGCTACAACTCGATCATCTTGATTCTTTGATTTCATCCATGTCGTGTCTTCATTCCAAAGCTCGTCTTCTAACACGTTCTCTTTGCCTTTAGCTGGTTTGGATGTCGCATCTGCACATACAAGAAAGCTAAACGCGTAATGAGAACAACCGTTTGGAATATAGTTAAACGGCACACATGTGACCAACTCTCAGTCAACTACCGATCTACAACAGTTTGAAAGTTATAAAAATTTGATCAATTTTAGATTTTAACTTTCAACACTTGTTAATTTTGACCGTTTATGAAGATGCAGTTGTTTTGGTTTCGATCAGGTTTCAGGTAGGTAAAGACTCGAGATCCAACATCGTACAATCAAAAATAAGATAGAAATAAAATCTTTTTGGTTTTTATAAAGTTTATATTAAAACACACCTAAAATCTTTTTGGTATTTTTGAATATTTCAAATGAAAAGACAGAAAGCAGTAAATAAATATATACAGAGATGCATAAACTGAAAGCAGTAAATAAATATTTATAGACATTCTTTTTGCGAGTTTCGAGGAGAAAATCATATCAATTTACGGTCATACCAAAACTGTAATACCTGAAATTTAAAATTATAAAATATTATTTATATTAAATAACAGCTTGAGAATTTATAGGTAAATACTAAGTTTCGTTATGGCAATTAATATATTCAAAACTATATAGTACAATATATATTTTCATGAGAAATAAACAAATCATTAAACATGCATGCATGAAAAAAAATATATTTTACTCCAACTCTCTTGTGCTTATCACTCTTTTAAAACATGACACCTGTATCCAAATAGAAACACCTCACCAAAATTTTGATCCTATCTTCAGTTTTGATATTTTAACTCAAAACTTAGTGGCCAAGAAAGCCACCTATAAAACCACAGGTTGCCCTCACAAAATCAAATCATCCCTAATTCATTTTCGGTCTCTTTCTGGCCTCCTCTAATTCCATATTTCCATACAACTTTCCTTAAGTTTCCTACGTACACATTGAGGTAAAATATTAAACTTAATATTATTTAATAGTTATTTTATTGTATCTAGCTATTAGTCAGTTTATTTTGATCCAACTTTGATGTTGGTTTTGATTATGTTCAACTATAAAAGATGTTCACGATTTTCTCAACTAATATTTTGACACCACTTAATTGTTTATAATATCAAATTCAGTAATATAATTCATAGAATTTTACTCTGTTCTAAAATTAAATGAAATTGTTTCATTCAAATATGATATTAATATAATATGTTTATATTATTTTATTTTATTAGCACTTATATTAGTATATACATATTTTTATTAAGTAGAATAGTTTTAACGTATTTAAATATTTAAATTTATTTTCTTAATTTAGATAAACTAACAAGCTTTGTATAAAACTATATTGTATATAATTAATAAATATTTATATAAAACTATAGCGTAATTTGTAAACTTACTAATAATTATAATTTTAAAGGTAAAAAAAAGGATTATATATTAAGCAACGTACCATATGCTGAGTTTAATGTAATAACGTTGTAGGATTCCGTGGTCGTGTAGACATAATCTATAATCTTAGTCGGGTAATCATCGCTTAAGGTACGGATCCCTCCCCACATATGTGTACGGATTTAGATCTCCACTACCTCGTAGTTGAAAATTTAGATTCGTTATTGTATGCTTTTGTGATCTTTAAGATTTTGTGCTATTATATTTAAATTTAAATTTATAGTTATATTGTTTTAGCAAATATTCAATTATGATGCACTGAACTACTGATTGTGTCGCACCGAAAGGTGACGCACTGAAAAACTGAATGTGAACTACTGAATGTGATTATGTGACGCACTGAATGTGAACTGACTACGCATTGAACTACTGAATGTGACGCACTGAAGGTGACTAACTGAATGTGTTATATATATTGTTTGATAGATATTATTAAGAAAATATATAGTGCGTTGTTGTTGTCCCACTGAGTAAACCCCATTTACTCAGGCGTACATTTGCCTTCTTATATACGTTAGGTTGCAAGGATTGTCGGGAAGACTTGGATGGATGGTTCGAGGGATTAAAGATGCACATGGATTTTCTTTAAAAGTTCAAATTGTGTTGTACAATATTTCGAATTTTTTAAATAATGTAAGTTTTATAATTTATGGAATGATGTTCTGACCTCTGATGTACTGTATAAGTAACACGTCAGCCCAAGCCAGGTTGGGGTGTTACAGTTATGGTATCACAGCTCAGGCTCTTTCCTGTTGATAAACAAATTTTTTTAAACAAAACCTGTGCAGTAATGGGTAGACATCAAACTAGAATTTTATCCCTCTTGAAATATGTTATCATCCTTCTGATTTTCTATGTTCTCATAGATGTCTACGGTCAAAAGAACTAACCGACGCCGTTCACATAACTCTGGCACGACTTCTAGGCGTCGTAAGATTAATAACGCAGTCCAACGTGCTGTCGAGGGGCTACTCCTAAATCTGATACAAATTGTCACCCAACAAATGCACACTGAAGTACTCCCTGATTTCATGCAAACGGTTATGCAGCAAATGAGTGACGCAAGGAGCACCCAACCACCTCCCACTCCTCCTCGTTCCCCAACTCCTCCTCGTTTTCCAACTCCCCCACCTTCGCCACCAAAAGGCAAGAATGTGAAGGATCTAATTACACCACCCACTATTGACATTCACAAATGGTTGTCTAGATTTCAAAAACAACAACCAAGATCCTTCAGTATTGCAGCTACACCAATAGAAGAACAAAATTGGATTGGTCACATTGAGAAGATCTTCGAAGTTCTAGGAGTGGGCGGTGAATTTAAAACAAGGTTGGCTGCGTACAAACTGGAAGATAACGCCCAAACCTGGTGGCGTACTGTGAAACACGCCAGAGGCGGTGATATGTTCGCTGCTACACTTCCATGGGACGGTTTCAAAACACTGTTCTTCCAACAATATTTTTTGGTTGCCTTCCGTGACGAATACATCCGAGAATTTGCATCCATCAAACAAAGGGAGGACGAACCTATGACCAGTGGCGGACCCAAGAATTTTTCCATGGAGGTGCGGAACCTTTTTAAAAATTTTAGGCCCCTAGGTACATAAGTAAAAAAATCGGTTTGTATCGGGTCAGTTCGGGTCGGGCCGGGTCATGTAAAACAAAAGAACATTAAACTAATTTTATATAATCATCAAAAACATGTCAAACCTTGTTACAAACATAATTAAAATGTCGCCCTATGGGTTTTCATTTTTTGAAATCTATCCAAAACATCATATAAAGCTACTTTTTTAATCAAGTCTTTCTCTATATAATATAAGTTAATCGCTCCGTAAGATAATGTTTCAATTTTAATTTCCAACTATTCAAGCCCTAGAAATCATAATGTAAGTTGTAATCATCCTAAAAATCATCTAAACAACATAATCACCCTAAAAATCATCTAAACAACCAGAAACAACGTCAAAACACACAAAATTTCAACCATATTTAACAACTTTATTACCCTTTTTCTCCTATAAGACCATGGGGTATGGTGGGGCGGGGGTTTGGGGCATGGGTTGACACATAGAGTTCGAGCCCCCCGCTGGTGAGTGAGGTGTCTGTGGGGTATGGCGGGGCGTGGCTAGCTCGGCGTGGCTTGGCCATGTGTATTAAAATAAAATAAAAAATCTAAAATGGTCCGCTATGCCCTAGCTAACAAGCCAATAAGAGCCAGCCACATAGGATCGCTAGCATGCCCCACGCCCGGCCTTAAACTCCCGCCCAAGGGGCCACGCCCAAACCAAGCCCACCTGGGGTGGTGACTTGGGCGTTTTCACCCAACCCACGCCCCAACTCCCGCCCCATACCCCATAGTCTAATATCAACCAAAATCATTAAAATAACAAAGAAACTTACCCGTGTTCGGATTCCGGTTGGATTTGGTGTCGAACGGCGGTGGTATGGTGGCTGATTACGGTGGTCACCGGCTGCTAGATTGTTGTCGCTGTTGTTCGCTGGCAGTGCAGGGATGCAAGAGAGAGAGAGAGAGAGAGCGGGAGAGAATTTCTAAGGGTTTTGGGCTTAAATTATTTTATTATAGTTTGAAATATTGTTGGGTTTGGTTAATGGGCTAAGATTTAGTGGGCAAGTTAGTTAGGAATTATAAGTGGGTAAAGATATTGAGTATTTGGGTTTAGTTAGTTAGGTATTAAAAGTTATATAATTTAGGTAGTATTTAAGAAAAACAAAAGTTTACTAAAAAAAATCTTAAAATATAAATTGATAACACTTTTTACCGAAGGGGTGCGGTCGGAAAATTCCAAGGGGTGCGGACGAAAAATTCCAAGGGGTGCGGACAGGATTTTCGACGGAACTTAACACTAAATTTTTTTCCCCCGGGGGTGCGCCCGCCCACCTTGGGGTGGGCTTGGGTCCGCCCCTGCCTATGACTGAGTTCATGGAGCGTTTCACGAGGCTTGCTAGCTTTGTCGGACCAAATGCTGGATCCCCAGCTGCGCAAGCCGGGAAATTTAAATGGGCATTGTGTGAACGGATTAAGTGGTTGGTTGTTAACCAAGACTTTAAAGACATCATTGAAGTAGCTAATGCCGTCCAAAATCTAGAAATAGCAAACAGAACTTTGAAGCTTCAGTATGGTGGAGACCTCTTGAAAAATCTGGCCTTAACCACTGGACAAACTTGCACCCAAATCTCACTCACCGGAAACCAGAAGTCAAATTCTAATCGGAACTCCCCACCTGCACCACAGAATAGCCAAGCGATCGTTGCACAAACCCAGAATCAACCCCGAAAACCATGTTCCACATGCGGAAAGACCCATGGTGGAGTATGCCTTAAACTCACAGGGGGTTGTTTCAGGTGTAAACAAACGGGACATACAACCCAGAATTGCCCCTTTTCCTCGAAGGATACTGAAAAGGATATTACCACCGGAGCAAACGCTTTAACCGTTGACAATAAACCAACTGAACACCATGGGTATGATGTGATTGGGCGTGAACCTTAATGAGATGAACGATTTCCCATTGTTTAAGCTCTAGTCTTTTGCTTTTGAACCTTGTCTTCTGAATGTATATAACTTTTCTAAGCATCGAATAAACATGTTGTCTTTTTAATAAAAGTTTTTGGTTTATACCATTAAAGACTAACGTGTCACGGTACAAATTTCGAGGACGAAATTTTTTAAGAGGGGTAGATTTGTAATACCTGAAATTTAAAATTATAAAATATTATTTATATTAAATAACAGCTTGAGAATTTATAGGTAAATACTAAGTTTCGTTATGGCAATTAATATATTCAAAACTATATAGTATAATATATATTTTCATGAGAAATAAAAAAATCATTAAACATGCATGCATGAAAAAAAATATATATATAACAAATAATAATTCTAATTAATCCAACGATTTTACTCCAACTCTCTTGTGCTTATCACTCTTTTAAAACATGACACATGTATCCAAATAGAAACACCTCACCAAAATTTTGATCCTATCTTCAGTTTTGATATTTTAACTCAAAACTTAGTGGCCAAGAAAGCCACCTATAAAACCACAGGTTGCCCTCACAAAATCAAATCATCCCTAATTCATTTTCGGTCTCTTTCTGGCCTCCTCTAATTCCATATTTCCATACAACTTTCCTTAAGTTTCCTACGTACACATTGAGGTAAAATATTAAACTTAATATTATTTAATAGTTATTTTATTGTATCTAGCTATTAGTCTGTTTATTTTGATCCAACTTTGATGTTGGTTTTGATTATGTTCAACTATAAAAGATGTTCGCGATTTTCTCAACTAATATTTTGACACCACTTAATTGTTTATAATATCAAATTCAGTAATATAATTCATAGAATTTTACTCTGTTCTAAAATTAAATGAAATTGTTTCATTCAAATATGATATTAATATAATATGTTTATAATATTTTATTTTATTAGCACTTATATTAGTATATACATATTTTTATTAAGTAGAATAGTTTTAACGTATTTAAATATTTAAATTTATTTTCTTAATTTAGATAAACTAACAAGCTTTGTATAAAACTATATTGTATATAATTAATAAATATTTATATAAAACTATAGCGTAATTTGTAAACTTACTAATAATTATAATTTTAAAGGTAAAAAAAGGATTATATATTAAGCAACGTACCATATGCTGAGTTTAATGTAATAACGTTGTAGGATTCCGTGGTCGTGTAGACATAATCTATAATCTCGGTCGGGTAATCATCGCTTAAGGTACGAATCCCTCCCCACATATGTGTACGGATTTAAATTTCCACTACCTCGTAGTTGAAAATTTAGATTCGTTATTGTATGCTTTTGTGATCTTTAAGATTTTGTGCTATTATATTTAAATTTATAGTTATATTGTTTTAGCGAATATTCAATTATGATGCACTGAACTACTGATTGTGTCGCACCGAAAGGTGACGCACTGAAAAACTGAATGTGAACTACTGAATGTGATTATGTGACACACTGAATGTGAACTGACTACGCATTGAACTACTGAATGTGACGCACTGAAGGTGACTAACTGAATGTGTTATATATATTGTTTGATAGATATTATTAAGAAAATATATAGTGCGTTGTTGTTGTCCCACTGAGTAAACCCCGTTTACTCAGGCGTACATTTTCCTTCTTATGTATGTTAGGTTGCAAGGATTGTCGGGAAGACTTGGATGGATGGTTCGAGGGATTAAAGACGCACATGGATTTTCTTTAAAAGTTCAAATTGTGTTGTACAATATTTCGAATTTTTGAAATAATGTAAGTTTTATAATTTATGGAATGATGTTCTGACCTCTGATGTACTGTATAAGTAACACGTCAGCCCGAGCCGGGTTGGGGTGTTACAAAAACGCTCTTGTTCTTCAATTAGTTAACATTTAGATAAGCATCCTATAACGATTATCGGTATTGTTATCCTCAAAAGCTCAACTTATCAGATGTACTCACGGTTAGGGATTACGTTAAGGTATGATTTATTCTTACCGACCGGTGTTCATCCACACACGACACATTCCCGTATCAAGGTATGCACGAGAGTTCATCTTACTGGTGAATATACCATTTATCATCTGTTTTCAACGTATATGATGTGAGATGCTCACTTATTATTGAATGAATACAAGCCCTATGTGATAAAATCACTTATTGATGAGGAACTTGATATTCGATGCATGCAGGGCACAAGAGCAAGTCCGTGAAGAGGTTAGTACCATCGTACCGACAAAGAGACGAACTTGACTCCCGCATAAACTGTGATATGTTATCACTTATTGAATGGGACATGTGATTGTTTATCACTTATTGAGATCGTGTGTATCATGTATTATATACATGTTTGTATGATATGTACACGTATGTATGGTATCATGGAAGATCTAGACTTGCGTCCCCGTTGATTTCAGTAAAAGAAACAACCATGATACCCAGATGATAAACAGCATAAAGACCACGTATCTCAGAACCTCGGCAATCTATCAAACGAAATTTCGGTACCAAGACCATATGCCAATGAGCGGTTCCCACACGGTCTTTAGTCGATTTAGGTTTATATCACCCTGCACACTTTAAAATGATTGTGAGCCTACCGATACATCTTATATAGAGCTGCTTATCATTTTTCATTTTAGGTTCAAAGAGGTTTCGACAGACCACTGATGTACTATCATTTTCTCTTTTTCTCGCCAGGAAACTCATTTTTGTTTTTCTATTGTTTTTGTGTTTTTGAAATTTTTCGATGTTTTTATATTTTTTTTAATTTTTCAATGTTTTTGTATTTTCGTTTTTAATCCCTCTAAAATGCAAAAAGTATGAGAAATTAAGAAAACACAAACAAATATTTACAAAAACGATTTTCCGATGTTGGTTTTACTCTGGCTTGACCTTAATGCCGTTTACCATTAGTAAATAGTCAAATCGTGATTTGTCAAAAGCTTTGGTAAAAAGGTCGGCACGTTGGTCATCGGTGTGGACCTTAACAACATCGATAAGTCTTTTATCAAAACAATCACGTATGAAGTGATATTTGATTTCGATGTGTTTGGTCTTTGAATGCTGCACAAGATTTCTAGTGATCTGTAAGGCAGCAGAATTATCAACGAAAATAGGAGTAGATAGGAATTCAAAACCGTAGTCGCGCATTTGTTGTTGAATCAACAGGACATGGGAGCAACAACTTGAGGCAGCAATGTATTCAGCTTCACAGGTTGATGTAGCAACACAAGTCTGCTTCTTGCACTACCATGTGACCGGGCGATTTCCTAAAAACTGACATCCAGCCATTGTGGATTTGCCGTCGATTTTGCAGCCACCAAAGTCAGAATCACTGAACGCGATCAAGTCGAAGCTATCATCCCTAGGGTACCAGAGACCGGTGTCCGGGTAACCCTTCAAATAGCGGAAAATCCTTTTTACAGCTGCTAGATGTGAGGCCTTCTGGTTGGCTTGATATCGAGCGAGCAGGCACGTAGGATACATTACGTCGGGCCTCGATGCTGTGAGATACATGAGAGATCCAATCATTGCGCGATAAAATAAAGAGTTAACGCTTTCACCCTTCAAGTCTGGAGTAATCCTGTGATTCTGCGGAAGTGGGGTACCGATGGGCGTCGCTTCGGATATCTGGAACCGGCTCAAGATGTCTCCAACATATTTAGTCTGATGGATGAATATCCCAGACTTCGTTTGTTGAACTTTTAGGCCCAAAAAGAAGTTCATTTCCCCCATGGCGCTCATCTCGAATTTCTCCTGCATAACACGCTCGAAGTCCCTACACAAAACATCGTTAGTGGAACCAAAAATAATATCATCTACGTATACATGAACCAACAGAAGATCTCCATCTTTTTCTTTGATGAAGAGAGTGAAATCGATAAGACCCCGGTGAAAACCGTTCTCCAGCAGATAGTTAGATAAGGTTGCGTACCAAGCTCTCGGTGCTTGATGTAAATCGTAGAGAGCTTTATTGAGCAACCAAACCCGATCAGGATGAATAGGGTCTTCAAAACCTGGAGGCTGTTCGACATACACCTCTTCTTCAACCACACCATGTAAGAATGCACTTTTCACGTCCATTTGGTAAACCTTGAATCCGTTGAAGGAAGCATAGGCTAGAAAAATCCGAATAGCTTCAAGACGTGCAACCGGTGCATAAACTTCGTTGTAGTCTATTCCTTCTATCTAACGAAAACCTTGAACAACTAATCTTTCCTTGTTTCGGACAACTACGCCATGGTCATCTTTCTTGCATTTGAAAACCCAACGAGTGCCAATCTTCTTGTAATTCTCAGGCTTCTCAACCAATTTCCAGACACCAAGCTTCTGGAATTGTTGCAGTTCCTCCTGCATAGCTTCCACCCAAGAATTATCCTTTAACGCTTCTTTCCAAGACTTTGGTTCTTCTTGTGAAACATAACACACGAAAGACCAATCATTCTGCAAACCCGATTCTCTAATCGCTGCATAGAAGCCAGCATTGTTGTTGTTTCTCAATTGATTCCTCGTCTGCACGCCACTATGAACATTACCAATGATGTTTTGTTGAGGATGGGTATTATGGATTCTTGTCTCTGGATTATCTGGAACTGGAATATTTATACCTAGATTGTTGAAGTTGAGATCAACAACCAAATCCATACCCTGAACTGGCGAAGAGGATGATGCAGTAGCTTCAGCTGTTTTAGGCCAATCCTCAAGGGGTGTAGCCTCAGAAGTACCATGCACAACTGTTGCAGGAGCTTCTTGGTCTGCATCGAGAAATTCATCATCCTCTGAAGATTCGTTCAGTTCAGTAGCATCGTTAAAATCCTCATTCTCGAGAGCATTATTGTTAACTGAAGATGATTCTTGATTTTTGACAATAATTGGATGAACCAATGGTGAATCTGTTGCGTTGTCACTCTCGAAAAACATCTGTGCCGCAGCATCTACTACTTCTTCCTCAATATTGATCGAATTGAAAAAGTCATCATACTCAAACATCCATGGCTGACCCGGACATCTGGCTGGCAAGTTGTGACTTTGTACTCTGACTTCAGACCATTCCTCGATCCTTCTCGTTTCGAGATTCCAAACTCTTAAATTTGGGGTGGCATACCCAAGAAAGTATCCCTCAATTGCTTTCACCCTAAACTTTCCATCCAGATCGATCACAGTGCAAGGAGCTCCAAACGGTTCAAGAAATTCAAAATCTGGTTTCCGTTTGTGAAGAAGCTCAAAGCAAGTCTTGTTGTGTCTTTTTACTGTGAGGACTCGATTCAAGGTGTAGCAATGCAGAGGCGACAGCTTCACTCCAGAAAGGAATGGGAAACTGTGACTCTACCAACATAGTCCTTGCAGTTTCGATCAATGTTCTATTCTTACGCTCAGCGATGCCATTTTGTTGAGGAGTGTATCTAGCACTGAATTGGTGAAGAATACCTTTGGATCTACAGAACTCCTCCATGGCATGATTCTTAAACTCGGTTCCATTGTCGCTGCGTATGCGTCTTACTTTCAAAGTATACAAATTCTCAATCGTAGTGATTAAGTTTTTGATAATTTCGAAAATTTCACTCTTGTGTGCCATAAACGCCACCCAAGAAAATCTTGAATAATCATCTGTCACCACGAGGCAGTACGAGTCATTACTGATGCTTTTGTGATTGAAAGGACCGAATAAATCCATGTGCAAGCGTTCAAGCGGCACTGCAACGGTGTTGATCTTCTTTATCAGGTGCGATTTCTTAATTTGTTTTCCTTTCTGGCACGAAACACAGACGTCTTACAAGTGAAAGTTTTTTACGGGAACACCACTTACTAACTCATTCTTCACCAGATGATTCATTTTCCTTAGGTGAATGTGTCCCATCCGCCTATGCCAAGAGATTGTTTCCTTTTTTGTGGCTTTAGAAACAAAACATGTTACTTGTGCAGACGTTGTAATTGCTTGGCTCATATCAAGGACATACAAATCATTAACCCTTGGTGCAGAT
This sequence comes from Helianthus tuberosus, assembly GCA_030545235.1. NCBI lineage: Eukaryota > Viridiplantae > Streptophyta > Magnoliopsida > Asterales > Asteraceae > Helianthus > Helianthus tuberosus. Next base: position 59,703,484 of record CM060383.1, read on the forward strand.
AAGAGAATCCAGTCGTTCGGGATCTTAAAACCGGGCTTTAGCACATAACATCCATTAGCATCAAAGTGCACCGAAAATTTCTTATCACAGATTTGAGAAACACTTAGAAGATTGTGACCAAGTTGTTGCACAAAGTTGATCTTGTCAAAACTGACAACCCCGTTGGAAACCATTCCTTCACCAGTAATATATCCGCCTTTATCTCCAGCAAAAGCAACATAACCTCCTCTAATAGATTTGACGTCGTAGAGAAGTCTCATGTCGCCGGTCATGTGCCTGGATGCCCCACTATCAACAATCCAAATACTACTGATAGTTCCTCCTGGAACACCCTGCACATGTACTCAAATGATCAGTTGGAGATGGGGACCCAAGCCTTCGTGGACTTGGGTCTTCCATTTTCATCGACAAAAGTTATTTCAACTTCGCGATGGTTTGGAAACCATGATGCTCCCCCTGAAGTTGTGGTCATTTTAGGTTTCCATGTCTTTTGAGTCTTACCAGTTTGATTGTTAGAAATTTTAACTTCGTGATTGTTTGAAGTTTTTGAAGTTTTCAAAGTTTCTGGTTTGAGTAAAACAAGTTGTTTTCAAAGTTTTCAAAGTTGTGGTCATTTGTTTTAAGTGCCTTTTCAACTACCTTGATTTGCTTGCGTTTCAGTTTCTTCTCCCTTTCTTTCACAAGACGGGGATCTTGTTTTGGAGAAACAGATTGCTTTTGGTAATTTTGCTCACGGGGAACATCATCCTTGGCCATTAACTTATGAAGATATGGACAATTTCGAATGATATGTCCAAAATCACCACACTCAAAACATGATCTTCGTTCAACAAACCCTGAAGTATCATGTTGATGTTTCATTGGGGAACTTTGTGATTTTGAAGTACTTGGTCCTGAATTGTTTTGACCATCTCTTTTCAAAATTTTAACTTGTTTAACATAATCTACGTTAGATTTGTTTTCAAATGTTTCAATTTTATCAGTTCCCTTCGACTTCACAAAGTTCACCTTCTTGTTCTTTCTCTGGTTTTGTTCTTTTCGACCTTGAGTTGTCGATTTTCCTTTTGGTTTAGTGTGATTTTGCTGAATTTTCTCTGTTGGTAATTTTTAATTGCCATATTGTTTTCGAATTTCAGCTTTTGGAATCGGAGGACATTGTGTTACCACAACTCGTGAGCTCGACTCTCCCAAAAACTTACTTGTCGAATCTTCAAAAACTTTGCAGATTAAAGATTGATTTACATTTTTACTCGGAAAATATTTGTTTGAATAAACTTTGTGATCACCAACTAGAGTGCATAGCAAATTCACACTCTCAGACTCTTGTGCAGAAGTGGACTCGACCTGAACAGTCTTAGCCGGTTTTGCGGGAGGATCACACAGAATGTGATTCTCGAGAGGTATGTCATCTTCTTTGATAAATGCATCAGACTGTGTAGAGTTAGTATCATCGGATTCATCATCTGAAGAATCAGCATCCTCAACAATGACTGGAGGATCCTGATTTTGTTCAGCAGTTGATACTTTCGTATCTGCTGACCCATCCGAATCTGATGATACTTCCTTTTTGTAACCAAGTCCAGCTGCAAACTCCTCAACACTTAACGGGACAGATGGCTCAAATTTTGGTTTATCCTCCTCATCAGGCATTGCGGTAAAATTGTGTCTATAAGGTGGAGGACACTTCTTATATCCAATGCATGTGACATCATTTTTCTTCTTCTGTATGTCAATGATGTGATCCAGCACATACCTAGAATTTGAGTAACTATCTAACCTAAGCTGGATCGCCTCATTTTCACACTTGACACAGGACAACTCCTTTTATGCTTCCTCAAGCCTAGTGATGTAATTGTTTATGGCAGTTTGGTTTCTTGAAACTGCTTTTACCAGCTCAGACTTATCTTCCCTTAATGTGTTAATTACCTTTTTAAATTCTTTTTCATGATTTTTATGGAACAAGTTGGCCTCTGTGCATTTTGCGAGATCCACAATCAAACTTTGATTGTGGATAAATGTCACGTCATACTTGCTTTGCAAATCATCATATTTTCTTTGCAAGTCAAACAATTTCCCACCCAAATCAACACAATTATCACATTTATCAGATTTAGATTCATCGACACATATCTGACTTGACGAACTGCCAACATTAGCCATAAAGGCTGAATGGTGAGAAGAAGAAGAAGAATAAGTAGCTTGATCCACCAGAATAGATCTTCTGTCATTTCCTGCTTTAGCTTCACTCAAGAGCTCCTCAACATCTGCATCAATGGACTCATGTGACATTTCATCTATGCCGTCTTCTCCTGAACTTGAGGTTTCCTCATCTGAGCTTCCACTATAACCCAAACTGTCTTCATCAAAAGATTCTCCACCACACGCTTGTTTTAGGACTTTGACAACTTCAGCAAAACAAGCTGTTCCACCCTGATCACCGCTACCCAGCTGAATCGACCAGTCACAACCTTCATCAACTTGTACCACAAGAGCTCGGTTGTTGTTTGATGGACCTGCTTGATGAGTATTGTTTGCAGGCATCAAGGCACGCTCATTATTTCTATTTTGATTTTGGTTTGGTTGATTGCCTTGATTTCTGAAAGGATTTTGGTTCCCATGCTGAGCTGGCCTCATACATTCACGTTTGAAGTGACCCTGTTCACCATAGTTGAAACACTTAACCGCCTGCTTATCGAACCCATACTTGGTATCTTTCTTGCTTTCCAAGCTGGTTCTACCAGTTCTTTCCATGAAATCTTTTGCTCGCCTCACAGCACCAGCAAATGCCCACTTGATATCCATTAAATCCATTTCATCCTTATCTATCTGCTGATAATCTTCCTGAGTCAAATTGATGTTTCCAATTTGCCCTGCTACTAACCCACAGTAGACGCTCACCAAAGTGTTTAACAGCTCCATATGTTCCTTTGCCACCTCGACACTTACTTTCGAAAAACTTGAGGTGTCTAGCTAAACTGTGTTTGGATTAGTTGATTGATCAGCATTGACTGTTGATGAAGTGTTTTCATAACAAGCTTGTTGTTCACCTTTGTAGTTTGGATCAAGAAATGATGGTACTCCAGTAGACTTATAGCTTTGCTCTGTGGCTGCTGGTTGTGGTGTTCCATACATGTCGGTGCTCGAGACAAAAGTTGTTTGTAGCTGAGCATGTTGAGCAAGTTTTGCAACTGTGCTGGTACCTCCATAGTTTCCATAGTACATCTCGGGATTTTGTGGAACCGGCACTCTTTTTGCCTTCCTGATTTCCTCTTGATTTTTGTTTTCCAAGAGTTGAATGAAATCATGGATGTTGGTGGTAGCTAGCGTGCCATTATATTTCAGAATCTCCAAGAAACCATTCCATTGAGCTGGTAATGCGTCGGCAAACTTAGTGACAACCTCTTCCGGAGTTGCTGCAACCTGAAAATTACCCATTTCACTCAGCAGATGATAATATCTACTTGTCTGATCTCCTAACGATTCCCTTTCCATACACATGAAGCCGTCGAACTCCTTTTTGAGTAGATCATGTCTCAGTTTGCGTGACGACGCGTTTTCTTGACCTCTCACCTTTAATGCATCCCATAAGCCTTTTGTCGTTTTGAATCCCACAAACTGATGAAAAATATCATTGTTCAAGGCTTGAGTTAGAATTGAAAATGCTTTCTTTTCTAAATCATATGCCTTTTTATCATCGATAGAAAGATCCGCAAATGTCGAAGCATTGGAACCGGCTTCTTCAAGTGCTTGGTCGAATTCCGTGATAAAAGACAACCACAGCTCCGTGTTTTGCCCAAGTACATACGTATGAAATCTTTCTTCCCAAGCGGGGTAATCATTCAAATGCATGAGCTTTGGTGGGCGGTTGTTGCTACCGGTTTCATTTTCGCTCAAAAGAAGATTTTGAATACTTTGGTTTTGATTTGTAACAAAAGCCCACTGATTTGCGGTAATCGAATTTGATTGTGTTGATGACGAAGGCGTGGGAGTCTGAGCCCATGAAGGAATTGGACCTGAACCTTTACTCGTATACATATCCGCATTGGGATCCGGTTTCCAACCCCACCAGTCGGAAGTCATATTTGGTTGAAATTTAATGACAAATACTTGAAAAATCAATTTAAACAACTTTTAGTGTGAAATGCAAGTCTTCTGTGAAAACTGAAACAATGAGACCACGAAGACTCAAGTCCCACGAAGTCTCAGTGGTCCACGAAGAGTAGTTTGGTCCAACGAACAATGATTGTGTCCCAACCGTTTACTACAAAGATTTATATTTAAAAGAAATGACCCACGAAGATTTTAAGTGAAAATTGTTTGAAGCCCACGAACAATTGACTGTTCGTTGGCAACACTTGTCACGAAGAATGAATTGTTCGTTGAGATGGGAACTTGTGAAAAGTTGGTGAGAAACAAATATTTTAATCAAATCTTATCTTTGCAAAAGTGGGTTGGTAAACCAAATAAGTCAAACAACCATACTTTTTGACAGAATTTTCAAAAGACCATCACTTTTGTTTACCAACTTTTTCAACAACTAATATTTTAATCTTATTCAATACTTTAAACACAAGACAAAACCCAGAACTTCAAGATCTCTGAAGAACTCCGATGAACTTATGAGTTTTCCGACCAAAGTTATTCACCGGAAAAATTTCCGAACTCAAATTTTGCACGAAACTTCACTAAAAACCATATCTTAACATGTATACATGAGATTTAACATGGTTTCTATAAGAACTAACAGCAAAATAACATGATTTTCAAAGATTTAAGCCATAAAACTTTCAAGACACACACTTTGAAAACTCGACACACAACTCGGTTTTAACAAGGATGAGAGCCAAGGCTCTAATACCGCTTGTAGGTCCCTGGAGGAGGATCTAGAACACCTTCTCCTTGTTACCGAACACACCCGCAAGTGCGGAATCCAAGCGGGTATGCAACCAAGCCAAAGAACACACAAATACACAATAGATTTCAAAGTTAAAAGCTCATGTATTAACTTTCAGCAGAGTTTGGTTACAAAGATTAGTACAAGAAAATGCTCTCTCAAACTCACTGGTGTGCTCTCTATGTGCTCTCTGTTCTGTGTGTTCTGTGTCTATTACAAGCTGTTTAAACAGACAACACAAATCAGTACATCCACGAACATTGGACTGGGCCACGAACAACTGGGGTAGCCCACAAAGAATGAGTCTTCGTGGCTTGGACTCTTCGTTCACAATAATCTTCGTCGTAAACATGGAGTCTTCGTCCACTTTAATCTTCATTGAGTCTTCGTCATATATAGTCTTCTTCGACATGCAATCCTTCGTCCAAAGGAGTCTTCGTCCCTTATACATTCTTTGTCGACAAGATACCATGGACGAACACTCAGTCTTCGAGAGATGTATCATGCTTGACGAACCTTGATTCTTCGTGGCATGGAGTGTTCGTGGAAAGCAAGGAGTCTTCGTGAATATATCTTCTGAACGAACACTCACAATCTTCGTCCAATGGATTGATTCATCGTGGATTGGCTGCACATTTGTTGACTTGCAAATTCAATGTTAACAGCAGCAAACAACAACATGCATCAACATGCAGAACACCTTGAGAACATGCAGATTACAAAGTCGAGATCGCGCCGAGACACGATGGAGGATATCGCTTCGGTCTTCACTTCGAGCGTCGTCAAACCGATCCGAGTCGCGTCCACATAAATGTATCAACACCTTTTAATGATATTGTGTAAACAATTGGATGCTTCTCTGCCTTTTGATGATTTTGAGATCTGAGGAGAAGTAATAGGGAGAGGAAAGCATGAGAGTACGTAGGATGGATGGATTTAGGGGAGATGGAAAGGAGTTTGTAGAGATAAATTGACGCGGCAACGGTTAGAGAAGTGTAACCTAGACTTGGAAGCCATAAAATGGGAGATCCAGTAAGTAACCACCAATAGAGAAAAATAACCTCCAAATTCTGGCCATAACCACTAGGTTATTCTGGCCAGGATTTATCCTCACAATTAACTGCCAAAAAATGGGCGACCAAGGTCATCTCAATTTTTTTTAACCAAATTAGTAGTTCCCTTGCGGCGAACAATTTATTAATAATTCGAACATGACTCAGATTAGAAAGAGGATCTTGGAAGCTTTTATTCTGGCAACCCCCTTAGTCCCCTACAGATGGAACACTTGGTTTTCTTCTAAGTCCTGCTTGTTCATTTGGAGAGCCCAAGAAGGCCATATAACTACTTTGAAGATCCCGGTCCATAGGGGAATCCTAGTGTCTTCTTAAAAGTGTAGCTTATGTGGTATGGTTGTTGTGCCGACCACCTTCTAGTCATGTGCCTGTTCTCCCGGACGATTTGGTGGAATACCCGTGTGCGTGTTTGGTTATGTTTTCCAATCCCAGGTCCTGATTCTTCTATAAAAAACCTCTGGGGACTGTTGAGCATTGGCAAAAGTCGAAAGAGAGGCGGATGGTATGTCATTTGATTGTGATCACTACTATTTGGAAGTTATTTCTGATCAGAAACAAGAAGGTATTTGAAGGTAAATCGGTTTCTATTATAAATGTGTGGAAGATATCCAGGAGATGATGTATTTATGGATGACGATCAGATCCAAATTCCAAATTTTGTCATGGACGGCCTGGAGTTCTTTTGATATTGACAACGTCATTGTTTGATTTCCTTGTTTTTCGTTTTCCATGTTGTACGTTTTAGCCTTTAGCTTGTCGTTATAGGTTTTGAGTTTTAATGGTATTCTCCTTTTCGGCCAAAAAAAATATTGAGTTAATTATTGTTTTCGTCCATGTGGTTTGTCAAAAATCACTATTTCAGTCCATTAGTTTAAAAATTGTGATTTCAGTCCTTGTGGTTTCACTTTCGTAACCATTTCAGTCCACCTCCATTAACCTCATCCATTTATTCTGTTAAGTACACGTGAATTGACCATAATGCCCTTATTAATAAAAAACAAAAAGATATCTAAATGAGTTAATTACTGTTTTAGTCCATGTGTTTGTCAAAAATCACTATTTCAGTCCATTAGTTTAAAATTGTTATTTCAGTCCAGTCTCCTAACACCGTCTATTTTACCGTTAAGTTTTTAATGAAATACCTAAATTATCCTTGTGTTAATTAAATATGGGCTTATATGATTTTATTATTGGATTTATATGATTTTATTGTTGTATGACATATGAACTTGAATTGGATTGTAGGGTTCGACGCACCATAGCTTCAGTAGAAGTAGAAGTCTAGCACTATTTTTACATATATGGTTTCAAAATTTTAATTTTGGATTTTAGAATGAGAAAACGTCCAAGTAAGCATTATTTTTCAAAGTTATTATGTTAATTGATGTTGCTAGGAAGATATTAATTGGGGTGGAGTAATGGGGTTGTGTTTTAACAAGTGGATCCTAGAATACAATCTTTTAAATTTCCATGGTTTTTTTATTTAATTAACACAAGGGTAATTTAGGTATTTCATTAAAAACTTAACGGTAAAATAGACGGTATTAGGAGACTAGACTGAAATGGTTACAAAAGTGAAAACACAGGGACTGAAATCACAATTTTTAAACTAATGGACTGAAATAGTAATTTTTGACAAACCACAAGGACGAAAACAGTAATTAACTCATTTAGATATCTTTTTGTTTTTTATTAATAAGGGCATTATGGTCAATTCACGTGTACTTAACAGAACAAATGGATGGGGTTAACGGTGGTGTATTGAAATGGTTATGAAAGTGAAACCACAGGGACTGAAATCGCAATTTTTAAACTAATGGACTGAAATAGTAATATTTGACAAACCACAGGGACGAAAACTTAGATATTTGGTATTACTATGGTTAAGTGAAATGTTATATACAGAACAAAAAACCATATAAAGTAAAAGACATAGGATTGATGCTTTCTTGGTTAGCCAAAGTTTGCACGCAAATTAGTTATTCTCGGGTTCCCTTGTTAAAGTAAAAGACATAGGATATTTGCTTCTTTTTTTTTTGTTACCCAAAGTTTACAAGCAAATTATATATTCTCCAGTTCCCACACTTTTGCTTCTGCTATATAGTCACCACCAACCTTAAGCTCTGTTTATTAGATCACTTCTTCAATTCAAGAGCCCAATCCAAGTAATGTCTTCCAGGGGCGGACTTATGTAGAAAGTACGGGTTCCCGGGAACCCATTCGGTTTTTAATTTTTAGTGTAAATATATACAAGAAACTGAAAAGGAACCCATAAGTAAATTATAAAGGGAACCCATAAACAAAAAAAGTTTTGGTTCACTGGTTATGTCCGCGCTTTTCCTCCTAACTCATCCGAGTTCGAATCCCGAATCAAGTCGATTTTGTTCCGTTTTTTTTTTATTTCTCTTTTAATTTTTTTCTTTAATGTAATATAACCCATTTAGGGTTATATCACAAAACACACGCCGCACAAGCCACAGAACAAGTAACGAACAAACTGAAACAACTCAACAACATCAGCAGCTCCACCTCTCCGCCGAATCGCCGATTGCTGTCGTCTGCCCGCCGCGACGTCCTTCCGTCCTTCCTCTCCGCTGCTCGATTAAGGTTAGAATTTTGATTACATCAGTGACTTATGATTACAGTTTGTTATACACTGGTTATGTCCGCGCTTTTCCTCCTAACTCAGCCGAGTTCGAATCCCGAATCAAGTCGTTTTTGTTCCGTTTTTTTTATTTCTCTTTTAATTTTTTTCTTTAATGCAATATAACCCATTTAGGGTTATATCACAAAACACACGCCGCACAAGCCACAGAACAAGTAACGAACAGACTGAAACAACTCAACAACATCAGCAGCTCCACCTCTCCGCCGAATCGCCGATTGCTGCCGTCTGCCCGCCGCGACGTCCTTCCGTCCTTCCTCTCCGCTGCTCGATTAAGGTTAGAATTTTGATTACATCAGTGATTTATGATTACAGTTTGTTATACACTTATACATCTGTTTGTTTTAAGTTAATATTGGTGCTGAAAGTTTCAGTTTGTTATACATCTGAATTTGTCAATTTGATAGTTAATTTTGGTAGTTAAACTTGAATTTGGGTTTTTAAACTTGAATTTGGTATTTGTTATACATCTGTTTGTTTTATTTAAGTTAATATTGCTGCTTCATGGTATTACTAAGAATCTTTTGTGTGTTAGGATATTGTTTTTCTTTCTTTGAATTTGGCAAACTTGTGGAATTTATAGTAAAATACTTTTCATTTATGAGCTTAAATAGTTTGGCATTTGATTGAGAACCCAAGAATTTTCTTTCAACCTGTTCGCATTGTATATTTGAGTATGGTCTAAAGTAAATTCTATGTTCCTCTTATTTGTAGATTTTCAAATATCCCATTGACAGTAATACATAGTTTATTAATTTATAAGTTAAAAAATATGGGATTTACATATATTTTAATGACATTCTGATATAGTTATTAACATAAGTAACAATGAATCTGGCACAACGCATCCTTAGGTTATTTGGGATAGGAATGTTACGAAGCGTCATATAAAAAAGGTGATAAAGCTGCCCGACCCGACCCGAAAATTCTAACGTCAAGTTGACTGAAATTCGAGCACCTAAAAAAGTGAATCCAGTGGATAAAAATCCTGGATCCGCCACTGATGTCTTCAATAGCACTAGAAAGCGCTCTCTCTCTCTCTATATATATATATAACACTCAATAAAAAACCATTTAGAACTTGTAATTTCCAATTGTATATCTCTAGCTGCCTTAGTGCGTGAAGCTCAATTGGTTAAGAGTTAAGTGAAAGTCCTTAACAAACGAAAAGAAAAATTGTATTTATCTAGCTGGTTAGTTTTTAATAAATGAAATAGTAAGTCTGTTAACTTTTTTTCTTCACGAACTCCCATTTTTCTCTATCTTACAATATTTACTATCAAAACCATTTTGAGTGACTTGCTTGTGGACGTTGAACAAAACAAAACCATATACACAATGAGAGCGCATAGATGGAAAGAGTAAAGAGTGTGCAGAAGGCTTAGTGTAGAATACATATAACATTATTACTTCCCTTTATTTATTCAAGAATCAAATTAAGATATATGTATGTGTCTAAACGATTCCTAACATGCATGTGCGCAAATATATATACGGTAAGTTTAACAACGAGAACTCATGGTTTTTTTTTTTTTTTTTTTGAGAATCAAAAGAATAAAAAGTCATTCACATTAAAAAACTTACACTTATAATTATTTTTGATTTAATATTATAAATAAAAAAGATGTAAACGTGTTTAAATCTACCATTTGTGTAATTTTTTTTATTTATGCGTGTATAAAAAAATTTTAAGAGAACAGATTAAATTATTGGAAAGTATATATTTTTATTGATGTATTTTAATAATAATAATGGTAATAATAAAAAATGACTTTGATTGGTTTTTTCAATAATTTTTACGGTTCTTACAGTATTTAGAGTTTTTAAGATTACATATACATATATATATATATATATATATATATATATATATATATATATATATATTTAAGAAACTTAATTAACAAGCATATTCTGAATCACACATTTCTCTGAACTTTTCGTAATATACACATATATATAGTTTAAAATTGACTATATACATATATTTATATTGTTAAATCTTGAATTATATACAAATATACAAAGTTAATTTTAAACTATACATATGTGTATATTACAAAAAACTTAAGGAAAATGTGTGATCTAGAAATACTTCTCAAGTTTCTCAATTAGTCTAGTACTTCTCACACGATCTTATATATGTATATATATAGGGGATCTTTCAAATGAAAATCACTTTTAACTCGAAAACTAACTAAATAAACCTAAAAAACACACTAAATTTTTTTACAACTTTTTTATTAAAAATCGCTAGTTTTGTATATAAAAAACAACTTTATTTTGAAAAAAAAAATTAGTACACATACACATGTGTACTATTACACATGTGCACTACAAATTTTTTATTTTTTGAAAAAAAAAATTTATATACATAAAATAGCGAAAATTGATAAAAAAAAAATTGGTATGTTTTTTAGACTTTTTTAGTTAGTTTTCGCGTTAAGTAGTGGTTTTCATTTGAAACTTCCCTTATATATATATATGGTTAGGTTCATTTGTGAACAAACCCTTCAATTGTGAATACCAATGAACTAATCCTAGCACTTGATTATCAATACACAAGTGTAAATCAATGGCCATTATTTGATCATGAAAATACATTAGTGTATTTTACGATATTATGTTTTAAATCAATTGTTAGGATTTGTTCATTCACTTCACAAATACACCAGTGTTCACTCTAGAACCCCACCATATATATATATATATATATATACATAGGAAGATTAACGTACATTACGGCTTAACTACATCATGTATGACAGGTAATTACGTACGTTCATTTTAAAATCACGCACGTTATAACTCAAAAATCCAAAATCACGCATGTTGAAACACAACAATCACGCATATTGAAAACACTAATCACGCATGTTATAGAACAAATCACGCACGTTGTCGTACGTGAAGTACGTTAAGCGGTAATGTACAATATACTTTTTCTATATATATGGAGAGTATCATGGGAAAACTACAAAAAATGTATAAAAACACATCAATTTTTTTACAATATTTTATTTAAAAGTCAATGTTTTTAATGTATAAAAAATTAGTACCCCACATCTACATCATATGTATATGTTGCACATGCAATTCAGCCTTAGGATTTAGGTTTAATTATTACCGCACATCTACATTATATGTGTGTATATATATATATATATATGGTAGAGGATCATGTACATTAATTCAGAAGTGTGAGAAGTGTATTATAACACTATATATAACACCATATAAACACTGTATAACACTATGTAACACCATATAACAAAATATAACAGTATGTAACACTATATAACAAATATAACACTATATTTTGTCTAATAGCATGTCTATGATAGATGTATAGTGTTATATATTGTTATATAGTGTTATATGTTGTTACATAGTGTTATACGGTGTTATATAGTGTTATATATAGTGTTATAATACACTTCTCACACTTCTAAATTAATGTGCACGATCCTTACCATATATATATATAATAAAACACCCAAATATAACATATTAAAGATTACTAAAACACGATATATGTAGGTTTTGTTTTGTGTTTTGGATGATAAGACCCTGATTATCCAATGACTAAAATGATGTGTTTTATGTTGATTATTATGTTGTGTTTTATATTTATAGATCTACGATAGTGTGTTTGAAGTTTTTTATAGACTGCTAGGGTTTGAATATAGTGTTTTAGTAATCTTCATTCTATTGTTTTTGAGTTTTTCTAGGGTTTGAATATAGTGTTTTAGTAAACTTCATTCTATTGTTTTTGAGTTTTGGGTTTGTTTTAGGGTTAATTATGTTGTTTTATGACTTTGTACACTTTTTAAGAGATGTATACTTTGTAGCCAAACCCGTATATATATATAAAAGCGTTCAACTGTGAAAAATACATATATAAACAAATAGAAAGAACAATATCTAATGGATTAGAACCTTTTTTTAGTTCTTTTCTAATTATATTACAAGGGTAAAACAGTTTCTGCATAAGTATATGAGTTGATTACATGGTTAGTACCTATGATTTCTTAAAAGTAATAAGGCTGAGTACCAAGGGATTCAATTAACAACTTTTGGTTTTATGTTTTATTTTTGTAACAATCTTAGGTTTTAACACTAATGCTCGTTAAGTATTCTGTTAAACTTAGATAAAATGACTAAAATACTCTTATTACTTAGAGTAGATTGCCAAAATCATCCCTGATGGGTGGGCGTATTCGCCAGTTTCTTGCAAAACAACTTTTTTGTACCATGTTGCCCCTCACTTTTGTGATTTTTTGCAATTTTCATTTAAAGCTAATAAGGGGAAAAAGTGTTTGACAAACTCATAATCACTTTTCAAAATGACTTTTTGTATGGGGAGAAAAATTTAGTTTTGAAAAGTTATTAAGAAATGACTTTTTGAAGCCACTTTTGACTTATTGTCTTCTCCCACCTCTTTTAGTCATTTTACATGAATAAGCTAAGCCAGACACTTTTTAGATAACAACTTATTGACTTATTAGCTTTTCTCACCCAATAAACTAATCTAAACAAAAAAAAAAAAAAAAAAAAAACTCTTTTAAAAGGTGATAAGTCAAGTCCTCTTAACAAAAAGTACTTTCAGAGTTAAATAAGTTTAGCCAAACAAGCCCTAAGACAGGCTCATATGCTAGCTGATTAAGCGTGTGTTTGGACCTGTTTAGCATCTCCTTAGAGTTTCTTGAAAATAACAATATCTTAACCACAGACGAATTTAAAATCTAAAAGAATATACATCAAGGAACACGTTGAAACGTCCAGAAGATCTAGCAAACTTCCCCGATGGTGGTCCGGAATTGCGGACAACCCGGCTGACCGATGTGACAGCTATATACTTTTTCATGTTTCAATCAGTTATGGGTTTGTTTACAAGTGGATTTACTAATTCAAAACTAATTTCCATTTAAATTGTTATTATTAAATCTTAAAAATTTAGTTCGTTTTCTTATGTTGGTATGTTTAGCTACTTATAACTATACCTATTTGGCTATTCGACAGCTTGAGCCTATTAGAGATGGAGATGACCGAAAGTGAACATTTAATTATTGAAATCCCCTGTAGTCAACCAGTCAAGGACTACATTATGCGTGTGGGCAGGGAATGGGATGACTGCCTTAAATGCAAGGAGACCACCAAAGGCTATGAACGTGAACGACATATGGAGAAAGTACCACCGTTAGTCCTAAAAAGCGAGAAAGGTAGTAGAAATAGCAAGTGCTACGAGCCTGCAGTGGTTTCACTTGGCCCATACCACCATAACCAACTAGCCCTTGCTCAAGCCGAGAGATACAAACTCATAACACTAGAAGCATTTCGTTTGAGCACCGGAAAATCTATTGCTTTTTTATACGACAAGGTGTTTGAGGTGGTACATGATGCCAGAAAGTGTTATATCGATGGTTCTACAGATGATTACAACGATAAGGAGTTTAACCATATGATGTTACGCGATGCTTGCTTTATTTTGTCATATATAGAAAACTTGTCGTGTGGACACCAAAATATATTTTTAAATCATGAGTATTTGGGCGCAATAGGGTTGGCGAACATAATGCGTGATCTGTTTTTACTAGAGAACCAGATCCCTTTCGTAGTACTTGAAGTTTTGTTGAAGTTGAAGTTCCCCGAAGATGATGGCGAAGATATTTTGAACAGATTTTTTAACTACTTAAACTACGGCGAGGTGATGATAAAGAAGGATAAAAAGGTGCTTAAATACAAACATCCCCTTCATCTGCTCGAGCTTTACAGGTTTTATTTCATCTCGCTTAATGTTTTCCCTATTCTCCATTCATCTGGAATAGTCAGTGAAGAGAAGCATTCACATGAAGGTTATAATTATGTAAAACGAAGTCGATCGTTTGCTTCAGTAACGCAACTCAAAGGTAGATGGATTTTCATGAGGTGTACCACAATTAACTCTCCGTGTGACATGGAATTTAATTCGTATCGATTCTATGGTGAGTTTAAGCTTGCGCGTAGAATGGTGTCCTCGTATACGAAAGCTATATACCTGAACATGATCGCCTACGAGATGTGTATGCATAACCCGAATGACTTTCGAGCTTCAACTTATATTCGAGTAATGAAATCGTTGATTAAACAACGTGCAGATGTGAAGGAGTTGCGACACAATGGTATCTTGCTTCATAATCTTGGTGGTGATGAAGACGTGGCGACAATGTACGATGAGATTGAAGTTGCGGCCGTTAATGTTTACATGTATAATGAGATCCGGCTAGGGATAGAAAAGCTGAACGAGAGCAAATACAAGACGTGGGTGGCAGAGCTGATTACGAACTACTTGGGCAGTCCATGGAAAGCAATGGGTTTGTTGGTGGGTGCTGCTATTCTAGTCACTGGTTTTGTGCAGACCTACTTCGCGATCAACCCACGGGACCGGTGAATCCAATGCAACGCAAGTAGCAAGCTAGTGTATGTGTGTGTATATAGGAAATGACCATTTGATAAGAAACTTAATGTGAGAATGAAAAAAGAAATGGCATAAATAAATCAATAAATAGTTTATAACTCATTCCATTAACTCCCCTTTCATTAACGGTGGAGGTATCCACACACCCCCCAAAAGTATTTACACACCCCTAACCCTAAATGACCCTCATTGCCCAATACGCCTCAAACTGGCCTCACCCATACGCCCATCATTGCCCAATACGTTTGAAAATGGTCCCTACCATCTAATTAATGCCAATCATTGGGTGTCAGCCAATGATTACCAATGATTGGGGTGTGTGGAACTTTATTTTGTTTTGATAGGGTATTTGTATGGGGAAGTTGTGAGATATTAAGAAAATTAAAAAAAATTTATAAAATGTTGTTATAAAAAATTGTGTTAGTATTATAAAAACTTCATATTTTTATGAAATGAATTGTGTACATTATAAAATGCCAATTTTTTATAAGTATTATTAAATGTCAATTTTTTTTTTATAAAACGAATTGTATATATTATAAAATGGCAATTTTTTATAAGTATTATTAAACGTTTTATTAAATGTCAACTTTTTTATTTATCAATTATTATTATGTGTTTAATTTTATTAAATGGGTATATTATAACGTTTTATTAAATGTCAACTTTTTTATTTTTCAGTTATTATTATGTGTTTAATTGTTTCCATAACGCAATGTGTATGTAAAAAAATGTCAACTTCTGAAAGTCTTTAATTGTTTTTCATTTGTCGTTTATCAACCATAACACAACAAGAAACGTAATTCAAAATGTAATTAAACAACACTTTATATTAATACACAAAACATGTAACTTTGATACAGAATGTAACGACTAAACCCTAAACCTTAAACCCTAGATTGCTAATTGTTACATATTTTTGAATTCCTGTACAGGAAA
Organism: Helianthus tuberosus; assembly: GCA_030545235.1. Lineage (NCBI taxonomy): Eukaryota > Viridiplantae > Streptophyta > Magnoliopsida > Asterales > Asteraceae > Helianthus > Helianthus tuberosus. The sequence continues at coordinate 59,719,512 of CM060383.1, forward strand.
ACGATGGGTGCAACATACACAATATAAAGACAGCCCCGGCTGTCTTGAAATTGCGTACCGAACCCTACCTTCCAACGGGATTCTGCTTCACATCTACCACACTGAAATGGCACAAGGGATCAGGAGGTTGGAGCGGTGGAGTCGGCATTTCGTTTATCAACCATCGTCCAGTCTTCCGCCTCTTGTCAGGATGGTGAGCGAAGTGGCATTCCCGTTGGTGGAAGGCTCATGAGAACACTAATGAACTCCTCTCTTGGAAGGACATGTCACGGGGCAGACCGCATTCGCTAGCGTCACTTGGAGCTGACGAGTCAACAGGCTACTCCGATAACACGTAATCCTAGATCGGCGTTCTAGTGCATGAATCTGAAATACGAACGTAGTTTCTCCATAAGGATTACGCTACCACCACCGTCAAAACACCGACTTTCGATATCCTGTTAATAAAAAATACAATTTAGCATTAGACTCGGCATTCGAAAATATATTGTAAAAATTAAAAAAAAAAAACAAAACAAAACACCACCACAGCCGACCCACCACCGCCACCACCACAGCCGACCCACCACCGCCACCACCCCAGCCGACCCACCCCCACAACCACCCCAGCCGACCCACCACCACCACCAACACAGCCGACCCACCACCACCACCACCCCAGCCGACCCACCACCACCACCCCAGCCGACCCCCCACCACCACCCCAGCTGACCCACCACCACCACCACAGCCTACCCACCACCACCACCACCCCAGCCGACCCACCACCACCACCACCCCAGCCGACCCACCCCCACCACCACCACCACCACCACCACAACCACAACCACAACCACAACCCCAACACCACCACCACCACCACAACCCCAACCCCAACACCACCACAAACCGCCAAAATAAAACCACAAAAAAACAAGGGTAAACAAACCTTGAATATTCCGACCATATAGACCGATACGAGAGCAAAAACTATACGAGAGACGAGTGTGATCCCCTTCCGAATTGTCATCGTGTGGTCCAGAACTCGTTCAAAAAATAACTTTTGTATTTGGATATGTACTTGTTCTCGGTTAAACTATAAAAGGAAGTGAAACTGAACTTCAATGAGACCCGTATGGGTCGATGAGAGGCATATGCAAGTGGGGTGTCATAAATGTCCTGTCAAATTTTCAGAAAAGGTAGGTGGATATGGGTCTCATCGGGCTATACGAGGCATATGGGCTGAAAAGTTGTCAGGATCCGTACCCACCATACGCGCGTATGGGCCTATGAGCGGCATATTGGTTTGGTTTTTTTTAAAAAAGCTTGTATATGTTGGTTGCAAATGTCGGGTATTTTTGTCATCCTTACTTGCCACAGAAATATACACCATCTTCACAATCACAAATTCACAATGGTTGTTTGCAGATGTGGTAGGACGGCTGCACTAAGAACATCTTGGACTGAAGCTAATCCCGGACGTCAATTTTACACTTGTCACAGTATGGTATGTTTTTAATGTATTTTTTTTTCCATTAACCCTTGTATATTAGTGATTTATTTTTTTCGTGTCAGCGTTCTAAGTGCAACTTCTTTGTGTGGGTCGATCCTCCCATGTGTCGTCGAGCATGTGTGGTCATCAAAGAACTGATGGATACGAAGGCTCTGCTTCAAAACGAAGTCAATTTTTTGAGAGAGGAGGTTCGAATTTATAGATTGCAACAAGCGGAATTTGAAGATATTCATTCAAGTGTTGTTCGTAAGAGGGAACGTTGGTTGATAATCAGTTGGATATTTTTTGTGTTGTTTGTCTTGTTATTTTTCACTGTTAGTATATAAGTTTATGCAAGACATGTAATCGAATATTAGTTATAAATGCCGTTTTTTATATATATTAAGTTTTAAAAAAATGTAATCGAATATTGTGTTGTTTGTCTTGTTATTTTTCATTGTTATTATATATACTAAGTTTTTTTTTTAAATGTTGTTTTTTAAAATAAGTCGACTAAGCATAAATAACAAAACGAACAAACATTCATCAAGTTACAAATGTTTAAACATACCAAAATAAACAAAAAGAAATAAATATTTGTTCATACATGCCCACAAATGTTTAACAAAATAAAAGTCACCCCACAAATACAAATACTAATCCTCCTCATCGCTGTCGTCAGAATCATCCCCACCACCTGCCTGCGTCCCGGACGGACCTGCCTCCATGTCGAAACCCGGATACACTCGTGGATGTGGCGGGGGTCGAACCGGCAACCCCGCCTGGGTACGTCTCTCGGCCTCACTAGCCATCACCCACTCCATCAAATCCTCCATCCGGTCCATCCACCTGTCCATCCGCTGAAACTGCTGTGTCCAGCTGGCCATCATACCATCCTGACCCGCCACCAGCCTCTCAAGGAGACGTTGGGTGGACTGAGGCAACCGCACTGCATGATAAACGTGTTGTGGAATCTGTGGCGGCTCCTGCGAATGCCCCTGGTCAACCTGAGGCTCCATGTCTCCATCCATAGCAGGCACGTCAGTAATATGCGGCATCTCCACCTCCCCAGCCTCGAGCAGTGCCTGGTGGACTATCGGTTGGGGTTCATAAATCTGTTGGTGTTCGTCAACAAACCGATGCCCGATATCCGGAAAGTTCACCGTAATCTTCATCCCTCTCATCGTCCTAAGATCTAAGAGCTCGTGTGGTGTTGGGGCCGGCATATCCTCAAGGAATGGGTAATACAGACCGCAATGCTGGGCAATACGCGTGATAAACGCCCCTCTAATCAAACGGCTACGCCTCTGCCGTTTGCAGTACGAGGCGAAATACTCCGCCAGACAGCGATGGAGGGCGCACGGTGTGCCCGTATATAAGCACTACAGAAAGAACAGATCCACCTTCGTGACCCACTCGTTGCTTTTGCCACGCGCAGAGATCGACGTGGCAATGCAGCGGTGTATGTAGCGAACGAGTGGGTCAGGAATCTCAGAAACTCGGGCCTTCTTACCGAAGGGTCCAGGACATAGAGTAGGCCACCAAGCAAACAACTGATCATAATGCATAGCCCAAATCGCGGTGGTATAGATGTCCTGAACCAACTCATCATCGGTATAGAACCCGGTGGAAACAGCAAACTAACGCAGCGACCAATTTTGTCGCTGCCTGAACAAACAGAAAGATACCTCGGGAGGCGGTGCTTCCACGTTCGGATCGTCCATATCCGAATTGGGCCGGTCAGCCGGCCGTGGACGAAACACGAATGTGGACAGAAACTCCACCATCATGGTCCTATAAGACGGCCCAGCCGCCACCAAAAACATGCGATCCCACGGGGAATTCTCCCTGATCAAACCCCGGGCTCTCTCCTCCTCCCCGACCTCCCGTAAAGCCTCCCATGACAACGCCCTCTGCCGACCCACCTTCATTTGTCGCAACCTGTTAAAACATTTATACTCCCTAGAATTGTTCGGGTAGTCCATATAGGGAATACCCAAACAATCACCCCCGGCCATCTCATCGAATCTAGGCACCTGTACCGCACCAAACTCCTCCTCGTCTGACGACATATCTGCAAAAATTAATATATAATACGTGTCATATTATAAACTTTTTACAATTTTTATAAACTTGTAACAAATTTCTAAAAAATTAACATCTAAATAATCGACAAACCAACACCACCACCACCACCACAACAACCACCACCACCAAACCACCACCACCACAACCACCACCACAACCACCACCACCACCACAACAACCACCACCACCACCACCACAACCGCCTAACCACCACCACAGCCACCACCACACCCGCCTAACCACCACCACAGCCGTCAATAACCACCACCACAACCACCACCACCGTCAAACCCCCACCACCACCACAACCGCTTAACCACCACCACAGCCACCACCACACCCGCCTTGTTAGTGTACTATGTCTGTTGACTTCGTCTTGTATCGAGTCATGAAATAGGATAGGATAACCAGTGCTCGGGTTGCTAGAAACTGAGTTTAGTGTGTTTAATGGTAATTTCGTTTGAAACAGCCAAGGACCATTTCAAACGAAATTAACTTTGTTAATTCCGCTTGAAATGATACTTGGTCATTTCAAACAGAATTAGAACAATATATATAGGTGAGCATAGGGTGTCATTTGATACGGAATTACTTTGTCTGATTCGGTAACGAAGTGCTGCCGAATTGTCTCCAGGTGTTGTAAGACTATTATATCAATACAAGAGACATTATAATTGAATCGAGCATCCGTTTCATTGATTCTGCCTTTGATTCGGATCCAAAACTCTTCTGATCGACTCATTCAGGTCGCACAACGATCCTACAAGTGGTATCAGAGCACAGGAGGAAGAGTTTAGCTTGATTTCATCAGTTTTCTGATTTCTACACCTTCTTTTTCAAAATTGACAAGATTTTACAGACAAAATGGATTGAATTTCACACATTACATGCGAAACAGTGTTTTAACAAAACCTTGAAAGAATCAGACCAAAATTCAGCTTAAAAGTGACAAAAATGGACCAAAATACTAATTCCGTTTGAACGAGCATCCTGATTTCGCTTGAAAAGTTGAGGCATTTTCATACGAAATTACTTATTTCGTTTGAGTGACATCTGATTCTGCTTGAAAAGGGTAATTCCGTTTGAAAAGTTCACACGAAATCAGCTATTTCGCTTCAAAGTGTTATTCCGTTTGAAGATTTCGCTTGAAACAAGTGATTCCATTTGAAAGTTTAATTCCGTGTGAAACATACATCTGATTTCGTTTGAATTTGTCATCCAAGTGATTTCGTTTGAAATCTTATTCCGTTTGAAGATCACTATTCCGTTTGAAAGTGGACATTTCGCGTCAAGATCATTTCACGTCAACCGAGTGTCAGTTTATTTCAAGTTTTTTTATATTGTTTAAACTGATTGTGTTTGTTTGATTGTTTTTGTCTCCAGGTAATTCAAGAAATTCACATCATGGCTGAAGAGTTCTACAATACGTTCTACAATGCATTCACGTATGAATCATCCGAAATTACAACTGTCACACCAAAAACCATTACAAAAGCGATCAATGAGAACATTAAACATGATAACTTTTACGGCACACATTCAAAACCACCAACTCTGGAAAGTATTGAAGACTATACTTGGTGGAAAGATCGGTTCATCAACTGGGCAAAAGCTTATGCTCATGAAAGCTGGTTTTGTTTGGATTTTGGGTATAAGAGGCCGACCAATGATAAAGGAGAAGAGCTTCCACTCAAGAACTTACCCAAAGAAGACAAAGCAGAATTCTCAGCAGAACAGAGAATGATTGCTTTGATTCAATCTTCAATCAGGAATGACATGTTTGCTTTATTGCAACATGACGGAACATCAAAATCTGTCTGGGAAGCCTTAAGGGTTAAAGCTGAGGGGGGTAAACAAATCAAGAAAAATAAAATTGCATTATTAAAGAAAGAATTTGATTTGTTTGATAGTTTGAAAGATGAATCAGTTAGACAAATGATAGAGAGATTTGGTCATTTAAAAATTGAACTTGATCGGTTTGGTATTGTTAAAACTAGAGAAGAAGTAATTGATAAGATCATAGAAGCGTTACCACGAGCTGATCAGTGGAAAACGTTTGTATTCATATTGAAAAATGATGCTTTATATGACACAATTTCTCTTGATGTCTTGCTAGAAAAGATAGAAAGTCATGAGCTTGAATTGCAGAAACAAAACAAGATGAGCAGCTCTTCACATCAACAGAATGTTAATCTCTATTACAAAGGTAATCTACCTTCGGTGAAAGTTGGAGAATCACCAAAGACAGCATTCAGTGGTGAGAGGACAAAAGAGCCACATAAAAGCTCATCAAGTTACAATCCGGGATATCATTCGTCTTCATCAAAAGCAAGTGTTGAAGAATCTGAAGAAGTTCTCTGTAACATTGCTCTCAAATTGAAGAATTCCCCGACTATGAGCATTAATGCAGCCAAGCAACAAATGAGTTTTCTTGCATCTGTTCTGGAATCGTATGAAGGTCTAGTTGCAGGTAGAATTGGTAACTCAGAGTTGACCAAAGAAGACTACGACCAGATTGATTTGGAAGAGATGGAACTTATCGATATTTGCTGGTGTTTGGCAAGTTGCATCCGCAGAGCTCAGAGATATATGGAGATTACTGGGAAACAATCATTAGGCGGTGCATCAACAAAACTTGGATTTGATAAGTCCAAAGTGACCTGCTTCAAATGTAAGCAAAAAGGTCATTTCAAGAGAGAATGCAACAATTCTGCAGTTGGTGGAACTGAACATCCGTTCAATGATGACTATTACCGAAAGGCAATCTACCACCGAAGCAAAGAAGAGCCGAAAATGATTGAAGATAAACCTAGAGATAAGTCAAGAGCTTGTGCTGTAATCCATGATGATGAAGGATTTGATTGGAGTCAGATTCTTCCAGAAGAAGGTCGCGTTGATATTCGAAGTACAGCTCATGGCAGAAACCCATCAAACAGCAAACATTATGTTTTTGTAGCTGAAATCAAAGAGAAAACCAGAGAATAGATTCTGAATGAGAAAACATACAGATAAAAAAGCATCGCTTGGAATAGAATGAATGAAATGCAAGAAGAATATGAAGATGCTGTCAGCTACAAAAGATGGGATAAGAAGCAAGAGTGTTATGTCAACATATATGGTGAACCTGTTGTTCCCAAGAAGGACACAATTTATGATGATGTTCTTCTAGTAATTCCTCGAGCCGGAGAATATTATTCAAATGCTGTGAAAGATAAATCATATGAGAAAAAACTTGGAAAAATCATAAGAGATGTTATGACTTTAAGTCTGAGGAAGAGGGATGAAGAGAGAATGAAGAAGAATATTGAGAATTTGGTTGATGATTTGAAAAAGGTCGCTGGGGAAGTCAAAGCAGAAGCAGTTAAAGAGGAAGAAGGGAAAGAAGAAGTTGTTGTGAATGAAGAAGTTGTGAAAGAAGAAGTTACTAAAAAACTGCAAGTTGAAGAAACTGAGAAGAAGGTTGAAAGTTTGGCTGAAGTGAAGAATGAGATTTTGGAGGTTGCTGGTGATGATGGTGGTGAGGTTGGTGTTGAAGGAAAGCAGAAAGATGCTAATCAAACAAAAGTTGCAGTAAACACCGAAGTGCCAATCACTGAGGTAAATTCTGATTCTGAAACTCAAATCAAAAACGTTGAACAGTGCAAGAAATGCATGGAAACGTGCAGTGCTTGTACTGAAAAAGATGAAAAAATCAGAACAAGAGATCTTGAATTTACCAAAATAGAAGAGGTTTTCAAAAATAAATACAAAGAAATGTTTGAAAATGAAAAAGTTTTTGAAAGATAATGAGGAAAAACTTTTTGAAAAATGTAAAAAGTTAGAAAAAGAAAATGAAGTTTTAAAAGAAAATGTTTTGAAAAAGACAGAAGAATGTGATCAAAAAGAAAATGTTTGTCAAGAAATGAAGAAAGAATATGATTCAATAAAATTGGCTTATCACATTACAAAAGAGTCATGTGAAAAAGTGAAAAGTGAAATGAAATTTGCTCAATCAAGAATGAATTACTATTCTGAAACAACGAATGAGCTTAAGCGAAATTATGAAATAAAACAACATGTTGTTAATTCTTACATTGAGGATGTTGCTAAGCTAAAGCGTCAGATTACTGATTTAGGTGTTGTTTGTTTTTTCTGCTGGAAAACCTCTTCTGCTGCAGGCCACATCTGCAGGCATCTGCAGGAGAAGAGGTGGACCAAATGTCTTCAGTCTGCAAGGAGAAGAGGGTTTGTTTTTTTTTTATATAAAACCTCTTCACACACAAACACGCACACAGATCTCTCTCTACTCTCTCTCTACTCTCTCTCTACCACCGCCATCTTCACCACCGCCACCACTTCACCACCGTCATCATCACCACCGCCATCATCACCACCGCCACCACTTCACCACCGTCATCTTCACCACCGCCACCACTTCACCACCGTCATCATCACCACCGCCATCATCACCACCACTTCACCACCGTCATCATCACCACCGCCATCATCATCACCGCCATCGATTTAGGGTTTCGGAGGTGGAGGTCGATTTGGGGGTTTTGTTTCTGATCGATTTGGGGGGTTTGTTTCGGAGGTGGAGGTCGATTAGGGTTTGCAGAGGTCGATTAGGGTTTGCAGAGGTGGAGGTGGTGGTCGATTAGGGTTTGCAGAGGTGGAGGTGGTGGTGGCGGAGCAGAGGTGGAGGTGGTGGTGGCGGAGCAGAGGTGGAGGTGGTGGTGGCGGAGCAGAGGTGGGGGTGGTGGTGGCGGAGCAGAGGTGGTGGTGGCGGAGCAGGGGTGGTGGTGGCGGAGCAGAGGTGGGGGTGGTGGTGGCGGAGCAGAGGTGGTGGTGGCGGAGCAGGGGTGGTGGTGGCGGAGCAGGGGTGGTGGTGGTGGCGGAGCAGGGGTGGAGGTGGAGGTGGTGCCAAGAAGAGGTAAACCTCTGCTTGGAGAAGCTAGGGTCTCATCTCTTCCCCAAGAAGAGGTTGGGGAGAGGTAAAAAGCACTTCTCGAAAAAAAAAAACAAACACTCTACAGCACCTAAACCTCTTCCCGCGTCTGCACGGTGCAGACAGAAGAGGCCAGGAAGCTCTTCTTCCAAAAAACAAACACCACCTTAGAACAGGATAACAACAAGTTAAAAAGTTATCACGTGTCGTCATATGTGCTTGAAAGAATTTTCAACATAAAACCGGAAGGAAAAGATTTTGAGCAAAACAAGAAAGGTATTGGCTCAGAGTTTCATCAAGTTCCACCACCGGAAAAGTTTGCGTTTTATGATGATGAAAAGGTAGAAAAAGCATTCAACATGGTAGATCAATTGCCAGATAACATTGACATAACCTATTCCAAATCTAATGATTCTAGTGATTCAGAGGTGGTAGGTAAGGTCGTTGAAAGTGTGTTGAAAGAAGAGTTAGTTGAAACAGGTAAATCTGAATCACAGGATGAAAATGAAGGTAATTTTCATGATGGATATCTGAAAAACTCAAAATCTGAGAAAAATCTGAATGATGATTCAAAAGGATTGGTTTATACCATGATTGGATCGGACAAATTATTCTTAGATATTGTATTCCCGATTCAGAATGTGATTTCAGACAAAATTGACAAAGTGTTCAAAATGGTTGAAATTGAAAAGTCTGAAATTCCAAAGTTTGCTGGAAAAGGTCACAAAACTTTTTATAACAAACCTGGTTTCAAGAAGAAAAACATGAAGGCTGGGTTGGGTTATAAGAAGAAACAAAGTTGGAAAAGAAATGAAGTTTCAAATTTTCAGGCAAAGATGAATTTTGTTCATGGAACAAGTTCTGAAGAAGAGAAAGAACTACAATTTAGACGACAGTCTAATGAAGAGTTCTATGCTCAAAAGAAAAAGCAACAACAACAGGTTAAGGATGTGTCCAAGAGAACATGTTTCAAATGTGATCAAACAGGACATCTTGCACTCAAGTGTCCGAATCTGAAACTTGTTGATGTTGAGTCGAAAAATAAGTCTGAAAATGTTGAGAAACAGAAATCTGAGGATGTGAAATATAGGTCAACCAGTTTTGATTCAAAACAAACTTGGAGGTACAACACAAACAAGTTTGCTTCGAATAAAAATTGGAGATCAAACCCGAATAGGTTCGATTCTAGACAGACCTGGAATTCTCACACACCCAGATTAAGAACAACACAAAGTTGGAAAACAACTGTTGACACAACAAAACCAAACGAGTTTTGGAAACCAAATGTTGTTCAAAATCAAAATGTTCGAAAAGAGTCACATTTTTACAAACGAGGTACTCCTAAAGGTCAAACTTGGAGTGCTAAGAAACAAATGACTTCGGTAAAAGATGAAAAAGTTAAAGTCAAAGTTGAAAAAGTCTTTGATGAAAAAGATTTTCCGAAACTGCATGATACATATTGTGTAGAAATGCCTAAGGTCCAACAGACCTGGGCTAAATTGTTCAAGTGACTGAATAGTTGAATGTGCAGGTGCTCAAGACAACTGAAGATTGTGAATATGGAGATAGGAGCAGCCTGGCACAAGAAGAAGAGGAGGCTGCTGAACCCTGGTTTGGTTGAAACAGGGAGTTTGTTTGTTTTCTGTATATAAATAAACAATATTTCAAAAACCCTAAAAATTGAAAATTTTAAAAACCAAAAATTTGTTTTAGTTTGTCAAAAATTTGAAAAACCAAAAATATGTTTATTTTTTAAATTTGTCAAAAATTCAAAAATTTGTTACTTGAATATGCCGAAACCCTCACGGCGGAACAAACATGATTAATTTCACAAGATTGAAAAACGGTTTTCAAACTGTAAAATATCAATGTGTTGTAAATCATGGGGGTACATTTGCAGAAAATATAATGTGTTGCAAAACAGAGCATGAGATGCAGAAAATGGATGGCGAGACAAAGCTATCAGCATCGAGTTGTCAAAATTTCTTTAGAATGGTTTTGCATTTTAGGGGGAGTAATATTTTCAGAAAATACAAAAACATTAGAAAATTTGAAAAAGTCAAAAACATGATAAAATCTGAAAATTGAGTTTTTGTGTAAAAAGAGGAAATGATAGTACATCAGTAGACAGTTACAGTATGCTAAAGATATGTAATGATTGAATAGCGTTAAACAGTCTCACTGATGATATGCCGATAGGTTTTTATACATTTAGTAAACTTTTTCGGGATATAAACATAAATTCAAACTTGCTTGTTTCGTGGGGAACACTACTTGGATATATAGGTAACCCCTGAAATCTTGTTTGAAAGGTCCCTCTTTCTGAGATACTAGGTCTTTATACTCAGTGATATTTGGGGTATTATCCCGGGACTTCTGATTTTGCGGAAGCAATGGCCTAGTCCCGTATAATACTTTCTGCTTGCTTGAAACATAACATCGCCCTCAGCATAAAAAATGATGAAACATTGAAAAATGCTAATCATGTGCTGTTGAAGAAAAGATTCTCTAAAGGGAACACTCGAATCGTCATCTCTTTGCTGAACGGAAGTTCTGACCTGAGCTCTCACGGTCTCGCATTTAACCCTGTACAGATATCATCTAGGTATACTCACCTTTAAGATTGAATATTGGGATCTGGATACAAGAGTATATTCAAGAGGTGGGACACATGAATGAGTTTAAGTTCTTAATATACCTAATTCGTATCCTGAATCAGTTGAAATTTGTGTGAAAATTTAAGTGGATCAGTATATCGACAATCTAAGTGAATTGTTTAATTCTTAATGTGTAACTAAGCTCAACGGTACTTGTGACTTGTCAAAAACTGATATGATCCTCTGATGCAAACTCAAATAAAAATATTGTCTGTAAATATGCTTGTAAATATTTCTTTATTGCTTTATGTTTCAGAAAAATACAAAAAGATTTTTGATTCTACTTTATTTTCAACAATTGATGTTTGGAATGCTGAGTTTCAAAATCTAAGTATGCTGATTGTGTTTCTAAAAATAAACAAGTTCATTAATTTGAAACTTGAAAGTTTTTAAAATTCTAAAATCAAAACAGTTTGTGATTATCTCCAAGGTCATTAGTTTGGACTTGGATGATTAAGTTTGAGGGATTTGGATTCTTATTTTGTTAAAATCTGTTGAATAAAGTCAGGTTACGATTCTTGGAAAATTGAAATTGCTTTCATTGTAAAATTGTTCATATGATAAAAGAGCCAGGTCATTTAATCCTGGATGTTCAAAATGTTATTTCTTATAAATGTTTGAGTGATGCAGATGTGATTCCAGACTACGATCCCTACAGCTGAGTCTAAGGGGGAGTCTGAAGACGAGCTCAAAGCAAGGGGGAGCTTGTAACCAAAAAGCAAGGTGACGATCCCTAAATCATGGAAGGTTGACGAAAGGGGGAGCCTGAAGAAGCTGTTAATGTTAGAGCCAGTGTCAGATCCTGGTATACAAATTCAAAGATAGGAGCTGATCAATGAAGAAAGATTGATGGATGCTTACAGTGTTAGACAATTTGGTAAGAGTGTGAAGACTGATCAAGACTAAAGATGTGTCATACTGAAGATTAGACACTGAAGACTTCGTCAACATCCAAGGGGGAGTCTGTTAGTGTACTATGTCTGTTGACTTCGTCTTGTATCGAGTCATGAAATAGGATAGGATAACCAGTGCTCGGGTTGCTAGAAAGTGAGTTTAGTGTGTTTAATGGTAATTTCGTTTGAAACAGCCAAGGACCATTTCAAACGAAATTAACTTTGTTAATTCCGCTTGAAATGATACTTGGTCATTTCAAACGGAATTAGAACACTATATATAGGTGAGCATAGGGTGTCATTTGATACGGAATTACTTTGTCTGATTCGGTAATGAAGTGCTGCCGAATTGTCTCCAGGTGCTGTAAGACTATTATATCAATACAAGAGACATTATAATTGAATCGAGCGTCCGTTTCATTGATTCCGCCTTTGATTCGGATCCAAAACTCTTCTGATCGACTCATTCAGGTCGCACAACGATCCTACATGCCTAACCACCACCACAACCGTCAATAACCACCACCACCACCGTCAAACCCCCACCGCCGTCAATCCCCCACCACCGTCAAACCCAACACCAACACTACCTTCAAACCCAACACCACTGGCCATAATTTAAAAAAAAAACCAAAATAAACAAAGGAAAGATGAAATAATACACTAACCTTTTATGAAAATATGGACCGTATAGGTTGATACGTTCTAAGCCGAGCTATACGAGAGAGACAGTGTGTGTTTCTTGGTGTTTTAGTGTGTGGGGTTAAAAAGTTTTAGATATATTCTCTATTTGGTCAAACCTGAAAAGTAGTTTTTGAATCAATGAGGGGCGTATAGGGCAAAAAGGGGCATATAGGAGTTGTTGTTAAAGCGTTTGAAGTGTATAAAGGATATACTATAACCAATTTATCAGCTCCTGTACAGGAGGATAAACTGGTTAAGGCTTGTGTGTTCTATGCGAGTTGTACGAGTTCGAATCCCGGGGGAGGCCGGTCCGATACAGAAGGACCCCTCCCTTTTTTATTTGACATTTTTTATTATTCATTTATTTATATTAAAATTAATTCCTTTTATTAAAAAAAACAGATTTCATTTTTAGTTTGAGTCAACAATTTTAAATCCCTTTAAAACAATAGTTTTCTTTTATTTTGTATAAATAATAACAATAATAATAATAATAACAATAACAATAATAATAATAAAAATAATAATAATAATAAATAATAACAATAATAATAATAATAATAACAATAATAATAAACAATAATAATAACAACAATAATAATAATAATAATAATAATAACAATAATAATAATAACAAACAATAATAATAACAATAATAAATAATAACAATAATAATAATAATAAACAATAACAACAATAATAATAATAAATAATAATAATAATAATAATAATAAATAATAATAATAACAATAATAAATAATAATAATAATAACAATAATAATAATAATAAACAATAACAATAATAATAATAATAATAATAAATAATAATAATAACAAACAATAATAATAACAATAATAAATAATAACAATAATAATAATAAAAAATAACAACAATAATAATAATAAATAATAATAATAATAAATAATAATAATAATAATAACAATAATAAATAATAATAATAACAATAACAATAATAATAATAATAATAATAAATAATTACAATAATAATAATAATAAATAATAACAATAATAATAATAATAATAATAATAACAATAATAAATAATAACAATAATAATAATAATAAACAATAACAACAATAATAATAATAAATAATAATAATAATAATAATAATAAATAATAATAACAATAATAAATAATAATAATAACAACAATAATATAATAATAAATAATAACAAAAATAATAATAATAAATAATAACAATAATAATAACAATAATAATAATAATAATAAACAATAATAATAATAAAAATAATAACAATAATAATAATAATAAATAACAACAATAAATAATAACAATAACAACAATAAATAATAAATAATAATAATAATAACAATAAATAATAATGATAACAATAATAATAATAATAATAAATAAATAATAAAATAATAATAACTAATCATAATAACAACAATAAAGAATTTCACGAAAAAGAATTTGTTAACTTAGCAAAGGTGTTAGTAGATGTATCGTATTACACAGGGTAGGGCGTTAGTAGATAGTAATAGAACTTCACGAAAAAGAATTTGTTAACTTTGCAAAGGTGTAACATCCGTGAAATATAGTGTATGCAACAATTTAAAAAAAAATATTAATTAGGGTGTTTTATAACATAAAAAACCCTTAATTACCACATACAAGTATATGGGTCTCATTGCCCTATACGACTCATATGAAATTAATTTTTTTACCAATTTTATGTGGTAATTAAGGGTTTTTTATGTTATAAAACACCCTAATTAATATTTTTTTTAATTGTTGCATACACTATATTTCACGGATGTTACACCTTTGTCAAGTTAACAAATTCTTTTTCGTGAAGTTCTATTACTATCTACTAACGCCCTACCCTGTGTAATACGATACATGTACATTGTCACTCATTCATAGCTTCTATACGTCGGTGAGGTATTTCAAAGTCCATTTCGTACCGACATCGGACAATCATCCCGTTAACTTAGCAATAATAATAATAATAATAATAATAATAATAATAATAATAATAATAATAATAATAGTAATAGTAATAATAATAATAGTAATAATAATAATAGTAATAAATAATAATAATAATAATAATAATAATAATTATAACAAATAATAATAATAATGATAATAATAATAATAATAATAAAACATATGCACACTTAAAAAAAACGATGTTATATCTAGTCCCGGCAAACGGGTCGGGCCGGGGGTCGGGTACGGTCTTTGACCCATGACGATATTTTATGAAATGAATTTTGTGTATTATAAAATGTCAAATTTTTTATTTATCAATTATTATTATGTCTTTAATTATTTTTCACTTGTCATTTATTAACCATAACGCAATAAATACACGAAACATCGTTTTATATTAATACACATAACATGTCATTTTAATACAAAATGTAACGACTAAATCCTAAATCCTAAACCTTAAACCCTAAATCGCTAACTGTTACATATTCTTAAATTCTTGCAAACTGTATCGGTTATTCAGATCTCTATTCGGTCTCCATATTGTTGCTATCAAGTTTAAGGACGCGTTCCACGGTAAACGTGCTTTCCGCGTCCCCATTACCACATGAAGAACCTCCGACCTGATCTGGCGCTCCCTCGTTGTCGCAGAAGAATTCTCAGTAACCGGTTCCACAGCATGAAGAACCAATCCATACAGAAGGAGTTCTCCCTCGAGGTTGCTGACGCATAAGCATTGTCGTTGGTGGAGGTGGAAGAACATTCCAGTTCACCCTCACAGTCACCGGTAAATATCTACTTCCACCGTCACAGACTGTGGGTGCAGAAGCATTGTCGTTGGTGGATGTTCCGGTGCATGAATCTGGAATACGAACGCAGTTAAGCGTTTGAATCTGAATATGAACACAGTGTACTTCTCCATAAGGATTACGCTACCACCACCGTGAAAACACCGACTTTCGATATCCTGTTAATAAAACATACAATTATAGCATTAGACCCGACATCCGAAAATATATTGTTAAAAATAATAAAAATAATAATAAAAATAACATATGCACATTTAAAAAAAACGATGATATAAGTCTAGACCCGGCAAACGTGTCAGGCCGGGGGTCGGGTAGGGTTACACTACCACCAACACCACCACACCCGCCTAACCACCACCACAGCCACCACCACAGCCGCCTAACCACCACCAACACCAACACCACCACCACTACAACCACAGCCACCACCACACCCGCCTAACCACCACCACTACCACCACAGCCACAACCACACCCGCCTAACCACCACCACAACAACCACCACCACAGCCACCACCACACCCGCCGAACCACCACCACAGCCGTCAATCCCCACCACCACCACCACAACCACCACCACCACCACCACCACAACCACCACCACCACTGCCACCACCACCACCACCACCACTACCACCACCACTGCCGTCAATCACCACCGCCGTCATTCCCCACCACAGTCAATCTCCCACCGACGTCATTCCCCACCACAGTCAATCCCCCACCACCATCAAACCCAACACCACCGTCAAACCCAACACCACCACAAACGGCGGAAATAAAACCAAAAAATAAAAAAAGGTTGAAGATTAAGCAATAAAATTTGGAATACAAACTAACCTTCATCGTGTGGTCCAGAGTTTGTCTTGTGAAAATCGTGTGGTCCAGAGCGTTTGTGTGTGTGTTCTTGGTGTTTTAGTGTGTGAGTTTTCAAATTTTAGATCTAGTTTACCCCTTTATTGAAGTTGGGAAAATGTTTGTGTTCAATGAGAGTCGTATGGTTCAATGAGCACCTTATAGGAGTTGTTGGGTTTAAAGCGTATGAAGTGTATAAAGGATATACTATAACCAATTTATCAGCTCCTGTACAGGAGGATAAACTGGTTAAGGCTTGTGTGTGTTATACGAAATGTGCGAGTTCGAATCCCGGGGGAGGCCGGTCCGATACAGAAGGACCCCTCCCTTTTTTGAATCAATGAGGGGCGTATAGGGCAATAAGTGGCGGATAGATTTTTGAATCAATGAGGGGCGTATGAAGTGTATAAAGGATATACTATAACCAATTTATCAGCTCCTGTACAGGAGGATAAACTGGTTAATGCTTGTGTGTTCTATGCGAAGGGTGCGAGTTCGAAACCTGGGGGAGGCCGGTCCGATACAGAAGGACCCCTCCCTTTTTTATTTGTGTAATTCTAATTTTTTTATTATTCATTTCTTTATATTAAAATTAATTCCTTTTATTAAAAAAAAACAGATTTCATTTTTAGTTTGAGTCAACAATTTTAAATCCCTTTAAAACAATAGTTTTCTTTTATTTTGTACTCTTTTCTTTTATATGAAGCACTTTAGTTAAAAAAAATTATAAAAAAAATTGTTGTGTACACTATATTTGACGGATGTTACAATATATTTAAATTATAATAAAGAGAAACATTAATAAGTTCGTTGCGTACACTATGTTTCACGGATGCTACACCTAACACAAGTCAATAACTTCTTTTTGTCGAGTTCTATTACTACGTAGTAACGCCCTACCCTGTGCAATACGAGACATGTACATTGTCTCCCATTCCATAGCTTCCATACTTCGGTATATATTCCAAAGTCCATTTGGTACTGGCATCGGGCTATCATCCGCTAACTTAACCATGATAAAATGGCTATCTTCGACATAAGCAATCGTTAAAATGGAATGGTTCGGGTAAACCTGCGGTCCATCGAACATCGGGAAGTAAGTTTGACAAACACCGTTGCTTAAATGTTGAACAATCACCCCAAATTTTTGAGCCACCAACAACCCTGTGTAGGGCAACCACATCCAGCATGCCATAGGTGCAGGTTCAACATTTAACCAATTTATCGATCGATACACATTTTCATAACATCCCTTGTCCAATGATTCGAGTATATGCCCCCAACGCTTTTTGTTAATGAACATCTCGTCGAGTAGCTCTTGGCGGACCCACTTCCACTGTTTCTGGTCATACCCCAAACCCATAGCTATGGATCGAAACCCACAGTTACCGTCCGGCTGGGCATCTTCGATATGTGTTATGTATCTCCGATAGCTAGATGGAAGCCAATCCTTAAAACGCTCGATCACGTTTTTGTACCTATAATTGGCAAAAAAATAAAAAAACTAAATAATATTAAAAAAATAAAAAATTGAAAAAGAATTCTAAATATATGTATGTATATACGTATGTACCTGTGCCCGGCCAACAATGGAAAGTCTTTATCTATAATCAGAAGTGTATTTTTTTTATTCTTTGCTTTTCTTTGAAAAACTACGTCGCACATTTGGCTGTTGAGTGTAGTCGTTCCTCTGTGATTCGGGTTGTTTATCTTTACGTCTCGCAAGGTCTTCATTCTTTTGTTGTTTTGCTTTCGTAGTTAGGCGGCCCCGCGTATCTTGTTGTACCTCAGGCGGTTGATGGTCAGTCATACTTGGATTCAACACCGCTTTCATCTTCGACAACATACTTTTTAACACTAGAGGTGGCTGCGTATGTAGTTGCTGTGTGAGTTTATCCATTTCCGCCTGAATATTACACTCGTCTTGATTAAGTTCTTCTGTCGAAAAATCAAGTTTTGTCCAGAATTTATCTATCGCGGCAAGTGGAATTGTAACATCCCAAAAACGGGTTTGGTAATCAAACCACGTTAATAGTAAAGACGGGTGAAATACCGTTAGTGGTAAAAAAAATTAACCCGATAAATATTAGGACTCAAATAAATAAACCTAATATTAATTAAAAAGGGGAATAAATACTTTGAGAAAACAAAGTATATAAAAAGGCCAAATTAACGGGACTTAAAACATAACGGGTTATAATTTCCCGAACCCGTTAAAGTAACTAGGAGTAATTAACCTAGTTAGTAGCATGTGATTAAGTGACTAATGGTGAGATATAGCTTCATTAGATCAAAAGAAAGTAGAGGGACCAAAAGTGTTTAACTTGAAACTAATATCAATTAAAAAAAAACTCAAACACTCACATTTGTGAGTGTCTGAATTCGACCAGAAGCCAGGGGCGACCAAGGGAAAGAACTCCAACCCTAGTTCTTGTTTAAATCCACAAATTGAAGGTCAAGATCAGCCCTAAAACGAAATCCGAACCCGGATTAGTGATCCCCATTGAAAGGAGATCATAAGGTATGTGAAAATTCATAAAAATCCTCTACTTGAAATTCTCATGAATTTGGGAAATCAGAAATTTGATGATGCATGTTTGTTAATTGGATGGAATAGGAACAATATAGTGTCTAGGAGTAAGCCCTAGACAAGTATATGATGAAATCATGCCTAATTGTAGTAAATTTCTGGAACACCATTGAAGGTGATTAGTGGGTTGTTGTGAACTTGATGAACACTAGGATTTCAAATGTTGTTCTAGTGTAATCTGATATTTATGAAGCGATTTCTGATTTATTGATGTTAACCTTCATATAAAATAGACCGATTGATGTTACATTTGGCTATATGACAAGTTATGAACTTGATAATGAATCATGTAAATTTCTGCCCATAAGGTGTTTGTTAAAACGCCTAAGAGAAAGCTAAGATGTTAAGTTTCGAATAAAAACGCATATTCGAATAACATTGTGAAATATGCATTATATGTCATGAATGGAGTTCTAAACACATCGTTGATTGAACTCTATAGACAAAGGAGTCGAGTTTTCAAATGGACAAACCGGAGTAGACATGCGCTTGAAGGGAACGCTTTAAAGGTACGCGACTTGTCGTCTCGTTACATTTATACAGACAAGCTTAGTTAAAATATGTTTAAAGTTGATATAGAGAAAATGGTTGAGTTGGTATGTCAATGAGGTGATGGAATTCACTCGACAACCAAAAGGGTCAAATTAATAGTTAAAATAATGGCGATAAAAAAAATATAAAGACACCATTTGGTAAAAGTTATAACGGGTCGGACACATTAAGAAAATGTCTTTTATGTAGTAAAACTCACGGCGCGTACCGGAATTGCTTCAAGGAGCATGATGAAATTAATATGCCATCATACGTTGATAAATGGTCATGTCGACTAAACGGGTCAAATGGTGTGTTAATACCATTTGACATTAATAATTGACGACTACTTGTTGAGTTTTGTGATTACAGGAAATAACATGTGTTGCGTTGCTTTAATTAGAAAAATTTAAAGCAAGAGGTATGTAAACGGGTCAATGCTATGACCCGAGCCAGGTACGCATATGTGGACTTATAGTTAAAAGTGCAAAGAAGGTCAAATATCTAGCCGAAATCCTTCATTTCAAAAATGAAGGATTAAATGTGACCAAAGAGCCCTTAATAGGTAAACTGTGTAAACGGCCCTTAGAGGTTGTTTAGAAACTTATATTATGAGTTTGTAACCCTTAGATGTGTATAAAAGTCCTAGGCAAAAACATTTGTGGGTCGAACGCCTAGAAATAGTCAATTGCGAAAAATGACCAACCGATGGGTAAAATTGAGAACAAGGGGTTCATATGTTAAATCCACCACAAAATAATTGTGGTGGAATATTTGTAGTTAATTAGACATGGAATTTTTGTAGCGTCGAAAGAAAAGCACAAGTTCTAGACTAAAATGCGTAAATACCCTTAACGGGTCAAAATAAGCATTTAAGCGTAAACGGGATTTTATTATGTAAGAAAACCGTGATTTGAGATTAATGTGATAGGAGATATTGAAATAATGAATTTCATGAGTTTAAAGATCAAATAAACATGTTGGTGTGATAAAATCATGAACGGGTCAATATTTGGTAATAAGGGTAGTAAGCCGAAGACTTAAAAGTCTGAAATTTTGTTAATCCGGATGTCGGATTTTAACTCCATAAGATGGAGAATTAAATTACGGTCGCGTAGGAAAAAGAATCGCGTGAATCGGATAAGTAGAACAAAAGTTATGACATTTCGAAGTTTGTATTTCGAATAAACTTATAGCTGGCAAAATGCAGGTCTTAGAAGGAAACCTGCTGGAAAACGTGCACCCTCGCGCCACGCGACAGAGGGGCTTAAATCTGTCGCGACACGCGACAGTGAGTCGCGGCCCGCGTAAGCTAACGATAAGTCTGTCGCGGCCCGCGACAGACTACAAAACTGGAAAATTTTCTTTTATTTCAAGGTTTGTTGTTTAGAACTTGTTTAATCTATTATTTATGCATCAAAACTAACATTTGGGTTGGTTTTGATCATAGATAAATACCAAGTGTTCCCGAATGAAGATCAAGCTCTTGGAAGGACCGAACACGATCAAAGATACAAGCTTCAGCATATCGTTTCGTCGATATTTTAATCAACGAACTCTATTCCATTGCGTGTATTATTTTTAAAATGCAAAAAGTTTAAATTACCCGTATTTTCCACGGATACAAAATTTTAACTACATGTTTATTTTCGTAATTTATACGAAAATCCTTAAATAATACTAAGGGTGTTACAAGTTGGTAATCAGAGCTCAAGGTTAAAGAGTAAAGTGTTCGGTTCGAGGCTTGATCGCAAACCCGGTAAGTACATGTATATCAGTGGTTTAGTATGATTAAAGTGTTGAGAACAACACATATGGTTATCGTGTAATACACGTTACACCAATAAAAACGATATAGAATAGATATAGTCAACGAAATTACACGTGTTGATGCGTATAGTAGAAAAGCCTTGTATTATAATACGGGCATCCTTTAATGTTGAAATTACTAATTGTTGTATATGTCTTAGTTGAAGGACACTCGCATATGAGGATAGAGAGAGTTTAATAAATCGCAAATTTGACAGAGGAACGGTCCAAAAAGTATGCTCATCAAGGACCTAAATCGCGTAACGGTCGCGAACAAGGCTAATGGCAAGGAGAAGCCCGTTAGGGCAAGCATTACCAGGTGCACATTTTAAATTTAATTGCACAAATAGTAATATGCAACGGATATGTAGAAATTCAAAGTTGCATATGTAGATTAAAAACTTGGAAAAACCCGAATAGAAAATGTATTCGGGATATTGTTTCCAAGAAAAATAAATATAGGCATTACTTACATAGGGCGTGATGTGAAAACTATGAAAAGGTTATGCGTGTCATGTGTTAATCGCCTACTCTGGCCAAGTAAGTAGTGGCATATGATACCATGAACTTCTTATAGCGGACACATTTACATCCGATGTAGTAAGGATGGGGTGAATGGGACAAATTAAAAAGTACCCAAATGAAACAAATGAACAAAATAGTTGATAATAATGTAAACGCACAGCCGGGTGACGGAAACGTATTACATTAGGATAATGAGCCCGAGAGAAGGGACAAGGATTAATGTAAATGATGATATAAATGAATGATCAAAAGAAAATTCACGAAAATAAGTCATCTTGGACGAAAGGGCCATGGTGAACAAAATGGGCAAGTAAAACCAAAGTATAGATGATCCGCCGGGTCATAAAAACAAAGGTGTTGCCTACGCGAAAAGGAAAATCAAGGTTGTTAACTTTAGTCGTAGTAAAGAAAGGATAACGATGATAATCGTCACTCATAATTAATAAGGCCGCCAATGGTGGTCACGTAAAGAATAAAAGGCATGGTCGAATAAAAGCGACGGATTTCGCTAAGATGACCAAGTAAATCGAAATGAAGTCTTAATGCATACCGGAAGGGGTGCAATGATAACGATTTCGGTAAAACACCTGGTTGATGGGTAAGGAATTAAACGCATGCGTAGACTGAGAAACAGGAACGCGTATGGAAAGTCAAAAAGACTCGGGTTTTGGGTCATGACTAAAGGACGATAAGATACTGCAAATAGAAATTTTGATAAATTACGTTCAACTATTTCAAAGCTGAACGGGTCGAACAAAGACTGAAGTTTGACATTCATAAGTGATGAATTTTCACACGAACAAGTCAAACAAATTTAATAAAGAATGACACTTGCTAAAGTAAGTAAGCGCGAATCGAATAAATAAAAGTGTGAAATATTAATAAACCTATGTAAAGGAGTTATAGGCGTTAAAAACATTAAAATAAAAGAACCCGGGTAATGGGACGTATAGAAGTATAGGTAAGAACCGGGTAACGGTAAGTGTAGGGCAAACCGACGTGTAATTGATGTTAGAAGTCAAGAAGTCGGAAAGATAATTCGAAAGAAAACAATGTAGCCTTAGACTACGGTCAAGGTCAAACGAAATCTAAAAAGTAAAGGTGAATAATTCTAAACATAAAAAGGGGTGCCTTAACGCCATATGCGTATATAAACGTATATACATTTGAATAAAGACTCGAATAAAAGATGATCTACGGGATCATCATAACCTACGGGATATTAATTAGTGTAACGGTCTACGGGGCCAAAATGACCCACGGGTCATGAATTGAAGCAAAGGGATCATAAGGGCCTCGCCTTAAAGAGGTGAAAGCTTAAGGAAATAGCCTACGAGGTTAAGTGAAGGAACCTACGGGTCAATAGTGTAAGGTGAGGGAACTTGTTACGAATCCCCGCGTAAAACGAGAACGGAAAACAATAAATTATGGGTTGTCAATTTCCTTGATATGAGTAATTGACATAGTTAAAGAGAAAAACGTTAAACTAAAAAAAATCAGTTTTAGTAAGAAATAACGTTTTAACAAATATGAATACTATAAGGCGAATTCGGAAATAACAAATATCAAAGAGTATGGGTTTTAACATCGATAAGTGCGAGACGATACATTCGAAAAGAAGAAGTATGATAAAGAAACGTTGAATTAAACTTAAACGTGACGTGACACGCTCACGGACAAGAAAAGAAATATAGAAAATGATCACGTTGTAACGTAAGTTACGGGGTATGAAGTGACGGCGACTAATTAGTCTAGCCGGTAAAACTATTCAAAGTTAAGAAAGCGTCATAACAAATACAAGCGCTTGTTAATATAACACAAGCGCGGGATAGACCTGTTAAAAGACTAACGAGACTAAGTGGTCAAGTGACAACTCAGTCAATAAAGATAAAGGGTTATAAGCTGTAAGTAACGGCCCGCGAGACCTTACACATGAAAGACGTACGCGTCAGTATACATGAAAACTTTTGACCAAAGGAAACGGGAGCCTTGAAAACGAAACTAGGTTCGTTTGATTAAACCAAAGAACTACGTAAATAAGGTTTCGGGGACGAAACCTCTTTAAGGGGGGTAGACTTGTAACATCCCAAAAACGGGTTTGGTAATCAAACCACGTTAATAGTAAAGACGGGTGAAATACCGTTAGTGGTAAAAAAATTAACCCGATAAATATTAGGACTCAAATAAATAAACCTAATATTAATTAAAAAGGGGAATAAATACTTTGAGAAAACAAAGTATATAAAAAGGCCAAATTAACGGGACTTAAAACATAACGGGTTATAATTTCCCGAACCCGTTAAAGTAACTAGGAGTAATTAACCTAGTTAGTAGCATGTGATTAAGTGACTAATGGTGAGATATAGCTTCATTAGATTAAAAGAAACTAGAGGGACCAAAAGTGTTTAACTTGAAACTAATATCAATTAAAAAAAAAACTCAAACACTCACATTTGTGAGTGTCTGAATTCGACCAGAAGCCAGGGGCGACCAAGGGAAAGAACTCCAACCCTAGTTCTTGAGAAAACAAAGTATATAAAAAGGCCAAATTAACGGGACTTAAAACATAACGGGTTATAATTTCCCGAACCCGTTAAAGTAACTAGGAGTAATTAACCTAGTTAGTAGCATGTGATTAAGTGACTAATGGTGAGATATAGCTTCATTAGATCAAAAGAAACTAGAGGGACCAAAAGTGTTTAACTTGAAACTAATATCAATTAAAAAAAAAAAAACTCAAACACTCACATTTGTGAGTGTCTGAATTCGACCAGAAGCCAGGGGCGACCAAGGGAAAGAACTCCAACCCTAGTTCTTGTTTAAATCCACAAATTGAAGGTCAAGATCAGCCCTAAAACGAAATCCGAACCCGGATTAGTGATCCCCATTGAAAGGAGATCATAAGGTATGTGAAAATTCATAAAAATCCTCTACTTGAAATTCTCATGAATTTGGGAAATCAGAAATTTGATGATGCATGTTTGTTAATTGGATGGAATAGGAACAATATAGTGTCTAGGAGTAAGCCATAGACAAGTATATGATGAAATCATGCCTAATTGTAGTAAATTTCTGGAACACCATTGAAGGTGATTAGTGGGTTGTTGTGAACTTGATGAACACTAGGATTTCAAATGTTGTTCTAGTGTAATCTGATATTTATGAAGCGATTTCTGATTTATTGATGTTAACCTTCATATAAAATAGACCGATTGATGTTAAATTTGGCTATATGACAAGTTATGAACTTGATAATGAATCATGTAAATTTCTGCCCATAAGGTGTTTGTTAAAACGCCTAAGAGAAAGCTAAGATGTTAAGTTTCGAATAAAAACACATATTCGAATAACATTGTGAAATATGCGTTATATGTCATGAATGGAGTTCTAAACACATCGTTGATTGAACTCTATAGACAAAGGAGTCGAGTTTTCAAGCGGACAAACCGGAGTGGACATGCGCTTGAAGGGAACGCTTTAAAGGTACGCGACTTGTCGTCTCGTTACATTTATACAGACAAGCTTAGTTAAAATATGTTTAAAGTTGATATAGCGAATATGGTTGAGTTGGTATGTCAATGAGGTGATGGAATTCACTCGACAACCAGATGGGTCAAATCAATAGTTAAAATAATGGCGATAAAAAAAATAAAGACACCATTTGGTAAAAGTTATAACGGGTCGGACACATTAATAAAATGTCTTTTATGTAGTAAAACTCACGGCGCGTACCGGAATTGGTTCAAGGAGCATGATGAAATTAATATGCCATCATACGTTGATAAATGGTCATGTCGACTAAACGGGTCAAATGGTGTGTTAATACCATTTGACATTAATAATTGACGACTACTTGTTGAGTTTTGTGATTACAGGAAATAACATGTGTTGCGTTGCTTTAATTAGAAAAATTTAAAGCAAGAGGTATGTAAACGGGTCAATGCTATGACCCAAGCCAGGTACGCATATGTGGACTTATAGTTAAAAGTGCAAAGAAGGTCAAATATCTAGCCGAAATCCTTCATTTCAAAAATGAAGGATTAAATGTGACCAAAGAGCCCTTAATAGGTAAACTGTGTAAACGGCCCTTAGAGGTTGTTTAGAAACTTATATTATAAGTTTGTAACCCTTAGATGTGTATAAAAGTCCTAGGCTAAAACATTTGTGGGTCGAATGCCTAGAAATAGTCAATTGAGAAAAATGACCAACCGATGGGTAAAATTGAGAAGAAGGGGTTCATATGTTAAATCCACCACAAAATAATTGTGGTGGAATATTTGTAGTTAATTAGGCATGGAATTTTTGTAGCGTCGAAAGAAAAGCACAAGTTCTAGACTAAAATGCGTAAATACCCTTAACGGGTCAAAATAAGCATTTAAGCGTAAACGAGATTTTATTATGTAAGAAAACCGTGATTTGAGATTAATGTGATAGGAGATATTGAAATAATGAATTTCATGAGTTTAAAGATCAAATAAACATGTTGGTGTGATAAAATCATGAACGGGTCAATATTTGGTAATAAGGGTAGTAAGTCGAAGACTTAAAAGTCTGAAATTTTGTTAATCCGGATGTCGGATTTTAACTCCATAAGATGGAGAATTAAATTACGGTCGCGTAGGAAAAAGAATCGCGTGAATCGGATAAGTAGAACAAAAGTTATGACATTTCGAAGTTTGTATTTCGAATAAACTTATAGCTGGCAAAATGTAGGTCTTAGAAGGAAACCTGCTGGAAAACGTGCACCCTTGCGCCACGCGACAGAGGGGCTTAAATCTGTCGCGACACGCGACAGTGAGTCGCGGCCCGCGTAAGCTAACGATAAGTCTGTCGCGGCCCGCGACAGACTACAAAACTGGAAAATTTTCTTTTATTTCATTGTTTGTTGTTTAGAACTTGTTTAATCTATTATTTAAGTATCAAAACTAACATTTGGGTTGGTTTTGATCATAGATAAATACCAAGTGTTCCCGGATGAAGATCAAGCTCTTGGAAGGACAGAACACGATCAAAGATACAAGCTTCCGCATATCGTTTCGTCGATATTTTAATCAACGAACTCTATTCCATTGCGTGTATTATTTTTAATTTGTAAAAAGTTTAAATTACCCGTATTTTCCACGGATACGAAATTTTAACTACATGTTTATTTTCGTAATTTATACGAAAATCCTTAAATAATACTAAAGGTGTTACAAGTTGGTAATCAGAGCTCAAGGTTAAAGAGTAAAGTGTTCGGCTCGAGGCTTGATCGCAAACCCGGTAAGTACATGTATATCAGTGGTTTAGTATGATTAAAGTGTTGAGAACAACACATATGGTTATCGTGTAATACACGTTACACCAATAAAAACGATATAGAATAGATATAGTCAACGAAATTACACGCGTTGATGCGTATAGTAGAAAAGCCTTGTATTATAATACGGGCATCCTTTAATGTTGAAATTACTAATTGTTGTATATGTCTTAGTTGAAGGACACTCGCATATGAGGATAGCGAGAGTTTAACAAATCACAGATTTGACAGAGGAACGGTCCAAAAAGTATGCTCATCAAGGACCTAAATCGCGTAACAGTCGCGAACAAGGCTAATGGCAAGGAGAAGCCCATTAGGGCAAGCATTACCAGGTGCACATTTTAAATTTAATTGCACAAATAGTAATATGCAACGAATATGTAGAAATTCAAAGTTGCATATGTAGATTAAAAACTTGGAAAACCCCGAATAGAAAATGTATTCGGGATATTGTTTCCAAGAAAAATAAATATAGGCATTACTTACATAGGGCGTGATGTGAAAACTATGAAAAGGTCATGCGTGTCATGTGTTCATCGCTTACTCTGGCCAAGTAAGTAGTGGCATATGATTCCATGAACTTCTTATAGCGGACACATTTACATCCGATGTAGTAAGGACGGGGTGAATGGGACAAATTAAAAAGTACCCAAATGAAACAAATGAACAAAATAGTTGATAATAATGTAAATGCACAGTCGGGTGACGGAAACGTATTACATTAGGATAATGAGCCCGAGAGAAGGGACAAGGATTAATGTAAATGATGATATAAATGAATGATCAAAAGAAAATTCACGAAAATAAGTCATCTTGGACGAAAGGGCCATGGTGAACAAAATGGGCAAGTAAAACCAAAGTATAGATGATCCGCCGGGTCATAAAAACAAAGGTGTTGCCTACGCGAAAAGGAAAATCAAGGTTGTTAACTTTAGTCGTAGTAAAGAAAGGATAACGATGATAATCGTCACTCATAATTAATAAGGCCGCCAATGGTGGTCACGTAAAGAATATAAGATATGGTCGAATAAAAGCGACGGATTTCGCTAAGATGACCAAGTAAATCGAAATGAAGTCTTAATGCATACCGGAAGGGGTGCAATGATAACGATTTCGGTAAAACACCCGGTTGATGGGTAAGGAATTAAACGTATGCTTAGACTGAGAAACAGGAACGCATATGGAAAGTAAAAAAGACTCGGGTTTTGGGTCATGACTAAAGGACGATAAGATACTGCAAATAGAAATTTTGATAAATTACGTTCAACTATTTCAAAGCTGAACGGGTCGAACAAAGACTGAAGTTTGACATTCATAAGTGATGAATTTTCACACGAACAAGTCAAACAAATTTAATAAATAATGACACTTGCTAAAGTAAGTAAGCGCGAATCGAATAAATAAAAGTGTGAAATATTAATAAACCTATGTAAAGGAGTTATTGGCGTTAAAAACAGTAAAATAAAAGAACCCGGGTAATGGGACGTAAAGAAGTATAGGTAAGAACCGGGTAACGGTAAGTGTAGGGCAAACCGACGTGTAATTGATGTTAGAAGTCAAGAAGTCGGAAAGATAATTCGAAAGAAAACAATGTAGCCTTAGACTACGGTCAAGGTCAAACGAAATCTAAAAAGTAAAGGTGAATAATTCTAAACATAAAAAGGGGTGCCTTAACGCCATATGCGTATATAAACGTATATACATTTGAATAAAGACTCGAATAAAAGATGATCTACGGGATCATCATAACCTACGGGATATTAATTAGTGTAACGGTCTACGGGGCCAAAATGACCCACGGGTCATGAATTGAAGCAAAGGGATCATAAGGGCCTCGCCTTAAAGAGGTGAAAGCTTAAGGAAATAGCCTACGAGGTTAAGTGAAGGAACCTACGGGTCAATAGTGTAAGGTGAGGGAACTTGTTACGAATCCTCGCGTAAAACGAGAACGGAAAACAATAAATTATGGGTTGTCAATTTCCTTGATATGAGTAATTGACATAGTTAAAGAGAAAAACGTTAAACTAAAAAAAAAAATTCAGTTTTAGTTAGAAATAACGTTTTAACAAATATGAATACTATAAGGCGAATTCGGAAATAACAAATATCAAAGAGTATGGGTTTTAACATCGATAAGTGCGAGACGATACATTCGAAAAGAAGAAGTATGATAAAGAAACGTTGAATTAAACTTAAACGTGACGTGACACGCTCACGGACAAGAAAAGAAATATAGAAAATGATCACGTTGTAACGTAAGTTACGGGGTATGAAGTGACGGCGACTAATTAGTCTAGCCGGTAAAACTATTCAAAGTTAAGAAAGCGTCATAACAAATACAAGCGCTTGTTAATATAACACAAGCGCGGGATAGACCTGTTAAAAGACTAACGAGACTAAGTGGTCAAGTGACAACTCAGTCAATAAAGATAAAGGGTTATAAGCTGTAAGTAACGGCCCGCGAGGCCTTACACATGAAAGACGTACGCGTCAGTATACATGAAAACTTTTGACCAAAGGAAACGGGAGCCTTGAAAACGAAACTAGGTTCGTTTGATTAAACCAAGGACTACGTAAATAAGGTTTCGGGGACGAAACCTCTTTAAGGGGGGTAGACTTGTAACATCCCAAAAACGGGTTTGGTAATCAAACCACGTTAATAGTAAAGACGGGTGAAATACCGTTAGTGGTAAAAAAAATTAACCCGATAAATATTAGGACTCAAATAAATAAACCTAATATTAATTAAAAAGGGGAATAAATACTTTGAGAAAACAAAGTATATAAAAAGGCCAAATTAACGGGACTTAAAACATAACGGGTTATAATTTCCCGAACCCGTTAAAGTAACTAGGAGTAATTAACCTAGTTAGTAGCATGTGATTAAGTGACTAATGGTGAGATATAGCTTCATTAGATCAAAAGAAAGTAGAGGGACCAAAAGTGTTTAACTTGAAACTAATATCAATTAAAAAAAAAACTCAAACACTCACATTTGTGAGTGTCTGAATTCGACCAGAAGCCAGGGGCGACCAAGGGAAAGAACTCCAACCCTAGTTCTTGTTTAAATCCACAAATTGAAGGTCAAGATCAGCCCAAAAACGAAATCCGAACCCAGATTAGTGATCCCCATTGAAAGGAGATCATAAGGTATGTGAAAATTCATAAAAATCCTCTACTTGAAATTCTCATGAATTTGGGAAATCAGAAATTTGATGATGCATGTTTGTTAATTGGATGGAATAGGAACAATATAGTGTCTAGGAGTAAGCCCTAGACAAGTATATGATGAAATCTTGCCTAATGGTAGTAAATTTCTGGAACACCATTGAAGGTGATTAGTGGGTTGTTGTGAACTTGATGAACACTAGGATTTCAAATGTTGTTCTAGTGTAATCTGATATTTATGAAGCGATTTCTGATTTATTGATGTTAACCTTCATATAAAATAGACCGATTGATGTTAAATTTGGCTATATGACAAGTTATGAACTTGATAATGAATCATGTAAATTTCTGCCCATAAGGTGTTTGTTAAAACGCCTAAGAGAAAGCTAAGATGTTAAGTTTCGAATAAAAACGCATATTCGAATAACATTGTGAAATATGCGTTATATGTCATGAATGGAGTTCTAAACACATCGTTGATTGAACTCTATAGACAAAGGAGTCGAGTTTTCAAGCGGACAAACCGGAGTGGACATGCGCTTGAAGGGAACGCTTTAAAGGTACGCGACTTGTCGTCTCGTTACATTTATACAGACAAGCTTAGTTAAAATTTGTTTAAAGTTGATATAGGGAAAATGGTTGAGTTGGTATGTCAATGAGGTGATGGAATTCACTCGACAACCAAATGGGTCAAATTAATAGTTAAAATAATAGCCATAAAAAAAAATAAAGACACCATTTGGTAAAAGTTATAACGGGTCGGACACATTAAGAAAATGTCTTTTATGTAGTAAAACTCACGGCGCGTACCGGAATTGGTTCAAGGAGCATGATGAAATTAATATACCATCATACGTTGATAAATGCTCATGTCGACTAAACGGGTCAAATGGTGTGTTAATACCATTTGACATTAATAATTGACGACTACTTGTTGAGTTTTGTGATTACAGGAAATAACATGTGTTGCGTTGCTTTAATTAGAAAATTTTAAAGCAAGAGGTATGTAAACGAGTCAATGCTATGACCCGAGCCAGGTACGCATATGTGGACTTATAGTTAAAAGTGCAAAGAAGGTCAAATATCTAGCCGAAATCCTTCATTTCAAAAATGAAGGATTAAATGTGACCAAAGAGCCCTTAATAGGTAAACTGTGTAAACGGCCCTTAGAGGTTGTTTAGAAACTTATATTATGAGTTTGTAAGCCTTAGATGTGTATAAAAGTCCTAGGCAAAAACATTTGTGGGTCGAACGCCTAGAAATAGTCAATTGCGAAAAATGACCAACCGATGGGTAAAATTGAGAAGAAGGGGTTCATATGTTAAATCCACCACAAAATAGTTGTGGTGGAATATTTGTAGTTAATTAGACATGGAATTTTTGTAGCGTCGAAAGAAAAGCACAAGTTCTAGACTAAAATGCGTAAATACCCTTAACGGTCAAAATAAGCATTTAAGCGTAAACGAGATTTTATTATGTATGAAAACCGTGATTTGAGATTAATGTGATAGGAGATATTGAAATAATGAATTTCATGAGTTTAAAGATCAAATAAACATGTTGGTGTGATAAAATCATGAACGGGTCAATATTTGGTAATAAGGGTAGTAAGCCGAAGACTTAAAAGTCTGAAATTTTGTTAATCCGGATGTCGGATTTTAACTCCATAAGATGGTGAATTAAATTACGGTCGCGTAGGAAAAAGAATCGCGCGAATCGGATAAGTAGAACAAAAGTTATGACATTTCGAAGTTTGTATTTCGAATAAACTTATAGCTGGCAAAATGCAGGTCTTAGAAGGAAACCTGCTGGAAAACGTGCACCCTCGCGCCATGCGACAGAGGGGCTTAAATCTGTCGCGACACGCGACAGTGAGTCGCGGTCCGCGTAAGCTAACGATAAGTCTGTCGCGGCCCGCGACAGACTACAAAACTGGAAAATTTTCTTTTATTTCATGGTTTGTTGTTTAGAACTTGTTTAATCTATTATTTAAGCATCAAAACTAACATTTGGGTTGGTTTTGATCACAGATAAATACCAAGTGTTCCCGGATGAAGATCAAGCTCTTGGAAGGACCAAACACGATCAAAGATACAAGCTTACGCATATCGTTTCGTCGATATTTTAATCAACGAACTCTATTCCATTACGTGTATTATTTTTAAATTGTAAAAAGTTTAAATTACTCGTATTTTCCACGGATACGAAATTTTAACTACATGTTTATTTTCGTAATTTATACGAAAATCTTTAAATAATACTAAGGGTGTTACAGGAATTTTGCAACCTGTTTTTCAAGAATCATTGTTAAAACATGAAGTATAATGATGATTATATTCTATGGATCGAAGCATATGTTATAGTTGTTATGTTACCTGTATTTTCCCACCACTCCATCTGACAAGCACATGGTAACCCACAACCCGTAGAAAGCTGGTGGCCACAAGTCCCCCCTCCTGCCCTCAACGCATTTAGCTTCTTCCTCTCGACAACCTATAACTCTAAGGCTTTTTGGGAAACATTACCGCGTAGGTTGTCAAAAAATGGAAATCTGTGGTCCCCCATTTGCACAGACCTGCTCTCCTGAAAACTAAGTTTTATTTGTATCTTTTGTGACTCTACAACTTTTCCAACAAGACACACAAGTCTATGGAGCGAGTTGTTTGGCCCTTTAATGTATCTCTTAAACTTAGAATACTGACTTTCAACTCTGTTGGTTGTATATTGACCAAAATTGGGGACTGTGTTAGTCCAAGCTGAAACGAACTTTTCTTTATAATCTTTCAGCCACACATCATACAAATAATCCAGAACATCTGAAAAAAAATTTGAATACAATGATTTGTAATGTTTGTATGTATATATGTATGGATGAATGTATGTAAACTAATATAATATGTACCTGATCGTCCGTCGTTAACCAGTCGCGTGAAAAGCCGCTGAAAGTTATAATTGTATATCGTCGGAATGGGAGAATTACACAGTCGAGACCAAGAAAGCTTGAATATTTTCCAGTCTTCATCCGTAAATTTTGCCCGACAGTGTTTTAGAATATTCTGTAAGATGTGCCACCTACATAGCAATTTGGAAGCTTTTGGGAATACTTTATCGCAATCATTCATCAAAGCTTGATCCCTATCTATTACAATTACACGTGGCTCCATGCAATCTACCAACAATTCTTTGAGCTTCTCCAAGACCCATAAGAAGTTATTTTTTTTTTCTTTAGAGACAAACGCATGAGCCACACAAAAAGACTTGTGTGTCGATGTCACACCCACAACTTGAATAAACGGAAGCTTATACTCATTCGTCTTGTAGGTAGCATCAATCATCAACACATGTGGCAATGCACGCCACATGTTGTACGAGTCCGGATGAACGAAAAAAACCTCCTCGGCCGCGTTTGTGGAGGTATTCACCCTGGTGAAATAAACGTACCTTTCTTCTTGCAACATGCTCTCCAATATCTGCATTGGAGTTCGATCGCCGTACATTTTTCGTTTAATCTTTTTAATCATGTTTTGTACGTCTTGTAGAATGCACACGCTATGTGGGTACTGATTTCTTATGGTTAAATGTATATTTGTAGGCTCCATGTTTTGCAGATAAAGTCTCTCCACCAGTGATTCTTCGTCCGGGGTCAGCCTTCTAGCAAACGCGTGGCCCTCGAGAAATTCAGCAGGCTCATGGTTGTGAATGTTTTTCTTCTCCACAAGGCTCCAACTACCACTACTTGAGTCTAGTTTCCCTATCAGACTAAAAGGACAGCCAACCCTTTTGCTACCGGAACGCCGAACGGATGCTTTACTTTTGTGTTCGCCGCCACGATCGCATTGCAACCATATCTTCACTGTCCTTGCTGACGCACCTTCGCCTTTTTTCCTCGTTCATTGGGTGACAATGACGTAACCTTTCGCAACTTCTCTTTTGTATACCCAATTCTTCAAGTGACCCAAATACCTCAAAAAAAAAAGGTTCATTAGAAATCCCCATAAATGAAATTAATATATTAATTTATCGAAAAAACAATAAAAAAAACTCGGGTTCAACATCGGGTTCGGGTTAATATGTATGACACATTTTAGGGTTTGTATGAAATTTCGTGTCATACATTTTCTATTTTTAATCAGTATACATGTCTCATTCGTGTTCGTTCGGTTCATTTAGAAGCCTAAGTAATCTATTTTTAACAAAATATTTCACGAGAACATATATAATATTTCACCAAAATGATAACGAAATCGGGTTAATATGTATGACACAATTTCGGGTCGGGTTCGGGTTAAGGTCGGGACGGGTCAAACATTTTCTAGATTTCTCCTACCTAATAAAAATTATATACATACGAATAACACGTATACAAAATCATTTTATCCACTCTAAAATTATATCAACATTATGTAACACGAATAACACGTAATTGACGGTTATGTCATACCTTTTTTTGTTTTTTTCTCGTCATTAGCACCTTCCTCGTTAGCAGGTTCCTCGTTAGCACGCTCGTCGTCGTGAACACCTTCCTCATTAGCAGGTTCGTCGCCGTCAACACCCTCCTCAAAGTGCATTACACCTTCCTCGATTTCGTTATCATTTTCCTCAAAGTCCTTAGCACATTCCTCGACTTCGTTATCATTTTCCTCAAAGTCGTTAGCACCTTCTTCGACTTCGTTATCATTTTTCTCATACTCCTTAGCACCTTCATCATACTCTAACTTGTGTTTGTTTTCCGTATACGAATGGTAAGTCCCGTATTCGTGTCGCGAATAACTTTGGGCAATGTAAGATGGTTCCCCCTCATCTACAAACACCTGGTTCAAGTCAGGTAACGTGGGTCGCACACTCCCGTCATCACAACGAGGCACGGACACAACCTCCTCCTCACCTCGATCAACGCCGGACAACCAAACGCTTTCGGAGACGTACGACTGGTTCGAATCTTCGACAAAAATATTACCAATGCCCCAAAACGACATCTTTATGCTTCACGGTCTCAACCAATTTTTTTAGTTAAGAATCTTCAGGTGTTCAGTAGGAATTTTGCGAGTTTGAAAAAATTTGGAAGCCATAAATCCCGTATGCTTGGGTAAACAAACATTTTTGCTCGATAAGGGTCGTATAGGTCGATAAGGGTCATATGGGTCACTTTCACGCTTTTTCAGACTGAACTCCTTTCATGTCAGTAATTATACCTTAAATTCATCAAAAGTCGTGCCGTTAAGCCTCTCATTGCTCAATGAGATGCGTACAGGGTTTAATGCTCCAACTACCACAACCTTATATGCCTCTCATAGGGCAATGAGAGGCTTATCAAAACCCTTTTTCTAACACATTAATTGTTTTCACACTATATACTCCCCTTATTGCCCTATATGCCACCTCTGGAGGGGTGTGCACTCAAAAAATAGGGGTGTGTCAATACCCTCACCCTTCATTAATTGACAAAAACACTTTATTCTACATTTTCAAAATTTATTTTACACGTGTCGGAATTTATCATAGATATATCCTATACATTGTTAGCATAATAAGGATGTTAGTGTAGGTTTGCCCCATTAGTTTCCCTACTATATAGTTTGTATTTCTTTTTCATTTGTTTAGTTAATGTTTTCTATTTAATAAACTCTAGCCACTTTTGGCTGTACTTGTTTGTCTTTCAATATGGTATCAGAGAGCTATTCGATTCATGTTTATTGATTTGAATGTGAAAAAATAAGTTGTAGCAAACACTAGCTTCGTATTGAGTTTATTGGAGTTGTTGAAATTTGTTATCGGTTTGGACGGAATAGGGTTCGGCAATCACAGGTTTGTTTGGAACTAATGTATTTATTCTTTGAATCATTGATTTTGGTGCATTGAATTTTGCGAAGAATTAAAATTGGTGAATTGGAGTTTAATTCTTTCCTTGGTGGACTTAGAGTACTTAAACGTATTGATTTTGGTGCATTGAGCAAGTTTTCCTTAGACTAGAGGGTATGGGGGCGGCTGAGGCCCGGCTTGGCCCGGCGCCGGTCCCTCACACCGCCCCCTGGTTCGGGCTCGGTAACTTCGGCTCCCCATAGACGGAGAGGACGGGCCACTTTCTCTCACAATAACCTATACATACATACATACATATATATACATAAAGGGGCTCATCCCCCAACCCCTAGGTCCATCCCCTTGAAGCCTCTCCTACGTGACGGTGACGTGACGGCCCATCCCCTTGGGGATGAGGCTCTCCATACCCTCAAGTCTTAGGCTAGAGGGTATGGTGATGGTCATCCAAGGGAGGATGATCCGCCACGTAGGCGTCACGTCATAGTCCTCCTAAGGATGGTTCATCCCACAAAAGTAGAGGGTATGGAGGATGGTACTAGATGATCCTACCTCATCATTTTTATGTTTTTTATTTTTTTAATCTTCTACTTTTTTTTAACATTTAACAAATAAACTAACAAAATATTTTCATTAATATTAAAAACACATTACATAAACTTAAAAAAGAAACATAAACTTAAAAAAAACATAGACTTAATAAAAAAAAACATAGACTTAAATAATTTGATGCTTCTTCATGATGTCGGTTTGTAGTTTTTAAACATCGAACGTTTTGGCTCAGGATACTCATCGACATCCATCGTTATTATTTCCCATTCCTTGAGCCGAATCTTTACATCAGAAATTCGGATTTTTTCATTGGACAATTTGACCTTTTCGCGTAACTTTTCTTCCGCCACACGAGTCTTTTCTTCGATGGCCCGCTCCTTCACCTTCGCCTTTTGGGCCGAGACGTCCGTGTACGTTTTAAAGTGTTCCATTAACTCTTCCATCTTCGGGTCCACCTTTTCCATTTCTTTCCCCTTCGCCCGCTCCTTCTTTGATTTGTCCCGGCCCGGTGGACGCTCCGCTTCATGTACGGCGTATTCCTCTTCGTCAAACTCGGCGTCATCGTTTAAGTTTATGTGACACCTCGCGTCCGATCCACCGGCGCTAAAACTACCCGATTCCGATGTCCTTTGCCGCTTCGCCATCTCCACCTCGTTGGGAATCGGCGCCCATTTTTGGTGCGTTTTCAAAACTTCCCACGCGCGAACGTGTGCAAAGTTGGTATTACCATTGTTCGCCTTATACTTCTCCAACGCATGTTTAAACACATTCTCGTCGCTCATGCCGCTACGACGCCCACATGTATATATTTTATTATATTCATCGCAAAACTTATTGACGAACCCGTTCATTTTCAGCCACTTTGATGACACCGAGTCGATATCTCGATACGGGCCTTGGTCCATTAGCTCGAGGAACTTCGCCAAAACCGCCTTCCAAAACCCGTCACCCGTATGATTATTACCTATAAAATATGTTACAAACAATATGTTACAAAAAATATAAACTTTAATAAAAATATAAACTTTAAAAAAAATATAAACTTTAAAAAAAAAGATAAACTTTAAAAAAATACCAACCTTTTGTCAGGTGTGTAGACGTGCCTCTTTAAGCCTTAGCTAAGGCTTCTTCTTCGATTGGCGTCCACGGTTTCGCCTTCGGTTTGGACGGTTGCTCACCCACCACTTGCTTGCCTTTTTTTCGTTTACCTTTTTCTTTTTGCGGTTGGGTTTCGGGAACAACTTCCACATCGTCGTCGCGTTCGGATTGTTGAACGGGTTGCGTCGGGATCGGTTGGGGTTGAACGGGTGGCATCGGATTCGGTTGGAGATTAAAAGCACCCCGCATCATCATTTGTTGAAGGGCTTGATTTTGAGAGAATTGAGAGAATTTGTTTGGTGAGTGTTGGAATGCGGCAAAGGCGTTTGACGAATATTGAGAGAATTGGTTCAGTTCAAGTGTCGGATAATATCCCGGAACCGAGAAAACATTCGGTTGGGTCGGGTTGTTGGGATTGTTCGGGTTGTTGAAGGGATCCATGGTAGAGTATAATGTTATAAAAGTGGAAGAAGATTTATAAAAATAAAGTGAGAGAGATGAGAAAATGGGGTTAAAATGGATTTGAAATTTATATATTTTTGTTTTTTGACCGTTGCTTTTTTTGTTTAAAATGGAAATTTTTTTTTTATTATAACGGTAACTTTTTGGAGAGGGGGCCCACATAATTGGATCGTCGCCAACGTCAACAACTCGACGCTGAGGACGGGACCAGGGGGGGCGGGACGGTGTGCCGGCGTCGCCGGTCCTCGACGAAGGTGGGGACGAACCCCATACCGTCTAGCCTTAGTGACCAACGGCAACCTTTCAATATTCATGGTGTGCATGTTTTTTTTTCTAACAAATTTTATGCAAGAGATGCATTCGGTTGATAGAATATAAGTAAGTGATTGTGATTTCCAGTTCGTATTTTGGTTCAAATTGGAATTCGTGTTTGGTTTGTATTTGTTGTTTCTGCTATTGGTTCGTATTTGCTTCCGCTGTTGAGTTCGTATTTGGTGTTGTTATCGCTTTCATTCGAAGGCGTATATTGTGATACGCTCATCAAGCTATTTATAACAACCCTCCTAAATAATTTCGATACCCCTAATATAATTAAAATATCCCAATATGTCCTAAAATATACCCCGTATACGAAAACGGGCCCTGAATACCTTTATTTTTATTAAAATTAAATAAAAACAATTTTTATTAGTCTCTGGCGGGCCGCTTAGCCCTTGGCTACCTCTTACGCGGGGCGCGACAACTCAACCACCAGGCCGCACCCGGTGCTGCCACGTGGCATAACGCGTGTGAAGGCTAGATCGATGACTGGGCCAGGCTAGGGCCTACCCAGCCTATGTCGCGGGCCGCGAAGGCCCTGCCTTCTTTTTGCGCGGGCCGCGAGGGAAGTCGAGAAGACACTATATATAGAGGCTTTCAGCCTCAGTCCCAAATCGCTCACAACTCTTTCTCTCTCTCGAATTTCTGAGTAGTTAAAGTAATTTCCTGGTGTAATACCCTCCTAAATAATGAAGTTATGCCCCGTTGTAAGTATTATAACCCCGGTTACGTATTAGATACGCTGCCCGATTGATCCAGGGTTCCGTAACGGCTGTCGTGGTTCTGCCTGACGTAGTCGTTGGAATGCCGTCTCGGAGAGGGTATTACTAATGTAAATATTAGGTTATTATACTAACGCGTGTGCATTTGTGTAACTTATGGATAATCACCAGGAAACCCTTAACGGAAACCTAAGACAGCAATGTGAGTAATCTCCTTTTTGCAAAACCTCACTTAATTAATGATATATTAAACAGTGATTGAGTATTTGTATTCTACAATTATCGTCGGTATCTTGGGGTTTTGTATACAAAATTTGTTACTTCCTTGCGAGGAGTAACATGACCACAAGTCGGGTTGACAGTACCGTGGGTGGTAATTGAATAGATGGAAACAAATGTAATTGCGCGACCGCCCTCAATACTGTACAATGGTTTTTATTAAACTTGATTAAAATGGGATTTACTCACCAGTATTTCCCACTAACAAAATGTTTTTAAATGCATTTTAGGTAACAAAATGTGAAAGCCAAGTAGAAGCCAGCTGGACAGCATTGAAAGCTTGGAAAAG
The DNA here is from genome assembly GCA_030545235.1 of Helianthus tuberosus. Classification (NCBI taxonomy): domain Eukaryota; kingdom Viridiplantae; phylum Streptophyta; class Magnoliopsida; order Asterales; family Asteraceae; genus Helianthus; species Helianthus tuberosus. The sequence continues at coordinate 59,759,338 of CM060383.1, forward strand.
TGGCTATAAAGTTACCTAAAATAAATAGATGTTTTATTTAAATAAAATAGGGTTTATCCCTATGAAAATGTGTGTATTTGAAACTTGGGTTTTTCCCATGTGTTTAATATTATAAAAGAATGGTATTTTACTCTCATAAAATATTTCCTAACTACGGTCCTAATGAAAACTCCGCTGCCAACCAAAATAAAACACAGATACCACCAAAAGTAGTCGCGGCCGCCCGTTCCCAGGATTGCTAGGGGACGGGGGTTGCGACACTATTTTATTTGTTGGGTTTTGGCAGAAAAAAATCTGGTCTCTGGAGAATTGTTAGGTTTTGGCCAATTGTTTGATTTTGGAGATTTGTTGGGTTTTGGCAAAAAGTTGGTCTTTGGAGAATTGTTGGGTTCTACCGATTTTTTTTTTAGAGGAAAGTTGTTATCTGGAGAAAGTTTTAAACGAAAAGTTCGGCTTTGTTTGACTTGATTGGTTTGATTTGAGTCTCGTGTTTTGGTTGCTCTCAGTTGTGCCACTATTCTATTCGGGTTTCAATTATTTTCAGCATGGATGATTCTTTTCCATCTACATGTGCTTATAAAGTTGTCTTCGATCAATGTGCTTATTGCAAACAGAAAAATTATTGGAAGTCTCAGAGTCCATTGTTGCTTAACAAGACAACACAACAACAATATTGCATTTCAAATCCTAATGCACCTTTTGGTCCTACTCCATTGCATGCTTCAGATCCTCGGGTTTTTGAGCAATTCTAATTGTTTCTAAATTCAGGCATGTCTTCCTCTAGTACCTCAGGTATTCCTTCATTCTTCTGGATTCTAGTGCATCTCATCATATATCACCCTACTTGTCATGTTTTGTATCTTTCACATCCGGTTCATTTGTGCATGTAATGTCTGCTAGTGCTACATCAATGCCATTAGAGGGGGTGGGATCTGTTGTTACCCCTCATATTTCTCTCACTAATGTCTATTATATTCCAAATCTCGCTCTAAAACTTGTTTCAGTTAGTCAGTTGTGCAAATCGGGTTATTGGGTGTTCTTTTCTAATTCCATTTGTTGTATACTGGATTCACGTTCTATGCGGGTGATTGGGACTGGCCGTAGGGTAGGTGAACTTTATGTCCTGAATAATCTCAAAGAAATTGATGTTGCTACTTCTAGTGTTCACTTGTCTACCTTTTGTTTGAGTCGTTCATCCCTGATTTTTATCGGTGGCATTCTCGTTTGGGACATGTGTCAGCATCACGTTTACAATTTTTGGCCTCTACAGGTGTTCTAGGTCAATTGAACAGTTGTGATAATTCTGATTGTAGTGGTTGCAAACTTGCAAAATTTTCTACTTTGCTTTTTGAGAAAAGTATCACTCGTTCTATTGCTCCTTTTGATTTTATGAATTCTAATGTGTGGAGTCAATCACTAGTATCCACTAAGGGTGGGTCAATTTATTATGTATCTTTTATTGATGATCATACTCATTATACCTGGGTGTACCTTATGAAACATAGATTTGAGTTCTTTGGCATTTACAAAAATTTTACTGCCTATGTTAAGACGCATTAACTGTGATAAAGTGCTTCAAGTGTGACTTAGGGGGTGAATATACCTCAAATGATTTTACCTAGTTACTTGCATCTGATGGTACAATACACCAGGCCTCTTGTACTGACATCCCTCAGCAGAACGGTGTCGTTGAAAGGAAACACCATCATTTTATGGAGACTGCTCGCTTGTTTCTTCTATACGCTGAAGTTCTGAGTGTTTTTTTGGGAGAAGCACTCCTGATTGCCCAACATGTGATTAATCAGATATCTACTTCTCATAATTCTAGGATGTTTCCATTTGAGAAACTATACTATGAACTTCCAAATAATGATAAATTAAGAGTTTTTGGATGCACTTGTTTTGTTATATGTCCTCATGTTGAATGAGACAAGTTGTCAAACAAGTCAGCCTTATGTGTATTCTTGGGTTATGCTAGTGATCCGAAAGGTTATAGCACCGGACAGGAAGGGTATCGTTGTTTTGACCCTGTAACTTTAGAAGTTATATGTTTTGAGGCATGTTATCTTCCTCAAGCATATTCCTTTTTGTTCGATTCCATCCTAATCGCACAACGTAACGAAGTCAGATCCCCTAAACATTGATCCTTTTGTTTGTGACACTAATACATCATCATCTTCTGATGTTCTAGTTGCATTTACTGAACCCAATTGGCCAATAGAACTCGATGAGTCAATTCAAGAAAGCCATACTTCGTCAAACACACCTTCAGGCCCAGTTATACATGAGACAACTCCTTCGCCTGTTGTGACAGCTCCACATCCAACGAGGTCCACTCGTGAATGTAACTCCACCAAGTTACTAGATTTTGTTTACTCTACTTACTCGACTTCGTTTGCTTCTTTTATTGCAAATATACATCATATATCTGAACCTGAATCGTATAGAGAGGGCATCTCTAATCCTATTTGGCAGAATGCTACGGCTGAAGAGCTCACTTCTCTTCATCAAACACAGACATGGGATTTGGTTCCATTACCACCTGGTAAACATGCAATTGGTTGTTGTTGTTGTTGGGTATATAAAATTATAACGAAGTCTAATGGGTCTGTTGAGCAATATAAAGCCAGACTTGTAGCAAAAGGTTACTCACAAAAGTATGGTATGGATTATGAGGAGACATTTGCCCAATGGAAAAAATGACCACAGTTTGTACTCTCATAGTTGTTGCATGTGTTCGTTAGTGGAAGATTTTTCAAATGGATGTCAAAAATGCCTTTCTGAATGGTGATCTTAATGAAGAGGTCTACATGACTCCTCCCACGGGAATTTCTCATCAGCCCGGTAAAGTCTGTCGGCTTCGAAAAGCTTTATATGGCCTCAAACAGGCCCCTCACGCTTGGTTTGAGAAATTTTCTATAGTGATTACATCCATTGGTTTTTTTTTTCTAGTAATCATGATTCAGCATTATTTATTCGATGTACTAGAGCACGACACAATCTTTTGTCTTTGTATGTGGACGATATGATTATTACAGGCTGTTTATCCAGGAACTATCAATTGGATATCACAAACACAATTCTAAGTGCGGAATAACAAAGAAAGGTGTAGAAGAAGAACAGAAGTGTCTATTGTTATTAAGATAATTGCACACAATCTCTAGGATTGTCTGGTACAAAGCAATGAATAGCAAAACAACCAACAACCATTGAAGACCTAGGTGCACCCTATTTATAAAAACATAGGGGCAACCTAATACAACTGGGCCAAGCCCAACCCCACACTAATGACATGATCGACCAAACAAACTATCTAACCAATCCATAACCAATGTATACAAGACAAACGTAAACCTATTAGTACATGTCCTTATAATTACCCCTAGGTTTATGTTGTCTTGGCAATTTTAGCTTCACTTACGTCTTTTCTTCTGCAACTGAACATTAGGAAGTTTGTTTTCAATATAAGGACCAAACAATTGTGTTTCCACTCTTCCTCTCTGTCCAGACCATAGCTTGAATAATGCGATTTGAGCGATTCCAGCAGTATACGATTTGGCACAAACTTCGTACTGTGGATCACTCTGTATCTGTGACCTTCCTAGCAGCTTGATATAATTTTCTCCAAACCTCATAAGATCTCGAACATCAACAACTCGATACTCGTCATGCTCACAGACAATCACAGCTTGACCAGAAACAGGATCATACATCCAGAACCTGAAATCCTTCAGACTGTTATCTGGAAGATCCTTAAGCAATGGAATAGTCTTTGTCTGTTTAGTTGGAGGCCATAGTTCATATCTTTAAAGTTCACCGGTGCTTGTTTTTGCAGCTTGTTGTAAAAATTTCACCCAATCTTGCAGTTATGATCTCTACATTGATCGTGATATGAAGCCCGGCTCAGCTCACGTAAATCAACTTAAAAACAACAAATATGTTACGAGCCAGTTGGTACTTGTAAATAATGTTATTTGTAATAACTTTTTACCGTAAATTTTGTAATAATATTGTTTGCTTAATTTACAAACTCCCATTTTTTTTTTCTCTTGCAATATTTCTATCAAACCTCTTTTCAGTGACTTGCATGTGCACATTCAACAACACAAAAACCACTTAAATACACATATATATCCATAGAACAAGATATACAAAAGGGGAAATAAGAGTGGGTACTTATGCATCTTATAGGGTTAAATTATTTTACAAAGGCTCATAATTGTAAGAAGTATAAGAAGACTTTATAGAGTGACAAGTGTCCAATAACCTAAAACTTAAACACACTACACCACCACCTAAAACCTAAATACCCACCCACCACCACCCAAAAACCTAAACCCCCTCCCTCGGTGATCTTAATGAAGAGGTCTACATGACTCCTCCCACGGGAATTTCTCATCAGCCCGGTAAAGTCTGTCGGCTTCGAAAAGCTTTATATGGCCTCAAACAGGCCCCTCACGCTTGGTTTGAGAAATTTTCTATAGTGATTACATCCATTGGTTTTTTTTTCTAGTAATCATGATTCAGCATTATTTATTCGATGTACTGGAGCACGACACAATCTTTTGTCTTTGTATGTGGACGATATGATTATTACAGGCTGTTTATCCAGGAACTATCAATTGGATATCACAAACACAATTCCAAGTGCGGAATAACAAAGAAAGGTGTAGAAGAAGAACAGAAGTGTCTATTGTTATTAAGATAATTGCACACAATCTCTAGGATTGTCTGGTACAAAGCAATGAATAGCAAAACAACCAACAACCATTGAAGACCTAGGTGCACCCTATTTATAAAAACACTAGGTTATAACCCGTGGTACCCACGGGTCGCTCTATTTTAAGGATATTAATATTTTATTAATTTTATTAAAACGGTTTTTTTTATAAAATTTGTGAGGATATATATTCAATAATTCAATGTTAATCCTATATTCGTATATATATATATATATATATATGCAAACAATGTGATTTATCAATGGTAACAATTACCATATAATTTTCAACATATTACCAGATAATTTTCTACGTATGTAGAATGATTCATACCAAGATGAAAGGATGATTGAACGTCTCGCCATTCTCTGTATACACATTTGAAGTGATGAATTTATATAGCATTTAGCTTAGTTAAAATCTAAAAGAGTAGCATTTTAAAAGGAATATAAACCATTGTATGAAAGAATGAAACATATAATGTATTACTGAGTATAGTATATATATTAATAACAATAGTGAATAAATAAAACACTTTTAACCCCAAGAGGAGCATGAATTACAAAAACGCAAATAATACAAAATGCTGGCAAAAAAGAAATAATAATAGTGAAAATCTCTTGTGGTCCATACCCATCATGTCCTCATCATACTCCAAATTTATGCAAATACAATGGCACAAAATCCATTCCAACGGAACTTTGATCACATTAATATAACCTTCTTTTGATAAATTATTTAGCTTATACAGTCATTTACAATGATTATAAAAATATCTCAAAATCGAGGAGACAAACAATTAAAAGAATATGACACCTATATTATGAGCTCCAACATGATATTATTGAGCTGGAATTATCAACTTAACACAGCTGGTTTTTGACCTCCTTCAAACATGAGCTCCAAATCTACATGAGAACGATAAATTACTTCAACAAAACATGTTTTAAGGAGAATAATAACATATGTATTGACAGATAGTTCAAGTCTTTTAATTATAATAAACCATTTATTTAGTCCTAACAAATAATGATGACAACCGTATATGTGATTTTGACTTGAAAGTCTTTTCAAGAAAGGAAATGCAGGCCTTTATTGAGAAACATGGGTTTTAATAAGATGTTGAATCTAACAAACACATACTAAATATGAGAACTGGTTTTATGCTTGATAGACGATGGAAACCTGACAGGTGAGATAAAAAGCTTCACTTTTAATTTCTAGATAGTAGAAAAACCTTGATTATGAGTAGCCATAGCTTATTTTGTAGAGGTTAGGTGGGGTGGGAGCGCCTTTTAAGCTGGGTTATTTTAAATGTGGGATTTCACGCCATAAGCGCGCTTCATGATACCCACATGCAAAAAAACTCCAAGTGACAGAATATCTATCCTTTTTGTATCAGATCCATGATTTTGGACCCTAATCACTAACACCATTCATAATTATTTAACTTTGATATTATAAAACTTAGGATGATGTATATTCCATAAATACCCTTGACTTGTAGTTAAAATCAAAATTATGCAAGTTAACTTAAAAAATCCCCGAAATAGAATTATGAACCAATACCTAAATTACTTGTAATTAAAAATTTAGCCAACTTTAGCCCACGTGAAATATGTTGCACTTGATTCGCATCAGAAGCATACGAAACAACTATTTTTGGTGCCCAAAACACTCGTCGACCCGTTTTAGATCCGGAAAACTTGTTCTATTCTTTTCCTTTTTGATAAAACCCGCATTTAACTTTGGCTTTGTAATTTTAAGTTGTTTTTGGTTAGAGTCAGCAGTGGTGGTTTCGGTGAAATTGATATAAAAAATTATTCAACCGTCATTCAGCATGTTTTGGTGAAACTGATATAAAAAATATGTTTATGTTCAGGTTAGTCATTATATTGTTGATGTGCTTTTAAAGATAATAGATTAACTGCACCAAGAAGACCTCGCGCAGACCTTTTTTTAATGAAACGTCTTCGGAAAAACAAAAAGTCTGCGCGTGGTCTAAACCGCGCAGACATTAGATCTTGCGCAGACGTTTTATCAAAAAACAAACAACACCTAACACATTTTGGCTTTCTTGAAATGTTTCACAAGGAGATCATAAGTTTGATGCTTCTCGAGAGATCGAAACCAGTGCAAATGCAGAAAATAATCTAATAAACTGATATATCCCTTTTAATTATTCTATAAATAGAAAAAAAAAAGAAACACCAAAAGATCGACTAAGATTAAAGCATCTTTCCTGTGGTTGTTTTACCCGCACTACGCGACGGGGATAGCAGTTCTAGATCTAAATTATATTAATTAATTAATGTTAACAAACCAGCCCGCTTACGCGAATACATGCAAAAAACACTCGGTACAGTAAAAATAGTTAACTAAATGCTATGTTCTACCAAAACACTCAGATTCATCAGACTGACCAGCTAACTTCTTAAAACAAAAGATTGCAGACGCAACCTGGGATTGGTAACTATTGGGATCAACTCATCATCTTGCTTCTCTTTTGCAGTAGCAGTGGCAGCCTTGTAGGCTTCTTGTGTCTCTTCCATTTTCTTTATTTCCAACTCACGCATGTTATGATGCCAGTGTAGGAAGATGCGTGGCCTGCACATGTAATAACAAAAAGAATCATCATCCATAGATAGAAAAAAAGAAGCCGAGCTAAATTTTGTATATGATTAATAATAGCGTTCAACCCCATTCCAAATGCCTAAATCATAAACATGCAAAAGTAACGAAATCCATCCCGTACCCGTGGTACGTAACGTATCAAACGAAGTTACAAAACCAACTCAGTTAGTATTTTTTTACCAGCCAAAGCATGCTTTTATTCACCTAAAGAAGAAAACAAACATGCAGACTTAGCAAGCAGCTAATGCCTACATAGTACAAAACCCAAAGGGGGCCAAAACCAACAGAAAGCAAACAAAGAAGGATTATAGACATGGCTTAAAACAGTTGCAAAATATGTTTTGCCTTTGAAGACAATTCTAGGTCTCCCTCTACATGGTCCTGTCTGTATTCATGTCATTAAGGTTGTTTACAGTTTGGTTTAAAACCGTGACAACCTAGATCGATCCACGCCTTTCGATGGGACCCTTGTTAATATCTCAAAGATGATAATTTCTACATATATTGCAGCCGCATCAGTAAATATCCAACCTTTTCTACACCCCAATGTGTAAGCCGCCAAGTCTCATGTTCCAAGATTAAGAATCCTTACCCAATCACGCTCAATGTGATAGTATATGCCATATTGTACTCTTTGAACTATTTCTACTATCCAGTTTTTATGTAATGTACTCGAACCATTTCTACAACCGAATAAATATTTGACCGAGTTCACTTAATGATTAATAATATGATAATTCACAATCATAAACTTAATCTCACCACACACACACAAAAAAAAAAAAAATTAGAACCGGATATCTTGTAGTGGCTTAAATTTAAAGAGCATTAGTAATAGCATTTTCATTGTAGGTTGTCCTAGCAAACATCCAGCCTACTAAATGTACTTTAGGTTGACCTCAAATCTTTCCTGCACATAATTAAGAACATTAATACCACATATGAACACAGTTTTTCCAAACTTCGGGACCTACTATATTTAATCACAGAGAATATCAATAAAAAGATGCTAACTATTTATTTTATTAATAAATAGATACATAGATGATAGATAGACTTGCATGATAAATGTTGAATTCAGTAGAGTAACTAAATGATTGCTGAAGTCTGAAAGACAAATATATTTCTTAGGCTGCTTTTTGTCAACTCTAGTGTTGTATTTCTATTTTTGCCGGTTACGACATTCTTTAATGCCTTCGTTTAAGTATGTTGGTTATCTAAAGGCTATGTACCAAGTACAACAATTCCAGATTTTAGTCCCTTGCTACTGACATACTCACATACACATAACCATGATCAAGGATATTAGGGATATTAGATCAATAACTAAATCCGAGGTAAAATTATTAGAGCTGAAAATGAGAGTTCCCATCCAGCATAAGCTTCATTATTTGGGCATTAAAATACGCACCAATGACATACACAAAAAACACCACTTTCTATCAAACGTGTGTGCCAGAGAAATTATAACTTCATTATCACACATAGGAGTGAAATATCAAAATAATACAAACTGGTACCTGCGCTATAAGGGAGCTTGTAGCCATGTTTTCATCAACTTTAGCTTGAGAAAAATGAAGGGGGCTTGTACCATGCTGCAATAATAACCAAAACAAAATCCAATTTAGTAATCTTAGTAAAATAAAAAAAAAATTAAAACTCTTACAATCACACCCTCTAGTCTGTATGCACTAACACCCTATCCCACTAATGAATTCAGATTCTCCAAATAAACAACAAAATACAATTAGGTCTACAACCTAGTAATAAATATAACAACAATTAAGCTTTAGATATCATATCAACCTTCTACCAATTTAATCAGTTGTAACAAATCTATCCCTTGAAACTCAATCATTTGTAAGTAATGTAATTTTCTGTTTAACAAATATCTCCCATAAAAACCTGCAAGTTATAATTCTGTTAGTTATAGTTATACATGTCAAAACCTCTACTTACATGTTATGCATATGAACAATGAATGATAGGCTCTTGCTGATTCAATACGGACTTTCATACGATAAACCGAGTCCCACCATTGTAAATCAAAACCATACACATCAATACAAAAAAATAATTTATTAAAATCGCATCAAAAGACCTAAAAATGAGAGAAGATCAGTTTAGGTCATGTTGACCATAAAACAATTTATCAATAATATAGAAATCTATTGAAATAATATACTTTTTATAGTCATATTTAAGACACTGATTAAATACTTTAAAAGAGCTAAAAATGAGAGAAGATCAGTTTGGGTCGACCCAACCCATTTTAGCCGGTAACAAATTACTAATGTTGACCCGCTACAGTGTTACCAAACTCGTTGACCTGCCCGTTTCGCCGCCTTTAGTTATTTGATGTGTAGAATCTAAGAGAACTAAGCAGCATAAAAATCTTACCTTGTATGCACCTTGGTGTTCTCCTACCTACACATTATAAAATATTAAGCATCAATTAGAAATAAGAAAAAAAAAGAGCTCCCAGCACCCTTTGAAAGATATATTTTTACCTTTTCGCCCATAACATAAACATTAAGGATCTACAGTCAAGACCAGAGTCCAGGGCATCTCGTATTGTCATCTGTAAATCTCGAAAAGTAAATCAAAAAACCAAATTTCTTAAGATCTATTCTTAAGACACTACACCAAACAAAACGTTTACATAAAAAACCATACGGCTTGATTCAAAACCTGGTTACTTTAAAGATGAAATCTACATATATGATACCTACAGATGAAAGCACCATAGTAGAAAGCGCCACTTACCTCCATTTCATCTGCATCGCCAGCCACCTTGTAACGGTTCCAGCAAACCTCCGGCCTGCGCTAATCGATTTCACTGAACTCTAAAGTTGAAACCCGAGATATAAAGATACACATTCAACATAAAATTGAACAATCCCGATGCCAATCCCGATGAATCAATCCCGATGCCAATCCAAACACAATTCCTCAATCGTAATCTCACAAAAACCTAATAAACTTATTGGATCTGATTAAAAAAGCAAAAACAATAAAACGACGTAATAGGAGACAATTCCAAGATCCAAATCGTTTGCAGGTTCTTAGGGTTTTGCACAGAGACACAATAGGAGGGAACGTGAGAGGACATTGTGAAAAATAGTTACCTGCATGCTTCCAATAGTGAATTAGCGATTAGGATTCCTTTCAAGTGAAACGGCAAAAGTGTTTATAGGAGAATGGAATTAAGTGCATACCTTCGATTATCAAAGTGGAATCGATCAAGAACAGACAAAGCAAATTTGCGATGGTGGGTTTTAGGGTTCAGTAGAAATTAGGTTGTCATTTGTTGCTGTGTGAGAAAGAAGATAAATACAATCCATTTTTAGAAGATGAAGATGAGAAAAACTACCATTTGGTTTGATTTGCTTAACTGATGGAAGAAGGAAGAAGGAAGAAGGAAGATGGAGGCTGGGAAGGATTAGGGTTTCTGAATGCTTGAAACATTGTCTAGTGAACTCATTTGTTATATTGGATCCGAATAATGTAACGGGTCAAAAAGCTGAATTCGGGGCTCAAAACGGGATCCGCGTGGAAGAAAATACCTAGCTCATTTTCCCGCCAAAAAGCAAAATTCAGTGCCCTCATAGCTTGCCACATCAGCAAAATTTAACACATTTATTATATATAATAGATAGGGGCAACCTAATACAACTGGGCCAAGCCCAACCCCACACTAATGACATGATCGACCAAACAAACTATCTAACCAATCCATAACCAATGTATACAAGACAAACGTAAACCTATTAGTACATGTCCTTATAATTACCCCTAGGTTTATGTTGTCTTGGCAATTTTAGCTTCACTTACGTCTTTTCTTCTGCAACTGTACATTAGGAAGTTTGTTTTCAATTAGCTAGCTGTAAGGACGGGCTTGTCTTTCCACCATTAAAAGCCGTCACAATCTCATTTCCGTCAAAAAATGTTCCCAAATAGGTTAGTGACAAAGTATTTGCGATTGAAATTTATCCAAAAATGTTCCTTCAAACAATTGACAAAGTATTACGTTGTTGTGTCTTAACTAAATTTATCAGCTTTAATTTGGTAATTATTTTAACTTGATCTATATTTTTTGATTAAAAAAAATGAATTAATAAAGTCACATCCTATTATATAACCTCTTTAAGCATAAATATTACTTGAAATAAATCTATATAAGTAATTAAACCGCTATGATGTTCCAAAAAAAATTCAAACTTAATATAAGCTAGTAATTTTACATGCCGAGCGTTGCGGCGACGTCGAAACGTAAAGTAACTCCTATTTATACCGTCAAATGAAAACGTTTTATATTTGACTCAACTCATTTCCAAAAAAAAAAATTACAGCGAAACGTAAAACAAATTGAATTTATACTGACACGTGTATAAAAATCATGGCGTAAGAAAATAGTGTTTTTAAGTATTCAGATAGTATTTTTAAGTATTCAGATAGTATTTTTAGAAAGTTAAAAGGATATAAGTGTTTATGCTGAGCATGGCAAAATTAAAAACATAATGGGTGTTAGGGTGCTTGGGAGATTACAAGTAAATAAAAAGACTTTTTAAGTGTTCTTTTGGTTTATTTTATATACAAAAAGTTCAAATAATTTATTTTCTGAAATATTAACTATAGCAATTCTATATATAATTTATATATATAACAATTTGTGAAAGACCTTGTGAATAGTGGGGATATTTGTTTTTTTTTTTCTGTCTTTAATGGTTTTTATTTGTTTTGTTTTTTTAATTGGTATTATCAGAATTGGTATTGATATTCGCTTTTATCGGATTTTATGAGTACAACCAATAACGATCAAAGTCACGTCGCGTAGCATAGGGGAAAAACGATCAAACTCTTGCCGCGTAGCGCAGTGGGAAAACTATTTTATTGTTTTAATTGGTATTATTCGAACCGATATCGATATTCGCTTTTATAGTTTTCTGGTGAATCGAGCTGATAACGACCAAAGTCATGCCACGTAACACGAGGGATAACCGATCATACTCTTGTCGCGTAGCGCAGGGGAAAACCGGCTATCGATCTTCGCTTTTATGGTTTTCGATGAGTGGAGTCGATAACGACCAAAGTCATGCCACATAGTATGGGGGAAAACGATTAAACTCCCGTCGCGCAGAGTGGGGGAAATTTTTTTTAATTGATATCATCGGAACCGGTATCGATCTTCTCTTTTATGGTTTAGCACGGGAAAAAATATCAAACTCCCGTCGTGTCACACTGTAGGAAAAACCTATTTTTAATTGATATTATCAGAACCAGTATCGATATTCCCTTTTTTTGTTTTTCGATGAGTCAAGCCGATAACGACCAAAGTCACGCTGCATAGTTCAGGGAAAACAATCTAACTCCCGCTGCGTAGCGCGGTGAAAAAACCTAGTTAGAAATAAAAACATAACATTTAAATAACTTAGAAAAAAACATAACATTTAAATTTAGAAAAACGTAACATTTAAATAACTTAGAAAAAAACATAACATTTAAACTTAGAAAAAAAAGATAACACAAAAATAAAACATATAAATAAAAACGTAATGTAAGGTCATGCCGCGAAAAACCCTCCATTTCGGGCTCGAAAAACCCTCCAAGCCGCAATGTGATTAAATGGACTTGTAAGACCATAAAATTGTGTAGGTTTACGCTTGTCTTTATCAAACACACTTATAAGTATTGGACTTAGTTTACTAGTGGGCTTGGGTTAGGCCATGTGGGCCGACTTATGTGGGCCCTATATAATGTTATGTTTAGTTCATTATTAGGGTTAGAGACTAGGTTAAGATCTTATGGAAACGAATTAGGGTTGTTGGTTGTTGGTTGTTAGCGATTTCATGCGATTTGTACCAGACAAACCTTAGAGTATGTGTGCAATCTTTATAATACAATCGACTTTCTTCATCTTCTTGTTCTATCACTTTCTTAGTTTTCCGCACTTTGATTGTGGTTGTGATATCTGATTGAAGATCTCTGGACTTATAATTGGTATCGGAGCCTAAGAAGTCTTTCGAAGGCTCGGTTTTCTAGATATTACTCGAAGAACAAGAAAATCTCAGTATGATCAGTTCGAAACAGGTTGAATATTTTGAAGAATAGTTTGAAGATTGGAAAATAGTTTGACAAACTCGTACTTTGATCTGTTTGGGAAGAAAACATTTTGTTTGTTGATTTTTCGCTATTTTTGGTGAAAAAGATTTCACACATTTGAAATCTGATTTGTTTCCTTTATTATCGGATTTGGTTGTTATTTTCTTTACGAGGCAACTTGTGTACGAAAGGATGAACTCAGTATACTTATCATTGTGCTTACCTTGATCGTGTGGGCATGTCATGGTATGATACATATGGGTATTATAGTATAATATTACTTTAAGCATATCACGAAGTTGAAAAATTGAAAGTTGAGCGCTAGGTTTAAGTGGACAAACATATCGGCAATCGCATAGACCAGTCTAAATAAGTTCGTACTGAAAAATGTTCCTTGGTCAGCCTGAAAACGATTTTGATCCCATTGCAATTGTAATTGTATATTAGTTTCTTTGTTTATTCGTGTTTCTATTTATATTCTTATATTTAAAAATTAAAAAAATATAGAAAATCCAAAAATAGAGTGTACATTTGGTTTATCGAAAATTTAACCGTTCTTGAAGATTTGATTGATCATTAAAAATTGAGAGAAATTTGAATTGTGAAATCCAAGTACAAGTACTTGGATGTACTAAGTGTTCATGTGGTATTTTCCTCTGTTGCATAGAAATGTTTGCTTATGAATTTCTGAGCATGTGTAGAACTTGATTTCAATCAAGAAACAGGGGTTAATGAGGATTAAGATGTTGTTAGTTGTTTACAAAGCGTGAAGCATCACAACAAAAAGATGTACCTGAGTCAGAAGAACCAGATACGAATCATCATCTGACAATGATAGTACATTTGAAGAAGTGCATGTGAACCTGCTTAAAAGAGAAAGATTATTAAAGAAAAGAGCTGACGAGAATCCTCCTCTCGCATTCTTTTTAAGCAAGATGTTCAAGCAAAAGCTGATGATGTTCAAGAAGAACAAAGGACCCAAGTTTGAAGATGAAGAGATGAAGTATCTTGCCACAAAAACATGATAAAGACGGTAGTTTGATAAAGACAACCTAAACCTAGGGGGATATTGTAAGGCCATAAAATTGTGTAGGTTTACGCTTGTCTTTATCAAACACACTTATAAGTATTGGACTTAGTTTACTAGTGGGCTTGGGTTAGGCCATGTGGGCCGACTTATGTGGACCCTACATAATGTTATGTTTAGTTCATTATTAGGGTTAGAGATTAGGTTAAGATCTTATGGAAACGAATAAGGGTTTTTGGTTGTTAGTGCTTTCATGCGATTTGTACCAGACAAACCTTAGAGTATGTGTGCAATCTTTATAATACAATCGACTTTCTTCATTTTCTTGTTCCATCATTTTCTTAGTTTTCCGCACTTTGATTGTGGTTGTGATATCCGATTGAAGATCTCTAGACTTACAATTGGTATCAGAGCCTAAGAAGCCTTTCGAAGGCTCGGTTTTTTGGATATTATTCGAAGAACAAGAAAATCTCAGTTTCATCGGTTCGAAACAGGTTGATTTTTTTGAAGAACAGTTTGAAGATTGGAAAATAGTTTGAAAAACTCGTATTTTGATATGTGAAGTGTGCAAAATGCAACATATAAATTACATCAAATGAGGTATAAAACTAACCCTTTTTTAGTACTAATGTTGGAAAAAGTATGCTTTTGTCTTCCTTTTGTATTTTCAGGGTTAAAAGAGCTTAAATGAACAAAAGAAGCAAAAATGCAGCCAAATCCAGCATAAATACAAGAAAAGGAATAAACGTGGCATGCCCGACCCCTCGACAGCATCCTCTAAAGCAAAAACAAGAGAACAGGAGGCTGAACACGCCCCGTGCTCACTGAGCACGGGGGTGTGCCCAAGTGTCTGCAGAAAAAACAAAGTTGTAGAAGCTTCTATCACCCATCACGGGGGCGTGCCCAGCGGACACGGGGCCGTGGTCAACTCTAAGATTCGCAGAATCTAGAAAATCTTGATAGTACAAATACGCTTCTACACACGGGGTCGTGCCCAGCGGACACGGGGGCGTGGTCAACTAATGCAGACAAACTGCAATTAATGAAGAAAGAGAAGATGGGTGGACACGGGGCCGTGTCCGGGCTTCTGTGCAGGCTATAAATAGGGGTGCTTGGCTCATTTGCAAACCATCCCTTGGCAAACCACCTCTCTCACACTTCACCCACCCACCACCACCATCACAACCCACATCCACCACCATCATCCATCATAGAGTGTGTGAGTAGTCTCGGGATCCAAGATTGATCGTTAGAGTTCTTGACAATCAAAGGCCATGTTTGCCTAAGTCTCTTACATCACTTGGTGAAGACAAGTGTCTAGTGTAATACTTTTTATTTTTAATCTTTTCGCACTTTTTATTTGGTTCTGTATTAATGACTTTAATAACTAGTTTCTTATGTTGAAGGTGAGTCTTCCTTATCGTTTGTCCGTGGTGTCTTGGCATTATTTTACTGTCTATATAAAATAAAAGATTTTCACCATTCATATCTCCACGGTCTATATTGAGGTATGTTGGCTACCTGGTCGGGGGTTAAGGGAACGGTTTGGTAAGAGTCTTGCCTTGTTCAGTGTATAGATCCTGCAAGGACCTGGGTCAACTTTAGTATGACCTCCTTCAATACCCACTGGTATTGGATGGCGGGGGTCCGAACTCCTTAACCCCCTCATATGTAAACTACTATTAAAACTTTAACCCGGCTACTTAGCACTGTATCCCTGCTGACTCAGACTACTTAGCCGAGGGTAACGTCACCTCCAGAAGAGGGGCCTACTACAATATGCATTAATAACTTAATTAATTATCTTTCAATAATCCAACCCTTTAGGATTGTATCCTTGCTGACTCAAACTACTGGGTTGAGGGTAACGTCACCTTCAGAAGAGGGGCCTACTACAATAACTAAGATAATCTCTTAAAAAGTGCAAAAGTGCGGAAATAATCAAAGGTTACACTAAACACGAGTCGGATTCAAGTGATTCATCTTGTCTATCTGGTTTTATTTTATTTTATTTTTCAGCATTTTAGTTAGTTTTATTTTTCTAGTATAATAACAATTGCTGTACGTTCTTAGGAACAGTACAACAAATGGACAAAATTTTCATGCTATTTACAATAGTGCCATGCATTTTTTTTGTCCAGTAGAGAGATCCACAACACTTTAAGCATTTCCTTTATGTGGCAAGTGGTTACCTTACATGTATCCACTACGTGTCATTGCAGGAACTGGAAATATGATACTGGAGAAAGATATGAGAGAGAGTAAAGCTTTTACTTTTCACTTTTCTGATAAAAGCTGCTCTCTTTATAGAGCTCTTTCTTGCTTTCTCCGGCGACGGTCCTTTTCCGATGATGTGAAATGCTGAACGATTTTTAGAAGCCCCTTTTCTATTCTCTCCATAGAAGGAGAGCTTGAGGTGTTGCCCTGCCATTGCCGGTGGCTCCGGTTGTCTATGGCCGCGGCTGACGTCCAGTTTGTGACGCCTCTGTTGTTCTCCGGTTATAGCTTTGAATCTTTTGGTTGGCATGGATGTTAATGAGATCGTCATGATGTGTTTCTAAGTCTCGATCTGGATTATGTTCCGCACTCTGCCAACGATTAGCACAATATTTCAGATCTGAGAGAAATCGTTGATGGTGAAGGGTGTGTGTGGTGGCGTCGTAGACGCGTGCAACAACGTCGGTGGTGGTGGCTGTTTTGTTGTGGTGACATGTTCGAAGAGGGCGATGGTTAGGTGGTGGTGAAGCTCCGATTGTGGTGATGAAGCGACGCTACCCGCTCTCTCACCGAGCTGCGATAATGATGGTGATGTTCTTCATCGTCGCCGACGGTGATGGTGGTGAGAGATCTCTCGCCGGGAAACAAAAGGTGGGGGACGGTGGTGCTCTAGAAATAATGAAACTTTAATTTACAATAACTATAATGAGAAAAAACCCGTTAACTTGTGATCCTCTAAGAGGTTTTTGGATTTTGATCAAATTATGTTTGTTTGGAAGCAGCAACAGCTAAAAAACAAGAATGGAAATAGGTAAAATAGGTGATAAAAATAAATAGTTTTATGAACACTTACCACAATTTTACAAAATTCATCCAAATTTACGGAATGCATGGTTGTTTTTATGTTTTTTTAGGTGAATGTTTCAATTTAGATTTTCTTCAAAACATAATTTTACTCATAATCAACTAAGTTTTTGGTATTGTATGCTATAGGGGGCGACGTTACAGTTGTGATACCATAACGAATCCAACCGTTTATGAGCGAACATCGTTGCTGATATTTTGCCAAAAGGGAAAAGGTATCGGTGTTTGCCTTTACGTTTTTCGATAAGCCAAACCGATAATGACGAAACTCCAGCCACTTGCATTGAGAAAAACGATCACACTCCCGCCGCGAAGCGCGGGGTAAATAACTAGTTCCTAAAAAAAGTTGTTGCGCTGATGTTGAAGGAATTAAAGCAAAATAAACAAGTGAAAAAAATTGTTTTAAGAAAATAGCATAGATCGATTGTAACAACGGTATCCAGTGAAATTTCACCCGTAACAAAACTATTGGTAAAGTCTGTTGAAATAGTGATGTAGATAATCCATATATACCTACAGATGCTACTTCCCAAAAGACCTTCAACTTTTAACCACGTCTGAACATAAAACTTATATTAGGGCTTGTTGGAGGCAACAATTGGATTAAGAACAAAAACACGCACGGTTTTGAGAAACCTTCTCGATACTTTTCTGTTTATTGAAAAACTTTCTTAAACAATTACAATAAAACCTATTGGTATATATAGGACTATTACTTGAGAAAAAAGCTAAACAATAATAATTATATTCAAACTATGACTCCTAATAATTTGAAAACTTAAACCTATCTGATTACTAACTTCCACTAATATCCGTAAACTTATTTTAATGAATTCTTTGCTTCCCAAGTTTAGAAATAAAGATCGATTATTCTCAAAGATTCTAAACAAAAATAAAAAGTACTAAAAATATATAATCAGTAAGCTAATAATGAAAAAGTATAATTGTAAAAGATTAAATATGAAAAAGTATAATAGTAAAACTATAAAATAAAATTAGACAAGAAAAAACTAATTTAGTGTACAAAAAGTAGATTAAGAGATTCTAGATTTCCATGCAAATTTATTAATAATTTGGTTGATTTTATCATCTAAGTTTTATATGTTGGTATATTTAGCTACTTATAACTAATATTGTCGGTCCATGCAGGGGCGCAGCTTCCTTGGGGCGGGAGGGGGCGCCCGCCCCCACCTCCCCCGAACTTTTCGATGCGTAATGTTATGAACAGTACCTTCGTATAGAAATTTTTAGGTATATACATTTTTGCCCCTCCGGAATTGGGAAAAATCGACCCCCCCAAGCTTCGCCAATGGGTCCATGCATATTTTTGCAGCTCAAATCTTTCGGAGATGGAAATGAAGTTGGAGATGGATGAGATTGAGACAGAGATGGGGAAAAATGAGCATGCATGTAATGGTTGAATTCTCTCCTGACCAGAAAAACGATAAGATGGCCTGGGAGAGGGTATCGCGCATGTACGGCTATAGGGATATAGAACCCTGCCAACATAAAAGATGTATGGAAAAAGTACCACCGTCACTCTTAAAAAGCAAGAAAGGTAATAGAAACTCCGAGTACTACAAGCCTGCAGTGGTTTCACTTGGCCCGTACCACCATAACCGGGAGGATCTTGCTAAAGATGAGAAGTACAAACTTATAACACTAGAAGAGTATTGTTTGAGAGCCAAAGTAACCAGTGATGACTTATACAAGAAGGTGTCTGAAGTGGTAGGTGATACGAGAAAGTGTTATATAGATGGTTCTACCGATTCTTATGAAGATGAGGAATTCAATCTAATGATGTTACGCGATGCTTGCTTTATTTTATTCTCTATTGAATGCGTATCTGATCGAAACATCATGATGATGTTGCCTAACGAGTATTTAGGCTCAATGGAGTTTATAAACATAATGCGTGACATATTCATGCTTGAGAATCAGATCCCGTTTGTAGTACTCGAAGTTTTGTTGTACTTGAAGCCCGATAAAGGCGAAGTGATGCGGAACAAATTCTTTAACTTCTTAAACCATGGTGTGCTGGAAACCAAGGGGGAGGTGATGGGGTATAAGCAAAAACCGCTTCATCTTCTCGAGCTTTACCGGTCTTATTTCATCTCGCTTCCCAATTCCCGTAACATCAGTTCACGTATATTTATAAACTTTGATGAATACGAGTATTGAATCAAGGATACTATTCTCATTATTTACAAATCAATATATAGAGGTACAAGAATGAATACAATAATTACAAGAGCTTGATTCTAAGGAGAGAACTATGCAATGTTTACAAATCTTGTTGACTAAGTAAATGGAATGATAATGGAGAATAATTTGCAATTAATGGTGACTTAATTTGTGGTATTGATACGCCCCCACAAGATGGAGGATCCATTGGAGATTCCAATCTTGGACCGAAAAGACAGGAAAGGTGCCCGCGAAAGTGGTTTGGTGAGGACATCCGCAAGTTGGTCCTTTGAGCTAAGGTGAAGAACTTTTAGTTGCCCGGAGTTGACTTGTTCCCTTACATAGTGATAATCCAAAGCAATGTGTTTCATGCAGGAGTGGTAAACTGGATTGGCACATACATAGGGGGCCCCGATGTTGTAGCAGTAAAGTGAGGGAGTGATCACAGTCGGTAAACCAAGTTAAGTGAGTAAATTTTTTATCCATTATATTTCAGCGGTGACATTGGCAAGATCTTTGTACTCAGCTTCGGTGGATGATCTAGAGACTGTTTTTTTGTTTTGCAGATTTCCAAGAGATAATGTTTGAACCAAGGTATAAGAGATATGCTGTGGTTGACCGTCCTCCAACATTAATACCCCCAGTCCGAGTCCGAGAAGGCTTGTAAGGTAAGGTTGGTGTTACACTTCAAGAACAACCCGTGATGTACCGTTCCTTTCAAATATCTAAGAACCCGTTTGAGAGCTTGCCAGTGTGATTGTTTTGGTGAATGCATGAATTTTGATAATTTATTGATGGCAAAAGATATGTCTGGACAAGTGAAGGCAAGGTATTGCACCACCTACCAGTTTTCGGTAAGGTGTGGGGTCGACTGGAGGAGAGGAATCATTAGGGGAAAGCGAATCAGAAACGCTTAAAGGAGTGAGAAGCTCTTTTGCACCATCCTTTTTAAAGGTGGTGAGAACATCTTGAATATGGCGATGTTGAGAAAGAAATATACCATGGGGCGTAGGAATGACTTCGATTCCTAGGAAGTGATGGAGAGGGCCTAAGTCCTTGATAGAGAACTTTTTTCTTAGGGCTTGAACAAAAGAATCCATGAAAGGATTGTGATTTCCTGTAAGTACAATGTCATCAACGTAGACAAGAAGGTAGCAAGTGATACCATTTGAGTTGTATACAAAGAGGGAGGTATCAGAAAGACATTTTTTAAAACCAAATCCAATGAGGAAGGTGGTTAGTTCAATGTACCAAGCACGCGGTGCTTGTTTAAGGCCGTAAAGAGATTTTTTGAGATTGCAGATGTGACGTGGGAATTCTGAATTTGTGAATCTGGGAGGTTCTATCATAAATACATCTTCATGTATGGTACCATGAAGAAACGCATTGTTTACGTCAAGTTGGCGTAAAGACCATCCTTTAGAAAGAGCAACGGAGAGAACGGTGCGGATGGTGACGGGCTTAGTAACAGGGCTGAATGTGTCATGGTAGTCTTTACCATGTTGTTGGTGAAACCCTTTAGCAACGAGACGTGCTTTGTATTTGTCAATAGTGCCATCGGGTTTTCGTTTAATACGGAATACCCATTTGCAACCAATGGGAGTTTGGGTGGTGTGAGGTACAAGTTCCCATGTGTTGTTTTGGATGAGAGCATAATTAAAGACCGGTCTAAGTTTAGGCTTAATTAAAGACCCGTTAGGATTCTAATAGGTTATTATAAACCTTCATTCCAGAATAGGAGACCCGGTAAAAGCTACGTGCACTTGCTTGTTGTGATTATTACTTGCAAAGGTAAATACTTTTAACTTATTTTCCCTTATACGGGCTTGGGGTACGGTATATAAAATACCGCTTGGTCGGGCATTGAATCTTTAATCGTATAATGGTTAATTTATTGAAATGACCCGTTTGAATTGTTTTGTTTGCTTAAAGCCTTTGGGGGGGTTAATGACCATGTCCCGGATATCCTTGGCATCATTTTACGAAATGGCCACGACCTGAGCACGAGGTGTAGGCGTACACCCGTCAGTGCCTAAATAAATAATGTGGTGTGTCTATTGATCTTTAACCCGGCACGAACCGGGCTACTGAACGCATAAGAAACATGTAATTCTTTTACAAGTTTATATAAATAAATAATTATCCCAAGTTATAAAGAGTTTTGTGCCACGTGCATTCAAATCAATTTTATTAAACTTTCAAAATGAGTCGGTTAATTGTATTTACCAGTGTAAACTGACGTATTTTCCCAAAAAGGTTAAGTGCATGTACTACTCGAAATAGGCTGGCTTTCTCCTAGCATCCACAATAAGTCTCGCAAGCTTGGATGACATAAAAACTGTTGAACAATGTTTCCTTTTTATTTGATCCACCTGTGGATTATTTTCAACTATTTTGTGATACTTAATATTACAATTATATTCGGTTGAAATGAATCAATCTTTTGCTTCCGCTGTGCATTTAAATATTGTGTTGTTTGACTATGATGATATCCACTACGTCACGATACTCCCCACCGGGCCCACCGGTAAAACGTGGAAATATCGGGGTGTGACAGGTTGGTATCAGAGCCAACATTTAGTGAATTAAACACTAGCCTTTTGTGTTTAATCTCAATGACACAATTGCACATTCCTAAAACTTTCGAGTCTAGACAAAGAACTTAGGACAAATCCAAATTTGTTTTTTTTAATCTTAACTTGTCCTTTATATTTCTTGTTGTATCTTTCAATTGTTTTGACAGGAAATGCCACCAAGATTCCGAAGAGGAGGACGAGGTAAGGGGCCGATCAATGCCCCCAACGATCACGAAGCCGGGCCTTCACAC
The DNA here is from genome assembly GCA_030545235.1 of Helianthus tuberosus. NCBI lineage: Eukaryota > Viridiplantae > Streptophyta > Magnoliopsida > Asterales > Asteraceae > Helianthus > Helianthus tuberosus. Next base: position 59,781,914 of record CM060383.1, read on the forward strand.
CGGCGAACTCCTTCTAATACTATGAGTGCCGATCCGCAAGGAGCCTGGAGGACCTATACGGAGCCCGCTAGGCGATCTACTTCGTATAGCTCAACGCCTCCTTACCGCCATTCCTTCTTGCCGTTGCAGCGGTCCGATTCGCAACGTTCCTTTGGCGACCCCACTCCTGTCTTTCAGGGCCGGTTCAACCCGTCAAACTATATAGAAGAACCAGTGGGTTTTAACCCAATAGGACCTGAAGACCATTTCTCAGGAGACCATGCAATGGACATGGACGAGGACACAAATCCAGTTGAACCACCGTCTGGGACACCTACTCATCCCATCGAGATCTCTGATGGATCATCCTTTCACGGATCACCCTATCGTGGTCCAGACAGTTACCAAGCGAGGTTCAACCAGTATGAGTGGTATTTTACGCCCTCTCATAACCCACAGCAGCAGCAGCAGGATCCCTCCGAGGATTTGCGTTTCGTGGTAGTCACGCCACCGCCTCCACCACCGCCAGTTCATCAAGCACCTCCAGAACCACCAAGGCGTAGAAGAACAGGCACACGAATATCCGCGTGAGAATGGGATTTTCACTTTAGCACCCCCCATCACTCAAGTGGCAGTCACTATCCGCCACTGCATGAAGACCCACAAATGGGTGGGCCTTCAAACCCAGTTTCAGAGGTGAATTCTGCACCAGTTGCACCACCACCGCCACCATTGGGATTTGGTAATCAAATACCCACATACGCCGGTTCCACGGCGTATAATCCATTTGAGCAGCCGGCTCACACTAATTACAATTATGCTGAAGCCGACCCATACCTAGTAGCAGCCAACTACAACGCCCTTCATCCTGAAGGACCATATGGAACTCCATGGGGAGTGGGATACCCAACTCATGGGTATCAAATACCTGCTCGACCTCCACTTCAGCACCAGCCGCAGCCAGCACGGTTTTCCCCACCGGAGCAGGAGGAAATCCTCCAAAGACTAAGCAGGGTGGAGCGAGACTTTCAGGAAGAGCGTAGGAACAACAGAGGATTCCTCAAGGGCTTAGCAAGCTTATTAAAAGGAAAGAAGAAAAGGGATCATTAAATCCCTATATGTATTGTTGTATTTCCTTATTTCAATCCAGTCCCTGCATGGACATTTATCTATGTACTTAGTCCCTACGTGGACTTGCATTTTTAGTCCCTGCGTGGACATCTATTTTAGTAATTGGTCCCTGCGTGGACTTGTATTTCAGTTTAGCCCATGCGTGGGCAAGTTGTTCTGTTAAAAGTCCCGTTTAGGGCAATGTGTACTCCTTTTTATGTATGATGGAATGTTAAATTAAAATTTTCATTTTTGTTATTATATATGCATAAAAAATAATATACATGAAATAAATAAATCAAAAATCATTCCTTTTAAAAATAATCTGCCTATTAAATATTAAATAAGAATCTTAAAGGTATAACCTAGCCTGCATGTCATTATAAGACTTGGCCAAGATGGTAAGACCTGTTTAAAAGATTCGAATCCCTGTTAACATCTGAAAACATGTTAACGCTCCTGGCAGACGTGATTCGTTAAAATCACACGCGTCATTCTTATAATAGGATTCTTCAAAAGATTCCTAACCTAACTTAATGATCTATAAATCATGGGTTTAAATCATCAATTAAGATGATCACATATTAAACATCCATTAGTGATGTAGTGCCTACGGGCCATGCTCATTGTCATATAAGACAAAAGACAGTAGTAGTCTACGACTCCCTGTCAGAGAAAAGGTAATGAACTATGTTCAAACCTTAATGCCTTGATTCTCTGAAATCATGGCTTATAATTTAGGATGTCCCTGTGACTAGGCCTTTTGTGCCACTAATAAAACTGTTATTTGTTTTATAATTATGATAAATTATAATAAAAATCCTAAATAAATGTGATTAACAAATTAACCAAATATGGCATGTGTTACCATGGTTAATGAATTGCCATAAAAGACGATTCCATAATAAACTCCCAAATAAATTATTGTCAATATTTTATGTAACAATTCAAACCACATGGCTGACTCGGACGAGATCAACAGTCGGCCAAGGGAGAATCATGACACCACCAGGATCAATGTAACTGGTGCAGAGCTCCAAGCGTTAATTGACAATGCTGTTACAAAAGCCTTGGATAGGCAGTATAGTGAGTCGAGCGGTACTCGAAACAGAACCCAATCAGTACCCCATTCCAAGCCTAAGACTCATTCAGAGGCTCACAGCAAGCCACCCTCCAAGAAGGAAGAGCCAAAGAAAGACGATGACGATCGTCAGTCCTCAAATCAGCAAAGTGTTCCATCTCAAAAGATCGTACTGAAACAAGGACCCCGTGATAAGGGTTGCTCCTACAAGTATTTTGTTTCATGCAAACCCAGGGATTTCACTGGGGAGAAAGGAGCTATAGACTGCATGACATGGTTGGATGAGATGGACACCGTGGTTGATATCAGCGGGTGCGCTGATAAGGATGTGGTAAAGTTCGTATCTCAGTCATTCAAGGGTGAGGCATTAGCTTGGTGGAGGTCTTTGATCCAAGCTACAGGTAAAATCCCATTGTACAATCTGTCATGGGATCAGTTTGTGACGTTGATTAAGGAGAACTACTGCCCTCAGCATGAGGTTGAGAAGATTTAAGCTGATTTCTTGTCTCTGGTTATGAAAAACCTAGACTGTCAGGCCTACCTTACAAGTTTCAATACCCTGTCTAGGTTGGTTCCATACCTGGTTACACCGGAACCTAAGCGTATAGCTCGATTCATCGGGGGTTTAGCCCCAGAAGTTAAGGCCAGTGTGAAAGCCTCCAGACCAGCTACCTTCCAGTCTGCAGCTGATATAGCATTATCTCTTACTCTGGACGCGGTCAGGCAGAGATCACTGAGAAACACTGATGCTGAGAAAAGGAAGCGTGAGGATGATAACTCACGGCGATCAGACAAGAGACATAGTGGAAACAATGACCACAAAAAGAGTTATGGGTCTAAGAAAGATGGTCATCAGTCGGGTGATAAACCCACATGCAAGATCTGCAAGAAACTGCACTTCGGGAAGTGCAGATATGAGTCGAAATCCCAGTCACAGCCAAGGGCATATGGGATTTGCAAGTCTTCTGAGCACAAGACCTTGGATTGCAAAAAGTTGAAAGATGCTACGTGCTATAGCTGCAATGAAAAAGGGCATATCAAGTCCAACTGCCCGAAACTTGCAAAGAAGACTGAGGATGGGAAAAAGACCAATGCAAGGGTCTTCCGGATGGATGCAAAGGAAGCCGTCCAGGACGACAATGTGATCACAGGTACCTTCCTCATAAATGATGTTTATGCAAGAGTGCTATTCGATTCAGGAGCTGATAAGTCATTCGTAGATAATAAGTTTTGTAAATTGCTGAATTTACCTGTTAAAACCTTAAGTGTGAAATATGAGGTGGAATTAGCAGATGGTACCTTAGAAACAGCGTCAACCGTGTTAGATGGATGTGTTATATCCATTAGGAACCATTCTTTTCCATTGTCCTTACTTCCTTTGAAATTAGCCGGTTTCGATATAGTAATAGGCATGGATTGGTTGTCTCGCAACCAAGCCCGGATCGTTTGTGCTAAGAAGCAAGTGATTGTCAGAGCTCCTCATGGCGAGCCTTTGACAATCCAAGGAGATACTAAGTATGGGATGCCTGAGCAAATGTCCATGCTCAAGGCATCAAGGTGTTTGACGAAGGGTTGTGTTATATACATGGCGCAAGTAACTATTGATGAACCAAAGCCTAAGATCGAAGACATACCCATTATCTCTGAATATCCAGAAGTATTCCCTGAAGAACTACCTGGTTTACCCCAGATAGGCAAGTGGAGTTCAGGATTGACATTATTCCTGGCGCAGCACCTGTTGCAAGAGCACCTTACAGATTGGCACCAACAGAGATGAAAGAGTTGAGAACTCAACTGGATGATTTGTTGGCAAAGGGATTTATTAGACCTAGCTCATCTCCTTGGGGAGCACCAATCTTGTTTGTGAAGAAAAAGGATGGGTCGATGCGATTGTGCATCGATTACCGGGAACTTAACAAAGTTACTGTTAAGAATCGGTATCCATTACCCAGGATCGACGACTTGTTCGATCAACTTCAAGGAGCGAGTTAATTTTCCAAGATCGACTTAAGGTCAGGATATCATCAACTGAAGGTCAAGGATGAAGATGTACATAAGACTGCATTTAGGACTCGTTATGGTCACTACGAGTTCTTAGTGATGCCTTTTGGACTCACTAATGCACCAGCCGCATTCATGGATCTCATGAACCGCGTCTGCAAGCCCTACATGGATAAATTTGTCATCGTCTTCATCGATGATATTCTTATCTACTCGAAGAATCAAGCTGACCATGAGAAGCACCTCCGTTGCATTCTAAAACTACTTCAGCGAGAAAAGCTCTGCGCCAAATTCTCTAAGTGTGAATTTTGGCTTTGGGAAGTCCAATTTCTTGGACATGTGGTTAGTGAACGCGGAATCCAGGTAGATCCCGCTAAGGTCGAAGCTGTCATGAATTGGCAAGAGCCGAAGACGCCCTCAGAGATTCGCAGCTTCTTGGGATTGGCAGGATATTATAGGCGTTTTATTGAAAAAATTTCAAGGATTGCTGCACCCCTAACTTCTTTAACTAGGAAGAATATTAAGTTCAACTGGGGACCGAAGCAACAAGAATCCTTTGATATCCTTAAGCAGAAGCTAAGCAATGCACCTGTGTTGACATTGCCTGATGGAATAGAAGAGTTTGTGGTATATTGTGATGCATCACACACCGGGATGGGATGTGTGCTTATGCAGAAAGGCAAAGTTATTGCCTATGCTTCACGTCAGTTAAAGGTGCATGAAAAGAATTACACTACCCATGACTTGGAGTTGGGTGTCGTTGTATTTGCACTGAAACTGTGGAGGCACTATTTATATGGTATCAAATGTGTGATATATTCTGATCACAAGAGCCTCCAGCACCTATTTAACCAAAAGGATTTGAACATGAGGAAACGACGTTGGATGGAAACTTTGAATGATTATGACTGTGAGATAAGATACCATCCCGGCAAGGCGAATGTAGTCGCCGATGCCTTGAGTCGAAAGGAAAGAGTGAAGCCTATGAGAATCAATGCCAAGAGCATTGAGATAAAGAATAGTTTAAATGAAAGGTTGTTAGCCGCGCAGAAGGAAGCTGTGCTGGAAGCTAACTATTCTGGCGAAAAGCTAGGAGTAACCGAAGAACAGTTATCCTATGGCAAGGACGGAATTCTGAGGTTGAATGGACGAATATGGGTTCCAGTTTATGGAGGACTTCGAGATGTTATCCTCCAGGAAGCCCACAGTTCTAAATACTCCGTTCATCCTGGAGCTGACAAGATGTACCAGGATCTGAAAGCAAATTTTTGGTGGATAGGCTTGAAGAAGTCTATAGCTACCTATGTAGCTAAATGTTTGACGTGTGCGCAAGTCAAAGCTGAACATCAGAAGCCGCCAGGTTTACTACAACAGCCTGAACTTCCCACGTGGAAGTGGGAAATGGTGACAATGGATTTCATCACCAAGTTGCCAAAGACAAAGAAAGGCAATGATACTGTCTGGGTGATAGTGGATAGACTGACTAAGTCAGCACATTTCCTACCCATTAAGGAGACCTATAGCTCCGACATGTTAGCCCAATTGTACGTAGATAAGATTGTATCTCTGCATGGCGTACCAGTGTCTATTATCTCTGACAGGGATACTAGATACACGTCACATTTTTGGAAAAGTTTCCAACAATCTTTGGGCACGCGCTTAAATTTCAGTACGGCTTACCACCCTCAGACGGACGGGCAAAGTGAGCGTACAATCCAAACTTTGGAAGACATGCTTCGAGCATGTGTGATTGACTTAGGTGGTAGTTGGGATAACCACCTGCCATTAGTCGAGTTCTCCTATAACAATAGTTATCATACCAGCATTAAGGCTGCGCCTTTCGAGGCCTTGTACGGTAGGAAGTGCAGAACGCCCATATGTTGGGCGGAAGTTGGAGATGTCCAACTGACAGGACCTGAAATAGTCCTGGAGACGACAGATAAGATTGTGCAAATACGCGATCGTCTCAAAGCTGCCAGGGATAGGCAGAAAAGCTACGCGGACTTAAGGCGTAAACCTCTAAAGTTCGAGGTTGGTGATAAGGTACTACTTAAAGTATCACCCTGGAAAGGGGTAATGCGATTTGGTAAGAAAGGCAAGTTAAGCCCGAGATACATAGGACCATTCGAGATCATCGAATGTGTCGGATCAGTTGCTTATAAGTTAAACTTACCTGAAGAGCTCAGTGGTATTCATAACGTATTCCACGTCTGCAATCTGAAGAAATGTCTAGCTGATGAATCACTAGTCATACCGCTTACAGATGTGCACATTGACGAGAGCTTAAAGTTTGTTGAAAAACCTTTGTCGATTGAGGATCGACGGGTTAAGAAGCTTCGAAGGAAGCATGCACCGATCGTAAAGGTCAAATGGGATGCCCGTAGAGGTCCCGAGTACATGTGGGAGGTAGAGTCCACAATGAAAGAAAAGTACCCTCATTTGTTTCAGTAAATCTCGAGGTCGAGATTTCTTTTAAGGGGGTGAGGATGTGACACCTCGTAATTTCATGTCCAATATAATAACGACACGTGTCATGTAAGACAAAAGTGATATAAACCCGGATCTAGTTAAAGATGTATGGCAGGATTTAAAAGTGTCGACATGTTAATTTATACCTCTGAACGACCTCATTATGAATCCCAAGACCCTAATCTATATCATAAACATTTGATATGCATTCAAATCCGGTTAATACTAGTAATAATTGATTCAAAGAGCAAAGATGGGATCCTATGAGGATGTGCACGACAAACCTTCATTCGTGACCCTTTCGATAAAGTCCAAGACAATTATACAACATGGTAAGGTGGACATAACTGTTCAAGCACGATCTAAAGGTCCCATACTGATAATTCATGGCCCAAATTCGTAATATAAAGGTTGCATGATCAAAGCCTAATAATTCAAAAAAAATTGTCTCCTGAACATCGGTTACGGACCGTAAAGGTCTTGCCTTACGGTCCGTAAGGCATCCCCAGCGACAGAAAAATGACAGGTGCCTGTTATGAACAAGTTAACCGACTTAAATGGATAGTTTTCAATACCATGTGCTGCCTAAGCTTGTTTTTAGGCACTAGGGGCACTTGTAAGCATCTTGGTTCCATCCTAGACTTGCTTGGCATGATCATGGGAGATTAAAACCCATATAAATAGAGCACTAAGTTGCAACTTTTTGATCATTCATTCCATACTCAACTTCTGATCATTTCTAGAGCTCAAGACCACCTCCTAAGCATCATTAGTCGTGCATTGGACCTTGGTAAGTATCCTTAACCTTCCTTAATCGTGTTTTGCTTAGTTTATAGCTTAAAAGTCAAACCGTCGTAATTAAAGTTTGACTTATCGATTAATCACTAATGGTCTGGTGTTTAGTTAAATTGAAAGTTGTTATAAGTTGGTAATTATGTTGGCATTAAAACCTTAAAAGGGCACCCTCTGATTCCCGCTCTAACTAGATCATTTGTCGGGTCAAAGTTTGTTATAAAAAGTCAACAGGAACTTAATTTGCGAATTAACGCATAATTAACAATGTGGAAGACGTGTAACCTATTTTATCACTCATATAACTTGGTAATTAGTATAAGAACTGGTCTAAGCTTGTTTGATCCGACAATTTTCTGTTTTGGCTCGGTTCGGAACCGAAAGTCGCAAAACTTTGACTTTTGCTTTGACTTCAGTTCTGACCCGATTTAGTTAGAATTGCCTTAGAGCTTCATTAGGACCGGGTTGCATGATAGTATAACCCTCTGTGATTGGTTCGTTGATTGCCCATTTCATTTGCACGTTTCCGTTAATTGCTTAATGTTGACCATAATGCCCTCTTGACCATAAAACGAGAATTTTGGAAATGTGAGAGGACAATAATCTTCGTTACTGATTTAAACTAATCATAACCTAAGGTTATTGCCTTAATTCGGTAATTACCGATTATACCCTTTTGCGTGTAAAATGAGTTTTACATAATATTTTGACACCAATTCAATTGCTACTTATTTTATATAATAAATGTAGCATTTCGAACTTGATAACCTGATCAGAAAACTCATATTTCCTGTTTAACCCGGAAATCGCTTAAAACGGCTTTTTACGCGTATTAAACACATAGTATGGGTTTAAAACCATTTTGTCATATAAGACTTATCACCAACTGATATAGCCTGTTAAATTAAGTTGTTTTACCGATTAATTCAGACCCGAATCTCAGAATTACATTTAATCTCTTTTATAATCTTTAAAATGACCAAAATACCCCTACGTGGCTTAAATTGAGATTAAACTCGTTTTGGGCATAATGGAAGATATCCTTCTGATATCACAACATATTTAAAGCATATTAACTTAGGAAACCTGTTAGTGACTCTTTCGGTTACCCGTTTTGCGTTATTCGCGTTCGGTTCGGTTTATGTAACTAGTTTGCATAAATTAGCCGAAACGGGTCAAACCTTATCATTTTTTTTATCTCAAAATCCAGAATGTGTTTAGTTTACCCATATTATACAAGTCTTCAAACTTGTCGGGTCTAAATCACATTCTATTCCGGTCTTCGCTTAATCATGCGTTAGAACTGTATCTTCCTTTAAAACTAACCGGTCTAAGTTTAGGCTTAATTAAAGACCCGTTAGGATTCTAATAGGTTATTATAAACCTTCGTTCTAGAATAGGAGACCCGGTAAAAGCTACGTGCACTTGCTTGTTGTGATTATTACTTGCAAAGGTAAATACTTTTAACTTATTTTCCCTTATACGGGCTTGGGGTACGGTATATAAAATACCGCTTCGTCGGGCATTGAATCTTTAATCGTATGATGGTTAATTTATTGAAATGACCCGTTTGAATTGTTTTGTTTGCTTAAAGCCTTTGGGGGGTTAATGACCATGTCCCAGATATCCTTGGCATCATTTTACGAAATGGCCACGACCTGAGCACGGGGTGTAGGCGTACACCCGTCAGTGCCTAAATAAATAATGTGGTGTGTCTATTGATCTTTAACCCGGCACGAACCGGGTTACTGAACGCATAAGAAACATGTAATTCTTTTACAAGTTTATATATATAAATAATTATCCCAAGTTATAAAGAGTTTTGTGCCACGTGCATTCAAATCAATTTTATTAAACTTTCAAAATGAGTCGGTTAATTGAATTTACCAGTGTAAACTGACGTATTTTCCCAAAAAGGTTAAGTGCAGGTACTACTCGAAATAGGCTGGCTTTCTCCTAGCATGCACAATAAGTCTCGCAAGCTTGGATGACATAAAAACTGTTGAACAATGTTTCCTTTTTATTTGATCCACCCGTGGATTATTTTAAACTATTTTGTGATACTTAATATTACAATTATATTTGGTTGAAATGAATCTATCTTTTGCTTCCGCTGTGCATTTAAATATTGTGTTGTTTGACTATGATGATATCAACTACGTCACGATACTCCCCACCGGACCCACCGGTAAAACGTGGAAATATCGGGGTGTGACAATAACTAGGAGCGGTTTTGAACAACATATCATAGGGTGATTTGTTGTGAAGAGTGGGTGTAGGCAAACAGTTTATGAGGTGGGTAGCGGTTTGAAAAGCATGGGACCAAAAATGTTGTTGTAAGTGAGAATAGTGAAGTAATTGTAACACCACGTAAACACGTGTCCAATTATGTAAAGACACATGTCCTAAATCCTAATCATGTGGAAGATTGGGCTTGAAGGACTAAAGTTGTAAAACGATCAAAATATGAAACCGAAGGGACTAAAAGTTTCATCATGCCAAACCTGTGCATCTGAATGACCACCCACGAAAAATATATTCTTAAACGAGTAATTAATTGGATATAAGAAGCCGTTTGTGAAGATAATCGAAAGATTATAAACTACAGGGGTTAAACGTGTCAACATGTTAATTCTTACCACTGAGTGACCTTTTAACAAACCCAGGGCTCCAAAATATTCAAATATACTCTCAAGAATAAGTGATATAAATTTCACGAGGTTTCGAGATCGTTATGCGTTGTTTACGCGAATTCCCAAGAATTTGGGTTTAAAGCGTCAACGAGGTGAAACTTATGTTTTCGGAGATCGTTTAACGAAACCGGGCCTAACGGTGTTTGGTTATACTCCCTAGATCATCCACAAATTAACTACAAGGGCCAGGTGTGCTTAAAATGAAAGATTAAAGGCTTGAAAAGGTGCAGGGACTGAAACTGTCAAAGAATAAACTTGTTTGGCTGGTTAACCAGGTGGTCGCGTGGCGCGACCTTGGGGTCTCTCAGCCGTCGCGCAGCGCGGCGGCAGTGTTTCGACAGCCAGATGTTGGCAGCTGCAGGTTTGTTCTCTTCCTTGGTTGCCAAACAAGTTAAATCGATTCAATGGACTTGTAGATGGTTTTTAGAAACCACCAAGACACTTGTACAGCCCTGATAACATTTCTAAACACCTGGGATCATCAGAATCATTTGGATTTCCCTATATAATGAGCCCTTTGTCCATTCTTTCAAGTGCTCATTCACATATTTTACTCTCAATACTCCAAGCTTGAGTTTTGAACACTTCTGGAGATAGCCAGCATTAGGAGAGGATTAAGAAGTGTAGAAAAGATAGCAAGGACCTTATGTAAGTGTTTTAATCCCCGCTTAGTCCATTTTATTAGCTTAAAAACCGAAAAGTCAAACATATCGTAATTAAGCTTTGACTATCGGTTTAATCATAAATGGTCCAGCCACTGACCGAAATAAAAGTGGTTATGGAACCATATTAAGGTAGGTGATTAACCCTTAAAAAGGCACCTTCTAATTATTTCGTTTGACTAGTTAATTGTCGGGTCAAACTAGATAGTCAAAAAGTCAAACTGGACAAAAACTTTAAAAATGACTTAAACTAATAAAACAGAAGTTATAAATTATATTTTAGCATTCTAATAACTTGGTAATTAGTATTAGAATATGTTTAAACATGTCTAACCCGACAATTATCAGTTTAAGGTCAGTTTATAACCGAAAGTCGCAAAAGCTTGACTTTTGCTTTGAGTTTCAGTTCTGACCCGATTAAGCTTGATTCTTCCATATTTTAAGCTTCCATTAGGACCGTATTATGTTATAGTATAACCCCCTAAGGTTATATTACCTGGTCCTTAGTGGTTTGAATTATATGCTAATCTCCGTTAATATGCTTATAAATGCCCATTTTGCCCTTTTGACATATAAATGAGATTTTTATAAATGTGAGAAGACAAAAACCTTTGCTACTGATATATAAGCTTGTCCCAAAAATTTGACATCAGTTCTTGGTCTCAAACAGAAGTTATGCTCGATATCGTAATTAGAAGCTTTTTATTAATTAAATTGCGATATCTTGCATAAAACATGTTTAAACTTGGATTTTGAACCAAAACTCATTACCTACTGTTAAGATATTATTTTTAAGGAATTTTAAGATTTTTAGTCAGATTATAATCTGTTTAAATCATAAAGTTCTTGTGTAATTCGGTAAATGACGATAATACCCTTTTCATGCATAAAATGAGATTTACAAATGATTTGAATACCAAACCTTTTCCTACTGATTTCATACATTAAATAAATTATTTTGAGCATTTAAAACTGATCAAAATCTCAAATTTACATAAACATCTTGGTTATCGTCAATTAGCGAATTTTACACTAATAAGGTGCATAGTATGGTTTAAAACCATATTTAACACATAAGACTTATTACCTACTGAATTTTTAAACAAATTTAAATATTATTACAGTAGGTATAAGTTATGAACTCAGATTTCCAAAAATGTCCTTAAAAGCATATGTGAAATGACCAAAATGCCCTTTCGGGGGTATAGTTTGGCCATGAATGGTAAACCTCACAAATATATAGTATCTTACTGATGTAATGAGATAAAATAAATATTTTTACTGATTACCAAAGACCAGAACTTCAGTTTATTATAAAAATCTCTTTTATAATTATTAAAATGACCAAAACGCCCTTACTGGACTTAAATTGGTTTTAATTACTTTTTGGGCATATATGTTAACATCCTACTGATGTATTAACATATTTTAAGCATAATAACATTTGAGACCTGTATATAATTCATTTGGTTACCCGTTACGCGTTTACGCGTTCGGATCGGTTTATGTGACTAGTTTACGTGAAATAGCCGAAACGGGTTTAACCTTATCATTAAATCCTCAAATTCCAGAATGTGTTTAGTTTACCCATATTATACAAGTATCCAAACTTGTCGGGTCTAAACCACATTCTATTCCGGTCTCCGCTTAATCTAGCGTTTAGAACCGTAAAGTTTCTTTCTAGCTAGCCGGTTTAAGTCTTTGACTTAACTAAAGACCCGTTAGCATCCTAATAGGTTATTAAATCTTCTATACAGATTAAGTAGCATCCAGTAGAAGGTATTATCATAAAGCTTTAGGATTTTACGGCTGAGTTACTTTTCACATTTAGCTCAGGTAAATACTTTTAACTTATTTTCCCTTATACGGGCTTGGGATATGGTATTATAATAATACCACTCGGTCGGGGATGAAATCATTTAATCGGATAGTGATTAATAAATTTACATAACCCATTTTAATCTGTTTTGTTTGATAACATAAGCATTGGGGGTTAATACGACCGTGTCCTGGATATCCTTGGCTCATTTCATTTGAAAATGGCCACGACCTATGCACGGGGTGTAGGCATACACCTGACAGATGCAAATGCTAAAATATAAACCCACATGTTGGGGATAACTCCTTTGTGGGTTCTATAAGTGGTGAGTCGGTTAATCAAGACCGGCTTCCAACCGGCCCCAATTGTATGACAAACATATAAATCTGAATACAAGATTATTTTAAATAATTGTCCCAAGTTATAAATGATTTGTGCCTTACGCACTTAAATCAATTTTCATAAACACATTTCAAATGAGTCAGTTAATTGTATTTACCAGTGTAAACTGACGTATTTTCTAAAGACTGATTGACAGGTACTTCTCGTAAATAGGCTGGAGCTACTAGGTGTCATATAAGAGGATCTTGCAAATCCCTAGATACCTGAAGTCTGTTATTTTCCGTTTCTTGTATTTTATTTATGATCCGCCTGTGGATCTTATTACAACTCAGTCTGTATATTCTTTCATTCGGACACTCAGACATTATGGTTTGTAATAGTTTATTCACCAAGCCTTCCGTTGTGCTATTATATTGTGTGTATTGACTATGATGATATTAACTACGTCACGATACTCCCTGTCGGGCCCACCGGTAATATGTGGAAATATCGGGGTGTGACTGTAATGCAAGGCCGGTTTCAACAACGTGTCGATGATGTCGTTCGGCAATACCGTTTTATTCCGATGTGTGAGGCAGTGTCGTGTAATGGGAAATGCCTTGAGAAGTAAGATATGGTGAAAGACACACATATTCACCCCCATTATCAGTGAATAACGCAACTAGGTTGGTTTTGAAAAAAAATTCAACAAGAGATTTAAACTATGGAAAAAGAATTTTGACATCAGATTTTTGTTTAATTGTGTATAACCAAATATATTTGGAATAGTAGTCAACAAAAATAACATAGTATTTAAAACCATTGATTGGTGTTTTTACGGGTCCCCATACGTCTGAGTAGATAAGTTGTAGTGGTTGATTCGTAACAAAAGATTTTTTTGCCAAAATGTAGTTTGTGGCTTTTATTCAAGGAACATGAAATACAATGAAAAGACTCACGGGTCACCTTATTACGATGAAGTCCTAATCTGGAAATTAAAGACTTAAATACTTAAAGCGATGGATGTCCAAGTATGTGGTGCCACATGAGAAGAGAGTTTGTTTGGGTGTTGTTGACTTGAGGAGATAAGGAGATTGGTCCATAGTAGACATCATTGATGTTCACTCCCCGCATGAGACACGCCCCCGTGCGTAGATCCTTGACAAAAAATGATATGGAAAAATTAAACCGAAACACGATTAGTACGACAAACTTTGGCAACAGATATAAGATTATTTCGAAGGTGAGGAACAATTAAAATGTTATTTAAACGAAGTGGACGTGAGTTAGTAGGAATAGTTGTATGAGCAATAAGAGTTATAGGAAGAGTTTTACCATCACCTAGCACGATCTCATTGGGTCCTCCGTATTTGGAAAGAACGGGAAACTGTTGTTGGTTGTTTACGGTGTTGTTGGAAGCGTCGGTGTCCCACATCCAAGATGGGGTTGGGGCCGTAGGGTAAGGGGTTGTGTAGTTAACCACCGGGGCGTTGTTGCTTTGAGGAGAAATATTGTGTTCTCGTAGGAAGCGACAAAGTTTGCGAAAATCTTTTGTGTCATGCCCGGGAATGTTGTAATAGTAACAATGGGTGTTGTTGTTGCGGGTTGGGCGAGTGATATTATTGGTGTTGCGAGATTGCCATAGGTTTCGGTTTGTGGGTGGGTTTCGGTTTCGGTTTAGGCGATTATCATATGTAGGTGGTTGACGGTTTTGGCTGGTGCGAGGGGAATTTCGGTGGTGGTGAGGAGAGGTTTGGTGAGAGTTTCTTTTAGGGTTCGTTCATGGTCGAGGAGTTTTTCAAATAGGTCGGCAAAGGAGATTGTGGTGTCACGAGTCCGAAAGGAGGCGACTAAATTGGAGTAGTCGTCTCCTAGTTGGTTCATGATGTGGACGACAAAGTCTTCTTCGGACATGGGACTTTGAGCAATAGCAAGTTCATCAAACAGAGATTTCATTTCGTGTAAGTAGTCGGAAATGGAACGATTTCCTCTTGGGTTTTTGGCTAACCGAGATTTGAGAGAGATGATGCGGGAACGCGAGCGACTCGCATAGCTTGAGTTTAGGAGTTCCCAAGCTTTGCGGGCTGTTTTGGCAAAGGAAACAATGGGTTGGATTTGGTCGGAGCAACTACCAAGAAGGGCACCTATGATCATTTGATCTTGACGAAACCAACGGAGGTGTTTCGGGTTTGGTTTGGTGGTTTGGCCGTCAGCAATAGTTTCGGCAGGGATGTTTTCGGGACCAATGATATGGTGGTCGAGTTCAAGGCCAATGAGAATGGCGGTGACTTGGGTGCGCCATGAGGGGAAGTTTTGGGAAGTTAGTTTGATAGGGAAGTGGGTGGCGGCGGTGATGTGAACAATCGGTTGAGCCATGGTTAGTCGGAAAAGAAAAAAAATCGGACAGAAATAGGTAAGGGATCGGCGATGGTGGCTCAGAGGAGCTTTAGGCTCTGATTACCATATAAACTTTGATGATTATGAGTATTGAATCAATGAAACTATTCTCGTTATTTACAAATCAATATATAGAGGTACAAAAATGAATACAATAATTACAAGAGCTTGATTCTAGTGAGAGAATTATACAATGGTTACAAATCTTGTTGACTAAGTAAATGGAATGATAATGGAGAATAATTTGCAATTAATGGTGACTTAATTTGTGGTGTTGATAATATTTAACTTGGTTATAGAGAAACATCCGGATGATGAATATAATTATGTAAGAGAAGATCGATGGTTTGCTTCGGCAACGGAACTCAAAGCTAAATGGATTTTCTTGAAGGAGTGTAGGGGTGAAGCTCATGACATGATATTCGAGTTGGTTTGTACGCATGGCGAGTTAAAGATTGCGTGTAGAGCGGTGTCCACGTATACAAAAGCTATTTACATGAACATGATTGCGTATGAGATGTGCCCGCATAACCCAAATGACTTTCGAGTTTCCACTTATCTTCGAGTGATGAAATCCTTGATTATCCAAGATACGGATGTGAAGGAGTTGCAGGATAGCAATGTATTGATTCATGGTCTTGGTCGAGCTGAAGATGTAGTGAAGATGTTCGATGAAATTGAAGTCCCTGCGATTAGTCTTCCCATATTTAATCGGCTCCGACGTCAGATCGCAACGCTCCACAAGACCAAGTTTAAGACGTGGATGTCGGCTGATTACCGACTACTTTGTGTAAGATTAAATATTTATTTATTTATATTTAATCTAGTAGCCATCATTATCATTTATATAATATAGATCAAAATATATTAATAACCTATTAATAATTAGTTGGTAATTGTTGATGGACCATATTACCCTTATTAACTAATTAGGTTTCCTCTTGGGTGTATATATAAGGAGATTATTAGAGAGGTAAAAGGTTAGACACATAACCTAACAACATAACATCACAATTTTCGTATCTCTCTCTCCCTAACCGATTCTGCCCTAGTCTCGGTTCATCACCATCATCACCTTACACCCTAAGGAGGAACCAGATCAAACTGACAACTATGTCGAACTCCGTTGCTGCGTCTCTGACTGGATTCTCTACTGATGCAATCAAAGGTATGTTATTTCATGTTTTCCATTATGTTTAAACAGAACTGATCAACATGTGGTATCAGAGCATATGTTGATAAATCAGTTCTGTTTTTCGTATCCATTATTCTCGGATCAAAATCTGGAAAACGGAAGTTTTAAAGCCTTAAAATCAAAAACTGTTTTCGGGTTTTAATGTGGCCGAAATCCCTGTTTTCGGAAATTGTTACTTGATAAATTGACCCGAAATCATAAAGGATTAAGCTTATTGTCACGAAATCCATTACAAAAACCATTAAAATCAGGTTTCGGATTTCCAGATTATGTTCTTATTTTCTTAGGGTTCATCAACTGTTCTAAGCAAAACTCGAAAATTCCCTAATATTTGGAATATAATTTTGGATTAGTGGATGTTTTTCCATATTTTGATCTTTATTTTATCTATTAGTTTTTCGAAAAACTGTTAATAGATAATCAGTTATTATTTTTTCGAAATATTTGATGATTTTAGATCATAAATAAAATAGGAAATAATATCCCACAATCCCTTAAATTTCGGGTTTTATTTAACTAACACAATAAACAGCATTAAAAAGAGATTTCGAAATTATCATCATAAATCGTACAAGTTCCCTATAACAGTCGCACAAGATCAGGTCGCACAAGGATCTGATCGCACAAGACTGATCATACAAGGGAAAACGTACAAGACTGCATAATCGCACAATAACTCATGGATCGCACAAGACTTGGGCCTTACACACATCGCACAAGTTTTGGGCCTCACATGATCGCACAAGTTATTGGGCCTTACATGATCGCACAAGTTATTGGGCCTTATCAATCGCACAAGACTTGGGCCTTACCGATCGCACAAGTCATTACCGATCGCACAAGTCATTACTGATCACACAAGATTCGAAATCTCATTACTTAAGCTGTTTAATGTGACCTAAAAATTTGGCCAAAGCTGATTTAATACATCTATTTATTGTTCAAGTATTATAAAAGTTGTGTTAAGTATGCATTACAAACGTGAAATGTCTTAATTCTGGCCAAAGCTGATTTAATTCATTTATGTTTAGCATGCTTGACAAGTGCATAACTAAAGTGATTGTCTCATTTCTGGCCAAAGCTGATTTGTCACGATTACTTTGCACACATACTTAAATGATTACACTTCTGGCCAAAGCTGATTTGTTTTTGTTTAAGTAGAATTTTACTAAGTCTATTATTTTGATGTTAGTAATAGACATATCACAATCTCTTCACATAATGATCCTTATATTAATGATCCTTAATTAATTTTATGATCATTTCGTCTGTCTTATTTTTAGTACCCATAATTTTTACTCACTATAATTTACTTCTACATATATCTCATCCACTCTAATTCCTAAACCTAAAATGTTTGCTTTATTTAAAGTTTCTATTAGAATTAGCTCTTAAACTAAATCCTTGATTATTTCTTAAGACACGATAATCCTATTGCTCTCTTCTGATAAAGATTATAAAGAAGAAAATTAGAGCATGATGATTAGGACAAATCGAACATGATGTCTCTTATGATAATCAAGAACTCTCTAACATAATGCTATCACTAAAGTTATTTCAGATTAAGTCTTTCCTAAGGGTAATCTCTTATATATGGAATAATCACT
The DNA here is from genome assembly GCA_030545235.1 of Helianthus tuberosus. Classification (NCBI taxonomy): domain Eukaryota; kingdom Viridiplantae; phylum Streptophyta; class Magnoliopsida; order Asterales; family Asteraceae; genus Helianthus; species Helianthus tuberosus. Next base: position 59,800,040 of record CM060383.1, read on the forward strand.
AGAACTCCTAAGATGCATGCATTCTTTTATAATTCTAAACTATAAAGTTAAGTGGTATATGTGAATACATAATAATGTACAATACCATGACCCATAAAGTTAAGGGCTTACGCATGGAAATAAGTACATTTTCCAGTACATTACATATTAAGATTTTCACTTGTACAATTTGATGCCTTATAAATCAACTATAACACTCAAACATACCAAAGTATAATGAGTGTGTTGATAAGCAACATATGTACAAAGAAATAAATGTTTGAAGCTGGAAAATAAGTTGTTACTTACCTTACAACCACTTAAACCTTAAAAGAGGATTATTCTAAAGTCCATAGACAAATTACAACTGTTAATTCCCCCTCTAAGGTTCTTAAAGGGAAAATCTCAATGCATCATTATGTCATTCGACTAGACATAAGCAACGAGACTATCCATTATTCTAAAGAACAGTTGGATGAATTAATTAGATAGTCATTTATTAAAGATATTTAAGTCTACTAATTATAATATTCCTATTAACACATGATTAGTTGACTCTAGTTTTTAAACGTTTCCTTACCAGAAGTTAACAAATAACTAACATGAGAGTTAGTGACAAAATTAAATGTTAAGGCTATAAGAACAATAATAAGCAGTCTTCTAACAACGTTTTTTCGATACCGTCCATATATTCTGAGTATTAATCAGAATATAGTATCATAATTAAACAATGTTATGGAGGTTGTGAAGTTTGCATAGTCGACATAAAGTCACACTTATCTTAAACTCTCATCTTATTTGTTCTAAATATCTGGATTGAAACATTACTAAGATAAAACTAGATGACACCTTACACTTTCACAACTTTTGTCATCATGTAAATGAGAATTTGACAAAAGGAAAATGAGACCTAAAAAAAATTTCATCTATTATAACCGAAATTCATGAGAAATCATGACATGGTTAATGGGGATGATGATTAAACTAATCTCATTCTAAGTGATTTTAAATCATGACGTTATAGCCCTAAATATTACTTGGCTTAAGGAATAAGTATGGGTCCATCATAAGTCATTCATTGACATTCGTGGAACTTATTCCAAAATGGAATATTCAGACATAATTTATTTATTTAAAGACTATCTACTTGTAACTAAATTTTGTCGTATATGACCCACGGTCTTATAAGAAATCTATTCATATATATACTTAATAAGATTTCTATTAGATATGTCCCTAAAGTTTCTAATTAAACAAATCAAATAAAGTCTAACGTATATGTGATAAGTTCCCTCATCACGTAGCTCATTGAAACTTCTCCTGTAGCATTCTAGAGATATTAAAAAGATCAGTGGGAGCATTAAGTGTTTTAGAACAACTTGCAATAGTTGCAAGAGGTGGGGGAGTGAAAATTTCACATTACCTCAATTTGCACCTCTTGTACAAGACACCGCTCCATCACGACACTGTTCCATCAAAACTTGTCTCATTAAAATCTAATGCTACACTTACAAAAGTTTCATTGTTGCTTAATTGTGGGCACACTTAGATTTCTTACCTAAACTAACATAATCCTCAACAAGAGAAACTACAATGACTAACGTCATTAATATGTTCATTAATATGTTTTCTCTATTACAATTTGTTTGGTCGTTAAATATTGACCCTAAGCATGCTGAGTTCCTAAAATTTTCTAAGGTCAGTGGGAGCAGTCAAAGTCCTTATCATGACTTGCAAGGAATACAAGAGGCGGGGGGAAGAGTGTCATTAAATTTCACTCCAAATTTAACTCCGATTACACCTCTTGTACACCATACTGCACCAACTCTCTTACAAACTTAGAATCCTTAAAATGATAGCAACCTAAGCAAGAGCTAATCCATAAAACTGAAACTTCTAACAAACCCAATAATCAACTAAGGAGGTCATCTAGGTTTAAAAACCTATTAACTTTGATGATTACATAACCTCCCTAATTGAAGTTGAAATGGATTTTGGAAAAGTTTACTGATCCTGTCTCTTCTAATTAAGCCATTAGTGTCAATCAATCTTCTAAATTGAATAAAATAGTTTTCTAGTAAAACTGATTTTATGTGTTCGCATAACGTTTGGGATTAGATTGAATAACCTAAGAGTGTTCATAACTAAACCAAATCCTGATATAAACGTTAAGACACAAAGAAGCATGATTGATTGTCAAAGGTTGTACTCAGGAAGAGATAAATTATTAAAGAATCTTTATTACATATCTAACAAAAGATTTCTTTTAGGATCATCACTGTTCTAGTAGCTTATAAAAGTTTTGAGCTACATTAGATGAACATTAAAACAATTTTCCCTAACAACTGGCTGACATATTTACATGTTCATAAAACAACCTGAAAGTTCTAAACTTAAGGTTAAAGAACAGTTTGTCTATAAGCCAATAAAATCCATCTATGGGTTAATGCAAACATCAAAATGTGATGAAATCTTAACGTAATTATTTTCATCAACAACCAAGTGGAATAATGTACCTACCTCAAGATGAGTGGGAGCAACTAAGATAAACTTGTCTATATAGATGATATTCTTTTGACAAGCAGATGTTACATAAGTCAAAGCATTGTTAACACAAACTTTGATATAATAGATCTCAAAGATATCTCTTACATAATAGATATCATAACATGTTGAGATAGACCAAATGGGACATTACTTCCGTTCCATAAGTTTAACATTAAATTGGTCCTTACATATGTAACAAACAATACTGCTCTCCTTTAGAGGATAATAGGATAAATGAGATTATTTCTTACGCTTCATTAATTAGAAGCCTTATGTAAGTTTAAGTCTATACTCGTTTAGATATTACTCACATTGCAACACACTAGATATGTCTAGATTAATGTGAAGCATTTAATAGAGTATTACAATATCCTTAAAAGAAACGAGAGGCTATAATTTAAAGAAGAAGTGAGAACTCAAACCGGTTTATTACTCTAACTTTGTAATGTTCAAAGATGACAAAATGTAATTTCGGGTATATCTTTATGTGAGCAGATAAAACCTATCTCATGGAGGAGTCATAATAGACTGATATCAACAACCTAAGTTATAACGACATAATATAGTCACTAAATGTTGTTGGAAATTTATCAGTGGACTCATGACTTTATTAACTCCATATAATTAATATATTGAAGACTTGTTGTGATAAAGTCAGCTACGATGTCTCCTTGAACAGTAACAGTTCGAGAGGTGCTGCATTAGTTTTCGATACGCAATTAATTATTCGTTTATGAATGAATTGAGGAAACTAAATATTTGTATCGAATACATTCATGATATGCTTAAGGATCCTATAATTGAAGGTCTATTACCCATAAGTCTTATTAAGAGTGCACATAAAAGAGACGGGTTTTAATTGATGACCATGTACAACTGCATATCGTACTATGAATGACTAACTATTAATTAATTTTTCCTCATCAGTTTGATTTTGTATGTCTCTTACATATGTTCTGCCGTTGTAATGACATATAGACAACTATAAATACAAATCAAACGTTAAAGGGCTTACATATTTTGATCATAACTGTTAGGTTTTAAATTAAGGCTATAGTATGACTAATGGGGGTCCTGAGTCGCATAATGATTCAACGGCTGTATTTCTCTGCTATAGTACTTGTTTAAGGCTAAAATGAGTGTTAACTTCTGATCAGACTTATCTAATACTCATGATAAATGATTATTCGGCTAAGTGGGAGAATGTAAGATTAAATATTTATTTATTTATATTTAATCTAGTAGCCATCATTATCATTTATATAATATAGATCAAAATATATTAATAACCTATTAATAATTAGTTGGTAATTGTTGATGGACCATATTACCCTTATTAACTAATTAGGTTTCCTCTTGGGTGTATATATAAGGAGATTATTAGAGAGGTAAAAGGTTAGACACATAACATCACAATTTTCGTATCTCTCTCTCCCTAACCGATTCTGCCCTAGTCTCGGTTCATCACCATCATCACCTTACACCCTAAGGAGGAACCAGATCAAACTGACAACTATGTCGAACTCCGTTGCTGCGTCTCTGACTGGATTCTCTACTGATGCAATCAAAGGTATGTTATTTCATGTTTTCCATTATGTTTAAACAGAACTGATCAACACTTTGGTACTCCATGGAAGAGAACGGGTACTCAGGTGGGTGCTACTCTTCTGGTCACAGCTATTGTGCAGACTCACGCGGCGATCAACCCACAGGCCCTACAGGGTCTATAAAAAATGACTACATAGGCGCGCTTTACTTTGTGCTTCCACCAACACCTGTTTATAAATTGAATTCACCTGATAAGCTGTTAACTACTACCTTCCTTTTCATCCATATTCAAAGCTTGTAATGATGCTCTTTTTGGCTTGATTTGTAAAATATAATAAGTTGTAACGTACTATATACTCGTTATTAAATAAAAAAAAAGTATAAGGGGATAGGGGTGGGCATCACTCACCACTCACAACATCCAATCAATTTCCGCTATGTCATCGAGCTTTATTCAATCACTAGTGATGGTATTTAGTGGAAATACCTCTCACTCACCACACACTATCAAAATCTTTAAAAAAACAAAACAAAACTGAATTCAAATCAATTCTTCACGCGTGATAAACTTGACGCGTCATAAATTTGACGACTGATGAGAATGAGTGGCGGTGGTGTATCACTTGCTATAACTCGCGATGGTGGTGATATAACGGACCGCCCCGTCCCCCTAAACAGCAATAATGTTATCGATCTTGATATCATTTATATTGAAAGTTTTCATGTCTTGATATTATTTAATGATATATTCATCTTTGTTGAACGTTTTCATGTCGTGATATATTTTGACGATATATTCAGCTTTATATTAGTATTTTACAGGGCTGGCCCAATGGGCTAATAAGGCTAGGCACACGTTTAGGACCTTCAAAATTAAGGGGCTCCAACTTTTTAGAATGTTTATATGTATAGTATGTGGAATAGCTCCCAAAACAAAACCAGTGTTTAATTAAAAGGACCCAAAAAAAGCTTTATAAAAGGCCCAATTTTGGAAGTCCAATCCAAACTTCAACTAATAATGCGTTAAGTGATATACACGCCATCCCTAAATTAGGGTCGCCATTGGTGTTTTTTCGTTCCATCACTTGGTAAGGCTATAGGGTGTGGTCATGACTCTTATGACCATCATGACCCTCTACGTCAATGCCAAGTCACCCAACTCTAATTCACAATCCAAAACCACTACCCTAAGGGTGTGGTCATGACTCAAACCACTATCCCCTTATTTATTTTAATTTATCTTTGTGTAAAGAAAAAAGAAAATGATTACTTGAAAAATAGAAAGGAGGACCATGGTTGTCATGGTTTAATCCAAGCAAACCATAATGGATTAGGGAAGGGGTGGTACATCCTCCATTCATGTTTGAGAACTTGAATAATTTCCAAGATAATTATTTCATTGATAGCAAAGAACATATATATACACAAGTAATTTACATATAAATGGAAATACAATATTTACTAATCAATACAATAATAAATGAGAATAAATCAAGGATATTGGAATCCTTGATTTACGTCTTCTTGTTACCCCCCGTCAATCGAACAGGTGGGGGACCGATACGTAACATGTTGCAGAACTTTTCGAAAAAGGGTCATAAGAGACTTTTGGTGAAGATATCAGCCACCTGAAGATTGGAAGGAACAAACTTAGTGCATAGATGCCCTGAGGAGACCAATTCTCGAACAAAATGATAATCAATATCTATGTACTTGGCTCTTTTATGAGACCCCGGATTCTGACTGAGGAAAATAGCACTTTTGTTATCACATAAAAGAGTTGGATGATCCATAGGAAGAGCATGAAGCTCATGAAATAGATGAGTGAGCCAAATAATCTCTGCTGCAGTGTTAGCCATTGCATTGTATTCAGACTCGCAGCTAGACCGAGCAACTGTAGGTCGTTCTTAGCACTCCAAGACACTAGGTTACCACCTAAATAAATAGAGTAACCGTAAGTAGAGCGGCGAGTTTCAATGCAACGAGCCCAATCAGCGTCCGAGTAGCCAAGTAAAGTAGAAGTAGACTGTTTTGAGAAATGTAGAACAAAGGCGAGAGTGCCCTTGACATATCGGAGGATCTGTTTCACATATTGAAAATGAGAAATTGTGGGCGACTGAAGATGTTGAATGGCTTGATTCATAGCATAAGACAGATCTGCACGTGTGATAGTCAAGTACTGAAGAGCTCCAACTAATTACCTGTAAAGAGTTGGATCATGAAATAGTTCCCCTTTGGAAAGAAAAACTTCTATTGAGGACAAAGGGGTAGTGATAGGCTTTGCATCCAATAGACCTGCACGAGCTAAAATATCATAGGCATACTTTGTTTGAGTAAAAAATATGCTATGATTTTTGTGAATAACTTCAAGTCCTAAAAAATATCCCAATGCTCCCAAATCTTTGATGGAAAATTCCTAATGTAGTTTGGCCACAAACGTATTGATGAAGGCTGTGTCATTACCCGTAAGGATACTATCATCGACATAGACAAGAAGATAAACCAGCACTTGTCCCTGTTTAAAAACAAATAAAGATGTATTCGCTTTACTGCAAATAAAACCATTGTTAGTTAGAAAACTACTAAGACGTTGAAACCACGTGCTCGAGGCCTGTTTGAGACCATAAAGAGCTTTCTTTAAACAACAAACATGAGTAGGAAAGCGATCATCTATAAACCCGGGTGGTTGTTCCATAAAGACAGTCTCAGTGAGATTTCCATTTAAGAATGCATTGCGAACATCAAGCTGGCGTAACGGCCAGTCGTACATTCACTACAAGAAATTTGGTTCTTTACCAACACAAAGTATATGTGGGAAAAAGCATATAATGTGTTGATAGTTATCTTTACCTACACATAAAATAAGTGTAATGATGTGTAGGCTCATAACTGTGGATATAGGTCATTACCCACACATAAATTACATGTAGGCATATAGCAAGCTATACCTACACATATATGTGTAGCTAAAAGCCATTTATATGTGTGGTTAAAAGTACAACAATTTGTTTAGAAGACATCTGACGTGGCAGATGACGTGTCATCCGACATGGCAGTTGATGTGGCATCCGACATGGCAGTTGACGTGGCATGAATATATGTGTAGGTAAAAGTAATCTTATGTGTAGGTAAAAGTAATATTATGTGTAGGTAAATGTTGAAGATGTGTAGGTATTGATCTTAATTTGTGTTGAAAAAAAACGTTGATGTGTTGGTAAATATATTTTAAAGTGTAGACATTAACCACACTATATGTAGATAAAAATATTCAATATGTACAAACAAATACCAAAGCAATATGGAAACATACGTGAACAAATTAAGATTCTTAATTAAACTAATAAACATCAATCTTACAAACAACCAAATAAAAGTACTAGTTATAGAAATTTAAATACTAAAACAAACACAACTAAAAGTGTTTATATGTTACTAACGAGTTATAGAATCTACTAAATCGCCTTCACTCATCAATGTTTTCAACACCCTCTAATGTATCACATTGAGATTGTTCTAGTGTGCTTGATGGACGAGGCATGATATTATTCTCAATCAATGCTTGTTCCATAATTGCACATTTACCTTTCACGATTCCAAGTTCTTCCACCAGCTCATCGTAAGCATCCACCAAATCTTCGTAAGCAAGACGCTTTGATTTTTTAGTAGCACCCATTGTGCTATTAGAACTAACCTGATCACGTCCCCACCCGTGCAAATGAACAGAGCTTGTTCCAAGTACAGTCTCAATATTCGACTTATCGCTCATTTGCAGCCCATTTTCATTCTGTACAATCAAAATCAGCAAAAAGAAAAAAAAAATAAAGAGATCATTTGCAGCCACTAAGATATATAAACAAGAAAAAATGAAAAACAAAGCAGGATATCATAACAATTTAGGAAGTAAATGGATCAAAGTCAAAGACTATTCTCTAACCTTAGGTAGACTGTCGTGTTGACAATCAATTCCACTGTCGCATAATCTGCAGTTGTAGTATCTGTCATGTGCATATGTTGCACCTGGAATATATATATATATATATATATATACCAAATAAGAAAATCACTCTTCCAAATTTCCATCTAAATAACACAATGTAAGTATTCCATAAAGAAACAAACTAAGATGGAATGATAGAAACAATTTGAAACCTTCACAGCAACTTTTTGACCCTGATGAGTTCGAGCAACATGAACCTAAGCAAGGGAAGCACTTGCAATAGGTACAGGATCAAACTCCTCAAATATCTGTATAAGGAAATACTTGACTCAATTTTATGAAATGAAATAAGCACAAATATAACAAATGAATATAATAGAATAAGGACACTATAAACACAATTCTCATTTTAAAGGAAGAAAATAAATAATAAGATGAAAAGTGTAGTTAGCGCATACTTCAGCTTGAGGAGCGTAATATGGAGCAAAGGTAGATCATATCTTCATCATCATTCTGTGAAGTATACCCACATGAAGTTACACTGATAAATAAAGAGTAAAATGCCATTTTTGTCCTTGAGGCTTGGCCAGTTTTGCAACTTTCATCCAAATGTTTGTTTTTCCACATCTGGGTCCAAAAGGTTTAAAATCTTGCCATTTATCCGGCTCGTTAACTTCTTCCATTTTTCTCCGTTAAGTCAGGGGCATTTTTGTCTTTTTTGTTAACTTAAAAGGGCAATTCAGTATTTTTCACTTTATGTACAAGTATTTACCATAGTGTACAAAAGAGTCCTTAAGTGAAAAGGACCGAATTGGCCTTTAAGTTAACAAAAAAAAGCCGAAAATACCCCTGACTAAACAGAGAAAAATAGATGGAGTTAACGAGATGGATGAAAAACAAGCCTTTGGACGAAAATCGCAAAACTGGCCAAACCTCTGATATGAAAATGGCATTTTATGGCTTATTTCAATATTTAACTTCTCTTCTTAAAGTTCCAGAAAAAAAAACAACATTTAACAAAAAAAGAACCTGGTAGGCTGGCGTTCGAAGAGCTTTATCAATCAGAAATTGGAAAACGTTATTTGAGAAAACAACTTCGAGGCATGAATTTATATTTCTCACATCGTTATTTATCTCACTTGCATCAGTTACATCTTGTAAAATCATCAAATGCACAGCCCATGCAAGTCTAACACAATGCATACACTCCTCAATTATCTGATCGTTTCCAATAGCCATCACCTATTAAAAAATAGTTGAAAAAATAGTGCTAACAGTTCCGAATTAAGGCTTTAAAAATATTAATAACAGATTACAAAAAGGTTTTGCACTTACAGTTTCATGGAAATCACGCCTGAATGAAGCATCACATGACAAGATAGACATTTCGTCTGGTGATGCACTAAGAGCATCTGATATCAAAGATATTATAAGAGAGAAAAGAAGGCTAAATGTGATCTGCAATACATAAAAGTTTAATCAGTTACTATGAAAGAAAAAAAGGAAAAAGATATAAAGAAAAGTTAAAAGTATACCTGGTTCTTTACAATGTCGGCACTGCTACTGATGTCCCCTGCACTATCTTTCAAAGTTGTAAAAATATCTTTTACATCTTTTGGGCCTGGAAGCAAAATAAAAAATATTTTTTGGTTAAAATACAACATAATGATACCAAGGGCACTGTCATCAGTATGACACTATATAATCTCATGTGTTTACTTAACAATTTAAACAAAAAGAAATAGAAACTATTATTAAATAGCTTACTTGCACATACAACCAGCAGTGATAGAACAAGACAGTGATTAAGAATGAGTCTTTCCCTACAAACAACAGCCCGTCTTTCCACAAGAGCGCCTCTTGAGTCAAGAATATAGCGCTAGGAGTTGGGCCCACCCAAACCAGCTAGTTCTTCTCGATTGAGTTCCTAAAAGTAATAACCGACATTTTGACTCACAGATAACCTAGAGGCAAAATTCACGGAAATATAAAAGCAACAAAAGATGACAAAAACAATACCTTTATAAGAGATATTAGCCTTTGGCGAAGCCCGGAGATCAAACACAATTGCCTACAATATGCAAACGATAACATGTCAAAGAAAAGATAAAGAAATTAACTGGTGGATGATGAAAGATGGAAAGATACCCGTAACAGTGTATATAGTGCTGTTATTAAGTCTCGTCTCTCTGTATACCAAAGCCCTGATGTAAGGCGTAAAATATCCAATGGACCCCGTCCTTGTAATCCCCACTAAATAGATTTGATGCAGTTGTACCAATCATATATGAGAATATAATTCAAACAACACTGAATGAATAGATTGTAAGTGAAAGTCTACCTCTTGATTAGCAGAAACAAGCAGTCTCACACAGTCTATTTCATTGAGATGAAGATCATCACTCAGCTTGAGAGCCTATATTACAAGTGGTTAAACTGATCAATTGCTGGCAAAATAACTGACTTCTCAAAACTATTCAGACCATCCTAACTTTGTCAATTTGACCGGATGTTGTCTTTCTTCTTTACACGTAAACTAAAAGAGAGCAACAGTTGAAGCGTGTGAACTTACAATTTGAACATCCTGATCATCAAGTGGGATTAGCCCTGAATCAGGAAGCCTGACTTCTTTAGACTCAACTTGTGCTCTGTCAGAGGCCTTCGAAGGCTACATACAAAATTTTATAACAAATACACATAAGTGTTAAGAAACAGCAAACTTACAGTTTACAAGTCTTAACATAGTACGAATCAATCTGAATACTTAAGCAGCCGTAAGCCCATAACTAAATCAGTCCACGTAATAATCACAACGAATGCATGTCACACAAATGTACATTACAAGCACTCAAAGCAAAACAGACTAATAACTTCAATTCCTCTCTTTCTATTTCTATCCTAAATTTTAAACAAATATGCATAACTGTGAAGAAACAACAAACTTACAAACTATACACTCTAGCATAATATAAATCAATCTGAATAGTTAAGCGGCAATAACTAAATCAGTCTATGTAATAATCACAACAAATATGTGTCACAGAACCCGTTAGAGATAAGATAACTATTATAGGGTAGAATTCGGGCCAACCTTGTGACGCTTTCCACGATTTCATTCTGGGCCATCAAACGCCTTGTGAATCAATTTCGGCATTAAATTTAAGACTAATTCATCAATTTTTATTTGTGGAAGCTTCCCATCTTCTTCCCATAACTAAAAAGTAAAAACAAATAAATAAAAAGTTGAGATTGTAAATACATATAATTTAACGCAATAGAAAAAGTATATGATATACAACTTACTTCTAATAACAATATCAATATTGGTTTCTTCCCTATTGTTTTTGACATAGCATTCTTTTCAACATACCTATTGTTTTTAAACGGTGTTAGTTAGTTGAATCTTCTAAAAGCTCCGGTAACAACTAATGATAAATATGAGAAAGCATTACACAAGATAAAAGAGAAACATTGGTCAGAGAACATGAAAGAATATCATACCACCATAGTTAACTTTAAGGCTGAAGTCTTTGGTCACAACTTATTTTTTTTTATAGCTCTTAAACCCTTCTATTGTGACTAGGGGTGCAAACGAGTCGAGCTACTCGCGAGCTACATGAGCTCGGCTCGAAAAAAAAGCTCGAACGGGCTGAGCTTAAACGAGCTCAAGCTTGAGCCCGAGCCTAAAAAACAAGCTCGTTTAGAAAACGAGCTCGAGCCCGAGCTTCGCTTATCGAGCTCGAGCCGGCTCGCGAGCCTAAACGAGCTTTCTGTTTATATATTTTTATTAATATATTAAACATATATTTATATAATAATAATTACCATTTATATAAATATAAAAAATAACTTAATTATATGTATAATAATAATTATAATTAATATAAATTAATTAATAAATACTAAACAAGTCGAGCCCGAGCCGAGCTCGAGCTTGAAAAATTACCTTCGAGCCGAGCTCGAGCTTGAGCTTTCATATGTTAAACGAGCTCGACCTCGAGCCTGGTCGAGCTCGGGCTCGGCTCGGCTCGTTTGCACCCCTAATTGTGACCGATATGCTGCATAGGGTCAGTCTTCTGTTTCCATATGTTTGCTCACTCCAACAAATTGATTGGTTTCATGACAAATTATCAAACAGAAGCAATAAAAAAAAAACTATACATGACTACATGGAATCTCAGTTAGACATATTATCAAACATGTGATGTGCATGATTGAACAAAGCAATTTTAATAAACAAATTCATGTCAACAAAGCCCCAAAATCACAATTCATAAACAAGATTAATGTTACTTAATCCCAGTATAAAAACACCAACCCTGTGTTGCATCCATCTTTGGGGTTCAATTTGGAGCTGTTCATTGACAATACAATTTAAATACACATAAAATGTACAATTTACATACAAATAAAACCAAACACACATAAACATAAACCCTAGAAGTTAACATAATAAAAACCACTTACCAGAACCATAAATCCAATGCCTTGTGTTTGCTAAACCAAAGGTCGGTGTCGTCTTAGTTTCTTGTGAAGGGAGATTTTGGCTTTAGGTTCCTGGATCTGTAACAATAGCGAATGAAGAGTCGATTTAGGGTTCAACAATTTCAGGAAAAGGTTTACCTGTGGCGGTTTTCCACTGCTATAGCCGTCGTTTGCTTGTGGCGATTTCGCCATCGTCACCATCAGAGCTGGTATTAGGGTTTGAGAGGAGAGGAGAAGGCTCAATTGTAGCCGCCGCTTAGGTGAGAAGAGGGTTGCCGCCGGTTAGGTGAGAAGTGGGGGTTGCCGCCGTGAGGTTTGTCGTCATGAGTTTTGCCGCGTGGGTTAGGGTTCAAGGGGAGAGGAAGAGTCTGGGGGAAGTTTTGGAATGAGATATGTGAATCTACCGTTTCTAATGAGGGAATTAAACTAGTTGGAGGGAACAATATTAAAAGCGGGAATAGCCAAAAATTTGAAAAAATTTATTATTTATCATACTAAAGTATATATCTATCAAACTAAAGTATATATGAATATATAGATTAGGATCAAATACAAAGCCTCCTAATTGTAAGAAGGGTATAAAGGCTCTTAAAAAAACCCACTACAAAAAAAAAAAAAAAAAACCTAAACACCCACCACCAGTGAATGTTTAAGATTTTTTTAGTGTTTTAGGGGGTGGAGGGGTTAGGTTTTTTTAGGTTTTTGAGGGGTGGGGGTGCGGGGGTTAGGTTTTTTTTTTAGGTTTTTGGTGTTGGGGGAGGGGGGGGGGGGGTTTAGGTTTTTTTTTAGGGGGAAGGGGGTTAGGTTTTTTGGTGAGGTATAGTGTTTTTTTTTTTTTTTTTTTTTTTTTGCATGGGGGTGGGGGTGGGGGGTTTAGGTTTTTGGGTGGTGGTGGGGTAGGGGTGGTTGTTTAAGTTTTGGGTGGTGGTGTAGTGGATTTAGGTTATTGGACACTTGCCACTCTATAAATCCTTCTTTTACTTCTTACAATTAGGAGCATTTGTAGAATAACTTAACCAATGAATATATATGTGTACATATTATGTTATATATAAAAGTTTGAAAAAAATAAATTATTATAATTAATATAAACTAATTAATAAATAAAATACAAGCCGAGTCGGAGCTTGAAAAACTACCAACGAACCGAGCTTGAGCTTTAGATGAAGCGCAGAGCCCTCATAATTTATTTTTTATGTGTCCAATATCTACACATATTGTACATTTCTAAATATGAGTAGGTATTTTTTTGCCACGTTATCTTAAAAAAAGATTTAATTATTTATTTTATACGTATTCAATATCTACACATATTGTACATTTTTCAATATGTGTAGATATTCGTTTTGTCACATCATTAAAAAATATATATTTACTTACTTTATATGTATGTAATATCTACACATATTGTACATTTTTAATCATGTGTAGGTATTTAATTTGCCACGTCATTTTCATAAAAAAAAATAAGTATATATTAACTTAGTTTATCTACATATTTTTTTTTAAAATTATTATGTGTTGGTAAACATAATCATTTACCTACATATATATTAGTTTTTTACATATGTGTAGATAATTTAGCTACACATGACGAAAATTTGTTACATGTGTAGGCAATTTTTGGGGGGGGGGGGGGGGGGGGATTTTCCCACCAATACCTAGTGTGGCTAATATGTATTACCAACACATATTAAGTGTTAATCGTTATGAAAATATATCATCAACTATTACCCACACATATACAAATATGTGTAGGTAAATACCCACACATTTACATGTGTAGGTAAATTATGTGTGGGTAAACACCCCAATTTCTTGTAGTAATTGTGGCAAGAGCAAGGACAACACGAACTGTAGATGCCTTGACCACGGGATTGAAACTATGTGAGAAATCAAGCCCTGGAATCTGGGTATAGCCTGAGCAACTAATCGTGCTTTGTAACGATCCACTGTCCCATCCGACTTATATTTGGTCCTAAAAACCCATTTGGAGCCTACAATATTTGTGTGAGCTGGTCGAGGGACCAGCACCCAAGTATTGTTTGCTCGCAAAGCAGTTATTTCCTCTTCCATTGTCTTAACCCATCGGGGATGTTTGGATGCAGTTTTGAAACCGCGAGGATCATTTGCAGCTAGTAAGGAGGTGTGTAAGGTACCGGAAAACTGAGACAAATCGGCATGATACTTTGGTTTGAAGATTCCGTTTTTGGAGCGGGTAGTCATATGATGAGAATGATTAGATGGTTGGATGTGTGCAAGTTGGTTTTGAGCCGAGAGAGGTGAGTGAGAAGTGTTTTGGGTCGAGGAGATGGGAACGAACAGATTGGGTTGGGCCGATGAGGTGGGAACAAACAGATTGGGTTGGGCCGATGAGGTGGGAGTGGATTGGTTGGGTTGGGCCGATGAGGTGGGAGCGGATTGATTGGGTTGGGCCGAGTGAGTAGGAACAATAGGAATGGCACCGATTGGGTTTGTAGGGCCATGAGATGGGTTAGAAATAGATATAAAAGTGGGCTATTGAGATTGGGCTAAGGGAGTTTGGTGTGAGCCAGGAGATGGAGGCGTATATGAATGGGTTGGACATAAGGTGCAAGGTGGTGAATAGATTGCACTTGAAGGCGTAGAAGATGGAATGGTGAGTATAGGAGGTTGGTTTGGGAGAGGCGGAACGGGAATAGATTCATCAAAGTTTAAGAAGACGAGAGTGGATTCGTCAATAGGAGAGACATAGCCACTGAAAGGAAAGGTTTCCTCATCAAATTGAGCGTGCCGAGTGATATAAATGCGGTTTATTTGAGGATCCAGACACCTGTATCCTTTGTATTGAGCATCGTAGCCAATAAAAATACACTCAGCACTGCGAGGGGATAGTTTGTGTTTAGCATAATCTCTTAAGTAAGGAAAGACGCGACAACCAAAAATGCTAAAATTAGAATAGGTTGGGGCGTGGCCATAGAGGACCTCAAAGGGGGATTTATAGTCTAACACATGAGTGGGTAGGCGATTGATGATAAGAGTGGCCGATGAAAAAGCATCAATCCAAAGGGTAGCAGGCGAGTGCGAGTTAAATAACATGGCTAAGCCAGTCTCAGTAATATGCCAATGTTTTTGTTCAGCACGACCATTTTGCGGTGGAGTGTGGGGGCAAGATAGGCGGTGATGAATGCCTTTTTCACGAAAGAAATTTCGTACTCGATTGTTTGTAAATTTAGTGCCCCCATCACTTTGAAATATTTTAATTGTGCGAGATATTTGATTTTGAACATAAGCAGTAAAAGCAATTAATACATCATAAAAATCAGACTTATGTTTAAGAGGGTAAAACCAACTAAAACGAGAATAATCATCAATGAATATAGCATAAAAACGATATCCATTTGTGAACATAAAAGGTATGGGTCCCCAAAGATCATAGTGTATTAAGTCTAAAGCATGTAATGAACGTTTGATATTTAAATAAAATGGCAAACGACGTGATTTAGATAACTGACAATGGGAACAAAGTTTCGGTTTAGGTAATAAAGAAGTAACAAACAAAGAACCGTTTTATGTAACTTAGAAATAACATCAAACAAAACATGACCAAGATGACCATGCCATTTCTCAAAAGAGGCTTTAAGATGTTGGAAGGAATAAAATGCCACGAACGCATGATGTCCTTCTCTCAAAATGTAAAGACCGTTTGCCCACGTGTCGGTTGCCAGGATTTGCTTTGTTTTGCGATCCTGAATCTTAAAAAAATTGTTAGAGAAAAGCACGTCAACAGGTGAATCATATGTAAGTCTACTTATAAAGAGAAGGCATTTTGTGAGGTAAGGAACAACAAGAACATTTTTCAAGGGAATTTTGTTTTGTATGGTGGCGGATCCGATTTTGGTGATAGGTAAAATTTTAGCTTCTCCGAGTGTGACAAAAGTTTTACCTGGATTGCCATAAGGAACAGTGACATCATCATCATTTGGAGTCATATCTACATCAGCACCTCTGTCACCCATCCAATCAAGATAGTCATCAGTAACATGACATTGGGCATGGAATGCCTGGGCAAGATTAGCATCAAGCGAGGAGGCACGGGTGGCATAGGAAGCAAGATTCAGGCAACCACTTGCATAATGGCCATCTTTTTTGCACAATTGATAATGGGGTGTTCTCCAGGCGTGACCACAACCATGACCATGATTATTTGAGGAAAAATTAGAGGAGGGTTTAGAGGAATTACCGGATCTGTTATGTTAAACGACAAAGGAGACCTCCGGAGTGGAAGGACCATGGATGGATTTTAGAAAAAGCTCCTGATTTTCAGCTTTTGAAAGAAGATCACGAAAGGTAAGACTGGCTGAAAGAGCACGGTGAGTGGTGGAGAAGTTTTCATAGGTGGGATCAAGGCCTCAGAGGAACCAGTGGCACTTGTCGCATTCAGAGACAGGGTGACCTATGGCTGCCAATTCGTCACAGAAGGACTTAAATTTTCGGCCATATTCACTGACCGATGAAGAACCTTTTTGTAACTGTCGAAGAGTGTCCTGAAGGGTATGAACACGATCGATTGAACGATGACTAAAAGCTGCTTTGAGAGCGAGCCAAACTTGCCGAGCGGTTGATAAACCGATGATCTAGGACATGGCCTGTCGCAACCCCCGATCCCTTATCTGTCCTGAAAACGGGCGGACGCGAGCTCAGAATTTTGGTGGTATCAGCTAGTTAATTTGGCAGCGGAAATTACATCAGGACCGTAGTTAGGAAATGTTTATCAGAGTAAAACCACCATATTTGATATTAATAATCACATGGGTAAAACCCAAGTTTCTTATTACAACATGTCTATTGGGATAAACCCTATTTTATTGAATTTAAAACATCGTCTTTTAGGTAACTTTTATAGACACATTTTTCCTAAGCCTTCAGTGCTCTCCAGCTGGCTTTTTACTAATTGGCTGTCACATTGTGTTACCTGAAACGCGTTTTAAAAACATTTGTCAGTGGAAAATACTGGTGAGTGAATCCCAGTTTAATCAAGAAACATTTTATCAATTAATACAGTATTGAGAGCGATCACATTGTTTATTTCTACACAATTACTCATTCAGTACTGTCAATCCTGACTGGTGGGTTATATTACACATTGGCTAACTCGTCGTCCAATGGTAACGTGTTCCACATTTTGTATACAAAACCCCAACATACCGGCAGTAATTAAAGAACTACAAAGACTCAATCACCGCTTAATTACATTGTAAAGCATTAAGGTTTTGTAAAATATTGCAAAAAGGTTAACAAAAATTGGATAAACTCACATTGCTATCTTAGACTTCGCGTAAGGTTTTCCTGGGATTAATCTATAATTTTCACAAATGTACATAGGTTAGTATAATAACCCTTTGATTATATTAATGATACCTTCTTTGCATAATGGCCATCTTTTTTGCACAATTGATAATGGGGTGTTCTCCAGGCGTGACCACAACCATGACCATGATTATTTGAGGAAAAATTAGAGGAGGGTTTAGAGGAATTACCGGATCTGTTATGTTGAACGACAAAGGAGACCTCCGGAGTGGAAGGACCATGGATGGATTTTAGAAAAAGCTCCTGATTTTCAGCTTTTGAAAGAAGATCACGAAAGGTAAGACTGGCTGAAAGAGCACGGTGAGTGGTGGAGAAGTTTTCATAGGTGGGATCAAGGCCTCAGAGGAACCAGTGGCACTTGTCGCATTCAGAGACAGGGTGACCTATGGCTGCCAATTCGTCACAGAAGGACTTAAATTTTCGGCCATATTCACTGACCGATGAAGAACCTTTTTGTAGCTGTCGAAGAGTGTCCTGAAGGGTATGAACACGATCGATTGAACGATGACTAAAAGCTGCTTTGAGAGCGAGCCAAACTTGCCAAGCGGTTGATAAACCGATGATCTAGGACATGGCTTGTCGCAACCCCCGATCCCTTATCTGTCCTGAAAACGGGCGGACGCGAGCTCAGAATTTTGGTGGTATCAGCTAGTTGATTTGGCAGCGGAAATTACATCAGGACCGTAGTTAGGAAATGTTTATCAGAGTAAAACCACCATATTTGATATTAATAATCACATGGGTAAAACCCAAGTTTGTTATTACAACATGTCTATAGGGATAAACCCTATTTTATTGAATTTAAAACATCGTCTTTTAGGTAACTTTTATAGCCACATTTTTCCTAAGCCTTCAGTGCTCTCCAGCTGGCTTTTTACTAATTGGCTGTCACATTGTGTTACCTGAAACGCGTTTTAAAAACATTTGTCAGTGGAAAATACTGGTGAGTGAATCCCAGTTTAATCAAGAAACATTTTATCAATTAATACAGTATTGAGAGCGATCACATTGTTTATTTCTACACAATTACTCATTCAGTACTGTCAATCCTGACTAGTGGGTCATATTACACATTGGCTAACTCGTCGTCCAATGGTAACATGTTCCACATTTTGTATACAAAACCCCAACATACCGGCAGTAATTAAAGAACTACAAAGACTCAATCACCGCTTAATTACATTGTAAAGCATTAAGGTTTTGTAAAATATTGCAAAAAGGTTAACAAAAATTGGATAAACTCACATTGCTATCTTAGACTTCGCGTAAGGTTTTCCTGGGATTAATCTATAATTTTCACAAATGTACATAGGTTAGTATAATAACCCTTTGATTATATTAATGATACCTTCCCCGAGACGGTATTCCAACAACTACGTCGGGCAGAACCACGACAGTTGTTACGGAACCCTAAATCAATCGGGCAACGTATCTAATATGAAACTGGGGTTATATTACTTACAACGTAGCAGAACTTTGCTATTTAGGGGGTATACTACTCGAATATTATGCCTATAACTTCAGAAGTTGAGATACAGAAAAGATTTTGAACGAATTGAGTTGAAAGCCGATGCATTCTATTTATAGTGCTGATATTTGCTTCTCACGCGGCCCGCGTAAATTTAAGCAAGGGTTTACGCGGCCCGCGTCAAAGCTGGTCAACGGATTAGCTTGTCCGGGTCATGGGGTAGGTCCAACACGCGCACACACACGTGTCCTTACCAGAGCCCGCCTGAGTTTTAAGTTCACGCGGCCCGCGTAAGGGTTAAAGGTTCTTTATGCGGCCCGCCTCAACTTTAAAAATTCAGTTTTTAATTATTTTTATTAATATTTAGGGTATACAGGGCCCGTTTTCACGTATGGGGTGTATTTTGGGACAAATTGTGATATTTTAAAATATATTAGGGTGTCGGAAAAGTATTCAAGGGTGTCGGTTTTCTTTAGGGTTGTTACATCCTCCCCACCTTGTTTTAGAGCTCGTCCTCGAGATCTACTGGAACAAGTGTGGATATTTCCTTTGCATTTCTGATTCAAGCTCCCATATATACTCAGGTCCTCTTTTGGAGTCCCACTTCACTTTGACCAGAACTAGTCTTTTGTGCTTGAGATTCTTGATTTTCCTGTCTTCAATTTGTAGAGGCCTCTCTACAAATTTGAGTTGTTCATTTACCTCTATATCCTTAAGAGGTACCATTAGCGATTCATCAGCTAAGCATTTCTTGAGATTTGATACATGAAATACATCATGTATTCCTGTCGTTTCCTCTGGTAGTTGTAGCTGATAGGCTACAGGTCCTATTCTCCTAATAATCTCAAAAGGTCCAATATACCTGGGGCTTAGCTTTCCTTTTTGGATAAATCTTACTACTCCTTTCCAAGGAGAGACTTTTAATAATACTTTATCTCCTACTTGGAATTCCAATGGTTTTCGTCTGTTCTTAGCATAGCTTTTCTGTCGATCGCGTGCTGCTTTCAGTCGTTCCTTGACTTGAATAATCTTGTCGGTTGTTTCCTGCACTATTTCAGGTCCAGATAGTTGCTTTTCCCCAATTTCTGCCCAACAGACTGGGGTTCGGCACTTTTGTCCATAAAGTGCTTCAAATGGTGCAGCATTGATATTTGTGTGATAACTATTATTGTAAGAAAATTCTATTAAAGGTAAGTGATCATCCCAATTACCTCCAAAATCAATTACACAAGCTCTAAGCATGTCTTCCATTCTCTGAATTGTTCTTTCGCTTTGTCCGTCCGTTTGAGGATGATAAGCTGTGCTTAGATTCAATTTGGTTCCCATGGCCTTTTGGAAACTTGACCAAAAATGAGAAGTAAAACGACTATCTCTATCAGAAACAATTGATAAAGGTATTCCATGTAAAGAAACTATTTCGTTTACATATAACTTAGCTAATTGTTCCATACTAAAAGTTTCCTTCATTGGTAGGAAATGAGCTGACTTGGTTAGCCTATCTACAATCACCCAGATTGTATCATTATTTTTCTTTGTTTTGGATAATTTGGTAACAAAATCCATTGTTATAAATTCCCATTTCCATACTGGCATTTCTAGTTGTTGTAACAAGCCTGAGGGTTTCTGGTGTTTAGCTTTGACTTGTGAACAGGTTAAACATTTAGAAACATAGACTGCTATGTCCTTTTTCATTCCTATCCACCAGAAATTCTTTCTTAAATCTTGATACATCTTATCATTCCTGGATGCATCGTATATTTAGATTTATGGGCTTCTTCTAATATACGATGACGCATGTTTCCTAATTTAGGTATCCACATTCTCTTCTTATGGAATCTCCAAATTCCATCTGTTCCTTGTTCTATTTCTTTTATCATACCTTTTAGCTTTTCAGTATCATCCTTGATTACTGATTCTTGTGCTTCTCTTATTTGATCATTTAAATCTACTTGTAGATTTAATTTAAGAGAACGTACCATTTTTGGCTTTTCGTGATACTTTCGGCTTAAAGCATTTCCTACTACATTTGCTTTTCCTGCGTGATACTGAATATCACAATCATAATCACTAAGAAATTCCATCCAGCGTCTTTGTCTCATATTCAACTCCTTTTGCTTGAAAACATACCTTAAACTCTTATGATCAGTGAATATAGTAAACTTACTACCGTACAGGTAATGTCTTCAAATTTTAAGGGCAAAAATTATAGTTCCTAATTCTAAATCATGGGTTGAATAATTCTCTTCATGATTCTTAAGTTGTCTGGATGCATAAGCTATAACCTTTTGTCGTTGCATTAATACACATCCATAACCTAATTTAGAAGCGTCACAATATACTACAAAGTCTTCAGTTCCTTCTGGTAACGCTAATATGGGTGTATGGGTTAATCTTTGCTTAAAGATTCTAAAGGCTTCTTCTTGCATTAATCCCCATTCAAACTTAACAGATTTACAGGTTAACTTAGTTAAGGGAATGGCTATTCTAGAAAAATCTCGAATAAATCTTCTATAATAACCGGCCAATCCTAAGAAACTTCTAACCTCGGTTGTTGATTCAGGGGTTTTCCATTTAGTAATTGCCTCGATTTTTGTTGGATCTACATGAATTCCTTCATGATTGACTATGTGTCCGAGAAAATGTACCTGTTCTAACCAAAACTCGCAGTTTGAAAATTTAGCGTAAAGCTTTTCCTTTCTTAATAGACTTAAAAGTGCGTGCAAATGCCTTGCATGCTCCTCTTTACTCTTAGAGTAAATTAGAATATCATCTATAAAAACCATTATGAATTTATCCAAATATGGCTTACATATTCGGTTCATCATGTCCATGAATGCAGCTGGGGCGTTGGTTAAACCAAATGGCATGATAGTAAATTCATATTGACCATACCTTGTTCTAAATGCGGTTTTAGGAATGTCCTCTTCCTGTACCTTTAATTGATGATATCCTGACCTTAAATCGATTTTAGAGAAAAATCGAGCTCCTTGCAGTTGATCGAATAGATCATCGATTCTTGGTAATGGGTACCGGTTCTTAATCGTGACCTTGTTCAATTCACGGTAGTCAATGCACATACGCATTGATCCATCCTTCTTCTTAACAAATAAATCGGTGCTCCCCATGGCGATGAGCTTGGCTGTATAAATCTTTTCTCCAACAATTCGTCTAATTGTTTCTTTAATTCTTGCATTTCTGCGGGTGCCAAACGATAAGGTGCTTTGGCAATCGGTGCTGTTCCTGGCAGTAGATAGATTCTGAATTCAACTTCTCTATCTGGAGGTTGCCCTGGCAATTCTTCTGGAAATACTTCTGAAAATTGGGATACTACTGGAATATCTTTTAAATCCTTTCCTTTAGTGTTAGTGATTATAGAAATCAAATACACTAATGATCCTTTTCTTATGTAACTTGCCGTTTTCATCACAGAGATGAATTTAGTAGATTTGGAAGTTTTATATCCTTTAATCGTGATCTTTTCACCTTTTGGTGAATTTACTTGTATCGACTTTTGATCACATAAAATAGTGGCTTTATTGGCTATTAACCAATCCATTCCTAAAACAACATCGAATCCTGCCAGATTCATGGGGTAAAGATTTGCAAAATACTCTTGATTTAAAATTTCTATTCTTGCTCCCTGCAAGATTTCAGAAATCTTAATGGTTTCCCCATTTGTTGTCTCTACTAGACATTCTTGTGGTAGTTTAGTTAATGACTGCTTAAGTAATTTGCAAAATGAAGTATTAATAAAACTTTGGTTTGTACCAGAGTCAAATAATACTTTAGCAAAAATATCATTAACTAAAAACGTACCAGTGATCACATCTGGGATCATCTTTGCTTCTTCTGCCGTTAGAACAAATGCTCTAGCATTTTTGGTATTCTTGTTGTTTGTAGCTGGAGCTAATTTTGGGCAGTTAGGCTTGATATGACCTTGTTCTCCGCTGTTATAGGATATCCTGTTGTTAGCTTTCTTCCTGCAGTCTTCTTCCTTGTGTCCCGATATTTTGCAAAAGTTACAGTATATGGAGCATCTTCCTGAATGCTTTCTTTTGCAATTCTTACAGTAAGGTGTAGAGGTAGAACCTATATTTTTCCCACGATTAGAATTTCCAGAACGAAATTCTTGTGTGAGCTTCTGGGTTAGGTTCCTTCTTTGATCCTCTTCTCGGGTACGAACTAATTCATCTGTCAAGATATTTGCTTGTTCTACAGCTTCTTCTATGGTTTGAGGTCTAGCTGCCTTAACTACGTGTCTTATTTCTCCAATTAATCCCCAGATATAACGGGAGATTAACACTGGTTCAGGTGAAGCAAGGGTTGGTACTATTCGAGCATATTCAAAGAATAATTTAGTGTATCCCTTACTATCCACACCAGTCATCCTAAGGTTTAGGAATTTATTTGCTATCTATTCCTTCTCATTGGGTGGGCAGAATTTCCGTTCTACCTTGTCTTTAAATTCCTCCCATTCCATATTGTAAGTTCTATCACTTCCTCTTGATTGGAGGATAGTGTTCCACCATTCTAGTGCTAAATTCTTAAACAGATTAGAAGCAAACATTATCTTATCTTCTTCAGCACACTTGCTTATTCTTAAGACTGCCTCAGTCTTCTCTATCCAGCGTAGGGTTGCAATGGCCCCTTCGTTGCCCGAGAATTCCATTGGTTTACAAGACCAGAATTCTTTATAAGAACAACCGTAAGACACGGTTCTTCTTCTTTTGGGAATGGGCATTTGAAGTATAGGTCCATTGTTCACGCTGTGTTCTGGTTCAATTGGTCGCTTACTTCTGTGTTTACTCTTGTTATCGGCTTCCTTAATCGTTTGAATAATATATGGCATTGCATCTATTATTCCTTGTGCGACTATGTGTTGGATAGCACTATTATCCACTTGATTCCCATTGTTATTGATGCTTGGATTCTCATTAACCAAGTTAATGTTACTCTGGTTATCATTATTCAGATTTCCTTGATTTCCTTCGTTGGCCATCTGAATTTTAAACAGTTACCAATCATTAATAGGATAATTAAATAGTTTAAGTAACAACCACATAATACACATATTGATAAAAAACGTCGTGCATTGCGACTTTACTCTTTTCTATATAGTATGCGTCAAATACACACTAAAACAGGAATTAAAAATTACAATACCATTATGCCTCGTTAACCACAAAGTGGTCTATACTACGATAGATTTATTATTACACATATTTTATTTATTTTATTATTATTATTATTACCAACTTCACTATTGCCTTCACGGATATGGATTTCCCCTGAAATCCATCTGACGCTCATCGTATTTCCATACGAGTTGCTCTCCTACATACCTCATCCTTTCACTATTTTCTATGATTTCCTCTCCAAAATTTCGGAGTTCTTGCAAATTCTCTGCACTCATTGGGGGTGCAGGTACTGGTATTGGCTCTGGGTACGGAGGTACTGGATTCTCCTGAGGGTATGGATTTTCCAAAATCTCCCTAATGTATTCATCGTTGTCAAAATAGGGATCTAGAGGATCCAGACCTGGATATGTTGCTAAGTTCTGCAGGGTTTCTTCGTTTAAGTGATAGCGTGGCACATAATCCCTAAGATCATCAAACCAGGGATCATAATTTGGATCTAAAGGATTAGGGGCTGGTATCCTAGGTATCTCCTCAGGGTTAAAATCATGCATTTCTACTTCCATCGGTTGAGTGGGAATTAAAGGTAAGGGTTGTGGGGCTACTAATTGTTCCAGACTTGGGTCAGCAGTAGTTGTAGCTAGGATATGGAAATTAGCTAGGCTTCTATTAAGCATATCCTATGTATGGGCATCCGACTCTCGCTTAGCAGCGGCTAGAACTCTTTGCTGTTGCAACTTTCGCATTCTTTTCCTACGCGCAAACGCTTCCTTACTGAACCATCCTCTCTTTTTATGAGGGAATGGCTCTTCCGACTGAGCTTTAAAGGCAAACATCCCTTCTTCCTGATCAGCAGAATACCCAGAAAGGGTAGGCTGTGAAGAGGTACCTTCACTCCTAGGTGAATCAGATAACTGACGACACATGTCTGAGGGTCCTTGATCACTCATACTGTAAACTAATAATTAGTCAAATAACACAAAACACATACTCACATAAATTATTTCCTAACACAAAATTTAAAATTTAAGTGTCAGCAGAACACTTCTTTGGCTTAGACCTGTGGCTAGGCTCTGATACCACCTTCTGTCGCAACCCCTGATCCCTTATCTGTCCCGGGAACGGGCGGACGCGAGCTCAGAATTTTGGTGGTATCAGCTAGTTAATTTGGCAGCGGATATTACATCAGGACCGTAGTTTGGAAATGTTTATCAGAGTAAAACCACCATATTTGATATTAATAATCACATGGGTAAAACCCAAGTTTCTTATTACAGCATGTCTATAGGGATAAACCCTATTTTATTGAATTTAAAACATCGTCTTTTAGGTAACTTTTATAGCCACATTTTTCCTAAGCCTTCAGTGCTCTCCAGCTGGCTTTTTACTAATTGGCTGTCACATTGTGTTACCTGAAACGTGTTTTTAAAACATTTGTCAGTGGAAAATACTGGTGAGTGAATCCCAGTTTAATCAAGAAACATTTTATCAATTAATACAGTATTGAGAGTGATCACATTGTTTATTTCTACACAATTACTCATTCAGTACTGTCAATCCTGACTGGTGGGTCATATTACACATTGGCTAACTCGTCGTCCAATGGTAACGTGTTCCACATTTTGTATACAAAACCCCAACATACCTGCAGTAATTGAAGAACTACAAAGACTCAATCACCGCTTAATTACATTGTAAAGCATTAAGGTTTTGTAAAATATTGCAAAAAGGTTAACAAAAATTGGATAAACTCACATTGCTATCT
Organism: Helianthus tuberosus; assembly: GCA_030545235.1. Classification (NCBI taxonomy): domain Eukaryota; kingdom Viridiplantae; phylum Streptophyta; class Magnoliopsida; order Asterales; family Asteraceae; genus Helianthus; species Helianthus tuberosus. The sequence goes on from CM060383.1 coordinate 59,826,253, forward strand.
TAGACTTCGCGTAAGGTTTTCCTGGGATTAATCTATAATTTTCACAAATGTACATAGGTTAGTATAATAACCCTTCGATTATATTAATGATACCTTCCCCGAGACGGTATTCCAACAACTACGTCGGGCAGAACCACGACAGTTGTTACGGAACCCTAAATCAATCGGGCAACGTATCTAATACGAAACTGGGGTTATAATACTTACAACGGAGCAGAACTTCGCTATTTAGGGGGTATACTACTCGAATATTATGCCTATAACTTCAGAAGTCTAGATACAGAAAAGATTTTGAACGAATTGAGTTGAAAGCCGATGCATTCTATTTATAGTGCTGATATTTGGTTCTCACACGGCCCGCGTAAATGTAAGCAAGGGCTTACGCGGCCCGCGTCAAAGCTGGTCAACGGACTAGCTTGTCCGGGTCATGGGGTAGGTCCAACACGCGCACACACGTGTCCTTACCGGAGCCCGCCTGAGTTTTAAGTTCACGCGGCCCGCGTAAGGGTTAAAGGTTCTTTACGCGGCCCGCCTCAACTTTAATAATTCAGTTTTTTATTATTTTTATTAATATTTTAGGTATACAGGGCCCGTTTTCACGTATGGGGTGTATTTTGGGACATATTGTGATATTTTAAAATATATTAGGGGTGTCAGAAAAATATTCAAGGGTGTCGGTTTTGTTTAGGGTTGTTACATGGCCTCTTTAGAAAGAGAGGACTGAATGAGAAGACAGACTGATTGGTCGGCTTCTAACCAGGAAACATATGCAGGATTTGGGATGGTTTATCATCAGCGGTGAGGGGGGTAGGCGGAGGTTCGACAGATCCATCAACATGGTCGTAAAGTTTGACTATGGAGAGGACTGGAGTGATTTGGTGGGACCATGGGAGATACTTTGTAGAGGTTAACTTGAGAGGAATAAAGTGGAGAAGAGTGTGAAGAGGGATTTGGATGTTTTGGCTGGAAGTCGACATGGGTGCAGGGGAGAAGAAAATAGGGCAGAAGGGAAAAAGAAGATGGAGATGTAGGATCGTTGTTGGACCTGACTGAGTCGTTCAGAAGAGCTTTATATCCGATTCAAAGGCGGAATCAGTGAAACGGACGTGGAAACAGCTTGATACTCTTTAATTTGTCACTTATATTGATAATAACACTGATTACAACCTGGACAAACTTTGGCAGCACTTCGTTACAGATTCAGAAACTGTGTTAAATGAAATTAACAAGTGCCCTATTTATAGTGATGGAGGTTCGCTTGAAATGACCAAGACAGGTTCAAGCGAACTCAGCTCAGTTGGTTTCGCTTGAACTGGTCCTTGATCCTTTCAAGCGAAATGCCTTCTTAACACTCTAATCTCAGTTTCTTGCACCTCGAGCACTGGTAAATCTATCCTATTCTATTACATGATACAAGACAAAGTCAATAGACGTAATGCACTAACAGGAGAAGGGAATAGGGAGGTAGGGCCGAAAATAATGGATCAAGGAAATGGATCAGTTGTTTTGGCTGATACCAAAGAACATGTATATAGACACGTAATTTACATATATATATATATGGAAGTACAATATTTAATTTCCAAGATAATTATTTCATTGATAACAAAGAACATATATATACACAAGTAATTTACATATAAATGGAAATACAATATTTACTAATCAATACAATAATAAATGAGAATAAATCAAGGATATTGGAATCCTTGATTTACGTCTTGCTGTTAATGTTCCTACATGGCGAATCATGTCCCAACCATGATCCCCACACCCCTTAGCCTAAGTGTTTATCCCGTAGTTACTTGATTGCATTAATTGCGGTTTCTTTGGGTTCTGGATTTCCTCTTTGTTGCTTGTTTAGCAACTACAGTTTCGTCGCTTAGAATAAGTACATATGTTTGTGATTGATGGATGAATAGTTAAGTTTTCTATGAATTCTTCAAATCAAGCTCTTTGCTTTAATTTTATATAAGGGTTATTGGATTTTATCACCCTTAACTATTGGCCATTGGCCGCTGCCACCCCCAACTATCACTTTGACTCTCGTCACCCTCAACTTAATACTTAGTGTGTTCTGTCACCAGATCACTAACTTTTGATCATGTTATTATACTTTTGGGGGTGTTCTAAGATCCCTAAAACCTTCCCAAGATCCCAATGACACCCCAAAAAGTGTAGTAACAGGTCCAAAAGTTAGGGATCGGTTAATGACATGGTGACAGAACACACTAAGTGTTAAGTTGGGGGTGACGGGCGTCAAAGTGATAGTTGGGGGTGGCAGCGGCCAATAGACAATAGTTGAGGGTGATAAAATCTAATAACCCTTTATATAATAACCTGAAAGTTATGAAAATACGATTTATGTGAGTTTCTTATAGCTTGAGCTGGTTAGTTGAAAAACCAAAATAAAATGATATTCCCAAGGTTCGACCATTGGTCTTCTTAGACAAAAGAAGAGGTTCTTGCTATTAAGTTGCCGACTCAATATGCTAAATATGTTCAAAGTACCATATTTTTATATTTTTATTGTATTTTGTTATTTTTAAATGTAGGGGCCCTAGTTAACTGAGGGCCTAAAGCAATTGCTTGGGTTCATTCTCTCTTAAGACGGCCCTCCTAATTACTATGCTTGAGATTGGTATTTGAAACTGTGCTTGAAAGTTGGAAGGCAAAACTGATTTAAAGAAGTAAATAGAGTGAAAAAAAATTGGTGATTTACATTGGATATTAGCATCTTGTAGTTGACTATTGCACTATTGAACAGGTAATTTCAGTTTTCAGATTCTATTTATTAGGAAATTTGATATATATTAGTGTCACACGCTGATTTCCTGGTGGGCCCGGACTTGGGGTTTATGCGTGACAATTGATATTGGTAATCACATAGCACAACGGAAGATGAGATTTTTAAATTAAATATTACAAAGTACAAGTTTCCGAAAAGTTCAAAATAATTATACAGATAGAATGGTACTAAAAAAGATCCACAGGCAGGCCGAATGTAATAAACTAAGACTTGAGACTAATAGGTCTTTTGTGGAGTCGCATCTTCCATAACGCCTAGACCAAGCAGTTCCAGCCTATTCCGTATTTGCTTATTTAACCTGCACTTAGTCTTTAAAAAATACGTCAGTTTTCACTGGTAAATACAATTAACCGGCACCTTTTGAAAATATTTTCAAAAATATTTGGATACCATTTGGTATATTATTTTATAAATAACTGGGGATAAGATAATGTTTCTTGTTACCTGTTTTACATGTTTTTCAACATATATGAGGATCGAAGATGAAAATCGATACATGATCAACCGACACGTCACATTTTCAGTAAAATATATATAATGGCATTAGCGTCTGTCATGTAACAACCCGTACTTCGGATTGTTCCCACTTTTGTCGCTTTTCTCCGTAAACGTTGTACTCTCGAGATTTGATTAACGCTATGGGTTAATCTATATTTTCAAACGCATTTTTAAACGCATATTACAACGCTTATTATAACGCTTACTACTAAACGCATTTTATCACAACGCACATCGCTATTTATAACGCTCGTTACTTAAACGATAGCGCAACGCAAACTCAATGCAAACTCGAAACGCGGATTTATTTATATTATGTGTGTTAATTGTGTGGTTATTTGTTAAATGTTATGTGGTTATGAACGCAACGCTTATACGCTCAAACGCTCACTCATAACTCGATTAAACGCAACGCAACACTTAACAAACGAACCAAAGTTGGAAAACTAACCAAACGCAACCCGGCCGTCAGAATGGCCATCCGCCCGGATGACCATCCGTCCGGATGGAGCCATCCGGACACCGCCACTCGCACCGACTTAACCCTCGCTCACCCTCTATAAATACTAGTCATACACCCTCATTTCAACACTTTGACACTCTCATCCGCTCTCCAAGTCTCAGACCTGATTCAAGGCCATTTTGTAAGCCTTTTCTCTCAAATCTTCGTCAATTTTCATCTCTAATCACTTCTACTTCATCTTCTACATCAAAATCACACACACACACTAACTTTTTCTCGAAATCACTGATTTTGGACCTCTCGAAGGTGTTTTCCACTCGTTTTCCTTAGGCAACCTGTTGTGGAACATCATTCAATCAAGATTGGTTCATGATCTAAAGGATTTCCACACTTTTCAACTTAGTTATGAAAGATTTCAACACTTTTTCATCTGTTTTCAACTTTTCTTTGGTTTTTACACAAATTTCGATGGCTATTACAAGTGTTCAAGCCGAATAATAGACTTCAGGTAGGAGGCCTCTATGAAGAGAAACAGCTCCAAATGATAGAGAGAAAAAAAGTATGAAGGTGCAAGTTTGAAAGGCTCAAGATCATGGCTATTTATAGTTGCACAATGATCATGAGATGATGCCACATGTCCCTAGAGCTCTAAGGTGAAGATTAGTGGCATACCAGGTGCAGGAAAGTGGAAGAAAGTGGCACAATTACGAGCAAGGTGGCAGGAGAAGCAGGCTGCTACTGCCAACATAATTATTCTGCCAACGATCCTGTTACGGACCGTTAGGGGTATGGTTACGATCCGTAAGGGATCCTGCGCTCCCACAGAAATTTTGAATGCCTTACGACCGTAAGGCTATAGCTTATGGTCCATAAGGGATCGTTAGAACCTTAAATTTTGGCACTCTTGATCCCTCCACTAGCCATCTTCCATATTTTGTATGAAATAGTTCCTCTAGTCCAACTTACCGGGATTATTTGAGAGTTATTGGACACGTGTTGCCCTATTATTTGTTGAAATTTTCTGAGGTGTCACATCCTCACTCCCTTAAAAGAAATCTCATCCTTGAGATTTTATTCGAATAGATAGGGGTACTTTGTCTCATATTCGATTCAACCTCACATGTATATTCTGTAGAAATCCCCATTTCACAATGGGGATAATTTTCTTTCGGAGCTTTTTATCTTGTAGATCCTCGATCGAAATCGGTTTCTCAATAAACCTCAGGTTTTCATCAATTTACACATCATGGTGTGGTATAGCTAGCGACATGTCGACTAGACATTTCTTTAGATTGGAGATGTGAAACCCATAATGGATCCCACTGAGTTCCTCAGGTAGCTTAAGTCTATAAGGTAAGGAACCAACACATTCGATTATTTCGAATGGTCTAATATAACTTGGGCTCAACTTGCCAATGTTTCCAAATCTCATGACACCTTTCCAAGGTGACACTTTTAACAAAACTTTGTCCCCAATTTGAAACTTAAGATGTTTTCGCCTCTTATCAGCATAGCTCTTCTGCTTATCACGGGTAGCTTTGAGCCTATCACGGATCTGTATAATCTTGTATGCGAACAGTTGGCTTTGTCCAACTTCAGCCCAACAAATGGGCGTTCTACACTTTCTCCCATACAAGGTTTCAAATGGAGCAACCTTGATACTTGTATGGTAACTATTGTTACAGGAGAATTCAATCAGGGGTAGTTAGTCATCCCAACTACCACCTAGATCAATGACGCATGCTCTTAGCATGTCCTCCAATGTTTGGATCGTACACTCACTCTGAACATCAGTTTGTAGATGGTAAGTCATACTGAAATTTGATCGTGTGCCTAAAGCTTGTTGGAAACTTCTTATAAATTGAGATGTATACTTAGTATCTCTATCAGATACTATGGATACTAGCACTCCATGAAGGGACACAATATTGTCCACGTACAATTGAGCTAATTGGTCGGAGCTAAAAGTTTCCTTAATTGGCAAAAAGTGAGCTGACTTAGTTAATCTATCAACTATCACCCATATCGTGTCATTGCCACGTTTAGTCTTTGTTAACTTTGTAACCAAGTCCGTAGTTACCATTTCTAATTTCTATGTGGGAATTTCAAGTTGTTGTAGCAAACCTGAAGGTTTCTGATGTTCTACTTTAACTTGCGAACAAGTCAGACATTTAGCTACATAAGTGGCTATGGATTTCTTCATACCCATCCACCAATAATTACTTTTCAGATCTTGGTTCATTTTATCTCCTCCGGGATGTACTGAATATTTGGAATTGTGCGATTCTTGGATAGTCAGATCTCTGAGTCCTTTGAAGATGGGAACCCATATTCTATCATTGAATCTCAAGGTTCATTCATTTCTAGGTGTTAAGTGATCAATAGTTCCACCTAATCCTTCATTAGAAGCATTTGCTTCTAACAAGGCTTGCTCTTGAACCTCGAGCAGTTTCTCATTTTAACAGGTTCGGAGTTCAATTCTCATAGCATGAACCCTAATTGGTTTGATTCTTTCCTTATGGCTCAAGGCGTCAGCAACGACATTCACCTTGCTAGGATGATAACGAATCTCACATTCGTAATCATTCAATGTTTCCATCCAATGACGTTGCCGCATATTTAAATATTTTTTATTAAATATGTGTTGGAGACTTTTATGATCTATGTATATAACACATTTTGTACCATATAGATAGTGTCTTCATAGCTTTAGTGCGAACACAACAACAGCCAATCCTAGATCATGAGTGGTGTAATTCTTTTCATGCACCTTAAGTTGTCGTGATGCATAGGCAATCACCTTGTCTCTTTGTATCAGTACGCACCCTAATCCTGTATGCGAAGCATCATAGCAGACTACGAAATCTTCAATTCCATCAGGTAATGATAGTACAGGGGCATTACTCAATCTATGTTCAAGAATCTCAAAGGATTCTTTCTGTTTCGGCCCCCAATCAAATTTGCCATTCTTACATGTCAACGCAGTTAAGGGAGTGGCTATTCTTGAGAAGTTCTCAATGAATCTTCTATAATAACCAGCTAATCCCAAGAAGCTGCAGATTTCAGAAGGAGCCTTGGGTGCTTCCCAATTCACAATTGCCTCCATCTTGGTTGGATCCACTTAGATTCCACGTTCACTAATTATGTGTCCCAAGAATTGGATTTCTCTAAGTCAAAACTCGCACTTAAAGAATTTCGCATAAAGATTCTCTTGATTTTGGTTGTCTTGAATTACACGAAGACCCACATTCTATCAGAATATTTCTTGAATTTACTGATCCGGGACTCTAAGGTTGATTGCGGTGGTGAATAGCTCTTTAGTAGAAATCAACACTACTTCGAAATGGATTAAAGTTGCTTTCAACATTCTAATTTGTGCATTCCTATTTGAATTGCCCCCTCTCACCATATTTATAGCATGTCACTTCAGATTTATCACAACCAAGCTTTATGTGTTCATCTCCTAGATTGTTTCTTCTTGTTATTTCCATGAATCTCTGAACCCTTCTCATTATACTTACCATACACCATCTGATCTCGATCAGTTCCATCTCCTTAGGATTTATTTGATCATAGTCTGCCTTAACTAATTTTAATTCCTGATTCGACCGACTACTAACCCTTCATAAGATTGTAGAACTGAGTCGAGAAGAGAGATGTGTTCTTTAGCATTTGGAATTGTAATTTCTTGCAAATTGTTAAGACTCAATTCGATGTTACACTGCATGGTACCTGAGTTCTGAGTTGATGAACTTTGTTGATTCTGTTGTTGAGTTTGTGACTGTTGAAATTGTTGATTAGATCCTACACTGCTTCCATAAAAGGGTTGTAGATTCTGTAAATATCTCATGTTGTTACTGACAAACTCATATCCGTTCGATGTATAGTGTCGCATGATCTGCACTAAACGTTAATCTTTTGGCTAGCAACTTTTAACTCTTTCTAGTAAAGCTTGATATCTTGTGGAGCTAAATGTGCTTTCATTTTTTACTTCTTTCTCAAATCTAAATTGTGAGCTTCCAATTTCTCAATGAATGTGCTCAGATTCAGTTTTAAAATTTTGTAGGTTTTGATTTTAAAATCATCAAAAGCAATTTCCATTCATCATTTGGTAGGGAGCATCGACAAGTTTTCCAACTTGATCGGAATCTATAGGCTTGATCTCATGACATTTCATCTCAACTATCAAATGGCAGCGACGTTCAATGAATTGATGAAAAGTCTCTCCTCTGACGACAGTGAAAATATCGAATTCTTTCTTAATAGATTTGCTTTACTCTTTCGCATATCAGCATTTCCTCGATATTTGTGATACAGTGCCATCTATAATGATTGAGCAGTCTCTCGATGTTGAAGTAGATGCAAAATGTTGTCTTTAATAGATTGTTGAATCATATTATACATTTCCTTTTCCCTCAAATAGAACTCCTTTTCAACTTCTTGAATTTGTTAGATTTTGATCTTCTTTCCACGTTCATTTTTGGAAATGAGATACCCGTCTTCAATGGCCATCCAAGCCTTTAAGCAGTTAGCCTGAACATAATGTCATATGAAAGAGTTATTAACATTTTAAAAATGGGGAGAATATACGTATGGAGAAATAATTGTCTTGGATAGAATAGAATACCCCTAAATAAACTCACACGCCTTCAATTTTTATCAATTCAACTCATTTAATCAAAACCTTTAGGGTCCGTTTGGTACGAGGTAATGGAATGAACTAGGGAATGGAATGGATGAGGTAATGGAATGGATGAGGTAATGGAATGGACAAGTGAATGCAATGAATCATTACCATTCCATGTCTTGTTTGGTTACTATGTGGGAATGAAATGAATTATTATCGTGTATTATTTGGTAGGAAAGAAAAAACAAAGGAACAAAATCAGTGGTGAGTGGTGGTGGTCGATAGTAGTGATTGTGGGTGGCGGCGGTGGTGGATGGTGGCGGCGGCGGCGTGTGGCGGTGGGGGTGGCGATGGCAGGTGGTGGTGATCGGGGGAGTGTGGAGGCAGAGGTAGCGGTGGGCGGCGGCGGCGGTGGTTGGTTGTGGCGGTGGTGGTGGCGTCGACGGTGGTGGTGGGTGGCGGCGGCGACTTGCGTTGGCGGCGATGGTGGTTGGTGGCGGCGGTGGGTGGCAACAGTGGCGGGTGGGTGGCGGCCGAAGTGGTGGCGTTGGGGTGGCGGTGGAGGCATTGACGGGTTGCGGGTGGAGGCGACGATGGAGTCGGTGGTGGTGGTGGGTGGTGGCGAAGGTAGTGGGTTGTGGTTTTAGTGATGAATGGTGCTAGATGGGATGGAATGGAAAAAAAAACATAGGGAGTGGATGGAAAGATTTTGAGGAAATGGAATGCCTTATGGAATGGGTGATTCCATTCCATTGACCAACCAAACACCCATTTCTTCACTCCCTCGTAATGATCCATTCCATTCCGCTTCTCATTCCTGTATACCAAATACTATCTTAATTACTGGCAAGATTATTTCCTGACATTCCTACATTAACACATCTCTCTAGTATATCCTTGACCCTAATCATTCATAAAATTTATATATAGATTGAATACTTTTGAAATCAAATTTTAAAATGTGTCATCTAAAAATAAAGTTCAATATATCTATCTATACATATAATAAAAGAAACCATGTTTGGGACACTTGTCATCATATTAGGTCATGTACTCTATGGATAATTATCATTTAGTTTAATATCTTCTAATTAATTATAGATAATCTCCTACGAAATATTATTTAGTTTAAGACTTTAATTAGTTTAACATCTTCTAATTAATTATAGATAATCTCCTACGAAATATTATTTAGTTTAAGACTTTAATCTCTTTTACCTAATTATAGATAATTGAGAGAGATAAAAGAGATATCCTTTTAATTTTAAACTAGGTTATATTCTTATCTAAATATTAATTCTTATATAATATTTTGTTTAAAATTATCATTGTTTAACACGAATGATAAATAGGAAATATGGTGAGAAAACACAAGGAAATGACATGTATAAAGACATAACTTTTTTTATTATTTAATATATAAAATTACATTTATTTAATCCGTCTAATAAACGAGGTTTTTAAATATACATTGTTTTATTATTTAGTATATAAATTTACATTTATTCATCCGGTGTAGTACACGGGGTTCTCACCTAGTATAATATAAACTAAATTACAACTAGACCGAAACCGTTGTTCATCTTAGATATTTTATAGCGGCTTATTCAGAGGAAGTGGGGGCCAAGAATGATTAGTGGAGTAAAAGAACAGGAAGAGTGTTTACTAGGAACCGGCCAACGAAGGTTCACACCCGTGAACCTGATTCACCGAATCACAGCTCACTCAACGCTGCCAACCGACTTCTTTCTCCAGAAGCATTGTAAAGATAATAATAATAATAATAATAATAATAATAATAATAATAATAACAATAAGAATAATAACAATAAGAATAACAACAATAATAACAACAACAACAACAATAATAATAATAATAATAATAATAATAATAGTAGTAGTAGTAGTAGTAGTAATAATAATAGTAATAATATTAGTAACAATAACAAAAACAATAATAAGGGGAAAATGAATACGGTGCTGTTAACCGTATAACCTTACACGCAAAACCCATCAAAACGACGTAGTTTTGGTTAAATCTAATTATAGAATAACTTAATTTTTAAAACCTGGTTCCTCTCTATCCCATCTTAGTTGTTTCTGCTCTCACGGGTCTACAGCTCTCCTCCGGTTCCTACTTTCTTTCACCAATGCAATTCTATTTCAAAATCAATTGTTTTATCCCAAGCGTTAATCAAAGATGTTAATACAAGCACGATTAAAATGTGTTCTTATAATGAGATTGCTGTGAATTATATAAATCATGTATTCTTACCTAATTAAACTAAAGCTTAAACCGAGAATAATTAAATCTTAACAATGGATACTGATAAAATAATAAACAATTGCTACCAAATTAATTTCAACTGTAAATTGTACTTGTGATTTTGTGAACAATTCTAACAAATTGCTTATAATGATGAAACGATTGCCAGCAAAATAATTTTAACTGCAAATGAATACTATGATTTCGTGAAGAATTCCGTTCATCGTGCCAAACTTGTGTATTAACAGAGAATTGATTTTAATTAAACTAGAGCATGAAGAAGGATGCAAATATTGTTGTGATACTGATTTGGGGACCGACAACTGGAAATTACGTCAATTATAGACTCGTTGGCATTGGATTTTTAAGAACAATTACAAGAGAATAAAGATAGCAATATTGAAGAGAGATAATGGAGATAAGATATTAAAATAAAGAGATTTACTTAAATTTAATCAAAACTACGCCGTTTTGGTTGGTTTTGCATGTAAAATTGCACGGCTAACAATTAAAAACTAAAATTGCTTTCTATTGTCTAATTCCCTGCGCTACGGCGGGAACATGATGAAAATCGGTTCATTTCGTTACGGAATTAAAATTCGCTATAGCGACCGAAATAGAACAACTTGAAATAAAGTCGTGATATGTTTAAAAAAAAACTGAGACATATTTTACATCGAAACTATAAAAACAAATACTGGTACGGTAGTCCGATTCCAATAATACCAATACCGCTACCGATGTTGTTCAATTAAAACCGTTTCAGTTCATTACGATACCACACTCATATAGCTTGCCCAAAACGATACTAACATCTGTTATGAATATTAAATTAATAAAGAAAATTAAACTGGGAAAATTTGTAATAAAATTGTAATATTATTTTGTTATAAAATGGCAAAACAAAAATTACAAACAAATGATAGATAATGGGAAACAAGTTGTGCCGCAACCCGCTTTTGAATTGCATAACCGATCCTACTAAAGACGAAGCGACTCTTAAGGGTCAAGATATTATTGTTCACGACCCCCTGGACCATGTTAAGGAATTCCACAGCCTTCGGGGCTACAGACACAAATGTATCAAAAGCAAATGTGATAAACACGTGTTGATTATCTAAACAAGCTTTCTCGTGTTTAGCGACTTTGCTTGATTCCGCCTTCAACGTTGCCTGGCCAGCAACAGACTCATTATCCCTAAGCCCAACAAAAGGGGACACCCCTGTAAGGTCCACACAAGCGTGTTTTGCCCTTGCCCACCCAAACACAAGAATATCAGTTGGCCAAAGAGTAGACCTTCCATCCAGCGGATCTGTCAGAATGTTCACCAGAGCCTCCTTTTTAGCCGAAATCACTGTCCGCTTTAGAACATCACAAAGAATATCTCTAACCAAATCATGCTTGTATTTAAACCTAGGTAACTCCTTGCAATGGACCGTATGTTCACCAAAAGTGTCTAAACAAATCTTGCAACAAACTGGGCGGAGCTCATCAACCGGGAACAAAGGGATCATTAGCCGATACTTAAGAATTTCCTGGTACTCCACAACCAACATGTGTTGGCCCAGTCCTTTAATGGGGATGACTGTTAGGAAATCTTGAGCATGAGGAGCCCAGAGATAATCAAATACAGCTTTCTAACGAGGGGATAGACCAAACTTCTCTTCCAAACTCTAGGCAGTTTTACTACATCATTGGCTTTAGGGGGCAGTGTCTTTATTAGATAAACTGCCAAGATCAAAATCAGAAAAGGACATGTGCATGCTATCCAACACGTACACATACTTAGAATCTAACCCGATATTATTTATAGGGTATATAATCTAAAAAAACTTGTATCCTAAATTACTAATAATGATTGCTTCGTATTTAGCAAATTGTTAAAGTTACAAAATTACAAAGCCTAAACAACGAAAAGCTCTGACCAACTAAACTAACCCATGGCATTTTATATTTCATATTCCATTTTACTTTTATTAAATCAAAAATTAAAAGTTTTTGTTAAAAATCATATTCTTTTTTTAAATTAAAAAAAAACAGGTATCTATAAACCAACATACCTTATATATATAGGGGATGAAATAGCCAATAATGTGAAAACCCCTATTTATTGTTGCTGGTCATGATGTTATCATTTAGTATAGGAGTATATATTACTAGTAGGGCGTCCGTGCAATGCGGTGAGAGTGACACTTTTCATTACGATACTCGTTTGTTATAGTTTTCTTATTCGTATAATATATATTGTAGCATCATTGTGGTGGATATACGTCACAAGCGAAGTTATTGTAAGTCCCATTATCACGGATCTATAACGAGATTGATAATCAACTAAGAGTATGGAATCCTCTTAGTAGATCAAATAAGAACAAAAACAAGTATAATAGATGGCAAAACTCGCAAACACAATTAAACTAGTATTCTATTGATTATCAAACTGAAATTACAATCAATTCAATACCTAAACACAAGAACTCTCAAACTCACATCCTTTCTCTATGAAAACTCACTCAAATTCTTTCTGTGTAATGCCTTACTCAACTACTTTACCCTAATACATAATGTGTTTGTATAACACACATACATGCATATTGGGCCAAGCCCAACAATATTTAACATCAAACTAATACGGGCACTTATCCCGGACACACACCAGGACAATTTCCCGAACACTACTTAAAGACACATGTCCAGCAAGACATATAACCTAGACCCTCACATGTTGTCTTTTCCAAAACCTTCACATGTTGTCTTTTCCGGAACGTTACATAGTCAACATTTCCTGAACAGTCTACATGCAGTCTTTTCCGGACACATATTTACCCCATATCATTCTCATGGTAAGTATTTCCGGGCGTTGACCTCTGTTGACTTATCCAAAGACCTAAACATCAAGTTGTTGTCACATAACATGCACCAACAAACTCCCCCTTGATAGTGGCTTACAAGGTTGTCTTCATCTTAGTCGTCTTGCAATCTTTGGTCTTTGGATAGCTTTAGCTTCAACAGTTGTTGACATCAACAGACTCCCCCTTAGCCGATGCATCCAATCTCCAAAACTTTCATACTTTATAGATCAGCAAATTAGCAAACTCTGGTTAGCAGCATCTCAATCTTCAGTAACCCTTTGCAATGTAGAAGGAGGATTCTACCATGCAATCTATCTTCTTCACTCCACTTTACATAGATTTTACACTTCATTTTAATAATTGTATCAATCTGTTTAGAAACATAAGCAAGTATTTCGAAAAACTCATTAGTCTTTTTCATATAGAGTTAAACCAATATTTAAAAACAACTAAACAAACTCAAAAATATTAACAATAACTCTTTTTGTGAGAATCATGTGCAAGAAGATCATATCAGCTTTATTAAATTGTTTCACACTATCAGCTTAATTTTCTTTATTAATTTTGTGAATAACAGTCCAAGATGATTACCAGTATTGTTTATCCACTTAAGCAAATAACATGAACTTTGAAGTACCAATACCTTCTGATATTATTCAGTGTATTAAATACTATTATACTAGTGTATCCCACTTCAGGACATACCCCCGCAATCAAGATAAGCACCAACTTCCTCGTAATAGGTGAGTATACTGTTTTCATCCTTATTTGATTTACAACGTCAGACCATGGTGACCAGGTATGTACCACCGTACAGTCAAAGTGACCAATGTTTATGTCCAACGACGGTTAGGCAAATACCAATTTTGGTACGATTTATGCTCTTTGCATATTAAATAACTCTCTAGGAGAGCTTTTTCATTTCAAGGGTTTTTGGCATTTATAGCTCTTTTAAGATATTCAGGACCGTGTCTAGGTATGTATATATCTGGATACAACAAAAGGACAGTCATGGTATCCTCGAATGAAATAACACTATAAAGACCCAAAATCCTGGATTTTGGCAATCTATCAACACAAGATTTAAGGTTATAAAACCATACGTCGTGATATGTTACCCACTTGGGACATAGTTCGTTATGTTTATATCATGTTGTAAGTTGATTATTTCATTTTCTTGCCTACTGGTACATCATATGATGGAGCTACTAACACACTTATGCTCTTTTAATTTCATTTTTAGTGTGACAGTCTAATCGCTGATATACTATCATTTCTTCTCTATCACACACTGATATCTCAACTTTTATTTTTTTTAAAGTTTTGTTATTTTATAATTTGTAAATTACTCCCCTAAACACACGCACTATCTAAAATCTTTTTGGCTTAAGGAAATTTCTCCTCTTAAAATTTTGTTTTTATGGAGTAAATTGTAAAAACTGAAACTTATAAACAAACAGACTCCGACTTTATCCTGACAAAAAGTTTTTCAAACATGAAATTTAGAATAATCATATCAATCGTAGAAGTAAATAATTCATTACCATATGTAACCTATCATTCACCTTAGATGCTTTATAGGTAGAACCATTGTCGAACATATTAACAGTCCTCCTTGGTCATTCAGCAATCACTCAACAACTTAGTTAGATTGGAGAACACAAGCATGAAACATCTGAGTTGTGCAAATTCATCAACATAAAATTCTTTCCAATATCCATCACAGTCTTAGACCCATTGTTCATCGATTGTTGTGCGCAAATATTTCCACTAGAACTTAGGTTTTGTTCATCTCTCCGTCTCTTTTTTTTCTTTTTCTTCTAATAAGCCTTGAACTAATTCCAAATAATGTAATGCGAGTTAGAGTAAACAAATCGATTGAGCAAAATTATATAGAAATTTCTTGAAAAAGAGCTCATAACTAAATTTTAATCCAAACTACAAAAAGTAAAACAAAAATCTATTTAGTTTTGGGTAATATACATATAAGTTTAAGTTCAGTGACCCAATTTTTCTGAATTTTTACTATATATTAATTTATAATTAGGGCTTAATTTTTTCTACTCGTAGAGGGACTCCAAAGGCTCTTTCTAGTTAGTAGTCTTATACTCTTATAAATGCATTTAACTATTTAAGATCTTTGATAAAACAAAAAGAAAGTAAAAAGAGGAAGAGAGAAAATGATTTGTTCACCAAACAGGATGGAATAAACTTATAATTTTGTATTATTATACTAAATTCTTCTCCTAAACAATGTATTTATCTGATCAGCCTACCCTTGCGGTGAAAGGCATACCGATGCCATCAACATATGATCCAACATCGCGGCCATCCGAGCAAAGTATCCACCTGTCAAAAATTGTTGAACAATTGCCCACCATGACTCAACTAGTCTCTCTATTGGTCTATAATTCACGATAATAGGATGTCAAGACAATCATTTCCCATGAAGGGGTTTTCTCACCTATTCAGAGGTTATGCATCATTTGTGATCATCTTTATGGTACTGTCCATCCCTCAGTGACCATGGACTGGGTACTAGCGATTCTCTTGCAAAGTTGATGGTTGAACTTTAAGAAAAAATAATAAATAAAACTCTGTGAAATTTCTAAAAGGTACTATGAGATTGGGAAGAATTCATGATTAGGCATTTAAATATCTGAAACTGATAGTTAAGAGAGTTTTATAAGAGCCAATTTTTTGTGTATATTAAAGAAGGTATTTTTGTTCAAACTCAATAGAAACAAAAAATAGATTATACGATACATACAAAAAAATGGACATGAACGGTGTGGTTCCCATAATAGATGCCTTATATAGAACAAATTTGAGCAAGTACTATTCATTGCTTTATACTAAAGAGATGCTTGCGAAATGAGGCGGGAAACACAAATACGGGTAATCACGTAACATATTATTTTTTTAAATAAAAAAAACTAGCAATACCATACTCAAATTAAAAAAGAGGGTGACTAGTTCAGAATTACCAAGCCTTAATAGTTTCTTTAGTCTCATTTTCTTATCAACAACTTAAGTTGACTTCCATACTTTCTTGGCATAGAAATATCTCATTATACACAATGAATACTTCTTTCACAATGGAAGTATGTCCTTGATATGCTACCTGAGTGTGGAGTACAAGGCTGCAAGCAAGTTAATCGCATGATGCTTTAAAAAGGATCCAAAACAGTTGGTTGAGAAACTTAACTACTCGAAAGTTACTTGACTATATATTCGCTTACTAGATGTGTTATGAGTCAACTAATGGCCCTAACATACACTTGGATGATGCTTTTCATGTATTGAGGTGTCTCAAGATCACACTCTATCTGTAAACATATCTTGGGCACAGTCGCGCAGGTACATTTACCAAGGATGGAGATGGAAGAATATCGTAATATCATACGTGGATTGGGTAGAATGCCACTATCTTCCAGATTGCAATTTGACACCATATCTTCCACTTTTTGCCTAATGAAACCTCGTGGTGGAACTTTCATCAGTTTGATGTTGTGATTGATGATGTTCCAAGAAACAGCAAGGTTTCTGTTGTTTAGATCATGGATTTTTGGTAATGTTTTATTTTTGATACTTTGTTAATGCGATGTGTTGGTAGTTCTTCAGTTTTGTAGTGGAAGTCTTATCGGTTTACGAAATCACTCTTGATATTATTTTGGTTATCTGTCTAAGCTGATGATGTTGAACTATTGTTAACTTAATCGCCCAATCTTTTGCTTATTGTTATTACATTTGTGTGAATTACCACCGTACTTATGTATCTATCTAATCAAGCATTATTGGGTGGTCATAGAATTGTGATTCTTTATTCAATGTTCTACAGACAGTGGCGGAGCCACACTTTGAACAATGGTGTCGTCCGACACCATTGAATTTTGTGTAGCAAATACAACGTATAATAGGAAAAATTCGAGCGACACCATTGTTTTTTACGAGCGACACCATTGTGTTTTTACAAATGACACCATTGTTTTGTTTTCTTCTAAAACAATTACATAATAAACAAATTTCTATTTCAAGAATTAAGCCTAGTTACTTGAATTTAATTAGTATACTTTAAATCATTAAAGGTCCATCCTTAATTTTTATTTTTTCTAATCTAGTAAGCATTATAGCCCTATGTCTAATTGGTTTTGTTTCAATTGTTTAACCTAACAAGATGTTTGATGATAATTTGAATGATGTGTGCACTTGTTTGTTATAATGAAAAAGAGGTTTTTTTTTTCAAGTTGCCATTTAAAACATTATGAATCGTTTTCAAAACATGAAAATGCGTACAGAGCAACTATTAAATGCATTTTATTATATATTTCAAATGACTTTGTAATTTTATTATGTGTTTTAATTCAATAACATTGTACTTTTACTGTGATATTTGCTTTTATTATGTGATTTGACCCGACTAGATCCGAACCGATCCAAAAAAGTTCGACTCCGGGTTACTATAAACAGGGGTATCCATAAAAAATGACACCATAAGAAAAAATTTCTGGCTCGGCCACTGTCTACAGATAAAAGAACTTCAACCAAAAGCTAATAAAGTTTGGTCTGAATGTGTTTAAAAAGGTTATGCATGTATATTTTTTAACCCATGAAAAAAGCATACATTAAAATAATAAAAATGGTGGATGGTGTTGGAGAGGTGATATGGTGATGAAAAGCTGTGACGGATGGTTGTGGGGATGATGGTGGCGATGGTGATGGTGGATGGTGTGTGATTGTAATAAAAATGAAACCAAAGGGGCGCATATTGTAATAGAAAAAGGGCAAAATAGTCTTTTACTATTTTCTGACGGTCAACCTAACCGTTAACTGTTAACTGACAACCGGATGCAAGGTGTAATGAAAGTTTCACCATGGGGTTTCTTTAGGCAAAAAGTGAAAGATAGGGTGTCAAATTGTAATCTGGATTAAACCACATGACAGTAAATTGTGTTGGTTTCAGGTCCCACACTCACACTATCACAACACACACTCAATCCCTCACGTAATATGTATATATGTGAAAGCTATTGTTACTTTTAGAAAAAGGGTTACTATATTTAATAAACGAAGAGGCTATATAGCCTTACATACACATACACGGGTATGAAAGAAAACACTAAAATAACAATTCCACCTAAAGACCAGGTAAACCCATAAACTCACGTTCAATTTATCTAGCTCCTTCAAACTTAATTAAACTCAAACCAATTATCTAATCTATAATATACTATATAATACATTTCCCATGTACCAAATGGTAAATTCCCATGAATTTTTAAGATGGCATATGAAAAGGCAAGTTAAAATGCCCAATTTTTACCATTTTGTTCCATCTCTACCCCTGCACTCCCATTCATCCTCATCAATTGTGAAACATTCAATGTGATTATCATTTTGTGCAATTCAATCGTCCCTCTTTCAATTTCCAGATCTGTTTCTAGCCACCCCATATTAAGAAGAGGATCAATGAAATCAACCACAAAGTTCCTGCTCTATTTCCCAATTACCAGGTCTGCACTTCTCTTCTTCCGAACTGATGATTTAGGGTTCCACACACTTGATTCCCATTTATTTAGGCGAATTTGTTGGTTAACTTCGGATAAACTTATTGTTTTTTTTGGGTAAGTTTCGTTTGTATTTCGAGATATGGTGAACAATAGGGGAAAATCCCCCATCCTACATGTTTTATTTCTCCAGCAATCTAGACGTTCGATTCATGTAGAGCCTGGACTACGAGAGAAAGATGTAAATGATTATTTGATTTTTCATCTGGTTATGATTTGTATGGATCAGTTTCTTGTTGATTGCATGTGTGTGGATAGGTTAAGTTCAGGATGTTGATGTTGAGCCCTAATTTAGTTCATAATTTTTCGAACAGTCTACATCGGTGCCGTGATTCCAGCAACCGCCCCTGTCTTCCTGTCAATTCGATTCCATTTACATTTGGTTTTTTGGTCTCTTGAAATCATGTCCGATTGCAGTTGCAGGCGGCTTGCTTCCAACGGAGAAATTTCCTTTAATACTGAAATCGTCCATACATTGAAATTTGTCTTTTAATACCTTCAATGATGTTCATCTATAATACTTGATTCATATTCAATCCTACTGAAAGTCTGAAACCCTAAAATCTGTATTCATGTATATGTACATCAATATGTAGATTTTGAAGAGGCGTTTTCGCATTCATGGACAGCCAAGGGTTAGGATGAAGATGCAGTGAGATGATGACGCATGTAAGGGTCTCTGTTCCATTGTATGATGAACCACGTCATTTTTAGTAAATGTTTTTGTATAGTTGTATTATGTATCCAGTCTTGTTTTTTGTTGATTTCAAGTGTTCATATTTCTTTTAGTCGGATATGCTTTCTCTTGTAAAAATACTGCTTGGAGATGCTCAGAATCTATCATTGAGAAGAAGTAAAATCTCTCAACCTTAATATGTGTATTTAGACTTTTGATCGGATAATTAGTGAGTGCGTTTTCTTAAGATCTAAATGTTTAAATCACATTAACTAAACTATTAAGATTTATATGATTATTATTTGTTTATAGATTTGGGCAGACTACTCTTGATTGCCGATGAGACCTTGTTAAATTCTTTTAGAAGGCCTCAGAAACTGTTATTGATTTGCTCTAAATGCCTTAGTTGAAGGTTTATATGTGTCTTTACCTCTAATTGTATTAACTTATAATAATCTTTATTAACATGTCAAATTTGGTTATCTGCGTCTAAATTTTGTTTGGCTAAATCATACTATTCTGCTGGCCACAAAAGTCTGTTGTTTCTTTTAATTCATTTTTTTAATTTCAATTTTAATCATGATAATTACATGAAATTAGGTTCTTTAGCTTTTATTAGTTGATTAATTTTGGGGCGTTTATGCTGGATTGATGATCAGATATATGTATTCTTTAAAATCATTTTTAGTTATTAAAAAATTATTATACGGACCTTCATATGTGTGTCGCAGTTTGACTTTTAAAGTCAAAGGTAATATTGTCATTGCAAATTGGATAAGGTTTTTGGTACCAATGTTTCATAAAATCAGATGCTTGCAATTTATGTTCATTACTCAGATTGACCCAACTAAATATAAGATCATCTCGTTCGTTTTCAGGGTACTGTTGAAGGAGCAGGGTGAGGGGATTCATTAGGGGATGGGTCCTTACCCTGCTTCGTATGGAAGAGGGCGAGAGCATCCTCGAGGAAGATATATGGGCTTTATTGATGGAGATGGACACATGGTATGTAGGATTCTGCTCGGGTATAATACCCACTAAATGGCGAAGCTATGCCTCGATGTAAGTATTATAACCCCCGGTTACGTATTAGTTACTCTGCCCGATTGATCTAGTGCTCTGTAACGCATGTCGAGGCTCTGTCTGACTCAGTCGTTGGAGTTCTGTCTCGGGGAGGGTATAGCTAATGTAAATTGGGTTATTATACTAACACATGTGCATTGTTTAATTTAATAGATTATAACCAGGAAGTCACCAGGGGATATCTAAAATAACAATGTGAGTAATCCTTCTTTTTGTGTAAACATTTTTGTGAGTAATTCCTCTTTTTGTAAACTGTTTTTACAAAATCTCAATTGTTTTGAATTATATTTAACAGTGATTGAGTACTTGTAAATCTACAATTATCGTCAGTATGTTGGGGTTTTGTATACATAACTTGTTACTACACTGTGAGTAATAGCATAACCACAAGTCAGGATTGACAGTACCGTGGGTGGTAATTAAAGTAGATGTAAACAAATTTAATTGCGGGTTGCCCTCAATACTGTAAAATGATAAAATTTGTTTTGATTAAACTGGGATTCACTCACCAGTATTTCCCACTAACAAAAATGTTTTAAAATGCGTTTCAGGTAACAAAATGTGAAAGCCAAATAAAAGCCAGCTGGAGAGCACTGAAGGCTTGGAAAAGTGGCTATAAAAGTTACCTAAATAAATGAAGAAGTTTTATTTCAATAAATTAGGGTTTATCCCTATAAACAATGTTGTAATGGAAACTTGGGCTTTTCCCATGTATTTATTATTATAAAAATGTGGTGTTTTACTCTGATAAACTATTTCCTAACTACGGTTCTGATGAAATTTCCGCTACCAAATAAATAAACACCGATACCACCAGCTCTGAGTAGGCCAAGGCCGCTGGCCTCCCAGGGCAAGGGATCGGGGGTTGCGAAAGAATGTGGTATCAGAGCTACAGCCACTGATTTCAGCCACAAAAGTGTTCTGCTGACATAAAAATTTGTCAATTATGTTAGGAAATAATCTATGTGATTACGTGCATATCTGTATATTATTGTTTTGTGTTATTTGACAATCTGTTAATTTACAGTATGAGTGATCAAGGACCATCTGACGCCTATCGTCACCCGTCTAGTTCTCCTAGAGATGAAGGAACTTCCTCCCAGCCTACTCCCTCGGGGTATTCAGCTGACACAGAAGAGGGGATCTTTATTTTTAAGTCGCAATCCAAAGAACCATTCCCCTACAAAAAAAGAGAGGATGGTTCAGTCGGGGAGCACATGATTGTAGGAAACGAATGAGGAAGTTACAGCAACAAAGGGTTTTAGTAGCAGCAAATAGGGAAATGAGCGCACAGACCCAAGACATAGCCAGTAGGCGATTGGCCAACTTTCACATACTAGCCACCACTGCCGCAGACCCAAACCTAGAACAAATCATTTCACCAAAGCCACTGCCACTGTTTCCAACTCAGCCAATGGAAATAGAGCCTAACCCAGGAAACAAGCTTCCCATACCAGCTTTTAACTTTTTTAACCCTGATGAGATACCTAGAGTCCTAGCACCCAATCCTCTAGCTTATGATCCATGGAATG
Organism: Helianthus tuberosus; assembly: GCA_030545235.1. Taxonomy (NCBI): domain Eukaryota; kingdom Viridiplantae; phylum Streptophyta; class Magnoliopsida; order Asterales; family Asteraceae; genus Helianthus; species Helianthus tuberosus. Next base: position 59,848,623 of record CM060383.1, read on the forward strand.
ATGAACATAGGGATTATCAAGAACTCTACCCATAGGAGGAGCCCATACCAAACCCATTAGCACCATATCCCAACCTTGACCCTCTAGATCCATATTGTGATGCCGATCAGTATGTTCGGGAAATACTAGAAAACCCATACCCATATGGAGAACCTTTACCTATGTACCCTGACCCAGTATCCGCACCACGACCACCCATGAGTAATGAGAACGTTTAGTAACTCCGCTTGTATGGTGAGGAGTTAATAGATGAAGGAGAGAGGATGAAAGAAATAGGTGAGAAGCTCGTGGGGAAATACGACGAGCAGGAGATGCAGTTTAATCCATAATATATATATATATATACGAGTAGTTTGAAAAAAAATTAACTAAAATAGATAATCTAATATATATATATATATATATATATATATAAAATAGAGTAAATGTCGCAATGCTTGACGGTTTTAACCAATGTGTTTGATTGTGTAATTGTTGGCATTACATCTTATTCTGTAATATTAATACCTGATACTTGTAAATCCAGATGGACAACGAAGAAAACCAGGAAAACCAGAATAATGATAACCAAATAAATAACAGTGTCATCCAACACATAGTAACACAAGGAATTAGAGATGCTGTGCCATATATTATCCAGACCGTTAAAGAAGTGGAAAATAATAAAAGTAATAGTGGAAGTAAACGACCTCCTACTGAACCCAGTCACAACATAAAAAATGAACCATTACTTCAATTGCCTATTCCAAAAAGAAGAAGAACCATGTCATATGGTTGTTCTTATAAAGAATTCTGGTCTTGCAAACCAATAGAATTCTCTGGCAATGAAGGAGCCATTGCAGCTCTACGCTGGATAGAAAAGACAGAAGCCGTCTTAAAAATAAGCAAATGTGCAGAAGAAGATAAAATCATGTTTGCTTCTAATATTTTTAAGAATGCAGCCTTAGAATGGTGGAATACTATTCACCAGTTTTGGGGAAGTGACAGAGTCTATAATATGGAATAGACTGAGTTTAAGAACGTGGTTGAAAGGAAATTCTGTCCTCCCAATGAAAAAGAACAAATTGCTAATAAGTTCTTAAACCTTAGAATGACTGGAATAGACTGTAAAGGTTACACTACCATATTCTTCGAATATGCTAGAATAGTGCCAACCCTAGCCTCACCATAACCAGTATTAATCTCCCATTATATCTGGGGATTAATTAGTAAAATCCGACTCGTAGTCATGGCAGCTAGACCACAGACCATAGAAGAAGCCGTAGAACTAGCTAATACCTTGACAGATGAATTGATTCGTATGCAAGAAGAAAACCAGAGAAAGAACCTAGCCCAGAAACTTACCCAAGAATTTCGTTATGGAAATAATTATCGTGGGAAAAGTATAGGTTCTACCTCTGCACCTTACTGGTAAGTTTTGCAAGAAGAAACATTCGGGAAGATGTTCTACATACTGCGACTTCTGCAAAATACCGGGACACAAGGAAGAAGACTACAGGAAGAAACCCAGTAATGGAATATGCTTCAATAGTGGAGAAAAGGGGCATATCAAACGAAACTGTCCGAAACTAGCTCCAGCCATGAACAACAAGACTACTAAGAATGCTAGAGCATTTGTTCTAACTGCAGTAAAAGCTAAGATGATTCCGGGTGTGATTGTCGGTACGTTTTTAGTTAATGATGTTTTTGCTAAAGTATTATTTGACTCTGGTGCGAACCAAAGTTTTATTAATACTTCATTTAGCAAACTTCTCAATCAACCATTAACTAAACTTCAACAAGAATGTCTAGTGGAAACGACCAATGGAGAATCCATTAAGATCACTGAAATCTTGCAGGGAGCAAGAATAGAAATTTTAAATCAAAATTTTATTGCTAATCTTTACCCAATGAATCTGGCTGGATTTGATATTGTATTAGGAATGGATTGGTTAGTAACCAATAAAGCCAGTATTATATGTGATCAAAAGTTAATACAAGTAAGTTCACCAAAGGGTGAAAAGATCACAATTAAAGGAGATAAGCCAACAAGATCTACAAAATTCATCTCTGTGATGAAAACAACAAGCTATTCAAGAAAAGGATCACTAGTGTATATGGTTTCCATAATCATTAACATTAAAGGAAAAGAATTGAAAGATATTCCCGTAGTATCTCAATTCTCAGATGTTTTCCCAGAAGAGCTACCAGGGACAGCACCGATTGCCAAGGCACCTTACCGTTTAGCACCAGCAGAGATGCAAGAACTGAAGAAGCAATTGGACGAACTTCTGGAGAAAGGTTTTATACAACCAAGTTCATCACCATGGGGAGCACCAATCTTGTTTGTCAAGAAGAAAGACGGATCAATGCGTATATGTATTGATTACCGAGAATTGAACAAAGTCACGATTAAAAATCAGTACCCATTACCGAGAATCGATGATCTGTTTGATCAACTGCAAGGAGCTCGATTCTTTTCTAAAATCGATTTATGCTCAGGATATCATCAATTGAAAGTACAGGAAGAGGACATTCCTAAAATTGCCTTCAGAATAAGGTATGGTTATTATGAATTTACCGTCATGCCATTTGGTTTAACCAATGCCCCAGCCGCATTTATGGACATGATGAACATAATATGTAAACCATATCTGGATAAATTCATAATTATCTTTATAGATGATATTCTCATTCACTCTAAGAGTAAAGAGGAACATGCAGCGCATTTGCATACACTCCTTACATTATTGAGAAAAGAAAAGCTTTATGCTAAATTTTCAAAATGTGAATTTTGGTTACAAGAAGTGCAATTCCTTAGACACCTAGTCAATCATGAAAGAATCCATGTGGATCCCACAAAGATTGAGGCGATTACTAAATGGAAAGTCCCTGGATCACCAACGGAGGTGAGAAGTTTTATTGGACTGGCAGGTTATTATAGACGGTTTATCCGAGATTTTTCTAGAATAGCCATTCCATTAACAAAACTGACCTGTAAATCAATTAAGTTTGAATGGGGACCAAAACAGGAAGAAGCCTTTAGAATCCTTAAGCAATAATTAACCAACGCACCTATACTTGCGTTACCAGAAGGAACTGAGGACTTTGTAGTCTATTGTGACGCTTCTAAGTTAGGTTATGGATGTGTGTTGATGCAACGTCAAAAGGTTATAGCCTGTGCCTCTAGACAACTTAAGAATCATGAAGAGAATTATACAACCCATGATTTAGAGTTAGGAGCCATAATTTTTGCCCTTAAAATTTGGAGACACTATCTTTACGATAGTAAGTTTACCATTTTCACCGATCATAAGAGTTTAAGATATGTTTTCGGGTAAAAGGAGTTAAATATGAGACAGAGACGCTGGATGGAAATACTTAGTGACTATGATAGTAATATCCAGTATCATGCAGGAAAGGCTAATGTAGTAGCCGATGCTTTAAGTCGAAAGTATCATGATAAGCCCAGAAGAGTACGTTCTCTCAAATTAAATCTGTTGTAGGATCGTATACTGACCCGAACGAGTCTATCAGAGGAGTTTTGGTCAATTACAGGTGCGGAAAACAAGTAATCAACGTAGAAACAGCTAGATCTTCACTTAAATCACCTTTCTGATTGATATAACAACGTTTACAGCCAAATCTCACACCGGAAGCACTTCGGTATGAATAACAAGGACTCATTACAAATGATTCGCTCCTAGGGTATATATAGGGACTAGGTTTTGCTCATATGGACATGTCCATAAAAGCGAAACCCCCCATTGTACATAAAAACGAAACCATATACAAGGTTTCCCACATACGGACATATGGTTTCCCACATACGGACATATGGTTTCCCACATACGGACATGTGGTTTCCCACATACGGACATGTCCATATATGTGAAATCAACTTTCTCGGGAAATCTCGTACAATGTGCCCTAATCTAACATTCTAAGACTAAGACTCGATACAAGACAAAGTCGACAGATGCATGCACTAACATCTGCAGATAGATTTAAACGAGAAAATTAGAGAAGTACAAGAATCAGTAATCAAGGACGATACTGAGAAATTAAAAGGAATGATTAAGGAATTAGAACAAGGAATAGATGGAATTTGGAGATTCTATAAGAAAAGAATTTGGATACCTAAATAAGGAAACCTATGCCACCGAATTTTAGAAGAAGCCCATAAGTCTAAATATACGATACATCCTGGAAGTGATAAAATGTATCAAGACTTAAGAAAGAATTTCTTGTGGATAGGAATGAAAAAGGATATAGCAGCCAATGTGGCCAAGTGTCTAACCTGTTCACAAGTTAAAGTCGAACATCAGAAACACTCAGGTTTATTGCAGCAATTAGAAATGCCAATATTGAAATGGGAATTGACAACAATGGATTTTGTTACCAAATTACCCAAGACACGAAAAGGTAATGATACAATCTGGGTGATTGTAGACAGATTAACCAAGTCTGCTCATTTCTTACCGATGAAGGAAATTTTCAGTATGGAACAATTAGCCAAGTTATATGTAAATGAAATAGTTTCATTACATGGAATTCCTTTATCTATTGTTTCTGATAGAGATAGCCGTTTTACTTCTCATTTTTGGACTAGTTTCCAAAAAGCAATAGGAACCAAGTTAAATCTTAGCACAGCTTATCATCCTCAAACGGATGGACAAAGCGAAAGGATAATCCAGACAATGGAAGATATGCTTAGAGCTTGTGTAATTGATTTCGGAGGAAATTGGGACGATCATTTACCATTAATAGAATTTTCTTACAATGATAGCTATCATACCAGCATCAATGCTGCACCGTTTGAAGCACTTTATGGACAAAAGTGCCGAACTCCAATCTGTTGGGCAGAAATTGGAGAAAAGCTACTATCTGGACCAAAGATAGTACAAGAAACAACGGACAAGATTATTCAAGTCAATGAAAGACTAAAAGCAGCACGCGATCGACAAAAGAGTTATGCTGATAACAGGCGAAAACCGTTGGAATTCCAAGTAAGAGACAATGTATTATTAAAAGTTTCTCCTTAGAAAGGAGTGGTTAGATTCATCAAAAGGGGAAAGCTAAGCCCCAGGTATATTGGACCCTTTGAAATTATTAGAAGAATAGGACCCGTAGCTTTCCAGCTACAACTACCAGAGGAAATGGCAGGAATACATGATGTATTTTATGTATGTAATCTCAAAAAGTGCTTAGCAGATGAATCATTAGTAGTACTTCTTAAAAATATAGAGGTAAATGAGAAGCTTAAGTTTGTAGAGAAACCCCTAGAGATTGAAGACAGAAAGATCAAGAATCTCAAACACAAAAGATTAGTTCTAGTCAAAGTAAAATGAGATTCCAAGAGAGGACCCAAGTACACTTGGGAGCTTGAATCAGAAATGCAGAGGAAATATCCACACATGTTCCAGTAGACCTCAAGGACGAGTTCTAAAACAAGGTGGGGATGATATAACTCTCCTAAAATTCTTAAAACACCCCTATATGTCCTAAAATACACCCCGTATACGAAAAGTGGGCCTGAAATACCTTTATTTTATAAAAATTAAATAAAAACAAGATTTATGGGGCGCTCGCGGGGCGCGACCCCTTGGCTACATCAGTCGCGGGCCGCGACCCACTGACACCAGGCATAACCCTAGGCTGACACGTGTCCCAGTCGTGTCAAGTCTATAGGTCAATTCAGCAACCCGAGGGCCTACTCTAGAAGACCTCGCGGGGCGCGAAGGCCCCTCTTGTTTCTCTCACGGGCCGCGAGGAAGTCTCTGATTAGCACTATAAATAGGAACGATCGGTTTCAGTTGGAAATCGTTCAAAATTATCAAATCCTTTCAATTCTCTAATTAATAGAATTCTGCTCGGGTATAATACCCACTAAATAGCAAAGCTCTGCCTCGGTGTAAGTATTATAACCCCTGGTTATGTATTAGTTACTCTGCCCGATTGATCTAGTGCTCCGTAACGCATGTCGAGGCTCTGCCTGACTCAGTCGTTGGAGTTCTATCTCGGGGAGGGTATAGCTAATGTAAATTGGGTTATTATACTAACACATGTGAATTGTTTAATTTAATAGATTATAACTAGGAAGTCACCAGGGAATATCTAAAATAGCAATGTGAGTAATCCTTCTTTTTGTGTAAACTTTTTTGTGAGTAATTCCTCTTTTTGTAAACTGTTTTTACAAAACCTCAATAGTTTTGAATTATATTTAATAGTGATTGAGTATTTGTAAATCTACAATTATCGTCGGTATGTTGGGGTTTGTATACTTAACTTGTTACTACACTTTGAGTAGTAGCATGACCACAAGTCAGGATTGACAGTACCGTTGGTGGTAATTAAAGTAGAAGTAAACAAATGTAATTGCGGGTTGTCCTCAATACTGTAAAATGATAAAACTTGTTTTGATTAAACTGGGATTCACTCACCAGTATTTCCCACTGAAAAAAATGTTTTAAAACGTGTTTCAGGTAACAAAATGTGAAAGCCAAATAGAAGTCAGCTGGAGAGCAGTGAAGGCTTGGAAAAGTGGCTATAAAAGTTACCTAAATAAAGAAGAAGTTTTATTTAAATAAATTAGGGTTTATCCCTATAAACAATGTGGTAATAGAAACTTGGGTTTTTCCCTTGTATTTATTATTATAAAAATGTGGTGTTTTACTCCGATAATCTATTTCCTAACTACGGTTCTGATGAAATTTCCGCTGCCAAATAAATAAACACCGATACCACCAGCTCTGAGTAGGCCGCGGCCGCCCGCCTCCCGGGGCAAGGGGTCGGGGTTGCGACACGTATCAACCACCAACTAGACACCAGCCACCCGCTGCACCGTCTTCGAGTCGCTAAACGAATATCTCAGCCACCTCACTATTCCGTTTCAATCACGCTACACCCATTGTTTTTTTGCCATAAGAATTCGACGCCTCCTTGCGATTCTTCTCCTAGGCAAGAAAGAGTATCCGAAAATAAAAACACGATCCCTTCTTCGTTTTCGGTCAACAAAACTAGGTTAACAAGCCCGCTGATTTGGCCTGAATCACGACTTGTCTCCGCTACCCTCTTGACCCGCTAGAACCGTAACCTCCAAACTGACCTGTGATCACCTAAGCTTTTTCGATCATTGCTGATCTAAAATGTTTTGATCACTGCACGTCGGTCGCTTCTGAACGTTGTAATCCTTTTCTTCCACTTTGATCACAACTAACAGCCACGAGACACACCGGTATTCACCCGTCACCCCGTCATCGACTAATGGGTATTCAAAATCCTATAATTTTTTTTTAAGAAATCTGTAGCAATAGGCTGCTGAATTAAAGAGAATGAAATGCTCGTTAATATGATGTATTTTTTTTAATATTAACGTATAAAAAAGTTATAGGCGTTTGAAAATCAGGGGGACTGTTCACTTAGGAAAGGACCAGAATACCCTTGCTGCCAATGACACGTGTCCTCCCCTCCTTCTCGTGTAGGTCTCGTACGAAAATATTGTCTTGTAGAGTATCCAATCTCCACATATGATTATGTTTTAAATTGTTGTGTTAATTTTCTATATTATACAATCTTAAAAGAATCTAAAACACTATGTCTTAAATTTAAAATATAATGCATTCATATACTTCTCACACTTTATTGGAAAAATGTCTTTTGTAGACTAACACTACCCATATATATATATATATATATATATATATATATATATATATATAGGGGACAGCTAAAATGATAACCACCTCGAGTTGTAATGACCGTGAGAACTACACCATACGGGGCGAGGTGGACCAAATTTTTTTTTTCATAAACGTAGATGCGTGTATTGTAAACACATGTGTAAAAAAAAATTCAAAAAAAAAAATGTCGTGTGTGTAGTTTTGAGCACCCCAAGTTTGCATTTACGGGTACCATAAATTTTGTTTAAAATTTACGGTACCCGTAAACACAAACTTGTGGTGCTCAAAACTACACACACTACATTTTTTTTTTGAATTTTTTTTTTTACAAATGTGTTTATAATACATGCATCTACGTTTATGAAAAAAAAATTTTGTCCACCTCGCCCCGGATCAAAAAGTTCTCACGGTTCTTACAACTCGAGGTGGTTCTCATTTTAGCGGTCCCCTATACATATATATATATATATATAGGATAAGGATCATGTGAGAAGTAATAGACTAATTGAGAAACTTGAGAAGCATTATGGACCACACATTTTCCCTAAGCAAAAAAATGCAAAAAAAAATGTAAAGAGTAAACTGGCATTTTGGTCCCTGAGGTTTGGTCACTTTTGTCACTTTAGTCCAAAACTCAAACCTTTTGCATCTGGATCCCTGTGGTTTCAGTTTTATTGCCATTTTGGTCCAAAAGTAGAATCAGGTCATATTTGTCTTATAAAATCCTACTATTTTGTCATTTTTCTCAAGGGCAAAATGGTCATTTTGATAAGATAGCAGGATGGTCAGGAAAAATGGTCATTTTCCTCAGGGGAAAAATGGTCAGAAAATAACAAAATAGCAGGATTTTATAAGACAAATATGACCTTATTTCACTTTTGAACCAAAATGGCAATAAAACTGAAACCACAGGGACCCAGATGCAAAAGGTTTGAGTTTTGGACTAAAGTGGCAAAAGTGACCAAACCTCAGAGACCAAAATGGCAGTTTACTCAAATGTAAATAAATGCAATTTTTTTTTGGAAAAATCAGAGCTTTTTCTTTAAGGTTTTTTTTTCAAGGATTTATACACATGTGTATATTGTTAATCTTTTAACTATACATATATGTATATTGTCAATTATACATATATGTATATACATGTTTAAAATTGAAAAATAAGTGTTATAAATCTTTGATTGAGGTGAATGATTTAGTTTTAGCTTTAGAATTTAGCATCAGTATTTATGGTTTATCATTGGTTTAGCATTAAGCTTTAGCATTAGTATTTAGGGTTTAGCTTTAGGGTATAGCATTAGGGTTTAGCATTAGTATTTAGGATTTAGCATTATAGTTTAGCATTTGGGTTTAGCATTGGGGTTTAGCATTAGGGTTTAGCTTTAGCTTTAGGGTTTGCTTTAGGGTTTAGCTTTAGCATTAGGGTTTAGCTTTAGGTTTTAGCATTAACGTTTAGCTTTAGGGTTTAGCTTTAGGGTTTAGGGTTTATAACACTTATTTTTCAATTTTAAATATGTATATACATATATATATATAATTGACAATATACACATATTTATAGTTAAAAGATTAACAATATACACATGTGTATAAATTCCTATAAAAAAAAAAAACCTTAAAGAAAAAGCTCCGATTTTTCCAAAAAAAAATTGCATTTTTTGCTTAGGGAAAACGTGTGTCCAGAATGCTTCTCAAGTTTCTCAAATAGGGTGAACTTCTTTTAGGATCCTTACCCTATATATATATATATATATAGAAACGGGATCAGGAGAAAACGCTCAAAAGTGTGAGAACGGTGAGAACGCTTCCTGGCCTAACACGTGTCACGCCACTTAGAAAAAGGCGGAGGGGTTTTTTTGTCCTTTCATATTTCTTTTTTATTAACGCGTGTCCCTTCATCTTTTCATTTTTTTTGGCGTTTAATAAATACGCGGCGTTTTATTGTTTTAGATAAGAATTCTATTAAATATTTTGGCGTTTTAAGTATTGTTTTGGCGTTTTATTGTTTTTTAGATCAGGATGCAGGCTTTTAATGTAAAAAACATCAGTAATTTTCTTGATTTTATTATATCAAGTGTTTTGCCATTTAGTATACAGGCCTATAATGTGATAGGCAATTATGGCGTTTTGAAAAGATAAATAAATTTCAATTTTCCATGTAGTGGCATTAATATAACTATAATATTTTGGCAATAAATGATTCTGTCTCTTTATTTTACTGTTTCTTTTCAATTTTCTTCTGTCAATTAGTGTTGATTTTTCCAGTAATTCTTTGTTTGCGTTTTTTGGCGTTTTATATAGCAACTTCATACTTTGCTAGCATTCGTTCTCACAGTTTTCAAACTATCAGGCATTTTGTTGTTTGTAGTTTTTGGCGTTTTATACTCAATTTTTTTTTAAAATAGCAGAGAATTAGATGATAAACAACAGAGAATTACATAACAAACAATAGAAAATGAAAAAAAAATTAAAAAATTATAATCTAATTTCTCATTCAAATCTTCACTGTAATCAGCCTCTTCTACTTTAACATTTTTGGCGTTTTGAACCTGTTTTTGAATGCCTTATGTAGATCCTTATTTTCCTACATACCGGCCGTCTTTAGAAGATGCTTATTTTTTGTGGCATCCTTTATGGTGTGTGGATATATACTTGTTTGATGACATGTTGAAGACCAACGCCTATTCTAATGTATTGATCCCTTCATGCCATTCATATATCCATCAAGAACAAAGTAACATGATGTCATATCAGTGTCATCATTCTCTTTATCTTGAATATTTGTCCATCTCATTCAGCAAAAGATTATAGAGATACCCAACTCACAGAAGAATCCATTCAGTGAAACCACACTCAGATCAATACTCAATATAGCAGAATCGAGGTTCTGCATCTGTGGCTTTTTTAAGTATTATTTTTTTTACGTTTTTAAAGTGAATGGTTTCTAGGGAATATGGTGTTTGTTTCTTGTTTTGTGATAAGTTGTTTGTGCAGAGAAGTCTCTTTTTATAGGATGTTTTTGGCGCGTAGTTTAGGCGGGTTTTTATTTATAATAAATGATATTAATAAAGTAGCTGTCTTTTCAGTTTACTGTGTATTTTTACTGTTTTTTATGTTCAGCTTTTTATGAGTTTTTAGGGTCACAGACTTTCTATCTCCCAGGTTTGGCGTTTTTGAATGGGTTTAAGTAGTTTTTGGCTTTTTTTTTCCATTTTAGCTTTTATTAATTAATGCTTTTGCAAATTACTTTCATTATAGTTTGGGAGTTTTTTGGCGTTTTCACTCCATTTATGCCGTTTTTCATATGCATTATGATTGTTTTTGCTTTTTATTAAGATAATGTATTTTTTATTTTAAGTTAAAAAATACATAGCAAACAACAGAAAAAGAAAATTAAAAAAAATAAAAATAAAAACAATTCATCTTCCAAATCTTCACTGTCATCAGTCTCTTTCTTCATTGAATAATGTTCGCTGGTGGTTTGGCTTAGCCATGCTTGTGTTTTTGTGGCCGTTTGGGAAGGCAAAATGACATGAGTTTTTTTTTTTTTTTTTTTTTTGAATATGTATCTTCAAACAACTCATTAGTGTCATTTGTCTTTTCATGCTATTAAAATATTCATCAAGAACAAAACACAGAAAATGACATAAGTCTGACCCCAGCATCTTTTTGTTTATGATTTGTCCATCTCATGCAGCAAAATGTTATTTGAGTCCCAGCACCTCAGGGTAGAATGTATTATCCGAAACTTTGGCGTAGAACAATATTTTGAATATACAAGAAACGATATTTGGCATTTTTGGCGTTTTACCGAAGAAATAGTTTATCTGAAAGAACCTTCGATCTTTTGGAATCTTTTGATGTTTGAGTGTTTTGGCGTTTTCTAAGATGAATGATATATAGTAGAAAATATGGCATTTTTGAGTAGTTGTGTTTGATGTTTTGGGGATTTTGGCGTTTGTAAGTTGAATGGTATATAGTTGAAAATATGGCGTTTCAGGTTCTGGGGGGTGTGTTTTTATGTCTTGGATGTTTTTTGTTTATATAGCGATGTGATTTGGTCCGTAATGGCGTTTTATTCATCAGTATGACATTTTGGAATAGAGGTGTAAAGACGCTTTTACCCTTAATGAGGCGCGTCCACGTAATAAAATTGATGTTATTTACGAAAACGCCACCGCGCAATCTAGTCCATTGATTGTTTTGATCGGACGATCCATAATCGTTCTCACCATTCTCACACTTTTCACTGTTTTCTCCAAATCCCGACCCTATATATATATATAGAACGGGATCAGAAGAAAACGCCCAAAAGTGTGAGAACGGTGAGAACGCATCCTGGCCCAACACGTGTCACGCGACATAGATAAGGGCGGAGGGGCTTTTTTGTCCTTTCATATTCTTTTTTTTAAACGCGTGTCACATCACCTTTCCATTTTTTGGCGTTTAACAAATACGCGGCGTTTTTATTGTTTTTAGTCAGGATCATAGTAAACATTTTGGCGTTTTAACTAAGTAGGATGCAGGCCTATAATGTGACAGACAATTATGGCGTTTTGAAAAGATAAACTTCAATTTTCCATGTTGTGGCTTTTAATATAATAATTATTTTTTGGCGTTTTTATATAGCAACAACGTGCTTTGCTAGCATCCGTTCTCACAGTTTTCACACTATCAGGCGTTTTGGTGTTTTTAGTTTTTGGCGTTTTATATTAAATGTTAGTGCATTATGTGTCTATCGCCTCTGTCAATCTAGTCCGTAGCAGAAACCGAAGGATTCTAAGCTTTTATTGTAATATCTAGTTAAAAAGGGCAAGGTGGCAAACTTGTAAATAAGGAGAAATCCTTATTCCTTGTGCCTATAAATAGGAGCTTTAGTTGTAAAGTTTAAGACTTTTGGCTCATTTGGAGATTTAGAGATCTAATCCTAGAGAGAGAAAGTCTAGAGAGAGAAAGTCTCTCTACGTGATTCACGGCTTTGTACACGACATCATATCAATAGAATCACGTTATTTGTACGTTATTGTGGGTCACGCACGTTCACGGATTCCGCACGTCGAACGTTCGTTACGCAATCGTAAGGTGTCAAAACCGGTCCTACAAGTGGTATCAGAGCAGGAGCTCGATTGCGCTGATCAAACACATAGATTCGTACCAGATTACAACGATTTCATACCTGAATTTCATCTATTACTTCATCTTTTTCACTTTTATCACGGTTTTCACTGAAAAACGTAAAATTGAACGGTTTTTACGGTCCAAATTGGCTGATTTTTTGATATGTTGTGCAAAAACACTTGATTTACAACCCTACCAAATTTCAGATTCAAACTCCTAGCCGTTTAGGAGAAATTTGAGTTTTTAGGTCCGATTTCGCGTCAAAAATTCTGATTCCGCTCGTAAAGTCATAAAAATCAGATTCCGCTCGTGAGACACATTCTGATTCCGCTCGAGAAGTTCAGCTTGATTCCGCTCGTAATCAGATAAATTCTGATTTTCCGCTCCAAAGTTAGTTTCTGATTTCGCTCAAAATCGAAATTAGAGATTCCGCTCTTGGGATTCTGCTCCAAAGATCACGAACTTTCTGATTCAGCTTGAATTGTGACACGGTGAATTTTGAAAATAGTGAAACATTTTACGAGGTTGCCAGTTGTTGTGTCTTTACTTTGATTGTATCAGTCCATTGCATGTGTTTCTCGATTAAACAAATGTTTTAAGTTTGAAATTAGACAGTCAAATTAGTTTGTTTGAGAGTGCATGTGATATAAATCTCAGCAGTTCACGTGATAATTCTGTCCGCATAAGTGTCTCGGTTCAATCAATTTTAAAATCAAAATTAAATAGTGCATTGGTTCAATAAAATTGTATTGAGATTTAAAATTGTCGGCTGATAATCTTGAAATTGAAAACTCATCACGTGAATTCCTGAATTCATTAATTGCTCTAAGTGTTAGGCCCAATCAAAGTAAATTGAATTTTTGGATTAATTGTGCTTAGTTGTTTGATCCTATCACCGACCCAATAAAGCTTATCTGCCCCATAACATTTGAAGTGTGTTAAATTCATTTGTCGGTTAAGTGGGTTGTTTGGTCTAACCACAGTTGAACATTAATATCATTGTTGTCACCCACATATTAACGGCGGCCCATGTGATTGAGATATTGAAACATTTGATCGACCCATTTATTAACAATTGTATCAGTTCATTTTCAGGCCCATTCATTTAGTGATTTCACCCAAACAACATTGGAACGATTCAGCAAATCTTCGACACGAGTCTTAGATTAATTTCGTTAAAACACACTTTCATGTATTCAGTTCGTTTAAAACTGATCGTTTGTTTGTTTGTTTGCAGGTGATTCGAGGTGTTTTACAAGGCACAAATACCAAGAAATCAAAATGTTTGACGAAAAGGAAAACAAGAATCTTGAAAATCTAAATGAATGGCATTGTGAATCTTGGTGTGGGAGATTAAGTGATAAGGATGTTTATGTTAAAAGATTCAAAAATTTTTTATGTAAAAAGAATGAATCAGTGGAGGAGTTGAAAGAAAGGTTTTATGAGCTAATCATCAAGTTAGAAAAACATAAGATATATCATTCAAAAGATGAAAGAATTTCAAAATTTGTTGATGCTTTACCTTTGGAATGGGATAAATTCGTGAATAACGAAAAACGGAATTCTAGTTTATCACGCTATGATTTAAGAAGTTTCCTCAATACAATTACAAATCATAGGCTTCATGAAGATTCAAGAAAAAGGAAGTTATTGGATGAAATAAAAGAAGAATCAGAAAGGATAGACTTGGATGTAATCATTGAAATGAGGAAACGAATCACTGTGTGTCTTGCTGCAAAAAATGTTATGAAATACGATATTAAGAGGGGTTGTTATATTGATGAAAATATGAATCCTCTTGATTTTGTTAAAATTTTCTGTGCAGGAACATACAAGATGGAAACAAAGAAAGAAGCTGATGATGGAAAGATGAATGGAAAATGCTCGAAATGCGAAAAATCAGAAACAGACAATGTCAAACTTCTGAAGAATGTAGAAAGTTTAACATTGGAAATCAAAAGCTTGAAGGATGAGAAAGAATCTGATGATAAACAGATTTTTGATATGCGAGAAATTTGTGAGAGTTTGAAGTCTGAAAATGTCAAACTGCTTAGTGATGTGAACAGTTTGACAGCAGAAAACAAAAGTTTAAAAGAAAAAATTGAAAACTTTGAACTTGAAAGATTAAAAGATAAAACAGAATTTCAAGGTCAAATGAAGGTTTTAGAAGATGAAAAGTCTGTTATTTTTAACAATAATCTTGAAAAACAGATTGAAATAAATTCTCATCTTCAGAAAATCATTCGGCTTGAAAATGAAGCTGAAATTGCTCGAAATAAAATTACCGAGCTTGAAAAGAAATTGAAAGGTTTTGTGAATTCTACATCACATGTCTGTCCAAAACCAATCAATTCTGTTCCAATAAGTGACAATGTCACAAATTTTGACAAAGTCAAAATTAAAGATTGTGATGAAATATCTGATGATGAAAAAGAAAAGAAAAGAAAAATATTTTTAGATTTACAAGAAAAATTTAAAAATACTGTTTTGCAATCTACTGAAACAGTGAATGTTCTAAACAAAAACCTGTTAAGAAGAGTGTAGAACAGAAACAAAAAGTTAAAAATTTGAAAAATTTTAAAAATGAAAATAAAAGCTCATCAGATAAGTCATCCAATCATTATAAAAAACCACAAAAATCTAAAAATGAAAACTCACAAAATGTTGGTAATAAGTGGTGCAGGTTTGACCACAGTGCTCAAAAGCCAAATCCAGCATTGAAGATGAGAAATGACTATAACCAAGCCAAACAATGTTATGATCTGAAGGTTTGGACTGACAGAAGAGAATGGTACGATAACAGAGTGTGCTACACCTGTGGTGTGAGAGGACACATTGCTGTTAACTGCCAGAATTGGAGTTATGAGACAAGAAGATGTTATAATTGTCAAATCAGAGGTCATATTGCCAGAGATTGCCCAAGGAGATCAAATGAAAGATTGAGGGTTGAATCTCAAAGAATGGCAAACAAGCTTGTCAACGTCAAGCCCCATGAACAGAAGGTTCTAAAACCTAAAGTTCAGGATCAGACAATTCAAGAAAAGAAAGTTAAACTTTCACAGGGGCAGAAAGACAGACTGCGAAAGAAAAGGAAGAAGGCGAGAGAGTATCTCGAGAAAATTTTGTCTTCAGGTTCACCGGACAGATTGAATAAGAGTTCTGATGAATCAACTAACTTGATTGCAAAGTCAAGAAAGACGAATTCATCGGATACAAATTTGAGGACGAAAGAAGAAAAGAAGAAGAAGAAAATGGTCGGCGATGAATCTGATGTGTCAAAGTCAGACAAGCCACCATCAGGCAATGAATCTGACAGGTCAAAGTCAGACAAGCCAAATTCAGGCAATGATTCTGGTTCGTCAAAACCAGAAGAGCCATCTGTTGAGGTAAAAAATGTCAAACCCAAGGCTGGCCAGGCTTGGGTGAATCTTTTCAAATAGAAAAACCTGACTTGCCGGAGTTCCCAGGTTGGTAAGCGTGGAACATGAATCGGCACATTTCTTGAGAAATTTCACTTTGGTGATTTTTCGCCTTACATGTGGTAAATCAGGGACATTAAATTGTACTTGATTTTCTACAAGTGTTTGTGTTGATAGAATCTTGAACTGTTAAATCTTTCAAAATGGTTAAAGGAGAACAAAGTGATGATGTAATCCCCTTACCAACAAGTGGTTTGTTAATTCAACAAAACTAATTTTCCGGAAAAACCATTTTGATTAAAACAAACTTAAGTGTTTTGAAATCTAAATGGGAAAATAGTTTGTTGTCAGGGGGAGTTCTGATTGTTTATGCCGAGTGAATGGCGAATTGAAGCGATTCGATATCAGTTTGTCATTTTTGTACAGTTTGTTTTCAAATTTTCTCAGAAAATCAAAATTGAGATATATTTTGATTTTAGGGGGAGAAAAATTTTAAAAAAATTAGATAATTTGAAAATGTCAAAAACATTGAAAAAAAAACAAAAATGAGTTTTGTTGTAAAAAAGAGGAAATGATAGTAAATCAGTGGACTATCACAGCATGCTAAAGAAATGTAATGTCAAATGTGATAAACGGTCTCACTGATGATGTGTCGATAGGTTTTCGCACATTTAGTAGATTTATTCGGGATATAAACCTAAAATTTCAAAATTGTGAAATTCGTGGGGAACACTACTTGGATATATAGGTAACCCCTGAAATCTCGTTTGAAAGGTCTCGTATTCTGATATACTAGGTTTTTATACTCAATGATGTCTGGGGTATTATTCCAGGACTTCTGCTGAATGGAAGTTCTGACCTAGTCCTTGGATAATACTTTCCACAAATGCTTGAAACATAGCATAAACCCTCAGCATGCTGATGAAACAATAAAATTGATAGTCGCTGCTGTTGTAGCTAAAAGATCCTCTAAAGGGGACATACCGTAAAGTCGAAGCTGATATCTCTCTGCGTATACGGAAGTATCGACCTGAGATCCCTCGGCCCTCGCATTACCTAATTTATGTACAGATATCATTGTAGTATACTCACCTGTAAGACTGAATATTGGGATTCTGGATACGGGAGTATATTCAAGAGGTGGGACACATGAATGAGCTAAGTTCATAAGACATCTAAATTGTATCCTGAGTAAATTGAAATGTGTGTGAGGATTTACGATGGATCAGTATATCGACAATCAAGGTGAATCGTTTAGAACTTAAAATGATTAAAGCTTAACGGTGCTTGTGATTTGTCTCATAAACTGATATGATCCTTTTACACAAACTCAACAAAAATATTGTTTGTATATATTTCTTTATTGCATTTCATTTAAAGCTCAAAATCCAAAAAGATTTTCGACAACTGATGTTGGAAAGCGGATTTTCAAAATTCCAAGTGCTAAACTTGATGAACTAGAGGGTTGGGAGAATATGTTGAAAACTTTGAATGTCATATACAAATGTTTTGTAAAATTGTATGCTTAGTTAATCAAGGTCATTCATTTAAACTTGATGTAACTATACAGATTGATAAATGAATGATTTCTACCAGTAAGTTTCTTAAATCTAAGTGTTATAAATTTTTGAAACTTATGTTGAGGTAGAGGATGTGCAGGTTAACCAGGTTTCAAATCCTGAGCAGATGCAGAACAAAGCCAGGAATTGATCCTGAAATTGTGAATCGATGAAAGCCAGACTACGATCCCGACAGCTGAGTCTAAGGGGGAGTCTGAAGACAAGCTCAACGCAAGAGGAAGCGTGGATTCAAAGAGCCAGATAACTATCTTGGAGGAGCTTGTATTCGGAAATCCAGGTGTCGATCCCAAAAGCACGGAAGCTTGACGAAAGGGGGAGCCTGAAGAAAGAGACTACCGAGAGGGGGAGCAACGGAAGCTCGAAGACAGATCCACGGGGATTCTGTTTAAGATAGAGAAAGACAAGATGCTACGAGATTGACTACGGCAATATCCAAGGGGGAGTCTGTTAGTGCATTATGTGTCTATCGCCTCTGTCAATCTAGTCCGTAGCAGAAACCGAAGGATTCTAAGCTTTTATTGTAATATCTAGTTAAAAAGGGCAAGGTGGCAAACTTGTAAATAAGGAGAAATCCTTATATTCCTTGTGCCTATAAATAGGAGCTTTAGTTGTAAAGTTTAAGACTTTTGGCTCATTTGGAGATTTAGAGATCTAATCCTAGAGAGAGAAAGTCTAGAGAGAGAAAGTCTCTCTACGTGATTCACGGCTTTGTACACGATATCATATCAATAGAATCACGTTATTTGTACGTTATTGTGTGTTCGGTCACGCACGTTCACGGATTCCGCATGTCGAACGTTCGTTACGCAATCGTAAGGTGTCAAAACCGGTCCTACATTAAATTTTTTTTGTTAGTAGAGAATTAGATAATAAAATCAGAGAATTAGATAACAAACAATAGAAAATGAAAAAATAAAATAAAAATTATAATCTAATTTCTCTTCCAAATCTTCACTGTCATTAACCTCTTCTACTTTAACCTTTTTGGCATTTTGAATACCTTGTGTAGATCCTTATTTTCCTATATACCTCCCGTCTTTAGAAGATGCTTATTTTTTGGGCATCCTTTTTGTGGTTTTATATATACTTGTTTGGTGACATGTTGAAGATCATCGCCTGCTCGAATGTATTGATCCCTTCATGCCATCAATATATCCATCAAGAACAAAGTGACATGATGACATATCAGTGTCATCAGTCTCTTTTTCATGAATATTTGTCCATCTCATTCAGCAAAAGCTTATAGAGATACCCACCTCAGAGTAGAATCCATTCAGTGAAACTTCATTCAGAACAATACTCAATATAGAAGAAATGAGGTTCCGCATCTGTGTCTTTTTTAAGTGTCTTTTTTGGCGTTTTAAAGTGAATAGTTTCTTGGAAAGATGGCGTTTATTTTTGGTTTTGTGATCAGTTGATTGTGCAGAGACGTCTCTCTTATAGGATGTTTTTGGCACGTAGTTTAGGCGGGATTTTTATTTATAATAAATTATATTAATAAAGTAGCCGTCTTTTCAGTTACTGTGTTTATTTTTTACTCTTTTTGTTCAGCTTTTTATGAGTTTTTATGGTTATAGACATTCAATCTTCCAAGTTTGGCGTTTTTTAATGGTTTTAAGTAGTTTTTGGCGTTTTTTTTCCATTTTTAGCTTTTAATAATACTTCTCGAAATTACTTTTATTATAGGTTTGGAGTTTTTGGCGTTTTACTGCACTATGGCGTTTTACTGCATTATGGCGTTTCCCAATCTTTATGACTTTTTGGCTCTTTATTAAACTTTTTTATTTTTAGTCGAAAAATACATAACAAACAACAGAAAAGGAAAATTAAAAAAACTGAAAATAGAAACAATTCATCTTCCAAATCTTCACTGTCGTCAGTCTCTTTTTTCTTTGAAACATGTTCACTGGTGGTTTGGCTTTGTCATGCTTGTGTTTTTGTGGACGTTTGGAAAGACAATATGACATGAGCTTTTTGTTTGGATATGTATCTTCAAAGCACTCATCAGTGTCATTCGTCTATTCATGTCATTATAATATTCATCAATAACAAAACACAAAAAATGACATAAATCTGACACCAGTATCTTTTTCTTGAAGTTCTGTCCATTTCATTCAACAAAATGTTATTTGAGTCACAGCACCTCCGGAAAGAATGCATTCTGCGAAACTTCGTGTAGAACAATATTGAATATACAAGAAACGATTTTTGGCATTTTTGGCGTTTTACTGAGTAAATAGTGTATCTGAAAGAAACGTCAATTTTTGATATTTGAGAGTTTTGGCGATTTCTAAGATAAATGGTATATAGTAAAATATGGCGTTTTTTGAGTAGGTGTGTTTGATGTTTTGGAAATTTTGGCGTTGTAAGATGAATGGTATATAGTAGAAATTATGGCGTTTCAGGTTGGGGAGAGGTGTGTTCTTATGTATGAGAATGTTTTGTTTATACAGGGATGCGTTTTGGCCAGTAATGGCGTTTTATTCATTACTTTGGCGTTTTGCTATAGAAGTGTAAAGACCTTTTTACCCTTAATGAAGCGCGTCCACTCAATAGAATTCGTGTTATTTACGAAAACGCCACCGCGCCAATCTAGTCCATAGATTGTTTTGATCGGACGATCCATAAGCGTTCTCACCGTTCTTACACTTTCCACCATTTTCTTTAAATTCTGACCCTATATATATTGGTTCTTTTGAGAAGAAAATATAATTCAGAAGAAAAAGAACAAATGGTACAATTGTAAAATATTAAATAGTTTTTTTTAATCTTATTTATTATTATTTTTAACTAACTATTTAAACAAAGGGTACAACTGTAATAACATTGGAGTCAATTTGGGTTGTATTGTATTGATGATGGGTGAAACGGCTAAAATAAGATGACCTAACTTCCTGAATGCTTTTAGTTTTAAAAATAATGAACTATTATTTATTTATTTATTTATGTGAAAAGTTTTATTATAACCCCAGTTGAAAATTTTATTATGACCCCAGTTTAAATAAAAATGAAAATGAGAATTTCAGTACAGTTGTTTTTTTTTCTTTTAATGTTATTACTAGTTTAAGAACCCGTGTGTTACACGGGTGGTTTCACAATAAATTTTATTATTTAACAGTGTTGACATAGGAATTCGTTAAAGAAATAGTTGACGATTAGACGCGATTGTCATTTTATCTCAGTTCTTTGATATCCGATCTCCACAATTGTCATTTTATCTCAGTTCAGCACCAATGACATGTACTCTACAACCCTAACCCAACTTTTTTGAACGACCAACCGAAAAGTTCTGTTAAAAACAAACCGAGGCTTCAAGCGAGGCGCTAAACCAGCCCAGCTAGTATAGACTAAAACAGAACAACAAACAATTACAAAAGTACACCAAACTATCACCAATTCTGCCAATTCAAACTATCCCATAATTTTAATCTCTTCAACCACTTTGCCTGGTCGACACTTGAGCTTGATCAAACAGAACACTATTCCTGAGATGCCAAATACTACACCGGAAAACTGTAATCAAAATGGCCTGAATAGACTTCTTCCTTTTAAATGAACCTCTTGAAAGTTATGAAGGTTTAGAAGGTATCCAACTCCAAAAGCAAAAATAGGTTGAGCCGACAACCTGAAAATCCCATTCCCAAGTATCTCTAGAACCTGACATGACCACACTCCATAACACAGATTCCCAGCTTCTCAGCTAGTGTCAAATAAGGTGCTAGCTCAGATAGAAGAACCAACAAAAGGTTATTTCTTTCAAGCATTATGTATTTATTGCGGGTTAAGCTATATGTGAACTTACCTAAAGGGGGACCGACCATAGGGGTGTTAGCATAAGTTGCAGAAAGTTCACCTTGTAAAGCTCATGTACACATCTAACTGTCCTTGTGCAATAATTCCAGTATCATGGTCCCTCAATAAGGCATTTTCATCGATCACTCCACCTCGTGCCACATTGATGATCCGGACTCCTTTCTTCAACTTTGCAAAGGTTGCATCATTAAACACCTTTGAAGTAGCAGGGGTAAGCGACATATAAAGTGAGATAAAATCTGTTGTTGAAACAGCCTGATCAAAAGAGACCAACATAAACCTTCTTCTATTAAATAGTGAATAAAAAGATTTAAAAAAATATCATCGCTATAATGATAATCTAAGGGGGTGTTTGACTTAGATTTTTGAAACAACTTATTAACTTATTGACTTTTTGAGTTAAAATAATGTTTGAATATGTGAAAAGGACTTTTTGAAACAACTTTTTGTATAAGGTGGAAAAAACATTTTGAAAAGTCAGGAAACCTTGACTTTTTGAAACTCCTTTTAACTTTTCATGAAAGATTACCTTTTCCCACCTCATTAGCTCATCCAAACACTTTTTTTTTTAAAATTCCTCTTGGATAAGTCATAAGTCAATAAGTTCTTTTGCCAAAAAGTCCTTTTGAGATAAGGAATCCCAAACACCCCCTAAATCGTATGGTTGTATACCGGCTGCTCTAAATCTACACAAAAAACAAAGATCTAAAGCAAAAGTGCATTTAGATCAAAGTGTGGATCAAATTATGTGGCTGAGGCAACTAATGAGACAAAAAAAAGTGGCCATTTTTCTAAATGTGTTATACCTTAATGGTAATATTAGACAATTTCACGCATATAGACATCCCGTGACTACTTTTACTTGCCTAAACCCTAAGTACTTTCATTCTATACGCGACTCCAAACATGCTATGTTTTATAGATTAATTAAAAACAACAGAATAGACGACATTTAAAAAAAAGTTACCATCATTTCAAGATATGATTTAGTGATCCAAGGGCCCGTGAATCCCAGTCTTGATGCATCTGATTCAACCATCTAAGAAAAAGAATATAAATCATGCAGACATGCTAATGACCTAACGTTGTTAAGGACAAAATAACCTTGAAATAAGAACATACTTTTCTATTGTTGCCCCTGTGAACTATGTATCTTTCATAAAGAGTGTCTATGGTCTCCAGGGATATTGAAAGATTTCCATAAATGATTGGTTTAGATGCCCGTTTATAACAGAGAGCAATGTGGTATCCCAGAGCCAACAAACCACCAAGAGTCATTCTTCCAACCTGTTAAAATTTGATCAGAAAATATGGTGTAAAGAGAGAATTTGGTGAAAAGAGAAACCGGTAGTCTTGGTATTTCAGGAGGCATGAGGAACTCAAGGAAGTCAAAACAGATTGAATTCACAAACCAATTTTATTTCATATTTGCAGATATTAAAGAAAAATCCTGATGGTTTGCTAATTAAATATAAACACAAATATCTAATATAAGTCTTATGTTGAAAATATGAAAAATCATGGTGCATCAAATCCTCATTCACAAATAATAAGAAAAGTTTTATTGTATTTAATTTTGTGGGAACCTCCCCCGTTATTTTCAATTTTTATGTCCATAAAACACGGTTGCTGTAAGAACAACGAAATGGTTATAATTTACATGTTATGCATCATTTGAATTTTGTATCTTTCTTTACCAAATGGTCTAAATGACTAAACGGGTATATTAAAGTTTAAAAAATAAAAAAATATAAACTTTTTTATATTTTATTTAAAACTTTGACACCAGATATATGAACTGAACTATCCAGGCCTAAATCGGAACCAACCGTTTTGGACAAAAGAACTTTGGATCAACCCAGCTGAACCATCTTGACCTGCACATCAAACGGTCACCAACACATCAAACGGGTAAAACAAAAAAAATAAACAGTTAAAAAGAAAACGGGTCAAATATCACACGATTTGTATTTTTAGTACTTAAAAGCGGCTCTTTTTTTTCTTCCTAAAAGCGACTCTTTTTTTCTTCTTAAAAGTGACTCTTTATTCTTTAGTTTTGTCCTCTTAGCATAAACAATAACTGACCTTAGCTGCATAAAAATTATAAGTAGCATTAAGAACCTCTATAATTATGCATGCCAGAATTGAATAGCATCAAGTAAATAATCTATGATTGTAGATTTGTATCCAAGTACACATTTGTTAAGCCAGCAGAATCTGCAAGTTGAGGAAGAAATAGAAAAAGCTAAAGAAGGTATCATTAATCATTAAATAATATGAATTATATCAATGAATCGTGTACCTGTAGTGGTACTATTCCCATTATTCCAGAAAGTGCTATAGCGAGCAATGGCCAATAAACCACATGCACTATTTGTCCATTCGAGATGCTCAATTCATCTGTGGGATCAAGAGTTAAGCTCGGTCGTCATAACGAATTCTTTTAGCGCTAACCCTATCATATCATTCTGAAATATTGAAAAAACCGAGTCCGACTAATGTAAGCCTAAATATAGACCGGTATAAGCTACGGTAAGACCAACATTTTGAAAATGTTTTTTTTTTCTTTGCTTAAAACAAAACATGAGCACCAATAATGAATTCAAAAAACTTTAAAGTCAGTGATTTCCAAATGAAATGTAGAAGGGTAACACAACATTTAAAAAAAAGACGAAGCTATTTCCAAACAAATGAAAAACTTGTATGATGAGCATATGTAGTGAATTGAACAGTACTCTCTAAGAAACGAATGATATTAATCCAAGTAGCATTCAACAAATTTAACATACTCATTCGCATTGTTCCCATATTATTTAACTATTTACACTATCTGTTAAAGTACATCCATTGACTGATTTAGATTAAGTAATATTCTCATTACTTATATTTGTGTTAAAAATGTCATTTTAATCATGTTTCAAGATTATAGATAGGTTAGTTGATTTAGAGGAAAAAAGATTCTAACAACAATCAGTTAAAGATTATTGTTTTCAGATGAATCAGATCTTAAAGGAGCGATAATTTATAAAACTTTGAAGATAATAGTTATGAATGATACAAACAACCAAAGTTATATATGACAACATGGTCAGCATTGAAGATCCCATATATGCTAGATTGTGATGCTAATAAGGACCAGAAGAGAGAAAGGCAATGGAATCAACTTATAACAACAAAATAATAGAAAGCATACATACATTTGGTTATTAATATTGATTTATGTGCAAAAAGGCTTAAAGAAAAGGTGCAATATTCGGACCACAAATATAAAAACAATAGTGGAAACAAATACAAAATTAAAACATAATGTTAGTAGTACAATATACCTTTTGAAATAAGGAAAAGGTGCGTATCCTCTTTGCGGTGGTGGCGACCCTAATCTTCTTATGCTGGTACAAACAATCAGAAAAATGCGAAGTATGAACAAACTACAGGGATTATCAATGAAAGAATAAATATGAGATATGGAACACTAACCTGTTGACTGTCTCTGAACTTTGATCCAAAAGAAATCAGCGTAGAGAATATGTAAAATATTAATCATACTGGCATACATGAGGACTGTAGAAACGGTCAAATGACGTGTATGTTGTCCTGTAAATGGTGTTGCTTAGTCATCAAGTATATGTCCATGCTCAAATGCATAGTATCAACATTGGTCCCATTCTCTAACTGCATCAAAATATAGATATAAAACAAAGTTCAAAACTAAGTAAAAAATGAAAAAAAGGTACCAAGACAGTGCTAATGCAAACAAATGGCTTAGATGAAAACAAATGGCTTAGTAGTGATTCCATCGAAATTAAGTCCTAAAGCAACCAGTTTTTTTTAAATAAGTTGAATACTATGTACATATATGATCATCATTTGCAATTGCCTCTATGAATGCTAAAGGTGAGTTTGGAAATGCGTTTTAAAAAAGATGATTATCGCAAAATTGTCAGTTTGGTTTCTAGTGTTTAGGTAAACCTGATTTAGAAATCTGCTTCCGAACTTATGATTTTTAGGGCATTACAAATTTTCAAGCAGAACATGCACATTTGACCCTGAATCATTCAATATTACATGATTCTTTTTGAAACACATTCACAAAAATAGTAAGAAAATCCAGTACATAATTCTTAACAATATAACAAAAAGTTCAATTTGTTTGTGTTATGGGTACTTTAGTTGAAGAAAGATTTTTTGGTTAAATTTAAAGAAGTCTCTATTGGCATCTGACAGGTGAACTAAGAAGTAAACCTCAAATTAAGAAACTAAATTTAACTGCGATGAAATATTAACCTAGTGAAGAAGAAGGACAACAACAGAACCCATAGGGGCGGTTGCACGGATGACTCAGGATCCACCAACGCCCACAATAAACAATATTACATCAAGACCTGATTTAAAACATAAACCCTAATAAAAAACATGTAAATAAAAAACCGAAAAATGGTTTTGAAAAAAAAAACAAACAATATAAATAAAAAACCTAAACTATAACCGATTCATCAAAGCTCAATCATACAATAAATAAGCACGACCCAGAATCATAGAGAAGAAACATAGATGTGGATGACCTGAAGTGCGACGGTTGAGGTCGGAAACCTTAACGGCGTTGAGGGTTGTGGTCAAAAACCTTATCGGCAGGTCAAACCACCGTCTCCACTCGTTTTCATCGCATCCAAACCTACATCGCCGTCGTCGAAACAATCGCATCCAAACCTACACCGCCATCGTTGAAACCTACAACATTTCAAAATATATATCAAGGAGCCACCTTCAAGTCCGGTTTCAAATCAAATCAACCAAATCCGGATTAGGGTTACAGTTCATTTTAGTCCATCAAATCCAACATGTAAATAAACGTGATAAATCAAAACCGGATTCAAAGAGCAACGTTTAGTTTTAAACCCTAATCTGGGACTACAGATCTATGAATGAAACATGAACTTCAAAAACTTACCAGTATGAGATTAATCAAATCCGGATTCAAATCGAAAGGATTGTAGCGGTGGATGATTAGCAACGAAAAAGAATCTGCTCGAAGAAGATGGCGAAATTTGAAGATTGGGTGTTCTGAAATTCGCGTGTTGTAATAAGGAGAATAAGGAGAATAAGGAGAAAGAGGGGAAAACAAATTGCCGCCCATGTACCAATTCTCTGCTCAAAGAGACATGCCACATCAATAAATGATTGCTTAAGAAAAGGACATGTGGCATTAAGTGTATTTTTTTAGTATAATAGGTAGATTTTGTAACGCAGGTATGGAATTCAACTATGGTGGAAAATACGGGGAAAGTATGGCTGGATCGATTTTTTACAAGATAAGGAATGTTTTTTTTTTTATTTTATATTAGTGAAATATTGATTTCAAGTTAGTCAAATTTTGAGATGTAGTTTTTTAGAGTTTTGTCGATGAATTTCGTCAACTTGCCTCAAATCATGAATGTTAATGTCAGATTGTTATTGACCCTTTGACAAAATTCAATTCATGATTTCGTCAATAGCAAAACTGAATGATAATGTCAGATTGTTATTGCAAGATCAATGCACCCAAAGATTTGCAAACTGAGGTAGAATTTTTTGCTAATTTCTCTCTTTTTTTTCGTTTTCCTCATTTAGCTAAAATATATTATGACATAAAATGATGATTATGCCCTTTATTTGAGTGAGGAAAACGATAAAAAGGGGAAAAATTAATAGAAAATTCTAACACAGTTTGCTAATTGGATGAAAATGACAATAAAAATGAAACTTCATGGACCAATTACAAAAACTTTCATTTTTTGAATGAAGTAGCGAAAGTCGCGTAAACTCAGGGACCATTTTGGCATTTTACTCAAAGTAAAATAAAATATTATCAAAGTCTAGCGAGGTTATTAACGATATGTCTGAACCTCAGTTTGCAAACACAAAATCAATTTTAGATAATACACTTGATTTTTTTATGATTTCATTGGTGTGAGAAAATTTAGTTGATATGTATTATTCTATTTACATATTGTTCGTTAAGCAATTACAAAGATAATATAGTACGCTCAAATCACATTAAAAATAACCTCTCGTCGTGATAAAAAAAAACCGCCCCGCAACGCGGGGCTTCAATCCTAGTTAAATATATAAACGATTTAAATTAAATATATTTGACTTAGGAGGCACATGTCTATCTCAAAGAATTTGATACTAATTACTATATTTGTCTAAAAATATTAAGTTATATATGGAAAATTAGAAAATTTTGGTAAGAAAAAAATGGTTATACACATGGCATTTTTTAAGATCATTTATTAGAATAGATTTGTGTAAATGTATATTCATTTTATATTGTTGTATGTATGAAAAGTAATTCAGATATGCATTTTTTAAAACATTACATAATTTCTATCATCAACACATGCAATACTCATTCTTTATTAATTTGATTGCATGTTGTTAATCCTCTATAAATTTATCTACAACGTGTTAGGTTAATCAACATAAAACAATACCTCAAATATATGGTTGATTTAAATAATTAAAATCAAAATGGATTTTAGTATTTATTTAGAAATTAATTAAAATATAAAATTATAAATCCAAATATCACTGTTAAGTTGTGTATTGATATATGTTTCTTTATTGATGATAATTGCAAAATTTAGATTTAGGTAACATAATAAATTTACGTCTGTTAATATGATATTAACTAATTATGTTTTTGTGGGTTTATAATTCAATTATGTTGCAATATTTACACTAAAGATAAATGTAAATTTAGATTTAATTATTTATAATAAATTTATGTCTATTAATCTGATATCAAATATTGTTATTAATTAATTAAAGGAGATGATGCATATATTAGATATTAAATTAAATTAATAATTAGTAATATTAACAATATTATTACTAAATTAGTGGAGAGAATGTCATGTGACATTAATAAGACTCAAATATTAAAGAAGAGGGTGCGTATATTAAATATTAGATATTAAATATAATAATTAGCAATATTAACAATATCTATATATAACTATATAAAGCAAATGTGATGTACAGACATGTAATTTTACATCGCGTCCAACACTTTAAGCAATATATACAATTAATGAATACTTGTTTTGTGAGGGTAAAGTTGTAAAGACTACAAAAGTTTAAGACACTATGTGGGTATAATAGTAAATCTGACCTAAACCCATACTCACAAACTCAAAACCCTTTACTTCCCTGCCCCTCAAGAAACCAAAGCGACATATCATTGATTTGCATTTAATCTTCCATCTCCATATCTGATCTTTCTCTTCATTTCATATTCATCTTCCTTTTCTCTCCAAACAAAAGTCTTAGTAGACAGAGAGGCGACCAAATATAAAGAATCGTCGGTGTTGGAGCCGACATCCGGAAGGAAGAAATAGTTATCGTCATCGTCGGTCGGATCTGGCCTTTGTACCACACTCTTCCTACATAGGTAACTTTTCTAATTTTGTTATTATTGAAAAGAGATTAATCATCAATTTTATTGATTAGGTCATTAGGGTTTGTTTTCTTTTAAGATTGGGGGTTTCAGGGTTTGTTTTAGATGATGTAATCAATCACACACATGTATGTAACCTCATTTGATCTTCAATTTCTACAAAGTAAACTCTAAAATTGCCTGCTTCAATTTTTTGTGGTTTGATTTTGATGTTTATGAGTGTAAATTTTGGAGTTGTTTGCCACCCTAATCTAATGGACATTCGATATAGATCCTAACCCTACATATTTTCTTCTTTATTTGGAGCATGGATGGCGTTAATTATGTGAAATGCATTTTAAGTTTTGTGATTTTTGATGTGAGACATGGTGTATCGTGTCATATTATCGGGATTACTCGTTTTCTAGTGAATCATCCTACTATAAATAAATAATGAATGTTCAGTTTTCCATTACCTATTGAGAGAAAGATTTGAAGAATGAAATTATGGTTATCTCAGGCAACTAAGGAACAGAGATGCAACTCTAAGATCAATCGCTTTATTCAAGATGGCATGCCTTCACTCTTGAAATTGATGAACCCTAGGTGAGCCATGAATCCCTAAACTCGTATCTTAAATCTGATGCAATTTGTGTACAATCTTATGCATATTCCCAACAATTTAGGCCCTAGTTTCTTTTCACCAACAATTTCTCAACTCTGTTTTTGTTAAGATTTGCAGATAAGTCGTTCTGTTATTGTGCTCGATTCGTATATGACGAACCCTAAAAAGATTAGCTTTTTTGTTAAATTTTGTTGGGGTGTTTGTTGATGAAGCGTCGTTGGATGTTTGTGCTTCTCTTGGTTAAATTATAGGTAATCTTTTCATTGTTTTTATTGTTTCTGTAACATTATAGTGTAATTTTGGTATATTTTGCATCAAGTATTTTTAATTGCTAATATTCATAAATTAACCTTAGTAGCAACAAAACTGGACATGAAAGTAATGATTTTTACCCTTAAAAATGCCACAGGTAAGTATTAAAACCTTAATAGCATCGCCATCATCACTTTAGGTAACTTCAACCCGTTTGACCCATTTGTCCAGTTTTCTTCACCGCAATATTTTTTTCTTTTTACTCACTTGAACCGTTTGAGATAAAGAATAGCCAAATCAACCCTTTTATAAGTAAACGGGTTGAAATTTTGACTTCTTTTACGTTTTTATGCATATCACCAAATGGGCACCATGTGAACAACCAAGTATATCATTTTATACATATCTGAAGCCAGTTTCAAGTGGCCTTTGGCCCAATGGCATCTTTTGGTTTCGTGTATATCTTGGATTGCAATTTTAAGTCTCTTTAGAGGTATTTGTTGTTACATTTATGTATCATTATGTTGACTATTTCTATTCTTTTCTTTCCTATCTCAAGAATAAACGAACACAGAAACATAAATTGGCTAACCCACATCTTTGGCCGAGCATCTTTTTGCTAATGCATCAATTACAGTTTTGACTTATAGGCATGAACTTGGAATAACTACAACTTTATTCGTCCTGGCTTAATTGTAGGATCATGTCTACAGTCTACAGGTGATGTTGCACTCTTCTCCCAATTTTGTTTTTTTCCAAGAAACCTTCGTCTGAGTTCTTAGTTCTTACCTATATTTTATTATTTTATACATGACAGACTCCTGAAGATGTTGACAAGCATTGGAGTATTAAAGTGAAAACCATATTTTGCTTGCAACAAGACTCAGATCTCGAGTATCCACACCAAATTCTGATACAAAGCAAAGATATTAAATAGCCTATTATTGGATTAAATTTGTAGGTTTGCCTGTTGTATATAATTGATGTTGCATATGTGATACGTTCTTGGTCAACTTAAACTTTTAACCGACGAGGTGCATTTCTTGTTTTCCATTTAACATTTTCACTAGATATTTTAGCATCGACATCAGTGCAATTCGTGAATATGCCAGCACATTCGATGACATTCAACAAATACGTGCTGAAATAAGGTAAGTGTTATTCTTTGATGAACTATACTGCTTTATTTAAAAGTTAATGTGTCGTCTTGTATCATGCATTGAACGTGGTTCACTTGATGTAAGTTTAACATTAAATATTTTGGATCAGAGACTTTGATGGAACTGATTTGAGGCTGCGACTTCCATCTATGGTTAACAAATTACACAAAGCTGTTAATCGAAATGGTGGAGTGACTTACATACATTGCACTGCTGGACTTGGAAGAGCTCCTGCAATTGCTGTATGCAGAATCTGAAATTAAACTCTACAACTGTTTTCTTTTTTATTAATGTTTTCTTGCATTAATTCTTGTGACCATCCATCTATTCATATTATTCCAACATTGCATGTATTACACATGTCACCTGCACCGTCGTATAATTTTGTTTTAGGGCAGACCATACTAAAATCTTTAAAAAAATACGGCATGTAGTTTCTGAAAGTTTGCTTCTCATAGCATGCCTGTGCATATGTGCTTTTTTTCTGAAAGGATGTTCTTTGCTTGCACGCTTGTAAAATTATTGCGTCCAGCAAATGCACATGACCATCTTCTTGTCTTTAGTTACTTATCTACCTTCAACATCTTAAATTGACATACGTGCCCCTTTTTGTTTGTTAACTCTTTTACACCAAACTTTATTAGTTATAGTTTGGCATATTATTTTTGTTCACTGCTAAACACAACTGAGTGCCCAATGAGACTAAGAAGTATATTTACAAAATCATTTCGGCTGACTTTAAACAACTATGTAAGTTAGGCTTAGCTGCAAACTACACTTCTTTGACAATTTGTGCTTTTTATTTGCTTATATGTAAATAGATTAAATAAACAGATAAGTATATAATAACACATAAAAACAATTAGTTTTTTTTTTTTTTTGTTCCAAGTGATTTGACTTAAAACAATTTTTGGTTCTCGGCTCGGATGTCGACCATAGTTTAAAGGAAAACACTTTGGTTTTGGGTCATCCTTTTAATTTATCCGTTATGATTTTTGTTTTAAAATTCATCTTTCTATATATTTATACTAGTAGTAAGACTCGTGTGAACACACGGGTAGGTTTAATAACGATCAAAATGAAATACTTTATAACAGATTATAATATATCATTTAAATTGTTTGCATTTAGTTGCATATCTTTATAAAACAATGTTAAAGACAGTATGTGTTAGGACATAAAAATTTCATTACTATGTTACGAAAAAATTATTAGTTCAGGTTTGATATAGAAATAAGCTAAGTAATTGACAATATGTTGTCTAAAATGAAGGGGGATGAACCTTTTGTGATTATAGGAAGGTGGATAGCGAACACAAAGAGAAGTCAAGGGTGTCCGTTGTCATCTTTTTAGATCAACTACTATGAACTGCAATTCATACGTATAAATATGGTGACATTTGATTTCACAAAATATACTTCATTAGTCGTTTGCTGCTCATTAAAATATTAATCAAAAGTCAATATATGGTTTTGGTTGCAAAATAAACCTATCAAAGTAATGCTCGGCATAAAAATTCTAAAAGAAATGCACTTAGTGGGGGCCTGTACAGCCATGATGAATGAATAACATAAAACATGAAAAATGAGCATAACAACAATGATAACATATGACTTAACTGAACTAATTATTATATTTTCCAACCGAAAAGAAATTTTAGAATATTGAAGGTTATTAATCATCTAAGCAAATTTTTATCTTTCAGAATTCCACATATCTTAAGTTTGGTGTATAATTTAAAGTCTACCTTAAAAGTAAAAAATAGTTGTTTTAGCATATTTAAACAATTGGTCATAAATTTCTACTAACAGATACTCACATGTTAACTTCCATCCATAGAAGCAATAGCTGCAATTTTTGTAGTATGGAATTACAGTTCAGTTTGACCTGCATCATCAAACATACTATGATTAGGTAACGGAAAAAAATAGTTGGAGCTTCACAATTTTTAATTTTGCTTCCAAACACAAATAACTCAACAAACATACTTTTTGTTTTAAAAATATTGCTTTCAAACACAAATGACTCGAACCCATGGTCATCGGAAAAAGTTAGCCCTAATTGAATCAAGTTTAGCATATTAAAATTGTCTTTTAACTGCTCTATTAATAGTATATAATATAATATAATGATGAATTATAAGGTTAGTTATTTTCACTTACACAACTATGGGAATTTAGTATGGCAGCTGTACAAACCAAATGAGGTAGGGTCCAGCAATGTAAGACTTATATCAGAAAAATCTGCATTGGAGTATTTTTTTTTCTTGACTCATTCCATTTAATGCTATAACCAACAAAGCAATATTAGCATACAACAGTTATGAAGATCACATACAATTTTTTTTGGCAAATACCATAAGTAGTATAATGAATACAAATAAAATATAGAGCACAACTATGGGAATCTAGCTAGATGAAAGATAGATTCTTTATTACGTTAGAGCCTTTAAAACACTCCCTCATTGGTTCACCAGCCTGAAAATAAAATCACCATTGTAAGTAAAATTACCTTAGAATCAAAACAGAGTGTTGGAACTAAAATTATAAAAATACCTGATAAACAAAGGGCTGAAACGACGTTGAAAAGAACGGAGTTGCCATGATCGAAGAACAAAACACAATAGTTCACGGAATATATCAAATATTGCTGAAATCAAAACCCTACGGAATAGATCGATCTCAGATTGTATACTCAAGGATCGATCTTTGTTTTTGTTATTGAAGATTTGACATATTCTTGAAACTCTGATGCACCACTTATAACAATGGATTTGAGATTATAAAATCAAGCTAAAACGAATCGAATGGCTTCGATCTTAGAACACGAATCCGTTCAAAAATCTTGAAGGTCAAATTAAAATTAACAATGTTCACATGTATTTGACAAACTATAGCTTAAGCTACGTTATATCCCGTGTACTTGCTTTCTTGAAACTTTTTCCAAATGTAATTTTGTAAATCTTATTTTTTTAAAGAATTTATATATCTGTAGTTTCATGTATGTACTCATTAACAGTTGTTCTGACTTCAAATCTGTACTTTGATAGATTCACCTATGGAGGCATAGATCCACAACATCAACACACTAAACAAAAAGATAAAAATTATAAGCAATTCGCTCTAGTTTAGCAGCTTACCTAAGCTCCACAACTCACCAGAATACGTTTAAGTGTGGAGGATATAGTCTGTTCTTTTATTATAATCTACCTGTGATATTTCAATTAAACAAAATTTAGATAAACCAAAATTTCAAATCTATTTATATTTACAAATATAACTTCTTCAATTAGTTCAACACAAATATACTCCATTATTCAAATAAATACATTTAATTAAAAGCCATACCTTCTTCAAATTTGCATATCATCAAACTGAAAGCACATATCATCAAGTTACATTTTAATGTAACAAACATATTGGGTAGTACTTGCATAAATAAAAGCCAAACCTTCTTCAAATTTGCATGTTTGCTAGGAAACAGCAAGAAAACTCAAAGTAGCAATAAACTTAATAATGTAAACACTCTTGAACTTGACTTGAAACCGTTTGAAGTAGGACCTTGTCTTCATCATCCTTCACAAAAGCCTTAAAAATAAGCAATCAGCAACAAAATTAGCAAAGATACATGTAAATTACTAACAAAACAACTATCAATTACTGTCATTACCTCTTGGCATCAAAATTTATTATAAATAATTTCCAAATTATAAATAATCTCCAAATTGCAAAATTAGGAAGTATTCTACAACAGTAAATGATTCATCTACATAATTTCTCATGTAATCAAATTGCAAATTCAAACATTAAACAACCATAAATTATGGTTTACTAAACTAATACTTATCATCAATTTGCAGTTCTCAGATACACATATATACAATCACAGTCCAATTAAATCACAGTCCAATCAAACCTTAAAACAATTATCGGATCAAGAATGAGACATACCATCCAGATATTCAAAAGAAAATAAATAAAATTTGACAAATGATTGCAAAATGTCAGACCTCGCGTATATTCGGGCCGACGTTTGCTTCATCGGAAACGCATCTAAGTTACCGGAAAGTGCCCGGAACCCTAGCTTCCTACCAAAACACTCTGGGAGCACCGTCAAACCTAGAATCGTTGGAAAACACCATAGTTTTATTCTCAGGTGAGAAGCATCTCATCAACATCATTGACTGAATATCCCTTACAATCTAAAAGACGTGGTCTTAGGTGAGATCGATCTCATCATCATCGACTGAACATGGATTACACCCAACGCTACCTAGGACAGCCGCGAATAGCAGCCAGCAACGATGGTTTATATGTTGCAACAACAGGCCAGATCTCGCCATCGTAGCCTCAGATGACAAAATCATCTTCATCGGTCTGAGTAGAGATGTTCAAGGTTCACAGGCGGCGACTTTCTCTCTCCACTTCATCTTCGTAGTGAGAGAAGTAGAGGGACCGAGATCATGCCTGAAAAAAGGCATTGAACAGTCACTGGAGATGACCTCTCATTCTAAATCTTTCATGAAATCCATAACAGTAGATGAATTTCATGAAATCCATTGCCATAGATGAAGATTATTTGAAGATGGATTGAGAGGTAGCTGCGTATAAGGAAAGCTGGAAAGGTTTGAAATTTGAAGATGGTTGAGTAAAGTTTTTGTTTTGAAAGAGCTCATGTTTCTCTCTCATAAATCTGGTCTTTGTTCTCTGAAATGTGGAGAAGGGTTTGAATTTTGAAATTCAAATTTTCCTCCCTCTTTCTACTAACTTTTTGAACAATTTATTATTATTATTCATTCATATTTATTAATTAAAACTGATTTAATAATTGGAATGTTTAATAAAGATTATGACATCAGCATATCCTACGTGGCATGCCTAGATGGTTGACATGTATACAAACTTACATCAGCTCTACTTCTCCTTTTATAGATAGTATTAGATGTACTGATTTGGGTTTCTAAAATTACATATTGATGGATTTTTTACTAATGCTATAACAAATGCTAAACCACAGATGGTGTTGTAGCGGTGTTACAAGATGAAGATGATGATAATGTTGATCCGCATCTTGAACGAATAAAGAATGAAGCTGGTAGTGAGTTAGTGACAAAGAGAATAAAGTCTAATCTTAACTTTGTTGTATGTTTTTCAATTTTTTATCTTAAATTCGTTTGAATTATGTAGGATGAAGATTTTGTTGCTGACAAGGAAGATGGAGCGTAACCTACTGATGACTCTGGGGGAGATGATTCTGATGGTAGTTTGAGTGAAGGTGACAAGGAGGTTAGTAGTCGGGGGTTTTTTTACATCATATTATAAATTTCTTTTTAGTTTCTAACATATTATATTTCAAAAACCTGTAAAGAAGGAACCAAAGAAAGAACCTACTACTTCTCTAAGGTTGTTTCAAGTCGGAAAAGAACCAAAAGGGGTGAAGAGGATGTGTCGAATAAGAGAAAGCCCAAGAAAAAAAACAAAGACCCGAGTGCATCAAAGAGAGCTAAGTGCTTTTGTGCTTTTCTCACAACTTGAAACAGAGCTTGGTATACATTATATACGTATGTGTATGTATGTGTGTGTATACACACACATTTATACTATGTTGAGTTTAGGTGGTCAGTTAGATCAAGGAATTCACTATAATGAATCACATGTATTATGATTTCTCATAGATTGTGTTTTATCTTCATAATATAAAAAAGGATAACACTGGTATTGCATTTCAAGAAATTGTCTATCATGTTGTAAATTGTTTTTTATGTCAATTCTTTGATTTATGCTCGCTTGCTCTTTGTGAATAGCAAATTGGTATTAAAAATATATTATGTGAAATCCTCCACGCAGCGTGCACCAAAAAAACATAAGTATCCGAAGCAACGCGCGGGCATTCCCACTTGTTATTAATAAGTTAGTAAAGAAAATGCCAAGTGACATTAATAAGATTGTTTTAATAGTATTAGAATGCCATGTGGCATTAATAGGAATGCTTTATTAGTATTAGATGTAAATATTATATAAAGTAAAATGAAACATTCTTATTGGTTGAAACTTCTCTTTTCTTCTTACAAAAAATTTCTTCTTATTTGAACCATCCACTATATATATATATATAGGGTTAGGATCGTGTGAGAAACACTAGGCTATTGAGAAACTTGAGAAGTATTCTGGACCATACATTTTCCCTAAGCTTTTCATAATATACACATATGTATAGTTTAAAAGTGATTACATACATATGTGAATAATTCAAGATTTGACAATATACATATATGTATATAGCGAATTTTAACCTATAAATATGTGTATATTACGAAAAGCTTAGGGAAATGTGTGGTCCAGAATGCTTCTCAAGTTTCTCAAATAGGGTGGACTTCTTTTAGGATCCATACCCTATATATATATATATATATATATATATGAATTGGGTAAAATGAGAACCACATTGAGTTATGAGAACGTATGAGCCAATATTAACCATTGGTCAAATGTGTTTTGATGGTTGAGATTAATAAGCAATAAACCAGTGTAATGATTCTACTTTAATTAATGAGATTTTTGTTTTTAGTAAGCTGAAGGCTAATTGGACTTTTATTATGAGAGAATTTTGACATCGTCATCATAATTTCGTACATGTATCAGACATCAAATCTCACTTCCCCCTCACACTCCTTTCCCTCCCCCAAGAATTCAACTTATCTTCTTCACAAAAACTTCCTTTTCCTCATACCCCCAGACAATTATCGGAGAAAACATAGCAACTTAATCGGAGACAAAATCTCACTTCCCCCTGTTACATTCCTTTTCACCAACCTTCTTTTTGCCTCCGACCACCAGGCAACAAACCAATATAACGGAGCACCCTTGTCGGAGACGCCTTTACACCGCCGTCGACAGCGAGCCTGGCAGTCAACTATTAAGGACAATCAAAAAAGGTTAGTGTTTTTATAGGTCTCGTTTTCCGGTGTGTCCATATTTCCTTCTTACTGATAATGTTGCAAAGGGATGGGGGGTGGGGTTCCATGTAAAAGTCTAGGGTTTCCCATGATGAGGGGGAATGGGTTACCATTTGATGTTATAGGATTTTTTAGTATTTGATGTTTTTTGGAGTGGTTGCACGTTGGAACCTACCTTTGAAATTATTTACATAATGTTTGTTGGTGTCTTTTCTTGGCAGGAACATGGTTGCAACCTCCCGCAGGTCTAGCCACGGTAAATAAAAGATTGATCAGACTCCAAGTGTGATATATCTCAGTTTAGGTAAAACGTGGATCACTTAAATTGTGCTTTGATTATTTGGTTTGTTGGTGGTTATAATGGTTTTCATGACTTGTAGAAAATGAAGGGCGACGGATGAGGAAAAGGCGTAACGAAACGGATGGACATCGTTTATTAGTATCCGTTGATGATAGCAACACTCCTAAGCGAATTATTGCCACACGTTCTTTGACAAAGAAGCGTAAAGAGATTTTAAACGTTTCTGATGGATCAACTGAGAACGAAAAGAAACAAAAGGGCGTGCAACAAACGGAAATACCAAGCCTAAAGACGCGTTCTTCTCCCAAGCAGCTGTACAACGCAATATGAGTCATGTCACAGAGGCAAGAGGAAGCTGTTAAGCAAATGGGTTTGGGAGGATTGCTGGCATTTGTCGTTGACGGCATTCCTGAAAAATTGGCCTTTCATGTTGTTAATCAATATTACGCTGATACTTTTACTTTGAATCTTGGAAACACCCAACTGGTCGTCACCGTCACTTTGATCAGCAAGCTGCTGGGTATCCGTGAAGGAGGTTTGAGCTTTTGCGCCATTGTGTCGTCCAAGAAACTGCACCCATTGTTGAAAGGATGGCGTTCTAGGTACCCCCAAGTTTTTACTTATCCCCAACTTTAATATCCACGGAGATCCAAGAAGACAGTTATGATGATATGATGTTTTTCTGTGTTGATTTCATGTTACTTTTCCTTTCGATAATGTCTTCATCACAAATGAATGGGTATGTGAATGACAAAATATTAAACCATTTAACTGTTGAAATCCACTTCGAAGAGTACGACTGGTGCGCTTTCATCGTGGACTGTTTGCGTAAGTACAAGAAGAAGTGAAAGCCATGGGACTAAACAATTGGTTGGCTGGCCCCCTGACTATCTTGATGATACGTCTTCAAAATCCTACCGTAAAGTTTAGTAAAAAATATTTTTTACACCTGGTGATTTGGGAAAAAGTTTGATGTGGTTAACGACCTACTTGTTTGTGTAGTTGTTGTATGTCGATAGCATAGAGCTGGCCCCGCTAAGCACCAGAGGGCTGGTGTTCGGGCCATTCAGTTTTGGACTAAAGACATGTTGGCGCGGCGACAAGAGTTCGAAATCAAGAATGATGGGTTTGGGCATGGCAAGTTGAAAGAGATAAACATTGGTGCAGTTCAAGTAGGTATAGACGTAGATGAGGCATTTGGGAATACGTAGGTATTTTGCATTTAAGCGCTTTTTGGTTGACCGTAAAAACAAAAAAAAGTAAATCAGCAACCCTTGCATCGTACTTTTTTAAGCCTTATCTTAATTTTGTTCTTATAATAGGAGGTTGTTGACTGCATTGAGAAGTGGATAGATAGGTTGGCTTCCCTTCGGGTTAAGATTGAAATGCACTTAGGTGCCCGTTTAGCCGAGGACCCAACCAACAAGGCCCTCCAGCGGCTAAAGCGTAGGTACATTGAAGTGTTGGATGGGTTGTCGATTTGGCCGGCCGAAGGGTTGGATATCTTTGAAGAGGGACAAATGTTCAAGCGGGCATTGACAAGCACCGAACGCACCCCGGACGCAAGGGCATGTATAGCAAAGCACCCCACTCACTTTTATATACGGTATACGTATCTGAGAATGTGACAAAAATGATTTCAGATGCAGCCGCTTCGGAGAGCATAGCACTGGTACTGATTGAGTTAAATGCATCTTCGGTGGAGAATACTTACACACACAAAAAATAGAGGACACGCAAATGACTAAGTGGTGGGTCCTTTTTTTTAAAATCTTACTTGTTGTCCGCCCCCTACTAGATCCATATCCTGTTATTTTATTGGTAACCTTAAATCATGACCAGGCATCAAAGGGTTTGAGAGTTCGAAAAGTTTGGAAGCAGTTTCGGTGGCTAGCGATGATGGAGACGCGGTTGATTTAGGTGCCTCTACACCTATTGTTCCACATGTGGAACCCAGTTCTGATAATCCCATGTGCCATGTGACGGATAGCGTGTGCATACCGAACGTAGAGGTGAGTATAGGCGGTTTGAATGAAGTAGCGGGAGTAGAGGCGGAAGATGATGGGCATCGAGGCAGTGCGGTTGAAAAGGTAGATTCGGTATTGAGAGACGCAAGGATGCGCTATCCACTTGGGACCAAGGTACGGTTATGACGAAAAGTAACAAAAAAAGGTTTTAGTCTTAACAGCCAGCATGGGGTCGTATATATATGTGCATATTATTTTCAACATTTGGCTACGGGATAAAAAACAGCGTATGTTGATTTACCACAAGACGGGCTAAGTGCCAAAAACGACACCTCAACCATTATGGGTGTTTTGGATGGGGTCAAAGGGCTTCTAAATACAGGTATGAAAAAAATTGTTTATTACTCTGTTACGTTATCACTCCCAGGTTGAGTTTCTGTTGGTTGTGTGCAGAGGAAGGTGCTGAAATGTCGAGCGATGAAAGTTCACAGTTGGGGTGTCGCAACCCCCGTCCCCTCTTGACCCGGGAACGGGCAGCCGCGGCCGTTTTAGGTGGTATCGGTGTTTATCATTTTGGCAGCGGAAATTACATCAGGACCGTAGTTAGGAAATATTTTATCAGAGTAAAACACCATATTTTATATAAATAAATGAACACATTGGGATAAAACCTAAGTTTTCATTATAAACTGATTTATAGAGATAATCCCTATTTTATTGAATAAAACATCTCTTTATTTAGGTAACTTTTATAGCCATTTTTCCAAGCCTTCAGTGCTATCCAGCTGGCTTCTATTTGGCTTTCACATTTTCTTACCTGAAACGCGTTTAAAAATATTTTTTCAGTGGGAAATACTGGTGGGTGAATCCCAGTTTAATCAAGAAGAGTTTTATCAATTTACAGTATTGAGAGCGATTACAATGTTTATATCTACACAATTACTCATTCAGTACTGTCAATCCTGACTGGTGGGTCATATTACACATTGGCTAACTCTTTGTCCAATGGTAACGTGTTCAACATTTTGTATACAAAACCCCAACATACCGGCAGTAATTGAAGAATACAAAGACCCAATCACTGCTAATCACATTGCAAAATAATTAAGGTTTTTGTAAAAACAGTTACAAAAAGATTTCACAAAAAGGAGATTACTCACATTGCTGTCTTAGGGTTTTCCTTAAGGATTTCCTGGTGATTATCTATTATATTACACAAATGCACACGCGTTAGTATAATAACCCAATATTTACATTAGTAATACCCTCCCCGAGACGGTATTCCAACGACTACGTCGGGCAGAACTACGACAGCCGTTACGGAACCCTAAATCTACCGGGCAGCGTATCTAATACGTAACCGGGGGTTATGATACTTACAACGGGGCAGAACTTCGTTATTTAGGGGGTATTATGCTCAAGTATAGTGCCTACTATGTAGAAATTGAGAGAGAAAGTTGAGAAATGAACGACGTAAACTTAAGGCATGAGCTCCCATTATATAGGGCTGGTCGACCAGGTTCTTGAGGCCCGCGAAGGGAAAGGGAGGGCCTACGCGGCCCGCGGCATAGGGTCCGTAGGGCCTAGCCTTGATTTGTCACCAATCTAGCTTCGCCACGTGTTGACACGTGGCAGCTTCCAGGTTAGGCCGCATGTCAGGGCGCTCGCGGCCTGCGTAAGATGGAGAGTGGGTCTTCGCGGCCCGCCACAGCCCTAAAAATTTGATTTTTAATTAAGAGTTAACTGCCATTTTCGTCCCTGTGGTTTGGTCACTTTGGCCATTTCAGTCCATTTTTCAAAAATGCGCCATTTTCGTCCCCCACGTTCTGGAAAGGTGCCATTTCAGTCCAAAAATCATAACCCAGTTAAGTCAGTTAGTAAATAAGGACTGATTGTGTAAATTTGTAACATAAAGGACCATTTAAGTAAATATTAAACACCACCACCACTAGCCCTGC
The DNA here is from genome assembly GCA_030545235.1 of Helianthus tuberosus. Taxonomy (NCBI): domain Eukaryota; kingdom Viridiplantae; phylum Streptophyta; class Magnoliopsida; order Asterales; family Asteraceae; genus Helianthus; species Helianthus tuberosus. Next base: position 59,890,846 of record CM060383.1, read on the forward strand.
CACCACCACCACTCCGCTGCCACCACCACCGCCACCACAGCCCTGCCACCACCACCACTCCGCTGCCACCACCACCACCGCCACCACAGCCCTGCCACCACCACCACTCCGCTGCCACCACCACCACCGCCACCGCCACCTCAGCCCTGCCACCACCACCACAGCCCTGCCACCACCGCCACCATAGCCCTGCCACCACCACCACTCCGCTGCCACCACCACCACCACCGGAATACCCGTCTGCAAGTCTCGCCGGAATACCCGTCTGCAAGTCTCGCCGGAATACCCGTCTAAAAATATGTTGGCGTCAGAATAGATTCGAGTCAGGGCAAAAGAGGTCGGGTAAAAAGAAACACAAACGTCTATAAACCATTTGTATGTTTTGGGACTTCTCTGTATAAAAGCATTAAACACAAACACACTTATATACTGATGTGATATCAATTTGGATTCATAACAAAGATATAAATGAAGGAGAAGGAAGTCAAAAAGCATACCTGTGTAGCGCTAAATCTTGGGAAACACAACGTGGGTTTAGCTATCGCACTTCAGTTCATGAAATTTATATAGTTATTATATAGAATATAGATAATGAAATTTATACCTAATCTAATTTACATAAGATTTTGTTAGCCAGTCGGCCCAACAATCATAGCTATATGTGTTACAAAGGAAGCACTCTAATTGATGGCAGGGCTGTGGTGGCGGTGGTGGTGGCAGCGGAGTGGTGGTGATGGCAGGGCTGTGGTGGCGGTGGTGGCAGGGCTGTGGTGGCGGTGGCGGTGGTGGTGGCAGCGGAGTGGTGGTAGTGGCAGGGCTAGTGGTGGTGGTGTTTAATATTTACTTAAATGGTCCTTTATGTTACAAATTTACACAATAAGTCCTTATTTACTAACTGACTTAACTGGGTTATGATTTTTGGACTGAAATGGCACCTTTCCAGAACGTGGGGGACGAAAATGGCGCATTTTTGAAAAATGGACTGAAATGGCCAAAGTGACCAAACCACAGGGACGAAAATGGCAGTTAACTCTTTAATTAAATTTAATAAAAATAAAGGTATTCGGGGCCCGTTTTCTCATACGGGGTATATGTTAAGACATATAGGGACTTTTTTAATTTATATTAGGTGTGTCGAAAAATTATTTAGGAGGGTTGTTATATCCTCCCCACCTTGTTTTTGAACTCGTCCTCGAGGTCTTACTGGAATAGGTGTGGATATTTCTTCTGCATCTCTGATTAGAGCTCCCATGTGTACTCGAGTCCTCTTTTGGAATCCCATTTTACTTTAACCAGAACTAGTCTCTTGTGCTTGAGATTCTTGACTTTCCTGTCTTCAATTTGTAGAGGTCGTTCCACAAATTTTAACTGCTCATTTACCTATATATCCTTAAGAGGCACTATCAGTGATTCATCAGCTAAGCACTTTTTGAGATTACATATATGAAATACATCATGTATTCCTGCCATTTCTTCTGGCAGTTGTAGCTGATAGGCTACAAGTCCTATTCTTTTGATAATTTCAAAAGGTCCAACATACCTGGGGCTTAGCTTTCCCCTCTTGATGAATATGACTACTCCTTTCCAAGGAGAGACTTTCAATAACACATTGTCTCCTACTTGAAATTCCAATGGTTTTCGTCTGTTATCAGCATAACTCTTTTGTCGGTCACATGCAGTTTTCAGTCGTTCATTGACTTGAATAATCTTGTCAGTAGTTTCTTGTACTATTTCTGGTCCGGATAGTTGCTTTTCTCCTATTTCTGCCCAACAGAATGGAGTTCGGCACTTTCGTCCATAAAGTGCTTCGAATGGTGTAGCATTGATACTTGTGTGATAGCTGTTATTATAAAAAAATTCTATTAATGGTAAATGATCATCCCAATTACCTCCGAAATCAATTACACAAGCTCTAAGCATATCCTCCATAGTCTGAATTGTTCTTTCGCTTTGTCCGTCCGTTTGAGGATGATAAGCTGTGCTTAGATTTAGCTTGGTTCCCATTGCTTTTTGGAAACTTGTCCAGAAATGAGAGGTAAAACGGCTATCCCTATCAGAAACAATTGATAAAGGAATTCCATGTAATGAAACTATTTCATTTACATACAATTTAGCTAACTGTTCCATACTGAAAGTTTCTTTCATTGGTAGGAAATGAGCTGACTTAGTTAGCCTGTCTACAATCACCCAGATTGTATCATTACCTTTCTTTGTTTTGGGTAATTTGGTTACAAAATCCATTGTTATCAATTCCCATTTCCAAACTGGCATCTCTAACTGCTGCAACAAACCTGAGGGTTTCTGATGTTCAGCTTTAACTTGTGAACAGGTTAAACACTTGGCAACATAAGTTGCTATATCTTTCTTCATTCCTATCCACCAAAAATTATTTCTTAAATCCTGATACATCTTATCACTTCCAGGATGCATCGTATACTTAGATTTATGGGGGCTTCTTCTAATATATGGTGGCGTAGGTTTCCTAATTTAGGTATCCACATTCTTGTCTTATGGAATCTCCAAATCCCATCTGTTCCTTGTTCTAGTTCCTTAATCATTCCTTTCAATTTCTCAGTATCCTCCTTGATTACTGATTCTTGTGCTTTTCTAATTTGTTGTGCTTTTCTAATTTGTTCATTTAAATCTACCTGTAGATTTAATTTAAGAGAACGTACTCTTTTTGGCTTTTCATGATACTTTCGACTTAAAGCATTAGCTACTACATTTGCCTTACCTGCATGATACTGGATATCACAATCATAATCACTAAGTATCTCCATCCAGCGTCTTTGCCTCATATTCAACTCCTTTTGTTTGAAAACATACCTTAAACTCTTATGGTCGGTGAAAATGGTAAACTTACTACCATAAAGGTAATGTCTCCAAATTTTAAGGGCAAAAATTATGGCTCCTAATTCCAAATCATGGGTTGAATAATTCTCTTCATGATTCTTAAGTTGTCTAGATGCGTATGCTATAACCTTTTGTCGTTGCATTATACACATCCATAACCTAGTTTAGAAGCGTCACAATAGACTACAAAATCTTCAGTTCCTTCTGGTAATGCTAGTATGGGTGTATTGGTTAGTTTTTGCTTAAGAATTCTAAAGGCTTCTTCTTGTTTTGGTCCCCATTCAAACTTAACAGATTTACAGGTTAACTTAGTTAAGGGAATGGCTATTCTAGAAAAATCTCGAATAAGTCTCCTATAATAACCGGCCAATCCTAAGAAACTTCTAACCTCGGTTGGTGACTCAGGGGTTTTCCATTTGGTAATTGCCTCGATCTTGGTGGGATCCACATGAATTCCTTCATGATTAACCAAATGTCCAAGAAACTGTACTTGTTCTAGCCAAAACTCACACTTCGAAAACTTTGCATAAAGTTTTTCTTTTCTCAATAAACTTAGACGTGCGTGCAAATGCATAGCATGTTCCTCCTTATTTTTAGAGTAAATGAGAATATCATCTATAAAGACAATTATGAATTTATCCAAATATGGCTTACATATTCGGTTCATCATGTCCATAAATGCGGCTGGGGCATTGGTTAAACCAAATGGCATGACAGTAAATTCACAATGGCCATACCTTGTTCTAAAAGCGGTCTTAGGAATGTCCTCTTCCTGTACCTTTAATTGATGATATCCTGAGCGTAAATCGATCTTAGAGAAAAATCGAGCTCCTTGCAATTGATCAAACAAATCATCGATTCCTGGTAATGGATACCGATTTTTAATCGTGACTTTGTTCAATTCGCAGTAGTCCATGCACATACGCATCGATCCGTCCTTCTTCTTGACGAATAAAATCGGTGCTCCCCATGGCGATGAACTTGGTTGTATGAATCCTTTCTCCAATAATTCGTCTAACTGCTTCTTCAGTTCCTGCATTTCTGTGGGTGCCAAATGATAAGGGGCTTTGGCGATTGGTGCTGTTCCTGGTAGCAGATGAATTCTGAATTCAACTTCCCTGTTCGGTGGTAGTCCTGGTAATTCTTCTGGAAACACATCTGGAAACTGAGATACTATGGAAATATCTTTCATTTCTTTTCCTTTAGGGTTAATGATTATGGAAATCAAATACACCAATGATCCTTTTCTTACGTAACTGGCTATTTTCATTACAGAGATGAATTTTTTGGATCTAAATGGTTTATATCCTTTAATTGTGATCTTTTCACCCTTTGGTGAATTTACTTGGATTGACTTTTGATCACATAGAATACTAGCTTTATTGGCTACTAACCAATCCATTCCTAATACAACATCAAATCCTGCCAGATTCATTGGATAAAGGTTTGCAACAAACTTTTGATTTAAAATTTCTATTCTTACTCCCTACAAGATTTCAGAAATCTTAATGGTTTCCCCATTCGCTGTCTCTACTAGACATTCTTGTGGGAGTTTAGTTAATGACTGATTAAGAAGTTTGTAAAATGAAGTATTAATAAAACTTTGGTTTGCACCAGAGTCAAATAATACTTTAGCAAAAACATCATTAACTAAAACCGTACCGGCTGTCACTTCCGGAATCATCTTAGCTTCTTCTGCAGTCAGAACAAATGCTCTAGCATTTTTAGTATTCTTGTTGTTTGCAGCTGAAGCTAGCTTTGGACAGTTCGGCTTGATATGACCTTGTTCTCCACAGTTGTAGCATATCCTGTTGTTAGGCTTCTTCCTGCAGTCTTCCTCCTTGTTTCCAGATATTTTGCAAAAATTGCAATATATAGAGCATCTTCCAGAATGCTTCCTTTTGCAATATTTGCAGTAAGGTGCGGTAGAACCTACATTTTTCCCACGGTTGGAATTTCCATAACGGAATTCTTGGGTAAGCCTTTGAGCTAGATTCCTTCCCTGGTCCTCTTCTCGTGTATGTACTAATTCATCAGTCAAGATGTTTGCTAGTTCTACAGCTTTTTCTATAGTTTGAGGCCTAGCTGCCTTGACTACATGCCTAATCTCACTGATTAATCCCCATATATAACGGGAGATTAATACTGGTTCAGGTGATGCAAGGGTTGGCACTATTCTAGCATATTCAAAGAATAATGTAGTGTAACCCTTACTATCCACTCCAGTCATTCTAAGGTTTAGGAACTTATTTTCTATCTGTTTTTTTTTATTGGGAGGGCAAAATTTCCTTTCCACCATGTTCTTAAATTCTTTCCATTCCATATTGTAAACCCTGTCACTTCCCCTAGACTGGAGGATAGTGTTCCACAATTCTAAAGCCGAGTTCTTAAATAGATTGGAGGCAAACATTATCTTATCCTCTTCCGCACACTTGCTTATTTTTAAAACTGCCTCAGTCTTTTCTATCCAGCGTAGAGATGCAACGACCCCTTCATTGCCCGAGAATTCAATTGGTTTACAAAACCAGAATTCTTTATAAGAACAACCATAAGACATGGTTCTTCTTCTTTTGGAAATGGGCACCTGAAGTATGGGTCCATTGTTCACGCTGTTTTCTGGTTCCGTGGGTTGTTTATTGCCATGGTTACTTTTATTATCAGCTTCCCTAACCGTTTGGATAATATATGGCATCGCGTCTATAATTCCTTGTTCTACTATATGTTGGATGGCACTGTTATCCACTTGGTTTCCATTGTTATTGTTATTCAGGTTATCGTTATTCGGGTTATTATTACTCTGGTGTTCCTGGTTCACTTTGTTGTCCATCTGAATTTTAAACATTTGCCAATTATTAATATCATAAGATAATATTTGATACAATTAATCACACAACACAAATATTGATCAAAATCGTCAAACATTGCGACTTACTCTTTCTTATATATTATGCATCTAATAAAAACTGAAGCTGGAATTTAAAATTACAATACTATTAGGCATCCGTAGCTATTGTCTAGATTTTTTTTCAAACATACACACGTATTATATATTATTATTATTTTATTATTATTACTACTATTACCATCACTGATATGGGTTCATCCAGAACTCCATATTACGCTCGTCATACTTCCAGACGAGTCGTTCTCCTATCTGCCTCATCCTCTCACTACCTTCTAAAATCTCCTCACCAAAGGTTCGGAGTTCTTGCACATTCTCTGCACTCATTGGGGTGCAGGAGCTGGTACTGGGTTTGGGAATTGGGGCATGGGTTCCTGGTAAGGATATGGATTCTCTAAAATTTCCCTAATGTATTGGTCATTATCGTAATAGGGATCTAGGGGGCCCAAGTCTGGGTAAGCTGCTAAGTTGGGCATAGGTTCATCTTCTGGTATTCGGTAACGTTGTTGGTAATCCCTATGGTCGTCAAACCACGGATCGTAGTTTAGGTCTAAGGGATTGGGTGCCGGTATTCTAGGTATCTCAGCTGGGTCAAAGGCTGGTGCTGGGAATTGGTTTTCTGGGTTGTTTTCAATTTCCATGGGCTGTGTGGGAAAAAGTGGTAAGGGCTGGGGTGCTATGAGTTGCTCTAAATTAGGATCTGTAGCTGTAGTTGCTAGAATATGAAAATTTGCTAAACTCCTATTGAGCATATCCTGAGTGTGAGCATCTGTTTCTCTCTTAACGGCTGCTAAAGCACGCTGTTGTTGCAACTTTTTCATTCTCTTCCTACGTTCATGTGCTCCTCTACTGAACCATCCTCTCTTTTTAGGAGGGAATGGCTCTTCAGACTAAGCCTTAAACACGAATATCCCATCTTCATTGTCAGCTGAATACCCTGAGAGGGTAGGCTGTGAAGAGGTGCCTTCGCTCCTAGGTGAGCAGGACAACTGATGGTAGGCGTCGAAAGGTCCTTGGTCGCTCATACTGTAAACTAATAAATAGTCAAATAACACATAATAATATACAGATATGCACGTATTTCCGTAATTAATTTCCTAACATTTTGAATAATATCTCGGTGTTAGCAGAACACTTCTGTGGCTGAATTAGTAGCTTAGCTCTGATACCACCTTCTGTCGCAACCCCCGTCCCCTCTTGACCCGGGAACGGGTGGCCGCGGTCGTTTTCGGTGGTATCGGTGTTTATCATTTTGGCAGCGGAAATTACATCAGGACCGTAGTTAGGAAATATTTTATCAGAGTAAAACACCATATTTTATATAAATAAATGAACACATTGGGATAAAACCCAAGTTTTCATTACAAACTGATTTATAGAGATAATCCCTATTTTATTGAATAAAACATCTCTTTATTTAGGTAACTTTTATAGCCACTTTTCCAAGCCTTCAGTGCTGTCCAGCTGGCTTGTATTTGACTTTCACATTTTGTTACCTGAAACATGTTTAAAAATATTTTGTCAGTGGCAAATACTGGTGAGTGAATCCCATTTTAATCAAGAAGAGTTTTATCAATTCACAGTATTGAGAGCGATTACAAGGTTTATATCTACACAATTACTCATTCAGTACTGTCAATCCTGACTAGTGGGTTATATTACACATTGGCTAACTCTTTGTCCAATGGTAACGTGTTCCACATTTTGTATACAAAACCCCAACATACCGGCAGTAATTGAAGAATACAAAGACTCAATCACTGCTAATCACATTGCAAAATAATTAAGGTTTTTGTAAAAACAGTTTACAAAAAGATTTCACAAAAAGGAGATTACTCACATTGTTGTCTTAGGGTTTTCCTTAATGATTTCCTGGTGATTATCTATTAATTACTCAAATGCACACGCGTTAGTATAATAACCCAATATTTACATTAGTAATACCCTCCCCGAGACGGTATTCCAATGACTACGTCGGGCAGAACCACGACAGCCGTTACGGAACCCTAAATCAATCGGGCAGCGTATCTAATACATAACCAGGGGTTATGATACTTACAATGGGGCAGAACTTCGTTATTTAGGGGGGGGGTATTATGCCCGAGTATAGTGCCTACTATGTAGAAATTTAGAGAGAAAGTTGAGAAATGAAGGACGTAAACTGAAGGCCTGAGCTCCCATTATATAGGGCTGGTCGACCAGGTTCTCGCGGCCCGCGAAAGGGAAAGGGAGGGCCTACGCGGCCCGCGACATAGGGTCCGTAGGGCCTAGCCTTGATTTGTCACCGATCTAGCTTCGCCACGTGTTAACACATGGCGGCTTCCGGATTAGGCCGCATGTCAGGGCGCTCGCGGCCCGCATAAGATGGATAGTGGGTCTTCGCGGCCCGCCACAGCCCTAAAAATTTGATTTTAATTAAATTTAATAAAAATAAAGGTATTCGGGGCCCGTTTTCGCATATGGGGTATATGTTAAGACATATAGGGACTTTTTTAATTTATATTAGGGGTGTTGAAAAATTAGTTAGGAGGGTTGTTATATGGGGGTATCGTCTTCTTCAGATGTAGTGGTTCGGGATCGCGTGGTATGCGCACTCTATGTGCCAAGTCGGGGTCCTCCCAAAGGCTTCCTGTCGTGATCGCACCTATGGCTGTTGCCCCCAGGGTGCGGTTGACAAAAAGTTTGATTGCTGCGAGGGTAGCAGGTACATTAGTACACGGTTTATCTAGTAAAACCTCACGTGATAAGATAGAAAAAATATGAAATATTCGTGATACTTTTGCAGAACTAGAAAGGACGCGGCGCACAGTATGGGACGCAGTTTCTGTGGGGGGGGGGGGGAGCAAGTCAGCGACTTTCTTTCTTTTTTTTATATTTTTGAAACAAAAACCGATTTCCCCCCTTTAAAGTGACAATTTTTAAATTAAAAAAAAACACCTTCTGACCCAACCCTCATGTGGGAATGTGTGGCCGTAGGGAAAGCAGTTGAGTAGCATGCGGTTGATAGTGCTTCTTCCATGGGCCGCATGTCGAGTGGATCAAAAGTTAGTTTAGACCCTGGTGGGTAAAGAAAAAAAAGCCTTATTTAATGTCATTGTGTTTTTTACAGTGCATGTTTCAAAATCTGTTCCTACTTTTTTAAAAGAAAAACAGGACCCGTAGTTGACGTGCTGAGCCAACCAAGCTTCAGTTTAGGGATATCTCAGGACGTCATGGGTGACGATGAACGGAAGGGAGAAAATCTGGTATGTAAAACTCTGAGTAGAAATTTGAACACTGTAAAAAGGCCATTTTCTAGGAAAAATTACCTTCGTTTTTTTAGCCAAATTTTTTTACGTTCATTTATTTTAATTTTTTATGCAGACGAAACGATAGTTGATATGAGCAAAAAGGTAGGTGGTGCTGGGGGTCCAACAGGGCCAACTAGCCCTGCTGGGCCCTCGTCGAGTTACCCAAGTTTCAAATGACTGGATCCCCGGTGTAACTGGGGATCATAAAGAGACTTGGCAGGAGAGTACTAGAATGGGGGTGAATTTTCTTCGGGTTCAAAAAGGGCGCCTATTGACCCCCAACCGGTGATGCCTATTATGGCGAAACCAATTCGCAGTTTTCGCGAAAAGACCAACACAGAGGCCGCGCCAGGGGACATCAGCATAGAACCGAAAGAGTTAACCCGAGATGAGCAGAAGGTCTGGGGATTTGTTTTCCGCAACAGGACTATGGTGGGGTGGATCAAACAAACGATAATGGAACTGCGACTCAGGTAATTCGACTGAACCCCATTGCATGTATACATGTCCTACACGCATTTTTAGGGCATAGATATTTATTATAGTTTTTGGGAGGGGTTGTGCAGGGACCCAACGGCAAATGTCACAGTGGGGGATGCCACAGAAGAGTTCCCGTAAGTTAATCACAAAAAAAAACTTTCCGTTTAGAAAATTTACAGAAGGTGTAAAAAATCTAACTTTTTTACGTGTGTAATTTTTTCTAGGTATGTAATGTTTTAGGAACAGTATGGGACCCGTGCAGAGGCATACAAACTTCAAACGCTGGCTATTGGGTGCGACGTATCGGGGGCGGTGGTGGATGAGTGGGTTCACGTCCCTAACAACGATCCAGCCTATCGCGATCCAAATCTACCTAGACGTTTATTTTGTGTGCGGTAATGGGTATTCACTTTACCTTTCGCTTCCTAGTTGATTTGAAAACAGATAGGTCACGTCTTAGGTTGCTAACACGAATATCTTCCACACAGCTTTAGTGGATGTTAAGTCTAGATACCTACCCTCCTGGTAGTCGACTTTCTGCTAATGAGTCTGGGTTGAAAAGCAGCCTTTGCAGCCGGGAAAATCTACTTGATCTGAAGGAGATTGATATATTGTTTGTGCCCTTAGTGGAGAGGAACCACTTCTATCTGCTTGTGTTTGATTTAGAGAGAGACCACATATACCTCGTAGACCACATGGGTGACGGGGAGTCTGATGTGTGGCTCAAAGACCATGAAGAATATGTTTTCAAAACAACACCCTTTAAAGTGGTTTGTGACTGATCTTACCATATTCTTTTCCAAGATATACGGTAACAAAACTCTGGACATTAATCATCTTGCTTTTGTTAACTTATGTGCCATGCAGAAACGTATATTCGTTGAATATCTAGAGCTGGTGAAGCACCCAAAAGCAGCCGTTATGCGTTCAACTATCATCGGGCGAGAATCGTTGGCTTGGTCAATGACCCGTAGGGGTGCATCGCCGAATGTTGATTCTGCCATTTTCGTGATGAGGCATATGGAGTGATTCGTTGGGTCTCTGTGTGATTTATTTTGTGGTTTTAGCTCGCACGGTTCGCGTAAGAAGGCCCAGTGCAATTACTTGCGTAAGAAGTATGCGAGCCAGATACTTCTCTCTGCAGTGAACAAATATCACGGGGACGTGAGGCATCACATTGATAGAAAGTAGATGCATGTGGGTGGTGAATGCCGTTTGGGTGTTGTTTTTTGGTTTGACTACGCTATTACTCTGTAATTGGTAGGGGAGTTGTGTACTATATTGCTATTTGACAATGTCGTATGCATCTTGGACCGTCGTGATGTTTGATTACGGATCGTTTTTGGGGGCGTACGCCCCGGGAAAAAAATAGTTGCATATATGTATATGATGAACCTTTTGTAACTATGAAATCGAAAATTGATGTATTATGTTTGGAAAACCCGTTTACAAAAGTATATTGTTTTGCCTAAAAAAGAAAATATGCGTGTTGTTTTTTTATATATAGAAGATGATAGGTAGATTCCCAAAAACAAGTAGTTTGTGTGGGACCCCATACTTCATTGCCTACAGGTAGTTTGTGTGGTCAATACGAAGTTCGTTTGAACTTCACAATGTGAGCGTAATCACGATGGTCATAGTCCTTTGTGACTATACCTACTGATTCCCACGTTATTTAGGCATAGTGACGAGTCATAGTTTCGGTCAAAATACTTGTTTATGCGTATTTTGCAACCAAACTATTCTTAGGTATCAAAACCCTTTGTTTTGATATCAAACTTGTTTTCTAACTTAGTTAAACATGTTTTTACATGTTTAACTCGTCACTTTTAGTTTAGTGCTTATATAGGGTCGTAAGATAAGCGGTCTAAACAACTGCTTAGACTTTCAAACCCGACCCGTTTGGTCAATCGTTAGGATCCGACCAAACATATTTTGTGACCATAGATGTATAGGGAATAACCTTCCGAGGTTATACCTTATGGTCACTTCGTTTAGTTAGTTGTATGATAGGTGGTTTATATGCCTTAAGAAAATGACCAAAATGCTCTTTTTACGCATAAATTCATTTTAAGCATATGTAACCTAAATTTTTATATCTAAACTGACTAGGTAACATTATTAGACATGTTAAGGCATATAATACTTATCATAGGACTAGTTAGGCGGTCCAAACGCGTTTCACACGAACGACGCGTTAAAGTAGTGTAAGCTACCTAAACGGGTCGTAATGGGTCGTAAGCACTTAGGATAGGTTTCAATTTAGAATGTAGGCTTTGTTAAACCATATTACATGAGTTCCTATACTCATTTGGTTTACGAAACCTCATTCTATCCGATCTTCGATTCAGGTCCGGTTTATTAACATAGTTACCTATATTAGGTGCCGTTTGATTCCGTGATCTCTCCAACTTTTCTTGGTTGTTGTTCAAGACTTCTAAGCATCCTCAAGTGAGTACATAGACCCCTCTTTTACTGTTTTCAAATATTTTGGGGTGAAACACATGTGCCTACTTGTTACTTTCGTGCTTTTCGTGCTTTCATAACATATACTTGCTATGTTCATTAGTACGCATATAGTACATGATTTCATATTGTTTTGCTATGTATGTTCACTTAGCATGCTAGCACATTGATTTTCATATATTACATTTTTGTTGCATATGTTCACTCAGCATATGGACACATTGATTTACATTGCATTTCTGTTGCATATGTTTACTCAGCATATGGATGCATTGTTTTACATTTCTACTTTGTATGTTCATTTAGCATATTTAGTACATTATTTTCATATAACATGCTTACATTTGGTATGACATTTGGTTTGTTTAACGGGTCATAAATACATTCATTAACACCGATCATGCCGCTCGGTAGTAGGTAGTGGTACCATAGGACTTGACAACTCCCATTCCTGAAATCCTAGGTTTGTTTGGACGTAAGGGATGACCGAATCCGAATTCATTTTTGGTAGACCTTTGACATTGTTCTAGGGTTTATCTTACAGTCGCAAGGTTTGAATTTAGGCGTTAGAACAATACCGCGTAGATGTTTGTATCAGTAAAGCATACATTAATTTTACAAAACATAACTTTTGATTTATTCAAATATATTGTTTTGTGCATATGGTTAGAAGAAGTATTTCTATTTATTTTGCCATACATGACATTTTATTATACATGAACATGATTTACATTTGGCATTTGACATTGATTACACATAAACATTTTGACTTTGGTTTAAACAATTCTTTTGGTGGTTTGTTTGGGTAAGTGATTTGAATAACGAGGCGCGTGTAATATGATAAAAGCATGGTGGATACGCCGCTGGTACTTCCTATATATAAGTGCTTTTATGATATTACATGTCATAGCGTTATTTAAACCATTTCAGTTTAGACATATTACATTTTACACAGATAACATATTTTTACATAAACATTGTTTTACAAATAACATATTTTATACAAACTCATTTTTGCTTGGTTATTTACTTGATTACGTGTTATTCTTTTATGTCATCTGATTTCTTATAATTTTTGTATGATTTATAAAAGAAAACATTTTTAAGGTTCATGACTAACTTTTTGTTAAACATATTCTTTAAACTTACAAGTCATGACTCCTATTTTAATAAAACCTATGTATCTCACAGGTATTTTTACGCTGACGTACCTGTTTTCACATGTGTTTCAGGAAATGATGCATAGGATTGATCAAGATACACTTAGGCGAACTTGGGCCTTAGTGACAATAAAAGATGCAAGACTAGTTAATTGTGTTATGTTTCTTTGTTTTTAAGACATTGTAACCTCTTTTAATTCAATAAAACAAAACTTAAATTTCCATGTGTTATGAAACAATGATTCTGTTGCTCGACTCCCCGACGTTTCCACCGTGGTTTGTTGTTTTACGCGGTCGGGGTGTGACAGAAGAGTTGGTATCAGAGCTCATGGTTTTAAGGAATTAGGTTATTAGTAATTCTTTTACCTAGTCTATAACCTTCCTAGGACTCTAACACAAGATTCTTATGTTTAGATCTTAAAACAATACCGTCACCTATCTTTAGGCGACAACCACAATAAGAACAAAAATTTCAAATCCGCTTTGAAAACCAATCATCTGTTCTAGGATGATTTATTATAAGGTTTTGAACCCTCAAAGTTTTCAAAATCTCGTCAAAGCTTGGGTCTTCTAGTGTGAACACGTGCAATCTGGAAGAGTGGATGCCTGTATCCTGAGTTTTCTGTCTAAGGCTAGAGTGTTCATACAAATCCACATAATCGGACCAGTCACTCTTACCTGGGAACTCTTCGGGTGAGTATCCACTTATAGGCTAAAGCATGTCTTCGCGATACATTAATATGACCCGCTTACTTTGATTAGTCACTGTCTCATTTGTTTGCCTTAGGTAACAAACAAATGATCATAATTTTTATGCGTTGTTATTTTGTTTGATTTATCCAATAACATTTCACTTGTTTCTTCCTACGTCTTCCATTTCCTCTAGAATGTCTCTTCATCGCAGCGACGCTCAGATGTCCGAACTGGCTACCAAATTTTCCCAACGAATAGGTGTAGTGATCCAGAAGACTGCTGAATTAGTTGTTGCCATGTCTCGCCTCCAGGATGAAGCCACCCAAGAAGCATCAAAGGAAACAGAAGCCAAGCCTTCGAAGAGGTCAAAGAAGCGTAAAGTTTCAAAGAATCTTCCAACAAATGTTCCAGATCAAGCGAGACCTAGCCAAGTGACAACACCACCAGCCAAAAACCGTACTTGGGAACTGCTCCTTGGTGCAATCAGTGCAACCGTCATCATCCGAATCACATACCCTGTTTCAAATGTACCCACTGTGGACGATGGGGACATTTGGTTAGCATATGCCGCTTTGTTATCCAAAACAAAGCTGCTGCTCAACCTCCTACAAGGAAACCTTATGCCGGTATTGCACCGATATGCAACAAATGTGATGCACCTTACCAAGCCTACCTACAGTGCCGTCTGTGTGCATCATGTGGGCAAATCGGTCATCTGGCAAATCCTTGTCGTTTCAACCCAAGCGAAGGTGGTCCAAACCAACCCCAAGTCAACCCTGCTCAAGCTCGTTTCCCGCCTGGTACTTGCTACAACTATGGCGAGACGGGTTATTTTAGGATCTAAAGACCAAAGGTTGTCAACGCAAATCTGACCCACGGATAAGCATTGGTTGATTAGAAGACGATGCTGCTTTGGATTAGCTTAAATCTTATGCTTTTGTCTCTTTTGTTTTTCTTGAACTCTGAAACAACTTATTTGGTTTATAAATAAATAGTTGTTCACAATTCTGTTGTACAAGTGTAGTTACATGTGTGTATGGCGTAGCCCTACTATACCTACACTAAAGAACTATGTTCTTTATAAAACAAACTACTCTTGTTGTTCTCTCATTCATGTGATCACTCATGATTTCCTCGAAAATTCTAAGTACTCGTTTCATTCTAAGAAACGAAGTACAGAATATAAGTGACATTTTGAGTAATCACTTTAAATCCTTGTTTGGATATTTAAGGGTACTTTTCATAAGTCTTTCAACAGCTTATATGATATACTTATATATATATATATATCATTACATTCTGGTTTTCATAACAACATACATAGTATATGTTTTTCAAGAACAACCTTCATGATTTCAAAATATTTCATATAGTTTGAAAACAATTTTTAACATAATATATTTACTTAATATATCAAGTGCATGATTTCAAAAGCATCATCCATGTTTTCAAAAACCTTATACATGATTACAAAATTCATCTCACATGATTTTAAAACAATTTATAAACATATTTACCTAATATATCTACCGTATGAATTCAAAAGTATTATGTAAGGTTTTAAAAACATTAAACACATTTTTGAAGAACCTCATGCATTTCTTTCGAAAGCATTCTACTCATATGATTGACTTATGTAGTACCCAACCTCCAAATCCTGCTTCATATGTATAACAACCCTCCTGAATTTTTCCAACACCCTAAGATATTTTAAAATATCCCAATATGTCTTAAAATACACCCCGTATGTGAAAACCGAGCCCAAAATACAATATAACATTAAAAATTAATTAAAAACAAGAAAATTGAGTTTGTCGCGGGCCGCGTAGCCCATGGCTACGTTTTACGCGGGGCACGACAGATCATCAACAAGGCGAAACCCTGAGCCGACACATGTCATCATCGTGGCAACCCTAAACTCGAAGAATCAGCAGGCCTACGCCCTACTACCCTACGTCGCGGGCCACGTAAGCCTTAAGCTTACCTTATGCGGGCCGCGTAAGACCCAAAATCTGGCCCTATAAAGCTCGAGATCGGGCCTTCAGTCGAAAATCGCTCACGAACTCTTTCTCTCTCAAAATTCTGAAGATTTAATATAATTTTCGGGTATAATACCCCCTAAATAATGAAGTTCTGCTCCGTTGTAAGTATCATAACCCCTGGATACGTATTAGATACGCTGGCCGATTGATCTAGGGTTCCGTAACGGCTGTCGTGGTTCTGCCCGACATAGTCGTTGGAATGCCGTCTCGGGGAGGGTATTACTAATGTTAAAATGGGTTATTATACTAACACGTGTGCATTTGTGTAAATTATAGATTGTCACCAGGAAACCCTAAAGGATAATCTAAGACAGCAATGTGAGTAATCTCCTTTTTGTAGATTGTTTTTACAAAACCTCAAACGATTAATTATGTATTAAACAGTTATTGAGTAATCTCCTTTTTATAAATCTAAGACACCAGTATTTCCCACTGACAAATTGTTTTTAAACATGTTTCAAGTAACAAAATGTGAAAGCCAAATAGAAGCCAGCTGGACGGCACTGAAGGCTTGGAAAAGTGGCTATAAAGTTATCTAAAATAAATAGATGTTTTTATTAAATAAAATAGGGTTTATCCCTATGAAAATGTGTGTACTTAAACTTGGAATTTTCCCATATGTTATTATTATAAAAGCGTGGTATTTTACTCTGATAAAATATTTCCTAACTACGGTCCTGATGTAAATTCCGCTGCCAAATTGAATAAACACGCGATACCACCGAAACTGGCTCGCGGCCGCCCGTTCCTGGGAAATAGGGATCGGGGGTTGTGACAGAAGGTGGTATCAGAGCTAAGCCACTAATTCAGCCACATAAGTGCTCTGCTGACACCAAAATTCAATCTGTTAGGAAATAAATTACGGAAATAAGTGCATAATTGTATTTTATTTTCGTGTGTTATTTTACTATTTGTTAGTTTACAGTATGAGCGACCAAGGACCATCCTACGTGTATCGTCAGTTGTCTGGTTCGCCTAGAAGCGAAGGCGCCTCTTCTCAGCCTGCCCTCTCTGGGTACTCTGCTGATCATGAAGAAGGAATATTTGTGTTTAAGGCTCAATCTGAAGAGCCATTCCCTCAGAAAAAGAGAGGATGGTTCAGTAGGGGAGCACATGAGCGTAGGAAACGTATGAAAAAGTTACAAGACCAGAGAGCACTAGCAGCAGCCAAAAGAGAAACCGATGCCCACGCCCAGGACATGATTAATAGGAGTTTAGCTAATTTCCATATCTTAGCAACCACTGCAGCTGACCCTAACATGGAGCAAATAATAGCACCCCAACCACTACCATTACCCGACCAACCCATGGAAATAGAAAATAACCCTGAAAATCAAGTAGAAATGCATGATTTCAACCCGGAGGAGATACCTAGGGTAACAGCACCAAATCCCTTAGACCCAAATTATGACCCATGGTGGGACGACAATAGGGACTATGTGCAACGTTACCCGATACACGAAGACATGCCCATGCCGAATCTAGGAGCCTACCCAGGTTTGGACCCTCCAGATCCCTATTACGATAACGATGTATACATTAGGGAGATTTTAGAGAATCCTTACCCATTTCAGGCACCTACACCTCCATACCAGGAACCCGCACCCCATATTCCAAACCCAGTCCTAGAACCTGCACCCCCAATGAGTGCAGAAAATGTACAAGAACTCAGGACATTTGGTGAGGAAATCTTAGAAAGTAGTGAAAGGATGAGACAGGTGGGAGAACGACTCGTCTGGAAGTACGACGAGCGCAATATGGATTTTTGGATGAATCCATATCCATGAATGTGATGGTAGAGATGGTAGTAATAATAATAATAATATAATAATAAAATATGTGTGTATGTGTACAAAAAAAAAACTACGGATGCCTACTATTAGTAGTGTAGTTTTAAATTTCAGTCGGTATTGTAATTTTAATTTCCAGTATCGGTTTGTATTAGATGCATATTATATAAAAATAGAGTAAGTCGCAATGATCGACGCTTTTGACCAAAATGCGTGTCATGTGATTGGCTATATTAAATATTATTTTGTGATATTAATATGTGGTAACTGTTTAAAATTCAGATGGACAACGAAGTGAACCAGGAAAACCAGAATGATAACAACCCGAATAACGATAATCTGGATAATGAGAATCCGAACAACAATAACAATGGAAACCAAGTGGACAATGGTGCCATCCAACACATAGTGGCACAAGGAATTATAGATGCAATGTCGTTTATTATTCAAACTGTTAAGGAAGCAAGTAATAAAAGTAAACATAGCAGTAAGCGACCAACTGAAACGGAAAACAACGTGAACAATGGACCTGTACTTCAAGCGCCCATTCCCAAAAGAAGAAGAACCATGCCTTATGGCTGTTCTTACAAAGAATTTTGGTCCTGTAAACCGATAGAATTCTCGGGCAATGAAGAACCCATTGCAGCTCTACGCTGGATAGAAAAGACTGAGGCAGTCTTAAAAATAAGCAAATGTGCGGAAGAGGACAAGATAATGTTTGCTTTTAATCAGTTTAAGAATTCAGCCTTAGAATGGTGGAACACTATTCTCCAGTCTAGAGGAAGTGATAGGGTTTATAATATGGAATGGGAGGAATTTAAAAACATGGTAGAAAGGAAATTCTGCCCTCCCAATGAAAAAGAACAAATAGCAAATAAGTTCCTAAACCTTAGGATGAATGGAGTGGATAGTAAGGAGTACACTAAGTTATTCTTTGAATATGCTAGAATAGTGCCAACCCTTGCATCACCTGAACCAGTATTAATCTCCTATTACATCTGGGGATTAATTGGGGAAATTAGGCATGTAGTCAAGGCAACTAGACCTCAAACCATAGAAGAAGCTGTAGAATTAGCAAACACCTTGACTGATGAATTAGTGCGTACATGAGAAGAAGACCAAAGAAGGAACCTAGCACAGAGACTTACCCAGGAATTCCGCTATGGTAATTCCAACCGTAGGAATGTAGGTTCTACCTCTGCATCCTACTGTAAGACTTGCAAGAGAAAGCATTCAGGAAAATGCTCCACTCACTACAATTTTTGTAAGTTACCAGGACACAGGGAAGAAGATTGCAGGAGGAAATCTAGTAATGGATTGTGCTTCAATTGTGGAGAAAAAGGTCACATCAAGCCAAATTGTCCAAAATTGGCTCCAACCGCGAACAACAAAAACACTAAAAATGCTAGAGCATTTGTTTTGATGGCAGATGAAGCCAAGATGATTCCGGACGTGATAGCCGGTACGTTTTTAGTTAAAGATGTTTTTGCTAAAGTATTATTTGACTCTGGTGCGAACCAAAGTTTTATTAATACTTCGTTTTGCAAACTTCTTAATCAATCATTAATTAAACTTCCACAAGAATGTCTAGTAGAGACAGCTAACGGAGAAACTGTTAAGATTTCTGAAATCTTGCAGGGAGCAAGAATAGAAATTTTAAACCAAAAATTTATTGTAAACCTTTACCCAATGAATCTGGCAGGATTTGATGTTGTATTAGGAATGGATTGGTTAATAACCAATAAAGCCAGTATTTTATGTGATCAAAAGTCAATTCACCAAGGGGCGAAAAGATCACAATTAAAGGAGATAGACCATCTAGGTCCACAAAATTCATCTTTGTAATGAAAACTGCAAGCTATATAAGAAAAGGATCATTAGTGTATTTGATTTCTATAATCACTAACACTAAAGGAAAAGAACTAAAAGACATTCCAGTAGTGTCTCCGTTTTCAGATATATTCCCAGAAGAATTACCAGGACTACCACCGGATAGAGAAGTTGAATTCAGAATTCACCTGCTACCAGGAACGGCACCAATTGCCAAAGCACCTTACCGTTTGGCACCCGCAGAAATGCAGGAACTAAAGAAACAGTTAGACGAATTGTTGGAAAAAGGATTCATACAGCCAAGCTCATCGCCATGGGGAGCGCTAATTTTATTCGATAAAAAGAAAGATGGATCAATGCGGATGTGCATTGATTACCGTGAACTGAACAATGTCACGAGTAAGAATCGGTATCCATTACCAAGAATCGATGATTTGTTCGATCAATTGCAAGGAGCTCGATTTTTCTCTAAAATCAATTTAAGGTCAGGATATCATCAATTAAAGGTACAGGAAGAGGACATTCCTAAGACCGCGTTTAGAACAAGGTATGGCCATTATGAATTTACTGTCATACCATTTGGTTTAACCAATGCCTCAACTGCATTCATGGACATGATGAACCGAATATGTAAGCCATATTTGGATAAATTCATAATTGTTTTTATAGATGATATTCTCATTTACTCTAAGAGTAAAGAAGAACATGCAAGGCATTTGCGCGCACTTTTAAGTTTAATAAAAAAGGAAAAGCTTTATGTTAAGTTTTCAAAGTGCGAATTTTGGTTAGAACAGGTACAGTTTCTTGAACACTTAGTCAATCATGAAGGAATTCATGTGCTCCCACAAAAATCGAGGCAATTACCAAATGGAAGACCCCTGAGTCACTAACCGAGGTTAGAAGTTTCTTTGGATTGGCAGGTTATTATAGAAGATTTATTCGAGATTTTTCTAGAATAGTCATTCCCTTAACTAAGTTAACCTGTAAATCTATTAAGTTTGAATGGGGAATAAAGCAAGAATAAGCCTTTTGAATTCTTAAGCAAAAATTAACCCATGCACCCATATTAGCGTTACCAGAAGGAACTAAAGACTTTGTAGTCTATTGTGACGCTTCTAAATTAGGTTATGGATGTGTGTTAATACAACGTCAAACGGTTATAGCTTACGCCTCTAGACAACTTAAGAATCATGAAGAAAATTATTCAGCCCATGATCTTGAATTAGGAACTATAATTTTTGCCCTTAAGATTTGGAGACATTACCTCAATGGTAGTAAGTTTACCATTTTCACTGATCATAAGAGTTTAAGGTGTGTTTTCTGGCAAAAGGAATTTAATATGAGACAAAGACGCTGGATGGACATACTTAGTGATTATGATTGTGATATCCAGTATCATGCAGGAAAAGCAAATATAGTTGCTGATGCTTTAAGCCGAAAGTATCATGAAAAGCCAAAAAGGGTACGTTCTCTTAAGTTAAATCTACAAGTAGATATAAATGAACAAATTAAAAAGGCACAAGAATCAGTAATCAGGGATGATACTGAAAAACTAAAAGGTATGATTAAGGAATTAGAACAAGGAACAGATGGAATTTGGAGATTCCATAAGAGAAGAATGTGGATACCTAAATTAGGAAACCTACACCACCGTATATTAGAAGAAGTCCATAAGTCTAAGTATACGATGCATCCAGGAAGCGATAAAATGTACCAGGATTTAAGAAAGAATTTTTGGTGGATAGGAATGAAAAAGGACATCGCAGCCTATGTTTCTAAATGTTTAACTTGTTCACAAGTTAAAGCTGAACATCAGAAACCCTCAGGTTTGTTACAACAGTTAGAAATGCTAGTATGGAAATGGGAATTGATAACAATGGATTTTGTTACTAAATTACCCAAAACAAAGAAAGGTAATGATACAATCTGGGTAATTGTAGACAGGCTAAGTAAGTCAGCTCATTTTCTACCAATGAAGGAAACTTTCAGTATGGAACAGTTAGCTAAATTATATGTAAATGAAATAGTTTCATTACATGGAATTCATTTATCAATTGTTTCTGACAGAGATAGCCGTTTTACCTCTCATTTTTGGACAAGTTTCCAAAAAGCCATGGGAACCAAGCTGAATCTAATCACAGCCTATCATCCTCAAACGGACGAACAAAGTGAAAGGACAATTCAGACGATGGAAGACATGCTTAGAGCTTGTGTAATTGATTTCGGAGGAAATTGGGACGATCACTTACCGTTAATAGAATTGTCTTACAATAACAATTATCACACAAGTATCAATGCTGCACCGTTCGAAGCACTTTATGGACGAAAGTGCCGAACCCCAGTCTGTTGGGCAGAAATTGGGGAAAAACAACTATCTGAACCTGAGATAGTGCAGGAGACAACCGACAAGATCATTCAAGTCAAAGAACGGCTGAAAGCAGCACGTGATCGACAGAAAAGCTATGCTGACAACAGGCGGAAACCATTGGAATTTCAAGTAGGAGATAAGGTATTATTAAAAGTCTCTCCTTGGAAAGGAGTGGTAAGATTTATCAAAAGAGGAAAGCTAAGTCCCAGGTATGTTGGACCTTTTAAGATTATTAGAAGAATAGGACCTGTAGCTTCTCAGCTACAACTGCCAGAGGAAATGGCAGGAATACATGATGTATTTCATGTGTCTAATCTCAAGAAATGCTTAGCTGATGAATCATTAGTAGTACCTCTTAAGGATATAAAGGTAAATGAACAACTTAAGTTTGTAGAAAGGCCTCTACAGATTGAAGACAGGAAAGTTAAGAATCTCAAGCACAAGAGATTAGTTCAGGTCAAAGTGAAGTGGGACTCCAAAAGAGGACCTGAGTACACATGAGATCTTGAATCGGAAATGCAAAGGAAATATCCACACTTGTTCCAGTAGATCTCGAGGACGAGCTCTAAAACAAGGTGGGGAGGATATAACAACCCTCCTGAATTTTTCCGACACCCTAAGATATTTTAAAATATCCCAATATGTCTTAAAATACACCCTGTATGTGAAAACCGAGCCCAAAATACAATATAAAATTAAAAATTAATTAAAAACAAGAAAATTGAGTTTGTCACGGGCCGCGTAGCCCATGGCTACGTTTTACGTGGGGCGCGACAGATCATCAACACGACGAAACCCTGAGCCAACACGTGTCATCATCGTGGCAACCCTAAACTCGACGAATTAGCAGTCCTACGCCCTATTACCCTACGTCGTGGGCCGCGTAAGCCTTAAGCTTACCTTGCGCGGGCCGTGTAAGACCCAAAATCTGGCCCTATAAAGCTGGAGATCGGGCCTTCAGTCGAAATTCGCTCATGAACTCTTTCTCTCTCGAAATTCTAAAGATTTAATATAATTTTCGGGAATAATACCCCCTAAATAACGAAGTTCTGCCCCGTTGTAAGTATCATAACCCCTGGATACGTATTAGATACGCTGCCCGATTGATCTAGGGTTCCGTAACGGCTGTCGTGGTTCTGCCCGACGTAGTCGTTGGAATGCCGTCTCGGGGAGGGTATTATTAATGTTAAAATCGGTTATTATACTAACACGTGTGCATTTGTGTAAATTATAGATTGTCACCAGGAAACCCTAAAGGATAATCTAAGACAGCAATATGAGTAATCTTCTTTTTGTAAATTGTTTTTACAAAACCTCACACGATTAATTATGTATTAAACAGTTATTGAGTATTTGTAAGTATACAATTATTGTCTGTATGTTGGGGTTTTGTATACAAAATTTGTTACTGCCTTGCGAGGGGTAACATTTCCACAAGTCGGGTTGACAGTACCGTGGGTGGTAATTGATATGACTTGGAAACAAATATAATTGCGAGACCGCCCTCAATACTGTACAATGGTTTTTATTAAACTTAATTAAACTGGGATTCACTCACCAGTATTTCCCACTAACAAATTGTTTTTAAACACGTTTCAGGTAACAAAATGTGAAAGCCAAATAGAAGTCAGCTGGACAGCACTGAAAGCTTGGAAAAGTGGCTATAAAGTTACCTAAAATAAATAGATGTTTTTATTAAATAAAATAGGGTTTATCCCTATGAAAATATGTGTACTTAAACTTGGAATTTTCCCATACGTTTATTATTATAAAAGCGTGGTATTTTACTCTGATAAAATATTTCCTAACTACGGTCCTAATGTAAATTCCGCTGCCAAATTGAATAAACACGTGATACCACCGAAACTGGCTCGCGGCCGCCCGTTCCCGGGAAATAGGGATCGGGGGTTGCGACAATATGTCACCTTGGCATATCTAGCACCTCAACTTCATGAGCGTTCTACCTCATGTATCGACTTAAGCACGTCTAGTGCAAGGTTTCGAAGCGTCTCCCGCTCTTCGAATTCCAAAATCCATATAGGATCTTCTTATCTTCACAATTAGATCCTTGTGGATGATTATCGTTTTAATTCACGACTTCGATTATTTCCTGGTAAATTAAAGTCTAGGTTGCCAGGACCTTTTTCCATCATTCATACTTTCCCACACGGTGCAGTAGAAATTAAATCTCGAAATGGAAATCCATTCAAAGTCAATGGCCAGCGGCTGAAGCTCTATCAAGGATTCATTGAGGATGAGGGGGAAGAAATCTCGTTTCAAACGGTCGAAGAATGAAAGCATCAACATCATACCTGATAAGTTACGAGCAAGCAAGGTGACATCTAAATCGGTAAGTCTTCTAACCGTGTTTTTAGGAAACAGGGCACTCACACTAGCACTTAAAAAAATTTAAACTTGCCCGCCCACGGGGCCGTGTCCGCACAACTGTCGGGATAAAACCCCTTTTCCAAACAGTTTCTTCATTTCCACACGCCCCGTTTCCCCGAAAACTCTCTGCTTCAGGCGATTTTCTGCAAGATTCCGACGTCTCCTCTACTTCTAACAACATCAAGGTATGATTCTATCATCTTTAGTAGTTAGATTAAGCATTTGCATGTAGTTAAAACACCAAAAATTTGGGGGAAAATCTAGGGTTGTTGAACTTCATCCGGATTGAACCTCAAATTTTTGCTTATATCTGTTAGCATTAGTATAGATACGTGTTATAGGAAGTAAATCAACTTGTATTGTTCATAGATTTTCTCGTTTTCTTACAAAAACCCCAAACCCTTGTTTTTGAACCGAAAAAGATAAAATTGAAGGGGTAAACGGTTTGTTTTGGGAAAAACGGCATTTGGGGTTTCATTTTCGGGGAAAACCGCCCCTACTGGACCAAAAATTTTCAAGTTTTCGGGACCGGGTCGAAAAATGGGATTTTTGGGAAACAGACGTCTGGACACGGGGTCGTGCTCGCTGAGCACGTGGGCGTGTCCAGCCAGTTTCCGGCCAACATGGGGCGTGTCCGCTGAACATGGGGCCGTGTTCAGCCGACTGTTTTCAGTTTTCTCCGAAAATTTCACTGTTTCATGCTAATTGTTTGGTGTTTCCTTTCAGATGTCCAAGAAATTCACGCGGTTCAATGCAAATGAGTTGGATGCTAAGGCAAGATTCGACATGCTTCGAACCCGGCAAGAAGAATACCCACGAACAGTATGCATGGATCTTCTAGGGGCAGTGAACCAGCTTGACCGATTTAACAACCTACTCACCGGCCCACTGAGAGCCGCTCTATGCACTCGACTTCGCTCAGTCCATGAATATAACCTGGAATTCTACACCACATTTGCTTTCAAAACAAGAGCCGATCCATTCGATAATGACGGTGTAGAATTTCCGGTGTGGAGGGACTAAGTACTCAATCTCGATAGCAAAGTTTGGGTCTATAGTTGGGTTGTATGCGGAGGAAGATGCGGGGGATGAAGAAAACACCGGCGGTCTCTGCGAGATCAAGGAGAGTGACCGCCAAGCTGCGTGGGCACAAAAAGGAGAAGGCATCTACAATCCCAGCAGCACTAAGAGCACTAAGCTGAGGGACCCTCTTTACCACTACATTCACAGGGTCCTCACTTACTCTCTTAGTCAGAGGCATGATAGCAGCGGTGTTGTAGGTTTGAGGGATCTACTAGTCCTTCATTGCATTCATACCCGCACCAACCTTGATGTTCCGTACCTCCTGCTCCGAAACATGCATTGGAACAAGCTTGCTACTCCCTCGAATCCTATATTCTTTGGAGGGTGGATATACCGTCACTTCAAGCATTTCGTGAAATGCCCAGGTCTTTTGAAAAGGGGCCATGGTCGGGAAGAGTGGACATGGTCATCTGCCGCTCAATGTACCTGATTTATGAAGCAGAAGATGGGACGGTCAGCTTCCAAAGAGTCCAGGGGCATGCATGGAACCCGCAAGAGGCACTCATCTTACATGCTCCACACTTCCAACCTCCTCCTCAGTACCATTACCAGCCCCAGGGTGATCCGGGCCAATCCTCCTCACAAGGAGGCGGTTTTCATAATTTTCAAAGCTTACATGACTTATTGTAGGAAAAGCTCATGTGCACCAGGAACACCTACAACATGGCCAACAACACGTATGCCCGGGTCGGAGCAATAGAGAGAAACATATCCGACATACAGGATGACATTGGGAACATCCGGGAGTACATGGCGGGGCACGGAGGAGACGATGATGATGAAGACGAGGACATGGATTAGGCGGGAGGAGTGGTGGTAGCGGCTCATGATTGGAGGTCCACATGTTAATCCCTTATCTCATGAACAATTTCCGACCTGCGTACCATGTGTTGAACAATTTACTTTCCTCTAACACTTTTTACTTTTCCGCATTTTCTTTATTTTAACTTTGTAGTATGGATGTTTGAACAATGGTAATTTAGGATGCTTGCTATGGTTTGGTGTAGTGTTTATTGATAAAACAGGTACATGTGCGGCTTAGAGTACTAAAACATTAGTGCTACTAAAGCCGGGATAGGAAAACCGAAGCCAGAAACCTGTTTTTCACCTTTGCAGTATGTCCACACGGGGACGTGTTCAGCCAACACGCCACCGTGCCCATTGCCCTAGACCTGCTGTTTGTCTAAAATATGCGGACTTTTTTCCAGACACGGGGTCGTGCTCAGCCGACACGCCCCCGTGTCCACCTTCTGTAAGTTCTTGTTATTGGCACTCTGACCACGGGGTCGTGTTCATCCAACACGGGGCCGTGTCCAGATGGCCAGTAACATACATTTTTGCATTTTCACATCTTTTTACACATTCAATCAACCTAAAAACTTATTTTTGGGACACATTGAGGACAATGTGTAATTTAAGTGTGGGGGTGATGCTAAAACCTTGAATTTTTCAAGTCCTAATTACAAGCCTTACACAAAACTCTATTGGAACCGCTAAACACCCCAATTTTTTTCAAAAATTTTCATTTTTTTTACTTGTCTTTGTTTAAATTGGGAATTACAAATTCTAAAAAGTTGATATTTTTACAAATTTACAACCGATAGCGTCGTGATAAAAAAGAACCAACATAAGAAAATTATGAAACGGCATGACAAATCTAGTTAAAATTTTATTATATATACTTGATCACATAAAAACCCATTCCCACAAAAAGTGAGTTTGAGCCTTTATTGAGCATACAAATACACATCTTTAAACTAAATGCTCATTTTTCGTTTCTTGTGTGAATAGCCGCTTGGTTCTTACGACTCTAGAACTTGCCACAACGATACATTCCCAGTCCTTACCAACTTAAACCCAAGTAAGTAAACGATGGAGGCATTAGGACTAACCCTTTTTATTTCTACACCATTATTTTTTTCCTTTTTTTTACCACCTACCCAAAATCCCCCTAGTTAACCCCTTTGAGCCTAAATCTTTTCACTTCTTAACCCAAAACAAACACCCTTTTACCCACTAAAACCCTTTATCATTTTAAACCATTTATTTTAGTAACAAAGCTCGGTTTCTCTTATGACTTTCTTATATAAAAAAAATGATGAAGCCAAAAGAAATAAACAAACAAGTTTATCAAAAAGAACTTTGTTTGAAGAATTGGTTCATCAAAATAAAAAGTCATAAAAATAAAAAGTCTTAAGAAAACCAATTCTTTTTACGCCTTTCGCCCTTTTCTAACTAACCACTAACCCAACCACCTACCTTTAACCCAAGCCTAACCCTTCCCCAAAAGTCCTCTTGATATTTACAAAGGTTTATAGTTAAAAAGGAGGAGGATTGATTGCTTGGCAAGCATATGGTAGAACTAAGTTCCATGACGCTCTCGAGTGTTTCACAAAAATACATCTTCGGCCGAGTGTTGAGTGATCCCCCGTGAGTTATGTGAACTTGTATATAAATGGAATTTTAAAAAGGCATGTTATGCCCTAATAAGTAATTTATCTTATGTAGTGTTTTAAATAAATCATGACGAATAGGATTATAAATAAATAAAAATAAAACTTAATAAAGAATCTTGGAAATCCCGACACTCTATGACAAGCCCAGAACCTTCTCTTCTACCCATTCCATTTGGGAGTGTAAGCCACATTATAAAGAGTTTTGCTTGAGGACAAGCAAAGATTCAAGTGTGGGGGTATTTGATTTGTGCAAAATGCAACATATAAATTACATCAAATGAGGCATAAAACTAACCCTTTTTAGTACTAATGTTGGAAAAAGTGTGCTTTTGTCTTCCATTTGTATTTTCAGGATTAAATGAACAAAAGAAGCAAAAATGCAGCCAAACCCAGCATAAATACAAGAAAAGGAATAAACGTGGCATGCCCGACCCCTCGACAGCATCCTTCCCAAGCAAAACAAGAGAACAGAAGGCTGAACACGCCCCATGCTCACTGAGCACGGGGGCATGCCCAAGTGTCTGCAGAAAAGACAAAGTTGTAGAAGCTTCTATCACCCACCACGGGGGCGTGCCCAGCGGACACGGGGTCGTGGTCAACTCTAAGATTCGCAGAATCTAGGAAAATCTTGATAGTACAGATACGCTTCTGCACACGGGGTCGTGCCCAGCGGACACGGG
Organism: Helianthus tuberosus; assembly: GCA_030545235.1. Taxonomy (NCBI): domain Eukaryota; kingdom Viridiplantae; phylum Streptophyta; class Magnoliopsida; order Asterales; family Asteraceae; genus Helianthus; species Helianthus tuberosus. Next base: position 59,919,327 of record CM060383.1, read on the forward strand.
GGCGTCAACTAATGTAGACAAACTGCAATTAATGAAGAAAGAGAAGATGGTTGGACACGGGGCCGTGCCCGGGCTTCTGTGCAGGCTATAAATAGGGGTGCTTGGCTCATTTGCAAACCATCCCTTGGCAAACCACCTCTCTCACACTTCACCCACCCACCACCACCATCACAACCCATCATCCACCACCATTATCCATCATCCATCATAGAGTGTGTGAGTAGTCTCGGGATCCAAGATTGATTGTAAGAGTTCTTGACAATCAAAGGCCATGTTTGCCTAAGTCTCTTACATCACTTGGTGAAGACAAGTGTTTAGTGTAGTACTTTTTATTTTTAATCTTTTCGCACTTTTTATTTGGTTATATATTAATGACTTTAATAACTAGTTTCTTATGTTGAAGTTGAGTCTTCCTTATCGTTTGTCTGTGGTGTCTTGGCATTATTTTACTGTCTATATAAAATAAAAGATTTTCACCATTCATATCTCCACGGTCTATATGGAGGTATGTTGGCTACCTGGTCGGGGGGTTAAGGGAACGGTTTGGTAAGAGTCTTGCCTTGTTCAGTGTATAGAACCTGCAAGGACCTAGGTCAACTTTAGTTGGACCTCCATCAATACCCACTGGTATTAGATGGCGGGGGTCCGAACTCCTTGATCCCCTCATATGTAAACTACTATTAAAACTTTAACCCGGCTACTTAGGACTGTATCCCTGCTGACTCAGACTACTTAGCCGAGGGTAACGTCACCTCCAGAACAGGGGCCTACCACAATATGCATTAATAACTTAATTAATTATCTTTCAATAATCCAACCCTTTAGGATTGTATCCTTGCTGACTCAAACTACTGGGTTGAGGGTAACGTCACCTTCAGAAGAGGGGCATACTACAATAACTAAGATAATCTCTTAAAAAGTGCAAAAGTGAGGAAATAATCAAAGGTTACACTAAACGTGAGTCGGATCCAAGTGACTCATCTTGTCTATCTGTTTTATTTTTATTTTTATTTTTCAGCATTTTAGTTAGTTTTATTTTTCTTGTTTAAAAACATTTTTCTAAACTTTTGATTCGATTAGATGTTGAGAATAAACCGGTACTAAAAGCTCTTGTGTCCTTGGACGACGTCGGTATCTTACCAACACTATACTACGCTCACGATGGGTGCACTTGCCCATATGTGTGTTTAGTGTTAGTAAATATCGTGTTTTATAAATTTAAAACTTGGCTAAAAAGTGTTAAAGGGCTTAAAATATATACATTAAAAATCTAACGACACTTCACACGCATCAGGAAACATGATCTATTTTAATAACAAAATAAAATCTTTGGGTGGGGCCCTTGTTTGCCAATTATAGGTGAGGGGGGGGGGGTCTAGGCTTAGGTAGTAACTAGATAGTTAGTTTAGTTAGTTAAGATTCAAGTATTAATTAGGTATTTAGTTACTAGGTGTTATATAGTGTGTTATGATGTTCGGGGACCATAACTAGCTTGGTAATGTTAAAACAGTGCTTCTAGTGAAAATTTGGTGTTTCGGGTAGTGTTCGGTTGTTCGGTTGGTTACCGGTTCGTTAAGGTGCTAAACTATGCAGTTTAGTGAGCTTTATGTTACCTTTTGTGACAGTTTTGATTCCCGACACTTAGGAAAGTATTCAGGACCATTTAACCATATTTCTGCATGATATTAGTGTGTTTAAATGCTGAATTTTGCTGAATTCTGCAGTTTATGTGACTTTTAGGCACTCTCCGACACTTAAACTATCACTAGGAAGGCAGTTTCATGATCCTTACTTTCCTACTCACTATACTAGTGTAATACTTGGTTTCTGGCTCATTCTGTGTCTCAATACAATGTCTGTCTATTTACTGAACTCCGTCAGCATTTTTCTGATTTGTCTAATAACTGTGTTGCCGGTGTTTCGTGCATCATTCAAATCAACAAAGTTTGCATGCAATAATGTTATGTCATTTGCAATATATGATGCACATGTTTGTATAATAAAAACAATCAGAAAGCAATTCATGTCATAAATTGTAAATCAGCACAGTCATTAAGCATTAATCATCGTCTAATAATTGTACGAATGCATGCAAATTTGACAGTTGTCACATTCTCCCCCTGTTAAGAAAATTTCGTCCTCGAAATTTATACTACATTAACTCCTTAGGGTTACGTTACACGTGTATGGATATGAATAATACCAAAGTGCTTAACCACGAAACTGAATCAAAACTTATTCGAATCAGGTGAATCCAAGGACATACTACAACAACAAGAACCCAATGGTTAAAAGGTATGTGTTTCAGAATTTGATGTCAAAGGATATGAGAAGTATAGATGTATAATCTAGTATAACTTATCTCACCGGGGTTCAATAAAAGAGGAGTTTTGAACGATAGAATTCCAAATGACCGTTTACAATATGCAAATGAGTTTTAGAAACAATAACATCCGCTAGATGAACTCAGAATCAGCAAGCTCAAATGTAATGGTAACATGAAAATGTTCCATCAACTTTCGAACAAATAAATGAATAAAATTAGTGTGTTGACATTATTGAATTGCGAGAATGCATCGAATTGAAATACAACCGAATCTGGTGTATCATTATCTGAATTCGTAGTTGCATTGAGAGTGTTTAAAGGACAAGTCAAACGAAAGTATGTGTAGTTTCGTGTGAAACGGTTGACCTTGACTAGCACAAGCTACAAGTTTGTACCGACACCACAAGGTGTCGTAATGACATAATTCAATAATAGCGGTGACCGAACAAGTTCACTGTGTTTGAAATTAAATGAAAGTGTAATGAAGCAGACCTGAAAATTTGATTCAAACGGCATCGTAGGATTTTTCAATTGAATATAGAACACCAAAGAACTACTGTTTCCGATTGAAGATGAAAAACAATAAATACTGCAAGGCATTCGATCGATAATGAAAGAACCGTTAGGAGGTACACTGGAATATAAAATGAATTTATGTACCATTGTCTTAACACACGATTGAGTTAAGACTGCTTTAATCATGATAAAACAGAACGAATTTAGAGCACGCCAATGAATAAATAATTAAATCCGTGTATGAGATGCGTAGACGAGATTAGCGCAGGCTTCAAATTAACGAGACACCACCACAAGGTGTGGGAACCAACAGGCATTTCAATGGAGCCGTAGACCAAACAAGTCTACTACGAATCAGAACAAAAGAGACACTTGCAAAAATGAATTTGAATATGATGCTCTCAATACATCATACGGTGTCTTGAATTAAATATGCGAAATGGACAAGTTCAAGCAATTGAACTTGGTTTCAGCGCAATCCGACAATAAGTACATGTATCGGCAAAGGAATTTCGGCCTGGTTACAAGGATAAACCATGTATGTAACTGAAAAGAAAAGAAATTTCAAGGAGGTTTTGTTGACTCAGTATCGAGGAGTTGATACTTAAGATAATGCAGAATATCCGAGTCACAAGGCAATAATCAGATATAGCGAAATAATATTTGCAACTTTGATGAAAACGATCATCATGTTAGTGCATATGTCTGTTGACTTCGTCTTGTATCGAGTCATGTAATAGAATAGATAGACCAAGACACGTAGTACAAAAGAAACGGGAAACAGGGCAGAACCAGCAGGTTCACACGAAGTGACCAGTTCGTGCGAACTGGCCAGTTCGTGCGAACTGGACAATGCTGGTTCGTGGGACCTGTACTCCCTATATATATGAGGTCTTGGATCTTTCATTTAGAACTTCTGATTCCGGTAGCGAAGCTCTGCCGAAGTGTCGCCAGCTCGTGTAAACGTTGTGAAATCAATACAATCGACATTTAATCTACTTCTAAGTGTAATTCAAGCTGCTACAACATCAATACGCCTGATTCCGCCTTTCATATTGATCGAGAACTCTTCTGATCGACTCGTTTTGATTTATTCACCGATCCTACAAGTGGTATCAGAGCTCAGGAGAAAGAGTTCTTACCATTTCAGCTTGTTTTCACCGAAAAATCTGATTTCCACTCATTCTTTTACACTTTTCATCAAAATTACTGAGTTTTTAAGGTTAAAATGATCTGATTTTGATATATAACACGTAAAACTGAGTTTTAATCAATCCTTGAACAAATCAGGACCTAATTCAACTTAAAACTTGATAAAATTGACCAAACCGCGTGAAAAATGTGACAACCCGAACTTTCTAGGTCAGCGTCTCTAGGGCACGTAATCCTGTTTCTTATTATTTCTCTTTCATATTCCTCGCATGATGAAAATTTATTAAACACCCGTGTACGTAATACACTAGCTAAATGTAAAACGTGATTGGGTATGTTCATATGTGTTAGACTGATTAACTACAAGAAACCGGTAGCGTGCGTTTATGTGTCGATTAATTAATCTAGAGAGCTAATCTAATTGGACCGTTATCAGTTTTAATTACACTCGGCCCAATCCCTCACTTGAAGCAAACTTGGCCCAACCCGCTTGTCCTAACCAATCCGGCCCACCCTGTTGTATTAGTTGCACTCGGCCCAACGATTTAAGAGCCCCAAAATACCCAAACCAGTATTAAACAAAAACGCAATGTAAGTGGGTTTGGCCCACTATTGTTCCAGCGTTATATGGGCTGGCCTCCATGCATCCTTCATATTATCACAAATTAATTAAACCCTAATCATTCCCATACCTCTTCCCTAGATCATGCGGCAGGAGACCCCACCCCCTTCTCGAGACATCATCTGATTTGATCGAACTTGTGGTTAGTAGCTTTATATTTATGCTAATTTGTATTTGGTGATGGTGGTTATGTGTATTCGTAATTAACAAAGATGACATGTATGTTTTGTAGATGTGAGAAGTTAGGTTATGTTCTTGTATAATTAATTGACATGTAGGATTGCATGTTAGTAATAACACTAATGAATCTGATATGAAAGAATGATTGATGTGGATCGAACGATTGCAAATATAATTTAAATGTTAGGATGGATATTAAGGCTTATGTGTTGCATGTTTAACTTTAACAATGAAGATGTAGATGCTTAATTCAACATTAACATTAATTAGAATAATGATTTTCGGTTCACATGGCATGACATATGATTGATGGTTTCCATGTGTTGATAAACTTGTAGTAATGTTTGTCAGATCCACTACATTGAGGAGGTCCAATAGAAAGGGGAGTTCATGTGAAATATTATCATTACCCATGTGAATGAATAATTGGATTATTAACTGTTACCCATTATGTAACCATGTTGATTGAAATTAGTGGGGAATGATATGAGAATTCATTGAAAGGAATCAAATAGGTCAATTGTACAACATCTGGGCCGCACATACACACGGTTTGGGCCGCATATATATATTTTTTGGGCCAGCACCCTACGGCTTATGATGTTCATGGACCAAATCGTTCAAAAATTAACATCAGGCTAGGAGTGTTTGCTTTATATATGGACATGGGTGCATAGGGAGTGGGCCGAAGCCTATTGGGCTGTTTCAAATCAGGATGTTAAAACTAGTGTTAACATTTAGTTATGTTATTAAAGTGAACTTGGGCTTGATGAGTTGCACACACACACTTACATCGGTAGAGCCCAGTTGGCCGCACCTTGATTTGTTAGTCGGTTATGTTTGTGATTCGAATATTTATTGTGCATTATGTGAACTACGTGTGATTGAACTTGCGATATGAACTTACGTGAACTGTTACGCCATACGTGCCACGAGATGACCAATCTGTGTTTACAACTTGTTATAATAAGTGGTTTTTGATGCATGAGTCTGATTGATATCGGTAACTATGTTAGGATTGATTTGAGTAACTGAACACGTAACTAGTCATACCGAGCAATCTCAGGTGAGTTCACTGCTTTTTTCTAAGCATGCGTCCCGGTGGTTTGGGACATCTGGTAAACGTTTCGGGAAGGAATGCTGGGTAAAGGGGTTTGACTGGAATGTTAAACTGGGATGTTGGTTATTATACTCAGTATCTATCATATAAGACCCCTTACATCTACCGTTGTTGTCGGGAAGGCAACGAGGTATTTAGTTGATAGCGCTATTAGGATTGGCACCCTCACACCGTGCCGAAAGGACGGGCGTGAACTAATTACCTTGACCACTTGACCAACGATTTGATAGAGGCATTGGGGTTTGGGCAAACACATCCAGTAGCCACATATGGTAATCGAGTTAATAACATCATCAAAACAAAACGTTGAACTGTTTTATACACACATCTGGTAACTAAACGTGTTAACAAAACTTTGAACTCACCAGCGTCGTCTGACACACTTGTCTGCATGCTTGCAGGTCTATAGGGTTATATCTTGTGGAACTTACTGTCTGGAAGGCTGGAGTGGTCATGGGTCGTTATACTTGGAATCTTAATACGAGCTTAATGTACACACGGTTTATGATACACTTAACAAATGAGATATGCTTCCGCTGTATATGATGAATGATATGTAACATTTGTAACTCTTTATATTAATGAATGAAAGTTTTATTTAAACCTATCTAAGAGTTCAATGTGATTGGTGGCTTGGATCCTGGTACGTCACACGCCTCGCGAAGGTTTCCACGTGTGGTATTTTGGGGGTGTGACAAAAAACATGTCAGTTCGTTCGAGAATCATCCAGGTCATGTGAAAGTATCACCAGTTCGCACGGTTTAAACTCAATTCAGGTCGTACAACTTGAAGTTTTTGTCCAGGTCGTTTGTAAGTTGACTCAGGTCGCACGAGGTGTTCAGTTCGCTTGAAATCTCACCAGTTTGTTTGAAATATTACCAGATCGTACGAGTTGATAGTATATAGGTCGTACGAGGAGGGTTAAGAACATTCAGGTAGTTTGAGATTCACCAGTTCGCACGAAGTGACTCCAGATTGTTTTGAACATTGTGTTTTTGTGAGATTTTTCAAACCGAAACATGGATTCTGAATTTTACAACGCATTTGCTACCCCGATTACTATGGCTCAGAACGTGAACTTAGAGAATGAAATGGGCACCATGCAAAAACCGCCTAAGCTCATGATTATCGAGGAACGGATGGGCGGAACGTTTCGAAAATTGGGTTCAAGCTAATCACTTAGACGCGTGGGAATGTGTTGAAGAACGATATGTTAGACCGATTGATGAATACGGAGAGATTGTTGCGATTAAAGATTTAGATGATAAAGAGAGAAAGAAATACAAAAGTGAAAAAATGATGATCAGTATATTGCAACAAGCCATTAAGGAAGATATCTTGATCTTATTGCAACACAATGGAAGTGCTCACTCAATGTGGAAAGCACTAAAAACAAAGTTTGTTGGAAGCTTTGACATGATCAAGAACAAAAAATCACTTTTGAAGAAAGAATTTGATCTATTTCGTGGATTAAAAACTGAAAACACCAAAACGATTATAGAAATATATTGCAATTTGGTGGTTAACATGAAGCGTTTGGATATAAAGAAAGATAGAGAAGAATGGGTTGAAAAGTTGGCCGATGCGTTACCACAAGATGTTTGGGGTACGTATCTTATGATTCTGAAGAATAATGGTGAATTTACGAATCTATCGCTGAGCAAGTTTATTGAAAAACTCGAAGTTCAAGAGATGGAACAACGGAAGATGGAGAAAATGAAGAATTCTAACGGTGAACAGGACATTGGTTTGTACTACAAAGGAAGTACGATTGAAAAGACCAAAATTGCACCAAAGATCGAAAATGCATTTAACGTAAACAGTTCTTCTGGAGGGTCATCTCAAAGATCAAACAACAATAATGGATTTTCTTCATATCCATAATTTGATCCAAATTTTTCAGCAACCAATTCTAAACCGCAAAGCTCATACAACAGTAATGGCCAAGTACTACAATGCAACATTGCATTACATCTTCAAAATGGTCAGAATTTCTCAGAAGAGGTTGCCAAAGGTCATATGTCTTTATTGGTGACTGTGTTAGAGTCTTATGAAAGTTTAGTAGCCGGAAGGATTGGTAATCCAATGTTGACCAAAGAGGATTATGATCAGATTGATGCTGAAGAAATGGAACTAATGGATATAAAGTGGTGTATGGCTAGTGTGTTGAGAAGAGCTGAGAAGTTTAAACAAATCACTGGAAGATATGATTTCCATGATGCTGGAACTTCACCTTTAGGTTTTGATAAATCTAAAGTTACTTGTTTTCGTTGCAGGGAGAAGGGGCACTTTAAGCGAGAATGCACAAATCGCGAAGCAAGTGGAGCTCAAAATCCATTCGGCAACAATGATTATCATCGAAAAGCGATTTATCATCAAATTGCTCAACAGCCGCATCAACAACAATCGTCACAAATTTCACATGCTAGAAAGGATCTGATCGAATAGCCATCAAAGAAAGCTTATCTAGTTCATCAAGAAGATGAAAGAATCCCAGAAGGTTTTAATTGGGATCATTATGATCCTAACAGAACTTCAGATTCTAAAGCATTTCTTGCTCAAATTTTTGAAGATTTAACTACTGAAGATGAAATAGCGTATGCTTATTACGAATCTCAGCAATTCAGTCCTAAAAAGATCGAAGAAGAACCAGTTTCAACAGAAGAGGCTTCAGCAAAAGCACCAATTTTTGATCAATCATCAGATGAAGAGAGTGATGATGACAGTGAAGAAATTCGAAAACTTGAATATTATAAAAGAAAATTTTCATCTAATAGGTATAATTTGTGTTTTGCAGGTAAAATGAAAGAGATCAAAGAAAGACAAGCTGCGAAAGAGAAGAATAATAAGGCAGCAACTGTTAAAGAAAAGGTCAAACCTGAGGAAAATGCTCGAGAAGTAAAGAAGCAGGTTAAAGAAATTCCAGCTATCAAGGTTGAGAAGGAAGCAGATACTGAAAAGATACCTGAGAAGTGTGAAAATTGTGATTCTGTGAAAAGACACAACAACAAATTGATTCATAACATGAACAGCCTGAAAGAATCTTATGATGTTTTAAGCAAAGCTATGAATCAATATAACAAGTCAAGCAATGAACAAGAGATAGCTATGAAGACACTCAATGGAGCGTTCATGACGAAGCAGAAAATCATCAATCAGTACATTGAGAAATAAGCATACGCTATTTCATCTTCAGGATTTATCCTACAGTTGAAGGCATGGAAGCGTTTGAAGAGAAGAAATATGAAATAAAGAATACTGGTAAGAAACATAGTACCAATTATACAAAGTGTCCACCTCCGCTTGAAGAAGGATATTCTCCACGAAATCCTAATTCAGAAAGAGTAAAAAAGGCAACCAATTTAAAGTGGGAATCTGAACCTTCAGATGGATTGCCAGACAACATTGACGTCACATTCACATCGTCTGACACTAATCATAAGTATGAGTTAATAAAGAAAGTGGTCGATCAGGTGTTAGATAAAGATGAAACCGAGGAGTCAAAATCAAAGTCAATGTCTGACACTTCAAGTCCAGCAGTTGAAAAGAGCAAAAGGGTTTACAATAATGACTTTCTGATATCAAAAAATAATTTGAATGACTCCGACAAATTATATTCTGATGAAGAATTTCCAATAAGAAGTGTACAAACTGAACAGATTAAAAAGGTTTTCAAATTAACTGAAATTAATATTTCTGAAATAAAAGATAAAAATCTTTCTGAAAAACCTAAACAATACACTTCAAGAGTTCAACAAAGGTTAAACAAGAAAAAAGGTTTTGGTCCAAATCACCATAAGAAACCAAATCACAAAAATAATTTCAAAAAGAAAGGATTAGGTTTTATTCCAAAAGAAAATGAAAAATATGTTAAAGATTTTAAATCGAAAGTTGTTTTTGTATCAGGAACATCTTCTGAAAAAGAAAAAGAGAATTTGTTCAGAAAGCAGATGAACAAAGAATTCCTTGCTAAGAAGCAAGAGGGAATGAAGAATGATGTTGCTCAGAAGAAGGAAATGAGAACCTGTTATCAATGTAAAAAAGTTGGGCACATTGCATGGAACTGTCCAAAGGCAACCCAAACAAAACAGGGAGTCTCTGAAAACTTAAAAGAAAAGTTGGTTGATAATGAACCACCAACCGAAAAATTTAAAGTGTTCAAAAATTCAAAATTTGAGGTTGGTGAGAGTTCAACACGTTTTTACAAAAGAAGAGTGAATCTGAACAACCACAAGTGGGTTGTTAAGAAATCAGAGCCACTTTCTGGCGATGAATCTGATTCGTCAAAGTCAGAGGAGCCACAAGTTGAGCTAAAAAGTGATAATTCCATTCCGACAATGGATGATGCAAATTTTCCACCATTGTCAAATGGAAACTTAAAACAAAAAATTGGCAAAGTTGAAATTTCAAATCAATTCTTTTCTGAAAAGAAAGAATTTGATGTTGAAAAAGCCTTAAACCCTAAAGTTCTAAATATTTTTGGAAAAATGATTGACGAGAAGGTCAAAGGGGTAAAGGAATTCTATGAAAGGAATAAGAAAGGAAAGAAACCGAGTGATGATGACTCGGAATCACCCAAAGACCGTCAGGCTTGGGTGAATCTCTTTAACTAAAAATCCTGACTTGCCGGAACTCCCAGGTTGGTAATTGGGGAGTAGGAATCGGCATCTTTCTAGAGAAATTCACAACTGTGATATTTCGACTTACAATTAGTATCGTTGATAAGAATCTACAAGTGGTTAATCAAGGTCATTAAGTTGAACTTGATTTAACTTTCATTCAAGTGGTTAAAGAAAAGGAAAAGTGAACTTACAAGTGGTAATTTGAAAACAATGTGATGAAACCCCATGATTTTTTATCATCAACAAAACTAATTTTCTGGAAAAACCATTTTGATTAAAACAAACTTAAGTGTTTTGAAATCATAATGGGAAAATAGTTTGTTGTCAGGGGGAGTTCTGATTGTTTATGCCAAGTGAATGGAGAATTGAAGCAATTCACATCAGTTTGTCACTTTATTTGTACAGTTTATTGTTTTTATTTTCAAATTTTCCCGAAAAATCAAAAATTGTAACATATTTTTGTGTTAGTGTATACGCCTGTAGCTTCCGTCAGCATTTAGTCATGTTTTGTATATTTGTAATGTATGTATGTTAGAAAGATCGACAACTCAGGAAACGGGACTGTTTTGTAAAGTGTTGACTTTGTTGACCAGTGTCACCCGATCGGATGAGCCATCCGATCAGACAACACTCATCCGTTCGGACAGCATGTCATCCGTTCGGACAGGATGTCATCCATTCGGACAACATGTCATCCGTGCGGTCAGCACTAACCTTGTTCCTGAGTTGCCTATAAATACCCCGTCCGGGTATCTCATTTAGAACTTTTGACTTTGGAGAGAACTCTGTCATTGTCTGACTTCTACAGGCGCTTTTGTACTTTCATAACAGTTGAATAGAAAGATCAGACAGTGTTTAATCGTTGAATACTTTGTTGTACATCTGTGATTTGATCAAATGGATTCCGCACATTAGTCAAAGTCGATTCATCTAAGTTCCTGACGATCAGATCCTGTACAAGGGACCAACAAGTGGTATCAGAGCATCCAGGGAGCTGAATCAAGATCTACGACAACGAATTCACCGAAATTCAAGCCTTTTCTTGCCGATCAGAGTCAAATTTCACCGGAAATTTGACATATTCTCTCATTTTCTACTCATTTCTTACATTGCTTTTCAGTTTGTCACCATAAAATCAGAAAAACTTAAAATTGGAAGAGAATCTACGGTTAAAATTTGATAAAACTGATATCAATCGATTCGCAATCAATTAAAGTATAATCCTACCAAGTTTCATAATTAAATTCAATCAAAAACTAGATCAAATTCATCAAAAACCATGTTGAACTGTTCATGTTTGCTGACGTCATCCACTCGCTCGGACAGTTGTCCGAACGGATTGGACTAGACAGTACCTGTTAGTTGCTTGCTGACATCATCAGTGTTACTCGCTCGGATTACCATCCGAGTGGTGTGATTTTGATTGTTCAAGTTTATTTGTCTACTTCATCATCCCACCCGATCGGACAGCAATCCGATCGGATAGGATTTGGAAGTTCTTGTTTTCAGTTACAAAAATTAACCTGTCATCCGGTCGGATTACCATCCGAGAGGTGAAAGGTTGAAAGTCAAAATTTTCAAAGTTTAAGTGAGTCACTCGAACGAACGACCACCCGAGCGGATCACCATCCGGTCGGATAGCCTTTTCACAACAGTACAATTGATTACTTGTGTCACTCGTTCGGATTGTGACTCGACCGGATCACCATCCGATCCAGGTGCTTTTGTTTGAAATCTTTGAAATTTGTGAAAATTTGTCTAAGTGTTTGAAAATTGTTTCAGGTAACCTAAAATGGGAGACAATTTTCCCAATCCTTTCAGTGATATCTTTGATTACGCCAGCAACACAGGAGACGCTACATCAAGTAACACAATCACTACTGCTCCTAACCCGAATCCAAAGAAAGCCATTATCGACTCATTGAGCGTGGATAACGCATATGGCACATACAACAAACCGCCCAAGCTAATGGCTATCGAGGAATACAGTAGGTGGGCAGGAAGGTTTGAAGACTGGTTGAAGGCTTTCGCCTACCAGAGCTGGAAATGCTTGAAGAGCGGGTTTGACATTGGTAGAAGTGACTATGAGAACTTAGTTGAAAATGAACAAGAAAGTTTCATCGCTGATCAAAAATGTATCGCATTGCTACATCAATCAGTGAGAGATGATATCATATCTCTAATTGATTACAAAAATTCCAAAGATTTATGGGCAAAATTAGAGAAAAAGTGTGTGGGTGGAGAAGAAATTGTTAGAAACAAGAAAAAATTGTTGAAAAAGGAATTTGATTTGTTTGGAAGTATGAAAAATGAATCGGTCTCAAAGATGATCGAAAGGTTTTGTCATTTGAAGATCGAGTTGACTAGACATGGGTTTACGTTTACAGAGGAAGAATTGGTTGATAAGCTGATGGATTCACTACCTGATGAAAAGGATTGGATGTACTTTGCTCTGTTGTTAAAAAACACTGTGGAGAAGAAGAATCTGACAGTTGATTTTCTGATTGAGAGGCTTGAAAGTCATGAGTTGGAAATTAGGAAAACAAACAAAGTCAACAGTACTCAGTATCAGTAGAACGTTGATTTGTATTATCGAGGAAGTATGATTCCAAAAACAGTATCACCAAAGACTGCGTTCTCAGCAGAAAATCCAAGTGTGCCAAATCAAGAGAATCAAAACAGCAGTCCTGCTCCAAGCAACGAATATCATGGAGGATCGTCTTCATCGACTCCAAGTCAACAGCAACAACAATCTGTTCCGAAAAACATTTTCCAATGCAACATTGCTGTAAATCTCAACAACGCACAAAATTTCAGCGAAGACGCAGCCAAACAGCAGATGTTATTTCTAGCATCCATCTTGGAGTCATACGAAAGTCTCGTAGCAGGAAAAATTGGAAACACAAACCTCACCAAGGAGGACTATGATCAAATTGACCCAGAGGAAATGGAGTTGATTGACATTAGATGGTGCATGGCGAGTGCGGTTAGAAGGGCTCGGAGATTCATGAAGATAACAGGCAGACACTCCATTGGTGGACCATCAACTAAATTAGGGTTTGACAAATCAAAAGTTACATGTTTTAAGTGCAAACAAAAGGGGCACTTTAAACGAGAATGTCGAAATGCTCCTGCTGATGAAACTGCCAATCCATTCCATGAGGACTATTATAAAAGGGCCATCTATCATCAAAACAAAGCTGAATCTCCCAGAATGAAGCAGTTAGAAAATGCTCCAAAAGAAAAGTCAAGAGCATTAGCTGTTATGCATGATGATGAGGGTTATGACTGGAGTGATGTGCTACCAGAAAAAGATGCTGTGGGTTTCGCATTCATGGCAAAGATTGTGCCTTTCAAAGATACCTGTACTGAAGAAGAAAAATATCATACTAGGAAGATGTTAGCCCAAAACATGAAAGATAAAATTTATCGAACATGGAAAGAGGCAAAGAGTGCAAAAAGATGGGATGCAACTCGGGAATGCTATTTGGATCCTAAACGGAAAATAGTTGTTGAACCATCATCAATCAGTGTTGAAACCCTCATAGAGCAAATAGCAGAAGAAGAAGAGGAAAGGCAGAGAATGTGGGCAAGAGAAGCTGAAGAAAAGGAGAAGAAAAGGAGCTACAGTCAAAGAAGGTCGATGATGGGATAATCGACACGACCAAAGAGTTCACTGCAGATAATTTGAAGAAAATGGCTGATAAAGTTCTTGCAGTGAAGGAATTAGAGGTAGATTCTAAATCCGGAACTGAGTCAAAGAGCAAGGTCAGTTCTAATGATTCAACAAATGGGTCAGGTAAGACTGATAAAGCCAAGATTGACAGTGACTGCAAAAATTGCATGAAAGACTGCAAGATTTGCAGTACACATGCTTATCTCAGTACCAAAAAGACTGAAGAACTGACTGAAAGAGTCAGAGAAGTTGAAAATCAAATCTTAAGTCGTGACAAATTGGTAAAAGCTTCAAATGATCGAATCAAAGAATTAACTGAAAAATTGAAAATGATAAAATTGACGTAGAACGAATCAGGAAAGAAAATGAAAAGTTAATTCATGAAAACCGTCAACTTTCTGAAAATCACGAGAAGTTAAAAAGAACGATTAAAGATTCTGATGAGAGAAACAGTAAAACAAGCAAAGAAAATTTTCAATTATCAGGAGTCCTTCAGTCGAAAGAAAAGCAAATCAACCAACAGTTGGATGAGATTGCTAATCTGAAGCTTCAGTTTGAAGAAGCTAAGATTGAAAATGAACGAATCAATCTGAAACTCAACAGTTTCAGCTCCGCAAGTTTTGTTCTTCAACACATAGTTCCCAAACCCATTGGGAAGAACAAAGCTGGCGAAGATGTTTATGCTGATGGAACAGGGGTTGGGTATCATCAAGTTCCACCGCCAGTGTTGAATAATTTTTCAAAAAAGAAATCTGGGTTGGTTAACAATGATGAAACAAATGAAATCAAACTTCCAGAAACAATTGACATCACATTCACTTCATCATCTGATGAAGACAGCGTTCAGTCTGAAGTTGTTGAAAATGTTTTGAAATCTGACAATGATTCAACTGAAGACGAGGAATGCTTTTTGGAAAAATATATTCCGAAACCAAAATCCAAAAACAACTTAAGTGAAGAACCTACTCTTGTAATGTACAAGATGTCGGGATCGGATAAGTTGTATTCGGATCTTGAGTTTCCATTAGAGAATGTGAATGTCGACAAATTGAAAAATGTGTTCAAGTTGGTTGAGATTGATGTTTGTGAAATCGAAGGTTTGAAACGTTCCGGAAGACAATTGAACTTTGAAAAGGATAAATCTTACTACAAAAAACCTGTAGTACCGCCATGTTTTTCTAACAATAACCAAAACAAATGGTCGGGTGGTTATCATGGTGGTAAGAATAACCAAAGAAGGAATTTTTAAAACAAGAAATTTGTTGAGAAAAAGGTGTTTGTGAAAAGCTCGAGTTCACACTCCGAGCAAGAATCTGAGATTTTTTCGAAAACCAATGAAGAATTTTTTGAGAAAGCCTCGCAGCCCCAGAACGAAGGCACAAGTCAGCTAGTTGACACCCGAACATGCTTCAAATGCAATCTAGTTGGACACATTGCACGAAAGTGCACCAACTCGAAGCCTAAGTCTGTGGTTGTCGAGAATCCGAAAAGAAAAGATGATGTAAAGGGAAAAGCTCCAATGTTTGTTGAGAAAAAGTTTTTAAAGAAGGAAAATGTCAAAGTTAAAACTGAATCTGCAAAAGAGTCAGTTAAGAAAACCGAACCCGTAAAGAAGTCGGTAACTAAAATTTACAAATTTTACAAACGGGTTGCGTCATCTCAACAAGCATGGAAGCCAAAAACTGTTGAAAAGAATGTAAGTTCTCCAAAACCAAAGGTTTCAGAGTCTGCAAAACAATCATCTTCTACCACACCGGTAAAGATGAATGTTCCTTTGGATTACTTCGAGAAACTTGAGAAACAAACTTCTACCCCACCAGGGAAGAAGTATGTTTCGAAGAAAGACCAACCATCTGGTAAAACTCAAAAAGACGAATTTTTCTTATACAAAGAGGTTGAGGTTGGGACTGAAGAAAGTTTAAAGATGAATGACAAAAATTTCCCGCCATTGTACACCAAAACCACAATTCTAAACGTCAAGCTACCTGAGTCGAAAGAGGCTTGGGTTGCTTCAAAATCTCACTAAATGTTTTTGAAATGTGCAGGAGCTTCCGAGATCCATCTCACGCTGGATTATGGATAGTGGAGCTTCTCGGCACATGACGGGAAAGAAAACCCTGTTGTATGATGTTCGAGGGTTTAATGTAGGATATGTGGGATTTGCAGGCAATCAAGGTGGTCGTATAGTTGGTGAGGGAACTTTATCGAATGGAATTGTCACATTTGAAAGAGTGAATTATATCGCCGAGCTGGAAAACAATCTTCTGAGCATCTCTCAGATTTGTGATCGTATGTATTCGACGCACTTCACAGACAAAGAATGTTTGATATTGAAGCCAGGGTTTGTTGTCCCCGAAGAATGGGTTATCATGAGAGCACCAAGAGTCGACGATCTGTACGTGTTGGACATGAGTGTAGCAACTACTACCTCGGGTCAGGCTCTCTGCTTCATGTCAAGAGCCACTGAGAAGGAGTCACAATTATGGCATAGAAAAATGGGCCATATTCATCTGTGAAAAATGAACTATCTGGTACACAACGAATTAGTAGATGTAGTTCATCTGAAAGGTTTTCATCTTGAGGGGGAGTGCATTAGTTGCATCAAAGGTAAACAGCGAAAGAAATCTCACCCTGGAAAGAAGATGAATTCAGTCTCGAGGCCGTTAGAGAGACTTCACATGGATCTTTTTGGTCCAGTGAATGTTAAATGCATAACTGGTGACCTCTACTGCTTAGTTGTCACAGACGACTATTCGAGATTTTCGTGGGTAACGTTTCTGATGACAAAAGATGAAACATATTGGAGTTTGATAACATTGTTCAGAAAAATTGAAAACATGTACCAAACTCGTATTAGAAGAATAAGAAGTGACAACGGTACAGAGTTTAAGAACAGCAAAATGGAAGCGTATTGTAATGAAAGAGGTATATTGCATGAATTCAGCGCGCCATACACTCCGCAGCAAAATGGAGTCGCAGAAAGAAAGAATAGGACGCTGATTGAAACGGCCAGGATGATGCTTGCTGATTCAAAACTACCTGTCAATTTCTGGGCAGAAGAAGTGTCAGCCGCTTGCTATACGCTCAACCGGGTTCTTACAGTGAAAAAGTTCAACAAGACATATTTCGAGCTCATTAATCTACGCAAACCTAACCTGAAGTATTTGGAACCGTTTGGGTCTCCCTGCATAGTTCTAGAACCTTTTGGTAAATTTGGTCCAAAGTGCATTGAAGGTATATTTATGGGATATGAAAGCCCATTGAAAAGAGTCTTTGTTCCAAGCATGAAGCGGATCATCAAAGCACAAAATGTTGAGTGTCAAGGTTATATGATGCCACCTCAGTATCCCGGCGACTCATGGCGTTTCAATTAGGATACTCTGTGGGATTCATTCGATATAGAAGAAGAACCAGATTTCTATGACGAGTTGGATATTCTGAGAGATTATGAAGAATCACAAGAAAGATTCCCAGCAGAACCTTATAGTCGTCAACGACAAGCTTCGAACGATGATGAAGCTGGTCCAAGCAATGCTGGAGAGAATGATGATGTTATGCAAACTCCGAAATCTTCAGAACGCGAACAAGCTCCTATCAATCAGACGGAAATCAATGATAATTCAGATTCTGATGTAAGGCCAACATTCGATCGTGGTGATTCAGAGTCTGAGGGGGAGCAAATCCAGTCTCAAGATCAAACTATTCCAGTCAATGATCAAGTCGCAAACCAGAACATTATGAACTTGGAAAGTGAGGTAGATGTTCCAGGCGAGGTGATGCCAAGAACTCTTTCATACCATCCAGAAGAGCTAATCATTGGAGAGTTACAATCAGGCGTCCGCACCAGACGACAAATTGACCAAGGCCTTACTTGTTTTTATTCTACAGTTGCTCCTTTACAAACAGAGTTTTCACTTAGTTGTTTCATTTCGCAGATTGAGCCGCGAACGTACAAGGAAGCACTAACTGAAGATTCCTGGGTTAACGCTATGCAGGAGGAACTAAGTCAGTTTGAGAAGTTGGATGTCTGGAAACTGGTGGATCTGCCTGATGGTCATAGGAAGATTAACACCAAGTGGGTGTTCAAGTGCAAGAGGGATGATCGAGGGGTTATTATTCGCAACAAAGCTCGACTCGTTGTCCAAGGTTTCAGTCAGCAGGAGGGGATAGATTTCACTGAAGTGTATGCTCCAGTTGCTAGACTTGAAGCAATCAGAATCTTCCTAGCATTTGCATCTTGGAAAGGATTTAAAGTTTTTCAGCTAGATGTGAAGTCGGCATTTCTCTATGGCAAGGTGAAAGAGGAGGTATATGTCGGACAGCCATCGGGCTTCATCGACCCAATCCATAAAGATAAAGTTTATCTCTTGGATAAGGCGTTATACGGCTTACATCAGGCCCCGAGAGCCTGGTACGAGACCCTGTCTCAACATCTGTTAGCTAACAACTTCATCCGAGGAAAGGTAGACGCCACTCTGTTCACAAAAGAAGTCGACGGCTATCTTCTGATAGTCCAAATTTATGTGGATGACATAATTTTTGGGTCAACAAATGAACAACTCTGCAAAGATTTTGAAAATGTTATGAAACAGAAGTTTGAAATGTCATTAATGGGTGAGATGAAGTTCTTCTTAGGACTTCAGGTTGATCAACTACCCGAGGGAACGTTCATACATCAGACAAAATATGTTCATGATGTTCTGGGGAAATTCGGGATGTCAGAAATGTCACCAATGTCCACCCCGTTAGCGACGAACCATGGGATAAACCCTGATCTCACCGGAGAGAAGGTAGATGAAACATTGTATCATTCCATGATCGGATCGCTGATGTATTTGACAGCTTCAAGACCCGATATCATGTATCCAACTTGCCTCGCAGCACGGTTTCAGTCAAGCCCCAGAGCTTCGCATATGGTGATTGTGAAACGGATATTGCGCTACTTGAAAGGAACTCCATCACTGGGGTTATGGTATCCAAAAGAAGGCAATTTCACGCTTGAGGGATATTCTGATTCCGATTTCGGATGCTGCAAAGTTAACGCTAAATCAACAACAGCGGGATGCCAGTTTTTCGGACCACGATTAGTCACCTGGCAATGTAAGAAGCAGACCTCTGTCGCTTTATCCACATGTGAAGCCGAATATGTATCTGCTAGCAGCTGCTGCTCTCAGATCTTGTGGATCCAGCAATAAATGCGAGACTATGGTTTGCAATTTCTTAACTCCCCTATCTTTGTTGATAACGAGGCAGCTATAAACATAACAAAAAATCCTATTCATCACGCTAAAACGAAACATATTGAAATTCGTCATCACTTCATCCGAGACTGTTTTGAGAAGAAGTTGATACGAATAGAAAAAATCCACACCGATGAACAAAAGGCTGACTTACATACCAAAGCATTTGACAAAACTCGTTTTCAATATCTTTTGAAACTTAATGGTATGAAGATACTATTGGTTGCGGAGGGGATTATTGGCGTCGATGAAGGTACCACTGTAGATGATGTTGAAAAGCAATCAGCAATGGTTTGTCGATTTTTTACTTGTTTTGGTATTTAGGGGGAGATAGGTTATTTTTTCAGAAAATACAAAAACAATAAAAAAAATTTCAAAAACACAAAAACATGAGATATTTCAAAATCCAAAAACATTAGAAAACCTAAAAAGAGCTTGTGTAAAAAGGGAAAATGATAGTACATCAGGTAGACAGTTGCAGTATGCTAAAGAAATGTAAAGTTTAAAAGTGTTAAGCAGTCTCGCTGATGATATGCCGATAGGTTTTTACACATTTAGTAAGTTTGTTCGGGATATAAACCTAACTCACAACTTGCTTTTACGTGGGGAACATCTCTCGGATATATAGGTAACACCTGAAATCCTGTATGAAAGGCTCTATTTCTGACATACTAGGTCTTTGTACGTGGTGATATCTGGGGTATTATACCTGGACTTCTGATTTTGCGGGAGCAATAGCCTAGTCCTCGTATAATACTCTGCACTGCTTTATTCTTAAAGCCCCCCCCCCCTCAGCATAAAAAATGATGAAACATTGAAAAATGCTAATCATGTGCTGTTGTAAAAGAAGATCCCCAAAGGGGACCCACCTAAAGTCAAGCCATCATCTCTCTGATTTTGCGGAAGCAATAGCCTGAGCTCTCATGACCTCGCTCTTAACCCCCTACAAATATGACTAGTGTGCACTCACCTGTAAGACTGAATATAGTAGTCTGGATACGGGAGTATATTCTGAGGTGGTACACGCGTAAAAGTTAAGATCTTAAAACACTAAATTCATATCCTGAACAGATTGAAATTTGTGTGAGAACTTAAGTGGATCAGTATATCGGCAATCTAAGCGAATTGTTTAATTCTGAGTATGAAATCAAAGCTTAACGGTACTTGTAGCTTGTCGGCAGCTGATATGATTCCCTAACACGCTCACCAAAAATATGTTTGTAAATAGTTTACATTTACTGCATTTCATTTCTGTTTAACTTTCAAAACTCAAAAAATTTTCATAGCTTTCTAGTCTAGAAACTTTCCTAAATCCAAAAAGATTTTACATTTCTGTTTTGTTTTATCGACAATCCAAAGCGGAAAGCTGATCTTCAGACTCACAGTTTGAGGCAGATGCAGGAAGTTTCTGAGTTGGACAGAAAAGTTGGGAGATTATTATGTTATAACCTGTGAAAATGAAAAGTCATAACAAGTTCATTAAGTTGAAACTTGTAATTTTCAGAAAAATTTTGAAAAAGAATGAACAAAACGTCAGTGTGCTTTGTTTCGGGTCAACCAAGGTCATTAAGTTGGACTTGGTCGACAAATTAAGTGCCTAGGGTCATTAATGTGACAACCCTCAAAAATTACCGGTATCCGTAGAATTAATTAATATTAAATTGGTGCTTAATGATTGTGCTTGATTACAACTGCTGATTTAACTGCTCTATGATTTTTGCATCATACATACATATGCATCACATTCATACTGTCACACCATTTATTACACACAGACTTTAGTGACAAACTTGATGCACAAAGCACAGTCAGCACAATGAGCGGATAACTTAGACACATGCTGACAATGCCAGCACATAGACAGGCACTATATTGAGGCCCAGTATGAGCCAGGAATAAAGTATCACACTAGGGTAGTGTGTAGGGAAGTGAGGACCATAAAACTGCGTCACTAGGTGATAGTTTAGGTGCCAGAAAGTGCCTAAAACCCACTTTAAGTGCAGAATTCTGCACTTAATACCAAAATTCAGCATTTAAACATGCTAGTCACTGGAAAAATATGGCAGAATGGTCCTGCATGCTTTCCTAAGTGTCGGGAATTAAAAGGGTCACTAAAAGTTACATAAAGGACATTATATGACATAACTTAGCACTTTAACGGAACGGTATCAAACCGAACAACCGGAGATTACCCGGAACACAAAAATATTGTTAAAAACATTGTTTCACTTTTTCTGAGCTAGTTATGGTCCCGAGCACTATAACACCTTACATAATACCCGGTACACACTAAACACTAGACATAACATTAAATTCCCACTAATTAACTTATTTACCCACAAATTTACATCTTACCCCCCCCCCCTTATGTGTAACCGTCCCCAAAGGGGACCCACAACACAAGATTGCTCCAATCTTCCATAATCTCCATTTAATCCTTCCTAGGGATTTTATATGATCATGTTTGTACTTGTGGGGACATTAAGTCCATTGGATAATGGAAGTTAGGAGCTTATAAGACCAATCAAGCTTATCATCTTCATCACTACAACAAAATCACACTCTCTCCCTCTCCATTAAAGCTTCGGCCGAACACCCCCTATATCACCATCACCATTTTCTTTCAAGCTTCAAGCAATCCAAGTGTACATCTAGGTGCTAGAAGGTCATCAACGAGGCTTGGTGTTCTCGGAACTTGAAGGACGTCTTACAAGTGCTTTTATCCACCACTTTTTCATCTTGTTTCTTCCCTAGCTTAAAAGCTAGTAGTAAGCTCCTTTGATCTTCATTTGCTTCATATTTATGATGGTTAATAGTTATTGTATGATGGAATCTTATGAACAAGAAAAGATCATGAACACAAGACTTGAACATAAACTAACTTGATGATGAAACAAGACTTACTAAGAATACTAGTAAGTTACTACATATTTTTACAAACATTCAAGTTCATGAAGTAATAGATATTACTTGATTCTGGCAAAAATTGGTAAGTGAAGGTTAATTGTTTATGATTGTGAATGGATTGTGATGATTTTTACAAAAGAAAATGATATGCGTACAAGCATGGACACCTCCATTTACAAAGGAAACTCTGGCGAAATTTTCTAAAATTTCCAACACTTAGAAAATATTTTTCTAACAAGGGTTTACAAATATATTTTTAACTTTGTTTTCAAAATAAACTTCGCCATAGTTTTTGTTACAAAATACCAAGTATCGGAGGTTGATTTCACAAATAAAAATGGATAAGTATATATTTTATACAAGACACTTGTGTGAATATTTGTATATTTTGTGAACTAGTTATATTATTTTAGGGTAAAATAATATAATTTACAAATACCATAGAAATAACAACTCCAAAATAATACCAAAAAAAATCACACGGAATAAATATTTAAGTTACACACTCGGTATCAAGAAACCGAACGTTAAGACATAACTTATAAAATATTCCAGAAAATACTCTTACACATATATTTTGGTAAAATATTATTTTGGAAGCTAAAGAAGTAAAATATATTATTTTTGGAAAAAATACATATATTTTGGGAATAAGTTATTTGGGACAAATGAGTTAAATAAATTTTTCCAAGTGGGACTTAAAATATATTTTTTCGAAACTACAAATGTACATGTATAAATACCCCCATCCTCGGGAAGGAAATACGCATATAAAATACTTGAGAAGTATGGATACGAAATAGTTGCCTAACTATTATTCCAAAACCCTAAAAACAAAACTTAAGTTAAAATAATCATTATTATTTTAACAAGAAGTTACAACTTGGAATAATATCAAAGTAACGTAACTCAAAAACCCTCATACTAAGCAAAGGCACGGCCCGATCGTCTAATAGACATTAGTACATTGTAGGGAGTCGTGTTTGCTGACGAGACCGGAGATTTGAGTACGATACAGGAGACGCATTACTATGAGTTCTTGTCCCCCTTTTCTCTTAACTGTTTTCAGTTTTATACTTCGGGGGTGGAATACATGTTACAATTATTACAGACGCTTTTATACATGGTATGGTTAGCTTAAAGAGGGTTTAGACGCTTAGATCATGTGAAAGGTGGGTACAACACTTAAGGCCATTAATCCTCGTTGTTAGGACCGAGGGACATGAGTGATAGATCTATTTGGGTGTAGCGAGCCCACACCCATGAGGCCAGGGTGGCCCATAGTGGTGACTGTGTCTTACAGCCAGAGGCCCGGTACAAATTTTCTAGGTTTGAGTACTTCCTGCACCGTTTCACACATACCAGTGGCTTTGCAACCCATTGGTGATCTCTTTTTCCTTAATTGCTACATACCAGGGACTTTCATACATACAGACACATTACCAAGGTTTATACATACTCACTTACACATGAACTCGCTCAACTTTTGTTGATTTTTCAAACTACATGTATTTCAGGAAACTAGCGGATCTGGCGGATTATGCATATGTCTAGCTGCGTTGAATAAGAGATGTCATCCAGGGTAGTAGGTTTAGGAGGAGTAACTCTTACCTGGACGGGTTACATGTCTTTAAACCACGTCTTATTTAAAGTCTTTTGCTGGGTCTCATGAACACGTGGTAAACAAGTATGGTTTGTAACTTATGTTAGATGTCGACATTTTCAAACAATGATGTTGTGGTATTCTTAAACTTAATGAATGGATGAACATCTTGTGTTTTTATCATATAGCATTGTTATGATTGTTGCTATGGTATTAAGAAGTCACACCAAATAAACCCACGCTTCCGCAAAAGACAGGGTGTGACAGCTTGGTATCAGAGCCTTGATCATAGCGAACTAGGATTCTTTCTCGAGTCTAGACTATGATCACTAGGGCTCTCACGAAAAGGTTTTCAAACATTTTTACATTGCATACACTATACGTCCAGATCCAGGGTACAAACATTTTTATAAATAAAAGGCACAAATACACATTTCAAAAGGGTATATTTATAATTCAGTCCTAGGGACTGAGGGAGGATTAGTCTTAGAGACTGAGGGAGGATTTAGTCTTAGAGACTGGGAGGTTGGTCATAGAGACCAGGGATTTAGTCTTAGAGACTGGGAAAGTTGGTCTTAGAGACCAGGGAGTTGGTCTTAGAGACCAGGGAGTTAGTCTGAGAGACTAGGGAATTTAGTCTGAGAGACTGGGTGGGATAGTCTGGGGAAGACTAGGATGATTACTTGCATACTTTGTGTGACTTACATGCTTATTTGACTACATGTTGATATATGTGCATATGTGTGGTTGTGTTACAGACAGCATGTCATCTTCGGATACCGAAGTGTCAGACACGCTTGATCCTATGGCGGTAGTCTCGGACGACGAGATCCTATCTGAGAGCGAGGTTTATACGTCAGATACTACGAGCACTGATGAGGACGCCTTCCAGCATTTTGCTCTACCAGACTTCGGGGATGACGTGCCTCTAGCTGATGGTCCTTTCGATGGGGATCTACCTCTCATTCCGATCCCTGCTCCTATCCCCCTCGCTGCTTTTCCCTTAGAGGATTTACCTCTCGACGCGTTATCAGATGATGACATCGACTTATTCATTGAGGGTCCCCCGGAGGGTGACCAGGATGGTGTGGCCCTTATGGATGACGATGTCCCTCCTGCTGATGTTCCCGTTGACGACCCTGTAGTTCCTATTGTTGAGGTTCCTGCCGCTGACGCTGTTGTCTTGCCACCTGCTGAGGCTCCCGTAGAGGAGGCTCCTTCTGGTTCATTTGGTCCAGACTCGTTTGAATCTGTGGTATCCGCATCTATTCACGACCAGGACGTGCAGCGCTACCCTCCTGACGCAGACTAAGACATGGCGATGTCTGCTGCGCTTGTCGATCCCCATGACGTCGACCCAGATCCTGAGGTCGAGTTCGTACCTGCTGAGCCTGTTCCAGTTGGCCTAGAGCCTGTCATTGCTCATGACCCTATTGATGCTCCAGCTGTTGCACTTTTGCTGGATCCCTTACCAGAGCCTGATCACGTCGATATACCAGTCTTGGCACCACCCATCATTGATGCACCAGTCATTGTACCACCGGTTCTTGATGTTCCTATTGTTGATGCACCATTGCCTGATCCTGTGCCGGAGTTTGTTGACCGTGCACCTTTTGCCACACATGTTGACCCGAGATATGCCGACACCTGTAACGGGTGGATCGAGGATGATGATTATCCTCCTTTTGTTGTACCAGTTACACCCACTGTTGCACCTGTTTTTGCACCGCTTGATGTTCCCCAGTATCATCCGCACGTATCTGATGCCCACCGAACGGACTTACCTATCACCTTTCTACAGGATATCCCTCCTCCCCATCTAGGGGAAGGACCTTCCACACAGCATCCCGGTTATATGCCCCATTCGACAGCAGCTTTTTCATTTATGCCCTCTTTTACACCTGCCCCACACACTAATTTTCCTGCTTCAGCACCTATGGGTGAGCCATTTTTGTGGTCATCACCCAATGTTATGCCTCTGTCAAACCCGTATCACCCTTTTCATGTCGGATATACCACAGATGACATACTTAGATCTCTGCAGTTACAGCAGGATGATTTGAGCCGTAAAGTACACGAGCTGGAGAGGACTCCACGTTCTCCTTGTCACTGTCAGTCTCCTTTTGCTACACCTCCAGCTCCTCTTCCACTACCCCCTGATTCAGATGTTCGCTTCCTTACTCCTGAGCGGCAGATAGCTTACCTGTTGCGCGTTATCCATGCACTTGAGGAGGATTGGGTGCATTTGCGCCGTTTGATTTTCTTCCCTCCTCCTCCTCCCCCATCAGCATGAGGATTTTTGGTCTGTTGCAGGTAGCGTTACTTTTGATGAGAAGACAACGATTGAGCCAGACTATACAACATTTTGAAGACCGCATTTTGACATCATGACTCTTGATATTTGATTTTTGGTTGTTGTATATGGCTAGATAGTTCAGACAAGGGCATTGTGACCCTTAGTCTCTTTTGGGATGTACGGTACAGTTATAAAACTTGTAAACATTGTATTGCGGTCTTGATTATATGATAAGCTAAATCGCAGTGTTCTCATTATATGCGTTGTTGAATTATTTGTTTTATAGCATGGGATGTTATGTGTTATTGTGTTGATGGATGTTATTACATACGCATATTACTTACTTACTATGACCTGACCAATGTGATCTTCTTTTAGAAGATGCCTCCACGACGAGACACACGTTTACCTACCACTGAGGCAGAATTGCAGGCAAGAATTTCACAGGCCATTGCTGATTATGAGGCCTCCCGCGCTGAGACCAGCGGGAATACCTCAAGAAACAACAACCCACCAAATAGTAATGTTAAGTCACTCGAGACACATTACACTACATTTGGACATTTCATGTGCAAATGCTAATGTTTTCTATGAATAACATTGCTTGGACAAGCTGCACCTACAAACAATTTCTAGACTGTAAACCGCTTAACTTTTACGGCACTGGAGGTGCTGTTGCATTTGTCAGATGGGCAGAAAAGACGGATTCTATCTTAAGGATGAGCAAGTGTGCTCCTGAGCAACAAGTTACATACATCTCAGGGCTCTTTCTTGATGGTGCTTTATCATGGTGGAATTTGCAAGTACAAACCCTGGGAGAGGCGGCGGCATATGCATTGATGTGGACTGAGCTGAAGGAGCTCATGAGGAAGAAATATTGTTCACGGGCCGAAATACAAAAGCTGGAAACGGAATTTTGGCACCTAAAGATGGACGGCCCAAAGATCGCCGAGTATGTTCAAAGGTTTCATGATCTGTCCCATGTGGTACCTTATATGGTTACGCCTGAATTCAAACGCGTGGAGCGTTTCATCTGGGGGCTGGCACCTCAGATTATGAGCATGGTTACATCGTCAAAACCAGCAACAATTACTGAAGCCATCGATCTGAGCGTGTCCTTAACTGAAGAAGCCATCAGGCTAAACAAGTTTTCAAATGCTAATCAGAAAAAGAAGGAGACTCATGTGGAGTCATCTGGCGAGAACAAATGGAAGTTCTCCAATTTTAAAAAAGGTACCAGCAGTGCCAGCAGGAAGAAGGAGGTGAACCCACCAGTTGAAGCTAAAACTGGTGCTGAAGTCAAGGGAAAAGGATACATGGGCGCCTTGCCCAAATGTGATATATGCCTGTACCATCATTCTGGTCAGTGCAGGTTAAGGAAATGCGGGTCTTGTGGGAAGGAGGGCCATTCGAAGAATACATGCTGGGTTGGTACAGGTGCTGGTCGTGGTAACAATGGTCAAAGGGGTTTTGGTAACAACAATCGCGGTGGTAACGGAAATGGGAACCGCAACGGCGGAAATGGTAATCGGGGAAATGTTGGAAACCAAGTTGGGAACCGGGGAGTAAACAATGCTCAAGGTGGTAATGGTAACGTTCTAGGACCGGGATGTTTCAACTGCGGAGACATCGGGCACTTCAAGCGCGAATGCCCAAAACTCAATCAAGCTCGAGGAAGGGTATTCAACATTGGAGCAAGGGAAGCACGACAGGACCCGAATGTTGTCACTGGTACGTTCCCTATTAATCAACGCTTTGCATCTGTGCTATTTTATACTAGTGCCGACTATAGTTTTGTATCGCTAGAATTTAAGAAAATGCTTGGGTTAACTGCTAGTAAATTAGACATTCCGTACTGAATTGAACTGGCTAATGGAAAGCTAGTTGAAACAAATGAAGTTATCAGAGGTTGCATGATAGAGCTGGGAGGATAGGAGTTTACACTGGATCTACTGCCAGTCGAGTTGGGGAGCTTCGACGTGGTAGTAGGGATGGATTGGTTATCATGCAACAAAGCCGAAATTGTATGTCATGAGAAGACCATTCGCATCCCATTGGCGGATGGAGAAACGATTGTGGTACATGGAGAGAAGCGCGACACGCCTCTGAGGATCATTAGTTGCTTGAAGGCTAGAAAATGTTTGAAGAGGGGATGTGTTGCCTTCTTGGCACACATCATAGATAAAGAAGCAGCGGAGCCGAGGCTAGAAGTTATTCCAGTCGTAAAGGAGTATCCTGAAGTCTTTCCAGAAGAGTTGCCAGGATTACCGCCACAGCGACAAGTCGAGTTTCACATTGACTTGGTTCCAGGTGCCGCGCCTGTGGCTAAGGCACCCTATCGACTTGCGCCTTTGGAAATGCAGGAGTTGTCAACGCAACTACAGGAGTTCCTAGACAAGGGATTTATCAAACCAAGCTTCTCGCCTTGGGGAGCTCCAGTTTTGTTCGTTAAGAAGAAAGATGGTAGTTTTCGCATGTGTATCGACTACCGGGAGCTGAATAAGCTGACTATCAAGAATAGATATCCTTTGCCAAGGATTGATGACCTATTCGATCAACTACAAGGTTCGAGTTTCTACTCAAAGATCGACCTACGATCAGGTTATCACCAATTGAGAATTCAAGAGGAGAGTATTCCAAAAACTGCTTTTAGGACTCGTTATGGACATTACGAGTTCCTGGTCATGCCGTTTGGACTGACAAATGCACCAGCAGTGTTTATGGATCTGATGAACAGAGTCTGCAAGCCGTACCTGGATAAGTTTGTGATCGTGTTTATTGATGACATTTTGATTTATTCAAAGACGAAAGAAGGGCACGAACAGCACTTAAGAGCTATCTAGAGCTACTTAAAAAGGAGAAGTTATACGCTAAGTTCTCGAAGTGCGAGTTCTGGCTGCGTGAAGTTCAGTTTCTTGGTCATGTGGTTAATGGAAACGGAATTCATGTGGATCCCACAAAGATCGAGGCAATCAAGAACTGGGAGACTCCTAAGACACCAACCGAGATTCGACAATTCCTAGGTTTGGCGGGTTACTATCAAAGGTTCATTGAGGATTTTTCGAAAATCGCTCAACCTTTAACCACTCTCACTCAGAAAGACAAGAAGTTTGATTGGGGAGACAAATAAGAGGAAGCATTTCAATTGTTGAAGAACAAACTTTGTGACGCACCGATCTTGTCTCTACCCGAAGGCACGGACGACTTCGTGGTATATTACGACGCCTCGCGTCAAGGCTTAGGCTGCGTGTTGATGCAGGGACAAAAGGTTATAGCATATGCATCTCGCCAGTTGAAGATTCACGAGAAAAATTATACCACGCATGACTTGGAGTTAGGCGCGGTGGTGTTTGCATTGAAAATCTGGCGACATTACTTATACGGCACACGATGTACGATCTTCACTGATCACAAGAGCCTACAACACATATTTGATCAAAAAGAGCTTAACATGAGACAAAGACGCTGGGTAGAACTATTAAACGATTATGATTGTGAAATTAAGTATCACCCAGGGAAGGCGAATGTGGTCGCCGATGCCCTGAGTCGAAAGGAAAGGATCAAGCCCATAAGGGTTAGGGCTCTGGAAATGATCATACAGACGGACCTCTCATTGCGCATTCGTGCCGCGCAGAGAGAAGCACTTAAGGAAAGGAATATTGGGAATGAATATCTCCGTGGGATGGAGAAGCAATTGGTACCAAACGGGGAAGGAACTTTGTGCTTCATGAAACGAATTTGGGTTCCTTTGTTTGGTGGTTTGCGGAATGTTATTTTTGATGAGGCTCACAAGTCACGGTACTCGATTCATCCAGGAGCTGATAAGATGTACCAAGATCTTAAGGATTTCTATTGGTGGCCAAGAATGAAAGGCGATGTTGCGATATACGTTGGTAAATGTTTAACTTGCGCCAAAGTGAAAGCCGAGTACCAGAAGCCTTCAGGTCTTCTGCAGCAACCTGAAATACCCCAATGGAAATGGGAACAGATTTCAATGGACTTCATAACGAAATTGCCAAGGACGCCCAAGGGCCACGATACAATTTGGGTAATAGTAGACCGTCTAACGAAGTCTGCGCACTTTTTGCCAATCAAATAAAAAAGACAACACGAGTAAACTTGCTAAAATATACATGAGGGAGATTGTTGCACGTCATGGAATGCCTCTCACAATTATCTCTGATAGAGATGGACGCTTCGTGTCAAGGATTTAGCAATCCTTCCAAGAAGCATTTGGTTCTCAGTTAAATCTGAGTACTGCATATCATCCGCAGACTGACGGACAGAGCGAACGAACTATTCAGACATTAGAAGACATGCAGCGAGCTTGCGTAATGGATTTAGGTGGAAGTTGGGACACTCACCTACCATTGGTTGAATTTTCATACAATAACAGTTATCATGCAAGCATTCAAGCTGCACCGTTCGAAGCTCTTTATGGACGCAAGTGTCGATCACCCTTATGTTGGGCTGATGCGGGTGATAGACAGCTTGTTGGCCCGGAATTTATCCAGGAAACGACAGACAAGATTGCACAGATCTGAGAGCGCATCAAAGCGGCTCGTGATCGACAAAAGAGTTATGCGGACCTGAGGAGGAAACCTCTGGAGTTTGAGGTTGGTGATATGGTTTTGTTGAAAGTTTCACCCTAGAAGGGTGTGGCATGCTTTGGGAAGCGTTGGAAGTTGAATTCGCGATACATTGGTCCATTCAGAATCCTGCAAAGGATTGGGCTCGTAGCATACAAATTGGACTTACCTGCTGAACTGAATGGCGTTCATGATACATTTCATGTATCTAATTTGAGAAAGAGTCCAACTCAAGAAACAGTTGTCATTCCTGCCGACGAAGTTCATATTGACGACACACTCCACTTTACGGAAGAACCCGTTGAGGTTGCGGATTGGAAAGTTGGCAAGACACGCCGGAGTAGTGTCAAACTCATTAAGGTTCGATGGAATGCACGACATGGGCAAGAATTCACGTGGGAGCGTGAGGATCGTATGAAAGAAAAATACCCACATTTATTCCCCAAGACCCCTGCATCTAGTAGCAGAGCTAAAATTTCGGGACGAAATTTCTCTAACAGGGGGAGAATGTGACAACCCTCAAAAATTACAGGAATTCGTACAATTAATTAATATTAAATTGGTGCTTAATGACTGTGCTTGATTACAACTGCTGATTTAACTGCTCTATGATTTTTGCATCATCCATACATATGCATCACATTCATACTGTCACACCATTTATTACACACAGACTTTAGTGACAAACTTGATGCACAAAGCACAGTCAGCACAGTGAGGGGATAACTCAGACACATGCTGACAATGCCACCACAAAGACAGGCACTATATTGAGGTCCAGTATGAGCCAGGAATAAAGTATCACACTAGGGTAGTGTGTAGGGAAGTGAGGACCATAAAACTGCGTCACTAGGTGATAGTTTAGGCGCCTGAAAGTGCCTAAAACCCACTTTAAGTGCAGAATTCTGCACTTAATAACAAAATTGAACATTTAAACATGCTAGTCACTGGCAAAAATATGGCAGAATGGTCCTACATGCTTTCCTAAGTGTCGGGAATTAAAAGGGTCACTAAAAGTTACATAAAGGACATTATATGACATAACTTAGCACTTTAACGGAACGGTATCAAACCGAACAACCAGACATTACCCGGAACACAAAAATATTGTTAAAAACATTGTTTCACTTTTTCTGAGGTAGTTATGGTCACCGAGCACTATAACACCTTACATAATACCCGGTACACACTAAACACTAGACATAACATTAAATTCCCACTAATTAACTTATTTACCCACAAATTTACATCTTACCCCCCCCCCCCTTATGTGTAACCGTCCCCAAAGGGGACCCACAACACAAGATTGCTCCAATCTTCCATAATCTCCATCTAATCCTTCCTTGGGATTTTATATGATCATGTTTGTACTTGTGGGGACATTAAGTCCATTGGATAATGGAAGTTAGCAGCTTATAAGACCAATCAAGCTTATCATCTTCATCACTACAACAAAATCACTCTCGCTCCCTCTCCATTAAAGCTTCGGCCGAACACCCCCTATATCACCATCACCATTTTCTTTCAAGCTTCAAGCAATCCAAGTGTACATCTAGGTGCTAGAAGGTCATCAACGATGCTTGGTGTTCTCGGAACTTGAAGGACCTCTTGCAAGTGCTTTTATCCACCACTTTTTCATCTTGTTTCTTCCCTAGCTTAAAAGCTAGTAGTAAGCTCCTTTGATCTTCATTTGCTTCATATTTATGATGGTTAATAGTTATTGTATGATGGAATCTTATGAACAAGAAAAGATCATGAACACAAGACTTGAACATAAACTAACTTGATGATGAAACATTGTTAAAAAGGAAGAAGTAATGTTAAGTATGATGTTGTTTTGTATTGTTGATGATTACTAGTGAGATGAGGTTAAACATCATGGTGGAACTTGTTAAGTTAAGATTAAAAACTTAAGTTAACAAGTTAGGAGGTGATTAGTGAATTACATAAAAGAATCACCTCCATGTTTAATCATGAACTTGAATGAATAAATGGTTTCTTGAAAAATAAAGATCAAAGTAGATTGATAATCATGTGGATCTAAAGATCCATGAGTGGTTTTTCAAAAGAACCAAGTTAAAGATATAAGTTTAATAAAGTCTTGGTTCTTACATAAACTAATCTCATTTTGGTGGATAAACAAGTGTAGGAACACTTGTGTAACAAGAAATTTCATAAAGAAATATTTTTCAAAAATATGATTGGAAGTTGTAAACGCTTAAATTCTTTAAAAATAAAGTTTTTAAAGAACTAATTACATTTCAAAGGGTAACAAGACTTACTAAGAATACTAGTAAGTTACTACATATTTTTACAAACATTCAAGTTCATGAAATAATAGATATTACTTGATTCTGGCAAAAATTGGTAAGTGAAGGTTAATTGTTGATGATTGTGAATGGATTGTGATGATTTTTACAAAAGAAAATGATATGCGTACAAGCATGGACACCTCCATTTACAAAGGAAACTCTGGCGAAATTTTCTAAAATTTCCAACACTTAGAAAATATTTTTCTAACAAGGGTTTACAAATATATTTTTAACTTTGTTTTCAAAATAAACTTCGCCATAGTTTTTGTTACAAAATACCAAGTATCGGAGGTTGATTTCACAAATAAAAATGGATAAGTATATATTTAAATATATATTTTATACAAGACACTTGTGTGAATATTTGTATATTTTGTGAA
Source organism: Helianthus tuberosus (assembly GCA_030545235.1). Lineage (NCBI taxonomy): Eukaryota > Viridiplantae > Streptophyta > Magnoliopsida > Asterales > Asteraceae > Helianthus > Helianthus tuberosus. The sequence goes on from CM060383.1 coordinate 59,952,868, forward strand.
CTAGTTATATTATTTTAGGGTAAAATAATATAACTTACAAATACCATGGAAATCACAACTCCAAAATAATACCAAAAAAAAATCACACGGAATAAATATTTAAGTTACACACTCGGTATCAAGAAACCGAATGTTAAGACATAACTTATAAAATATTCCAGAAAATACTCTTACACATATATTTTTGGTAAAATATTATTTTGGAAGCTAAAGAAGTAAAATATATTATTTTTGGGAAAAATACATATATTTTGGGAATAAGTTATTTGGGACAAATGAGTTAAATATATTTTTCCAAGTGGGACTTAAAATATATTTTTTCCGAAACTACAAATGTACATGTATAAATACCCTCATCCTTGGGAAGGAAATACGCATATAAAATACTTGAGAAGTATGGATACGAAATAGTTGCCTAACTATTATTCCAAAACCCTAAAAACAAAACTTAAGTTAAAATAATCATTATTATTTTAACAAGAAGTTACAACTTGGAATAATATCAAAGTAACGTAACTCAAAAACCCTCATACTAAGCAAAGGCACGGCCCGATCGTCTAATAGACATTAGTACATTGTAGGGAGTCGTGTTTGCTGACGAGACCGGAGATTTGAGTACGATACAGGAGACGCATTACTGTGAGTTCATGTCCCCCTTTTCACTTAATTGTTTCCAGTTTTATACTTCGGAGGTGGAATACATGTTACAATTATTACAGACGCTTTTATACATGGTATGGTTAGCTTAAGGAGGGTTTAGACGCTTAGATCATGTGAAAGGTGGGTACAACACTTAAGGCCATTAATCCTCATTGTTAGGACCGAGGGACATGAGTGATAGATCTATTTGGGTGTAGCGAGCCCACACCCATGAGGCCAGGGTGGCCCATAGTGGTGACTGTGTCTTACAGCCGGAGGCCCGGTACAAATTTGCTAGGTTTGAGTACTTCCTACACCGTTTCACACATACCAGTGGCTTTGCAACCAATTGGTGATCTCTTTTTCCTTAATTGCTACATACCAGGGACTTTCATACATACATACAGACACATTACAAAGGTTTATACATACTCACTTACACATGAACTCGCTCAACTTTTGTTGATTTTTCAAACTACATGTATTTCAGGAAACTAGCGGATCTGGCGGAGTATGCATATGTCTAGCTGCGTTGAATAAGAGATGTCATCCAGGGTAGTAGGTTTAGGAGGTGTAACCCTTACCTGGACGGGTTACATGTCTTTAAACCACGTCTTATTTAAAGTCTTTTGCTGGGTCTCATGAACACGTCGTAAACAAGTATGGTTTGTAACTTATGTTAGATGTCGACATTTTCAAACAATGATGTTGTGGTATTCTTAAACTTAATGAATGGATGAACATCTTGTGTTTTTATCATATAGCATTGTTATGATTGTTGCTATGGTATTAAGAAGTCACACCAAATAAACCCACGCTTCCGTAAAAGCCAGGGTGTGACAATTAACTTGGACCTAGATACTTAAGTGGATTGCTAAAAACCGATAAATTCTGAGAAAATGTCAAAAGGTCAAAATCTCAAAGACTTGAAAGTCATTTGTGTGCCTCGCTTGGATGACAATCCGACCGGATGGCAATCCGGTCGGACAGCCATCCTACTCATATGTCACTATATATAGAGGGTCAAAGGTTCAGTCAAAGGTTCAGTCAAAGGGTTACTCGCTCGGACTGCCATCCTACTATCTCACACTTTTGATTTTCTGATCTTGTTTTCTTCATACTTCTTTGCACAAATCATTGGATCGTTGGTTAACACAACTTTTACAATGGCAAAGGTATGTTTTCCTTGCTCAAATCTGATAAAAACTGATGATTGTTGTTTGTTCTTGAACGATGACGTCACTGTCGGAGCTTCTAGGTTAGATCTAGGAAGATTTAGTCAGTTTTGATGAGATTTGAGAATAGGGTTTTGTTCACAATGATCAGATCTACAAGTCTACTATTTCAGTTTGTGCCAAATCTTGTTAGAATTTATAGATCTGAGATCTTAGTCGAGTCGGCATTCGGTAGGGTTTTTCACAAATTAAACCCTGATTAGGACGAGCTAGACAATTATGAACATAGGGTTTTGATCACGCTGAAATTTTCTATGTAGATCTGTGCTCAATTTGAAGTTTAGACTTAGAAAATTTTGATGTTGTGTTCATGTTTGTTCTTCACATATTTTTGACTCGGATGACAATCCGGTCAGATGGCAATCCGAACGGATGACCATCCGACCCATAGCATGTTCTTGAAAACTGTGCCTTTTAGCTATCAAAATGTTTTGAATAGTTTGGCAATCCGATCGGATAGCAATCCGATCGGGTGCGCTGAAATTTTCTATGTAGATCTGTGCTCAATTTGAAGTTTAGACTTAGAAAATTTTGATGTTGTGTTCATGTTTGTTCTTCACATATTTTTGACTCGGATGACAATCCGGTCGGATGGCAATCCGAACGGATGACCATCCGACCCATAGCATGTTCTTGAAAACTGTGCCTTTTAGCTATCAAAATGTTTTGAATAGTTTGGCAATCCGATCGGGTGGTAATCCAATTCATAGCTTTTCATAAAATTTGCCTAGGGATATGTGCCTTCACTAAATAGCTTGGAATGATTGACAACCCGGTCGGATGGCAATCCGACCGAGTGGCAATTCGTTTCAAATACACTCCTTCAACTCTTCATCTCTTGTCATGACTCGGATGTCAATCCGGTCGGATTGCTGGCAATCCAACCGGACAACCAATTCATTCACATAACTTGAGTGGTGATCCGATCGGATAGCAATCCGACTGGACAACAAATTCATTCTCAAGACTCGAGTGGTGATCCGATCGGATAGCTATCCGACCGGATAACAAAGTCATTCACATTTCAAAAGACAATCCGGTCGGATAACAATCCGGTCGGACAGCCATCAGACTGTTGAATTATGAGGATTTAATTTTCAAAAGGCAATCCGGTCGGATGACAATCCGTTCGGATAGCCATCCGAGTCACTGTACTATGTATAGAGAGATCTTCAGAGTTAGAAAAATTTTGAGAAATTTCAAGATTTTCCTTATCGGTCAAAATCTTTCTGCAGGACTGGGAGAAAACGCATAACATCTACTGTCTGTTAGAAAAGGAATATACAGAAAAAAATGTAGTTGAAGATATCGCAAAATTCTTGAAGGAAAGCAGGATTGCTAAGGCGCTAACTGACAAAACCATAGTCTACGAATCACATGTCAGACGATTTTAGAACTCTGCAAGATACGAAGAGAAAGATAAGACGATCTACTCTGCTGTAACAAAGAGAGATAAGAATGGACAAAATGTTGATTTGGAGATTAAGATAAAAGTTGGTGATGTGAGACGTGTGTTAAATTTAGGTGATTCTAATAATGATCCAACTATTATTCCCGAACGTCTAGCTAAAGGATTATGGTGCAGAATGGGATTCTCAGGGCACATAAATGGAAGGATCTTAAAAACAAGCTTCAGTCATGCTTACAAGTTTTTAGTACATTGTGTTGTTCATGCGTTATCACACAGGAAGGGTGCATATGATGAAACATCGGACTACATCATGAACATTATCACTTGCCTCATTTTGAATAGGCCATATAATGTTTCTCAAGTGATATTTGATTACATGGCTGGGAATACAAAAGCTGGAAACAAGAGGTACATCATGTATCCTTGCTTTGTACAAATGTTGATTGATGATCAGTTCAAGGACCTTGAGAAGAGTAATGATGATATTTTAAGTCTAAGGCACATGACAGCAGAAACCTTAAGTAGACTGATTAAGGGTCCTAATCCAGGAGCGAAAGGGATGATATGCAGAATCAGCAGACCAGCATATGTTGCTCCAGAAAACGATGCTTGGAGACACCAAAATAGTGATTCTGACAATGAAGACGAGAAGATGAGTGAGATGGTTGAGAAGAAAACCAGATGGTGGTTCGTAAGAGATGGGAAAAGGAAGAGAACTCCCAAGACATCCCCTGCAGTTCCTATTCCAAAGGAACCAGTTCCTAAGATTGTGATAAAGGGTACAGTGAGAGGGGGAGTCATAAGAAAAGTTAGAACGTTAATCTGTTATATTATTGTAATGATAACTTCAATGTCTGTTTTGGAGAGACATCTGCAGAACCACAACAGAGGTTAACAGATGAACCAGTGCTGGAACCATCAGAAGTTATTCAACAAGGAGCTGGATTATTGAAACATTCACTTGAAAGCTATCTCAAAAGGAATGAGGAAGTTGCTGCACAGAAAGAACAAAGCTCAAGTGTTCAAGCTGAAGGTATCAAAGTTACAGAGCCTGAGGGTGTTGCACAAGATGATTCAAGTGAAGATGATTCTGGGGATACTGAGTCAGAGTCAGAGCTCGACCCAACAACACTTGGTAGAGGTAAAGCACAGCTGAAGAAAAATCCTACAAAGAAGCAAAAAGCATCGGATGAAGAAGACTCTACCTATATGTCTGATGAGCCAAAGAAACAAAGGGCAAAGCGTAAAGCTGTTCAAGCCGGTGTAATTCTGAGGAGAGTAGGGGCAAATAAATCTGGTGCTGAATTACCAAAAGACAAAGAGGGAAAGAAAGAAAAGCACATTGAAATATCAAAGGTTCAGGAACCAGAGGTGCAAAGTGTCAAAGTACCTGAAGTTGTGGCTCAAAAGAAGAAAGGTGATGATGATTACGTCGAAATGACAGGGTATAAAGTTGCTACACCTCCACCACCACCTCCACAAGATCAACCTGGATCCTCTCAACCCAAGAATGAAGCCTTTGATAATCTGTTTGGAAGTCTTCCACCTTCAACTGGAGTATTTAGTGAAGATATTCCAGAAGATGATTACGACATGTTCAATAATGAAGCAGTAAAAGAATTGCTAAAGAAAGTTGTTGATCTTGAAAAAGCTAAAGCTAAAGCTAAAGCAGAACGTGAAATGCTGATGAAAGCTCATGATCAAGCCAGAACGGTTTTGATAGATCAAGAGGAGACAATAAAGAAAATGAAGGAGGATGTTCATAATAACTCTAAAGTGTTCGAACTCTTGACAGCTGAGATTGCCACATTGAATGTGAAAATAAAGAATCTTCAAGATGTGAATCAGACACTTAATCGGCTTCTCAGTGAAATGAGTGAAGCTTCAACGAATGAAATGAAGGTGATGAAGTTAGAAATGGAAGCCATGAAAGCTGATAAAGTGGTGAAGGATGAACAACTACACATGTTATACTCTGTTATAGAAAGTCATTTGAAGATGGATGTTCATGCTGCCTTCAATGAGATTGAAGTAAAAAGAGCTGAGGAAAGAAGAATTGAACAAAGACGACTGGCTGAAGAAGCTACCCAAAAGAACAAAAGTGTTATTGAAGAAATTCAAGAAGCCGGTGGGTCTTCAAGTCAAGTTGACGTTGAAATGATTGATGTTGAAAATGTTCAAGAACAAGATGTTGAAAATGTTCAAGAACAAGATGTTGAAAATGCTGAAGAACAAGATGTTGAGCATGTTTAAGAACAAGATGCTGAAGATGTTAACAATGAACAAGATCAAGATTTCATGCTGATTGGTGAGTCTTCTCTATCCTTTGATCTTAATGAAGTTATTCGTCGAGTTGCTGCTATCCAAAAGAAAAGAAAGGCAAAAGAAATGTTGTTGTTAGAATGGAAGACACAACAGTTTGTTCTTGTTGGAAGACCATCCACAGTGCCTTACAGCTTAAAAGAGATTGTTCGTCAAGTAAAAATTGAAGAAAGGCGAAAAGAAGCAAAGAGAGCTCGTGGAGAAATTGTGGATAGTGATTCTGATTTGGAAATCCTTGGTAGTGATGATGAAGAAGACGAAGATGAAAATAACGATGATGACAAGTCTGATCAGAAAAATGATAAGAAAGATGATGATGATGATGATGATGATGATGATGATGATGATGATAAGAAGAATGATGATGATGATCAAGGTTCATCGGGATTGCTGATTGAGAATCCTAACGTTGAGCAGAAAATTGAGGAGTTTCTGAATGATCAGATCAACGAGCAAGAATATGATGATCAGCAAGAAACTTCTACATCTGGAAAACAGCACGTTGACCAGGTATTCCTCACAAATCCAATTGTTATTTACTTACATGCTCAACATGAGGAGGAGCTCGAGGTTAGGAGGTCAAGAGAAGAAATGTTGGAAGAATTGGGATTGAATGATGGGAAATTTAAATTTGATATCGAAGATGAGATACCTCTGTCACCAGAAGAAGAATTTGAGTTTAGTTATCCTCATGAAGTTGATCACTACAATGATGTTATTGTTGAAGATGCTTCAGACTCCTCTGATGAAGAAACTGATTTCCATTATTCTGGAGTTGATGAGACATTTCCTTCTTTGGCAGAAATGTTCAAAGACAGAAATGAAGATGAAATAAGAAGAAAGATTGTGGAAAAAGTTTCAATTGAAGGTGTTCCAGAAACCATCCCAAGAGAAAACCTTGCTGAAGAACGAAAGAAATGGTTTAAAGTGATGCCAAAAGAGAGGAAGACTCTTAGGGCACTTCAGTTCTTCACTCACAACAAAGATATCTCATGGGGTGACATTCTATCGTGGGTTTATCTGGAAGATTTGCAGGTCTAAGCCATTAGACGGGAAGAGGGTGTACATTATTTTGAATTTCTATCTGACATAAGGACCCTTCCATGGTGGGACGTAGATGAGTTGGTCAAGACAAAGAATATAAAGCAGTTCTATCATGGTTTGGAAGTAAAACAGCATGATCAGCGATTGTGGAACTATGTGAAGTTGCAGGCTAAGAATGATTATCCTGATTGGAAGCCGCAAAGACCAAAGCAGATTGTTACCATACTGGAGAATGGAGAAAAAGACATAACTCTATATGTTAAGCCTCCAAGATGTTTGAAGAATAGGCCTCTTAGGGCAATGGAGCAGTATTTTCATGATTTGTTTGAAGGCTGGTTCTACAATGAATCAACAGCTGAAGCAGTAATTTCTTTGTATGACAAGTCAAAGGGAGAGTCGAGGAGAATCTGCATACTAGACCCGATGTGGCTAGTAAATTGTTCAAAGAAAGATATTGACTGCCTATTCCTCAACAAGATTGTTTATGAAAGAAGAGACAAAGTACAAGCAATGCAGTATCAAACGGTTGTGGATGTGTGCTTTGCTCAAGACATCAACTCAGGAAGATATTGGAAGACGAGATGGAGAGATCTTGAGATTGATGAGTTCCTGAAAAAGTACAAACAAGAACAAAGATCAAAAACTATTTCTGAAAGGGCAGCAGAGCTTGGCAAGCGCAAGATGGGTATAGTGCCACCAACGGATCAAACAACAATCGAAAAAGAGGAGAACAAGATTCCCAAATGGGATCGGAAGCGTGATGGTGATCCGGTTTACAGAAAATGGTGGATCGAGGAAGGAAGGCATATAAGGAAAAGAATGTTAGACGAAAAAGCAGAAAAGAGAAGATAGAGAGCACGAGAACGAAGACGCAACAGAAAGAATTGAAGACTATGCTGGAAGGAACTGCAGCTACATCCGAGGGGGAGTCTTTTAGTGTATACGTCTGTAGCTTCCGTCAGCATTTAGTCAAGTTTTGTATATTTGTAATGTATGTATGTTAGAAAGATCGACAACTCAGGAAACGGGACTGTTTTGTAAAGTGTTGACTTTGTTGACCAGTGCCACAAGATCGGATGAGCCATCCGATCGGACAGCACTCATCAGTTCGGACAGCCTGTCATCCGTGCGGTCAGCACTAGCCTTGTTCCTGAGTTACCTATAAATACCCCGTTCGGGTATCTCATTTAGAACTTTTGACTTTGGAGAGAACTCTGTCATTGTCTGACTTCTACAGGCGCTTTTGTACTTTCATAACAGTTGAATAGAAAGATCAGACTGCGTTTAATCGTTGAATACTTTGTCGTACATCTGTGATTTGATCAAATGGATTCCGCACATTAGTCAAAGTCGATTCATCTAAGTTCCTGACGATCAGATCCTGTACAAGGGACCAACATTTTGATTTTAGGGGGAGTAAAAAATTTAAAATTTTGAAAATTTGAAAAATCCAAAAACATTATAAAATCTAAAAACCAAAAAAATCAAAATGAGTTTTGTTGTGAAAAAGAGGAAATGATAGTACATCAGTAGACAATCACAGTATGCTAAAGAATTGAAAGTTAAAATGTGATAAACGGTCTCACTGATGATATGCCAGTAGGTTTTTACACGCTTAATAGATTGTTTTCGAGATATAATCCTAAATATCAAATTCTTACTTATCTCGTGGGGAACATCTCTCGGATATATAGGTAACCCCTGAAATCTTGTTTGAAGGACTTTCTATTTCTGACATACTAGGTCTTTGTGCGTGATGATATCTGGGGTATTATACCGGGACTTCTGATTTTGCGGGAGCAATAGCCTAGTCCTCGTATAATACTCTGCACTGCTTTAATCATAAAGCTCACCCTCAGCATAAAAAATGATGAAACATTGAAAAATGCTAATCATGTGCTGTTGAAGAAAAGATCCTCAAAAGGGACACACCTAAAAGTCGAGCCATCATCTCTCTGATTGAACGGAAGTTCTAGCCTGAGCTCTCATGGTCTCGCATTACCCATTTACATATATCATTAGTGTACATTCACCTGTAAGACTGAATATAGGAGTCTGGATACGGGAGTATATTCTGAGGTGGGACACGCGAATAAGTTTAAGTCCTTAAAACACTAATCTCGTATCTCGAATCAATTGAACTTTGTGTGAAATTTTAAGTGGATCAGTATACTGACAATCTAAGCAAATCGTTTAGAACTTAAAGTGTTTAAAGCTCAACGGTACTAGTGATTTGTCATAAACTGATATGATCATCTTACACAAACTCACAAAAATATTGTCTGTAAATATTTTTTTCATTTTAACACACTGAAAATCTTAAAAATCCAAAAAGAATGTGTTTTAGCATAAAATTTTGAAAATTCAAAAAGATTTTATTTCATCTTATTTTCAACAACTGATGTTGGAAAGCTGATTTTCAAAATTCCAAGTGTTGAACATGATGAACAACAGGGTTGAGAAAGTTTGTTTGAAATGAGAAATGATTTTGAAATGATTAAATGGTTCATTAATTTGAAACCAAATTTGAGTGTTTCAAATACAAGTGGTTAAACAGAGATTAAAATTGTTATAAATAAAAAACTTATGTTTTGGGTAGAGAATTGTGCAGGTAAAAAGCTCTGAAAAAGCTTGGTTTCGACTCCTGAGAATTTTCCGCATAAGCATATGCAGATTAAAGCAAGGTTTCTGAACCTGTTGCTACGGAGAGCCAGGAGACATTCCTGAACCTGTGAAAGATGCAGATAGTGAATTCCAGACTGTGATCCCAGCTTATCGAAAGGGGGAGTCTGAAGACATAAGAGCCAGATTTCAGATTGCTGATAAACTTAAAGAATCAAGAGATCTGATCAAGAGAAATAGAGAGAATAGAGCCAGGTTGAGATTCTGATAGAGAAAGATAGAGATTGAAGATTCTTACAGAGAAAGATACTTTTGGAAAGAGCGAGAAGACTGATCAAGACTGAAGACTCAATATACTGAAGACTCGTCAACATCTAAGGGGGGGTTTGTTATTGCATATGTCTGTTGAGTTCGTCTTGTATCGAGTCATGTAATAGAATAGATAGACCAAGACACGTAGTACGAAAGAAACGGGAAACAGGGTAGAACCAGCCGGTTCACACGAAGTGACCAGTTCGTGCGAACTGGCCAGTTCGTGCGAACTGGACAATGCTGGTTCATGCGACCTGGACTCCCTATATATATGAGGTCTTGGATCTTTCATTTAGAACTTCTGATTCCGGTAGAGAAGCTCTGCCGAAGTGTCGCCAGCTCGTGTAAACGTTGTGAAATCAATACAATCGACATTTAATCTACTTCTAAGTGTAATTCAAGTTGCTACAACATCAATACGTCTGATTTTGCCTTTCGTATTGATCGAGAACTCTTCTGATCGACTCATTTTGATCGATTCACCGATCCTACACATCAGAAGGGAAGCCACCCGCGTAACAAACGATGCATGTGTATCGTATGAAATGATCAAGTACCGAAGCAAATGAGTGTTTGCACTAATGAAGAAAATTGTTGTGATGCAACTACCGTTAAGAGGAGTAGAGATGTATGGTCTTCTTGCTGGAAACAAAAGTGGAAATTTATATATAAGAATTTCGAGTACTTCACCTGTTCGGTTAACTAAAATAGCATGCATGACAGAATAATGGTGTATGCCCGAGTTAATAGACATGGTTCCTAAGTGATAATCTTTAATGAGTTTTGTCATAAGTTTCCGAAGGTTCTAAGTGCATGTCTCCTAGATTCTCAAAGTTTTGTATTTTGTGTCTAACTGTTTGTGTACTAAGCATAAAACACAACGCGAGCGTATGTCTAGAAACAAATTGTTGACTCACTATTCTTCGGTATGCCTTCTTTCTGAATCCACAGCTGGCGATAACTTGATCGAAGATCGATCTTGGAGTAGTAACTTGAACCCTGAAGTTGATCGAATAAATCATCAATCCTCGGCAAGGGATACCGATTCTTGATGGTTAGCTTGTTTAGCTCTCGGTAGTCCATACATATACGAAAACTACCGTCCTTCTCCTTGACGAACAGAACTGGAGCCCCCCAAGGCGAGAAGTTTGGTCTAATGAATCCTTTATCCAGTAACTCCTGAAGCTGCGTCGACAACTCTTGCATCTCTAAAGGCGCAAGTCGATATGGTGTCTTTGCTACAGGCGCGATGCCTGGAACCAAGTCAATGCGGAATTAGACTTGTCTTTGAGGTGGCAATCCCAACAAGTCTTCGGGGAAGACTTCAGGATATTCCCTTACCACAGGGATATCTTCGAGCTTCTGTTCTTCGGCTTCTTTGCCCATGACCTGAGCTAAGGAGGCAACACATCCTTTACGCATGAACTTCCGTGCCTTCAAACAACTAATAATTCATAGAGGCGTATCCTGCTTCTCCCCGTGTATCACAATCGTCTCTTCATTCGCCTTCGGGATGCGGATAATCTTCTCATGGCAAATAATCTCCGCACGATTACTCGATAACTAATCCATTCCAACTAAGACGTTGAAGCTTCCCAACTCAACTGGCAGAAGATCTGATGGAAACTCACGCTCTCCAAGCTCTATAACGCAGTATCTAATCACTTCGTTGGCTTCCACTAGTTTCCCATTAGCTAGTTCTATCGAGTACGGGATGTCTAACTTACTAGACGCTAAACCAAGTATATTCTGAAATTCTAGAGATACGAAGCTATAGTCGGCACCTGTATCAAATAGCACAGATGCAAAGTGTTGATTAGTAGGGAACGTACCAGTGACTACGTTCAGATTCTGGCGTGCTTCACGAGCTCCAATGTTGAACACTACTCCATGAGCTTGGTTGTTCTTAGGGCAATCTTTCCTAAGGTGCCCCACGTCCCCACATTTGTAGCAACCTGGAATTCTACCATTATAGCTTCCGTCTTGGTTGCCGTCATCATTTCCTCCTTGTTTAGGATACTTCGCCCAATAGGCATCCTTGCTGTGTCCTTCCTTTCCGCACCTACCACACTTAGGTCTCAGACATCGACCTTCATGGTGAAACTTGCACTCATCACATCTCGGCTTAGTTCCCAAGTAAGCCTTCCTGAAATGCCCTATGCCCCCACAATCAAAGCAATCTTGACCTAGTTCTTGATCATTGCCATTTTCGCCTTGATAGTTGTTGTTGTCGTTGTTTTCTACGCGATTTCCGCTACCATCTTGACCTCCATTTCCATGTTCAGTACCGTACCAACATGTCTCCTTGGCATGCCCCACTTTGCCGCAGACATCACTTTTTCCATATCTGCATGGCCCAGCATGATGAAGTAGGTAGTTGTCGCACATAGGCAGGGTACCCATATATCTTTTTTCCTTTTTGGCATTGTTGTTGTTATTCGCCCAAGTACCCTTTTTGAAGTCAGTGAGCTTCCTTTTGTTCTTTCTAGATGACTCCACCTGAGTTTCCTTCTTCTCATCAGGGGTTGAAAGTTTTTCCACTCTAAGTGCTTCTTTAGTGAGCGCCACACTTAAGTTACTCGCATCGATAGTTGTTGGAGGCGTTGATGCCGTCATCAAGCTCAGAATCTGAGGCGCCAATCCCCAGACGAATCGTTCTATCCTCTTAAACTCTGGTTCCACCAGATATGGAACAACTCGCAACAAATCGTGAAGTCTCTGCACGTATTCCACCACCTTTGGACCTTCCATCTTTAGGTTCCAGAATTCAATTTCCAGCTTCTAGATTTCCGCCTAAGAACAATACTCCCTACGCATCAACTCTTTCAGCTCATTCCATGTTAAAGCATACGCAGCAGTCTCGCCCAACGTCTGAACCTGAAGGTTCCACCATGACAGAGCCGCATCTTGAAACAGTCCAGAAATGTATGTGACTTGTTGCTCTGGAGTACATTTGCTCATTCGCAAAACAAAATCTGTATTCTCGACCCATCTCACAAAATCTATGGCACCTCCAGTGCCATCGAAGTTCAGAGGCTTGCAGTCCAAAAACTGCTTGTAAGTACAGCCTGTACAAGCAACATCATTCACAGAAGGCATTAACAAAGCACACTCGGAAATGTCCAAACGTATTGTAATGTGTCTTAGGTGACTTAAACATTACCGTTAGGTGGGTTATTCCCTAAGGTACCTCCACTGTGTCTGTAGCAAAGAACCTCGTGTTGTGCGATGGCATGTGTGATGTGCGCTTGTAATTCTGCCTCGGTCACGGGCAGCCGAATGATCTCTTGAGGAGGCATCTTTTAAGAAGGAGATCGGATTAGTCAGGTCTTATTTGTTCAGGAAATGTATATAGTTGTCTAGAGGTCGTATGTACATACACATAATAAATCATTATATCAAACAGTCATGCAACGACACAATCATAACATAAACAAGTAATCCACAATGTGTTTAATGAGAACATGACGATTGAGCTTTCATTAATCATTGACCACAGTTATATTGTCTACAAAGTACCACATTAAAAGAGACACAGAGTCACACTACCCTTGTCTAATAAGTCTGTCAATACAAAATTCATACAATCAAAAAGGTGGTCTTCAAAAAGTCTTCACTAACTCTGCTCAATAGTGATGTTCTCACTGAAAGTAATGGAATCTGCATAAAACCAAAAACCTACTGTACTGATGGCGGAGGTGGAGGAGGGAGGAAAATCAAACTGAGGACATGTACGAGCTCCTCCTCGAGCTTGTGCACATGACGTAGCAAGTGACAAATCTGCTGCTCGACGGTAAGAAATCGAGCACCAAACTCTGGAAAAGGAGTAGAAGGAGCAGGTGGTTGTGCAAAAGGAGACGGTGATGAACAAGGGGGAACAAAAGTAGACTGACAAGGACACGGTAGGGGATGCGGTGTCGACTCAAGCTCCAAGACTCTGCGACTCATAACTTCAAATCGAAGCTGAAGCGAATAAAGTAACTCATCCTGTGTATAGCCAACAAAATGCGAGGGATGGTAGAGGTCTGAGATCGGCATGGAATATGGCGGGGACCATCAGAATGGCTCATCAAGTGGTGAAGAAGTAAATGGAGCAAAAGATGCAGACTGAGGGATCTGTGGAAAAGCTGCTAAAACATAAGGATCATGGCTATTCTGTTGGCCTAAAGTACCCTCTCCTGGACGCGGTGCAGGGATGTCCTGAAGAAAAACAATAGGCAGGTCGGCGCGGTGGACATCGGACTTCATAGGGGGGAAAAGGAGCAACATCAGCAGGTGCAGGTGCAGGAACAAATGGCTCAACGTCAGGAGGGTCAATAGGTGCAGGAACTGGGTCAGGTATAAGGGGTGCAATGTCAGGTATGCCAAAAGGAATAGGTTCATGATCAGGCATGGGCTCAGGATCAGCAGGTGTAACATCAGGCTGATTAACAGGAACAAAATCTGGCTCAGGATCAAGCTCGGGGTTGTGTGGTGGAGATGGTGCAGCTGACATGGCTGTGTCATCATCAAAATCAGTAGCATAACGCCGTAATCCAACTGCCTGCAAGGCGGAAGACGTCACAGACTCAAAGGAATCTGAGACAGAGTGCAAACTAGTATCAGAGGATAACTCGATAACACGGATCTCATGAAGCGGAATAGCAACAACGTCCTCATCTAGCTCTCCATCACCATGGGCGTCATCAGGAGGACCATCAATAAACCAATCAACTGTTTCAAGCATGCAGAAAGTATTATCCGGGGACTAGGCTATTGCTCCTGCAAAATCAGAAGTCCCGGGATAATCCCCCGGATATCACTGAGTATAAAGACCTAGTATTTCAGAAAGAGGGGTCCTTCAAACGAGATTTCAGGGGTTACCTATATATCCAAGCAGTGTTCCCCACAAAACAAGCAAGTTTGATTTTTAAGTTTATATCCCGAAAAAGTCTACTAAATGTGTAAAAACCTATCGGCATATCATCAGTGAGACCGTTTAATGCTATTTAATCATTACATTTCTTTAGCATACCATAACTGTCTAACTAATGTACTATCATCTCCTCTTTTTCACAACAAAACTCATTTTTGATTTTTCAAATTTTTTGACTTTTTCAAATTTTCAAAATTTCTAAATTTTCTACTCCCTCTAAAATCAAAATATGTTTCAATTTTGATTTTCTGGGAAAATTTGAAAACAAACTGTACAGAATAAACTGACACACTGATGAGAATCACTTCAAATCTCCATCCACTTGGCATAAACAATCAGAACTCCCCCTGACAACAAACTATTTTCCCATTATGATTTCAAAACATTTAAGTTTGTTTTAATCAAAATGTTTTTTTCGGAAAATTAGTTTATCTGTCATTTCACAAACATGGGGTTTCATCACATTGTTCTTCAATCCACTTGTAAAAACCACTTGTAGGTTTTTCACAAACATTTTTCAAGAATGATGCCGATTCATGCTCCACGATTACCAACTTGGGAGCTCCGGCAAGTCAGGATTTTTATTTTATTTAAAAAGATCCTCCCAAGCCTGATGGTCCTTGGGTTTGCCAATTTTTTGCTTTAACATTCCGTTTGTCAATGGTAGAAATTTTGCGTCATCCACTGTCGAAACGGAATCATCACTTTTTATCTCAATTTATGGCTCCTCTGACTTTGACGAGTCAGATTCATTGCCAGAACATGGCTCCTTTGTTTCCAAAGAAACAAAATCATCACCAGAAATTGGCTCCTGTGTTTTTGAAGAAACACATTCATTGCCAGAAAGTGAAACCCAATCCTTATTGGATTTAGGTTTTCCAAGTTCATTGACATGTGTCATGAACGACCTTTCAAAATTTCTTTTGTATTCAAACACTTTTATAAAAATTTTGTCTGAAAAATTAACTTTCTTTGATTTTTTAAGTGTTTTATTAATCAATTTTTCTTTCTTTCTTCCCTCTTTTGTCCTCAGATTTGTATCTGATGAATTCGTTTTACTTGACTGATCAGTTTTCGTTAAGTAAAGCGATCCATCAGAACTTTTATCTGAACCATCAGTTGAGTCCGAGGACAAAATCTTTTCAAGATACTCCCTTGCTTTCTTTCTTTTCATTCTCAGACGATTTTTCTGCCCTTGTGACAACTTCACATTCTGTTCTTTGGGTTTTCATCAATTTTGACTGATTTCTTCACCTTTTTCTGAGATTCAGCCCTCGATCTTCCCTTTGATCTCATTGGGCAATCTCTGGCAATATGACCTTTGATATGACAATTATAGCATCTTCTTGGCTCAAGTCTCTGACTCTGGCAGTTAACAGCAATGTGTCCTACAAAACCACACTTGTAACACACTCTGTTATCGTACCAACTTCCACTTTTATACCAAACATTTAAATCATAACATTGTTTGGCCTTGTGGTAGCCATGGCTTTTCTTCTTTCTCTCCTCACAAGTCTTTGAGGAATCTTCATTCCATCTTCTCCCATAAGCTTGATTTGAGTTTCGAGCACTGTGGTCAAACCTGCACCACTTATTACCAACTTTTTGTGAGTTTTGATTTTCAAATTTTTGTGATTTTTTATAAGAATTGGATGATTGAACTGAAGATCTTTAATTGTTGTTTTGAGAATTTTCCAAATTTTTGTTTTGTTTTTGTTCCATAATCTTTCTAAGATGTTTTTGCATTGAGCATTCACCTTTTTCAGTAGATTGTAAAACAGTTTCTTGAAACTTTTCCTTTAATTTCAAAAATATTTTCTTTTTATCATCTTCATCATCAGATCTATCATCACAATCTTCAATTATGACTTTGTCATAATTTGTGACATTGTCACTTATTGGAATTTTCTCTTTATTTTCATTGACCGGTTTTGGACAAATATGATCTTGTATTAACGACGAATTCACAAAACCGGTCAATTTCTTTTCTAATTCACCAATTTTCTTTTTAGCACATTCAACTTCTTTTTCAAGTTGAATGATTTTCTCAAGATGAGAATTTATTGCTATTTGTTTTTCAATATTATTTTTATTAAAAATAGATTTTTCATTTTCTAAAATTTTTATTTGATTGTTAAAATCTATTTCACATTTTAATTTTTATTTTCTAAAAAACTTTATTTTATTTTGAAAATATTTTTCATTTTCTTTTAAAATTTTGTTCTCTAATGTCAAACTCTCCACATCTTTCAAGAGTTTGACATTGTCTGATCTGGATTTATCACAGTTTGAGCACACTGATTCAGATCTTGAAGATCCATTTTTCTTGGAATTTTCAATCTTTGGAATTGGCTCTGTCTCTGTCTTGAATGTTCCTGCAGAAAAAAATTTAACGAAATCAAAAGGATTCAAATTCTTATCAACAAAACAACCCCTCTTAATATCATATTTCATAATATCTTTTGCTGCAAGACACATATTGACTCTTCTGTTTATTTCAACAAACACATTCAAACTTATTTTTTCTAAATTTTTATCAATTTCATTCATTAAACCTTTCTTTTTCTTATTATTATCATAATTGTGTGTTTTCAGCTTATTGATGACTTCATTTGGATAAAAATTTGAGAATCTAGAATCCTTTTTCAATTCAATCAAAAATTCATTCCACTCTAAAGGTAAAGCGTCAGCAAATTTTGATATTTTTTCATCATTTGACCGCCTTATCTCATACCTTTTTTAATTTTTCAAGTAAATCATTAAACCGGTTTTCCAACTCATCCAACGTTTCATGTTTCTTACACAAAAAATATTCAAGTCTTTTAACCCAAACATTCTTATGCTTATCATCATACCTCTGATCACGATACATATCAAACCAATCATTTAACCTTTCAAGTGTATCGTTTTCCTGTTCGTCAAACATTTTTACCACACTTCAGACGAACTGATCAAACCACACAACTGAACTTTGTTCTTTTCAAACGAACTGAACAACGTTTCAAATGAACTGACACACACTTCACCTCTTCGTGCGAACTATAAAATGTGACTTCGTGCGAAGTGGACTAAACACACCAGTTCGTGTGAACTGAAAATTTTTCTGGTGCGAACTGAAAAATCACTTCGTGCGAAGTGGATGTTCACTTCGTGAGAAGTAGATTTAGAAAACCAAACAATGCGAACTGATCAACATATCACTTCGTGCGACATGGATGTTTCAGGTCGTGCGAACTGGAAAGATCAGTTCGTTCGAAGTGCTACCATGTCAAACAATTTGGACATTTTTGACAAATTGATCAAGTTTTAGCTCGAATTTAGGTCTAATTTTTTCAAGGATTGTTTAAAACACAGTTTTGCAGATGATATGTGAAAATCAGAACTTTTTAACCGTAAAATCTCGTTCAATTTTGAAAAACTTGTAGAAGAATGAGTAGAAACAGAATTTTCCGGTGAAAAACAAGCTAAATGGTAAGAACTCCTCCTCCTGAGCTCTGATACCACTTGTAGGAATGGAATTAATCAAGTTCAACTTAATGATCTTGATTAACTACTTGGAATATCTCATCAACCACTTGAAGGTAATTTACATACACATTTTACCAATTGTAAAAAAGATGCCACTTCACATGAACGTCATCATCAAACAGATCATCAAAAGGCCAATCCTCAGGAGGGGTGACCACTAGAGGAACGAGAGCGAGGATCGGTGCCACAATATGCTCACCATCGGGATGCCCGATGATAAGATGATCATGGACTAGAATAGGAATGAGAAAAGGATCCTCATCTGGAATACCATCAGCAAGCGGTAAGTCATCTCCAAAGTTAGGCAACGCGAACGGCTTCAAGTCGTCCTCGTCATCGGATATCATGTCTGGGTCGCTCTCAGTGTCGGATGTAAGTATCTCGGGCTCGGGTGCACTCTCGCTATCATAGACGAGGGCCATAGGGACATCAGTGTCGGACAAACCGCTCTCGGATGAAGACATAGGGCCTGTAACATGACAATCATGACATATGCACATATATCAACCAATACTACTTAGCATGCAATCAAAGACAATGTATCATGAAATCACGTATCCTTGTTATTCCTCATGAAACCTCTCTATCCATCCTAGTCTCCCAGACTAAACCACCTAGTCTCCCAGACAAAACCACAAATGTAAACCTTGCAATCGTGTTTCTTGTCTTTCTTTTTGTAAAAATGTTTCTTTCCCTGGATCTGGGCGTTGTGTATGCAACGAAAACATGTTGTAAAAATATTTTTGTGAGAGCCCTAATGATTGTAGTCTAGACTCGAGAACGAATCCTAGTTCGCTACAATAGAAGCTCTGATACCAAACTGTCACACCCTGACTTTTGCGAAAGCGTGATTATGTGTGACTTGCTTAATATCATTGCATTCAACCATAACAAACAATTATATGATAAAACCAAGATGTTCATCCATAGATAGTTTTAGAAACATTACATGCAACGTTGTTTTAAATCCCAAAACATACACTTCGCGTTCAGAATACAACACCAACAAGTTTTAAGTTCCATAAGGACACCACAAAAGACACTAATGAAAACTAGGCTTTGAAATATGTATCCTATCCAGGATAGGATACACACTCCAAACCATTAGACATTGGATGACATCTATTATTCTAAACAACCCTTGAAACTTCAACGCCCGCCAGATCCATACTTAGTTTCCTGACATACATGTAGTTTAAAAACATCAATAAAAGTTGAGCGAGTTCATGTGTTTAGTGTGTGAGCTCGAATAAACTTTGTAATCATTGAAAGTATGTATGTATGTTTGTAAACCCTGGTATGAAAGCAAACAAGGAAATAGATCATTAATGGTTTGCAAGGCCATTAATATGTGTGACGTGATGCAGGAAGGCTCAATCCTAGCAGATTTTGCACCGGGCTTCAGTTTGAAGACATAGTCACCTCATGGGCCAAACCCCGGTCCACATGGGTGTGGGCTCGCTACACCCAAATAGATCTATCACTCATATCCCTCGGTCCTACTACGAGGATTAATGGTCTTAAGCATTGTACCCACCACTCACATGATCAAGGAGTACCTTTCCTTAGCTAACCATACCAAATGTAATCGTATGTAAACAGTTTGTAACATGTACTTCACCCCCGAAGTTATAAAACCAAAAACAGTTAAAAGAAAAGGGGGACATGACCTCACAGTTTTGCGTTCTTCGAATCCGACTGTAACTCAAAGTTTCCTCTGGTGTACACGACTACCTACAACGTACTATGGTTTATTAGACGGGTGGGTCATGCCTTGACTTCGTATTAATTAGTGTCTTTGAGTTATGTTCCATTGTGTCTTTAATATTATTCCAAGTTATATAATTATTTGTTAAAATAATAAATATTTTAACTTAAATTATATTTATCAAATTTTGGAACAATAGTTAAAATAATATATTGTAACTTGTTCTTTTTACATATTTATTCATGTATATCCTTCCCAAAGATGGGTGTATTTGTATTCGTATTCTTATTCTTGTATATTTTTGCCAAGTATCGTGTCGTATTCCGGAGTGTATTTATACGTACAAAAATAAGTATTTTTATTGTGTTTATTAAGTATCCTTATACTTAATTTTTATATTAACTTTTTTGGAATAATATCTTTAATAAAAATACATCAATATATATTTCCAAAATATATATTTTAAGAAATATTACTTAGAAAAATTATTCATAATTTTCCTTTGGCAAAAATATTTGTATTTTCATATAAGTCCCAAAAATAATATATTATCAAGTCTAACTTGGAAAATATTTATAAACTTATATTTTTTTTTACCCAAAAATATTGTATTTCATTTTTATTTGAGAAAATCTATTTTCTTCCAAAAATAATATATCTTCCATTAATTCCAAGAAAATATATATTTATTCACCGAAAAATAATATATTTTCTTCTTGTAAAAAATATGATATATCTTTGTAATAATTCTAAAAATCATATTTTCATCTTGGTGTCCAAAATATTAGTTTCCAAGATATACTTATGAAATAATTTTCCGGAATATTTTTGTGAATTATATTCCTTTGTTTAGTTTCTCCAATATTGTGGGTATAATTTATATGTTTTTTTTTTCCTTAGAATTTTGGTAATATTTTGGATTGTAATTTTTGGTATTTTGTTGTGTTATATTATTTCAAGTCCTAAAATAATATAACTAATACACATAATATACAAATAATCACACACATGGTACCTTCTAAATATATATTTCCTAAATACATATTTAGTCACTTTTATTTATAAAAATCAACCTCCAATATTTATAATTTTTGTAACAAAAATTATGGCAAACTTTATGTAAAAATTCATAGTTTGAAATATACTTGTAAGTATTTGTTTAGAAATATTTTTCTAAGTGTTTAATTTTTAGAAAAATTTTGACATAGTTTCCCCTAAAAATGGAGGTTTCCATGCCTTCAAGGCATATCATTTTCTTTTGAAAATCAACACAATCAACAACAAATCAATCTACACTTACCAATTTGCCAAAATCAAGCATAAGCTACTACCTCATGAACTTGAAAATTTACAAAAATGTGTAGTAACTTACTAGTGTGTTTAGTAAGCTTAGTTATCCTTTAAATTGTGGTTGGTTCTTTAAAAACATCATTTTTAAAGAAGTTGGTTCTTTACAACTTGTAATTATATTTTCTAAAAATATTTCTTCTTGGATTTTTCTTGTTAAATACATGATCCTACACTTTATTAACCACCAAAAATGTGGTTTATTTCTTGAAGAACCAAGATTAAGTAAACTTTGTATTTTTAACTTGGTTTCTTGAAAAATCATTCTTGAAATCTTAGATTTACAAGACTTACATCTTACTTTGATCATCATTTTACAAGAAATCAACTTATTCTTTCAAGTTCATGATTTATGTGAGGATGATCTATGGATCTTTAACACTTTCACCCTCTCATCTTGATAGATTATGTTTTTAATCATTATCTAGCAAGATCATATGATGATCAACATCAAAAACATGAGTAAATAACAACCAACAAGCATAACAACACATAAACATCAAGATTTCTTATGATTTTAAGCTTATGTTCATGTTTCATCTTCTTGATTCTTAGTGTTCTTCATGATAATCAACATGTATCATCTTTTAACCACTTAAACAAGATGTAAAATGAAGAGTATAGTGTTCTTACTACTAGCTCAAGGCTAGGGATGATCAATAGAAGAAAAGAAGTGGATAAAAGCAAATGGTGAAGGTCCTTCAACTTCCGAAAGCTCCTAGCTTCCTTACTATGCTTCTAACACCTTTGAGTAGTAATGAAACGGAGGAGAATTGAAAGATGATGATGGTGGTATGTGGGGGTGCTCACGGCCGTAGGTAGGGGGAAGGAAGGAGAGAGCTTCAAGTGTGGTGTGTTTTGAGAAATGAATGGTTATGAATCCTTGGTTAAATTTATAAACTTCCAACACCTAGGTTTCCAATGGTTCTTGTGTTTTATAAAAGGGAAACATGATCTATTTTAATAACAAAATAAAATCTTTGGGTGGGGCCCTTGTTGGCCGATTGTAGGTGGGGGGTCTAGGCTTAGGTAGTAACTAGATAGTTAGTTTAGTTAGTTAAGATTCAAGTATTAGTTAGGTATTTAGTTACTAGGTGTTATATAGTGTGTTATGATGTTCGAGGACCATAACTAGCTTGGTATTGTTAAAACAGTGCTTCTAGTGAAAATTTGGTGTTTCGGGTAGTGTCTGGTTGTTCGGTTGGTTACCGGTTCGTTAAGGTGCTAAACTATGCAGTTTAGTGAGCTTTATGTTACATTTTGTAATAGTTTTGATTCCTGACACTTAGGAAAGTATTCAGCACCATTTAACCATATTTCTGCATGATATTAGTGTGTTTAAATGCTGAATTCTGCAGAATTCTGCAGTTTATGTGAGTTTTAGGCACTCTCCGGCACTTAAACTATCACTAGGAAGGCAGTTTCATGATCCTTACTTTCCTACTCACCATACTAGTGTAATACTTGGTTTCTGGCTCATTCTGTGTCACAATACAATGTCTGTCTATTTACTTAACTCCGTCAGCATTTTTTTTATTTGTCTGATAACTGTGCTGCTGGTGTTTCGTGCGTCATTCGAATCAACAAAGTTTGCATGCAATAATGTTATGTCATTTGCAATATATGATGCACATATTTGTTTATTAAAAATAATCAGAAAGCCATTCATGTCATAAATTGTAAATAAGCACAGTCATTAAGCATAAATCATCGTCTAATAATTGTACGGATGCATGCAAATTTGACAGTTGTCACAAGCAATCTCATCCGCCCAGAACATGTGGCGTAGCTCCCGTTCTCTAGGCTATATTTGAAAGTGTAGTTAGGCAAATGGTCGACCCGGTCTTTCATCTTGTCGATGACTAGTTGCGCATCCCTGTCGCCGATGAACATGCGAAGACTCCATGAAAAATTCTTGTAATCTTCTGTCATACCCTTAACATTGTGATGCCCGCCCTTCAAACTTACTTGGAGTTTGTGGGCCACCGAGGGTCCAACCTTGTTAAGGATAACTCGGTGGATGAAATCTTTAGATGAAAAATCAAGTCTTCATCTTTTTTTGGTGAGATCTCTATTATATGAGGGAACCATCAGATGATTGTGATGTTCTTTAAAGTGATACAACACCCACGTTTGCGAGGGCTGTTCAAACTTGACACGGATACAAGCTTTGCAGTCGCAAACCCGGAACATGGACTGACTAATGTTTAAAGAAGTGTCATCCAACGTGTCAAACTTCCTTTTCAGTTGTGGGTTGCCATGGTTTGCGCACAAAATGTAATGATGCGTGATGGTTCCATGCTTCCTCTTAACGGTTCCCATCCTAATCGAAAACCCGCACTTCTCGGTGTACCTATCATACATCTCAACTACGTCCTGTCATTTCTGGAACACGGCCGTCAGTTGTGGCTTAAGGTGGGGTGTGGCATACGGGGTCCAGTAACGCGTGCCGTAGGGGGTGAACCAGGATGGGCATTCCTCTTCGCTTTATTGGCCACGCTCTACATGTCAAAAACAAAAAAAGCCAAAAAAAACATACATATCATTACACCTTTAGAAAACAAAAATACCTTTGTAGCGACTAAAAGTGACAAATTGCATGCAACTTTTTTTTGTTTTTCGTGTCACACGAGGATATACGTTGGGTAAAATGAGTGACATCAGGTGAGTTGTCTATGGGTGGAAGAGCTGGGTTGTGAGATAATGGCATAGAAGAAGAGGGCAGCGTATATAATAGGAAAAAATGGGGGGAAATGTGTATTGGGATTGTTGATAAGCCTGTGTCTAATCATCCCTGTGTGTTGATAAACAAAAATATACAGCTGATTGATTACCAACACTCCCCATAAAGACACTAAATTACCATATTAACCTTCCATAACCTACACATGATGAAATGATGTGGCATTCTTTGATTGGTCCAAAATGGTTCTTACGTTTCTCGCAACTCGGTTTGGTTTTCTCTTGAACCGGATCCTATATATATATAGAGTAGGGATCCTGCGGAAAGTGTGTTTTTCCTAGAAAGTGTAGGAAGCGATCTGGGCCTTCAGATGAGTGTGTTTAATGGTTGAGATCATTTTGGTGGAATTTTGGTAATATAAGTGTCTTTAAAATAGGCTAATTTAATTGATTGAGGGGTAAATGTGTCATTTAAGTTGTTTTAAATAAGGAAATAACTACCAATCATAAAACCACCTCCAAAAATGTCGTAATTTTTTTTGTCTCTCTCTAATCCCTCACATTTGAAAACACCAAATCATACAAAAAATAACGATAAATCAGATCTAGATGTGTTCATAGTAGTGTGTTTTAGCGATAAAACACAATGTGACGAACTAGTGACTGACTGCTAAAACACAACATCAAGAATGCCAACTGATAAAACACAACGTGAACCAGTAACTGATAAAACACAACATCAAGAATGCCAAAATCATATCAACCAGTAACGGATAAAACACATTGTGATGAAACCAGATTGATAAAACACAACATCAAGAATACCAAAATCACATCAATCAGTAACTGATAAAACACATTGTGATGAAACAGTAGATAAAATACCAAAGAACATGCCATTCATGAATCATAGCCGGTATAACACATTGTAATGAAACCGGTAATTGATAAAACACAAAATCAAGAATGCCAAAAATCAGATCAACCAGTAACTGATAAAACACATTGTGATGAAACAGTAACTGCTAAAACACATTGTTATGAAACTAGTAACTGATAAAACACAACGTGAACTAGTAACTGATAAAATACAACATCAAGAATGCCAAAAAACATATCAACCAGTAACTGATAAAATACATTATGATGAAACATTAACTGAAACCAGTAACTGCTAAAACACATTGTGATGAACCCAGTAACTGATAAAACACAACGTGAAGAAATTGTTAATGGTTTGAACTTTGTAATTTAAAGTAACTGCTCTTTTGAAATCGTAATGATTTGAAATAGTCAAAGAGATATACGTTTCCATAAATATCTGGATAGTTAGTTTAGGATATATAATATTCCAAAATTAAATTAATAATGAAAGTACCATCATGCCCTTTTGAATAACACCAATAGCTTCCGCATCGTCCGGTGACAGTTGGAGAATATTCGTCGCTAGTTTTGTAATCTCCGACACATTAATATTACTCGACAGCTTTGAAATTCCACTCTGAAACCTCCCTCCGATCTCCGTAAAGTCTCTCCATATTCCAGACACTGGTTCCGGATCTAATGAATTCGAATAAGGATGATGATCGGACGGTGGAGGAGCGAGAAAGGATGCGACACTCCAAAGCTTAGTGGTTAGGGTTTTGGTGATCTCAGATAAGTCTTCTTTGATGCCTCGAGATGAAGTTGAAGATGAATCGTCTTTTGGTTCGGGGTATGGATCTGTTGAGGTGTTTGGAGAGTGTTGTTATGAGGTGTCTTCATTGTCATCGAGATTGAAGGTGTTGGCGATAAATCGAGTGAACCATGACATTGTGGAATTGCTGTTTTTAGGAGATGAAGGTGATGGTGACTGTGACGGTGCAGCGACGGTTTGATCGGAATAGGGATGGGTTAGTTGTAGGGTGTTGTTTTAACGATTCATCACTGGTTTCAGAGTCGGTGATGTTGATTTAAGAGACAAAATTATATTCAGCAAGATCTCCCCTAGCACTTGGTGGCAGGTGGGTGTTGGTGACGGTGGTTGTGGTGGTGGCCGGTGGAAGTAAGTGGGGGTGGAAGGGAAGTTAGAGAGAGATAGAATTGAGATATAGAGAGAGAATTAAGTGTGTATATAATCTTTTTTAAACATAACTAATGTATTTATTATTTTTTATGATTATTTATTTTAATATTTAAGGTAAAATCGTCACACGCTGACTTTTGCGGAAGCGTGTACGTGTGACTTAACCAATATCATTGCATTCAATTATAATAAACAACTATATGACTAAAATTGATGTTCATCCATTCATAAGTTTTAAAAATAATACAAACATAAGTTGTTAAGTTTCAACCCACAAACTTCATGTTAAGTTTACAACCCATCCTAAATAGTAATAAGTTCCATAAAAGGACTTTTAACAAAAGACTTTTAAACCAAGGCTTTGCTTCGTATATCTTATCTAGGTTAACATATACAATTCAAACCCTTCAAAATAGGATGACATCAAATCTTGAATTTACTTCTTGAAAACTTTCTCAATGCCGCCAGATCCATTTAGTTTGCTGAAATACATGTAATTTGAAAACATCAACAAAAGTTGAGCGAGTTCATGTGATTGTGTGTGAGCTCGTATAAACTTGTAATCATTTGAAAGTATTCCTTTTTGGTAACCGGTATGTAAAGCGTCTATGAACAGATCAATTAATGTTTTGCAAGGACATTAATATGTGTGCAATGGCGTAGGAAGGCTCAAACCTAGCGAATTTTGTACCGGACCACCCGGCTGGAACGGCATAGTCACTACATGCGGCCACTTCTGGACCTATGAGTGGGGCTCGCTACACCCAATAGATCTACCACTCCTGCCCCCCGGTCTTTATACAAAGATTAATGGTCTTAAGTATGCGCCTACCCATTCACATGATCTAATAGTTCATTCCTTAGCTAAATCATACCATTTGAAATATTTGAAACATGTATTCCACCCCCCGAAAGTTATAAATCCGAAAACAGTTAAAAGAAAAGGGGGATATGAACTCACTAATTTGCGTAGCTGTCTCGTATACTCAAAGTTTCGCTTCCCGGGTTGTACCACTACCTACACATGTACTATGTTTTATTAGACATTTAGGTCGTGTAACGACTCTTAGCCTTAGTTGTTCATTAAGACTTATTTTGGAATTTAGTATACTCTGAGTTATATGCTTGATGTACATTATATAATTCCAAATTATATGATTATTAGTTAAAATAAGGATATTTTAACTTAAACTATTTCCATCCAATTATTTAGAATATTGTTAAAAATAATTTATTTTTAACTTGATTTGTCATGTATTTCTCGCATATATATTTTCAAGTATAGGTATACTTGCATTTGCGTATTTTACCAAGTATTGGTAGTGTATTCCTGTATGTATTTATACGTATACGTATTTTCTTGTATTTTTAAGTATTTTACACTTAATTTATGTACAATTTTCTGGAATATTATTTTTGTATAATTAAAAATCACCAACTTTATACTCTTAATATATATATATATTTTAAGAGGATTTTTATAGAAAAATATCTATAAATTTCTTTGGCAAAAATATGTACACTTGCATATATATCTTAAAAATAATATATTTTTAAGACTAAACCTATAAAAATATATTTTTTTAGTTTTCACCAAAATAATATATTAATAAGTTGTTCTTGAAAATATATATTTTCTCCCACTTCAAAATAATATATTTTCTACTTTGAAAAAAGTATGATATATTTTATGATAGTTAGAAAAATTCATATTTTGCCGTTTCTTCGATTTCAAAAATACCGTGTATCACATTTGTCAAGTTACGAATTTATTTCCTAAATCTATATATACATTGTCCAAATGTCCTTTGTCCGATTTGTCTGATATTTGGGTATAAGATAGATATTTATTTTCTTGTGATTTTGGTAATATTTCATATTACAATTTTTCGTATTTTGGTGTGTTATATTATTTTCAAGGTTCCTAATTTTTAATATAACTAATACAAACAATATACAAGTAGCACATAATTTTGTGACTTCTAAATATGTATTTTTCTAAATATATACTTAGTAATTTTTATTATTAAAAATCAACCTCCAATACTTGTAAATTTTATAACAAAAAAAATGGCAAATTTTTATATTAAAAACCATGATAAAAAATTACTTGTAAACACCTGTTTTAAAAATATTTTTCTAAGTGTTGAATTTTTACAAAAAAATTGCCATAGTTTCCCTTGAAAATGGAGGTTTCCATGCTTATTAGCATATCTTTTTCTTTTCAAAAATTCATCATCAATCATCAACAATTATCATACAACTTACCATAGCCATAAACATGCACTTTTATATGATGATATGAACTTGAAGTTTTACAAAACCTTGTAGTATTTTAACATGTTGTTTAACAAGGTTTGATAACCCTAAAGCCATGGTTTTTACTTCATAAAATTCTTTCTTACAAAATTTCCATCTTTACAACTTGTAACATGTTTTTACAAAAATTTATCTTCTTGAATTTTTCATGTTTCACATACCTTTCTAGCTTCATTTTAACATATAAAACATGGTTACTTTCTTTTTAAACCAAATCATGTTGAATATTGATGTAAACTTTAGTTTCTTGAAACTTTTATTTTTGAAATCTTATATTTTTAAGATTCACAACTTGTAGGAATCATCATCCTACACAAAATCATGTTCATGCTTAACATAAAGGATGATCATCATAGATTTTTCAAGATCCATCCTCATACTTGCTAGATCATGTTTTAAATCATCATCTAGCAAGCTTCATGTGGTGATCTATACCATACATACAAGTAATCAACAAACAAGTTCATTACATACACTTAAACAACTTAGATTTTCGTGATTTCAAGCTTTATGTTCATGTTCCTGTTCATGTTCTTGTTTTGATGAGATTCTTTAGATTATCTTGTTACTACTTACTTTAACTACTAAAATCAAGTGTAAAAACAATTTCAAGAGTGCTTACTACTAGCACAAGGGCTAGGGAAGATTAAGAAGCAAGATGATGAAGAAATGTGGTGGTTAATAGCTCTCCAAGAAGGTCCTTCAACTCTCCTTGCTTGTAACCTCCTTAAGTATGCTTGATACACCTTAGGAACACCTTAGATTACTTGGAAATGAGTTGGAAAATGATGGAGATGGAGAGGGGTGCTTGGCCGAGAGTATGTAAAGGGAGAAGGAAGAGTTTTGTTGGTTTGAATGATGATGAAGATAAGAATTTAGGGACTAGTGGTTTTTATTAAGTGATTTCCAACAAGTGTTTATTCAATGGTCTAAATGTTCCATATCTAAACAACAAATCAAATAAATTAATCAAAAGAAATGTGGGGTGTGGGACCCCACATGTAACCGTCCATAAGGGGGGGGGGGGCGGGTCTTAGTTGTATTTCAACTTCAAGTTTCAAGTTTTAGTTAGATTTCAAGTGTTAGTTTAGGGGTTAATTGTGTTTAAGTGTTTTAAGTAGTAATAGGATGTTTAGTGTTGGTAACTAGCTTCATGATGTTAAAACAATGTTTCTAGTTCAATTTTGGTGTTTCGGGTAGTGTCTGATTGTTCGTTTGGATACCAGTTCGTTACGGTGCTAAATTGTGCAGTTTAGTGTGCTATGTGATACCTTTTATGACATTTTTCATTCCCGACACTTAACAAGTCATTCTGGACAATTAAACCTCATTTTTGCATTATATTTTGATGTTAAAAAACTGATTTTTGCCATTTTCTACAGAATTCTGCAGTTTGAGTGTGTTTCGGGCACTTTTTGATGTTTAAATCGTACTCAGAAGGCAGTTTTATAACCCTTACTTCCCTACATAGTATTCTAGTGTAACTCTTGGTTCCAGGGCTCATTCTGTGTTCTAACAACATGTCTGTCTGAGTACTGAACTCCCGTCGGTACTTCTAGTTTATCTGATTATTGTGCTAGTCTCCTCTTGTGCACTAATTGAACTATTCCGGGTTGTATTTAATAATGATAAGCAGCATGCAACATGTAATGTATTTGTATGCCCTTGAAAGTAAACAGAAAATCACTTATATCATAAGTTCAATCATGCACAGTCATAAAGTACAAATTACTGTTCATATTGTACGGATATTACATGGAAAAGTTCCAGTTGTCACATTCTCCCCCCGTTAAAGGAATTTCGTCTCGAAATTCAAGCTGTGTTTTCGGTTGAAGGGGAGTTGTGAAACAAGTGCGGATACTTAGACTTGATTTGGTCTTCACCTTCCCATGTAAACTCTGGGCCATGACGTGAATTCCAACGGACTTTGACAAGTTTAATACGACTTCTCCGTGTCTTGTGTACTTTCTAGTTGGTTAAATCTACAGGTTCTTCAGTAAATTGGAGTTTGTCGTTGACGTGAATCTCGTCTGCGGGAATGACGACTGTTTCTTGAGTCGGCCTCCTCTTGAGATTAGACACGTGAAACGTGTCATGGACACTACTATGTTCTTCTGGAAGTTTTAGCTTGTATGCAAGAGTTCCGATTCTCTCCAGAATCTCGAAAGGACCAATGTAACGCGGGTTCAACTTTCCACATTTTCCAAATCGTACCACGCCTTTCCAAGGCGAGACTTTCACAAGACCATATCTCCAACTACAAATTCCAATGGTTTTCGTCGATTGACGGTGTAACTCTTCTGTCTATCATGGGCTGTCTTGATACGATCACAGATCTGAGCAATCTTGTCTGTAGTTTCTTGAAACAACTCTGGACCAATGAGCTGTTTATCTCTGGTCTCTGCCTAACCCAGCGGGGACCGACACCTACGTCCATATAAAGCTTCAAACGGGGCGGCCTGAATACTGGTGTGATAACTATTATTGTAGGAAAACTCCACTAAAGGCAAGTTAGTATCCCAACTTCCACCAAAGTCCATCACACAAGCACGTAACATGCCTTCCAAAGTCTGTATCGTTCGTTCACTATGGTCGTCCGTCTGAGGGTGAAATGCAGTACTAAGGTTCAGCTGTGAACCAAAAGCCTTCTGAAACGTTTGCCAAATCCTTGACATAAAACGACCATCTCGGTCGGATATGATAGAAACAAGCACTCCATGACGTGCCACAATCTCCTTGAGATATATTTCTTCCAACTTCTTTGTGCTATCTTTCTCACTGATCGGTAAGAAATGTGCAGACTTTGTGAGTCGATCAATAATTACCCAAATCATATCATGACCTCTTTGGGTTCTTGGTAGTTTAGTAATGAAATCCATCGATATTTGTTCCCACTTCCAAACGGGAATCTCAGGTTGTTGCACTAGCCCTAATGGTTTCTGGTATTTCGCCTTAACTTTTGCACAAGTAAGGCAGTTACCCACATATGTAGCAATATCAGCTTTCATTTTGGGCCACCAATACCAATCTTTCAAGTCTTGGTACATCTTGTTGGATCGAGGATGTATCGAGTACCTTGACTTATGAGCTTCGTCCAGAATAATCGCACGTATATTTCCGCGGAACAGAACCCAAACTCGTTCCACAAAGTATAATGTTCCATCTTCCTTGGGCAACAATTTCACTTCCATTCCACGTAACGATTCAGCTCGTAGGTTCTCTGATTTAAGCGCTTCCTGCTGGGCTCCATGAATCTGAACTGTGAGATCAGTTTGTGTTGTCATCTCTAGGGCTCGCACCCTTAGAGGCTTTGCACGTTCCTTGCGGCTCAAGGAGTCCGCTACAACGTTCGCCTTGCCCGGGTGATACTTTATCTCACAATCGTAATCATTCAATAGCTCGACCCATCTTCGTTGTCTCATGTTTAAGTCCTTCTGATAAAAAATGTGTTGCAAACTCTTATGGTCTGTAAAGATCGTGCAACGAGTACCATACAAGTAATGACGCCAAATCTTCAACGCAAATATCACAGCTCCTAACTCAAGGTCGTGCGTTGTATAGTTCTTCTCAAGCACCTTCAAATGACGTGACGCGTACACGATGATTTTGTCCCGTTGCATCAACACGCAACCAAGACCTTGTCGAGAAGCATCATAGTAACCACAAATCCATCGGTACCATCAGATAAAGATAAGATAGGTGTGTCGCAGTGTTTATCCTTCAATGTCTGAAAAGTTGTTTCTTGTTTCACTCCCCAATCAAATTTCTTATCCTTCTGGGTTAGGGTGGTTAGCGGCTAAGCAATACTTGAAAAATTCTCAATGAATCGTCTGTAATAGCCCGCTAACCCCAAAAGTTGTTGTATCTCAGTTGGTGTCTTTGGGGCTTCCCAGATTTTGATTGCTTCAATCTTGGCAGGGTCAACATGAATTCCATTCTCATTCACCACGTCACCTAGGAATTGTACCTCGCGAATCCAAAATTCGCACTTCGACAGCTTTGTATACAACTGTTCTTTCTTTAAAAGTTCCAAGATAGTTCGCAGATGTTGCTCATGTTCTTCCTTGGTCTTCTAGTATACAAGGATGTCATCAATAAACACAATCATGAACTTATCCAGGTATGGCTTGCACACCCGATTCATGAGGTCCATGAATACTGCCGGTGCGTTCGTTAAGCCAAACGGCATGACAAGGAACTCATAATGTCCATAGCGAGTCCTAAAGGCCGTTTTAGGGATACTTTCTTCTTGTATTCGCAGTTGATGATATCCCGACCTCAAGTCGATCTTTGAGTAGTAGCTAGAGCCTTGCAATTGGTCGAACAAGTCATCAATCCTCAGCAAGGGATGCTGATTCTTGATGGTTAACTTACTTAACTCCCTGTAGTCGATACACATATGAAAACTGCCATCTTTCTTCTTAACAAACAGCACTGGAGCTCCCCAGGGTGAGAAGCTCGGCCTGATAAATCCCTTATCTAGCAGCTGTTGCAGTTGAGTTGAAAGTTCTTGCATCTCGGATGGAGCTAACCCGTAAGGTGCCTTCGCCACTTGTGCCTCTCCTGGCACTAGGTCTATTCAAAACTCCACTTGTCACTGTGGAGGTAACCCATGAAAGTCTTCAGGAAAGACTTCTGGAAATTCCTTCACAACTGGGATGTCTTCTAGCTTTGGCTCCTTGGTCTCCTTGTCGACAACATGAGCAAGGAAGGCTATGCAGCCTTTTCGAAGACACTTCTGCGCTTACATGCAGTTGATAATCCATAAGGGCGTCTCGTGTTTTTCTCAATGAATCACAAGCGTCTCCTCATTCACTAACGGGATGCGAATGGTCTTCTCGTGGCAAACTATTTCCACACGGTTGTTAGACAACCAATCCATCCCAACAACAACGTCAAAGCTTCCCAAATCAACCGGTAGGAGATCAATAGAAAATTCGCGCTCTCCAAGTTCCAAAGTACAACCCTTAATCACTTCATTTGCCTCTACTAACTTTCCATTATCCAGTTCTATAGAATACGGGACGTCTAGCTTACTTGAAACTAGGCCAAGTGTATTCTTAAAGTCTATAGATACGAAACTAAAGTTGGCGCCAGTATCAAACAGAACAGATGCATAGTGTTGGTTAATAGGGAACGTACCCGTAACCACATTCGGATCCTGGCGTGCTTCTCTAGCTCCAATAGTAAACACTCTTCCACGGGCCTGATTGTTCTTAGGGCAATCCCGCTTGAAATGCCCCATGTCACCGCAGCCAAAACAACTTTGGCCACGTTCGTTATCATTTCCGCCTTGGCCATTTTTGTTGTTTCCTCCACGATTCCCATTACCAGCTTGGTTTCCGTTTCCACCCCTATTTCTGTTTCCTCATTGACAACCATTTCCACCCTGGTTTCTGTTACCATACTGATTGCCATTTCCACCATGATTCCCATTTCCTCCTTGGTTTCTATTACCACGACCCGCACCATACCAACATGCATCCCTTGCATGCCCAACTTTTCCATAGTTTTCACACTTCCTATATCTGCACCGACTAGTATGATGAAATTGACAGATGTCATACTTGGGTAAGGAGCCCATATACTTTTTTCCCTGGGTTTCAGTGTTTGCCGCGCCAGTCTGGGCCTCCGCTGGAGGATTTGTATCTCTACGCTTATTGGTGTTACTGTTTGCCCACGTGCTCTTCTTGAAATTCGTAAACTTCCTCTTGTTGTCGTTCGAGGATTCCACGTGAGTTTCCTTCTTGCTTTCACCAGATTTAGAGAACTTTCCCAAGCGAATAGCTTCCTCAGTAAGGGCAACACTCAGATCGATAGCCTCTGCGATGGTCGGAGGCTTAGAGGCAGTAACCATGCTCCAGATTTGAGGAGCAAGTCCCCAAATGAACCACTCAATCCTCTTAAATTCAGGCTCGACAAGATAGGGAACAACCCTGGATAAATCATGGAAGCGTTGGATATACTCAGCAATCTTCGGTCCATCCATCTTCAGGTTCTAGAACTCAGTCTCAAGCTTCTGGATTTCGGCCCTAGAATAGTATTTCTTGCGCATCAATTCTTTGAGCTCGTACCATCTCAATGCATATGCAGCAGCTTCACCAAGAGTTTGAACCTGAAGGTTCCACCATGAGAGTGCGTCATCCAAAAACAGTCCTGAAATGTAGGTGACTCTCTGCTCGGGCGCACATTTGCTCATTCTCAGGACTGAATCAGTCTTTTGCAACCCAACAAACAAAAGCCACGGCACCTCTGGTGCCATCAAAGTTCAAGGGCTTACAGTCCAGGAACTGCTTATAGGTACAGCCTGAAACACATACAACAACAATTCATGAGTGAGCATCGACAAGCACAATCTGGAAATATCCAAAAGATTTGTAATGTGTCTTGGGTGACTTAACATTACCAGTTGGAGGGTTATTTCCGGAAGTGCCACCGCTGTGTTCAGAGCGGAGGGCTTCATGCTGTGCTATAGCTTGCGATATGAGCTCATTGAGTTCAGCTTCAGTTCTCGGTAACGTGTTAGTGTCCGTGCTACGTCTGGGTGGCATTTTCTTCTAGCAAGAAGTATTGGGTCGGTTAGACAACATTCATCAAATAATTGTCTATGGGGTATACATATATAGATATACATATGATATAGATAATCATCACATCAAGCAAACATGGAATCACATAAACATCACATGCACATATAAATCAACAATGTATAAATGAGAAAACGACCATTAAGCTTTCATAAATGTTTAACAACTTAGTACATTATTTTTAATAGTAGAAAAAAATGGACCCAGGGTTACATCACCTCGGTCATACAAGTTTTCAACAATACAAAAGTAGTAATCATTTTCCTTCTACATTGTCTTCTGGGGTCTTCAAAAGTCTTGAGCTCAATCTTAGTCTTCATAAAAAAAGGGTACCTGCAAAATAAAAGGTCTAGAATGGTGGAGGTGGTGGGGGAGTCAGAAAAATCAGACTACGGAGATGAGCAAGCTCGTCCTCGAGCTCATGCACACATCAGACCAAAAAGCTGATCTGCTACTCAGCGGTCAAAAATTGGGTGTCGAAACCCTCAATAGTAGTAGGAGCAGATGATGGAAATACAGGAGGAGGGAACGACGGTGGTGGTGGAGTAACAGGTGGAGGATATGAAGGTGTTGGAGGCTGTCTGGCTATCGCCTCGCACTCTAACTCCAAGACTCGACGGCTAAGAATCTCAAACTGTAACTGAAGAGAAAGGAGAAGGTCATCATGAGTGTACCCAGCATGGTGAGATGGGTGGTAAGGATCAGATAATGGCATCGAATATGGGGGAAACCACCTGGGAGACTAACAATACGGGTCCGCCTCGAACGGAGTGAAATGAGGTGTAGGCAAGAAACCAGCAAATGCAAAAGGGTTAAAACTAAGAGGCTGTCCAGATGTGCCCTCCCCAAGGTGGGGAGCAGGTATCTCGTGCGGGAAAATGGTGGGGAGATCATGTCGGTGTGCATTAGTAGGAAAGGGTGGTAGTGAACTCCCTGGAATAGAAGGGGCAAAAACAGCAGGTGGGGGTTGTGAGACAAGTGGTGCAATGGGAGGTAAGTCAATAGGAGCTGAAACGGGATCCGAGATGTGATCATATGCTGGTGGGGGTGTGGCAACACGAATGGGAGAGGAGGGGGCAACAGACATGGCTTCGTCGTCAATATCGGTCGGATATGCCCTAACTCCTGCAGCAAGCAGGGCTGATGAGGTCACAGACTCGAAGGAGCCCGCAACAGAGTCTAGATCAGAGTCGGAGGAGATGTCAATGACAGATATCACGGGAGAAGGTATGTCTAAGATAACGACGTCGTCCAGCTCGCCATCACCCTGGTCACCCTCAGGGTGATCTCCCTCAAGAAAAGAAAGATCATCATCATCTAAGTTAGCAAAGGGCCAATCCTTTGGGGAATGGCAGTGAGTGGAATAGCGTCGATCAGGATAGGCTCCATAAGATGCTCACCATCGGGGTGGCCGATGATAAGCTGGTCATGAATTGGAAGAGGGAAAGCGAGAACGTCATTGATAAACGGGATGTCATCTCCGAAGTCTGGCAGCGCAAAGGGATGAAAATCATCATCGTCATACGACAGCATCTCCGGGTCACTCTCGGTGTCGGAGGTAAAAATCTCTGGGATAGGTGCCACCTCATCAATCGGAGACGATCGCCATCGGATCGTGCTCCTCGGACAGTCCACTACTCTCTGATGACGACATAAGTACCTGTAACGTAAAACCATAACATATGTACATATATTAATTATTATTACTTAGTATATACAGGAAAAGGGAGGCATCACATCACATGCATTCATGTTGTTCCTACGAGGGTCATTTCTAGTTTGGCAAGTCTGCCCCATATAGACTATACCATCCACTAATGTCCTTGCTTGTTTTCCTTTCTTTCCTTTGAAAAATTGTTTGTTCCATGGATCTTGGCGTTTTTTCGTACATGCAAGGAAAAATATTTTGTAAAAATATTTTCGTGAGGGAATCCTAGTGATTGTATTCTAGACTCGAGAAGGAATTCTAGTTCACTACAATCGAAGCTCTTATACCAACTTGTCACACCCTGACTTTTGCGGAAGCGTGTACGTGTGACTTGATCAATATCATTGCATTCAATTATAATAAAAAACTATATGACTAAAATTGATGTTCATCCATTCATAAATTTTAAAATAATACAAACACAAGTTGTTAAGTTTCAACCCACAAACTTCATGTTAAGTTTACAAACCATCCTAAATAGTAATAAGTTCCATAAAAGGACTTTTAACAAAAGACTTTTAAACCAAGGCTTTGCTTCATATATCTTATCTAGGATAAGATATACAATTCAAACCCTTTAAAATAGGATGACATCAAATCTTGAATTTACTTCTTGAAAACTTTCTCAATGCCGCCAGATCCATTTAGTTTCCTGAAATACATGTAATTTGAAAACATCAACAAAAGCTGAGCGAGTTCATGTGTTTGTATGTGAGCTCGTATAAACTTGTAATCATTTGAAAGTATTCCTTTGGTAACCGGTATGTAAAGCGTCTTTGAACATATCAATTAATGTTTTGCAAGGACATTAATATGTGTGCAATGGCGTAGGAAGGCTCAACCCTAGCAAATTTTGTACCGGGCCACTCGGCTGGAACGACATAGTCACTACATGCGGCCATTTCTTGACCCATGAGTGGGGCTCGCTAGACCCGATAGATCTACCACTCCTGGCCCTCGGTCTTTATACAAAGATTAATGGTCTTAAGTATGCGCCTACCCATTCACATGATCTAACAGTTCATTCCTTAGCTAAATCATACCATTTGAAATATTTGAAACATGTATTCCACCCCCCGAAAGTTAAAATTCAAAAACAGTTAAAAGAAAAGGGGGACATAAACTCACTAATTTGCATAGCTGTCTCGTATACTCAAAGTTTCGCTTCCCGGGTCGTACCACTACCTACACACGTACTATGTTTTATTAGACGTTTAGGTCGTGTAACGACTCTTAGCCTTTGTTGATTATCAAGACTTATTTTGGAATTTAGTATACTATGAGTTATACGCTTGATATACATTATATAATTCCTAATTATATAATTATTAGTTAAAATAAGGATATTTTAACTTAAACTATTTCCATCCAATTATTTGGAATATTGTTAAAAATAATTTATTTTTAACTTGATTTGTCATGTATTTCTCGCATATATATTTTCAAGTATAGGTATACTTGCATTTGCGTATTTTACCAAGTATTAGTAGTGTATTCCGGTATGTATTTATACGTATACGTATTTTCTTGAACTTATCAAGTATTTTACACTTAATTTATATACAATTTTCCGGAATATTATTTTTGTATAATTAAAAGTCACCAACTTTATACTCTTAAAGTATATATATTTTAAGAGGATTTTTATAGAAAAATATCTATAAATTTCTTTGGTAAAAATATGTACACTTCCATATATATCTTAAAAATAATATATTTTTAAGTTGTTCGTGAAAATATATATTTTCTCCCACTTCAAAATAATATATTTTCTACTTTGACAAAGTCTGATATATTTTATGATAGTTAGAAAAATTCATATTTTGCCGTTTTTTCGATTTCAAAAATACCATTTATCACAATTGTCAAGTTACGAATTTATTTCCGATATATATATATATATATATATATATATATATATATATATATATATATATATATATATATATATATATAGGGGACCGCTAGAATGAGAACCACCTCGAGTTATGAGAACCGCGAGAACCACTTGATCCGGGGCGAGGTGGACCAATTTTTTTTTTCAAAAACGTAGATTAGTGTATCACAAACACATTCGTAAAAAAAAAAATTTTTTAAAAATGTCGTGGGTGTCGTTTTTTACACCACAAAAACGTGGTTTACGAGTTCCGTAAATTTACGGAACTCGTAAACCACGTTTTTGTGGTGTAAAAAACGACACCACGGCATTTTTTTTTTTAATTTTTTTTTTTACGAATGTGTTTCTAACACATGCATCTACGTTTTTGGGAAAAAAATTTGGTCCACCTCGCCCCGTACGGTGTGGTTCTCGCGGTTCTCATAACTCGAGGTGGTTCTCATTCTAGCGGTCCCCTATTTATATATATATATATTGTCCAAATGTCCTTTGTCCGATTTGTCCGATATTTGGGTATAAGATATATATTTATTTTCTTGTGTAATATTATTTTCAAGGTTCCTAATTTTTAATATAACTAATACAAGCAATACACAAGTAGCACATAATTTTGTGACTTCTAAATATGTATTTTCCTAAATATATACTTAGTCATTTTTATTATTAAAAATTAACCTCCAATACTTGTAATTTTTATAACAAAAATAATGGCAAATTTTTATATTAAAAACCATGATCAAAAATTACTTGTAAACACTTGTTTAAAAATATTTTTCTAAGTGTTGAATTTTTACAAAAAAATTTGCCATAGTTTCCCTTGAAAATGGAGGTTTCCATGCTTATTAGCATATCATTTTCTTTTCAAAAATTCATCATCAATCATCAACAATTATCATACAACTTACCATAGCCATAAACATTCACTTTTATAAGATGATATGAACTTGAAGTTTTACAAAACCTTGTAATATTTTAACATGTTGTTTAACAAGGTTTGATAACCCTAAATACATGGTTTTTACTTCATAAAATTCTTTCTTACAAAATTTCCATCTTTACAACTTGTAACATGTTTTTACAAAAATTTATCTTCTTGAATTTTTCATGTTTCACATACCTTTCTAGCTTCATTTTGATGTATAAAACATGGTACTTTCTTTTTAAACCAAATCATGTTGAATCTTGATGTAAACTTTAGTTTCTTGAAACTTTTATTTTTGAAATCTTATATTTTTAAGATTCACTACTTGTAGGAATCATCATCCTACACAAAACCATGTTCATCTTCAAGTTCATGCTTAACAAAAAGGATGATCATCATAGATTTTTCAAGATCCATCATCATACTTGGTAAATCATGTTTTAAATCATCATCTAGCAAGCTTCATGTGGTGATCTACACCATACATACAAGTAATCAACAAACAAGTTCATTACATACACTTAAACAACTTAGATTTTCATGATTTCAAGCTTTATTGTTCATGTTCATGTTCTTGTTTTGATGAGATTCTTTAGATTATCTTGTTACTACTTACTTTTACTACTAAAATCAAGTGTAAAAACAAGTTCAAGAGTGCTTACTACTAGCACAAGAGCTAGGGAAGATCAAGAAGCAAGATGATGAAGAAATGTGGTGGTTAATAGCTCTCCAAGAAGGTCTTTCAACTCTCCTTGCTTGCAATCTCCTTAAGTATGCTTGATACACCTTAGGAACACCTTAGATTACTTGGAAATGAGTTGGAAAATGATGGAAATGGAGAGGGGTTTGACTTTCTAAACTACACGGTATATGTTTTGTTAAAAATGTTTTGTTAAAAAATGAAGTTGTACTTAAAATAATTTTTTTATTTGTTATCATAAAACGGAACGATGATAAACTACACCGTTCTAATAGTTTGACTTTCTAAACTACACGGTACGATGTAAAACAAATGTGATTTGAAGATAAAGCATTAGAACGGGTTTTTATGTTATCTTCAAATCACATTTGTTTTACATTATCATTTGTTTGGTTTTACCGCAACGTGCGACTTAAAAAAAACTAACATTGTTAAGTAGGTGAAAGCAAATGCACAAAAACTCAACACAAAATCATCACAAATATTGAATAAACGATTCACAAGTTGTATATATGTATATAGAACAACAATCAAATTAGTTTACTCTTTATGCACATTTTCTTTTGAATTTTGTAAAGCTATAAAAAAGCTATAATATGAAAAAAAAAAAAAAAAAAAAAAAAAAAAACCTCGAGAATGTTGCGTTTCGCAAACTTTATAATTTTGAAAAGAAACTCGATAAATAATTAATGAAAAAAATAACTTTATTATAATGTTTTTATTATAGGTTTCTGAAATAAAATAAAAGCGTAAACTTCATTCTCCAAAATTGATTAATATTTTATGTTCAAATCAAAAGTAGCGATAAATTATTAAATTATATAGGGGAACTTTTGTTAGCTATAAAGATTATTCCTTGTTTAATTATTACATTAATGATTAATAACGATCAGCAATTATAAATTTTAATAATATGGTCTGCGTCACATGCGTAGCACATATAACGGCTAATAAATTCCTTTTTAAGCAATTATCATGTCACCAATTAACAAAACAAAGATATTATGGGTTCTCTAAGGTATCAATTTGTATTTTTAACTTGCATCAATTTTTTATAAAATCAAATTTCATGTAAGTCAGTAAATTTTTGTAGTATCAATTTTGTTTCTTCTATATTGGTAATAACTTTTGCAAGATTTATAAAATAAGAAAATACTCTAAAGTTTGTAGCTTTTGTCTAAGTTATAAAATGATGAATTATTCTACTTGAAAAAAAGCAACTATAGGTATATCGTAAAACATATCTGGTTTTAAGGGGCATAACTTTGTTATTTTAAATATTTGTAGATTGGAGACCAAAGCTTTAATTTTAGTTTTTTACATTAGAGTCAAATGACATTTTAGTCTTTATGGTTTTGATCATTCATGTCAATTTAGTCCAAAGGTTTCATTTTTCTTCTGTGAAACTAAAAAGGTTTCACCGTTGCCATTTTAGTCCACTGGGTTAACTTCATCTATTTTTTCTGTTAACGAGAAGGGTAATTCAGTCATTTTATATGTAATTCTGTTAACTAAAAGGTCAATTCGACCATATAAAATGACCGAATTGTCCTCGTTAACAGAAAAATGGATGAAGTTAACACAGTGGACTAAAATGGCAACAGTGAAACCTTTTTGGACCCACAGACGAAAAATGAAACATTTGGACTAAACTGGTAAAATGGCCCAAATCACAGGGACAAAAATGGCATTGAACTTAACAAATTATTAGTAAGGGCTCGGATATCGATTGTTGGGTTTAAGTGGACAGTATACCTGCAATCTTAGTTAATGTGAGATTAGATTCGTTAATTAAGTAACCGAATATATTAACCATTGATTCTGATTCTGATTCCATTGCAATTGTATAAGTTTCGTATATGTTTTAGTCGTTTTAACGTGTCGTTTCGTATCTTTATGTTGTGCTTATTGTGTGCCGGGTTTTCTAGGCTTAATAGGTGCTTAACGAGGTAAAAGTAGCATACAAGCAGGACAACGGGTCAAACTGGTAGCTCAAAACAGTTCTGCTGGAAAAGTGTTTCCTGCGCGCCACGCAGGGGAAACACCTTGGACATCTCGTGCCGTAGGGGAAGCACCTTGACTGCTTTTGTTGATTTTGATAAAAGTTGATTTTACTTGAATTATTTGACTGTTATCAAGTGTATTTGTGATTTCCTTGCATCATTAGCGGGCTGTAAATTTGGTGGTAATTGGTCTAACTTAATGGATTGTTAGGTCGTTATAGTTATTCTTAAAAACTGTCCCAAATAATTAATCAAAATCATTAATTCCAAAGTCATCTCTATGTGGTGTTTGAATCAGTAAATGGGTTTTTATGTTAATTTGGTAATCCGAATTCCAGGTGGGGGTTACTTCTTCTCATATGGATAACACTTTTCTTAACAAGTTGCGTTTTTCTCAATCAACCAAACAAACCCCCAATTTAGATAACATTGTCTAGTTCATTAGTTCACTAAACACTTACTACAAATTCCCTATGGATACGACCTTACTTACCCATGCTAGTTTGGTATTTAAACAAAAATACTTTCTTTTGGTTAGCCCAGGATAGCTACATCAGGGGCCCGCTTTTCACATTACAATAGGATGCTAGAGTCAAAAGTCAAAAGGGAAGTTTCTACTTTATAGAAATGCAAATCGGCAATTCGTGTCTATAAAACATCATAGGAAAGTTTGTACAAATTTTGCAAAGTTGTGGTCAAGCTATATAGTAAGAGGTATTTGCGAAAACAAAAATGGAATGGCATCCAAAAATTGTATGACACGCACGAGGGAAGACATGGTTTCCCCGGAATGTTTGGTATCATCGATTGTATTCATTGGTCGCGGTGTAATGCCTTAATGCATGATAAGGCCAGTTTACACAAGGTGATCAAAGACATCTCACAATAATGTTAGAAGTTGTGGGTTCACAAGATCTATGAATTTACATGCTTCACCTTTAGTGGCATATAGCCCGTTTATCTGACCTGCCACCAACAATGAATCAACGTGTGTTTCTAGGTTTTGTAACCTCATTTTTACTGCTAGGTGCTTG
The DNA here is from genome assembly GCA_030545235.1 of Helianthus tuberosus. Classification (NCBI taxonomy): domain Eukaryota; kingdom Viridiplantae; phylum Streptophyta; class Magnoliopsida; order Asterales; family Asteraceae; genus Helianthus; species Helianthus tuberosus. The sequence goes on from CM060383.1 coordinate 59,995,868, forward strand.
CTGCAAGAAAAGCTTCGTACTCCACTTTGTTGTTAGTACTCTTGAAATCATGGTGGATAGCCTATGTGGACTCCTACTTGTCTAGGTTAACTTGTAACAACTCCCAAAAGACCCTAGAAAGAACCCTGATTGAAACCCCGGACGCGCACGCCGAGACTCAGCGCGAAAGAAAACTAGACATCCCAAGAGCCACGCGAGAGTATCCCCTGATTCTCCAGTGACGCGCGGGAAAGTATCAGGCCACGTGGCACCGTTTCACAACAAGTGGCAAGGCTATGATGTTGACCAGGCTGCCCTAGCCCTAATAGGCAGTTGTCGCGCCTTGCGGGGGAGACCCCTGATTCTCTAGCGACGCGCGGGAGAATCTAAGATGGGTGATATAAGGGCAACCGTGGGAGAAGTCACAGCGCACCTTTTCGAAATCAAAATCGATACTCCTTCTTTCTCGTTCTACTGTCTGAATACCTGAAAGCCCCTAAACCCCAAAACTCTGCTCCGTAATCAGCGTGCTAACCTTAATCACTAGTATGATACCCTATCCGACCGATATGAAACCAAATCAACGGATGTTTAGTGCTACCTGAATAATGCTATACTTTGTCATCTATGATGTAGTTTTGATCTCGTGATTATCGTTAAAGTTGAATTGGGTTAATACACTAATACGTGTTGCATTGTGTGTTTAATTAGAAACCTAAGACTTAAATCAGAAGGCTATTACTGAAAACCCTAAATCTACAAAGAGAGTCCTTCTTTTTTATCAAAATGCATTTCAAAACACTAAATGTTTTCTTGTTGTATTTACAGTGATTAAGTCTTTGTATTCTGAAATTACAGCCGGTATGTGGGGTTTTGTATACATTACTTGATAAGCTTTACTATTGGACAAAGGGTTAGCCATTAGTAATATGACCACAATCACCGAAATGGGCGAGTGACAAGTACTGTGGGGAATTGAAAGATATAAACAAATATAAAACTCTTGATGTTGTAATTACAATACTATGTGTTTTATAGGAATTGAATTAACTCATCAATATTTTTCGCTAAATTAAATGTTTTTAAAACGCGTTTCTATGAAGAGAAGAAAAAGTGCTACGAGGCACTCAAGCTTAAATAAGTGGATATATAAACCTGAAAAAAACGTGTTTTGTAATCAATGATTTTATCCAGGTGAAAATCCTTTATGTAAATATGAGTTTCATCCCACAGTTTATGAAATGAAAACTACGGTGTTTTGAAAACTCTGATATTTTTCCTAACACCCGATCGTAATAAATTTTCGCTGCTCACGGCTCCCGCCCAGGGTAGGACCGGGGGTGGTGAGAGAAGGTGGTATCAGAACCACTGGTTTAACCTAATTAAGTATTGTGAGAATACTTAAAATTAGTAGTCATGAAATAAATGAAATAACTTCTGTGAATATTGTGATGCTAACTAAATATATACGATTTTCGAATTTTGTTGTTTTTATTGTTTTTTACTAACAGTATGAGTGATAGAGAGTTATCTGATGCCTTTCAGAACATACCTGTTAACAATTCAGATATGGATACTACCGAAGATCAAACCGGTATACAAACCGGGTATAAAGCAGATACAGATGAACCAATGATATTTCAGGCTCAACCGTTGCATAAAGCACATCCTAAAAAGAGAAAATTGGATTGGAAGGTAAAAAGGGACAAAAGGAAGAAGAAAATTCCAACAGCAACAAAAACCAAGCGAACCGGAGAATCAATCGGAAAACTAGCCGTAGGCGAAAGTTCAAACCTAACAACCATGCCATTGTCATGGGAGGAATTAGACCAACGCCTGGCAAACTGTGAGATGTTCAGGCCAATACTTGATGAAATCAATCTAAATATGCCACCTTACCCCTCGATGTCAATAAACCCAGAACCCATAAATTCTGAACCAATAATACCACAACAACCACTTCCAAACCTAATGGAAGAATGGTGGACCAACGACTGGGAATTTTAAAACCTAATGAATAATCCTTTTCCGTTTTATCCAAACTACCAACCAGAACCCCCGGCAATTCCCCCAATGAACCCGGAGAATGTGGAAGAACTTTGCCACTATGGAGAGGTACTAATGGATGTAGGAAGCCAAATCCGAAGCATGGGAGAAAATCTCGTCTTGAAATACGATGAGAGAGAACATTACTTTTGAATAGGAAACTAACCTTATAATATATACATATATGTATGATGTATTTTTTGTGTTTTGTACAGGATAAAAAAGTAATATATGCATATAAATGACTTAAATGCCATTTTAGTCCCTATGGTTTGGGCCATTTTGCCAGTTTAGTCCAAATGTTTCATTTTTTGTCTGTGGGTCCACAAATGTTTCACTATTGCCATTTTAGTTCACTGGGTTAACTTCATCCATTATTTCTATTAACGAGAAGAGCAATTCGGTCATTTTATATGGCCGAATTGCCCTTCGAGTTAACAGAATTACATTTAATATGAGTGAATTGCCCTTCTCGTTAACAGAAAAAATGGATGAAGTTAACACAGTGGACTAAAACGACGATGGTGAAACCTGTTTGGACCCACAGGCGAAAAATGAAATCTTTGGATTAAACTGGCAAAATAGCCCAAACCAGAAGGACTAAAATGGCATTTAACTCTATATAAATATATATGTGGTAGTGTATGTAAGATATACGAAGCATAATATATAAAAAGAGTAGAAGTCGCAAGGATCGACAATTTTGACAATATGCTCTGACTAGTTGTGTTCACGATATTTTGAATATTTTATTACTTATTTTGTGATATTAATATTTGAAATATGTTTGTAATACAGATGTCAAATGAAGCTAATGAATAGATCCAGAACAATTATGAAAACTCTTTGGACAAAAGTGTAACAACTCTCATCAAAAAGTACTAATTATTAAATTAATTAGTCCAATAGGAAACCCTAATTGAGACACCCAAGTGATTCTGAACAAACCCTAAAATTTTCAGAACAATCGGAATCAGGATCAGGGCCCTAAAACTCAGGGGGGGTAAAACCTAGTCGGTATTATCTACACAGTTTTACGTGTAAGTTGCAAATGAACGTAAGACCAACTCAGCAAGGCTAGTTAGACACGCGGCCACCCTATGATAGGGGGCGGCCTCTCGCGCCACGCGACACCCCCTCGCGCCACGCGAGGGGGGAGGTTTTTCATGTATAAATATGGGACTTTGGGACTTGATTCTGGGAGTTGAAACGACGCTCAAATTCACTTTGTGCGCTGAGATATCGTAGAAATACTCCAATTAACACACACAGGCACTAAATTGACACCGCAATCAGGGTATTAGCACGATCGCTATTACGATTCATTGTCCGACGATCAATATATCCAATGAATGTTTAAGTGCCGCCCACATTAGGGTTATACTTTATCGTTCGTCAATAATTTGACGGATCATCGTTAATTCGATGGATGAAGTATTGTACTTTATCGTTCGTCATTAATTTGACGGATCATCGTTAATTCGATGGATGAAGTATTGCACTTTGTCGTTCGTTGTGAGAATTTGATCTCGTGAGTTATCGTAATTGCTGGATTGATTACTAACCCAGAATTGTGTGCCTATTATTAAAATTAGGTTAAAAAGGCTAAATCAGTAGGCCAAACTCTGCCCGTATAAATCTGCAATGTGAGTCATTCTTCTTTTCTCACAGTTTGTGAGTCATTCTCTTTTTATCAACTATTTTACAATACTCCAAATTATTTTCAAGGTTATAATTACAGGGACTAAGTCGTGGATATCTTGAATTACTGGTTAGTGGGGTATTGTGCACATTACTAATTTTCTCCCAGTTAGGTTCATTGACCTACTCGGGATAATCACTGTTAGGTTCATTGACCTACAGGGATAATCATCACTATTTAGGTTCATTGATCTAAATAGTGGTATGACCATCGTCACCATTGTGACTTGTCACCATTGTGACAGAATGCCAGATAAAAATAAGATAGAAGCCATTGTAATCGCTCTTATGCTGTAATTAATAACTATGCATCATTATGCAAAATAGAATGATTCACTCAGTATTTCCCGCTGACAAAACCTTTTTCAAACATGTTTCAGGTAACCTATTATGAATCAGGAAAAGTGCCATATAGCACTACAAGCTCAAGGAAGTGGCTCAGTATAAAATAAAGAAACATGTTTTGTAAAATAAAAGATTTCTTCATGAAATCAAATGATTGTAAATTACAGGGTTTTATCCCGCGTTGTGAAATAAAATAATCGGGAAATATTTACATTTTAAAAGATCCTGATGAAAACTTCCGCTGTAAAACTCAATAAAATAAATACCACGGGATTTTCTGTCCCGCGGCTCCTGAAACGGGTCAAACCGGGTCGGGGGTCGTGACAGAAATAAGGTGGTATCAGAGCCACTTATCGAGCCACTGATTTAAGCCAATTAAGTATTTATAAAATACTTAATTTTTATTGATTACTATTTTGTGATTATATGTTTTAATTATTTGACTAATTTTGAACAGTATGGGCAGATTTTTATATGTTAGCTACTGTAGTAGTAAATATAAATCTTTAAATAATTTGACTCAAAGTTTTAGTACTTTTATTATCTAAAGTCTATAAACCTTATTCAGTAAATAAAATTACAAATAAAACCTAGTATGTTTTCATATTCGGTTGTTTCATAGTTACCCAATATGAAATAATATTTAAAAGTTTTCTATGAAATTTGATATAATTTTTAAACTTAGTAATTGTGTGTATCTTGCATAAACAGCATGAGTGATCTGTCGGAAGCCCTTCAGAATTTAAATCTCTATCCAGTAAGAATCGAAGTTTCCATAGATTTCAATAGGTATATTCCAGACATAGAAGAACCTATAGAATTCAACGCTTTACCTCTTGAGAAACCTAAACCTAAGAAAATGGAAATTGGGGAAAGTTCTAGGCAAATTGAGGGATTACCATCTCAAGAAGATCTAGATTTTATAATGGCAACCGATGATACTATTGAGCCTATTAATGAAAATGATTTTATTCATTCTCTTGAAACACAACTACCAATTTAGAATCAGCTATTCCAAACCTTTCAATCCACTCGCAAATAGACGAATGGGTGACTAATGAAATACTATTACAAAACCATCCCTATAAGCTTTTTCCCAAGTTAATTCAGAACCTTTACCAAATTCACCAAGAAGTAACAAGAATAGGACTGAACTTCGTCATTTTGACAAAATGGATGCTGGGAATAGGATCCAAGAGATTTTGGGACAGATCTCCTGGAAATACGATGAGAAGGAACGCCGTTACTAGAACATCACCTGACAAAGGATAGTGGATTATGAAACTATGATTGTGTAATAGTAATAGTAAAACCAGTATGTGTAAAATAAATAATAAAACGGGTGTATATAGAAGCAAGATATAAGGAAATTTTAGAAAGTTATAACTTTTGTTTGTATATTCGTTTATGTGATTATGTGCGATTAAATTATAACATTGGATTATTTCCTTTATACTAATTATGTATCTATAAATTAGATATCAGATGGAAAACGCTAATAATGAACCAGTTAATGAAGTTAATCAATCTGAGCAACAACCGGGGAATCAATATGTAACTAGGCAAGATATAGAAAATATCCTTGCTCAATGGATAGCCAACGCTATTCCAGGAATAGTTGCTCAAGGGATAGCCAATGCTATTCCAGCAATCATTGCTGCTGTTAAAAATCCAATCGAACCGCAACAAGTTGTTCCTAGTAAACGCATTTCTGAAGATAATTTCAGTAATAGCGTAAATGGAGGCGGTAATCATGTTAATCATGATAATGAACCACGGCAAGCTCCGCTCCCTAAGAAAAGGAAAGTTGCAACACCTGGTTGCACTTACAAAGAATTTCTTGCTTGTAAACCCACTGAGTTTGCAGGCACTGAAGGAGCGACTGCGACACTGCGTTGGTTAGAGAAAACCGAGGCAGTAATTGCCATAAGTAAATGTGCTCAGGATGATCAGGTCATGTATGCGTCAAATCTTTTCAAAGAAGTGGCGCTAGAATGGTGGAACACAGTGTTACAGGCTAAAGGAAGAAATAGGGCTTATGCCATGAAATGGGAAGAATTTAAGAGTCTTGTAGAAAGAAAATTCTGTCCTGAATATGAAAAAGATCAAATGGAAAATAAGTTTCTAACCCACCGGATGGTGGATGTAGATTGTCGAGGGTATACTACGACATTCTTCGAGTATGCTCGAGTGGTACCAACCCTGGCTTCGCCAGAGCCGGTACTTATTTCTCGTTATATTTGGGGATTGATTTCTGAAATCCGTAATATCGTCAAGGCTGCGAAACCTCATACGATTGATGATGCAGTAGAATTAGCCAATACTCTAACTGACGAGCTAGTACGAACAAGAGAAGAAAATAGAAGGAAGGAAGTAGCCCAAAAGATTACCCAAGAATTCCGTTTGGGTAACCATAACAATTTCAAGAAAGGAGGGAATGGGCAATCTTCTACTAGTCCATTTTTGCAATTCTTGCAAAAGGAAGCATTTTGGAAGATGCAAAGGATATTGCAATTTTTGCAAAATTCCAGGGCATCAAGAAGAAGACTGTAGGAGGAAGAAATTTTCAGTTTGTTACAACTGTGGAGAAACTGGACATCTTAGGCCAAATTGTCCAAAACTGAATAAACCATTTGACAATCAAGCCAAATCGGCAGAAGGAGCAAAAAGGAATGCGAGAGCCTTTCAGCTGACTACTCAAGAAGCCGAGATGATTCCCGATGTGATAGCCGGTATGTTCTTAGCTTACAACGTTTACACAATAGTATTATTTGACTCTGGTGTAAACCAAAGTTTTATAAATACTTTACTCTGCCAAACTCTTAACTTACCATTAACCAGTATTAGATAAATTTCTACAGTAGAAACGGCAGATGGGAATTTAGTTCTGCAAAGTGTAGAAATAGAACTTTTAAGTCATTTGCAACCATATTGGTTGAATTCGATGGTATGTTAGGAATGAATTGATTAGTAAAACCACTATGTTCGAATTCTTTGTGATAAGAATTCCATAGAAATTCATGTAACTACTGGAGAAGTAATAATGATTACAGAAGATAAAACCCTGTAAGCCCATAAAGTTCATATCAGTAGTGAAAGTTGCTAATAATAAAGCAAGGAGTAGTATATATGATTTCAGTAATCATTAATACTAAAGATAAAGAACTTAAGGAATTTCTGTAATTTCAGAATACCCAGATGTATTTCCAGAAGATTTACCTGGATTACCACCAGATAGGGATATAGAATTTAGGATTCATCTAATTCCAAGCCAGGGAACTTTATCGGTTAGCACAATATTGGTTGTTAAGAAGAAGGATGGTTCCATAAGAATGTGTATTGATTATAAAGAATTGAATAAAGTTACAATTAAGAATCGATACCCATTACTTAGAATTAATGATCTATTCGATCAATTCCAGGAATATAGATAGTTTGCTAAGATCAACTTATGTTCCGGATATTATCAATTAAAAGTATCAGAGGAAGACATACCTAAAACTGCTTACAGAACTAGGTATGATCATTACGAAATTACAGTCATGCCCTTTGGGTTAACAAATGCACCTGCAGTATTCATGGACATGATAAATAGGATCTGTACACCATATTTGGATAAATTGGTAATAATCTTCATCGACGATATACTTATGTATTCCAAAAGTTAGGAAGAACATTATCAGCACTTGCATGTACTCTTAACTTTGTTAAGAAAAGAAAAGCTTTACGCCAAATTTTCGAAGAATGAATTTTGGCTGCTAGAAGTGCAATTTTAGGTCATATGGTGAATCCCGAAGGTATTCACGTAAATCCTGATAAGATATTACCAAACGAAAGGTTCCCTAATCCGTAATGGAAAATTTGAAGTTTAGTCAGATACTACAGACGATTTATTAAGGATTTTTCTAAGATAGTTATACCATTAACTAAGCTAACCTGTAAAGCATTTAAGTTTGATTAAGGACCTAAACAAGAAGAAACCTTTAGTATCTTGAAAACAGAAGTTAACTAATACTACAATCTTAGCTTTACTAGAATGAACTAAAGATTTTGAAGTATAAAGTAATGCTTCAAAGTTAGGATTTGAATGCATGTTAATACAGCACAAAAAGGTAATTGCATATGCATCAAGATAATTGAAAAAGAACGAAGGAACTATACCACTCATGAGTTAGAATTAGGAACCATAATTTTTGCCTTAAGATTTGGAGACATTATCTGTATGGAAGTAAGGGTACTATCTATACGGATTATAAGAATTTAAGATATATATTTTTGGGCAAAAAGAATTAAACATGAGATAAAGGAGATGGATGAAAATCCTAAGTGACTATAACTGTGATATTCAGTATCACAAAGGAAAGGATGAAGACGACAAGAGATCGTCAGAAAAGTTATACAGATAATAGATGAAAGCTGTTGGAGTTCGAGTTGGAGACAAAATGTAATTGAAAGTATCTCCTTGGAAAGGAGTAAGAAAGGAAAGCTAAGTCCAAGATACATAGGACCATTTTAGTAATCCAATGTATAGGACCAGTTGCTTATAGTTTACAACTACCAGGAAGAGTTAGCTGGAGTACATGATATATTTCATATATCCAATCTCAAGAGATGCCTATTAAACGAATCTTTGGTAGTACCTTTTCAAGATATAAAGGTAAACAAATAGTGTGAGTTTAAGTAAAGTAAGATTCAAAGATATGATCATAATACACTTGGGAATTAGAATCAGAAATGAAGAGAAAGTATCCTCAATTATTCCGGTAAATCTCGAGGACGAGATTTTTCTTAAGGTGGGAAGAATGTAACAACTCTCATCAAAAAGTACTAATTATTAAATTAATTAGTCCAATAGGAAACCCTAATTGAGACACCCAAGTGATTCTGAACAAACCCTAAAATTTTCAGAACAATCGGAATCAGGATCAGGGCCCTAAAACTCAGGGGGGGGGGGGGGTAAAACCTAGTCGGTATTATCTACACAGTTTTACGTGTAAGTTGCAAATGAACGTAAGACCAACTCAGCAAGGCTAGTTAGACACGCGGCCACCCTATGATAGGGGGCGGCCTCTCGTGCCACGCGACACCCCCTCGCGCCACGCGAGGGGGGAGGTTTTTCATGTATAAATATGGGACTTTGGGACTTGATTCTGGGAGTTGAAACGACGCTCAAATTCACTTTGTGTGCTGAGATATCGTAGAAATACTCCAATTAACACACACAGGCACTAAATTGACGCCGCAATCAGGGTATTAGCACGATCGCTATTACGATTCATTGTCCGACGATCAATATATCCAATGAATGTTTAAGTGCCGCCCACATTAGGGTTATACTTTATCGTTCGTCAATAATTTGACGGATCATCGTTAATTCGATGGATGAAGTATTGTACTTTATCGTTCGTCATTAATTTGACGGATCATCGTTAATTCGATGGATGAAGTATTGCACTTTGTCGTTCGTTGTGAGAATTTGATCTCGTGAGTTATCGTAATTGCTGGATTGATTACTAACCCAGAATTGTGTGCCTGTTATTAAAATTAGGTTAAAAAGGCTAAATCAGTAGGCCAAACTCTGCCCGTATAAATCTGCAATGTGAGTCATTCTTCTTTTCTCACAGTTTGTGAGTCATTCTCTTTTTATCAACTATTTTACAATACTCCAAATTATTTTCAAGGTTATAATTACAGGGACTAAGTCGTGGATATCTTGAATTACTGGTTAGTGGGGTATTGTGCACATTACTAATTTTCTCCCAGTTAGGTTCATTGACCTACTCGGGATAATCACTGTTAGGTTCATTGACCTACAGGGATAATCATCACTATTTAGGTTCATTGATCTAAATAGTGGTATGACCATCGTCACCATTGTGACTTGTCACCATTGTGACAGAATGCCAGATAAAAATAAGATAGAAGCCATTGTAATCGCTCTTATGCTGTAATTAATAACTATGCATCATTATGCAAAATAGAATGATTCACTCAGTATTTCCCGCTGACAAAACCTTTTTCAAACATGTTTCAGGTAACCTGTTATGAATCAGGAAAAGTGCCATATAGCACTACAAGCTCAAGGAAGTGGCTCAGTATAAAATAAAGAAACATGTTTTGTAAAATAAAAGATTTCTTCATGAAATCAAATGATTGTAAATTACAGGGTTTTATCCCGCGTTGTGAAATAAAATAATCGGGAAATATTTACATTTTAAAAGATCCTGATGAAAACTTCCGCTGTAAAACTCAATTAAATAAATACCACGGGATTTTCTGTCCCGCGGCTCCTGAAACGGGTCAAACCGGGTCGGGGGTCGTGACAAAAAGTGCTATAGAAAATACAGTAGCTCAGGGAATAGCTGATGCTATACCTTTAATTATCGAAGATGTTAGAAACCTTGTGCCTATAGAAAACACTAGAGCTGTGAGTAGAAAACATAATCGTAGTAACGATTTTAGCCACGGTGTCAATGGAGATAATGATGATATTATCAAAGCTCCATTTCCTAAGACAATGAACGCGATGACTTCCGGGTGTACATACAAAGATTTACTAGCTTGTAAGCCAACTAAATTCGCAGCCAGTGAAGGAGCTATGGCTGCTCTGCGTTGGGTGGAAAAGACTGAAATTGTTCTTAAGATCAGTAAATGTGCCGAAGAAGATAAGGTAATGTGTGCTTCTAATCTCTTTAAAGATGAAGCATTAGAATGGTGGAATACGATTCTTCAGGCAAAAGGAAGTGACATGGCCTATGCCATGAACTGGAAGGAATTTAAGGAAATGACAGAAAGGAAATTATGTCCCCCTCATGAAAAGGAACAAATGGCTAATAAGTTCCTAAATCACAAAATGGTTGATGTGAATTATCGTGAGTATACGAAAAAATTCTTCGAATATGCAAGAATGGTACCAACTCTGGCTTCGCCAGAACCTGTACTAATTTCTCGTTATATTTGCAGATTAATTAGTGAAATATGTGATATAGTCAAAGCTGCTAGACCTCAGACTATTGAGGAACAGTCAAACTGACCAATACTTTAACTGACGGATTAATCCGCACAAGAGAAGAAAACAAGAAGAAAGAATTAGCCTATAAAATTACCCAAGAATTTCGCACGGGTAATACCTACAAAAGGAGAGTAGTTGGGCAGTCTTTTGCACCACCTTTTTGTAGAATCTATAAGAAGAAACATTCTGGGAAATGTGCTTGGTACTGTAACTTTTGCAAAGTACCCTGACATAAAGAAGAGCATTGTAGAAGGAAATCAAGCGTTTGCTTTAACTTGGGGAAACCGGTCATATCCGACCCGATTGCCCAAAGCTAGCAAAAGCACCTGACAATAAGGCAAAAGCAGCAGACGGAGCCAAGAAGAAAGCATGAGCCTTTACACTTACGACACAAGAAGCATCAAAGATTCCAGACGTAATCACCGGTACGTTCCTTATTTATAACGTATATGCTAAAGTATTATTTGACTCTATTGCAAATCAAAGTTTTATAACTACTGCATTTTATCAAGTTCTTAATCAACCGTTAACTAAGCTTAGTCAAGCTTGTACGGTAGAAACGGCAGAAGGAAACTCCACCAACATACGTGAAGTACTTCAAGGAAGGAAGATAGAATTATTAAGACATAAGTTCACAGCCAATCTGCTACCAATGAATCTAACTGGATTCAATGTAGTTTTAGGGATAGATTGGTTAGTGGCCAATCATGCCCGAATCTTATGTGATCAAAATTTTGTTGAGATTCATATGCCAACATGAGAAATGATTATGATCCGAGGAAACAAGCCTACCAAATCAACAAACTTCATCTCTATGATGAAAGCTGCAAGTTATGCACCGAAGAAGGCATAGTGTATATGGTCTCGGTGATCATTAACACTAAAAACAACAAAACTGAAGGAAATTCCGGTAATATCGGAATACTCCAACGTTTTCCTAGAAGATCTACCTAGACTACCGCCTGACCGGGAAGTAGAGTTCAGAATTCACCTAATACCTGGAACTGCACTAATGAAGATTACACGTTGATTCTAAGAATACCCGTGTGTTCTTCCCCAACCCCCAAATTGCAACCCAAAGGCCACGGAATTTGAAGTGAAAATTCAGTTTTCTCAAAATTCAAGTCTGATTGTTTCAATTACTAAAGGGACATATAAATAAGAACAGAAATTCGAAATGGGCCTAAAAAAGATAACGGGCCAAACACAAGCCCAAAAACAAAATGCCCAAAATACTTAAAAAAAACATAAAAATGCAAATAACTAATGGAAATAAGCGTTTTTTGGCCCGGACGATGACCCAAACCACCAAAGGCCGTTTGCAGCAAGATGGAGCTTTTTCTCACGTTCGTTTCGCCTGGTCGCACGCCCAAAACGGACCTCCGTAGCCCAAGTTAGAGCCATTTTAGTGAAGCCCCTTTTGTTACGCGGTCTTGGGCCTCCAAATACAAAATAGCCTGTTCCTCCACACTTGGGCCCGCATCATTCCCCCCTGGATAGACAAAATTCGCCCTCGAATTACCAACAGGTTCATCATCAGAAGATTCTCCATAATAAGGCAACAGATGCTTCACGTTAAACACATCAGAACAACGAATGTGACTAGGCAGCTTTAGACGATAAGCATTCGGATTGATCTTCTCCACGATTTCAATTGGGCCAATCTTCCTCGCTGATAACTTGTTGTAGTCCCCAACTGTAAAACGATCTTTAGTCAAAACAGCCCAAACAAAATCACCTTCCTCGAACTCAACATGCCTACGCTTCTGATCAGCAGCTTGCTTATACTTCAGATTAGCACTGGTCAAATGATCATACACAGCATTATGAACTTCATGTAAACCCTCCACAAAATCCTGAACTTTCTTTGGAACAGATCCAGAAACAGGAAGAGACATCAAATCAAGTGGTCCTCGAGGCTGAGAAGAATAAACTATCTGAAATGGGCTATATCCAGTGCTCCGATTAACAGCATGATTATGAGCAAACTCAGCTTGACACAATTTTTGATCCCATGCCTTCACATGATCACCAACCAAACACCTCAACAAATTCCCAAGTGACCGATTAACAACTTCAGTTTGCCCATCAGTTTGTGGGTGATAAGCACTACTGAAGTTAAGTTGAGTATTCACCATCTTCCACAAGCTACGCCAAAAATGACTCAGAAATCGGGTATCCCGATCAGACACAATAGAAGAAGGTAGCCCATGCAAACGGTACACATCACGAAAAAAGAGTTGGGCTACATTAACAGCGTCAGTCGTCTTCTTGCAGGGAATAAAATGGACCATCTTAGAAAACCGATCCACCACAACAAATATGGAATCATTACCTCTCTGACTACGAGGTAACCCCAACACGAAATCCATACTAATATCAACCCATGGCTGTGAGGGGACTGGCAAAGGCATATAGAGACCAGCATTGGTGGCCGTGCCCTTGGAAACCTGACAAATACGGCACCTCTTCACATAACGATCCACCTCTTTCCTCATAGTAGGCCAATAATAAGAAGCTTGAACCAACTGTAAAGTACGATCACGACCAACATGCCCTTCACCATGCAGCTCCTTAATAATCTTTAAACGAAGACTAGAATTGGGAATACATAGCTGATTTCCCCTGAATAGAAAACCATCATGCAAAAGAAAGTCTGACTTTTTCCCAGTTTCCACATCCTGCAAAATAACTGAGAAATAAGGGTCAATGGCTAACTGCTCACGAATGACCTCCAAACCTGGCACATCAACCCTCATAGATACAAGCAGATTACTCCTCCTGCTTAAAGCATCAGCAACCCTGTTTGAAACACCAGTCTTGTGTTTGACCACAAAAGTAAACTTCTCAAGAAAGGCCAACCATCGCCCATGCTTGTGAGATACCTTGTCTTGAGTACGAATATGCCTTAGGGAATCATGATCAGTGAATAAAACAAACTCCTTTTGAAACAAGTAATGACGCCAATGCTTTACAGCTTGGACTACTGCATAAAACTCTAGGTCATAAGTACTGTACCTCAACTTAGGCCCAGTTAACTTCTCACTAAAATAAGCAACAGGTCGACCACCTTGACTAAGAACCCCACCAATTCCAACCCTTGAGGCATCAGTATGAAGTTCAAAAACTTGAGAAAAATCAGGCAATACCAGAATTGGTGCTGTAGTGAGCTTCTCTTTCACAACTTGAAAAGCCAACTCTGCCTCATCTGTCCATACAAACGTCTTCCCCTTCATACAATCTGTCACTGGAGCCATGATAGAACTGAAGTGTGGAATAAACCGCCTATAAAAAGAAGCAAGACCATGGAAACTACGAACTTCAGTAATGGTAGTAGGAGTTGGCCAATTTTGAACAGCCGCCACTTTGGATTCATCAACCTGTATCCCATCACCAGAAATAACATACCCCAAGAATAACACTTTAGGGGACATGAACACACACTTCTTGGTGGCCGCATAAAAACGGTCCCTGCGAAGTAAGGCCAAAACCTGCCTCACATGCACAACATGGTCGCTGAAAGAAGCACTAAAAATGAGGATGTCATCAAAATACACAACCACAAACTTCCCAATAAAAGGTCTAAGCAACTGATTCATCACACGCATAAAAGTACTAGGTGCGTTTGATAAACCAAATGGCATCACCAACCACTCATACAACCCTTCACGAGTCTTGAAGGCAGTCTTCCACTCGTCACCCCGGTCTAAGACGAATCTGGTAATAACCACTCTTCAAATCTAACTTCGTAAAAATACTAGCACCACTAAGTTGATCAAGCAAATCATCAAGTCGAGGAATAGGAAACCTGTACCTCACAGTAATCTTGTTGATTGCTCGACTATCAACACACATACGCCAAGTGCCATCTTTTTTTGGAGTCAATAAAGCCGGAACAGCACAAGGGCTCATACTTTCACGAACGTGACCCTTAGAAATCAACTCCTCAACCTGTCTTCGCAACTCTTCATGCTCAGCAGGGCTCATCCTGTAATGTGGTCTATTGGGTAACTGTGACCCAGGCTCCAAATCAATATGATGTTGGATGTCACGCAAAGGTGGTAATCCATCAGGCAAATCAACAGGAAACACATCAGAAAATTCCTCAAGCAAAGGAACCATAGCATCAGGAATTTCGACTTCCTCGGGCACTGCCTTCCCTATCAAAACAAAAACACTGTCTGTGTCCTCCAATTCATCTTGAAACTGACTGATGGTCAACAAATTACCCGACTGTTTTGTGGCTAACTGTTTAGGCTTGCTAGGGACAAGAGTGATCTTCACACCACCAAACAGAAAGCTATAAGTATTGGACCGCCCATTATGCTCTATATTACGTTCATATTCCCAAGGTCTACCCAACAATAAGTGACACGCATCCATAGGGACCACATCACACACAACATCATCTTTATACGTTGACCCAATAGAAATAGAAACGAGTGCCCTTTTAGATACCGTAACTTCACCCCCCCCCCCTTTTTAATCCATTGAAGCTTATAAGGCTTCGGGTGACTCTCTGTCTTCAAGGCCAACTTTTGAACTGCCTCTTCAGAAATCAGATTGTCACAACTCCCTGAATCAATAACAAACGTGCAAACCTTCCCCAAAATTGTACATGTTGAGTGGAAGATGTTGTGCTTCAACCAGTCATCCCCATCTGCCTTTGGTGTATAGCAAGAGCGCCTGACCACCAAGTTCCCCCAACATCACCGGTCACAACCTCTTCTTCGTACTCGGTTTCTTCATCATACACAGGGTTATTTTCATATTCTTCATATTGATCATCCTCAGATTCAGCAAACAAGTGTCTTTTACCAGCCTTTTTGCACTCAGCTTGACGATGGCCCGTCTCACCACAACTGAAACATCTCGGACCACTACTACTAGCCCCCTTAGAAGTAGGCCCAGTATTGTTAACCCCCGGCTTTTGCTGACTAGGCCCGCCACGTGGTGCCCCGCTGCCAGACCCAACGTTTCCCCCAGCAGGGGTAAATGAACCGCCCACCCGACGGTTTTGCTTCTCAAAGGCCAACGCCCGTTGGTGTGCCTCAGGAATGGTTAACGGATCAAAAAGATTCACGGCCTCCATGATTTGAACCCTTAGACCCCCAATATACCGAGAAACAAGTTGCTCCTCCGGTTCTTGAATATCATTCCTCGCAATCAACTGGTAAAACTCTGTGGTATAATCATCAACCGATTTAGCCCCCTGTTTCAAATTCTGCAGACGCTGGTACATCAACCTTTGAAAATTATGAGGCAAAAAGTTGGACCGCAAGCACTTTTTCATCTTGGCCCACGTCACGATCCTTGACTTCCCGAGTCTATTCCGTGTTAATTTCAATTGTTGCCACCACGCAGAGGCCCTACCACGTAACCTGGTAGCGATCAAGGCCACCCGCTTGTTTTCAGGCACCTCCTTGTACTCGAACACCTCCTCTACGGTAGCCAACCAATCGATGAACCCCTCCGGATTCAAACTAGACCCATCAAATTCCGGAATATCAACTCTTATTCCAGAATCCCAACGCCTGTTACCCCCTCCACGTTCACCCCTTGGTCGCCCATCCTGTTCGTCTTCGGAAGCCGAACCGTCACCAAATGGGTTACTAAAATCAGAACCATACCCGTCATTGGGTCCCTGCCTCCTACGATTGATCAAATCGGCCATCCGATCAGTCAACTGATTGACCACTTGATCCAACCGTTCATCCACCCTCGCCATAAGGCGCTGCTCCAACTCTCGTTCATACACTTCATCAAGAGGCCTGTTGTTGTTTCTCCTCGGAGGCATTTTGAGCCAGGAATTCGGCTCTGATACCAACTGATGTAGCGCGTGAAACGGAAAAATGAAGATTACACGTTGATTCTAAGAATACCCGTGTGTTCTTCCCCAACCCCCAAATTGCAACCCAAAGGCCACGGAATTTGAAGTGAAAATTCAGTTTTCTCAAAATTCAAGTCTGATTGTTTCAATTACTAAAGGGACATATAAATAAGAACAGAAATTCGAAATGGGCCTAAAAAAGATAACGGGCCAAACACAAGCCCAAAAACAAAATGCCCAAAATACTTAAAAAAACATAAAAATGCAAATAACTAATGGAAATAAGCGTTTTTTGGCCCGGACGATGACCCAAACCGCCAAAGGCGTTTGCAGCAAGATGGAGCTTTTTCTCACGTTCGTTTCGCCTGGTCGCACGCCCAAAACGGACCTCCGTAGCCCAAGTTAGAGCCATTTTAGTGAAGCCCCTTTTGTTACGCGGTCTTGGGCCTCCAAATACAAAATAGCCTGTTCCTCCACACTTGGGCCCGCATCAGTTTTCCTAGAAGATCTACCTAGACTACCGCCTGACCGGGAAGTAGAGTTCAGAATTCACCTAATACCTGGAACTGCACTAATTGCTAAAGCACCTTATCGATTAGCACCGACGGAGATGTTAGAATTAATGAAGCAATTAGATGAATTGGTATAAAAAGGTTTTATACAACCAAGCTCATCCCTTTGGGGAGCACCTGTATTGTTTGTTAAGAAAAAAGATGGTTCATTGCGTATGTGTATCGATTATAGGGAATTGAATAAGGTCACAATCAAGAATCGGTACCCATTACCAAGGATTGATGATCTATTTGATCAACTTCAAGGAGCTCTATATTTTTCCAAAATTGATTTACACTCAGGATATCATCAACTGAAAGTACATGAAGAGGACATTCCTAAACTGCTTTCAGAACTAGGTATGGTCATTACGAGTTTACAGCCATGTCAATTGGTCTAACAAATGTTCCAGCTACATTTATGGACATGATGAATAGGATATGTAAACCGTACCTGGATTAATTTGTAATTGTCTTCATAGACGATATTTCCTTATTTATTCCAAGAGCGAGGAAGAGCACACTAAGCATCTACATGTACTTTAAACACTGTTGAGAAAAGAGAAGTTTTATGCTAAATTCTCTAAGTGTAAATTCTGGTTGCATGAAGTACAATTTTTGGGACATTTGATTAATCATGAAGGAATTCATGTGGATCCCACAAAGATCGAGGCAATTACTAAATGGAAAGTCTCTAAGTCACCTACAGAAGTTAGAAGTTTCTTAGGACTAGCAGGATACTATCAACGCTTTATCCAAGAATTTTCAAGGATAGCCATTCCGTTAACCAATTTAACGTGTAAATCGGTTAAGCTTGAATGGGGACCCAAACAGGAAGAAGCTTTTACAACTTTGAAGCAAAGGTTAATCAATTCACCGATACTTGCATTACCAGAGGGAACTGAGGATTTTGTAGTCTTTTGTGATGCCTCTAGATTAGGATTAGGTTGTGTTTTAATGTAATGTGAGAAGGTGATTGCTTACGCGACTAGGCAACTAAAGAAGCACGAAGAATACTATACAACTCATGGTTTAGAATTAGGAGCGATAATTTTTTCCCTCAAAATTTGGAGACATAATTTGTATGGTAGTAAGTTTACCATCTTTACAGATCATAAAAACTTAAGATATATGATGTATTGCAAAATACATCTCTTATTCGTGTACAGTTTGTATAATTTTCCGTTATATTTAGTTTAGTTTTCGTTAAAATGTGCATACTATTGATCAATTCGAGTTTTGTAGATCTTGGTACTTAATATTGCTGAAAATTGAGTGAAAACGAGCCAAAATGCTGAAACACCAAGTCCCGGAACAAGTTGAAAAGGAGTTAGAATTATTTCTGAGTTTTTGGGATGCTAGAGCTGAAAAAAAAAGACGCAACAGTCTGTGGAATTTGTGCCGTCGCGCTGCGCCACGGCTAAATGTCATTCTTGTCGCGTGCCGCCGGCAAGTAAATAAGAATTTCTGGATTTCTATCTCGTTGCACTACGCGACTGCTCAAGGACTAACCTGTTGCGCAACGCGACGGGGTTAATTTATGGAAATCATTCGCCAACGATTAGGGTTACGTATATAATCCCAATAAATCATAATTTAACTGGAGATTACGAATTGAGAGCATTGAAGGCGATTCTTGGAGCATTCTTGGAGCTGATTTGAAGGTCTTGAAGCATTAGAATCATCGGTACGAGTTCGGGGCGAAGGATTGAAGACTTGCTCGGGTTTTCCAATTCCTTGTTTTGTTGATTTCTTTCTTTCGAAACTTGTTACTATGAATTCTTGTTTGAACATCTTTGATTTGCTTTCGTTAGTTAACATGCTCGGCTAAACTTTTAAGCCACCTAGACTATGATGAATGGATTGAATAAAGTTTAAACCTTTTTCGTTAATTGCATGATTTTTATGGATTAATTGTGTTTAGTAAAAAGTTTGGTTTATTGATTTGATGTATATGCGTACTTTGATCTGGTTTCTTGTTATCAATTGCTTCGTATGATTCTTGGTGACGGTCTTTATCACATGATAGAGTCGTGCTAGGTTTTTTGGTTTTGGTGAGTGTCTATATCACATAATAAATCTTAACTCTTTAGGGTGAAATTGTGCAAATAACCCCTAGAAGTAATTGTTAGTTATTTGCTAGATTCTAGTTTTCTACTAGTCCTTATAGCTGGAAGGTGCGGGGCTATTGATAGGTCTTACCCGGCGAATTGCTTTAGACAGTACTTGGAAAAGGTCGTGCCTTAGTTGCCCTGTCGGTTTATTAGTCTATAAAGTCAAATTAAGAAGCTAAACTACCCTAGATCTATAATTGGAAAACAGTAGGTCAATATTAGGGTACTTACACAGTAATTAGACAACTGGAAAGACGTCTAATAACCGGTAGGATTAACGGCCTAGGTAGCGCCATAAGTTTCACCTCGAGAAGGGTTGAGGGGCTTAGTTGGTGTCTTAATAGGTTTAGTATCATAAGATCCCGGTTCCATAAATCATGCAGTTAACTTAATCGGTAATTCTTTAAAATCAATGTAGGATTCTAGTCTAGGTGGTCTCGTTCATCATATAAGAAAAGTCTTTGCGTTCTTTCGTATTAGTCTAGTTTTAGTTTAACAAGTAGTTTAAATAGATTTCCTTAGATTTTCGGTAACCCTCCCCCCCCCCCCCCCCAAAAAAAAAATACAATTAAACAAGTTTAAGTCATGTCTGTTAGAGTCTAGTTTACATGATTTATAGAGTCTCGTGGTTCGATATCCGGACTTCCTTAGGTCATACTACAGTGATCGGTACAATTGCAGATTGTGTGGTTTAGGTCGAGTCTAGAATTAAAGCTTTTTAGTGTCTAGCTTAGAGAGTCTAATTTAGTTAATTTTATAGTCTGTTTAGCACACATCAAGTTTTTGGCGCCGTTGCCGGGGACTCTTGGCAATCGCATTCATTAGCTTTGATAGACTTTATTGACATATATGTGCTACGTGTTTTGTTTTGTTTTGAATCTTTCACTTTTTGTTTTTCTTTTATTTCTATTTTGAGTCTTAGTGACTAGTGTTGTTTTTGTTTCTCATATTCAGGTTTTTGCTTGTAGTGGATGCCACATCTGCGCTCGCACGGACCGCCGCCACCAGTCAAGGAGTCATCATCTCAACTGGGCCAAGGCCCAGAGGTTAGTACTTCATCTTCCTCTTTTACTGTTTTCCCATATTTCGATACCACTCCCATACCCATTCCACCACCTTCACCAAATCGTTCACCTAAGGTTTCCCCACCCGATAGTCCCACTTCTAGCACCTCTAGCGCCCAAGAAAACATAAACTTAGATCAAATGGCCAACGCAAGACAAACCGTCCATCAACAAGCCACCCAAAATTTCACCGGTCTTGCTTCACCCATCACCGTTCCACCCATCGTTAGCGAAAACTCATGGCAGATTCCATCTTATGCCATGCAAGCCATCACCAATAGCATCCAGTTCCATGGCCGCGAGGACGAGGACGCCCCTGCCCATATAAACCGTTTCTCTCGTATCCCTGTTACTTTTAGCCTTCACGGAGCCCCAAATGATGCTACTTACTTACAGCTCTTTCCCATTTCACTAGCCAGCCGTGCGGCTACTTGGTTGGATTCTCAGCCAACTGGTACTTTTACCACATGGGCGGGCCTCCGTCAAGCCTTTTTGAACAAGTACTTTCCACCTGCGAAGGCCTCACGTCTTCGCGATCAAATTCACTCATTCCGCATGGAGCCCGATGAGCCCTATTACCTTGCTTGGGAGCGTTTTCAAAACCTTTGTGCTCGTTGCTCCCAGCATGGTCTTTATGATTGGGCCCTTTGTGAGAAATTCTATAACGGTCTCACCCAAGAGACTCGTGATCGTTTTGACACTAATGCGGGGGGTCACATGATGGGTATTCTTACTGTTGCCGAGTGTTTAGAACGTTTCGAGGCATTTGCCTAATCTCAATCTCAGTCGCGAGCTGATCAGCGGTATCAAAGTGGAAATTCAAATACCACTACTAGTGCACCCACCCGTGGGGTGAACCATGTCACTATGGACCCTAGTCTAGCCGCCGTATTAGAAAACGTGACTCGAGAGCTCAAGGAGATTAAAGCTAAGGTAGACAAGTGTGAGTTTTGCCGAGGGGGTCACGATACGAGTGCGTGTCAATTGCTAGTTGGTGAGGAGCAAGTCGATTTCGTAGGGGGGGGTCTAGGTAGAGGTCAACCTAGTGGGTTTGGTAATAATTTTGGTTCGGGTTGGCGTAATAATAATAACTTTCGGTCCAATGGTAACCCCCCTGGTTTTCAATTAGCTCAAAATCCAAATAGGGGTCAAGGTTCATTCTTTGGTGGGGGGTTCAAATGGGCAGTTCAACAAGGGGCTCAATGGACAGGTCAAAGAGGAGGGTTCAAATAATCGGGTTCAACCAGGTCAGGGTTCAAGTTATGATTTAGGGGGTAGTCTTGAGAGAATGGAGGCAATGATGAGCCAGTTAGTTGTTAGGGACCAAACCACCCAAAAGACACTTAGCGAACATGACCTTATGCTTAAGAACCACCAAGCCTCTTTCCAAGACCTTCAAAGAGTCATAGGTGACATGTCTAGGAAACTAGAGGAGAGATTACCCGGTCAGTTTGCGGGTAACACCCTACCAAACCCTAATGCCCATGCTAAAGCCATTACCACTCGTAGTGGTAAAACCGTAGGAAACCCAAGAGTTGAGGAGAGAGTAGTTGATGAGGATGGGGATATTGTAGATGAAGAGATCGAGATGGAGGCTCCCGGCAAATTGCAATCGAGGCTAAGCCCAGCAAGTACCGTACAGCCCGGTGAGTCTCAAGTTGAGAAGAAAGTAGAGAAACCACCCGTAGACATTAGACCTTCTCCTTTAGTAGACCATTCGCGTGTCCCATTTCCTTCACGTCTTAGGAACCAAAAATACTCAAGGGAATATGGGCTATTCTTAGACATCTTCAAGGAATTGAAGATTAATCTACCGTTTATCGAGGCACTCCAATCTATGCCCAAGTACGTGAAGTTCTTGAAGGACCTTCTTAGGAACAAGGAGAAGCTAGGAGAGTTATCGAATGTCCCGTTGAATAGAGGGTGTTCCGCCGTTGTTCTAAAAAAACTTCCCGAAAAGCTTACCAATCCCGGTATTTTTACTATTCCTTGTCTATTCGGTAGTAATACCAACACCCGAGCCTTAGCCGACCAAGGTGCTAGCATCAATTTGATGCCCTTTTCTCTCTATGAGAAGCTAGACCTAGGCGAACTTTCACCTACCCGTATGACATTATCATTAGCCGATCGGTCCATGAAATACCCGAGGGGTATAGTAGAGAATTTGCTTGTTACGGTCGACAAGTTTGTTTTTCCCGCCGATTTCGTCATTCTCGATATGGAAGCGGATGAGAGAGTTCCCATTATACTTGGTCGTCCATTCTTGCATACCGCTAAAGCCCTTATAGATGTTTATGATGGTAAGATAACACTTAGGGTCGGTGAGGAGAGAGTCACTTTTGAGATAGATCGTTCCATGAACCACCCAAGTGGTTCCGATGACTATAGTGGTCCTTGCCATTCCGTCTACTTCTTGAATTCATTCATCTCATGTGTTGACCATTGTTTAGAGTATATTAGTGGTGCCGACTTAGTGGTAGGAGAGATAGTAGAGGAGGAGTCGTTGAGGGTAGATGAAGTTGAAGTTGAGGGAACTCCTTTAATTCCCGAAGTGTTAGCCGTTAGTGATGACACCACCCAACCCCCACCCTTAGAGCTTAAAGTCCTTCCATCTCATTTAGAGTATGCTTTTCTAGGGGAGGGTTCCGAGCTACCCGTTATCATCTCATCACAGTTGGAGGAAGAAGAGAAGTTGAGGTTGTTGGAGGTGTTGAAGGCCAACAAAGAGGCCATTGCTTGGAGGTTGTCCGACATTAAGGGCATAAGCCTTTCCTATTGCACCCACCGGATACTCATGGAGGATGATTTCAAACCGGTGGTGCAACCCCAAAGGCGGCTCAACCCCATTATGCAAGATGTTGTGAAGAAGGAGGTTCTAAAACTCCAAGATGCCGGGATGATATATCCCATCTCTGATTCACCATGGGTTAGTCCCACTCAGGTTGTCCCTAAGAAGGGAGGGATGATCGTTGTCATGAATGCAAAGAATGAGCTCATCCCTTCTCGTACGGTCATGGGGTGGCGCGTGTGCATCGACTACTGAAAGTTGAATGATGCCACCCGAAAAGACCACTTCCCATTGCCCTTCATCGATCAAATGTTGGAGCGTCTCGTGGGTCAACAATTCTATTGTTTTCTAGACGGTTTTTCCGGGTACTTCCAGATCCCCATAGCACCGGAGGATCAGGATAAGACTACTTTCACATGCCCCTATGGCACATATGCATACCGACGCATGCCATTTGGGTTGTGTAACGCTCCAGCTACCTTTCTGCGGTGCATGGTTACCATATTTCAGGATATGATTGAGAGTTCCAGGGAGGTTTTCATGGATGATTTTTCTGTATATGGCAACTCCTTTGATGAGTGTTTGAAGAATCTCGAGAAGATGTTAAAGAGATGTGTCGAGACTAAGCTTATGCTAAATTGGGAAAAGTGTCACTTCATGGTGACGGAAGGTATTGTGTTAGGGCATAATATCTCTAGGGATGGTATAGAGGTAGATCGTGCGAAAATAGATACCATTAGTAGGTTACCTCCACCCACTAGTGTGAAGTCGATTCGGAGTTTTCTATAGCATGCGGGCTTCTATAGCCGCTTTATTAGGGATTTCTCAAAAATAACTCTCCCCATGGCCCGTCTTTTGGAGAAAGATGTTCCATTTGTCTTTGACGAGGAGTGTCTTAAGGCCTTCAACTTTTTGAAGGAACAGCTTGTGAGTGCACCTATTCTTATCTCGCCCGATTGGAGCTTACCGTTTGAGCTCATGTGTGATGCAAGTGAATATGCCGTTGGAGCGGTATTAGGACAAAGAAAGGATAAGCACTTCCACCCCATATACTACGCGAGCAAAACGCTAAATGATGCTCAAGAGAACTACACCACCACGGAGAAAGAACTCTTAGCCGTAGTCTTTGCTTTCGACAAATTCCGCTCATACCTCGTTCTATCCAAGACAATAGTTTTCACCGATCACTCCGCGTTGCATTTTCTTTTTCAAAAGAAAGACGCCAAACCCCGACTTATACGGTGGATTCTATTGCTTTCTGAGTTCGATATTGAGATTAGACACAAGAGAGGGGCCGAAAACATAGCGGTCGATCATCTATCACGTCTAGAGGACCCCAAGAGAGAAGAGATTCGTGAGGAGGAGATTGGAGATACATTCCCTCATGAGTCAATCGAGTTTGTAGAAGTCGAGAAGGAGGGATTGCCTTGGTTTTGTGACTTAACAAAATATCTTTCTAGTGGCAATATTGTTAGGGGGATGACCACACAATAAAGGAGGAAGTTTCTTAGTGAATCGAGAAAGTATGTGTGGGATGATCCTTTTCTCTTTAGAATTAGGGGAGATAGGATACTTAGACGATGCCTGTCGAGGGAGGAGGGTTGGAACATCATTAAGCATGTACATGAGGGCCTCACGGGAGGACATCATGGTGCGTATGCCACCGCTCAAAAGGTGTTTGATTGTGGCTTTTATTGGCCTAGCGTACTTTGTGATGCCGTTGAGTTCGTGAAAACATGTGATGCGTGTCAACGAACTGGCAACATTTTCGCCAAAGATGAGATGCCTCAAAACCCGATCCAAGTGTTGGAGGTTTTTGATGTTTGGGGCATAGATTTCATGGGACCCTTTCCCGTCTCCAAAGGGAACCGTTACATACTTGTGGCAATTGACTACGTGTCTAAATGGGTTGAGGCTCAAGCTCTTCCTACAAATGAAGCTCGAGTAGTCTTGAAATTCCTTAAGAAACTCTTTTCTCGATTCGGTACACCTAAAGCTTTAATTAGTGACCGTGGTACTCACTTTTGCAATGCATTAATGGAAAAATTGCTTGCACGCTACGGAGTCACTCATCGTTTGTCTACCGCATACCATCCACAGACAAGTGGTCAAGTGGAGAACGCAAATCGTGGTATCAAACTGTCACACCCCGATTTCCACATGTCACCGGTGGGCCCGGTGGGGAGTATCGTGACGTAGTTGAGATCATCATAGTCAAACAACACAATATATAAACGCACAGCGGAAGCAAAAGATAAATATATTACATTCCGAATATAAGTAATGTCAAAGTATTACAACGGAAGGTAAAGGATCCACAGGCGGATCAATAAAAGAAAACTGTTCAACAGACTTTAGGCATCTAGAACTTGCAAGATTCCCTAATGACGCCCTGAGCTCCCAGCCAATTACGCGTAGTACCTGTCACTTAACCTTTTGGAAAATACGTCAGTTTACACTGGTAAATACAATTAACTGACTCATTTTGAAAAGAGTTTAAGAAAGTTGATTTGAATGCACATGGCACAAAATATCTTTTATAATTTGATTAAAATGCACGAGGCAAAATTAATCTTTTATACTTGGGACAATTTTATTAATAAAGATCTTGTATCCGATTTACATGGTTGTCCAACATTTAGGGCCGGTGATTATACAATACAAGCCGGTCAAAATTAATCGACACACCATAAATATAACTCACAAGAAGACATCCTTACGAGTGAGTATATCTTTTACATACGCAACAGGAGGTGTTATGCCTACACCTTGTGCTTAAGTTATGGCCATTCATTTTTTAAATGAGCCAAGGATATCCAGGACACGGTCATTAACCCCCCAATGTTATTCGTTATCAATCAATATAGATTAAAAAGGGATTATGCAATTTAATCATCTCCGATTAAAAGGTTTCTACACCCGACCAAGCGGTATTTTTTATAATACCGTATCCCAAGCCCGTATAAGGGAAAATAAGTTAAAAGTATTTACCTGAGCTAGCAATGCAATTTATACTCAGCCGTATATTCTAATCAGCAAGCACAAGTACTTCTACTGGGGCTCTCAATCTGGAATGAAGGTTTTATTAACCTATTAAATTCCTAACGGGTCTTATTTAAGTCGTAACTTAGACCGGTTAGTTTTAAGGAAAGGTTTACGGTTCAAAACGCATGATTAAGCGAAGACCGGAATAGGATGTGATTTAGACCTGACAAGTTTGGAGACTTGTATAATATGGGTAAACTAAACACATTCTGGATTTTTGAGATAAAAACGATAACGTTTGACCCGTTTCGGCTAAATTTATGCAAACTAGTTACATAAACCGAACCGAACGCGAATAACGCATGACGGGTAATCATGAGAGCCATATACAGATTTCCTAAGTTAATTATGCCTCAAATATGTTGTGACATCAGTAGGATGTCTTTCATTATGCCCAAAACGTATTTAAACACAAACTAGGCCTCGTAGGGGTAGTTTGGTCATTTAAGAGGTTATAAAAGAGTTTAAGTATTTACCTGAGTTACAGGTCTGGTATAATCAGCAAAAATACTTATTTTGATAAGTTATAATAGCAGGATAAAGTATATATGTGAAATTTATCAATTATAACCAAACTATGCACCGAAGGGGCACTTTGGTAATTTCACATAAGCCGTAAAGCTCAAAACTGAAGTCTGAGTTAAACAACCTTTACTTACTGTTAAAACATTATAATTTACCTAAAATATCAGTAGGTATCAACCCTTGTATGTCTAAAATAGTTCTAGTGCATACTAAGCGTTAAAAACGCTTAGAAAGGCGATTAGGAGCCATTTCCGGGTTATATACATAAAGCTGATATTTTTATTATTCCAAAAGGTTTAAAATAATTTATTTATCATGTGTAATCAGTAGCAAAAGGTTTGGAGTCGATTAGATATGTAAAACTCATTTTATAGCCCGTAAGGGCAAAACCGACAATTACCGGATTAAGCCTACGACTCTAAGTTATGCTCATCCTAAAATTAATTAAAAATCTTCAAAAATCCAAAAATAATATATTACATCAGTGGGTAATAAGTTTGATATCAAAAAGTAGGCTTAAGTAGGCTATATGCTAATTACGCCGTTTTATTAACACAAAGCCTTCAATTTACGCTAATGAGCATAACTCTCAATTTACACCTCCAACTGATATCAAATTTTTGGTCACAAGTTTATATATCAGTATTCAAGGTTTCTACTCTTTTATTTTTCCAAAAATCATGTTTTATGGTAATAAGGGCATAATGGTCAATATATGAGTAATTAACGAAAACGCGTAAACGAATGGGTCAATCAATGAACCAACCACAGAGGGTTATGCTAACATGTAGCCTGGTCCTAAGGAAGCTCTAAGGCATTTCCAAATCATACTAAAGCGGGTCAGAACTGAAGTCAAAGCAAAAGTCAAAGCTTTGCGACTTTCGGTTCCGAATCGGTTCAAAACAGAAAGTTGTCGAATCAAACAAGCTTAGACAACTTCTTATGCTTATTATCAAGTTATATGAATGATAAAATAGGTTACACACCTTTTACATCATTAATTATGCGTTAAACAAAAGATTACATTTCTGTTGACTTTTTCTAATCATCTTTGACTCGACAAATGACCTAGTTAGGATGGGAATCAGTGGATGCCCTTTTAAGGGTTTAAAGCCCACATAATTACCAACTTATAACTACCTTTGATTTGGCTAAACACTGAATCAATAGTGATTTATCTTAAAGTCAACCGTTAATTACGTCGGCTTGACTTTTAAGCTAATACTAAGCTAAAACTTAATTAAAAAGGTTCAGCAAGCTTACCAAGGTCCTATGCACGAAATGTGAAGACTTGAGCCTGCTTGGGAGCTCCAAGAATGATCAGAGGTGCCAATGAAGGTGTGAGGAACAATGGTTGCTACTAAGGTCCTTTTATAGTGTTTTAAACACCACAAATCTTTGACATCTAAGTCTATAAGTGACCACAACATTCTAACAAGTGTCCCTAGTGCATAGGGGGTGTTTAGGGGTCAAGAAATATGAGAAAAAAACGTTTAAAGTCAGTTTAAACGCGAATGCAGGCTGCTGCCAAACTTTTCTGTATCTGGTGTCCTGACGCGGCCCGCCTGAGTTTTAACCAATCTTTACGCGGGCCGCATGGGCCTTCTGATCAGTTTTTACATTTTCAAGTTTCCACATCTTTGTCCCTTGGCTCTTCGAAAGGGAAACGAAGCTTATTTCTTGCAATTTGACCCCTTCTTATTTACCCACAAGGGCTTTAAGACTTGTACTCACTTTTCCAAGTCCCTGGACACTTCCGGTTAGCCCGAAAAGTCCTATCTTTCAACGTTAACGCTTTAACCCCTCACGTACGAATTTGATCATAACTTTCTCCTACGATAAGGAAACTTTATGAAATTTATATCGTGCATTCTAGTGAGCATAATTTACAGTTACAAAGCTTCGGGTTTGTCAAAAGGTCACTCAGAGGTATAACTTAAACATGTTGACACATTTAACCCCTGTAGTTTGTAATCTCTCACTTTTAGCTTCGTATGATCCATGATTTATTCGTTTGATGCTATAACCATCATGTAGGGTTAATGTACAATATATTTATTCACTGTTGACATTTAGAACTCGTATTTTCATATACTTTTCAAGTTTGTCAACTTTAGTCCCTTCAGAACATTCTTTCACACGTTCAAACATATGACACATGTCAACGCATTATAGGACGTGAATTTTCGAGGTGTTACATCCTCACCCCCTTAAAAGAAATCTCGACCTCGAGATTTGTTAAAGTAAAGGAAGTAATTTCTGCCTTATATTGGCAACTTACAGATGACTAGGGATTTGTATGATCTTATTCGTTGTTTCCAATACAACTTTCAAATCCAGATAAGTGGACTTTCCAAAGTCTCATCCATCCAACGGATGTTTTGATATTTCATCTTTACAAGGTCTCCAAAGGAGCCACCTTGATACTTATATAACAGCTATTATAGAAAAGCTTATCTTAAGGTGAGATGGTTATCCCAACCATTGTTTAAAACTAATCTTAAGGAGTAGCTAATCCTTATAGCTAGTTGAATAACTCAACGATCCTGGGTAGTTGATGGCGATTATCAATCGTTGTTAAAATAGGGTTGCGGTAATGAGTGCATAAGCAAAATGAACCGTCTTTCCTATCTAACAAATATCAAACTCTCAGAATATCGAGTTAGGCTATATGAATCTCCTATCTTAAAATTTACTTAATCAGGTTTTCGGTTATTCCATAATCAACATGGAGTTCTTATAACACTCTAACCCAAAGCGGGATGTTAATCTTAACTCTACTTGCCTCTAGGGAGGTAAACAGGGTAAACTTAGGAGAAGATAACCAAGATACAAGGAGGTTACGGAGATTTTTCCAAATCTCAGGCTCCAGTTCATTCATCCTCGCTTGTGCCAAAAGAGTGACACAATTATGTTATGAGTCCGCAGATTCCTTTACCAGGAAACATTTATTTGGAAAAATTCTATTTTCTAGATATCTTCTTTCAATGCCATTAGTTGACTTTAGTACCATGTGATCATTGGGATATCTTTGTGGTTCCATGCATTAAACCTCCATACTGATCAGGCATGGAAGCAATCTATGGAACATATTAAGATACACCAATCCTCATATGGTGCTTTTGTCATACCATTTGGTATCCGAAATCAATAGAGATCAAGAGATATCAATTTCATATGATGATGTACTTTATCTGGAGAGAGGGTACATTAGGGTTTTATGATTTGAAGATTTCAGACAGGAATAGAAGAAATAGTCCCTGTGAATTTTCTACCTGTAGGTTTTACCTTACACTTAATATATATAGGGTTCTTATGAAAGGTTTTAAAAACTTGTTATACTTATAGTTTATGAAGGATTTATTGGTATTCGAACCAAAATAAAAACTCTTAGCATTTACATTACTGATAAAATGTCAAGGAATGTACCTGATGCCATTATTTATCGACTAGCTCAGGCATTTTAGGCGCTTTCAATTTTAGCCTTTACTTCCTCCGCCGCATTTCCTTTGACAGATTTAGGGCACGTAGTCTTGATGTGGCCTTTCTCATTACAGCCGAAACAGACTGCATTCTTCATGTCTTTGCAGTCCAACATTTTATGTCCCTTAGACTTGCAGATCCCACAATGTAGGGGTCGAGGCTCAAATCTGCATTTCCCGTAGTGGCGCTTCTTGCAAATCTTGCATACAGGTTTCTGATTGGACTTTTGTTTATTCTTTTTCTTAGAACTCTGGGAGTTATCTACCTCCTTTTTCCTTTTTAGTTCATCCTTTGCATCAGAGGCATGAACGGGATCCTCCTTCAGAGTAAGGAAGTGTGGTCCTAGATAAAATTTGGACCGAGCAGCATGGGGCTCCTTGAACTTTTTCACAACCTTCTTCACAGCTTTTCCAACAGCTGCGTCTATCATAGTTTGAAGAACATCTTTGGAAATTCTAAGGTTCACAATTTCAGCATCATTAGCATGCGTCGTGCCATCAATGGCGCGATCGACTGTTGTCTTATCCGAGTTTGCCATGCTTTCTATTGGTTCCTAATACCAATAAAACAATTTCTTAGTTGAAATCCAACAACTGCTATTTTTCATTCTGATGACCTTAATATATACTAACCATGGTGTCAATAACCTATACAGGCTATTATAGCACTAACATTCTTAATGAACATTATTTAAAATATATTAATATTACTTAGCCTAGGTCGCAAAAGACCATCAATGGCATTAAAGATTTGGACCTAGTCCATCACTTTTCTGACAGAGGATCAAAACGTCACATCTGTCTTTATTATATTAAAGAATTTAGGTAGCTTGAAAGCTTGCCATAGGAATATCATAAAAGAGTGATTCTTATTAGATATAAATATCCATCTAAGGTTTGTTGGAGCATTTTCTAAAGTATCATCGGCCAATTTCTACCTCGTATTAAATGACCGGATTCCTAATCAGGCGGAGACAACAGTTCTCAACAGTTATCGTTCATTATTGAATCATATGTGCCAGCATCAAATGAATTTCTGCATAAACTGCTTGATAAGGAAAGGTACCTGCTATATAGTTATCCTTCTGCACCACCTCCTGGCGTTCATCCTGAAGACTCATGCGTTTGTTTTCCTGGCCTCTCCAGGCTTCTTGATAAGCTTTGGGCAGTTGGTTTTGATGTGCCCTTCCTCGTTACAATTGTAACATGTGGCGTTCTTTATCCCCTTGCAATCTAAGGTTTTGTGACCCTTGGTCTTGCAAATTCCACACAATTTAGCACGTGGGTCTATTGTACATTTTCCAAAATGTTGCTTTTTGCAGTTACTGCATTTGGGTTTGTTATCAGACGGACTCGAGTTCTTCCTAAACTCGGAATCCTTCCCGCGCTCAGAGTTTCCCTTCTTCTTCTTGTTATATCGATGAGAGTTTTCCTCCTCTCTTTCTCTTCTTCCCTCGCCAGAAGCCTTAACAGACTTAATTCTGATTGCATCTAAGGTGAGAGATAAGGATAAGTCCACCGCGGACCTATATGTGGTTGGCCTAGATGCTTTAACATTCCCTTTTATCTCTGGTGCTAGGCCTCCAATGAAACGCGCTATGCGTTTAGATTCAGGGGTGACTAAATAAGGAACTAGGCGGGACATAGTGTTGAAACTTGTCACATATGCCTGACAATCCAAATTCTCCATGACCAGAGTCAAGAAGTCTGATTCTATCTTTTCTACCTCATGCTGAGGGCAATAGTTTTCCCTGACTAATGCAACAAATTGCTCCCAAGATAAGTTGTAGAGTAGAACCTTTCCCGTGGCTTGGAGCAATGATCTCCACCATGCCAACGCTTCTCCTTTAAATGATTGTGAAACAAATTTCACAACATCTTGCTCCGCACAACCGCTGATGTCAACAACAGCGTCCATCTCATCGAGCCACGTCATGCAATCGATGGCCCCTTTTTCTCCTGTAAAGTCTCTGGGCTTGCAGGAGACGAAATATTTATATGAACAGGTCTTAACTGATGTCTCTTGATGAAACACAACTTGTCTAGACGGAATACTCCTTTGATTTGACAAGTCATGAACATCGTCCTCCCTTGACTCATGTGTTTTAAGAGGGGGCTTACTACGAGCCACAGATAGAGTCTTAGAGTGGGTATCATTTGATTCATCATACTGTCGATCAAGAGCTCGAGTAACAGAATAATCTATTATTGCCTGCAGTTCTGCTCCAGTTACATTAATTCTGGTAGTATCATTGTTCTCCTTCATGTGGCTGTTAACTTCATCTAATCCAGCCATGTAGCTTGATTACTACATAAATATTAACAATGATTTATTCAGAGGTTTTTATGGAATCATCATCTTTGACGATTCATCAACCATGGTAATATAAACCATATTGGTTAACTTGTTAGTTATATTTAATTAGTATTTTCCATTATAATTTATCCTAGTTATAAAACATTAAGGATATTAAAGTGGCGCAAAAGGCCTAGTCACAATGACAGTTCTAAATTTTATAAGCCATGATTTCAGAGAATCGAGGCATTAAGGTTTAAATCAAAGTTCATTACCTTCTCTTGACAGGGAGTTGTAGGCTTCAACTGTCTTTTGTCTTTTAGGACAATAGATATAGCCCGTGGGCATTTCCCTTCTGAGGGATGGTTATAATATGATCATCTTCTCAGATGCTATTAGTCGAGATCGTATGGATCCTATCGACTATTTTGCTTGGACCTGGTCCAACATTTTTAGACAGGAGGTCAAAGACCACCACTGTCGTTGTCTTATCGGACAACAAGTTTAGCCCGTAGGCACTTCATCACTATCGGATGTTTATAATATGATCATCTTATAGGATGACACAAGCCATGATTTCTAAATCACTAGGCTAGATAAGAAAATTGTAAGAATCCAATATAAGGATGACTGTCGTGATTTTCTCCAATCACATTTGTCAAGAGTGCTAACACGTTCTTAGGTGTTAACAAGGATTTGAATCTCTTGAATAGGTCTTACCATCTTGGCCATGTCAAAAATGACACGTGGCTAAGTCTTGTCCTTTTTAGATTTTTGTCATTTTATTATAATGGTAGATCTTATAAAAGGAATGTTATTTTTCGTTTATTTAATATTTCAAGTTTAGAATGACAATTTAATCTTAATCATTCCACTTATATAAAAACTAAGAGTACAGAGTTGCCCTAAGCGGGACTTGAAAGGAATAATGTTGTCCTAGAAAGGACAGAAAGATAAATATGTCCTTATAAGGACTACTTAAAGAAACGATCTTTAGCAAAAAGGGGTTTTCTTCATCACTTTACTTTCGAATGTTCCCTCCCTGGATTCTCGTTTCATTCTAGCCGCGGTACGAAGCTCAGCGTTTCAAGGCTCTGGATGTGGAGAATTTCTAATACAGCTTCTTCGCTTGGCGACCTATCCAATATATAAAAAAAAAATTTGAAGCAAAATTTACAGATTTGGATTGAGAGTAATCCTATGTTAAGTCTAGACTCAGAAGGTCAAGGAATGTGCTAATGTGTCATTGAGATTAAACACAAAAAGCTAGTGTTTAATTCACTCAATGTTGGCTCTGATACCAACCTGTCACACCCCGATTTCCACATGTCACCGGTGGGCCCGGTGGGGAGTATCATGACGTAGTTGAGATCATCATAGTCAAACAACACAATATATAAATGCACAGCGGAAGCAAAAGATAAATATATTACATTCCGAATATAAGTAATGTCAAAGTATTACAACGGAGGTAAAGGATCCACAGGCGGATCAATAAAAGAAAACTGTTCAACAGACTTTAGGCATCTAGAACTTGCAAGATTCCCTAATGACGCCCTGAGCTCCCAGCCAATTACGCGTAGTACCTGTCACTTAACCTTTTGGAAAATACGTCAGTTTACACTGGTAAATACAATTAACTGACTCATTTTGAAAAGAGTTTAAGAAAATTGATTTGAATGCACGTGGCACAAAATATCTTTTATAATTTGATTAAAATGCACGAGGCAAAATTAATCTTTTATACTTGGGACAATTTTATTAATAAAGATCTTGTATCCGATTTACATGGTTGTCCAACATTTAGGGCCGGTGATTATACAATACAAGCCGGTCAAAATTAATCGACACACCATAAATATAACTCACAAGAAGACATCCTTACGAGTGAGTATATATTTTACATACGCAACAGGAGGTGTTATGCCTACACCTTGTACTTAAGTTATGGCCATTCATTTTTTAAATGAGCCAAGGATATCCAGGACACGGTCATTAACCCCCAATGTTATTTGTTATCAATCAATACAGATTAAAACAGGATTATGCAATTTAATCATCTCCGATTAAAAGGTTTCTACACCCGACCAAGCGGTATTTTTTATAATACCGTATCCCAAGCCCGTATAAGGGAAAATAAGTTAAAAGTATTTACCTGAGCTAGCAATGCAATTTATACTCAGCCGTATATTCTAATCAGCAAGCACAAGTACTTCTACTGGGGCTCTCAATCTGGAATGAAGGTTTTATTAACCTATTAAATTCCTAGCGGGTCTTATTTAAGTCGTAACTTAGACCGGTTAGTTTTAAGGAAAGGTTTACGGTTCAAAACGCATGATTAAGCGAAGACCGGAATAGGATGTGATTTAGACCTGACAAGTTTGGAGACTTGTATAATATGGGTAAACTAAACACATTCTGGATTTTTGAGATAAAAACGATAACGTTTGACCCGTTTCGGCTAAATTTATGCAAACTAGTTACATAAACCGAACCGAACGCGAATAACGCATGACGGGTAATCATGAGAGCCATATACAGATTTCCTAAGTTAATTATGCCTCAAATATGTTGTGACATCAGTAGGATGTCTTTCATTATGCCCAAAACGTATTTAAACACAAACTAGGCCTCGTAGGGGTAGTTTGGTCATTTAAGAGGTTATAAAAGAGTTTAAGTATTTACCTGAGTTACAGGTCTGGTATAATCAGCAAAAATACTTATTTTGATAAGTTATAACAGCAGGATAAAGTATATATGTGAAATTTATCAATTATAACCAAACTATGCACCGAAGGGGCACTTTGGTAATTTCACATAAGCCGTAAAGCTCAAAACTGAAGTCTGAGTTAAACAACCTTTACTTACTGTTAAAACATTATAATTTACCTAAAATATCAGTAGGTATCAACCCTTGTATGTCTAAAATAGTTCTAGTGCATACTAAGCGTTAAAAACGCTTAGAAAGGCGATTAGGAGCCATTTCCGGGTTATATACATAAAGCTGATATTTTTATTATTCCAAAAGGTTTAAAATAATTTATTTATCATGTGTAATCAGTAGCAAAAGGTTTGGAGTCGATTAGATATGTAAAACTCATTTTATAGCCCGTAAGGGCAAAACCGACAATTACCGGATTAAGCCTACGACTCTAAGTTATGCTCATCCTAAAATTAATTAAAAATCTTCAAAAATCCAAAAATAATATATTACATCAGTGGGTAATAAGTTTGATATCAAAAAGTAGGCTTAAGTAGGCTATATGCTAATTACGCCGTTTTATTAACACAAAGCCTTCAATTTACGCTAATGAGCATAACTCTCAATTTACACCTCCAACTGATATCAAATTTTTGGTCACAAGTTTATATATCAGTATTCAAGGTTTCTACTCTTTTATTTTTCCAAAAATCATGTTTTATGGTAATAAGGGCATAATGGTCAATATATGAGTAATTAACGGAAACGCGTAAACGAATGGGTCAATCAATGAACCAACCACAGAGGGTTATGCTAACATGTAGCCTGGTCCTAAGGAAGCTCTAAGGCATTTCCAAATCATACTAAAGCGGGTCAGAACTGAAGTCAAAGCAAAAGTCAAAGCTTTGCGACTTTCGGTTCCGAATCGGTTCAAAACAGAAAGTTGTCTAATCAAACAAGCTTAGACAAGTTCTTATGCTTATTATCAAGTTATATGAATGATAAAATAGGTTACACGCCTTTTACATCGTTAATTATGCGTTAAACAAAAGATTACATTTCTGTTGACTTTTTCTAATCATCTTTGACTCGACAAATGACCTAGTTAGGATGGGAATCAGTGGATGCCCTTTTAAGGGTTTAAAGCCCACATAATTACCAACTTATAACTACCTTTGATTTGGCTAAACACTGAATCAATAGTGATTTATCTTAAAGTCAACCGTTAATTACGACGGCTTGACTTTTAAGCTAATACTAAGCTAAAACTTAATTAAAAAGGTTCAGCAAGCTTACCAAGGTCCTATGCACGAAATGTGAAGACTTGAGCCTGCTTGGGAGCTCCAAGAATGATCAGAGGTGCCTATGAAGGTGTGTGGAACAATGGTTGCTACTAAGGTCCTTTTATAGTGTTTTAAACACCACAAATCTTTGACATCTAAGTCTATAAGTGACCACAACATTCTAACAAGTGTCCCTAGTGCATAGGGGGTGTTTAGGGGTCAAGAAATATGAGAAAAAAAAC